>OY728121.1:819646829-821081204 GCA_963277665.1 Viscum album
TTTTTGATTCATCTCATGAAAAATAGATATAAGATCAATCTTTGTAAGTATGTCATACACCATATGTGTGAATTAATCAAGACCACATCCA
The DNA here is from genome assembly GCA_963277665.1 of Viscum album. Taxonomy (NCBI): domain Eukaryota; kingdom Viridiplantae; phylum Streptophyta; class Magnoliopsida; order Santalales; family Viscaceae; genus Viscum; species Viscum album. The sequence continues at coordinate 819,646,921 of OY728121.1, forward strand.
AGTCAACCTCCCTATTCTATTCTCATCTTATCTCTACCATGCTACATGCAAAAGGATTGGTTGGATAAAATTAAGAAGTTATCGAGGATTATGATTTTTTCCTTTCAAAAGTTATTATAAAGAGGATGAAAATCATTAAGAATCCATGAAAAAAGGCATGGGTGGAAGACAATGATAAGATATATGAAAAGTTCAATCCGGTGGAACATCCTTTAAGACCAAAAGGTATTTTTGATCCTGGTTTGGAACCATATGAAGTTGTTGAGTATTATGAAGAAGAAGAAGATGAAGAGGCTATTGTACCTCCCAAATAAATAGTTCTTGATGAGGTAGAAAATACTCCAATCCTTAAGTAGTAATTGAGAAGGAAATACCTATTCCTAAAGATGTTGCTGATTGGGAAGAACAACCCAATGTGGAGGAAGAATCTATTGCTATTGAAATAGAAAGGGATGTTGAGAATAGAGGAGAAGATCATCCTGTTATGCAAGAATCATCCCTTGAGGAACTCCCAAAGTAACAATCTATTCACTAAGTCATTCTTTCTGCTGAAGAGAGAATGGAACAAGCCTCTCAATTGGCTCGAATAGAAATGATTGGAGAAGAAACTGCTTAGTGATGAAGTACAAACTCTAATAGGTATGGTTGAAGAACTATATAAAGTGCTGAATTTGAGATTAGATATTTCTTCTCATCCTATTAATACTTTTGTTTCTCAAACCCCACATGATATTTCCTCTCTGATTCAACCTCATTTATCTTCATTAGCTGAAAAGGTAGATAAAAGAAACAAACAAATAGTGAAAGAGATGAGTGATCTTATTTTTGGTCTTAACAAGATAACTAATGAGTATAAGGGGTGCCTTAAGAAAGTGCACAATAAACTAAAATAACTTACCTCAGTTGTCACAGCTTCTAATGCCTCTAGTAAATCTTCTCAACCTTCCTTAGAGAGTGATCTGTTTCGAACAGTGGTAAAAGAGGAACTTCAGGTTGTGCTTATTGGGTGTAATAATGAATCTCTATATGAAGTTATCAAGAATAGTGACAACATTTTTGATTTGGTGAAAATCCATTCTAACATTTCTAATGATGCTCAGTAAGAAATTTCCAAGAAAGTTGACTTCTATTTAAACCGGATCTTCCCTAATATTGATATGTCCAATCATTTCAAGTACCTTGTGGAAAATATGAAGATTTATCCTGTTACTCAAGCCTTCAAGACTCAAGTTCAAAATCTCATAGAGTTCACTCATCTGTTGGACAAGTTTATAGAGAACAAGAATGACTTTGAAAAAACCATGCGGTATGGTGGGGAGATCATTGCTGATTTTATCAAGCTTTTGAGGCCCTATATTCATGTACATAGTACTGCCATAGTTTCTCCTACGACTTCCCCTCTGAGATCTAGTTTTCCTACCCTCACATCTACCCTAGCCTCCACTTCTATGTCTGTCAGTTTGGCCCTAATTCAGATGAGGCCTGTAATCCTTGATCCACAGTTTCCCTGGTCTTCTACTGAACCTACATTGGCCCCTTCTATCTTTAAAGGTCTTCATTTACCTTATCTGTTAACTAGCTCACTCCTTTCTTCATCCTCAAACTTTGCTCTTATGGCTTCTTCTTCTGATCCTTCTACTACGGGAAAAGAGAAGTGTAAGAACCTAGACCTTCTTTTCAGGTATGTTTTTACTTTTTTTGGAGTTTTTGAGAAATGAGGAGTTTTTGGAATTTTTTTAAGTACACGTTGTGCACTTTATAAGTACACGCCATCTACTTTGATCCTGCTCAAGGCCGTGTGTTGGCCGTGTTAGGGCCACACACATGGCCATGTAGGGGTGATTTGGAGGCCACTTAAAGCGGAGTATAGAAAATCCTAGTACATGCCGTGTACTCAAAAAGTACACGCCATGTACTTTTTTTTCATTAAACGAACCAGGGTCATGTCTTAACCACAGAACCGTCTTCTTCTCCAGCTTCTTTGACCGAGAGCGAGGGTACAGCCCCAAGAACATCTTTTTTTGTTTAAGAAATTTTGGTCTTGTTCAGCCTATTGGATGTTATACCTATTTTCCATGACTTGTGACTGTAAGATGGACTGATGTTACCTAACTTTTCTTGTTATGTTGTATACTGGTTAGCCAAGTAGCTCTATATGATTACTTTGGCCTTATAGCATTATTATGCACCGACTGGCACGGGGCCGAGAGAACCTGGTGCTATAGACTATAAGGGGATAGACCGAGCGAGCTTCCTCAGAGAGTCTTGGAATTTATAGACTATAGGGGATAGACCAAGTGAGATTCCCAGAGTGTCTTGGATATTATATACTACAAGAGGTTATACCGAGTTAGCTTCCTCAGAGAGTCTTGAGCTTTATAGACTATAAGGGGATATACCGAGTGAGCTTCCTCAGAGAGTCTTTGTTTGTTTCTTTTTCCTTAAACCACTCCAGGATATAGGAGGAATTGACTGAGTGAGCTTCCTCAGAGAGTCTCTAATAGACCTGAGGCTATAGGAGGAATTGACCGAGTGATCTTCCTCAGAGAGCCTCTAGACCTTGGGGATATAAGGGGATTAGACCACGTTATCTACCTCAGAGAGTCCCTGACTACCTTAGACTATAAGGGGAATTGACTGAGCGTGCTTCCTCAGAGAGTCTTATTTTTTTTATGACCAAAAAAGGGGGGTTAGGGTGAGTGTACTACCCAGAGGGTTGTTGGTACTTCTTGGATATGACCAGAGGGTATGGTTGTGAGTATTCCTAGAGGGTTACCTATTGTGGTTAGCTGTGTGCTTCCTTGTTACTTGTTTGACCTGCAGATTGTTTACTGCTGTGTATTATACTACTACTTCTTACTGTACTTCACCTGCCATATAGTCACTGACTATTAGGCACAGATCTTAGGGTGGTTTCCTACTGGGATTTAGTCTCACACCCTATTTGGGTCATGCTTTTGGGCCCAAATAGATTATAATGTTGCAGGTATAGACAAGGGAAATTCCCCTTCGACTTTAGGTACTTGATTGCATTTGGAGCAGGAGAGCATGGGACCATGCCGAGGCTTGCGATGCTAAGGATCCATTTATCTTTATTTTGTACTTGTTTCTTGTACTGTTTGTATTTCCAGCATTGTGAATTTTTTGGATTCCTTCCTAGACAAATGTTTCATGAATCAATTATATATATGTTTTCTCTAGTTGTTTATTGTTTTATCCTTCCGCTGTTTACTTCTGTATGTGTTGTTTACCATTTCCGATATTGTTTCTTGTTTCTTTTCCACTATGTACTCTTCCAATGAGGGCATAGTTTCCCCACCATCACACCCAAGCCCCTCGCTACTAGTCGGCAGCCTCTGGCGTTTAGGGAAACACACTTGAGGCCATGTGACCAACCCGGTATAGGGCACCTCTGGGAGGCTTCCGGAACTGAGACGTTAAAAAGTGGTATCAGAGGAATTTTTTTCTATTGACTTACTATTTGGAGCCTATAACCAGGGATAGGACAGAATAGGTACTTGTTAATAAGCTGTGCCCGAGAGTAGCTAACCTGTGTATAGGGAAAAGCCATACTACCTCGTTTATTGCAGATTTACTAGTTTTCACTTTTACAGTTGATTCGATTTCACCGTTGGGTGATTCACAAGATTTGTGATATTACCATTTTTGTTATTGCAATTTTATTTATGTTGCAACCAGATGATATGAGGGTATTCCATCTCATGCATCATATATGCACTTTTTAGAAATCATATGCCATGCATTCTTTCCATGTCATCTAGGATGCATTAGCGATTGCATGTTATTGTGATAGACGTTGTGTAGATTATGCTTGTTGTTGTGATAGATTCTTTGATAGAATATCTGCTATTAGATAGAGAATTTGTTTGTATAGTACTTTGCTCAGATGGATGCCAAACTTTGGTTCTTGATGTGTTATGGGCCCTCATAGACCAGAATTTGGTGGATCATTGTCTGGTTGCCCTGTTATAACTTGTATAAGATGCTGAGCTTTGATTAGCGGGGAGTATGATCCCTCAAGGATCGGAATTTGGCACCTTAACTCTTGTTTTCTATGTTTCTGGGCTTCGAAGCATTTTCTGATCTACTTCCCGGAAAAACCCAGAACACACGACATGTACTTTATTAATACACGTCGTGTAGTTTTTAAACAGTGTCACTGTGTGGGCAGAGACATGGGGTTGTGAAAAATCTTCAGGAACACACCGTGTAAGGTAGGTACACACCGTGTTGTGGTAACTGTGTGTCTACCCATGTGGCTAATGACAGGGATGGATGAAACTTTAACTATACACACCGTGTCCTGTTATCACACACTGTGACATGTAACCTAAGTACCCAGCCATGTCACGAACAACACGGGTTGGGGAAAACGTTCAAGTACATGCCATTTTCTAAGGGAGCACGCCATGTTCAGTGAATCATGTTGTCAGCCGTGTAACTAACAACACAGGTCGTTGAAACCTTTTCTAGTACACGCCGTGTCCTTCGTGAACACGCCGTGTAGTCTAGGATTAAGAGGACCGTGTGGGTTAGTCGTGTAAGGAGACTTGGGTAGGGGAATAGAGTTCAATTACACACCATGTGTGGGGATAACATGCCATGTGGTTGGGGTGTTACATGACCAAGTTGTGGCAGAAGTACACGCCCATGTGAATGGCTTAAGAGAACATGCCGTGTAGTTTGTAAACACTCAGTGTAGTCATGTTTTGTAAAAATTGAATGTTTCTTTATCCTATTCCCCTTTTTTACTCTTGTGTTCTCAGTCCATGATAATCCTGATCTAAGGTGTACTTTTGTCCTATAAGAGTTATGCCACTGAGACGTCCTCCTGTTGCACGTCAACTTTCAGATGGTGACCAGACACCAGATATGGCCGATCAGGGACCTCCTGCAGATCCTCCTGTTGTGAAATCCTTGGCACCAGCAGTGATACCAGTTGCTGGCACCAATTCGTTGTTTAGAGATGGGTTTATGAGGATGATGCAGACCTTCCATGGAGTGCAGCCTCCTGCCCCGTCAATGGAAGAGTTGATGCGGGTTTTCCAGCAGCAGCAGCATCCCACCTTCTTATGGGAAGGAGGACCTCAGGCTGCAGAGTCATGGATAGAGGCCACAATTACAATTTTCAAGCATACAGAGATACCTCCAGAGAAGAGGGTGAAGATAGAGACCTATATGCTCTGAGACTCCACCAAGAGGTGGTGGGAGGTGATATCACAGTCAGGATACTAGCCAAGTATGACTTGGGATGAGTTTCGGTGAATCTTCTACGATTACTTCTACCCGGAGACCTTGAGGGCCGATTGTGCCCGGGATTTTATGATTCTAGATCAAGGTACTCTTTCGGTGATGGAGTATTCCTCTCATTTCATAGAGTTGCAACATTTCATGCCTATCCGAGCAGGTGATGAGTTGTTCCTGGCTAGGAAGTTTGAGGACGGTCTCAAGCAGGAGATCTATTCCCAGGTGAACATCTTTAGGGTGAATTAGATATCCTCTATTGTCAACTAGGCACTGATCAATCAGTGAAATTTGAAGGATTATGGAGCAGTTAGCCAGGGCGGTTCGACATCCAGAGTCAGTGTCCCTCCTAATGATAGAAGGAAGCGCTGTAGGGAGTCTGCTCAAGGAGATCAGAGTAGGTGGAATGTATCTTCGGGCAGCCAGATAGTATGCTACCAATGTAGGAGGAGTGGTAATACTAGGCCTCAGTCCTAGAGAGACCCGATGGAGTGCCGATCTTGCAGCAAGATGGGTCATCTTCAGCATTTTTACCAGATCTTCTCACCTACAGCTGGGGGTAGTGGTTCTTCTATGACTTCGCGTACAGGAGATGCATCACCAGTTTCTCACCAGTCTGGGAGCTATAGTTCTTCTGGCTGTTCAGGCAGAGGTGGAGGTTGCGGCCATGGTTTTCAGTCACCAGGATACCAAAAACATTAGAGTGGACCAGCTCAGAGTGGTCAAGTAGGGTCACAGAGCCGCAATACAGTCCAGAATTTTGTAGTGAAGCAGACCCATCAGGAGCAGGATCCCGATCCTTCTATAGTTTGAGGTACGATCTTAGTAGCCTCAATTTTATCTTCATCACTTTTTGATAATGGTGTTACGCAAAGATTTATGCCTGTTTCTGTTGTGGAGAGCCTTGGGCACTACATCTTTTCCTCTTCCGATTCTTTAACTCTAGACACACCGTTGGGAACTAGAGCGGTTAGCGTACGCTAGTGCAGAGAGTTCCCTCTTAAGGTTGCAGGGTGTCACTTCTTATGGGACCTCTATGTACTAGAGATGACAAGGTATGATGTCATTCTCGGAATGGATTGGCTAGTTCCCTTCCAGGAAATTGTTGACTGTTATCGCCGCAGGGTGAGTTTCGTATCACCTGAGGGTGGATCCTTTCTTTATAAAGGTGAGTGGGATGTCCATGCAAGTCGAGCAGGACCCGAGCATCATGGGCTAGGAGGAGTTACAGCCTATATTTCCAATCTATATCTGGATGACCAGGGGACTTCACAGTTAGACTTTCCTCCAGTGGTGGATCGTTTCAGAGATGTCTTTCCAGAGGATTTTTCAGGTTTACCTCTGAAGCGTGAGGTAGAATTTTTGATTGAGCTCATTCTAGGAGTGGCACCGGTGTCCATTCCTCCTTATAGGATGGCTACACATAAGTTGCAGGAGCTCAAGAAGCAGTTAGAGGAGTTGAAGGAAAAGGGTTTCATACGACCCAGTACTTCTCCTTGGGGTTCGCCTGTACTATTTGCAAAGAAGTAAAATGGTACCCTTAGGCTTTGTGTGGACTAGCGGAAGTTTAACTAGTTAACGGTCAAGAACCGGTATCCCTTGACGAGGATCGATGATCTCTTTGATCAGCTTCGAGGATCCCGAGTGTTCTCAAAGATTGATTTGAGATTTGGTTATCATTAGTTTCACGTTTGACCATCTAATATACCTATTACAGCTTTCCTGAGTAGGTATGGTCTATAAGAGTATATGGTTATGTCTTTCGGTCTCACGAATGCACCTGCGGGTTTCATGGAACTGATGAACCGAGTGTTCCAACCATACTTGGATTCCTTCATGGTGCTTTTCATGGATGATATCTTGGTGTACTCTCACACTCGACACGACCATGCTACCCATCTTGGGATCATTCTGAGTACACTGAGAGAGCATCAGTTATATGCTATGGTTTCGAAATTCCACATTTGGATGGACCATATTCACTTCTTGGGTCATGTCATCTCAGAGACAAGAGTATCAGTAGACCCATATAAAGTGAGGGAAATAGTTTCCTGGGAGCAGCCGAAGAACGTCTTTGAGGCATGAAGTTTTTAGGACTGGCTAGATACTACAAGCATTTCATTCAGGTCTTTTCACGCTTATCAGCACCGCTGACATGTCTAACCAAGAAGGGTGCAAAGTTCTTATGGTCAGATTCTTGTGAGTAAGCCTTTCAGGAGCTGAAAGGGAGGTTGAGTTCAGCACCAATACTAGTCTTGATAGAGCCAGGAAAGAACTATACTTTTTATTACGATGCTTCAAGTATAGGGATGGGAGCTGTGATTATGTAGGGAGATGGAGTTGTTGCGTACGAGTCTCGATAGTTGAGCCCACATGAGAAGAACTGCCCGACGCATGATCTCGAGGTGGAGACAATTTTTCATGCCTTATGTTTTTGGAGACATTATCTTCTGGGAGAGCATTTTGTGGTTTTCAGTGACCACAAAAGTCTCAAGTACATCTTCACTTAGCATGATATGAATATGAGACAACGCATATGGGTCAAGTGTCTTCAGTCCTTTGACTTTGAGCTTTCTTATACGCCTGAGAATGGTAACACAGTGGCTGATGCGTTGAGTAGGAGGACTCAGATATAGGCAGTTCGGGAGGCCATGAGTGAGTGGTAGCTTATGGATCTGTTCTCTGAGATGCATTTGGAGGTGCACGATAGACAGAGGCAGACTTTTATTTATTCTGTAGCTATTACCTCTACCCTTCTTGACTGAGTTCAAATAATGCAGCTATCAGATTCTGAAGGCCTAGTCCTATGGGAAATCATGTCTGAAGAGGACCCTCTTCCCAGATGGAATGTAGTCGAGGGTGAGATCTTGCATTTCTAGGGACGCGTATGGGTGCTAGCAGATATACATGAGGAGATGATGCGATACTTTCATTCCTCATTTTGGGTAGTTCATCCTGGCATCACCAAGATGTATCATGATCTACACCGCCAGTATTGGTGGCCATGTATGATGAGAGATGTTGCTAGTTTTTTCATGAGGTGTTACACTTTTCAGTAGGTGAAAGAAGAGCATCAGCGACCAGCAGGTCTTTTGCAGTAGTTACCCATTCCAGAGTGGAAGTGGAATGATGTCACGATGGATTTCGTGACAGGGTTGCGGAGGTCTCCTTGATGGAATGACGCAGTGTAGCTTGTCGTTGACAGACTCACGAAGGTTGCTCACTTCTTGCCGATCAAGGAGACCTTCAGTGTTGATGAGCTGGGACGGTTGTACATTCGAGATATTGTACGTCTTCAAAGAGTTCTACACTCCATTGTTTAAGACATGGAAGCACATTTTACTTCTCGGTTCTGGTAGGGGCTTCAGAAGGCTTTGGGTACACAGGTACTTCTGAGTACAACATACCATCCCCAGACAGATGGCCAGTCCAAGCATACGATTAAGGTGTTTATGGATATGCTCATAGCTTGCATTATAGAATTTGGAGGTACTTGGGAGAAGCATATAACTCTTGTGGAGTTCGGCTACAACAATAGTTTTTAGGCGACTATTCAGATGGCACCTTACGAGGCTTTGTATGTTAGGCCATGATGATAACCTTTATGCTAGCTAGAGGTAGGAGAGGCAGCTTTGCTGGGACCTCGTCTTGTTCAGGAGACCTTAGAGAAGATAGAGTTTATTTGGAAGAGGATGGCTACGACACAGTCTGGGCAGAAGTTTTATGCTGATCAGCAGAGTCGACCTCTGGAGTTTGAGGTCAGGGATCAAGTTTTCCTGCATGTCGCACCAAGGTTGAGACACAAGAGGATTCAGAGACAAATTAAGCTTTCCCCATGGTACGTCGGACCATTTGAGGTGTTGGAGATAGTTGGTCTGGTTGCCTATCAGTTGCAGTAACCTCAGAGGTACCGGGCTATGCATGGATTCTTCCATGTTTCTCAGCTCTGACGTTACTTTTCAGACCCGTCTCATGTCCTTCAACCTGAGGAGGTTGAGCTTAAAGTAGATTCATCATTTTAGGAGCATCCTATCCAGATTGTTGATCGCAGTACAAAGGTTCTCCGTGGATGGTATGTTCCTCTGGTATGGGTCCTATGTCAGCACAGGCGAGTATAGGACGAGACTTGGGGGAGGGATGCCAATGTACGATCGCAGTGGCCGGAGCTGTTCGGGGTTTCTTCTTCAACTCCTTGCTAGGGAAATTTGGGGATGAATTTCTTTAAGTGGGGAAGTTTGTAAGAACCCGGACCTTTTTTACAGGTATGTTTTTACTTTTTCTAGAGTTTTTGAGAAAATAGGAGTTTCTAGAAATTCTTGAAGTACATATCGTGTACTTTATTAGTACACGACGTGTACTTTGACGCCGCTCAAGGTCGTGTGCTGGCAGTGTCATGGACACACACACGACCTTATAGGGGTGATGTGGAGGCCGCTTAAAGCGAAGTACGGAAAAGCCTAGTACACTCCGTGTACTTCCTTTTTTTCATTAAATGGACTGGGGTCGTGTCTTAACCCCATAACCATCTTCTTCTCCAGCTTCTTTGACTGAGAGCGAGGGTACGACCACATATATTCTCCTAGCCCCCGAGCCTCCATCCGTTCTCCGAATTGACCGCTGTCGATTGCATTGGAACCACGTCGGTAAGATCTTACTTCTCCTAGAGATTCATTTCCCAATTCCTCCACTTTTTCATGTTATTGTGGGTTGAACGTTTTGTGAGTTTTTGTAGATCTACGATGTTATAAAGAGATTCAGGCCTTTTGGTTCAAGTATATTGATCTCCTAGTATCAAGGTAGGTGGTTTGTTCCTTTTTGTTCAAAGTGCTTGAGTTTTATGCGCAAATTCCACCAATACCCATGAACAGGGTATTGCGTGTTTTCCATTTTGCCCCTGTTGTCTTCCTACCTTGATTGTATGCTTGTTTAGAGGTATTTTGGCTATGTATAAGGATAATTTCTATGCTTGGATGTTCTACCCATGCCTTGTTCTGTTTACGACCTTTTGGTCTTGTTCAGCGTATTGGCTGTTATACATGTTTTCCATGCCTTGTAACCGTAGGATGAACTGTTGTTCCCTGACTTTGCTTGTTATACTGTAGACTGGTTAGCCAAGTAGCTCCGTAGGTTTACTTTGGCCTTATAGAATTATTATGCATCGACTGACATGAGGCCGAGAGAACCTGGTGCTATAGACTATACGGGGATAGACCGAGTGAGCTTCCTCTGAGAGTCTTGAACTTTATAGACTATAGGGGATAGACCAAGTGAGCTTCCCAGAGAGTCTTGAATATTATAAACTACAGGAGGGTAGATAGAGTGAGATTCTTCAGAGAGTCTTGAGCTTTATAGAGTATAAGGGGATAGAATGAGTGAGCTTCCTCATAGAGTCTTTGTTTGTTTGTTTTTCCTTAAACCAGTCCAGGATATAGGAGGAATTGACCGAGTGAGCTTCCTTAGAGAGTTTGTGATAGACCTGAGGCTATAGGAGGAATTGACCGAGTGAGCTTCCTCAGAGAGTCTCTAGACCTTGGGGCTATAAGGGGATTAGACTGTGTGATCTACCTCAGAGAGTCCCTGACTACCTTAGACTATAAGGGGAATTGACTGAGCGTGCTTCCTCAGAGAGTCTTATATTTTTCATATGAAAAAACCAGGGGGGTTAGGCTGAGTGTACTGGATAGAGGGTTGTTGGTAATTCTTGGATATGACCAGAGGGGAAGGCTGTGAGTACTCCTAGAGGGTTACCTGTTGTGGTTAGCTGTTTGCTTCCTTGTTACTTGTTTGACCTGTGGATTGTTTACTACTTTGTATTATCCTGCTATTGCTTACTGTTATTTACCTTCCATATACTCACTGACTATTAGAAACAGATCTTCGGGTGGTTTCCAATTGAGATTTAGTCTCACACCCTATTTGGGTCATTCTTTTGGGCCCAAAAGGATTATACTGTTGCAGGTATAAACAAGGGAAAGCACCCTTCGACTTCAGGTACATGATTGCATTTAGAGCGGGAGAGCATGAGACCAAGCCGAGGCTTATAATGCAGAGGATCCATTTATCTTTCTTTTGTACTTGTTTTTAGTACTGTTTTTATTTCCATCATTGTGACTTGTTTGTCTATTTTCCTATACATATGTATCATGCATCATTTATATATATGTTTTCTCTAGTTGTTTATTATTTTATCCTTCCACTATTTACTTGTGTATGGGTTGTTTACCATTTCCTCTATTGTTTCTTGTTTCTTTTTCGCTGTGTACTCTTCCAATGAGAGCATAGTTTTCCCACCATCACAACCAAGGCCCTCACTGCTAGTCGGCAGCCTCTGGCATTCAGGGAAACGCGCTTGAGTCCATGTGACCAATTGGGTACGGGGTGCCTCTGGGTGGCTTCCGGAACTAGGACGTTACAAGAAGACCAGCCAGTGATGAAGAATAGTGACCACTCTCTTTTGATTGGTATGTTGTTGCATTTGTTTTCTATATACTGTTTGTACTAAAAGTATTTTTCACTAATACATTGTGAACTTTTCTTCTCTTTTCCTATTCACCCATTTTGATAATCCCAATAGGGGAAGAAATATATATATGTTATATGCACATTGGGAATATGTAGTTTGAAAAAATATAAACTCTAAATACACATGATTTGTGATCATCAAAAAGGAGGATATTGTTGGAATCCTTATATATTAATCATGTTTTAATGATCACAAATCTTATTAAGTCTATAAACCATGTTAATCCCATGTAATCTATCTCACATCAAATGTACAGTTGTTTAGTAAAGCTATCAAAATATCTTAAGGGCTATAAAATAAGTTTGATTACTATACACTATCTTTGATTTACTTTATAGTAATTTTTTTGATAAATGGTTATGTATAATACATTTTATGAATATCATGGCTTAATTATGAATATAGATATTTGGATAAGTCTGAGACACCATGAGTCTACCACCAGATATGTTTTTCTGGAAAAGGACCTAGACACCGTGAACCAGACACCATGACCAGACACCATGAACCAGACACTGTGACCAGATACCATGAACCCAACACCATAACCCAGACACTGTGACCAGACACCGTGAACCCAACACCGTGACCCAGACACCGTGAACCAGACACCGTGAACCAGACACCATGAACTAAATATTGTGAACCAAACACCGTGGCCCAGACACCATGAACCAGACACTGTGACCAGTCACCATGACCATCCAGACAACATGACCATCCAGACACCATGAACAATCCAAACACTGTTTCAAGGAGACACAAGTCTATAAAGACACCGTTTACAGAAAAACTGTGACATCGTTTCTTAATCTATTTTTTTGTTTTTCAATTTAATATCTAATAGTCATATTTAAAGATTTTAAGTGCCCTGCCATAATTAATGTTTCTTTGTAGACATGTCACCTGAAAGTACGAGGTTCGATGTGCAGAATACATGCAAATTATCGGCTCCAACATATGAGCTCCAAGAAAAAAGAGTTGTGTAGCCCAGAAACAACATGTACATGAATGTGGAATAACGTGAAGAAAGTGTGTGATCACGACGATGAAGAAAACACTAAGGGAATTTTTGAAGAGAGAATTGTCACATACAACTCGGTACTATTGAAGAACACACAAAGCATACTAGAATCCTAGAGTGGATGAAATCTTCACCGAAAAGAACACACACCAATATAACTGACTTGCGATACTCTATTTTCTATATGAGGACATAATATCTGCATCTAATTCATCCTAGAAGTCCAGAGCTACATATACAACCACTCAGAGCACTTCTAAACTTATCTCATCATTTCCTCTCTACTGTGTATCATTTAATTGGATTTTGAACAGTGTGTGTATCTGTATGACAACACACTATGTCTCCTGTATTAAACTGAAGGATACAAGATATCCTTTCTCAAACATCTTCTTACCCTTGTCTATACCCGTGGGTAAGTGTGGAAGAGGTCCCTGTGTGGCTTGATAGTTTGTACCCACATAGAATTGTGGAAGAGGTCGTGTGACATAGACAGCCCTGTGTACTGTTGTTAACCCAGATTTAGGGTGCGGATCAAGTTTATTTATATAAACTACTTGGTGGCAGATGATCACCAAGTTGAGTGGATTAGATCTTGGCTTGATACTGAACCACTTGTTATATATCCGTTGTGTTGTTTAAATTTAGTTTTATCTATTTTACTCTTTAACTTAGAATTTGCTAAATTCACATTGATAGTTAATCTTTGAAAGAAGTTATAATTTTTTTTCCTTATTGTAATATCTTCAAAAGTAATATTAATAACTAATATTAACATTACTGAGAATTAATCAATCTTCTAAGAAGTTATTTAAATAGTAAAACTTTCATAACCATATTACTTTGATTAACTGGGCTGTATTTAAATTTATTGGTGAAACCTTATAGGAATATTTTGTAAACAAAATTTTTCATAGATACTAAATTCACCCCCTCTTGAGTGATCTACTTCGACCAATAGAGAACTTATTATTCGGTGGATTAAATATTACTCTTTGAAAAGCAATGAAGATTCAAGACTTTGATAAAAATAATGATATTGTTTGTTTTTACCTTATGGTCAATATGGATATTGGAGATTAGAAAAGGTATTTATGGGTTGGAGATAAAAATTCAAAAATAGAGTTTAATTTAGAGGATCAATAGATAAATCCCATGGAGTAAAGAGAACCCAAAAACCCACATGTAAATTTCTTTAGAAGAAGGGTCTTGAAAAATGTCTCAAGGGAACATAAAGATACTTTAAGAATGAAAAAGAGAAGAATCAGTCTAATAAATTCCAATGGGAGATGAAGAATCCCACTAATAAGATAGGTGATAAGTAGGTTGTGATCAATACATATTTTGTAGTCTAGTGTTTCAACTACAAGGAATATAAACATTATTCATACCATTAACTAATACAAGGGTTATAAAATAAAATTAATGATAATATCCTCCAAGGCCTAGAGAAAAAGGTATTATGCTACTACAAGATCTATGGTGGACCCTAATAATGAAGTGTTTAAATGTATACTAGTAATTATTTCATGAATGGAAAACATATTATTTGATTTTGGTTCTTCATAATCATTATGATCATGAATATTCAGAAAAACTATTCAAACACTACCTCAGGTCATAGAGGATGAGTTATGTATGAGAAAAAAAAGTAAATTATTGAATCCCAATTATATTACTACTCCATAGTTAATGTTTTTGGACTGAATTTCCTAGAAAATATTTTCATAATTCCTTTAGTCAAATTTTATGGTATATTGGGAGTGGATTGACTATCCTTTTTTAAATCCAACATCATCTTCTGAGAGTGGGAAATCACTCTCTGTATCCCATGTCACCCTCCTATTCTGTACAAGTGTATAAAAAGGATGGATCTACTTTGGAATATTATTCTCAAGAATGAATATTATTTCCTTTTGAGAAATAATATATATCTAAAATTATTAAGGAAAAGGAGAGAATCGTTCTTTATGTAAGATACCAGATTTTGGGAAGGTATGTTTTTGTTGTGTTTTGGGTTCAACCCTTGTTTTTGGGGCTTTAAAATATTTCTGGAAAGTGTGAGAGGCCTTGGGGGTGTTCCAGGTGCTCGGGGTATGGAAGAAAGGAAATCTGGGCAAGACAGGCCAGGGCGCACGACCTACTCATGGCCAGGTAAACCGTACGTCCTGCCTAGGCTAAACTGTGAGACCCATCCTCCTCCAGACAGTGGCATGCACATGGTTTGCACACGGTTTTCCAAACCGTGCGGACACTTAATGTTTGGAAAAATTATAAGTTTGCCACTCCAGGCTTTAAAACCCCACTCTATATTTCCTCTCATTTCCTCCCTCTACACCCTAGGCATGAACCAAATCACTTAAAGGCACCAAGAGACCGATCTCCCTCATTTCTAAGGCATTTTTTGTGCCGTTGGTTGCAGATCAAAGCTCCAGGTAAGGCTAATCCCCTCCTTTCTTCTCTTTTTGGTTTAGGGTTTGTATCTTCTCTCCCTCTCATTCTAAATCTCTAAAACCCTAACTTTTGGGTGAGTTTTAGGTTGAAGCTCCAAAGGATGGTTGGATTGTGGCCTAAGGACTCGATTGAGAGTGCGTTTAATCACGGTTTCGAGGTATGTGGTCTACAAGTGATATCCCATAGTTATTTTGGGATTTTTTCATGTTTAGTTGTGTTCTTGTTTCCACTTGGTTATGCTTTGAATAAACTTGGCATGTTTGGTAATAATGGCATTTTAAATGGAAAATGGGAACCGTCACGATCCCCGTGGGATGTGTTGGGATTGTCTTGAACTAATTGGGGACATCCATGGGATGTGTCGGCTTTCACCGGGTTTCAGGATTGTTATTAAACAAGTGGACTTGTTGTAGTAAATTGTAGATCCCTTGATGAACATGTTGGCATGATTGTTTGAACTTGGAATAGAATTTAGATGATGCACCTAGACTTGGAAATAACCTAGGGGTTATTTTAAATGGAATGAATGGTTGATTCATGAAAATGACGAATGGGTTATATAGGTTAATGTGTAAACTGATTTAAGACCATAACGGGACAGGTTATGGGTTTAATGTTGAATGCTTAGTGAGATAGGAATAACACATGGGAATTGGGTAAATGGTTAAATGATGTGAAATGGTAATGTGTTAATGGGTTAAGGCATTATGTGGATTCCAATGTGGGTTGTTGTGAATAGTGTTTGCCGAAGGATAATGGTTTGGATGGTTGATGGTTACTTATATATAAGCATGTGCACATGGATTCATAGATTGGGGTATGACATGAGGATCTATGCCCATGGGTTTAGCTAAGACTGAGGTTCTAAACTCCACCGTAAATTCATGGGTTAGGAAAGGGGACTGAGGGTCTATTCTCCTAACAGATTCATCCACCCAGACTGAGGCTTCGAGGTGAGGTTATGCTTGCTATGAGGGGTTTAGTCCTAGTGATATAGGATAACTATGTGCTTACCCTCTTGCGTGTGATTGTTGGAATTAGAGCCATGTAACTAATATATGTGATTAACCCATAGAAATGTGATGAAATGGTAAGTGACGATAATTGGTAATAAATGAATGGTAATGGAAATGGAAATGGCTTTGGCTCTGAAATTTTTAATGGTATCTTAATTAATTACTTGGAAATTATCATTCATACTCCTTTTGCATGCAGTACCTGTTTTTACTGGATATTTTGTAGACACCGTTGGTGGTGGCCTATTGAGTTGTACTCACATGCTACTCGGGCCGCCGTTGGGTACCCAAGTAGACTTCATGTTTGTAGGTCAGGAGAAGGGAAAAGGTCCTTGCTAGATAGTGAGTGGACATGGGTATCACTTGGTGGAGGATAAAGACTTGGAGTCGGGACCATTTTGGGGATTTTTGGCCATTGTCTTTATTTTGGTCTTTTTTTTACTCTTTCACTTGTAGTATGACATGGAATATTTATTGTTGGAAATGATTGTTATACATGTTCCTTGTTTATTTGTTATTTTTTTTCCACTATTTGGTTTATATCTGTTGTGGCTTACTCTGATAAAAACGGGGTATAGTCTCCCCACTTGACCCCATAGACCCCCGCTGCTAGTAGGCATCCTTTGGTGTACGAGGAGGTGCGCTTATGGTCATGTAACCACCCGGCTAGGAGCACCGATTTAGTGGCTTCTGGGTCGGGGATGTTATAAAGATGTATCAAAGGGGGTCTTTCTTCTCCTTCTCTGAGGTCTTGTTATTTGGGATTGGTAGCCTAGGGTTAAGACGTGTCAGTCCTTGGTAATGAGCTCTTTCTTGGGAGTAGCTAACCCAGGTACGGGGGAAACCCAAGTCACCCTGGGTGGGAAATGCTGTTCTTGGTTTTGTGATGTGACAATTGATGAAATTTCACCATTGGGAGATGCACATGTGGTTTGACGTGACTGTTTTATGACGTTTGGCTCATAGCCTTAACGACACGAGGATTTTTATTCATGCATCACTGTAGGCTTCTAGGGAGATAGGTGACATGAATTTGTTATGAACACACACATGGTGGGTGTGTGAGGCAGGAAAGTAGGGTGCATCGTGCATTTCATGAAATCAAGAAATGATGGGATGAATGAAATAACACAACTAGGTAAGGATGAATGAATAGTAAATGATGTTTAATCGAGTAATAGGGTTTTAAAAAAATTGGAGAATGTTGTTGGGTTAGTATATGAAATGGGTTTTTGTAGCTAGTAAAGATATTTTGATGGAGTCATGAAAGTTTATGGAATGCGTTTTAAAATCTTGTGCTTGATATTGTAGAGAGATGCCACCAGGACGTCGGTTACCAGTTGGGATTCAAGAGGGTGTTGCTGAGAACACTCCTCCAGTAGAGAAGTAAGAAAATCTGGTGATCAATGAAGTTAGAGAAGACCAGTTCCGGTAGAACATGGCTCACCTTATGCAAATGATGGATCAGGATCCAGGGCGGGTTGCACCAAGTATGTTTGAGCTGACCTGGGATTTCCAACTGCAGCACCCTCCGAACTTCACCAGATAGGGTGGGCCAGAAGTAGCGGAGTTCTGGTTAGAGTTTGTCCAGAAGATACTGGACCATCTGGAGACCCCTGTTGATAAGCGAGTGAAGTTGACCATTTATATGTTGTAAGGCCAGGCTAGGCGTTTGTGGGATATTCAGGCTCAAATAGAGTAGGCTCAGGGAATGTCATGGAAGGTTTTTTAGGAAAAGTTTCTGGAGCATTTATACCCAGAGAATTTTAGACAGGAGCGGGCTACAGAGTTTATGAGCTTGACTCAGGGATCGCTATCGGTGATGGACTATTCTAATCACTTCATGATTTGAGATGCTTTTTCCCAGTGTTAGAGGGGATGAGGCAGAAGTAGCAAAGCGTTTCTAGGATGGGATGAGTCATGAGATCAAGTCTTAAGTAAACATCTTCCGCTTGAAGAGGTTCACAGAGTTAGTAGATCAGGCACTGATCTCGGAAGGAAACCTGAAGGGAGCTTCAGGTAGTGGGCATGTGGTGTCAGTGGGATAGACAAGTGGTGCAGCTACCGAAGGTCGAAAGCGACGCCACGAGAGATCACAACATGGTGGAAGTGTGCAAAGTGGCTGTAAGTGGGGGTCAACCTCTCAGAGTGGGAACCAGGTGTTTTTTTATTAGTGCGGAAGGCCGAGGCATATGCGTGGTCATTGTCGTCGACCTCCAGTTGAGTGCTGTTCGTGTGGCAGGATGGGGCATGTGCAGAGATTCTGCAGGTACCCTCGGCAGGCGGGTGGGAATGATGGTGAAAAGCAGGTGCCATGTATCAGAAGGGGATTAGTTGCCCCGTATCTGGAAGGAAGTTGAAGCTCCACGGGCCGTACTAGTAGGGGCGGTGAATGTGGAACTCCAGGGAAAGATTGCTCACGCCAGTAGGGCAGTGCAGCGCAGGGCGTTCCGAATGGGGCCCAAGGTAGAGGGGTAAGTCAGCTTCAGGTACTTTAGTTTGTTCCTAGTGGGGGAGAGTCAAGACCGTCAACTATTCGAGGTACGATCCTTTTAGCTACTAATTTTTCTAGTGCGTTGTTTAACATAGGTTCCACAAACCCTTTTGTCTCTACTCAACTTGTGGTAGCGCTGGGTATACCTATGGAGAGGGTGTGTGGAGTTATTTCAATTGACACTCCGTTGGGGGTGTGGGTTGAGGATATCAAGAAATTCAAGGGGTGTTCCTTGGATGTTGGTGGGTATCATTTTCTATGGGATTTTTTCATTCTCGAGATGTCAGGGTTTGACCTCATCTTGGGAATGGATTGGTTGGTGTTGTATCGGGTGCACAAAGACTGTTATCGTCGCAGAGTATTGTTCAGGTCGCTTGAGGGTGACGCTTATGTCCACCATGGCGAATGGGATGTTCGAGCAGGGCGTACAGGATCGTTTGGTTAGCGGTTGAATGGACTCACGACTTGAGTGGCATGTCTCATGCTTGATGATAATGAAAGAGGAGAAGAGTCTATTTTCCTCCTGTGGTGGATCAGTTTCAGGATGTGTTTCCTAAGGATTTATTGGGGTTACCACCCAAGAGGGATGTCGAGTTCATGATCGAGTTGCTACCGGGAGCGGAGCCAGTTTCTATTCCACCATACGGAATGGCACCGTCAGAACTCCAAGAACTGAAGGTTCAGCTTGAGGAGTTGGAGCATAAGGGGTTTATTTGTCTTAGTATGTCTCCTTAGGGATCTCCCGTGCTTTTTTCAAAGAAGGCTGATGGGTCATTGAGGCTGTGTGTTGACTATAAAAAGTTAAATTAGATGATAGTGAAGAATCAACACCATCTTCCTAGAATTGATGACCTATTTTATCTGTTGAGGGGTGCATCAGTGTTTTCTAAGATTGATCTAAGGTCAGGTTATCACCAGTTTAGGTTGAGGTCTTCCGACATACCGCAGACAGCTTTCCGGAGTCAGTACGGGTTGTTTGGGTTTGTGGTAATGCCTTTCGGATTGACCAATGCACCAGAGGTGTTTATGGCATTGATGAACCAGATCTTTCATCCCTATCTAGATCAGTTTTTGGTTGTCTTTGTTGACGATATCTTAGTGTACTCGAAAACTCATGATGATCATGCCCAACATCTTGACATCATCTTGGTTACGCTAAGAGAGAATCGGCTATACGCCAAGCTATCCAAGTGTCAATTCTGGATAGGTGAGGTACATTTTATGGGTCACATCATCTCAGAGGTAGGTGTGTCAGTGGATCCCGAGAAAGTGCAGGAATTTGTATCTTGGGAGCATCCCAAGAGTGTTTCTAATGTTCAGAGTTTTATGGGTTTGGCCGGGTAATACCGAAGGTTCATTCAGGATTTCCCTTTCTTGGTAGCACCACTCTCGAGATTTACCAAGAAAGGAATCAGGTTTGAGTGGTCTGAGGCTTGTGATAATGCCTTCCAAGAGTTGAAGAAGCGGTTGATGACTGCACCTATCTTGATCTTACCTGATATGGGTAAGAAGTAAATCGTGTTTTGTGATGTGTTCGGAATCATACTTGGGGATGTGTTGATTCAGGTTGAGAAGGTTGTGTATTATGGGTCAAGGCAGTTGAGACACCATGAGTGGAACAATCCCACTCACGATCTTGAGTTGGCTGCAGTGGTGTACACCTTGAAGTGCTGGATGCACTATCTATTGGGAGAACAGTTTACTGTGTTCACAGACCATAAGAGTTTAAGGTAAATCTTCTCAAAGCGGGATCTGAATATTCAGCAGCGAAGATGGGTTGAATATCTCCAGTCTTTTGACTTTTAGTTGTTATACACTCTAGGAAAGGGAAACTGTGTTGCTGATGCTTTGAGCAGGAAGGTTCAGAATCAGGTGGTTCAGGAATCCAGCACCGAGTGGAAGGTGATGACTTTGTTTGCAGAGATGCACCTGGAGGTGTAGGTGGAGAATGGTCAGGTCTCTCTTGCTTCCTTAACGATGGAGTCGATGATTTTGAGTCGAGTTAAGGAAGTTCAAATTGATGATCCTGAGTGTTTAATCATGAAAAAAAATCTTAAAGGTGGGGAGCTACCTTCTGGCTGGGCCATCGTCGTGGACGATGTTGTTCGTGTTCATGATCGTGTGGTTGTGCCAAAGTGTGTGCAAGAAGATTTGATGCGAGAGTTCCATGCATCAAAGTGGGAAGTGCATCCTGGTTTGACCTAGATGTACCATGATCTCCAAAGGCAGTTTTTGTGGCCTGGAATGAAGAAGGAAGTTGGGGGCTTTATGGCGCGGTGTATTACCTGTTAGCAGGTGAAGGCCAAGCATCAACACCCAGGTGGTTTGTTACATCCATTGATAATTCTGGAATGGAAGTGGGATGATGTGACAATGGATTTTGTCATGGGTCTTCCGAGGACGCCATGGAAGAATGATGCAATCTGGGTGGTTGTGGATAGGTTAACGAAAGTGGCTCATTTATTATCGATTCAGGAGACCTTTACAGTCGACCAATTGGGTGAGATATATGTTCAGGAGATAGTGAAGTTGCATGGGGTGACGCGGACCATAGTTTTGGACTGAGATCCGCGTTTCACATCACGTTTCTAGAAAGTATTACAGAAAGATCTTGGTATGAAGGTGTTTTTTAGTATGGCTTTCCACCCACAGACGGATAGGTATTCGGAACGTACGATCCAAGTGTTGGAAGACATGTTAAGAGCTTATATATTGGACTTTGGTGGTTCTTGGGAGAGTCGCCTATCGTTAGTTGTGTTTGCCTACAACAACAGTTTTAGGCTATGATTCAGATGGCACCGTTTGAGGTGATTTATGGGAGACCATTTAAATCTCCGTTGTGTTGGATAGTGGCCGGTGAATCTGAGTTGTTGGGGAAAAGTCTCGTGCAAGAGACTTCAGAGAGAGTTAAGCTGATCAGGAAGCGAATGGATACGGCTCAGAGTAGGCAGAAGTCATATGCAGATCGGAGGCGTAGACCTCTTGATTTTGGGGAGGGTGATAAAGTGTTCCTTCATGTGTCGCCAAGGTTGGGTCACTGTTGGATAAGAAAGCAGGGTAAGTTGGATCCCAAGTATGTGGGAACTTTTGATATTGTAGAGAGGATCGGACCAGTGGCTTACCGATTGGCTCTTCCACAACGGTATGGTGGTATGCATGATGTGTTTCATGTGTCACATCTTCGACGGTATCACCCTGACCCATCTCATGTGGTTGATGTTGAGGATGTGGAGCTTGAGGCTGATGCGTCCTTTGAGGAGCATCCGATTTGTGTGGTGGATCGTAGTAAAAAGGACTTGTGAGGCAAGATTGTGCCATTAGTGTGAGTACTATGGTAGTATGGGAAAGTTCAGGAAGAAACTTGAGAGCGGAAATTGGAAATGCGGGCTCAGTGGCCCGAAGTCTTCTCTTTGGTGGATCAATGAGGCTTTGAAACTCGGCTCGAGGATGAGCCGTTATAAGGTGGGGAGGTTGTAAGATCTTGGATTTGGGAAAGGTATGATTTTGTTGTGTTTTGGGTTAAACCCTTGTTTTGGGGGCTTTAAAATGTTTCTTGAAAGTGTGAGAGGCCTTGGGGGTGTTCTGGGGGCTCGGGGCATGGAAGAAAGAAAATCTGTGCAAGACAGGCCAGGGCGCATGGCGAGCGCACGACCAGGTAAACCATGTGGCCTGCCCAGGCCAAACCATGCAACCCCTCCTCCTCTAGAAAGTGGCATGCACACGGTTTTCCAAACCGTGCGGAAAAACTGTGCAAACACTTAAATTTTAGAAAAATTACAGGTTTGCCATTTCGGGCTTTAAAACCCCACTCGAGATTTCCTCTCATTTCCTCCCTCTCCACCCTAGGCGTGAAACAAATCACCCAAAGGCACCAAGAGACCGATCTCTCTCATTTCTAAGGTGTTTTTGGTGCCGTTGGTTGCTGATCGAAGATCTGGGTAAGGTTAATCCTATCCATGCTTCTCTTTTTGGTTTAGGGTTTGTATCTTCTCTCCCTCTCATTTAGAAGCTATAAAACCATAACTTTTGGGTGAGTTTTTGGTTAAATCTCCAAAGGTTGGTTGGATCAAGGCCTAAGGACTCTATTGAGAGTGATTTCAATCACGGTTTCAAGGTAGGTAGTCTACAAATGATATCCCATAGTTATTTGGGTATTTGTGCATGTTTAGTTGTGTTCTTGTTTCCACTTGGTTATGTTTTGAATAACCTTGGCATGTTTGGTAATAATGGCATCTAAAATGGAAAATGGGAACCCTCATGATCCCCGTGGGATGTATTGGGATTGTCTTGACATAATTGGGGCGATCCATGGGATGCGCCGACTTTTCTCGGGTTTCAGGATTGTTATTAAACAAGTGGCCTTGTTCTAGTAAATTATAGAGCCCTTGATGAACATGTTGGCATGATTGGTTGAACTTGGAATAGAAGTTAGGTGATGCACCTAGACTTGGCAATAACCTAGGGGTTATTTGAAATGGAATGAATGGTTGATTCATGAAAATGATGAATGGGTTAAATGGGTTAATGTGTAAACTGATTTAAGACCATAATGGGATAGGTTATGGGTTTAATGTTGAATTCTTAGTGAGATAGGAATAACACATGGGAATTGGGTAAATGGTTTAATGATGTGAAATGGTAATGTGTTAATGGGTTAAGGCATGATGTGGATTCCCATGTGGGTTGTTGTAAATAGTGTTTGACAAAGGGAAATGGTTTGGATGGTTGATGGTTACTTATATATAAGCATGTGCACATGGATTCGTAGAGTGGGGTATGACATGAGGATCTACGCCCATGGGTTGAGCTAAGACTGAGGTTCTAAACTCCACCATAAATGCATGGGTTAGGAAAGGGGACTGAGGGTCTATTCTCCTAACTGTTGTAGCCACTCAGACTGTGGCTTTGATGTGAGGTTATGGTTGCTATGAGGGGGTTATTCCAAGTGAGAAAGGATAACAATGTGTTTACCCTCTTGCGTGTGATTGTTGGCCTTAGACCCATGTAACATAATGTATGTGATTAACCCATGGAAATGTGATGAAATGGTAAGTGATGATAATTGGTAATAAATTAATGGTAATGGAAATGGAAATGGCTTTGGCTCTGAACTTGTCAATGGCACCTTAATTAATTACTTGGAAATTATCATTCATACTCCTTTTGCATGCACTACCTGTTTATATAGGATATTTTGTAGACACCGTTGGTGGTGGCCTACTGAGTTGTACTCACACCCTGCTCGGGATGCCATTGGGTACCCGAGTAGACTTCATGTTTGCAGGTTAGGAGAAGGACAAAGGTCCTTACTAGATATTGAGTGGACATGGGTATCACTTGGTGGAGGATCCGGACTTGGAGTCGGGACCATTTTGGGTATTTTTGGTCGTTGTCTTTATTTTGGGATTATGTTCACTCTTGCACTTGTAGTATGACATGGAATATTTATTGTTGGAAATGATTGTTATACATGTTCCTTGTTTATTTGTTATTGTTTCCACTATTTGGTTTATTTATTTTGTGGCTTACTCTGATAAAAGGGGGTATAGTTTCCCCACTTGACCCCATAGACCCCCACTGCTAGTCGGCAGCCTTTGGCATACGGGGAGGCGCGCTTAAGGTCATGTAACCACCCATATCAAAGCACCAGTTTAGTGGCTTCCGGGTCGGGGATGTTACACTTTAAGACAATATTATTATGATGGATTATACATATGTATTGTAAAACCCTAGGATTTTAAAATGGGAACGTAATGTTTGATAGAATCAATGACATGAAACACCAAGATTTTAAAAAAATATAACACCATGAGAATTTATGATATATTTATTTTTAAATAAATCCAATCTCTTCAATATATTGAGATTAATGTAATACACATATTAAATGGAACATGACATTCAATGAAAATATTATTCTTTAAACACAATTATTATAACATAGTCATTAATTTGGTAAGTATGAATAGAAATAAATAAACTATGTAAATTATGTGGTTTTTAAATTTATAAAATAAATTAAATGGTTACTTATTGATTATAAATAAAATAAGAAACATTTAAAAGAGAAAGAAATGTATTTTTGAAAACATTATTTTTGAAAATGGAAGATTTGTTGCGGTTTGCGCACATAGTTTAAAATTATTTTTTACTAATTTTACAAAATTTATTTGAAAAAATAATCATAATTTTTTAAATCGAAATTCAAAAATTATATTTTGATGAATTTTCTATAATTTTCTAAAAAGATTAATTCTTTGATGAATAGTAAGGAATACTGAATTTTAATTGAAAACTGCCTTTTCATTTAAATTATTTATAAAGAAAAATTATATTTTAAATTGTTTATAAATTAAAATTAATTAAATTATATTAAAATTTAACTAATTTATGATATTTGAATCCATTTCATATTTAATTTTGATATTTTAACATTCTATACTTATACAAAATTTCTCTTTAGAAACCTGATTTTTCATCAGGTCTATGGGTATAATTTTGAATTAAATTATGCCACTTATATGAATTGATTTTGAAAAAATATATTTAATTTTTTAAATCAGAATAATTTATATTTTATAATAATTTTTTTTTGAAATTATTAATAGTAAAGAAAATAAAAACTAATTATTGTGATTTATATTAAAATGGGTTTACCAGGAGTTAAGCTAAAAAGATAAAGGTTAAACTGACCTAATAACCATTCCAACACCCATTTCATGTCCATATTTAGAGACTATGATCTCTAATTTTCAGAAATGACCCATTTTTTGTCTTCGGTCATGATAAAATCATGGGTGTGATTGAATATTTTAAAAAATACAATGTTTTTCCTCTCCCCAATTATAAAAGGCCACCACTCTCCTCACCTATTTACACTCCCAAGTCCATTTGGTTCCGCCAATACTTCTATAAATATAATAATTAAATACCTTACCACATCCTATATTCCTTTGTTGGATCATAAATATAATCTAGTAAGGGTTTAGGTTAAACCTAAAGAGGTTGCTCGAAGAAGAGGTAATGTTTTTAACTATGTGTTTTCATTTTACTTCTTCTTCTACCTCCTTATAATATTTTCCAAATATTAGAAACTAATATCACCAGAATCTCATATATACAGAAATTTAATTTTTTTAATTTAATAAACTATATCCATCTCCACTTTCCTCAAAAGAAAAATGAAACCATTGATCGTGTGTACGACGGACTACGGCCTCATGAACCATTGTAGTTCGTTTTCCATCACCACCTTTCATGGATGGATGTAATGATGGATTTAACATATGTATATGATATTTATGATATTATTATACTTTTTTAATTACAATATCACATATAAATTCTTACATTCCATTCTGTGATGGATACGATAACACAGATCACGTGTACGGAGGACTACCACCTCACAAAGCAATGTGATTTGTTTTTCACTTACAATTTTCATAGAAGGTAGTAACGATAAAATTTAATGAATATATATAATATTTACGATATAAAAATACTTATAAAAATATGATATCACATCTAAATTTCTGACTTCTAATCCATTGGAAAACAATTACATCACTTGTGTGTTTGTTTGGACTACTGCCTGCACGTAGTGATGTGAAAAGTTTTTCATTTTATTTTAACATGGATGGTAATTAGGATGAATTTTATTAATATAAATGATATTTGAAAGATAATAATTATTATTTAAGGTTTAATTAATTTTTATTATCTTTTCATTCCATCCTTCGAGAAAAATGGAAACAATGTTCATGCATATGTACGACCAACTATCACCATGAATGGTGTAATCCATTTTCTATCTCCAAAATTTATAGATTAATATAAATAAATATATAATTAGTATATATTGTATTTATATAATGGTTAAAATTATGGATATTATGTAACTATTATCAAATTAAAATGTCCAAAACCACCTAACCAAAACGTATATGGAAAACGAAGAAATTATCACCCGAAACATTGATTTTAACAAAGAATTTCTAATTAAAAAGTGATAAAAGAAAATATATAAGTAATATATGGTATTAAATATATGAGTATGGTTCTATAATTTAGGTATAATAAATCTATATTTATCATAGATAAGGTTAGGACACATGCAAAGGAAGTTGAACATGTGGTAAGGGTTTCTCGTCTCACTTTTTGTTCCACGAGACATACACCATAATCTCCACATATTCCTTTGTGTGGTGTATGTAAAATACCTTTTGATATTTTATATCATGAATATATTTAATCTAATGGTATTAAATGTTTCATTTTAAGTTATTTGTTTCATTGGGATCAGGATTCAAAATTTACCAAAGTGGTAAGGGTTAGTTTCACAATCTCACCATTATTCGGGATTGTTTTTGTTTAAGTATTTCATGGGAAAATTATTTGATATTTATTTTTTAAAAAATATATATTTTATTCTACTATATTTATTTATGAAATTTTTCAATTGATAATACAATTTTTATATTCTTTGGTATATAAAATTACTGAGAATTTTTTTAACAATAGTTGACTTTATTTCTCTCTTCGGTCAGAAATCCTTTTTTTTAAAAAAAATACATGTTTTCCAAAAATGGTTTCAAAATAATGTTTTTATACTTATAAAAATTATTTATTAAATAAATTTTACCCATTTTAACAAATTAATTTTTTTTTGAAAGGAATCTTCATTTTTTTCAAAACTTTGTCTGTTTGGATTTTATAGAAAATGTCAAAGGAATATTTGTTTTAAGATATATGACATGAAAAAAATATTCCACAATCATTACCACTCAATGTTTTAAAAATTATTTAAAAAATTTTAATTTATTATTTTTGGATTAAAATATTTTCAAAATATTTTTTAGAACTTTTAGTTTTAAAAAATATTTTCAACGTGAAAATGTTATATTCCTAAAAATTGAATTTAATGCATTTTTTGGTATTTCTATTAACCAAAGACATAAAAACTTAATTTTAATTATTATACACTGGGGATACATTCGTAATTATTTATCTGGATGTTTTATGATTAGTTTGATTTGGTATGTACACTTTTATTAGCATTCACCATATTACTCTCGATGGTTTATGATTATGTTTATTAATTGGGAAAAGTATTAACATTTCATATTTTAGTTTTTAAATTTGATTTTTTTTATTATGTTTGACCCATTTCATATGAGGAATGAATTTCACTTATTATGTAATGAAACATACTTTTTGAATGATAATTATTTTCTGAAAATGTGTGTTTTATTATATTATACTAAAAAAACCAAATATCTTTAATAATGAAATAAATTTAAAGGTAAATGTGACCACATGGATTCAATAGTTATATTACCATTAGTAAATATGACTATTTTTCAATATTACTGTTGGTATCTATTCTCTTGTTAATAATTTTAACTTTGTAATTATTATTTTTAAGTAGAAATGACAAAGGATAATTAATGAAGAAAGGAGAAATGATGGCTTCAACCAGTAGGGTTGTTCCATTTGAAGCCCATTTTTCAGATCTTGTGATGGAGTTGGAAAAATTGGGGTTCTCTCTTGACCAATCCTAAACCATTCTTCAACAAGTGATGTTTGAAGGAAATCACATATAAGAGAAGTTCAAGTTCTTTGAAATAACCACTCGAACAACGTTAGCAGAACCATCCCCCGAATCTATCAAAATCACAAACCTTAATATTAGGTCATATGTGGGTGTTATAAGGGGTTATATGTCTTGACCTCAGTTACTTAATGTGAAATTTATTTGTTTACATAAAATTGTTATTCCATTAATTCCATTTTAAGAATAACTTTGCTTCATAAAATTGAGATGGAATTTGAAAAATTGATTTTTCATACAGAAATTATAAATTCTAGAAAAGATATAAATATTTATAACAGACTAAGTTATTATGAATAATAATTATTTTTATGAAATATTATGATAAAGACAATCTTATTTAAATATAAATGATAAAGTAATTTTATTTTATTCAGGTGTTAGAAGTTTTAATACGCATTTTCATTCTACTATTATTTTTAATAAATAAGGATTTTATATTTAAAAGTCATAATACTAAGATTTAGAGAATTATTATGATTAAATAAATATCATTTTTAAATAAAATCTCCAAAATTAGGTTAGTGTGAATTTATGATAATTTTTTAAAATAATTTATTTTTTCTAAAAATTAAAAATACAGATTGGTTTTTTCCGTATGTTTAATGATTTAATAATTATGTCATAATTATGTAATAAATAATTTACCATAATACATGGAATAACATATTTCATTTTATTAATATCAAGTATTTTAATATATTTTAATCAATTTCTAAACGTATTATTTACTTTCCAAAGTCTAAATACGGAAAGTTTAACATTAAAAACAATAGTTTTATAGAATCTTTAATTTTCCATGCCAAAATAAGTAATATAAAATTATGATAGACTCTTTCATATTAAAATAACATAAAATATGACCCATGTGTCCAAAAAATGGGCAAATACCATGGTAAATCCCATGTTTGTTTTATTTTACAAACCTAGGTATCCAAGGCCTATATTTGGAAATTAATAAACAACTTATCCACTTTTTTTTATAAATACCAACCCATTTATCCATTTAATTTAACTAAAAATACATACTAAATGAATATCCAGTGGTTTAACCTCCTTAGGAGTCCTCCCAAGGTTTCCTAAAGCCCCCAAGGTCCCAATAGTCATGTTTTAGGAACAACTCTTTAAGGTAAGGTAAATATCCTTCTTTTCTCTTCATTTCAAGAGACTCCTTTTCTTTATGTTTTATAAATGTTACGATAACTCTATATTTTTTCATTTTTATTAATTTAATTACATCCAAGTAATTTTTTATAAATGGGATACCCCTCCCCATCTCTTTTTCCCCTTTTCAAAAATCACATTTTATACCCTTTACGATATTGAATTTACTTCTCGAAATTTATCTCCTCCGTAGGAAATTATATCTTATTTTCATTTTTTTTGAATATAAGAAGATATTTTTTTCTATATTTATTCACCTAGATTTAAAAATGATTTATTTTAATCATTTATTTAATATACATGAAACCCTCAATCCCTTTCTGTGTGTTAAAAAAGTTATAATATACTTGTATTTAAACACCTTTTAAAATGCCATGATTTTGATACGAAACCTATTTAGTTTTTTCTTCATGATTTATTTATGAAATGTTTTATTATGATCAATTTGGATAACATTAATTTAATACATATTAAATGTGCACCCTGATATCACTCCAATGCATTGGGTAAATAAATTATTCTCTAGATATGACTTATTTTTTGATACCTTGGTGAATAACCTTGGTAGTTTTCGTGAAACATTAGTGAAAAACCTTAGTGATATTCTTATAAATGTATCATTTAGATGTTTTATCCACATTTCAATTTTATGATTCATGTTTTTTATTATTATATTCCCCCTTTTCTTTTTCTAATACCTTTGTGATATTCTTCACGTTCTTATTGATATTTATCATGGTCATATATAAATTGTTTACCTTTCTTTCCCTTACTGGGCCTTATGATCACCATTTCCTTTGATGTATATCCCTAGGTTATGAGATGTAGTAAATGTATATAGGATGAATCTATAATGAATCATTTCAAGTGGTTTAGAATAATGTTTTATTTTTTCATGTATTATGTACATTTTTTCCAAGACGCTAAACTTTAATAGATCCTCTGTTTGTACCGTGTAAATGAAATGTTATGTAATAAAATGGTGGGACTATATAGTTTGTCTCAAAAGGATGGTTTAGTTATTCATGAAAATTAATATTTTAAATCTTTATGAAGAACCCTAGGTATTAGCTTAAATATATAAAAACATCCTATTATGTTGGTAAAGCATTAAGTAAGCCATTTCTGAGAAAATAAATACCTATCTAGAAACAAAAAGTGGATATGGATCCGTAATAAATGTATCTAGGGGTAAAACCTAAAAAAACCACTTTGAACTAGACATAAATAAGAACTGGTGGACGAAAACTGGACTTGATGCACTCCTAGTTTGACACTCCCAGGGATGTGTTTGTTTAATCACAATATTTCTATGAACCATTATGAAGGATTTATAGAAAATGTTTAAAAAAATAACATATTTATGAAGTATTTTTGACACATAAAATTCCTTTCGAATTATAATATTATTAAAATAGACATGTTTCTTACTAATGTTTTATTCTTTTAGAAAATGAAGAGATATAGGAGAAACTGCATAAATTATGAGCACACCAGAGGATGTTCTGATGAACCTCTATTGGAATCTTGAATGTAAAACTTCCTGAGAATGATGAATCGAATAACTCGAGTTATGAGAAAAAACTTGAATTAGGCCGAGAGACTGGATTTATTTTTAAGGGAACAAATTTTTATTAATTACTTTATACATTGACGACCACCTTCTTTTAGTGGATCTACTTACCCATTTATTTCTAAACAATATATTAAGCTCTACAAAAAAGATCTTTTCTATACTTAATAGTTCAAAAAGAGATAAATTCACCCTTAATACTTAACTCTTAGAGGGAAAATCTTATCATTGGTAGATTTTGATTAAAAAAATGAATCCAAGAAGGGATATTGATGCTATGGAGGGGGTAAAATTCCGGGGAACTTATTAAAAAAATATTTCCCCCATAGATGTGAACAAAAAATGGATAAATAATTCTTAAAAATGAAGAAGAAGGACAATGAATATGTGGGAAGCTACAAGATTATGTTTATAAGTCTCTCTCCTTACACTCTGTCTTTTTCATGGGTCCTAACAGAATGGTTGATAGATTATTTGGTGGACTAAGACCCCATATACAGAAGAATATATCTAATATAGACTATAACAACCACAAGAATATATTGTAGAGTGCTATGAATGTTGAAATGGAGTTATGAGAGATGCAGTGCTCCCATAGTTTGAATGAAAAGAAGATTTCAATGGAGGAAATCTTAGGTAGGAACATTGATCATAGAACATGAAGAAAACAAGTGTAAAATCCCACAAGAAAAAAAGTTGGGTAGCAAAATTTTGGGGAATTTCTTGCTCGGGGGAGGGAAATGTTACAAGTGTGGAAGAGAAGACCGTATAGATCAAAACTATTGTAGTAAAGTGAAGTGTCAACTTCTCAACACTAAAAACAAAGGGAAAATGGTTCAAACCCATTCTAAATCCAATTCTATAAGTGTGGGTATCTTGGGAGCTTTTCCAACCATTTCCAAAATCAGATGATAATGGAGGGGAATCACCATCAACCTTAGTATAGTCCAAAAGTGAAAGGTTAGGCATTTTATATCTTGATGGATGAAGTAGATGCTTTGAATGATGTGGTGGTAGTTAATATCATTGTTCTCTAAAACCTAGAAAGTAATTTGTTTGATTTTGGTTTTACACATTCATTTTTTCCTCCCAGTTTTCAAATAATATAGAATTATTCCCAAAACTTCTAGAAGTAGGTTTATCTGTCAGGACTCCTAGAGGTATTATCCAAGCATCAACAGTGTAAAAAAACTCTATTATTCACTTTGATAAGAACAATCTCATCAAAAATATAGTAATTATTACCATGATCTAATTCAAAACTATACTAGGATGAAATTTATCTCAAAGTATAAAACCAAGATAAAATACATAAGGAAGGAAATATTATTAGTCTTTAATGAACAATATACAGTTTAGTTCAAAAGATATATACCTCGACCAATGATTTGTCTAGAAAAACCTCCCATAAACTTCTTTACAGTAATTATTGGTTAAGATGAATAAGGAATTGAAAGTATAAGAATATAAAATGTCCCCATCATTCAGGTATACGTTGATGTATTTCCTAAGGAGTTACATGGACCTCCCTTAGAATGAGAGTTAGAGTTCTCCATTGAACTCAAACCCAGATCCATTCTGATATCAATGACCCCATATAGAAAAGAAAATGTGGAGCTAGAGGAATTAAAGAAACAACTCTATATTCTTTTGGAGAATGTGTTTATCCGGCCAAGTGTGTCTCTTTGGGGTTCACATATTAAATTTTTGAAATAGAAAGATAGATCAATAAAGATATTCATTGATTATAGGGAACTTAATGGGATCATAGTGAAGAATAAGTACCCTCTTCCATGGGTAGAAAATTTATTTGACTAGCTTCATTAGGCAAAATTATTCTCCCACATTGATCTTCATACAGGTTATCATCTGTTGAGGGTAAAGAAATAAGATATTCCAATGACTCACTTCCCGTCTATATATAGGGATTATGAGTTTTTATTATTCCCTTCAACTAGAATAATGATCATTTTATTTTTATGGATTTAATGAATAGTGTATTTAAGGACTTCCATGATAATTTTTTTGTAGTTCTTCTTGATTATATTCTGATATTTTTTAAAAGTTAGTAGGAGTATGAGGATCAAATAAGGGTTATATTTCAAACTCTAATGAAATATATTCTACTTGGAATGTTAAAAAAATTTGAATTTTGGTTACAACAAGTTGCATTCTTAGGGAATATTATAATCGATGAAGGAATCTAAGTTGATCTTTCCAAGACAAAGGCTATGGAGGAGTGGCCTCATCCTACAAAAGTAACTGAGATTTTTAGTTTCCTTGGTTTATAAGGATATTATAGGGGGTTTTTAAATTTTTTTTCATGACTTTCTATTCCACTAACCATGTTAAATCGAAAAGCATCCAAATTCATCTAGACAATGGAGTGTAAATCAGGTTTCCAAGAGTTTAAGAAGAGATTGGTTACTGCACCAGTGTTAACTCTACCCACTATTTGAGAATGATTCATTGTTTTTTGGGATTAATATTTGAAACGGTTTGGGTGCGTCCTCATGAAGAATGAAAAGGTGATTGATTATTCATATCAAAAGTTGAATCCTCGTGATCATAATTATCTAATGCATGACCTAGAGCTAGCTATGGTTATTTTTCTCTTAAAATATGGAGGAATTGTATTTATGGGGAGAAATATCAAATATACTAAGACCATAATTTTTTTTAAGTATATTTACAAACAAAAGGAATTGAACCTGAGACATAGGAGATGGTTGGAACATCTTAATGACTATGAATGTTCAATACATTAACACCCCAGAAGAGAAAACAATGTTGCTGATGCATTATGATGGAAATAACCTATTATTCTAGAAATGATGAAGATTACTGGAGATCCACTGATCAAGGACCTAGTAAGGTTGGGAATGGGAATCATGAGTTAAGAGACCTCATCAACACAATCCCGAATGATTTATCAACCATCATTACTAGAGAAGATCAAGAAAACTGAAAGGGAATATCCTATGTTCTAGATGATGATAAAGGATATAAAGAATGTGAATTTTCCTGAGTTTAATATTGATCCAGAATATCTATTGAAATTTCATACAAGTATATGTGTTCTATATATTTTTGAAATAAAGAAGGAGCTTATGGATGAAGCTCATAGATCTACATTATCTATACATCCTGGAAGCACTAAAATGTATACAGACCTTCTTGATCATTATTGGTGGGAAAACGTGAATGTGGATTTTGTCAACTACACTACATGGTTGTTGTTGTGTCAACAAGTGATGAAAGAGTGAAAAATTCTTAAAGGGGTGTTACAACCACTACCTATACAAACATGGAAGTGGGATAATGACACTATAAACATTGTCACTAGTCTCCCGAGAACATCCAAAGGAAACAATTTGATATGGGTTATATTGGATCATCTTACTAAGACATCCCATT
Source organism: Viscum album (assembly GCA_963277665.1). Lineage (NCBI taxonomy): Eukaryota > Viridiplantae > Streptophyta > Magnoliopsida > Santalales > Viscaceae > Viscum > Viscum album. Next base: position 819,681,464 of record OY728121.1, read on the forward strand.
TCGTTATTATTTAGAAATATTTATCTCTTGACAAACTTGATAAGCTTTACATAAAGGAAGTATTGAGATTGCATGGGGTGACTCATTATATTGTTTTTTTATCATGATCCACAGTTCAAATAAAAATTATGGGGAATTATTCATAATGATTTGAGTATCAAATTGAATTTTAGTATGACCTATAACCCCCAAACTGATGGTCAATGTGAAAGGACTATTAAGACACTCAAAGAAATATTGAGAACATGATCAATGGAATTTAAAGGTGGATGGGATCAAAATATTATATTATTTGAGTTATCATACAACAAAAACTTCCATTATAGTATTCAAATTACACCCTATGAATATCTGTTTGGTTATAGATGTAAACCTTGTACTTTTTGGGATGAAGTTGTTGAGAGAAAGCTACTTGGGCCTGTTCTTATGCAAGAGAATATGGAAAACTTTCAAGCCATCCTAAAACACATATGGGATTCTCATAGTCAAAAAAAGAGAATTGCTGACAACCATGGAAGGGACATGGAGTTTTATGTTGGAGTCAAAGTATTCCATATAATTTCACCAAGGAAGAGAGTCATGCAGTTTGGGAAGAAAGGGAAGCTTAGTCCCAGGTATATTGGCCCATATAATATCCTTGATCATATATGAGAAGTGTCCTATAAACTAGAACTTCCACCAAATCTAGCTTAAGTTCATGATGTATACCATTTATATCTCTTGAATAAGTACATACCTAATAAAAAACATGTACTGAATCCCGTGGTACTACAACTGGAACATGACCTCTCTTATGAGGAGGACATGAGAAAAATAGGAGACAATGATGCAAAAATACCCCCAAAATTCCTCAACTAAGAGAAAACATTGAAAATTTAAGGGCAAAGTTTCTTAAGGGGTGAATAATGTAAGGAACCAGACATTTTCAATGATAATTATTTCTTGAAAATGTGTGTTATATTATATTATTCACAAAAAACATATATCTTTAATAATTAAGTAAATATGAAGGGATATGTGACCATCTGGATTTGACCATTATTTGAACATTGGTTAATTATGACCACTGGTCAATATGGACATTAGGAACTATACTCTTGATAAGAATTTTAATGTTATTATTAGTGTTTTTAAGTAGAAATAACAGAGGATAATTAATGAAAAAAAGGAGAAATGATGGCCTCTACCTATAGGGTCGTACCATATGAAGCCCATTCATCAGAGCATGGGTGGGAGGTATCATCACCAGGGTTTTCTATTGACCAAGACCAAGTTGAGATTCTTTAAGTGAAGATTGAATGAAATCACATATAGGTGATGTTCAAGTTAGTGTAAATTACCACTCGGGTGATGTTACCCAAACCTCCATATGATTCTATCACCATCACAAACCTTATCCTTAGGTTGTATGTGGGAGTTATAAGGGGTTAAAGTTTTTAAAATTAGTTACTTAATGTGTAATTCCATTGTATAAATAATTTTTTTATTCCATCAATTCCATTTTAATAATTTTTTTTCTAAAAAAAATTTAGATGAAATTTGATAAATTGATTTTTCGGACAGAAATTTTACATTCTAGTAAAGATATAAATATTTATAGTAAACTAATATTTTATGAATAATAATTTTTGAATGAAATATTTTGATAAAAACACTCTTATTTAAATATAAATGATAAAATAATTTTATTTTCTCACATGCCAGAAATTTTACTATGCATTTTCAATCCGTCATTATTTTTAAAAAATATAAATTTTAATATTAAATTTTATAATTATAATATTTATAGAATTATTTTGATTAAATAAATATAATTTTTGAAATAATCATGATAAAATTAGGTTATGGTGGATTTATGATAATTTTCTAAAATAATTTATTTTCTTGTGAATAGTAAAAATATAGTTTCAGTTTTTCAGTATATTTACGGACTTCATAATTATTTCATAATTATGTAATAAATAATTAACGATAATAGAAGACCTAAAATATGTTATTTTATTAATATAAAATATTTTAATAAATTTTAATCAATTTTCAAACCTATGATTTACTTTCCAAAGTCTAAATATGGAAACCCTAACATTAAAAACATTATTTTTAGGGAATCTTTACTTTTCATTGAAAAAATAAGTTATATAAAATTATGATTGAATATTTTGGATTAAAATGAAATAAAATATTACCCAATTGTCCAAAACCAAGGGAAAATACCATTGTAAATCCCATATTTTTTCATTTTCCAGAAACTATGTTTCTAAGACCTGTATTTAGAAATTAATAAAAACATCCTCCACTTTTTCTATAGTCAGTCACTCATTTACTCATTTTATTTCACTCTAAATCCATCATATATGAATATATGATAGTTCTACCTACCATGGATTCATTCCATGGTGTCCTAAATCCCCCAAAGTCCCAATCCTCATGTTTTTGGAACAACTCTTCGAGAGAAGGGAAATGTCCTTATCTTCTCTTAATCTCAAGAACCTATTTTTGTATATGCCATATGAATTCTATGGTCGCTCTATATTATTTCGTTTTTATTAATCTCTCCATAAAAAATTATGTTTTATCAATAGGATAATCCTTCCCCCCTCTATTTTTCCCTTTTCTAAAACCACATTTATACCCATTATGTTGCTGAGTTTACTTATCCAAATTTATATCTTCTCCTCAATAAATTCTCTTTTATTTTCATTATATGAATACCCAATCCACTTTATTTTATAGGGTTATTCACCTATATTGAAAAATAATTTATATTAATCAGGGATTTAACATAAATGAAACACATATTCTCTTTATGTGGGTTAAAAATGACATAATAAACTTATCTTTAAGAACTTCCAAAAAAACCATAATTTTGATACAAAACCCATTTATTTTATTCTCCATGGGTTATTTATGAAATTTGTTGTTATGATCCACGTAGATCACATGAAATTAATACATTTTAAGGGTGTTTTATAATACATTGGCAAATATCCTTGGTAAATATTTGGACACCTCAATAGAAAACCTTAGAGATATGAGTATGAATGTCTCAGTTAATTTTTTTATCTAGATTTACATGTTATGAATCATGTTATTTTTATTATGATATTCCCCTTTTCATTTTATCATTCCTTTATGATATTCTTCAAGTTATTATTGATATTTCTTATTGTCACATGTAAATTGTTTCACTTTATTTCCCTTACTAGACCTTATAATCACCCTTTAATTTGATGTATGTCTCCAAGTTCTTAGAATCAGTAAATGTACATTGGATAAACCTATGATGAATCCCTTTAAGTGGATTGGAATAATGGTTTATGTTTTCAGGTATTATGTACCTTATTTCCAAGAAACTAAATATTAAAAAAATACTATGTTTGTAGCATGTAAACGATAAGTTATGTAATAAATATGTGGGATGCCATTTATTAAGTGAAAGGTGGGGCTTGAAATTATATATCCCCTTATACATCAGTTGGTATCATGAGACAAATCATCTTTGGTATTTGGCTAAGGCCTTACCCATTTATGTAAGATGTCTTGGCACATGGCTTTGATAGTAAAAAGTCTTGCAATGAGGCATTGATGGCATATTTATGATGTATAACATTTTGGGTTCTCTCATTATTATATTAGTTATTTATTTACATGTAATTATTCGTTTAGTTAGAATATCCATTGATAATTTTCAAGCTCATTTGATTATTTATATGGATTTATATGATCATAATTTATTTCTTCCATATTATGCCCAGTTTATTGACTAAATATAATGGGATTTAGATATTTACCTCGATATCTTGATTATTAATATTTATTCACTATAGATTCTATTGTACTCTCACCCTTACTAAGCATTTGACCACACCCCTTTCTTAGGTTTTATTCTCCCAATGATACCAAGAAGTTTTTTGTGATTGATATACAAGGATACGCCATGAGGAATAATGGTGTTCTAATAGAAAAATCTTTATGTATTTCAAGTTTTCAATTATAATGAAAATTTCAAGTATATATCTAGTTTACAAAGGTAATTTTTTTGGGTCCTTTAGGATACAATTCCTTGTATCTTATGACAATTTGATAAAGTAGACACCAGCTCAGAGTTATTAGGGTTGGGTTCACTCTATATATTCCCTAAAGAGTTATATTGTCTTATTCATGGTTAATAGATTGAGTTTGTAATTTAACTTAAACTAGAATATCTTCCCATATAAAATAATCCTTGTAGAATAACCACCATTGATTGGGAATAACTAAAGAAGAAGTTATAAGATAATCTAGATAAGTGGTTTATAAGCTTGAGTGCTTCCCCATAGAGTGTGCTAGTCCTCTTATTCAAGTAGAAGGATGAATCAATGTGCCTCAACATTGATTATCATGATCTTAACAAAATCATGATAGAGAAAAAGTATCCCTTTCCCTAGATTTATGACTTACTCAATCAACTATGTGGGGCCTAGAACTTCTCTAATGTTGATTTGTAGTCAGGCTATCACTAATTAAAGGGGAAGAAGGAAGATATCCGCATGACTACATTTTGAATAAGTTATGGACACTATGAGTTTATAATGATGCTATTTAGACTCACTAATGCTTCATCAATATATATAGACATAATGAATAGATACTTTAAATATTACATGAAAACTTTTTTGGTATTATTTATAGATGATACCCAAATATACTCTAAAATCAAGGAGAAAAAAGAGAATCATTTCAATATAGTGCTAAAGAAATTATGAAAGGAGAAGGTATATGAAAATTAGATAAGATTTTAGTTTTTGATAGAAGAAGTATCATTATTAGGGAATACTATTACATTAAAAGTGATATATACAAATCCTTAAAAGATAAAGGAAATTGAGGTGTATTCTAGACTGACATATGTGATGGAGATCTATTGTTTCCTTATTCTAGTTTGTTGGACTAATAATGTTGGACTAATAATGTTGTCCCAACATATTCAGCTATGTGAGACAATTGGATATATGAAGATTTAGATACATAAAGTAATTAGAAACTTCAATTGGATATGTGAAGAAATTACCTATGTGATTGTATACACTATGAAATTGACTTTAAAATCAAATATATCGATGAATATCATATGTGATCAATCAAATACATCGATAAAATGGCTATGTGAATTGGTTACATGAAGTAATCATCTATGTAAATTGGATACATCTAGAAATAATCTATGTCACTCCAAATAGCTAAATGACTCACTTGGCTACATCAAATTGGGATGTGTAAATAATAATTCTAGGTGAGAAAATATATTATGTGAAGAAAACCTACCTAATTTTCTTATGTGAAGAAATTGGATATTTAAAGAATGTCTATGTGGTTCAATTCAGCTTTGTGAATTCAAATCTGTGGCTTTTAGCTATATAGTGATCCAGAATTGACTAAACCATTCTACAACCTGTATATTTATTACTATTGGGGTACATTCAATAGGAATTAATGTTTTCATGCATGAATTAACTATTGGATTTCCTATTTATAGTAAAAGTGATTATAAAATGTTTTCAATTACTGAATGACGAAAATAGTATAAGGATATTTTAATGCCCATTCGTGCTGCAGAGGTATTTTTTTAAAAATAACATCTAGAATTTAATTCCAAGATTAGATATTGTGGATATAATTTTGTGGAATTAAAATACAATCTCTTCATTTATTTTTGAGTGTGGAGAAATAGGAAAATATAGAGAACATATAAAAGAATAGAATCCAAAACATGCACCCTAACTTAATCTCTCAAATCTTTTGTTAATATACATTATTTTCACAAAAATACAAAGAAGACTCTATAGCTTTAATATCACGATCATCATTTTTATGTTTTAAAATACTCTCCATGATATTATTTCTGTTCTTATATTCTCTATTAGATATTTCTTATCTTCTTTTAGTTGTATCATAAAAATGTTATTTTAATTTTTAAATTCTCATGTTATATTTATTAATGAAGGTTCTAGGTAATATAACCTTGAAATTTGGTGTTTATAAATCCGTTTGGGAGCCTGGTAAAATATTTTAGTATTGTACCAAGTCTCTACTAGTTTCACTCAGCCATTCTACCCTTGAGAAAAGGAATGAAAGTCCTCGGTAAAAGGATTGGTCTGGTGAAAATCACCAAGATTTAGGAGTTTAGTGTTGGTGGATTCGATTTGGGGATTTCTATTCCAAAATAATTTTATAAGTAATTTTTTATGATATATATTCATTACTCTTTTATTTTTACTACTTTCATATGTTAAAAAATGGTCATAAGTCATCATTCCTTAAAGAAGGCTATTTTGTAGTCTAAGAAAATTTCATGAACCCAATTCAGCCCCCACTTGAGTCTTTGTACATCTAAATTATGAACTAAAATTGGTATAAGAGGTTATGAATTTTTATTTCAAAACTTTCAAATTTCGTAATCATTAAATTATATTGAAATGGTAGCAATTAACGACAATAGATAAGGTATTTTAATGGTAAGATCTCCCTATCTTAATAGAGAAAATTATGGTTTCTAGAAGGAAAAAATGATAATTTAATTAAATAAACTTGGTTTAAAGGTTAATATAATATATATATTAATCCATATACCATCCCTGTTGGAGATCCCAGGAAGTAGGATTCTACCATTGAAGGAGAATATGTTCTAAACTCTAAATAAATGAATGGTATAATATTTGGATAATGTCCTAATGAGCCAAACCTTGTTTCAAAATGTGAAACATATTATGTGATATGGACTACCATATTAGTTGATTTTGAAGGAACTGACAATGTGTCATCTCCCAGATATAATACTTCCAATATTAAGTTTGATAATTTCATAATGATGGATAGAGAAATAATAATGTAGTTAAATGGAATACTTACTTAGGTTGTAAATAATGTTTCTACTTTAAGAGCACCACTTACTCAACCTAAAAAACATCATAAAATGCTTATAATTTTACCACCCATATGTATTGGAATCTCAAATAATATTACAAAATCTATAATTATCAAAAATTTCAAAACAAAAGATCTTATAGGTACACTTATGATGTATGAAGATAAAATGGAAGCGGAGCCTGGTGAGCATAAGCTTAGGAAAAATTAAAATGATGCATTGAATGTTTTTACATCTAAAGATATCAAAAATAACTAGAGTATACAAATTTATAAATCATTTAGATTACAATTCATGTCAAGAAATTGGGGATGAAATGTTGAACTTTCATAATTTTCAAGAAAGTTCAAACATTTCTATAATAAGAGAAGTGGTTTTAGATAAGCCTTTAATAATTATAATAATCATGAGGGAAACTATAAATAAGTTAGATTCTATTAAAATAGGAATATTAGGGACATCAATACAGACTACCCTCAATTATAAGTCAATAAAAAATTATAAAAAAATTATTTTAATAACATTGGATATAAGAATAAATCCAAGAAAGACATGAAAAATCATGGAGAACTTATGATTATTTTAGTAGTGATTCAATCTATGATTATGAAGCTGAAATATATAATCAAGAGGCTAATATGTGATTTTTGGGACACCCAAATAAGGTATGATATTTTTATTCTACTGAGTCTGAATCTGATTTAGAAAATGAAAATTTAACATTTAAATAATTAAATTAATATTATAATATGATTGAAACAGTGTATGAAATATTGAAAAATAAAAATAAATCCCAAAAAAATTCATTCATTATTGCTGTAATTGAAAAAGTGTACTTAAATCAACTAATTTTTTATTTATGAACCAAGTTGAAGATTCTATTGTTTCCTATATTAAATATGGAAACATGATTTTCATATTACAAAAATAAGTGCATTATCATAATGATAATACAAGTGTTTTCAAAATAGGTAGAAATTAATTTAATCAAATACTTGGAAATGATTAATCCAATAAAAATAAGTTTGGATTAAGAATCCAATGTTAAAAACCAATGATTTCTATTTTCTCCCTAGTTTTAAGAATAAAAACATCTCCAAAGTCATTTTTTCACTATGGAGAATCTGGTAACTATGATAATAATTTTAATTTAATAAATACTCAATTTTATGGATTTAAACATGCTTTTCTTTTGAAATGTTTTTCAAAATTTAGTGTTGTATTTTATAGATAGCATAAATAGATTTGGGTTTGAAAATATTTAGTTTCTAACATTTCAAGACCGAAGAGAATATGGATACCAAAAAAAATCTTGTTTGATTTGTCTTTAGGGGAAACTTTCCAAGTGAATCAATTATAAATATTATATGGACAATAGATGCTCATGACATATGAGTATAGTTTTATCTAAATTACACTCCTTATCAAAATTTAGGAAGAAATGTTAATTTAAGTGACCATGAAGAAGGAAATATTATTGGAGTTGGATTAGTTGGAAATCTAAGATAAATCCTCAGTAAAAAAGTTCTTTATGTGGAAGGATTAATGCACAATCTAATAATTATTTTTAAACTTTGTGATGATGGTTTTTAGATTACTCTAATAATGCCTATTTGATTTTCAAAAACATAATTCTTAAATTTCAGGCACCTAAAATAGATAATATCTATACTCTATATCTAAATTATTTGAGTATATAAGAAGTGAACTATTTAACTGATAAATCAAATTAATCTTGGATTTAGTATACAATACTCGAACACTGTAATGTTTATTCTCTGAGAAAATTGTCAAAAATAAATTTATTTTCATATTTACCTCAATATAAATTGAATAAATAAAAACTATGTGACTTATTATGAGTGTGAAAGAAATGCAAGTATTATTTTATAATAATTAAAAATGTTGCTAATTCTAAACCCCTAGAACTTATTCATAAGGATTATTTTGTCCATCTATAAATTGAATCCTAAGAGGAAAATATTTTATTTATATGCTGGTTGATGAATTTTCTAGGATTACTTGGGTTTTCCTTTTTAGATTAACAATTTATGTTTTTTTACAAATTTATATAACTTGGTTCAAAAATTTAAAGTTTCCAAAATTATTAATTTGATAAGTGACTATGGAGGAGAATCTTAAATCCATGAGTTCAATTCTAATCATTCAGAACATGTTACCAAACAATCTTTTTCTACCCCAAGGACACCTCAAAAGAATGATGTTTTTGAAAAGAGATATAGTTCCTTTCAAGAAATTTATATGACTATGGTATGTGAATTTAATTTTCCCACCCATTTTAAGATAAAGGTGAAACAAAACTTGTTATGTCATTAATAGAATTCTAATTTGTCCTATCTTGAAGAAAAAACCCTATGAACTATAGAAAAAATATAATAGAAAATGTAGGATACTTTAATGTATTTGGATGATAATTTATATTATAATCACCTAGGATAATATTTTTAAACTTGATCCCAATGCTAAAAAAGAAATATTCTTGGGATATTATTCTACTTCCAAGAATTATAGAGTTCTAAAAAATGGTCAAAGACTATTGAAGAATCAACTTGTGTGAAATTTGATGAATGTGGTCCTTGTGAACAAAAAATGACTCAATTTGATGAGCTTATAGATTCTTTTGAAAACATGAGACCTGAACTACTCTTTGATAATTAAAAGTATGATGAGTTAGAACTTTATTTTGATGATCCAAATCTTAAAAGGATGGAAACTAGTGATCTTGATTCTATTCCAGCTACATATCCAATAACACATAAGAATCATCCCATAGAAATAATTATAAGATGTTTAGATGAAGGTATTTTGACTATAAGGAGTGTAGTAAACCTTGTATAATTTTCTACCTTTTTATATCAACTAGAACCTAAGACTATAAAATAATTTTTAGTTGATGAGAGTTATATTTTAACAATGTAAGAAGAATTTAACTTGTTCAATAGGAACAAATTATGGTAATTAGTTAATGGACTACTGATTACCCTGTTATAGGAAAATGGGTTTTCAGGAATAAACAATATGTTCAAGGTGTGATCAATAAAAAAAGGTTAGGATAGTAGATAAATCGTATAATGAAGAGGGTGTTATAGATTATGAATTAAAAATTTCACCCATATCTATATTAAGATCCATTAGGAATCTCCAAGCCCATTCATTACATATTAATTTTAAATTCTATCAGATGGATATAAAATATTATTTTTAAAATGGTTTTCTCATGTAGTATTTTTATGTTAAAAAATCACCTGGTTTTGAAAATATTTTTCCCAAAATTCTATTTTCAAACATAACCAATTTAATTATGGAATTAAAAAATAACCTAAATCATAGTGTGAATGTTTATGTTCATTTATTTTATCAAATAGATTGTCATTAAGAGTTTCATATCATAATATTTTAAAGAAATATATATATATATATATATAGATATTTTCGTAGTCCCGATATGTGTTAATGATGTAAATTTTTCTTTAATAAATAACAAAATTGTGTAATGAATTTAAAAAACTCAAGCAAAAAAGAATTTGAAATGATAATTATGGGTTAGTTAATTTTTTTTAAGATTTATCAAAAAATATTTTGAACTTTTCTAAATAATATTAAATACATACATAACTTACATAAAAAGTTTTGGACTCAAAATAGAAAATGTACATACACCTCTTATGAGTTATACTGAATAGATTGACTAGAGTGAAGCTAGGAAAGTAGTTGAAAAAATATATACAAAGGAATAATTGGGATTCTACTATATTTGACTCCTAGTAGACCAAGAATTATGTTTCTAGTATGCTTATAAGATATATTCCAAGGAAGTCCCAGTGAACCTAATTTTATGGATTCAAAAAAAAATTTAAGGTATTTGAAAGGTACAATTTTACATTATTTATCTCTTCTAAAAAACTACCAATTTTAATTTGACAAAATATTCTAATTCTAAATTTGGTGGTTTTATACTAGATAGGAAGTGCACTTCAAGAACCTTCTATTTTCTAGGAAAATCATTAGTATCCTTGTCTAGAAATAAACAACACTCAGTTTCATTATCTTCTTCTATATTAGTTTACATTACTGCATGTAGTTGTTGTGTATAGGTGTTTTTGATGAAACAAACCTTAATGAAATTTTGATTCAATTATAATAAAGTATCAATTAAATGTAGTTACCCTAGGGCTTTAAACATTTCAAAATATCAAGTAATCCATTATAAAACTAAGTGTTCAGATATAAGATATCATTTCTTGAGAGATTAATATCAAAAAAGAGATATCACTCTTTAATTCACCTCTAGTAAGAACCAATTAGTATATATCTTTAATAAACCCCTTTATTGTAAATGTTTTGATTTTATTAAAATATAATTGGTGATATTTTAATTTAAATGAGTTTAGTTTATCTTATTTATTTGAATTTTAATTTCTGTATTATTTTATTGATGGGGTTTTATTATGTAAATTCATAAATTTATTTTGTTTTAGTTTATTTGCAGAATTTATTATTCACTTATATATAAATTAAACCTGATGTGATTTTATAAAATAAATTACATTTATTAGTTAATTTATTTTTTTAATTTAAAATTGATCCTAAATAAAAAATCTGATATGTGTCCCTTTATTGAATCTGGTGCATGACCTAAGATCCCCAATAGACCGCAGAATTTTTCACCCTTTGCCCACGGTCCTTCCCCCAAAAGCTGAACTATCACCCTTTTCCTGTTTCATGTCTCTCAATTCTTTTTTGACCTTTATCCAAACATTGAAGATGTGAAATTTTAAGCAAGGAGATGATGGTAGTTTTGGTTCTTACAAGGAAGCTAAGGTGGGTGGTTCACACACTATGTCTTAGCTGAGAAAGCCATAGATATGGAAAGGATGTAAGGAATTGAAATGTTTCTAAAGAAAATTTTTCAGTTTCTAGAATGAGAGTTTGTTTTTTATGAGAGTAATTTATGTTTCCTATTTAAGGAGGGGGTTAATGAGTTTATGAGAGATTCATAAGTTCATTTCAGTGAAGCAAATGTTGTGATGTTATAAAATGTGAATGGAAAAGACATATTTGTTTCTTTAGTGGAAATAACTGAAGTATTTCACTCTCCTCATGAGAGAGACTTTAGCTTTATCCAGACTCTACTTGGTACAAGTGTAGTGGGACCAAATGAGGTTGTCAACTTCTTGTTTTGAACCTATACTTTAAAGAATATGTCTGTGAAAGATCTAGAATATGAATGGAAATTTCTATATAATTTTATCTGGACAAGGATATTCCATTGAGTTATTGAGATATAAAAAGTTTTGTTACCAGGCACATACCTATTATAAGTCATGATTAACAAGGTTAATCTAAATCTAGATTGACATATAATGAGGTTTATGAATCACTACTGTGAATGGAGATGAAAGTTGAATTTCCATCCCTTTGGAAGGATCAACTCCCTTTTTCTAAAGAAGAAGGATGTGGAAATGATTAGGGGAGAAGTTATGAAATGTCACAGGAGTAACACTCTTTCACAAGTGCTATTGAAGACCCTTAAATACAATTAGAATGATACTTTAAATTCATTAAGGCCTGTTGGATAATAAGGTGTAGCTTAAGTGTTTACACAAAATCCTTCATTCTCTCAGGGAGAGCCATCCCAAACCTCACTACCTAAAGATATAACATATACTGAGATGGTTCTTGAAAAGTAGGACTAAGAGTCATTAATTTATAGAATAGAGACAAAAGTTCCATAGATTAAACTTGATGTAGAAGAGACTGTCAAGAGCCAGGAATATGATGTTTTTGGAGCTACTGAATCTGTTCAATATATTGAACCAACTATTAAGACAACTGATGTAGCTCATGTGGAGAGGCTAGTTAAAGTTATGACTAATTCAAAAACAACTAAATAAAGATTATAATTTGTAGTTTATAATTTTATATACGACCAAATCCCACCCATATCACCTGCTCAATGAGATGGAGCTAAGTATAAAATCTTGGAAGAAACATGATTCCTTTCCCATTCTCCAGATATTGTTCCATATCCTCACCATATACATGAGGATTCTCAATATTTTAGTAATAAATCGACAAGTTATTATATGAAAACCTTTTCCCCTACTGTCATAACTAAATTTGATAATATCATAGTAGATTATTATGGGTTGAAAATGTATTTTATATCCTTTAAGTATAAAATGAGACATATCAAAGAGAATTTTTTTCCTAGAATATGTTTTTATAAGTTGATTGGGATCCTGGCCACTCAAAAAAACATGATCAAAAATTTTAATCCTATTTTACTTATGAAAACTGATTATTTTGGTGTGAGTATGTGGGATATTGAAGTAGTGAAATCTCAAGTAGATAGACTTAGAGAAGTTTTTGCTACCACGTTTTAGGTGAATGCAGTAGGTGTTCTAGTGGCATCTGAAAGGAAAATGATTCAGAATCTTCCCATGGTTTATTATAAAATATATCATGATGCAGTTGATGAGATTAATAATTTTAATTAATAGATTAAGTCAAGCATAAAACCCTCAAAAACTCGAGTGGTAATCTAGTTTGAGTGTATTAATAGGTTTTAGACCTTTATCAGAACCAAATGAGAACCTCAAGTGGTTCTTGAAATTATAAATTGGCTTAACATGCTATCTTCAGACTTAAAATATATTTCCTTTATCATCAGATCATTACAGTGTGATATGTTCACACATTTCATATTTCAAGAGTTCTAAAAGGTTTTTCTATCTATGATCTAGAACCCAATTGAAGTTATTAGAAGGATTGGTGTTGGGATTTATATGTTTTTGAATGAAATAGTTGGATACCATTAATAATCCATTGATGGTAAGCTAAAATATATCATGAGAGTGTACTAGGATTTTCAAAGTATGATTTAACATTTGATTAGTCTAGTAACTTTAAATCACCATTGCTTTATAGATATTCTAGTTAATATATACGAGGAAGTTGAAGTCCTATACATAGACTCATCATAAGAGGATTATAGTTCCTCAATGTTTGAGGAAACTCAAAATATTTCAGTTTCTCTTAAAGAAAGAGAGATTATTATCTGCAAGCATTTTAGTATTATCCCTTCAGTGAAACCAACTGATACTACCCCTTTTGTACTTGATCTCATTCCACATGTTGTTGTTGCTACTGCTGCTAAGAGAACCTCAGTTCCTTAAGACACTTCTTGTGATGTTCATGTGGTAGCTCAAGTTATAGCAGATCAAACCTCCAATTTGGATCACAAACTTACATATTTGGAAGGTAGGATAATAATTTTTCAAATATCAGATGATATAATTCATAAAAGGTTATATACATAACTTCCTCAGGTTCCCTCCAGTTCTCATCCTATATCCATGATCAGTTATCCTTAGAGATTTTCTATTGGTCAACTTGAATCCTTCAAATGAATATGGAATAATGGCCTCTCAATAGTTTCCCATAGAAAAAGAAAAGCCTCTTTTACTATTCAATATTTCTATAAGTTAGATATCATAGTGGGAATAGATATATATGTATATTCTTTATTTTATCTTAGAGTCAAAAGATCGCTTGGAACAAAACCTTATGATAACGTTAGAGGTCCCTATAAGAGAGTATATATATTTTTGACACAAATAGGATCTATCATAATGAATAATCCAAGGAGGATGCTGCCCTTATCACTGAACAGAATAGACAAGAAGCTTAACCTTCATGACCTCGAAAAAAATTTGTCTTTTCCATAATAATTCTAATGATTTTAATGCTACTTCATAAAATCTTGAATGTGTTTTCATCACACCAACTCAGAGACCAAGGGAAAGATCAGTGGATGGAAATGAATAAAATACTTTTGTGGTGTTTGTAAAACAATGTTGGCTCTAGTGATTGACCCTCATAATACCTTCCAAACCTCTCTAACATTCAATAATCCTCCTCTTGAACCCCCTTATATATTTTCACCTACCCATAAACTAGAGTCATATCACTAGTATGTTATATATATATATATATATATAATATTTTGGGTGTTGAGTGGATAAATTTTGGTACCAATTCTTATAATTAATAAAATCATTTTTATCCATTTATTGTTTCCTTTTTATAGATTTTTTTTCATTTAATGTGTTTTTTAGTGATTGTTATTATTTAACGAGTTTCTTAGTGAGTTTCTCAATTTAATGTCTTTTATCTCTTTGTTTTTTCTTAGAGGCTGTTTCCTTTGAATGAGTTTTTAGTGATTGTTTTCATTTAATATTTTCATCTTTTGGAATGTTTTTATTCTTCTACATGTTCAAAAATCCATTATTTCCTAAATTTTCATAAAATTTCCACATTTTTCATAAATAGATCATCACTCTATGTTTGAAATTAATTTTTTTTACTCTCCTTACCTTATATCTTAATTAATGAAAAGGGGAATAATTTTACCAAAGGGGTATAATTAATCTTATAGTTATAATTTTATAATTAAGGGGGAGAAGAAAGGATAAACACAACAATATATATTACATATTTTTTTTATAAAACAAAAATTAAAATAGATAAAATTTCATATTTAATATTTAATTTGTTTTGAGATCATCAAATGTTGGAGACTTCTGGACTACTAATGTTTTCCAACATATCTAATGTACATTATTTTTTTATGATCTCAAAAACCATTCATATATTTCTAATGATGTTGTTTTTATGTGTATTCATTATGTTTTATATTTATTCAAGGAATTCTACTAATAATTTTAAATTTTTTTGGAAGTTTTCTCTAATTTTACTAATTATAGAAAATCAAATACAAGAATATTTAGCTGTGTGATGCAGTAGACTATGTGAATATTTTGATATATCAAGAAATTATCTATGTCAATCGTCTATGTCAAGGAATCACTAACACCAATCAGCTATATCATGAAATAAACTATGTGAAAATCATTAACATCGATGAATCAACTCTCTGATAAATCAGCTACATTGATCAAATGGGAATGTGAATTAGTTACATAGAGTAATCAACTATATAAATTTTATGTATCACAAAACTAGCTAGATGGTTCCAAATAGATACATGAATTATTCATAAATATCAAATTTAGCTATGTTAGCAAGAAGTAAACATGAGAAAATTGGATACATGAATAACTCCAACATAATTTTCCTACGTAAAGAAATTAGCTATGTGAATAATGACTACAAAGATAAATTTGGATATGTGAATTCAAATTCTTAAATTTCAGCTATGTGGTGATCCAAAATCGACTAAGTCATTCTATAACCTTCATATTTATTACCATTGGTTTAATTTAAATGGGAATTAATTTTTTATTTCATGAATTATGTATTAGATTATCTCTTTATGGTAAAATTTATTATAAAAACGTTTTAGGTACTATGATAAGAAAATAGTACAAGGATAATTTAATGCTTAGTCATATTTCCAAGGTATTTTCAAGAAAAGGATGTGTGAAAATTAATTCAAAGATTATATTTTGGGGATCTAATGTTGTGTAATTAATAAAAAATATTTTCATGTATTATCTATTGTGATGAAGAAGATAAATATAGAGCACATATTAAAGTACAGAAGCAAGCCCTTTCACTATAACTTTCTCTCTCAAAGCATTCATGTTGTTACTTTTTTTTGAGAAAAATAATAAGAAGGCTCTACAGATGTGCTATCAACATCATCATTGATATGTTTTAGAAGACTCTCCTCAATATTATTTTCATTATTATATTCTATATTAGAGATTTATTTTCTTTTTTTAGTTGTATTTTACAACTGTGAGTGTCATTTGAAAACTCTCATGTTCTCTCACTAAGTGAAGTTTTCTAGTAAAAGAACCATGGATCCTAGTGTTTGTAAAGCCTTATTAAGGCCTAGTAAAATCTCCTAGTATTATAATAATTATTGAATTATTTCACTCAATTGTGAAATACTTGGGAAAAGGATTGGATGTGCCCAATAAAAGGGCTAGTCTAGTGAAAATTCTGAATCCCTAGGAGTTGAGCATTGGTGGAGTGGACAAAGGGATTTATGATCCCCAAACCACTATTAATCACCGGTGTCTAGTTTGTTTGTTTTAATTTTTTCTGGAATGTTTTAAGAAAACATAATAATTTATCATTCTTTAAAGAGAGTGGTTTTCTAAGACAATAAAATTTTAAGAACACAATTAACCCTACACTAGAGTCTTTATGTAGTTGGTATCCAAATAACATAGTTGGGTACTATTAATGATCTATGATAACCTTTTTTTAAATGTAAAACTCAGTGACTAGGCTAAATAAAAAGTTAATGAATTTTTTCAAGACCATAGAATATGAATAGAGATTCAAGGAACTGAAAAAGAGACTTATCGATGCATGATTAATCATACTACCCTCAAGTGGGGGACTTTTCATGGTATACAATGATGCTTTAAAAAAGGGATTTTTATTTTTTCAAATATAAATGATAAAGTGAATTACTATTCTTCAAGGAAGATAAAATTTCACCACTAGAACTATCCATCCAATGATTTGGAGTTGGCTATAGTGATTTTCACATTAAATATTTGTTAGAATTATGTCTATGTGGATAAGTGTGAAATATATACATATCATAATGAAATAAAATATACCTTAACAAATAAGGATATTAATATGCACCAATGAACATGGTTATATCAAATCAAGGACTATGAATTCTCAATCCATTACCATCTTAGGAAGGAAAATAAAGTTGAAAAGGATCCAAGAAGAAAGGATCCCATAACCATATAAATGATGATAATTAGGAAGGATCCAATATTCTTAGAATTATAAAGGATGTACATTGAAGTCATAAAGGAAGGAAAAATACCCTACATATCTCAAATAATTGCTCATTCATCCATTCAAGAGAATATAAAGGGAATTCAATGGGATTATGTGGGAATATAGAAGAAGTTGGAAGCTATATGAAAAGGGAAATCATTGGATTTAAAAATTTAAGGAATAAGATTTGTTAAATTTGGTTCATGAAGATATGGACCATAAATCATTGAGATAAAGAAATTGATTTTTAATAGTGCATATAGATCGACATTATCCATCCACCTAGAAATATTGAAGATGTATCAAGATATTCTAGGGAACTACTGATGGAATACAATGAAGAATGAGATCAGGGAATATACATCAATGTTGATGTTATGTCAGTAAGTGAAGGAAGAGAGGAAATAGTCCAAGATAATGATGCAACCATTACCCTTACCTACACAGAAATGGAAAAACATCACTATATACTTTATAACTGGTCTTATAAATAAACATTAAGGAATTAATTTCACATGGGTTATTATGGATCATCATAAAGAGAATGATCAATTAATTCAAATTTGATAGGACTTATCACTCTATAAACATTCAAGGGTATACATCAAGGAAGTGGTGAGGATATATGGATCACCTGTAACTCCCCGATCCCAGTTACCTAGAGTCGGTGCATTATTAAATAACATTGACATGATACAAGGAATCATGTCTTGAAATACTGATCAGTTTAGTATCCTTGGAAGTACTAAATACCCTTATAAGTTTTACCTTACATTATGCAATAAAAAAATCAAAAAAAATTTCCCCCTTTTTAGACAAACTTATATCGTTAGTCTATCCCTACAGGTCAACCATAAAATAATTCTTCACATACTAGAAAAAATAAAACATAGAAAGGGGTAAGCTCAAATGCTCAGTAACGATAACAATATAGCAGAAACTTTCATAAATAAGCATAAATATTTAAGGTAATTTATAAGACTAAAAAAAATCCTTTTAAACTTGAACATAAGCATAATATGAAAAAGATAAAATCAAATAATGCCATTTATTTATTCACATGGATATTCTATTATTTTAATAATCACATGCAATATCAATAGCCACTTTCATAATGATGGAATGCATAATTCCAGACTTGATAACCACATAATCAAGGCCTTATTCCAAGACTACAAATAAGATTTTGTCAAGGCCTTGTGCCAAAACACTAGTTTGTCTCATGAGACCTACTGATGCATCGAGGAGCTATAGCGGGCTCCATACATCACTTAATAATTCCAATGCATTCCTCATCTTAAAAGGTTTAAACATAACATAAATATTCATATTACAACTAGCATAAGAAATGTCAATGCTTTATCTATAAACCATGAATGGTATAAAAACAACACATCCATAGTCAAACTTATCACAAAACCTTCAATACAATATGGAAGATTTGTATCATAATAAATCAACCTTTATCAAGAATAATATCCCGTAAAGGATGTTGATATAGTTAAAAATGATCAGTAAAAATCTTTGAGAGAAATATCCAATTTTCATGAAAATAATTAAAAGTCACACTATTTATCAAGAAGCTATTTAAAATAGATTTTTGAATCAAACTGTCCCATATCACTTTGAAACTCTTTTAAGCTATTTTAGTTTTAAAAAATTAATTCCCATATAAATAAAACCTTAAAACCATTTTTAAAACTTGTACATTAATGAGAAATATTTAGAAGAATAAATTTTGAAAACATTTAAAATGATATTTTAGTTAGAGTTCCTAAACAAATGAGAGAAGCTTGAATAAAAATAATTGAGGTAATAAAAACATTATAATTTCATTAGAATAAAGGGATTCATGATATACTATATCAATGTACAATATATACACCAAACAAAAGTGAGTTGGCACACAACAACAAAGAAGACTCAATGGAATGTAAGTTAAGATGAAATCCCTTATAAAGATCGTATCCTTAGGTAAAGGATAAATAATTGACATAATTATGTGTGAAAAATATAAATACACTCAATATGATTCGATATTCAGTGTAAATCAGTTAAAGTACAATCACACATATTCTGGTAAAAACCAAACCAATGAATTGGATGTTTAACTCAATGAATGGAGATTGTGTTAAAATTTCTCTTATCAAGTTCATATCGATGACTTGAGAATTTATCAATGGAGTGATCATGTGTATCCAAAGTATATGCACATAAAGGGGAGTTGAAATTACTATAAACATAATAAATAGTGATTCCACACATAATCATGGAGTAAAATAATCAATGAAGTATGTGTAAAGCCCATTGAGTGGAAATTGAAATTTGAAATCCCCTTACTGATTTGGTAACTTACGAAACATACACCCCATGAAAGTAGTATCATAAAATGAAGACGTAAATACCCATAAATTAAATTATATTAAACAAAGAATACAATCATGGTCATTACATACACCTCACAAAAGGAAATAGTGGAAATATAGCCTGAATCTCACGGGAATAAGAAGTGAGATGAAAACCCCTTACCTTGTACTTTTCCTTGGTCGAGGGTAAGTTAACCTCCTATATTATAGTTAAATAATTTTAATTAAATTATCCTAGAACTATATACATAAATATTATAACATATATGATCCCCTAATATTGCTTTTTTAATAATAGTTTAGTTGTATCATCGTTTCAGGTGTTAACTGATCTGTTTTCCTTTATATACTTAGTTATGTAAGACATGTTTGTTATGGATAGGATGTATTTTATTAATATACATAATTATATTAAGTTCATAAAAATTATTTATAATCATAAAATTAAAATTATTCTTTAATGATTACGATGGGGAAGGAATCTCATCGCGTTTGTGGAGGCGGTAATTCGTCCGTACATACGAGCGACAATATCATTATATTGACGGTGAAATCATATGTAATTGGATGGTATATCATACATAAATAATTTTTGAAATGATATATTTATTATTTAAATCAGTTATACTCATTATTATACCCATCCAAATAATGATGTGTTTGAATAACAAACTACACTACGACGTGGAGATGGTAATCTGTACGTACGCACATATGGTGAATTTGTCATTTATCGGATGGATAGAGTAATGAATATGGTTGAAAAGTTTTTATAATAACATCACTATATATATAAGATACTGGAGTTATTATTTTTTAATGGAAAGAACAAATAAATAGGAAGAGGAAGAAGAAAAGAACTTGAAAGAGGTGATGAAATATTTACCTCTTCTTCGGGTTCTTTCTTTTGATTTGATCAAAAGGGCTCCTTAGGATGGCTTTCTGAACAAAAATGGCCTCTAGGATGAAGGGAGTAAATTTGGGATGATATTTGGGCTGGTTTTGGGCAATCCAAAAGGCTTTGGTGGTGTGAAATTAAGATAAGGGTAAGTGCCCTTTTATAAGAGAGCAGATGGTCAATTTTGGAAAAGCATGAAATATTATTTTATAATAAAATAATTTCCGGTTTCAAATGGATAAAAAATGAATTATTTAAAGTTAAAGGTGAGTATTGGTCGAAAAAACCTCAGAAAATAGGTTTTATATATGTTCAGGTTACCATTTTATCCTTATCTTTTATATTTAACTTTTAGTTAAATAGTTTAACTTTTAACATGTCTTCTTGTATTCCTACACTATATGGTTAATAAACTTACTCTAAACTTACAAGAGAACCTCAAGTGGTTAATTAATGAAATATATAATATTATTTAATCCCTTTGGATAGACCATATATTTTTAGGAATATTATATCAACCAATAATATAGTATTTGTTTTAAAAAATCAATTATGTCAATTTTGACACTATTTAGTTTTTAATTTTTTTAAAAGCCATGAAAACTTTATCACTTCAAATAAAATTTCTTTAATGAACCCTAACATGTCATATTAACCAATATAATTAGTGTAATTAATCAGAAGTCTAAGTTTCCATTTTTTTGGATATTTATAATATCAATTATTTTAATATTTCATTAATAAGGTAATTACAGCATCATCATTGTGTCATAAATAAATTAAATTATATAATGTCTAAAAATTATATATAAAATAATATTATCTAAGAAATATTTTTATATTTATAATGAATATTTATAGTTTAATTTATATTATGTGTAACCCTATATTAAAAATGGTTTAGTTATTAAACTTTGAATTTAACTCTTTTAACTCTTCTTTAAATAAAATAATAATAAATGTCTTAATCTAATCCAAGTGGAAAAAAGGGGGACATATTTTATACCTAAGGTTTTTTGAAGTCGCACTATACTTATCCTATAGAATTAGGACATGTTTTAGGGTAATTATGATATCATTTCTACCCTTAATTTTCCAATTTACTTTTAACCGTGGTAAATAAAATTCAAAAGTTACTATTCACCAAAAAAATATTTTCATCTTATTGAACCACATTTTAATTAATAATATTAACCATGTCACTTGGATTTTTAAAATTCAACTCACAAAAGCGGTAAAATTAAGTTTTATGCAAATTTTCAAAGTCTCATAGGAGGTGGGTAAAAGACAGTAAAAAGTTCATTAAAATCTTATACATCTAATTTTATTATAAAATGACTGCAATGAATTACATTGAACTTATAAAGGTTTTATATATCTATTTTTACATAAAATAAATTTAAATAAAATAAATAATTATTTAAATAAAGGTTAAGTTTTAAACTACAAAGTAGTGTTTTTCACTATTAATAAAAAATTGAATGTTTTCAGAAAAACACCAAAAATTCACCCTAAGATAATTTTGATATTCCAAATTAAAAAATGAATTCTATTTTTCCAAATTAAAAACATATAATGTGAATTAGTTAATTTAAAATTAATTCCTATTGTCAAAACTGAAAATCAGTTTTTAAAAAAACTATCAAAAGATTAACATGTGTTTATGTCAAATTTGAATGTGAAATTACTTATAATGAACTAATTTTTTTAAATGATAAAAATATAATCTAACTATACTTCCAAACCATTAAAATACATAATTTAACTCTATAAATTATAT
This sequence comes from Viscum album, assembly GCA_963277665.1. NCBI lineage: Eukaryota > Viridiplantae > Streptophyta > Magnoliopsida > Santalales > Viscaceae > Viscum > Viscum album. The sequence continues at coordinate 819,704,212 of OY728121.1, forward strand.
TTATTTAAAAATATGTTTTCAATTAAAATTTAGTATTTTTCTGTATTCATCAAAATATGAAAGTTATCGTACTAAAAATGTATCCAAAATAAATTTTTTATGTCCTGATTCTAAAGAATAATTTAAATTTATTAAATTTAATATATAAAAGTGTCAATTATTGGTTTTAAAAAGGGTTTTCCATTAAAAGGTGGTATAATTGCATTAAACAAATACTTATTTTATCTGAAAAAATGAATTTGTTCTTATATTATGTCTTAGAAACACATAATATGTATTCTAAAATTATATGGAGTATATAAAATTTAAAATTCAGTTAATACTATTCATAATTGCTTTTGAATGACTAGTTTGGTAAGTCATGGTGCACTCAAAATCAGTGTTGCGTGTAGCACAAGCTATTGAATTATTTCAAAGAAAATAATTTACTACGAAATCTTGGGGTGTTACATTATTTCCCCATTTTGGAAATTGCGTCCTCACAAATTTAAAATTGGGCTTGGGAACTTCATTAAAAGTACCACATCGGAAAAAGATTCAACAAAACTATCACTTTAAAAGAAAGAAAGAGAAGTACAAAGTTCACCCAAGATAACCCATACTAGGATTCCATGTAGGAAAACATGGATATGGAAGATAAACTAAGTGTCAAGTTCTGATGGAGAGTGATAGAGAATTCTACCTGGAGAATTTTAATAACAAGAAAACCACAAACTTGGGATGAGATAAATGGTCATTATTTTCCTAGTAGGAAATGTAAACAGATAATGTTTTTTTAAGTTCCATTTCATAAAGTTGAGGAATTTATTTATGAGATTGAATAAGAACATAAAGAGATATACTTACTTTTTAACTAGAGTTTTGTCCATTAATAAATTTCTACCACAAACTCATCTTTTTTTTTCAAACGATGAGTATTCAAGATGACTTGGTCACACATGAAGGGCTAGAATCAACTACTAAAGAATCACATAATCCAAAAAAGAGAAACTATATATATTTACCTTGTATTTATAGGTTAACCAAAACCAAAATGGTTAGTACAAGATCAAATGATCCCCTAAAAAGGATAATCCTTTTTAGAAAGAAATACTAATCTTAATTTCTAAAATTTAACCAACAATACCCAAAGTTCACTAAATAACATTCAACAAACAATTTTCTTTAAAATCCTTCAATATAATCCAAACTAATATTGAAACCCAAAACGTAGAAGAATTTTATTACACAGTCTTCCATGTTAAATTGTATCCCCAAATAACATCGACTACTCTTAAAGTCACATGATTAAAAGTAATTATCCTAATCACATATTCTCTATGATAGGTTAATCATTTCCATAAATAACCAAAATAGCTATAAATCCACAATAAAAACATAGGTAAGAATGCATAATTACTCTTCAAATGAAATTATATAGTATTCTATTTTCCATTGGAATATAGTGTCCCCAACAGAGCAAATGTATTCCAAAATAACATTTATCACTTAATCACCAAATCATTTTCTTATACTAAGGATATCCATTTGATAATACATAGTATCCCAAATTAAATTATTATTGATCAATAAAATAATTTAACTAAAAATAATTAGTCACAATAACCAGGGACTTCATGTAGTTCAGTGGTAGGTGATAAATCCTAATCGCACTCTTGTTGTGGGTTTGATTCCCACAGCATTGTCCGACGTGATGGGTTGTTACACAATTTGCGTGTTTTTATTTTTCTAAAACTATATTTTATAATATTCCCAAAATGGTATAAATTCCTCAAAGTAAATATAACATAATTTAACCACAAATGTTATCTCATACCTCACATTTTTCATCCCAAAAATTATTAACATGTAATTGCCTCAAATTCAAGGATCATATAAACCGAAATGGTAACTATATCCACAAAATAAATGTTAATTATATCTCAAATATCATTTTCACATAACAAACTACATGGTTACACATACAAGATAATAGTCTTCCAAAGTAATCGCATACATTTAAACATTTATCCATCCATTTATTTCCAAATAGGTTCTTCGTTGACTTAGAGGTTATCCTATAGAATAGGTCATTGAATCTGGTAATTCCAAGGTCCCTTAAATTTATGGCAAATAACTATAATTGGATTCTTAGTATCATTTTTATTTTCATCCATAGTACTCTTCATTTTTCCTCTGTAATTCATTACTTTATGTCATTCTTTCCCACACGTAATGAATTTATTTGTTCCATTGAGACACTTTTCTAGGTTCCTCCTTCCACATTTCCTACATGATGGAAATTGAGCTTTCTTTTCTCTATAGCCTCTAATATTGGATCTCTTATCATTCACCACCTTTATCTTCTTTGTTGAGTCTGGGAGTTGGTTAATATATATGTTGTTGATTATATTTTTTGAAGACTGATTCAGCATGAACACAATATCTTTTACTCTTATCAAAATTAAAATTTTTTTCTCATTTCCACCACCGTGGCCTCCTTGAACATCATTTTAAATGTCACTAGGGATTCTTTAGAATCCATCCATTGACTAACACAAGAAAGCAAAGTGTGAGTCATAAAATACTTTAGAGAAAATCATAACACCATATTTTCAATCTAAAATACCTTAGGATTAACCAAGGTTATTTATTCTCATCTTATATTAAAATCCTTAAAATCGGTTTGTAAAGTAAATGTGAATTATCTAAAGCATATCCTCCAGGAGTGTTGTAACTAAGAGTTCTACAAGGCCCATTGTCATGCACCGGTTCACATTCAAGTCTAGCTCAGAGCAGTGTTTTCAGGTTTTACCCCTAGATAAATCTATGATAGAGCTGCCTCTACATACTCGTATCTATATATGGATGTATTTCTTGTAAAACTCACAAAATCTCTATAGTTCCAAAATTCTAGGAAGTTTTTACATAATAATCCTCAATGTATATCTTAGGGAAATGTACTATAATCAGAGTTTTTCTAAATCCAGCTTCCAAGGTTTGTAATAAACTTTCTCTGATACCAACTGTAACGCCCTGACCCCAGCTACCTAGAGTCAGTGCATTTTTACATAAAATTGGCATGATACAAGGATTCATGTCCCGAAAGACCGATCAATTTTGTAGCCTTGGAAGTACTTGATACACTAATAAGTTTTACATTACATCATGAAATAAAAACATCAACAACATTTTGTTTCCTTTTTAAACACACTTATATCCTTAGTATATCCCTGTAGGTCAACCATAAGATACTTATTCACATATTGGGAAAAATAAAACATAGAAATGGGTGAGCTCAGATGCTCAGTAAGGATAACAATATAGTGGAAACTTTCATAAATAAGCATAAACATTTAAGCCAATGTATGAGACTACAAAAAAAACAATTTAAACTTGAACTTCAACATAATATGGAAAAAATAAAATCAAATAATTCCATTTACTTATTCACATGGATATTATACTAGTCGAATAATCACATGCAACATAAATATCCACATTCATAATGATCAAATGCATAATTCCAGACTTGATAACCACATTATCACGACCATGTGCCAAGACTAAAAAAAAGATTTTTTCAAGGCCTTGTGCCAAGACACTACATTATCTCACGAGACCTACCGATGCATCGAAGAGCTATAGCAGGCTCCACCTGTCATTTAATAAGTCCAATGCATTACTCATATGAAAAGGTTTAAACATGATATATACATTTTTATTAAAACTCGCATACAAAATTTCAATACTTTATCCATAAACGATGAATGGTATAAAAATAACACATCAACAGTCAAACTTATCAAAAAACCTTCAATATAGTATGGAAGTTCTGTATCATTATAAATCAACCTTGATCAATAATAATATCCCATAAATGATGTTTTCATAGTTTAAAATGATCAGTAAAAATCTTTGAGAGAAATATCCCTATTTCATGAAAACATTTAAAAGTCTCACTATTTATCAAGAAGCAGTTTAAAATAGGTTTTTGAATTAAGTGTCCCATACCACTTTGAAACTTTTAAAAGTAATTTCAATTTTAAAACATTAATTCCCATATAAATAAAACCATAAAACCATTTTTAAAACATGGACATTAATGAGAAAGATTTAGAAGAATTTTTTTTAAAACATTTAAAATGATATTTTAGTTAGAGCTCCTAACCAAATGAGAGACGCTTGAATACAAATAATTGAGGTAATAAAAAATTTATAATATCATGAGAATAAATGGATTAATGATATACTATGTCAATGTAATGTATATACACAAAAAAAAGTGAGTTGGCGCAAAACAACAATGAATACTCAATGGAATATAAGTTGAGATGAAATCCCTTATAAAGGTCGTATCATTGGGTAAATGATAAATCAAATACAAAATTATGTGTGAAAAATATAAATAAACTCAATATTATTGGATATTCAGTGTAAATAAATAATAGGACATTCACACATATTATTGTAAAAACAACACCAATGAATTGAATGTTTTACTCAATGAATGGATATGGAGTTAAAATTTCTCTTATCAAGTTCATATCGATGACCTGAGAATTTATCAATGGAGTGATTATGTGTATCAGAAGTATATACACAAAAATGGGAGTGGATATTACTATACAAATAATAAATAGTGATTCCACACATAATCATGGAGTAAAATAATCAATGAAGTATGCATAAAGCCAAATGAGTGGAAATTGAAATTTGAAATTCCCTTACCGATTTGGTAACTTAAGAAAAATACGCCCCATGAAAGAAGTATCATAAAATTAAGATGTAAATACTCATGAATTAAAGTATATTACACAAATAATACAATCATGGGTAGTAGAAACACCACACAAAAGGAAATAATGTCAATATAGCATGAATCTCCTAGGAATAAGAAGTGAGATGAAAACCCCTTACCTAGTACTTTTACTTGGTAGAGGATACATTAACCTCCTATATAATAGTTAAATAATTGTTATTAAATTATACAAGAACTATATACATAAATATGATATCATATTTGATCCTCTAATATTTCTTTGTTAATAATATTTTAGTAGTATCATCGTTTCTGGTGTTAACTGATTCGTTTTCCTTTATATACTCAGTTACGTAAGTCATGTTTGTTATGGATAGGATGTATTTTAATCATATACAGAATTATATTAAGTTCAAAAACATTATTTTTAATCTTAAAATGAAAATTATTCTTGAATGATTACGATGGGGAATGAATCTCATCACGTTCGTGGGGATGGTAATCCGTACGTACGAATGAGTGATAATATCATTGTATTGATGGTGAAATCATATGTAATTGGATAATATATTATTTATACAGAATAATTAACATGTTATATTTATTATTTAAATCAGTTATACTCATTATTATACCCATCCAAATAATGAAGTGTTTGAATAAGAAACTACACCATGACGTGGAGACTGTAATCTGTACGTACGCACGTATGGTGACTTTGTCATTAATAGGGTTGATAGAATATTGAATACGGTTGTACCATTTTTTTAATAAAATAAAATGATATATAAGATACGGGATTTACTATTTTAGAATGAAAACAACAAAGAAATAGGAAGTGGAAGTAGAAAAGAACTTGAAAGAGGTGATGAAATATTTATCTCTTCTTTAGATTCTTCCTTTTGATTTGATAAAAAGGGCTCCATAGGATGACTTTCAGACCAAAGTAAGGCCTATAGGATGAAGGGAGGAAAGTTGGGAGGATATTTGGGTAAGGTTTGGATGATCCAAAAGGGTTTGTAGGTGTTAAATTAAGATAAGGGGAAGTTACCTTTTATAAGAGAGGTTAGGCTCACTTTAGGAAAATATTGAAATATTATTTTATAATAAATTAATTTTCGGTTTATGGTGGGAAAAAAATGAATTATTTAAAGTATAAGGTGTGTATGGGTATAAAAACACTCATACAATACGTTTTAGACAAGTTTAGGTTACCATTTTAACCTTATCTTTTAGATTTTACTCCTAGTTAAATAGTTTAACTTTTACCGTGTTTTCTTGTATTCTTACTCTATATGGTCCAAACACTTACTCTAAACTTCCAAGAGAACCTCAAGTGGTTAATTAATGACATATATAATATTATTTAACCCCTTTGGACAAACCTTAGATTTTTAGGAATATTATATCAACCAATAATATAGTATTGGTTTTAAAAAATCAATTATGTAAATTTTGACTCTATTTAGTATTTGATTTTTTTGAAAGCCATTAAAACTTTATCACTTATAATGAAATTTATTTATCCAAATATAACATGTCATATTAACCTATAAAATTAGTGTAATTCATCATATGTATCAATTTACATGTATTTGGATATTTATAATATTAATTATTTTAATATTTCATTAATAAGGTAATTACTACATCATCACTGTGTCATAAATAAATTAAATTATATAAAGTCTAAAAATTATTAATAAAATATAATTATTTAGGAACTATTTTTATCTTTCTAATTAATATTTATAGTTGAATTTATATTATGTGCAACCCTATATTAAAAATGGTTTAGTTATTAAACTTGGAATTTAACTCTTTTAACTCTTCTTTAAATAAAATAATAATAAATGTCTTAATCTAATCCAAATGGACAAAAGGAGGAAAAATTTTATACCTAAGATTTTTTTTGTCGAAATATACTTATCCAATAGAATTTGGACATGTGTTAGGGTAATTATGATATCATTTTTACCATTAATTACCATATTTACTTTTAACTGTGGTAAATAAAAGTCAAAAGTTATTATTCACCAAAATTATTTTCATCTTATTGAACCAAATTTTACTTAATGATATTTACTGTGTCTCTCAGACTTTTTAAATTCAACTCATTAAAGTGGTAAAATTATGTTTTATGCAAAATTTCAAATACTCCTAGGAGGTGGGTAAAGGACAGTAAGAAGTTCATTATCATTTTATACATCTAATTTTATTATTAAATGACTCAAATGAATGAAATTGAACTTATATAGGTATTATATATCTATTTTTACTTAAAATAAATTTAAATAAAATAAATAATTATTTAAATAAAGAGTCGGTTTTAAACTATAACGCAGTGTTTTTCACTATTCATATAAAATTGAATGTTTTCAGAAAAATACCAATAATTAACCCTAAGATAATTTTGATATTCCAAATTCAAAAATGGATTCTATTTTACCAAATTAAAAACATATAAGTTTCATTAATTAATTTAAAATTATTTCCCGTTGTCAAAACTAAAAAGCGGGTTTTAAAAAAACTACTAAAAGATATACATGTGTTTATGTCAATTTTAAATGTGAATTACTTATAATCACCTAAATTGTATTAAATGATTAATATATAATATAATTATACTTCCAAACCTTTAAAATACATAATTTAACACTATAAATTATTTTTTATTAAAAAAGTTGTTTTCAATTAAAATTTATTATTTTTCAGTATTCACCAAAATATGAAAGTTATCAGAAAAGTACCAAAAAATTATCCAAAATAAATTTTTATGTCCCGATTCTAAAGAAGAAATTAATTTCATTAAATTGAATATATAAAAGAGTCAAAAATGGGTTTTAAAAAGGGTTTTCCATTAAAAGGTGGTAAAATTTCATTTTTTAAAAAATACTTCTTTTATCTGAAAAAATGAATTTGTTCTTAAATTATGTCTAAGAAAAACATAATATGTATTCTAAAATTATATGGATTATATAAAATTGAAAATTCAATTAATACTATTCATAGCAGCTTTTCAACGACTAGTTTGGTAATTCGTGGTGTGCTAGAACTCGGTGTAGCATGTAGCGCAAGCTATTGAATTACTTCAAAGAAAATAACTTATGATGAAATCATGGGGTGTTACAACACCACTATTGATTATATCTAAATAAGTTCCTATATTTACATCTATGTTCTAGAAAGGAATCAAATATTCTTTAAACAGTGAGTTGAACTGCGACATGTCTTATCTCCCCCAAAATTATGTCCAATATGAGTAAAATTTCTAAACAGTTTATAAAAATTTGAGAGTAGGCTTGTTGGAATTTAAAGAATTATGGGATCAATATGTTAATATGGTTGAGTTATCATACAATAATAACTTATACACAAGCATCCAAATAGCTCCATATGAATCCCTTTATAGGAAGAGATGTTAAAATCCCATGTCCTGGGATGCATTTAGTGAAAAAATCCATTAGGACTTGAAATGATCAATGAGATAGTAGAAATGATCAAGATATTTCTCCATCACATCAAGAAAACTCAAATACAGCGAAAGAACTATATTGATAACCTTTAGAGAGACATATAGTTTTTGGTTAGAGATAGTTTTTTAAAGAGAAAGTATTTTAAAAAATTTTACTTTACATTTAAATGATTTAATCCCTGAAAAGTGTTATTTTATGGGTAATTGGTACATTTAATGATTTTAGATGTATTTTGAGCTTGATTACGAAAATTTACTTTATTTTTTGAATTTTTATTATTTTAATTTAGTTTTTTATTTTTTCCATAAAATTATCCACACTGATCTAAATTAATTTTTTTTAGGATTATATGTTCATTGATATATATATTTCATAAAACTTTACCTAAATCTCAGTCCAACATTTTGAGTCCCAAAAAAATCTCACAAACTAGTCCTTAGAATCTGTACCAAGATCTGGCTAATTTTAAAGATAGACCTATATCTCACAAAGAGTTGGCCCAATTGATATGAAATTTCACATGGAGAAAGAGAACATCTAATGGATTTTTTTTATAAATGTGGTAATGTGTGATTCTTCCTCCATCAAGGACATAAATGATTGTGAACTTTTTTCATGGGAATATGAATAGTTAGACCACCTTGAAATGTATTCTAGAGAAAATCAGTCATAACGTAGGCTCTAGATGACTAAATAAGATGAAATATTTTAGGTGAAATAAAATGACATAGGGGAAAAACTTTTCATAAGATTTTTTTTCCAATTCGTTCATTTATTATTTTATCACATGGAAACGTTCAGATTAAAAATATTAAGTGCATGTGCTCTACATATCTCCCCATAAATTCATACTTCTATAAAATTTCAAGGGATCATCCACTACACTAAAGATCTGGATAAAGTTCAACTATATTTTAGTTTTATGTTTCATTTTATTTTTATTCTATAATTTATTTCATATTTTAATTTTTGTGTTCTCATTTATTTCTTATTTTATCTCTCTATAATTTTCTCTCCCCATTTTATTCTCACTTTGATATCTAATAATCATGATTAGGATTATCCAACTTAAGGAATCTCACAAGGGAATGAATTAGTGCTAAAATAGAGTCTTCTTTAATTCATTATTAAAATTTCATAATTTTTGTAGAGTTATTCCAAGGAGGATCTTAGTGGGAATGAAACCTTTTTGTCTACACTTTCCACCCAAGTGTAAATTTTTTCCTCTTCATTATTTTCCTTAAATAGAGGAAGTGGATGTGTAGTGTAAATGGATATCATTGAGTGCACCATATATTCAAAAATTAGGTAGAAGAGGATGTTCACACATAGAATGAATTATGTTCATTAAGTAAATTTGAAACTAATAATTTGAAAATGAAGTTTCACTCTAAGTGTTCTATTTGGGGGATCTCCTTCATATCTAACATCATTATATCTGCATTCATTTAGTTTTCATTATATCTAGATATTTACTTTTAGTATTTCATTATATATTATCAAACCCCCAATTATTTTTCTTTTATTTTATTAATAAAAAAATAAAAAAAGTTAATTAGATGTAGAATGTTATTGAAAATTAATTCCCCCCAATATAGATGACCCCAGCCAACCACTATGCAGCACTAGAAAATAAATTAATATCTTTTTTACTACCACACAACATGCACATCAAAATTTGACATCATTATCAAGTATCCAAGTAGTATTCACTAACAAATTTTTCCATATTTTGTAAATATATTTATTTACATTAATTAAAAATAAAAAAAAAATATCATTGTCCATGACATATTTCAATTAAAATTATTTTGCATAGATAAATTACACACAAGTGGAACAACAAGAAGAAGTTAAAAATGATTAACATAATTATTTTGAAGGAATTGAAGATAAATTAAATAATCTATAGAGTCAAATAGAATGGATGACTAAATATGTCCATGCATCTCAAGAGTAGTAGCCAAAATAAGAACCAAAACTAGTGGTGGAAGAAGTAAGTCCACTTATTTTTCATGTTGATGAACCAAAGGTGGCCTGAAATCAATGAAATGTATATCCATTATGCCTTGATAAACAATTTATTGAGGTGGGATCTGAAATAGACATGACAGTCAATATAAATGTGGGAGATCAAAATGAATAAGATGAGTATTGGTTATATTTTGTTGATGCTAAAAAGATAAGTGATTCTCCCTTTTTGAATAATGAAAAATCAGCTTCTCTCTACCTTTATCTTACTTCAGAATAAATTAATGAAGAATAAACTATTAATATTGAGTTTCTAGTGTCCCTACCATAATATATCAATTTACAATATGATTTAATTGAATGGTAATATTTATTAATTGATTATTTAATTTTTAATCATATTCAAGCTGAATTATTTTCTAGCATCACTTTTATGGATTTTAGACACACCACAAATGGTGCATGCCCGGGAAATTCATGTTAATGTAGAAGGAACAATGATAGTGTCTTTGAAGAAGTGATAAAGATTTCTATGGTATTATGACAACCTATTCTACAACAACCTACATTAAATATGAAGAAAGATACTATAAAAGTCAATAGGAATCACACCAATCTTCTTTTCCATCCCATTATGGACCTTAAATTATATGTATCTTCTTTCTTGTTGGTTGGAAATTTCATTACCTTATTTGGGGGTATAAATTCTCAGTTTCTACTCATGGATACTAGGAAAATCCACATGTGGTATTTTATCTTAAAGAAACCACACTCCCATCAAATTGTGAATGAAATTCTCCAATTTCTTGACTAGTGGTATTAAAATCCAAGGATACACTTAGGGGTATAAACCATGAATTATCAATTTTATTACCACATTATATTTATCTCTATTTATTTTCTTATAAATCAATTTTTTATTTTCGTTTTAAAGTGGTAGTATCCAATAGCTTAACTCAAGGCTTCCACATAAAAATAAATCATGTCGTGTATCTCATTTTCATTATTTTTTTCTACCAAATTACAATTCTGTATGAAAATATTTTTTGATATTATTTGAACTAAAAATATGGTAATAAATGGAATATGTGTGGGGTAGGTATTTCAATCTATTTCTGGAATTTTGTGTTTGTTTTCTCTTCTTTTATTCATCTTTTATAAAATTTTCATGTTTTTATTTCTTTTTTTATTTTTGTTTTCTTTTTAGGATACTTGAGTTTATCAAGAGTACTTTAAGAAATCCAAACCATATTTGTATTTTTTTAACATTACTTGATTTGAATATATGTGTATTTAAATTATTTTTTAATGGATTTTTACCCAATTTCCAATATCTTCATTTGATAATGTTTGATTGATTGTGAAACTCGTGTGGACTAGTGGATTCAAAATTTAAAATCTTACCCAACATGAGTTGTTTCTAAACCTTCTAAAATATTTTCTATATATCTCTTTTTTTGAGAATCTTGAGACATGATGTGTGATATTGAAATTGTTTGTTATCCTATTTAAGGATGTTAGAGTTCATTGAATTTCTGATGTATATTGATTAACCAATTTTAAATCCTTACAAATATTCAACCATAAAATTGGCCTATCATTACATTTGACCATGATTATGCCCCTAGTAGCCATGAAATTCTTTATTAGGTCGCAACATTACTATCTATGTATCCCTTTAAAACATACTCAACAAATTAAATGCATGATTATTGATTAACTCATATGTATGGGAGGGAGAAGATATGCAATATTTTGTCTTCCTGAAGAATATGTTTGAGTTTAAATGCAGGTTTTTCTTATTTATTACTGCTTAGTGAAAGAATTTAATGATGTAAATATGTATGGGTGCCCTAAATATCATTACAATTATGGACTAGGAGTTCACCATTGCTTGAAGATCAAAATATACCCCTCTTTTCTTGAAAAATATGATTTGGAAGATAAATTTAATATATGAATTCAAGATGATATAATGCTACAAATAGGGGAAAACAATAAAGAAATTTATTCTTCCTACTGAAATAATAATGTGTGTACAACCCAATAATAGAAATCAGGGTTTTTATGTGATTACTTTTTGCGCTGATTGAGAAGTGCACCATTCTTGAGAAAAATTATTTTCAAGCATTTAATTCACTTTGGAGATAACCATCCTCATTCTACATTAGAGTTTTTTATATTTAAATCCTAGCAACCCATAGCCTAATAAAAACCCACGTAAATGGCCTTATGATTGAAATATTTGTGACTTAGTGAAGTGTATATATTTTGAGGATAGAAATCCTATAATGATCACACATGTTCTTGATAATGGTAAAAACTCCACATTAATAATCCTTGAGTAAAGAACAAATACTTTTAGGGGAGGTAGTTATTCCATGCACATGAATATTAACACGAGAATGAATAAATTTTAATGATTTGTGAGGTTTTGGGGAATTTTCATCCATTTAAGAGGCAAGATAGTTTCCTTTGATGTGATAATTGGATAGTGTTTTCATTAATACCTTGGGAAGTTTGTTGTGACCTTAGTATAAATGATTATCATGGAGTCTAGCAGTTAAGCATGGGGTAATTGACATATCCAACATTTTATGTAATTTTACTTTAAATTTCATGGATTTAATCCCACTAGAGTGTTATTTTATAGGTATTTGTTAAATTATATGGTTTTAGAGTTATTTTGATCTTAATAATGAAATTTTTCTATTTTTGGAATTTTAATTATTTTAAGTCAATTTTATATTTTGGCCATAACATTCTCTACATTGATCTAAATTGAAAATTACCTTTTTAGGATTATATATTATTTGGGATAAATTTTCAAAAAAAATTATCCCAAGTTAAATCCAAAAATTTGCGGCCCAAATCAACATGAAAAACTAGTCCCTGAAATCTATGTAATAATTTGAAATTTTTTAAAGAGGGATCAATATCTCCCAAAAGGCCATCCCAATTGATCTGAATTTTTTTCATGGAGGAATTTCAAATATAAAGTATTTTTTTTGTAATTGTGGGGTCATGTTATTATGCCTCATTCAAGGACATAATTCATAGGAACTAACTGAAATGGAATATATATATATTTACAAAGGTTATAAATTGTTTCCTATGTTAATGGGTTATAACATTGGTTATACATTACCAAAGTAGATGAAATTAGGATTATTCACACATAAGACATAGGGGAAAAAATTAACATAATAATTTTTTATCCAATTCATCCATTTAATTTGTCTAACACATGAAAACATCCAGAGTTAAAATGTAGAGTTAAAATGGGCAAACCCTATCCCTATGATTTATACATCCACAACCTTTCAAGGGACTAACCACTACACTAAAGATATGGACGAAGTTATGTTGTAGTTTAATTTCATATTTCATTTTTCTTTTAATTATACAATAACATTTCTTATTTTAATTTTAGTGTTCTCATTTCTATCTTATTCAATATTTCTCCCTTTTTATCTCACCATTATCTTCTCACTGTAATATCTAATACTCATGATCATGAGTAACTAAACAAAGGAATTTCCCAGGGGGATGAATCGCTATTGAACCCATGTATTCTTTTGTTCATTATTACTATTTATTATTTTCTTAGAGTTAGTATTATGGGGATATTATTTGGAAAGGTGAATTTGGGTCTCCACTTTTCCCTCAAGGTGTTGCTTTTTCTTCTGCATTATTTTTCATTGATCGAGGAGGTGGATGTGTGCTATACTTGGAGATCATTGAGTGCACTGTATATTCAAAACATATGTATAAGGGGATGTGAACATATATGATGAAGTGTTTTCATTAAGTAAGTTTGAAAGTAATAATAAGATAATGAAAGTACACTATGAGTGTTGTCATGGGAGGATCTCCTTTCTGTCTAGCACTATTCTATCTGCATTCATTCTTATTTAATTTTATCTAAATATTTACTTTTATAATTTAATTCAATATTATAAAACACCCATTTATTTTAATTTAAAATCATAAAGTGAAATCCAAAACAAATCAAAATAAAAAATTTTATTTGAAGTAGTGTGTGCTTGAACATAAAAGACCCTCAAGAGGGGTGACCTTGGTTAACCACTGTACTAGACAAGGAAATAAATTAATAGATTTCTCAATTCCCAAAAATAGGCATTTCAACGTTCTTCCACATTTCACCAAGGAAGAGAGACATCAGATTTGGGAATACGGGAAAGCTATGTCCTAGATACATCAACCCCTTTGAGATTCTTGATTGCATCAGAGTAGCGGCATATCGATTAGTGATCCCACTAACCCTATTCCCAATGCATGATATATTCCACAAATCCTTATTGTGGAAGTACATATCATATCCCCACCATGTACTGAATTTCAATGTGGTATAGGAAGTGCATGATCTCTCTTATGAGGAGCACATGACAAAGATCTTAGATTCTATAGACAAAATTCTATGCAACAACAACACTCATCAAGTAAAAGTACTATAGTGAAACCATAAGTATGTGGAGGAGACATGGGATCCAAACAATGTAATGAAATAGATTTTCACACATCTATTTTCATCTTAATGTGTAAATTTAAATTTTGAGGGTGAAATTTCTAAAGGGGGGAAGAATGTAACAACCCATAATTTTATTTGTGGAATTTACCATTTAGTTAAATTAATGTGTCATCATTAGTGATGTAGTATTATATAATGTGCATTAAAAATATGATATAACCAACATAATTTTATTATATTTAACTGATGATTAAATTTAAATAATAAATATCATTATAATAATTTAATGTTCTATAAAGAGAAACAATATAGAAAATATGATAACTATAATACAGAAATTTGGATATGCTCAATCCCAGAGAATGATCCCAATCAAGAACAACACTATTGAAATGGAATAAATTATTAATTTAGAAAACTAAAATATATATAACCTTGAGAAAAAATTAAATTTAATTAATAAAGAATGAAATATGAGGTATATATAGAAGTTAGGGAACCCATGCGACTATTACAAAACTAACCATTGGAATAGTAATATGACCCTTGGAATAGTAATCTCAATGTTAGAAATAGTATCCTTACCATTAAAATAGTAACCTCACCCAAGTAATTATGAAATAATATTTATTTTTCTTTTAAAATGAAAATAAGTATCGAATTTATATCATGATAAAATTAAATAAATGTTTTAAAAATGTTAAAATATGTGTTTGGATTTTTATAGAATACATTTTTTTAAATATTTATGAAAAATATAATAATGTAATTTTTTTTATTTTCATAAAATTGGTTTATAAAATAATATTAAGTTTCATTATATAAGTTTAGAAGACCACTAATATTTTTTAAATGGTCAGAAAATTTATCATAATATTCAAATTGGTATTTTTCAAATAAATATCAATTTTATTTAAATACTAATTTAAACATATTTGGAAAATTATTTTAATAAAATGGATTTCATTTTTGTGATATAAAAATCTCAAAATAGTTTAGGTGATGTTTTTTGTATTTTTCTAAAATCATTGAAGTTTTTTGAATAGGGAAATACAAAAAAATAGATAATTTACATTATAAGAAAATTACATGAAGAAATGGGTAATGAATGATGTTAGTGAGAATTATTTCAAACATATATACACTAAATACTATATAAAGTCACATTAATTAAAAATTTTGGTAGTTTTGATCCAAAATAATAAATTAATTAATATTATATTCAAACCATCCCTTCATCCCCTTATAAATACTACCCCTCACAACCCCTTATTCTCACACATTCTATTCCTTAGAGATATCCCAACATCTATACCTTTCTGTCTCCAACCCTTGTCCTCACATCCAAGGATTTATTGTCTTACCAAAATTCTATTCCAAGGTTATCATGACCTGACCCATCGGGGCCGCCTAGATAGTGGTAAGTTGAGTGTAACACACGAAGGACACATCCAACATGCTAGGGGATAGTGAAAATAATCAATTGGTTATATCTTCCAAATGGTAGGAATTATCCTATGTACCTATACACATGCACATGTCTCCAAACACCCATACAATGTAGAAAGTTAAAACAGAAATGGTACCACAATGCATACATACCATCTACCTCACATCAAATTGTGATAAAGTATTGAAAAACATAAATAAAAAAATACAAGGCCACTAAAATTGATAAAATTTTCCAATGTACTAAGAATAAGGTAATTGTTATCAAAAGAAAACCTGACAAGAATCATCGTTTGTCGAGATCACTATACTCCATCTTCTCCTGGTCCTTCTAGGACTCCAACAAAAGGTCTGTCTTCTGCATAAGAGATGATATGTGGGGAAAGAGACTATTTAGGGTTTAGTATAACTTTACCCAATAGTACACACTAAAATCACCAAACATAAAGTATCAAGAGAGTACTAATATCATTATCATGAAGATATCTGAATTCGAATATGAGACATAGCAATTAGAACATCCAGATATACCCATAAAATACCCCAATCCTTAAAAAAGTCTCAGCCATATTTCCGGACACATGATTCTAATCAAGGTTTCATGGTAATGATCATCTAAGAGAACTCAATCCATGAGCCTTTCTATCCTCAATGGAACTCATCTGAATGGTTGTGATCATCAGGCCTCACAAAAAAGTACTCACTAGAACAAAAGATCTCAATACACAGATAGGAGATCCCACCTTGGGTCTCTAGTGTATATTGTAACCTACCTATAATAACCTTCTCTGTAGGGGTTATATGTATGTAAAAGTCGGTCACAATGATTCCTCAAACGCTACCTAGGGAACTATAATAAATGATAGAGAGGATCATACCCTTTGGCACACAGATGGATTCCTGAACTTTATCTAACTAATACCATAGAGGGGATCACATCCTATTTTTAGAACATAATGACACACTATACCCTCATGGGGATGGACCAATGGAACTCACCCAACTGATACAGGTTAATAATAAAGTGATGAAGGGCCTCAAATTTCCCTAGGAAAAGTACACAGTGTGTACTGAGCATACACGGTGTGTCTTGTCTACCTAGGGTCTTCCAGTGTCACATTATCTAACATGACATGGTTTTCTCCATATACAAGTTGTGTCCTTTTTGGATACATGACATGTTGAGGTTGGGTCGATACTCAGCGTGTGCCTTCTTCTTGAGTCTCTGTAATCTATCCCATGCGAGTGTACTTTGGTTCAAGCTCGTGTAATCTATATATGCCCATGAACTAGGCCATGTTTGATTACTAGGTCATTCCCAGGTACTCTGGATGTACTGGTATTCCTAGATGTGTCTATGCTCATGTTCCCTTAGGGTATACTCTGTGCCGCCAGCCTCAGGTCACACAACATTTTATAGGTGTCACATGGCATGTGATATTTTTCTCTATGCATAAAACCTTGAAATATAGGAGGGGACCACATGAAATGTGTTCTTTATACTACATGCTAGTCAGGATTCTTCTAGAAATAAAAAACCTTATCATGTCTATCTCTCACAACCCCACCATCAATCTGACCACCAATATCAACCAAAAATGAAGGATCTAGGTTGAAAAAACCTTACCATTTTTGGTGGATTTATTGAAGCCATAAAATCCAATTTTTAATCAACTCCCATCACACTAGTCTATCATCACATGCTAAACCTTGAAATTGGGAAACACCATTCCGATTCCGATCAAACTCTAATAATCAATCATTGTCATTGAACCTTTATTTATCCTTTCATTGTGATCCCAAACATGCAGTGATGATCCGTTTCATGAAAGAAACACTGTACAATGATTGACCACTGGGTACTTGTAGAACTACTAACCAAATAAAATACCAGCAATTACTAGATGAATAATGAGGAAAGAAATAATCAAGGAAAACTAGATGAATGAACTACATTGATTGTTTGAGTTTTCATTAATTCATTTCTATTAGAACTATTAATGAATAACCAAGAATACATAACCAAATAATATCAATTCCTAATAATAGGAATATAAACCGACACCCATATACCCAATCAATCCATGAATCAATATTTTAGAGTAATTGATATGAATTCATCGTGGGATAAAAAAACGGGATTATGATAAAGAAAAAAAACATTGTACCTTGGGTTTTGATCAATTATTTATGAAGGAAAAATTCACATCCCAGTCACAAGAAATATCCACAAGATTCTATTGACACTCTGATTTCCAACCCACAATATGTCATTGATCACTCAAAAATGTCCCTCCAAATGACCCCTCCCTAAATCCCTAGGGAAATGTGGATAACCCCAGTTATTTTCCATAGGTGTGTTTATATAGAGTAGGGTTTATGTTAAAGATTAATTATAACGATTAAATAGATTTAATAATTTGTTTAATTATTATTTATCCCATGTTTCTGCTCAAGTTTGACACTTAACACACATAAAGATAACCTCATACCTATGGTAAAACCCATGTTTCAGATTCAATTGATGTTTTAGAATTCCAATCTGAAACTCTATCTGTGAGTTATTCTATTGTTTTATAAATAATACATGTTTGTGATATACTATATTTAATATATTATATACATACTGGTACTCAGAATATTGTTTTAACTCACCATCCAACTTGAAAAAAACTAATTAAAATATTCCAAAGTTTTATATGGAAATAAATAAGTTTTTACATTCTTCCCATATCTTCCCTTTTCATTCTGAAAAGTTAAAATAATAATTAAAAATTTGAGGGTACTAAGCTTTCATCTGGTGCTCCCATGACCAGGTTCTCTCCTAAATATTTCCATACTTCCATCAGACACACACCAAGAGAATCGTTTATCTATAGAGGATTTTATATTGCTGATACTTGATCTCTACTAGGTACTTTTTATGGTTTTCTAAATCTTTGATGTCCAGCTCTCCCCAGTTGATAATATGTGATGGGTCTTGCACATAACTCCCCAGTTGTGACACTTGGAAATAGTGTACATATAATAACTACAGTGGAAGGTCTGAGTGGTTTTCACCTAAAAAAACAATGTAGTATCTAAAAAGGGAAAATGAATCTCAAAGATAACATATTGCCTCAAACAATTCTCCACAATTTATATTGTGGTGAGATCTTCAGGAACACATTTTATCCCTTTATTAACTCCAAAGGCTTCTATTTTATATCCACATAAGAATTCTAATATCTATAATAAGCCCTCGCCTGCTCCTAGATGATCTGCACCTTCCCTTTCTTCACTCACACCAACTTTGGTCCCATGAGTCCTGACTCCCCTTGATCAGTCCAACATAGTGGTGTCCTATAAGGTCACCTATACAAGGTCTCAAATGGTTCAATACCAATGGTGGTATGGTATTTTTTTTGAATGCAAAATTCACTGTGGGTAGGTGATCATTTCAACTGTATAAAAAGGCCAACAAGCTATCCCACAATATGTCCTCCAAAACCCAAATTGTTCATTTTGTTTTCCAATTCATCTGGGAGTGAAATGTCATGCTCAAATGTTAATAATTCCAAAGTACTCTTGTAATAATATCCATAATAATGACATGAAGTGAGAATCACATTATTAATGGATATTTTAGGGAAATCAATGAAGTTAGACTATCCCTTGAATGTAAATGCATCCAAATCCCTCTACAAAAATATTGTTTTGAATAACTTTGAATTGGGATAACTTTGTGAGTTTTCCTATTATTAGACATATGGCATCATGTTCTTTAGATATTCATGGGAGTACCAACATAAATTCCATAAATATACCATCCCACTTTCACTCGGGAACCTGAAGGGTTTGGGATAAACCCATTGAAACCTGTTGCTCAGACTTCACCTTCTGAAAAGAAAGGAATCAAGAGACATAATCCACTACAAACTTATCTAGTAATGGAATCCAGAGCTAACATCAAATGTCTAGGTACAACTTTACCAAACCTAGATGCATCGCCAAGGGGGGTTTAAAAAACACTATAAGAACCTCCTCAAACAATGTCATTGATACCATTTTCTGTCCTCTAAAAATAATGATGTGATCCCTACCTTCAAAAATATAACTGGGGAAAGTCCATTGGATATCGGAATATGCATCATCTCATAGTCAGTATCTCCATTATGAGCCTTCCTAATATGATATATAAGTAGTGGGGGTAATAACCATCAAATTAAGGCAAGATGAACTATCCTCATCCACTATGGCCAACTGTAAAGAGTCCAACTGCTTTAAGGCCTCAATTATCAACTTCAAAGAAGGTCTCATGCTAATCGATTCTACCACTACATTCCCATTCCCATGTGTATAGACTTCATGGGAATCATAATCTTGTAGGAAATTTTCCTATAGCCTTATTCTAAAGTCATTATCCTTATGCAAGAATATATACTTGGGGCTCATGTGGTCATAATATATGATAAACCATTCACAAATAAGGTAGTGTTGCCAAATCATTAGGGAAAAGATGACCAATTATAACTCTAGATCATGGGTCACATAGTTCTTCTCATGAGGTCTCAGATGTGCAGATCCATAAGATATCATTTACTGCCTCTGTATCAAGACACATCCAAGCCTGAACCAACTAGAATAACAGAACACTACATTCTCAACACCCTTCTTTGGAAATCTCAATATTGGAGTACTCTTCAACCTCTTTAGAAACTCCTAAAAACCCTTCTAGGACCCCTCTATCCACACAGAAGTCATCCCCTCCTAATTAAAACCAGTCAAGGATACTGATATCCTAGATAAATCAAGAACAAATATCATGTAGGAAAACCTCATCCCATTCATGTATACACAATATATCATCTACCATAAAAAGTTAATCTAGGAAAGAATTGCTTATATACATTCCATACATAATATTATATCATAAGAACTCATAATTAATATAAAGAGATCCCATAATAATTTATCTCCTCTAATAGTCAGGTCACACTATTAGATGTAGTGTGTGATTATTGAATCTACTTTGTTCGGAGTCTCTAAGGGCAAGGGTGGAGCTAAAGGCTCAACCATAATCTCTAATTATAAAAAAATTAGTGGTATGAAAATAATGGCTCACACCAATGTCTATCAGGGAGGCAAAAAAAGTAGAGAAGTGACTAAAAGTACCACTAATAATATCTAGATCCTTTGGGTCAAAATCATATACTTACTGCAACTACCCACTTCCCTGACCACAATATCCTTAATCCTAACATGGACCACCTAAGGGTGGTGGTGGAAATAGGTCAAACCATCTGAGAACTCCTATTTCACTCCTTACCCCCCTAATACATCCACCATCCGATTGAATTCCCTAGCCCAGCTATTGTCTCTACTAGGGTGGTCCATCAACCATCCCTTTTTTTCAGCTACATGTTAGGTCAGAAAATCCCACATGAGATGTCACTGACCATCGCAAGAGAAACGCCCCTTCTCTCTAGGATGACTAGAACTATACTAATATACCTCAACTATAGAACCTTTATATTGAGACCGTATCTTGAAGCATATCATACACCCAAATACATGTTTCTACCATTGGATAACTTCTTCCAAAGTTTCATATCTTGTGTGCTGACTACCAGTTGAAACTATTGAAAAATTTTTACCTCAAAATCTCTATGCTACCAAATCCTGCTTAAGCACTCCATTATAAGTGGGAATGGAAAGAGATATCACTCTAGATCTGATATCTAGATGTAGTCCCCATTCAAAGGACCATGATTTGATGTTTAGATCTTGAAACATATCCATAGATCATCAAGAGTGGTTTGTGAACCCATAAGAATACTCTAAAATGGTCATTATTCCTTGATAAAGATATATAAGCACTTGGATGCACACATCTCACAACGTTGTTGGTTGTAAATCCTCCCTGTGGAGATTCTCAGAATATGTCAAATAAAGGTCTATCTCATCATGTTTTTAAGTTAGTTGACACCACCATCATGCAAATGATCCCTGAAGAATAATCAACTATAGGACCGCCATTTTATTTATAGGATTCCTTATATGGTGGAAAACCTAGGTAACTTCTTCTAGCCAGTCCATAGCTTCCTAGGGGTTTGGCTCACTCGGAAACATGGGAGGTCACTACCCCTAAAACTCATCGAGTGTGATAATCCTGGACACATAATTGGCCTATACTCATGGCACAATTTAATTCCTAATGGGTGGTGGTAAGACTTACAATCCACTCGAAGGTACCATGTCCTATACAAGACCCTGTATTGAAGCCTTATCACTAGGTAGATCATTATCATGATCCTATTATAGAATCCTGGAATACTATTATCATGAATGCATCCTAAAATAATTAAGAGCTATCATGGTCAAATAGTATATTGAAAGTAATGACTCAATAATGGAATGGAAACGACAACCCATTCTTATATGATTCATGTACCAATGTTTTCCCTATAACATGTTCATATAAGTACCAAGATGACAAGAAGTTTTTTAGAGCCATAGTGAATGGATACATAGACTACCACATAAACACCAGAGCCCCTGGGTTTAGATCTAAAATGAAACACTTTAATACTGTTTCCCTATACTATAAAAAAGGAATTAAGCATTGCTAATTTGGAACTGTTTTATAAAAAATGGCACTAATTTAGCATTGTTTCGGGAGACATTTCACTAATTTAGCAACATTTCATGAAGAAAATCATTAATTTTGCAATGTTCTGTGAAAAAAACAAAGATAATTTAGCGACATTTTGGGAAAGAAGTCGCTAATTCAGCAACATTTTTTGAGAAACATCTCTTATTTAGTGAAGTTTTATTATAAACATTGCTAAATTATTGACGTTTCCACAAAAACATTGCTAAATTAGCAACGTTTCTTGAAACAACATCACTAAATGTGAGTAATTTTCTAGTAATGTTGCTAATATAGCCACTTTTTTAAGAAAACATCACTAAATTAGTGATCTTTTTCCTGAAACGTCATAAAATTAGCGACGTTTTTCAGGAAACGTCACCAAATATATATATATATATATATATATATTTATAGATCATTTCCCCGCATCGATATAAATAAATAAATATATATATATATTAATAAATGTAAACGTTGACACATATGTATAATCATATATATATATATAAACACACTCACACACACACTTATATAATTATATATATACATATATTTATATATAAAAACAGATATATATTTTAAATTTAGTCAGATTTTTTAAAAAACATGGCTATTTTAGGGACATTTTTACAATTTTTTTAAAAGGTGGCTAATTGTATATAATTATAATTATAATTATATATATGTGTATATACACATATATATTTCTTCTCACACACAAATATATACAAACACAAATATATATAAATACACACATATACAATCATATATATATACATATATATATAATATATAAATTTATATATATATATATATATTAATATAAACATATCTATATATATATATTAATATAAACATATGATATATATAAAATATAGACATATATATATATAATGAAACATATATATATATATATATAAAATATAAACACACACGCACACACACAGACATATATATATAATATAAACACAAACACACACAGATTTATATAATACAAACATATATACAAACATAAAATATAAACATATATATAAACATAAAATATAAACATATATATATATATATATAATATAAAATATAAACATATATATATATATACATACATAAAAGATAAAAATATATATAAAAAATAATATTTATATATATATATATATATGTACAATATAATATAAACTTATATATATATATAAACATAAAACATAAAACATAAAATACTATCTTGTATATATACATATATTTATATATGTATATTAATAAATAGATAAATAATATTAATTATTTAAATAATGAAACACACATATAAAAATATATAAATAAAGACACACACACACACATAAAAAACACACACACACACTGATATAATATAAACACACAAACACACACATATAATAAACACACACACACACATATAATATAAACACACACACACACACATATATATATACATAAAATATAAACATAAAATACAAACATAATATATTTATATATATATATAATATAATGTATTTGGGGGTTTGGCTTAGTGGTAAGCACCCCGTGATCCTACATGAAAAATGGGGGTTCAAAACCCATTGAGTGCAGGTACTCTAGCAATTACAGACACTATAGCGGCGACAAAGCACTGTAGTGGCGGCGAGTACTGTGTGGTACTATAGCAGTAGGACTGTAGCAATACTTTTAACAGAATGGGCCTTGGGCTAAAAAATTGGGCATATGAGCAATGTAATGGGCTAAATGCCCACTGGGCCTTCAGGCTATGTAATGGGTCTCCCTCTACCCAATTAAAGAGGACTTTTCTTTGATTTAATAATAAATGAGGCTTCGGCCAAAAAAAATATAAACACACACACAAACACATATATGTATATAAACATAATATCTATATATAATATAAAATATAAACATATAGATATATAAACATATACATATATATATATATATAATATAAAAATATATATAAAATATAAAATATAAAAATATATGTATAATTAAATATATAAATATAATATATAATATAAACTTAAATATATATATATACATATAAATAAAATATAAACATATAAACATATATATATATATATATATTAATATACATATATTAATATATAAAATTATATATATATATATATATATAATATTACATTTTTAAATACTGAAATATTATATATATATATATATATATAAATATAGCATAATACAATTTTATATTCATAATCGGCGTAGGTGAGTTGACTAGGTCATTGAGTTGGTTGGTAAGTGTGGTTTCACTTAACAACGTTTCTAAAAACATCAGTAATTGAATTAGGGATGTTTTAAAATGTCACTAATTCAAAAAAAAACATCGTTAATTAGTGTTTCTTATAGTGATAGTTCCAAAACCAAATGCACATCTAGATAATCTCAAAACTATAGTATAAAGAGGAACACTATTCTGATACCAGTCTCTCATGACCTGAACCAGTGAGGCCAGGCTAGCTGGTGGTAAGCTGAGTGTGAAACCCCAAGCCCACCTCCAAAGGCTAGGGGCTAATGACATGCATTGATTAGACATATATCACATATGATAGGCCATAGCCTAAGTACAAGTAAACACATACACATCTCCAAACACCCATGAAACATGGAAAGGTAAAACACAATTGATACCATAATGCATACATAACATCTATCTCATATTAGAGAATGAGAATGTACTGGAAATCCTAAAGGTACAATTACATGCACACCTAATCTAATAAAAGAGTCCGATTTTGTAAAAAAGAGGGGATTACTATAAAGTGCAACACCTGGCATGAACCACGATCTGTCTAGATCACTATGTTATGGCTGCTCCTAGTCCTTTTAGGACTCCATCAAAAGGGTTTTCATCTATATAAGACATGAAATGTGTGGGTAGATCCCATTTAGGGGTGAGTATAACAATACCCAATAGGACACCTCAAAATCAAAGAATCAAGAGAGTTGTTATATCATCATCACAAATATATGCCAATAAGAATATGATACATAGTAATAAGAACCCCCAAACATTCTCATAATAGACCCTGAGTCTCAAAATGCTATTAACCATACTATCAGCCATATGATTCTTCTTAAGGCTTCAAGGTAATGCACATCTCAAAGAACTCACTCCATGAACCATGCTATCACTAATGGTTCTCATATAAGAGGCCATGCTTGTCAGACCTCTTTGAATAAGTACTTACTATAATTGAAGATCTAGATACATAGATAGGGGATCTAACCCTGTGACTCTGGGGTATACCATAAGATACATGGAATAACCTATAAAATATGGTATCATATGCTTATGTAAGTTTATCATGATGATTTCTCAAATCCCACAAAAGGAAGTAGAAGAAATGATAGAGGATCACACCCCAGGTCACACGGAGGGATTCATGAAGTCTATTCGAGACAAATCCCATAGAGGGTATAAAATCCTATTATCAGGATGTAATTACTCAATATACCCTCATGGGTATTGGAAAAGGGATTATACTTAACTGATACTGGTCTATACTAAAGAGGAAGAGTGCCTAAACATTTCCTGTAAAATGTACACAGCTTGTATTGGGGGCACATGATGTGTATTACCTACCCCAGGACATCCCATATCTTGTCGTCTCATATAACATATCATTCCCTATATACAAACCCTTTCCTTTTGGGATACATGACTTTCAGAGGTTGGCCTGACACTCGAAATGGGATGCCTGCCCGAGTCCATGTAATTTTCTCCATGCCTGTGTACTTTTGGTCGTGCCCATGTACTATGGTCGTACCCATATACCTATCTGCATCCAAGTACCAGGCCATGAAAATATACTCTGGTTGTGCCCAAGTGCATGGAAATGTCTATTCCCATGT
This sequence comes from Viscum album, assembly GCA_963277665.1. Classification (NCBI taxonomy): domain Eukaryota; kingdom Viridiplantae; phylum Streptophyta; class Magnoliopsida; order Santalales; family Viscaceae; genus Viscum; species Viscum album. The sequence goes on from OY728121.1 coordinate 819,730,845, forward strand.
ACCCTAAGGGAACATGCTACGACCCCAGCCTCGGGTCACATGGTGTGTGACACATGTCACACAATGTGTAATATTTCCCTCTCCACATAAACCCTAGCTCCAACGGAGTAGAGAACACAAAGAGTTCTTTGGAATATATACCATATAGTCTGGATTTTTATAGAGATCTAGAACCTTCATGTGTATTTTGATCCTGATTCCATCATTGATCCATCCACCAATGTCACCTAAAAATCAAGGATTTGTGTTGATCAAACCTTTTTGACATCGGTGGATGGAATCTGACCATCCAATCCACTTTGGAATTTTCTCATATTTGATGACACCATCACGACATTCCAAACCAAGAAATGGGGATACACTAGTCTAATCTGGATCCATAATGGATTTTCCACCATCGTTATCTCACCTCGATCACTCCATCAATCATGATCCCGAACCCATGGTGATGATCCATTGTGCTGAATAATGACAACACAATGATCTTCCACCAAGTATTGGTCGTACCCCTGACCAAAGAAAATAACGGTGATGAATGAGTGAAGAACGAAGTAAGAAATTTATAAAAAAACAAGAGTAACAATCCTTGGTTCTTGTTTGAGTTTTCCTTGATTATTTTTTTTGAATGAAGAACGAATAACCATGAATAAATAATGAAATATTATCAATTACAAATTGTAGGAAGATAAAACCATATATGTAAACATGATCAACTTGTGTAACAATATATTAGAGGAATTTATTATCACTCATCACGGGATAAGAAATGGGGATTAAAAAATGAAAAAAAACTACCTCAGGTTTGGATTTATCGCTGATAAAGGACGGCTCCATGTCATAGTCACCAGCGAGATCCAAAAGCTCCGATTGGTAAATCGATTTCAAAATCATGATCCAACATTGATATTACCAAAATTCTCCTCCAATGACCCCTTTTTTAATTAACAGTGTTATGTATCCTTCCCTAAATATTTTCATCAAGTTAATATATATATAGGTGGTTTTAGGTTTAGGATTAAATATAATAATTAAAAAATTAAATAATTTCTTTAATTATTACTGTAGCCTTGACAAAACTCAACCCGGACACCTAAAACACCAAAAGATTATATCCAGCCTATGGTAAAAACCATTTTCTAGATTCAATGGATGTATCATATTTCCGATCCCAATACTCCATATGAGGTTTATTCCATTATTTCAAAAAAACTCCATGAACATGATATAAGATATTTAATATTTGTATTATCTCCATATCAAGCCTCTCCGAGAACCATAATCCCATGATAACTCAGAACATAACTTTGAAAATAGTACATAAAATATTTCAAGTTTTTACAAGAAACAAACTGAGTCATTTTAAAGGACCCTTAAGAGGTAGACTAAGAGGAGACATCCATATGAGAATATAATACTCTCAACCGGGCACTTTAATTTTTGTTCCTCTTTATCAACAAAAAAAATTCAATACAACATGAGATAATGACCAAAATATCCTAAATATGATATAAATTAATTATGTTAGTGGACAATTAATTATAAACCTCATTTAATTTCATTTTAAAAATAAATTTTTATTCATATTACAGTGGGTTCAACACCTCCACGAACTACACACTTCGTTTTTCTCTACTACCTTAATGAATGGTTATAGGAATAATATTATGGATAAATATGATGATAAAATACGTATTATAATTTTTTATTAATTTTTCATGTATTAATAGTAATTTAATTAATTAAAATGAATCTGGTTCATAATGGTTGGTTAACCCACCTAAATGAATTAACTGCATAACGATAATGTTTGTAGTAAATGAATCATACATATGTCAGAACACATGTAGATATTTGGGACTATTTAAGCCCTTATAAGGAAATGACTATAATCTTGTTTCACCACTATATTATTAGTCATATTTTACAAGAACTTCAATAATTTTCCACAAACCCAGTTATCTTTGGAAAAGTGGAACAAACAACCACAAGAGAGTACGAATAGACATGATGTCTTAACAAAATGATTTAAAAGAACGTAAAATAATAGTAATAAATAAAATATATATGAAAAAATGGTTTTAGTATCTATTTAAAAAATTTAATTTCTTTATTCAAAAATATATTTGATCTTACTGATGGAGTAAAGGACCCTAGATAAGGGAATTTCTAAACCACCTTTCTTTATTTTAGGTCATGCCTTTTCCCTCTAAAACTCACCTCATACCGTTATTAACCTCATTAATTGATTTAATATTTTGTATATATGTTCCCATCGAATATATACCTAGTTATTATTATCTCTATTTTATGTGGTTATACATATTTATAATGCTTCATTATCAATTTAATTTGTTAAGAATACTTGATTGAAGCGAACTTCTCCATTTCATAACCCTTTAAAATTTCCATTAAATGAGATTATATAAACCATATGTGGCTTAAAAAAATTCATTTTATTATGGAAAAATTATTTAGTTCATCTCTAATTTAATTTAAATTATTATACTCTTTACCCTCTTTGAAGTCTCTTTACAAATTTTCCTAAAACCATTATTAAGTGGTACATTTGGAAACTTAATTCTTCACTCCTTCTAATATCATCACTTCACATGGAAATAATTTTTCATGGTCCATGTTTATTTTTAATCTATGAACATACCAATTTTTTTGATCTCTTCTTTGATCGATACCATTATGATGTTCCAGTTAGTTATATAACAAGATTATGAAACAATTTCTTTCCATGATCAATTCTTATGCTTATGCCATATGTTTGATTTCATTTTTCAGTAAAAGTATGCACGAACTAGTTATTATGGGTGTGACCAGATAGTAACTCGATTCATTGATAATGTTTATATCTAATGATATGGTATGCATGTGATTATGGAGTAAACCTAGTCCATTATAAGACTCTTTGGACCATGTTATTATCTCTCAATAGTGAGCCTTATGCCTATTATTTCAGGTATTATGTTGTTTCCACATTCATATGATGAAAATAATATATGATTCCATCATTTTTATGTCATATCTCCATGTGATCATTTATTTTCATTTCACATAACAATATCATGTTATTCTAGTTATCCCATATTATTTACTTATTTTTTATTATTATACCTTTATTAGGCTACATCACACACCCCTTTTGTTTATGTACTCCCCAAATTATCCTATATAGTTTTAGAATCTTTAATGGATTCATAATATCAATATGGTTATTAAAATAAATATTTTTTATTTTAGTTTCATATCGATGTTTTATATACCTAGTACTCCAAATACACTGGGAATCTAGATCATTGGGTTTTGTTTATTATATATTTATATTAAAAATAATGTAATAATATGTATAAGAGGCATGTGTTTCTATAATGTGTATTAGTTTGAATAAAAATATACTAATAAAAAAAGATAAATTGATTAAAAATTAAAGGGGAAACATAGATTAATCTGTTAATAATATTAATTACCTTTTATATCTCAACTATAAAAATATTATTGGGAGGTAATTGATTATGGGTGTAAATTTGTAGGTTAGTTTTACATTTTATGGGTGAATGGACATTGTGTCATTCAAAATATTCATTAAAAAAATAATTGAAAAATGTTGGGGAAGTTATTATGATAAATATAAAAATAAAATTGAAATTGAAATAAATAAATATTTCTAAAAAATAATTTTAAATCTTATAACAATTTGATGCATATGTTTTAATTGGAAAGGGAAGTAGATTACATGATTAATTGATTTTATTGAAATGTGATAAATTGAGAATATATTTCCACATTATTATATAAAATTCACTCATAATTGAGATTTTCAACTTTAATTATATGTGATATTTATATTTTATTATGATTGGGTTTCATTGTCATGAGGTGGTTATTGATTAAATATATGAAAATTTTAATTTATGGTGGGTTTTGAAAGTTTAAATACGAAATGAATTAACTGTATTATTTTAATATCTTAGAATCTTTATTTAATTTAATTAAATAGAGTATTTTAATCTTTATATATGTTAAATGTTTTAAAATGTAGCTTTTAAGATTTTTATCCAAATTTATAAAAAATAAGAATACACATTGTGTTTTATATATAACATGTTGAATGGATGATGATTTTTGATGTGAATAAAAGAAAATTATACTTAATTATTGTAACAAATCATTTTAATTTTCAAGACACACAATGTACTTTTTTGAAAAAATAATAATAAATAGAATTTTATGCCATGGTTATTATAGGAGGTCTTTTTCTTTGACGTAATGTGTCATAGGAAGACATGAATGAATATAAAATTATCCATAATATTTTACAAATCATGATTATTTATTAAACTTGTAGAATATAAAGAAAATTAATGGAGGTTAATTGAAGAAAATTCCATTTTAAAGATTATACTATCACAGAATTGAAGTTCAATGTAAAATGAAATTTTTTTTTGATTATGCATTTTTTTTAATTAATGATTAATTTATTGGACCCAGATTCAAAGATATTGAATACCATATATGTTTTTAAAATGATATATAATAATTCAAATAGTAAATTTTTTGGGGAATATTATTTTTCATAAAGAGATATTTGAAAATATTTATAATAAAAATATAGATTATCATTAATAAAGTAATGCATAAAGAGTTGTGTTATTAATATATAAATAATTAAAATTATGATAATATTATAAAACATCTAATGTGAATGATGTGAGTTTCACAATGAAGTTGGTGAAAAAGAGAATTTTTCAAAAATATATGACGATTTTATCAATACATAATGATTTTAGGCCTAAAAAAATTTATTATAAAATTGACCTAATTTTCTATAAAAAATTGAAGTCATATTTTATATATAGTATTGGAATATTTTTGGCATTTTTAAAGTTTTATATTAGAGTATATTTGAATCTTTTAAATATAATTAAGAAAGATATAATTTCTATTTGTTTGTTGAGATTTTTTTATTTAACAAAAAATTATAGTAATTACCTCTTATTATATGAATGTGATTGAAGGGTGTCTAATTTAATAATGTTAAATTTTATTTAATTTTTATTGGGTCTACACATTCATATTACATTTTATTATGTTATCACTTTTTATTTTCATGATAATTATTTTGTGATTTAAGGATTACCAATCAACATGTTGAAAATTTTATCTATGTTTATTTTCAATATAATTTAATGTATTGAAATTATTTTATTTAAATATGGTTTTGGGTCACCCATTTTTTAGATTAATTAATTATTCAGATCAATGAATGTATTGATTAAATTTTTTAAGAATATATATCCATATAAGATTTTATTTACACTTAATTATGATGATAATCATGTATTCATTAGAATATATCATATCTACTAAATTATTATACTAAATATTATAGAGGAAGAACATACAAACCAAATAAGTTACTTTCTTTACTTTTAATTTTATTTTCATTTTTTAGTAAAATTTATTGAATATTATAGTCTAAATTTCCTAAGAGAGCATCAGATGTAGGGAAGATATAAAATTATTGTTTTATATTTAGCAAGTATATTTTCTAATCCTAGTTCTATTATATGACATAGTTGTTTTTGACCTATTATAGGTGGAAGTAGTGTTGGTGTGGGATCCACCCCACAGTGTATTTGTGTTTATGAGTTTCTTGATGTTGACCAACTACTAAAATCACTTAATACTAAAATTCTCAAGTATATAAAACCATTTTAATACCATAAAAAAGTGGGGAAGTGATTTTATTTAGATATAAGAGTGTAAGAAGAGTTTTTATCATCTGAAGGAGAATCTGTCTAGTGCACTACTTCTTAGAGATCAAGTCGAGTTGATGCCATATGGGGTGTATTGAGATTATACTATTTTAGGAATGGGATATGTATTTATGTGGGAGTATGTTTTTATTTCCCATTGATCTATGAAGTTGTGGAGTGATTATAATAAGTTCGATACTCAGGAATTTGATTTAGAGGTCTTGTTTTTTTCTCAGATGTCTTGAGGATATTACTTTCTTGAAGAGATATTCTTGGTCTTCAAAATCCATAAGATCATGGAGTATATTTGCACCCAATGAAACTTAAACACGAGACAACATCCTTGGCAGAGTTCCTTTCAGATTAAAATTTCATGTTATCTTATACAAAAATGGAATTCTATAGAAGATGTTTTGATTTTGAAGACCTATCTAGAGATGATTTAGGGGGCCAGTTATGAGAGGAGTTCCATGGACTAGTTAACTTCTTTGCACCTATATATTGGTAAGATTAATGTTCAAGGATTCATATTTCAGCTACAAGTAACCTCCACCCTTGTGCAACTATATATAGACGCTCAATTTAGTGACAATTAATGTATGATTTATAACAGTCACATTATACCTAGGGAGAAACCAATGGGTAGCACCAAAGGTGGGGAGAACAAGATCATATTTCATGTGAAATTGTTAGTTCCTTAGGGGTGGATTTTGGAGGTGTTATGAGAGTTCCATTATTCTTCATTATTAGTTCATTCCATTGTAGTGAATATGTATCACAAACAAAAGTAATGTCTTTGGTAGCTAAATATAAAGATAAAATTAGTCGAGTTAGTAGTTTATTTCATCTTCTTCTAGAGGGTAAATGTTGATCATCTTGTTCTAGTAGGTAAGATTTAACTACATAGTCTTCCAAAGTGTTTGTTGATTGAAATCTATATGCATTTTTTCACAGGTCTTTCATGGATGTCTTGTGGGTTTGATACAATATAGGTTATACTAGACAAACTCACAATGTCATCTAATTTAATTAATATCAATCAGAAGACCATGGTAAAACTTCTACTGAAGTGGTATGTTGATGAGATTGTGGAGATCCAAGTTGTACCTTTGACTATTGTCTTTTACTGGGATGCATGTTTCAGTTCAAGACTATAAAATGGGTTTCAAGTGGTCTTCAGTATTATACTTTTCTCTAGTTCCACATTCCTTTTCTATAATGATGGGAATATGGATAAACCATTGAGAAATTGGGAGATATGGTGGGGGAATGAATCATTGTTTTTTAGGTTCTTAGAAAGAGAACCTAACTTGGATAATGTTTTATTACTATAACTAGTATCACTCTACTTTTGAAATGATTCCATTTGAGGCCTTTTATAAGAGGTATTGTCGATCACATGTATGTTGTATTGAGATTAGAGAAGGAAACTTTTTGTACCCTACACTAGTGAAGAGTATGGAAGTGGCTGTTCAGTTAATATGTGTGTGTTTGAGAGATGACCAGGGTAGGAAAAAATCAAATAGGGCTCAAATTAGGAGGACCTTGGAATTATAGGTGGGGGACCACATCTTCTTGAATGGTTCCCTGTAAAAAGGGTAATATAGAGTTGGAAATAGGAGAAACCTCTCTATGAGGTTTATAGGGCCTTTTGAGATCCTAGATGGAGTTATGGAGGCTACTTATCACTTGTAATTTACCCCTAAGACCGAGTATGTGGAGAAACCTATTGACATTAATTATTCCTAAGAGAATGTTTTTCCAGGTCAGAATATTTTAGTTTTTAAGGAACTATGGTGTCATAGAGGAGTTAATGTGAGAACCTGTGTGTGAGTTGTAGTGATTTGAGATTAGTAACCCCAACTATTTGTATGAGGTATGAATTTAAATGTTCTATAGATTATATATATATATATATATATATTTATTTTTAATATTAAATATATTATGGTGGAGAGGATGTTATATCTTGGGTTTCAACATAGATAAAATTCTTTCAATTATTGGTGAGGTATTTTTTAATAGAAATTTTTGAATTTTTTTAATTAATATTATAAAGGTAAAATAGTTAATTTTACCCATTCTTCATAATGTTTGAAAAATTTCTAGACTCTTTATTAATATTCCATATGTATGGTTTTTATTTTTGTTAGAGTTTTATAATTTTTGGGATCATGTTTATTTTCTAGGAAATTAAATGATATTAATAAATAATAATAATAATAATAATACTTAAAAACCATGATTTCACCTTAATTACAATATATTTCATATTATACATAGGATTTTTCCATGAACCATATCCCCATTATGATCAATTGGAAGGATAAGTATTTCCAAAGGATAATTAAGGGAGAAAAATCAATCAAACTACCAGGTTTGGGTCCTTGGATCTTATTCTTAGCCATTCATTGAATTTTGAGACTTCAAAACCTATTTTGTCTACTTATAATCTAATTTAATGAATCACACTCTAAAATTTATATATTTGAATTTATAAAAAGGGATTTAAATGTTTTATTTGGTTTATCTTAAATATGACATATATATTTTTTGGAAATCATGATATAAGATTATATTTATTTAAAATTAATCAAGATTACATAGGCCTAAACCATAGAATCAGAACCTAATATTTATATATGATTTTCTATGACTGGAATGATTTCCAATGACTCTGAGTTTGTAAATTTTTGTGATATAATTTTTATAACAACCTAATGAGATTAAATCCAAAAAATATGGATAATTTAGTGTTTAATTTAAACATAGGGAGAATCACCTTGCATGATGTCTTTGGATAGATATTTTAAATACAGACCCAATGATATACTTTTGATGTCGACTGGTCTTACAATTTAATAGTCTTAATAGAGAGGAGTTTGGACCCAATTAAACTTATATCTAATTATTAGTTTCATTAAAGATTGAATTATGAGCTAATGATTTCATTTTAGTGGTCTTTAGGTCTATAATATGTTGTTGTGTAAATTTAAGGAATTTTGGGCCCTATTTTACTCTCTCTAGAAAGATTCCATTGGAAGAAGAAAATAGAGTCAAAATTCATCAATGATGTTGGTCACAACATGAGTTCTTTAACCATTCAATATGGGAAATAATTGCTCAGATCATGCTTTACAGTCCTCAGATGGTTTCAATCTATGTTACCCCACACCCTAAGAAAGTAAATTAGCAAAAAAATTAGATCAATCAATCTGATGATGAAAATTAAGCTTCATAACTATAAAACATCAAATATATGTTTATGATTTGGGAGAGTCGTAGCTATTTTTTATGATCAATAAGACATCATCTCACATGGCTACATTGGCTATGTAAGCACTCACCCTTAACTAGATTAGGACCATCTAATTAATGAGATCAAATGATCACATGTGTGGCTATGTTAGCCACATGGGGTTTTCCAAATATGTTCTATAGGTAGATGGACATGTGATATCTGATTTATATAATACATCCCATAATGTTCCATGTAGGCATGAGGAGAGAAATAAAATTTGGTTACATGGAGGGTTCTAAAGTGAACCCCACTATTAGAAGGGTGTAACCCCACTCACAAGGGAACACGAGGTGGTTTTTGTTTCCCATTAAAATAACCCCAAATCCCTCTCACTACCATAGAACCATTGGTACATAGTTTAGACTATTATAATGACCTTAAGTAGTTGAATTTTGTGAATTTACAATTAAAGAAGTCTTTTTAACAATCAGATCTCTCACCTTGATTCCCAAATATGAGTGATCCTTTATTCAATGATGTTGAAGACTATGGGACCTTCATGATGAGGATTAAGAGATAACATGATGAGTTATTCGATACTATAGAAAATAGTAAATTTATTGTGGAATCAATTATTTATATATTAATCAAATAATTATTAAATATAATTCCTCTATTTAAAATAGAATTATTATATGGAAAACTATATTTGGAAAACCCTAGAATGAAATGGATTTGGGTGATCATATGATTTCATTGAAGTTAATCATTTATAACCACTCTTCTATTACGCTTCGAGTGACATAGGTTTTGTTGATGATGTTCAAAATTATACTAACTCTCCCCCACTTGATATAGTTAAAGATGCTCATTATATTTGACACATACCTCAAGAAAATATTATCACTATGTGTTAGTGACTCTTCAACCATGATTTATAACCTTTGGGATTGATATGGATAATGATGCACTATATTTATTTCTAATTCTACCAAAAACTAGGGATTGAGGGTTACTTTTAGATTGCTAAACTATAGGGATATGTATTTCCTCTAATATTTAGATATTTTATGTTATCCGAGGAGATGTTTATTTTCACTAGTGTTAAAATATATCATAATAGCTAAGAAGATGTGTATTTCCACAAACATTATTTGGATAGGTGGAGAAGGGTTTTTCATATAGTATCCATTGAGAGTGGAGTGTTATTAAGGAAAAATCCAATGGGATATGAATTATTGTGTAACATTATCTAATGTTAATTAGAGAGTGGTAAAGGGCTATTTAAGGGTAAACCTATGATACATATTCAGAACCTTTTTATTGACTTGGATGGAATGTTTATACATGGTATTTCTTAAATTTTATTATATATTATGGAATGGAAAATTTCTTAGTATAATGGATCTATCCTTTGGATGGGATGACCATACTATGTATTATTTCTCACACTTTCATGTACACTTTCTCTCTCTCATTTGTGCATTTGATGATCCTGAAGAGCACCTTAGGTGTATGATCAATAGTAATTTTTGTTATGTAACATCATGTGGTTGTATATCCTCATCTAGATTTATGGTATGGTTGGATTTTATTTTCACTTTGTATTGTTTGGTTAGTATATTAACATTGTATTGATTTTTTTACTGGTATTATGTGGTTTTATTGGTCCTAATTCATAACACTTTTAGTTGGATATATTTACATTATATATGACTTCAGTTTCTTTAATTTTATTTGGTGTTGTGTTATTCATTAGAGGCGATGCCTCCTATTATAGCACATATAACTCACAACTAGTTATTTTCCCATGGACTAATGGTGGTGGGTTTCAGGTGTTTAGGGACTAAAAATCCATGACGTGACATTTATAATACATAATTTTTTACTTAATATTTAATTATTCAATGATATAAAACATAAATCAAAAAATTACTATCCACAATTTCTATTTTGTTTCCTCTTCAATAATCTTTAGTTATATTTTCCGTTCAGTATTTTCTTATATATAAAAACTTATCTTAAGGATGCAAAACTTAGGTAAGGGATGATTATACTTATATATTTTTCCACTAATTCTAAGTGATATCATAAATATTCCTCATTATTGATATATATTTTTATAAGTATATATAATCACGGGTCAATTTAATCCAAATAATAAATTTTTATAATTTATTTAATTTTTTGAAATATTTTCCATTATAATTAACTAAATTATTAATTTTGGTAAATGAATCCTCATGATTTTATATAATATGTGTATAATTATATGTTTATTTTAACTATGTAACACTACTATAGAAAATAATATACTTATATATATGTTCCATGATATAAAAAAACAATTTTCACAATCATTAATTCATGATTGAATAATTATTTGATACTAAAATTTCATTAATAAAAAAATATAAACTGAGTATATATATATTTTTAATATTATTTGTATATATATACCATAATTAAAAATTATATTTGGAATTTTGGTGACATCATAGATGGAATTTTGAACTACCGTGATAGTGGGACATCAATTACCTTGAATACCATGAGCATTGAACTTTAAAATGTTAAAATAATATATTAGTTAACATATTTTTATGGGATAAAATTATAATTATTAATAGACTTATTTAAAATTAATAATAAAATAATAACACACCATAATATATTATCAAACTAAAAGAGTCTCATGGATACATATGAGAAAGAAGTAATGTACTTTTTATTTTGATATATGTTTTATATTAATTTCCTATATTCTTGATAATTTCAATGTTATTATATCTTTAATTACTCATATAATATTATTTAGTATTTATATTAAATTCTACCATTATTTGTAAATTTAAATTTGTTAATATCTCATAAAATTATTATACAACAATACTACTTTCTTCATTGGTTAATATTATTATAATATCCCTTTTATCCATTTCAATTGTTTGTTTTTATCTTATACTTTGAACATTACATATTATTTTAAATATTTATTTACCTACCTCTGGATTATTCTCTTTTTTATTGGCTCGTACATCAAACCTGATGAAATTAGTAACAGATTTTCGCAACATTATTCTAATTTGTTATCATATTTTCATTGATAATTATATATTATTTCTCTTTTTTTTCTCTTAAATATATCCTCGTAATATTTTCTATGAATTTTTTACATTATATATTTAATTTTCTATGAAATTACGTCAAGTTTCTCTTTAATTGTATTCAAAATGTGGAATTGGTTAACCAATTCCATTGGATTCATTTAATTTCCTAAAGGTTTTTTATTTTTAATTTATGATTATGATAAATGATTCAAATGAAATATAATATATTTTATTCATGTTATAGTTCTTTGAAACTGTAATGTTGATGGGAGATCCCAAATTATTATAACTCTCTAGTGCATTTTATATGTTAATCTATAGAATTATCATGGAACATAGAAGGGGAAAATGGAAATTTTATGAACATGTTTTTTAAAATTAATTTGTTTTTTATGGTCGTAATAATTATGTTTTTTTTTGAAAATTTTCTTTTAAGGGTTTTCTATATATCTTAATTATCTAGGAATCTAAATCATGATGTTGGGTGAGTTATTATGTAATTAAATTCTAGTTTTTATGGTCTTTACAATTGGTATATGAATGATGTTTAGAAAATATTAAAGGTTATGAAGTAGTTTGGTGAACACATGTGATATAATTTTAGATATCCTTAGAAGATCATTTATTGTACACATGAGGGAACATTTATTATTAGTTTTGAAAATAATTAAAGAGATTTTAAAATTTGGTTTTTATTGGTATTATAATCATTTTTCATTTTATTTATTATTTTAATTCAATATTATTTATTTATTAAATTATTTCTAACAAAACAAAACGTGTTTTTCAATATGATTAGGTAATTGGTTCACACTAATTTTATATTTATTTTGAATTTAGGACTTATTTTAATTATTGAAAAATCTAGTTTAAGTGATTTTTTTACCTTTACTAGTATTAAAATAACTTGAAAAAAATATCTATTATCAACCAAAATGCTTCTAAATTACATCATGATTTCCATGGGACATGGGATGTTTGTAATCATATTTCATGTTCTCAATATTTCCATATTATATTAATGAGAGAATAATATAATGGAAAACATTAAATTTTCCAATTTCTAGGCGAAGATATGGTTAAATATGAATAAACTACTTTCAATAAAAAATAGAGGATCATAATGTTTCTTGGTTTGAATTCATGGAGGTAAATATTCCTATTTTCCTACTAATGAGTGAAAATTACATAGAAGTAGTTTTTAGGGGGTGTAACACCAATATTTTTATATAATATTTAAATAATGTTTTTACTAATATTCATTTAGTAGAATTAAACTTTTTTTATTATATTACTAATTAGATAATAATCGACATTATCTATGAAAAATAAATTTTTTAAATAATCAATTTTATGTTTATTTCAAAACATAGAAAATTTTCATTTAAAAGTTAATAATTTATCTTAACACGATTTCTTATTTTTGATATAATCAAACTTATTATTCAACTATTTTATTTAATATATATTGATATTTATATTCATAAAATATATTTATAATTTATAATTTGTATATTAAAATTAAGCTATGGTGGTAATTTCATTTTTTTTGGAAATTATGAAACACATTGATTAATAGTTAAATACATTAAAATATTATAAAATATTGTATATATGTGAAAATAATAACATTTTTTATTATTAAGTATGTTATATAATATGAAAATATACAATAAAACGAATACTATAAATGATATTAAAATTATTAATAATTTATTAGTAATTTTTTAAAGACAATTACTAACAAAAAATTCTAAAATTATAATTTTTTTATAATATATTTTTAAAATGAATTAAAATATTTCATAGTAAAAAATAATGAACTTTTAAATAATTATTCTTTAATATTAATATTTATTCTATCAATAAAAATTAAAATGATATGACATAATGAGATCACTGTTTCTTATTCAATGGTGACCTATTTCTTATAAAATATATGAAAAGTAACAAATGGTTTTTTAATTGTCAATTTTGGTGTAATTATATCGGGATTGAAGGTTCCAGGTGCAGTGGAAGTGAGTGGTGGTTAGTGGGACAATGAAAATTTAATTTAATTTCTATTTTCTGAAACCTAAATAGAGGATCTTTCATGTTAAGTTCATGATTAATTTATTTAGATTGAAAGAAAGTAATTACCATATCATTGGTTTCTTTATTCATAGTTTATATCGGTCCTCTGAAAGGACCCTTTAAAATTTATTTCATTTTTCTTTTGATGATCCAAGTATAGAATTCCTCTAGAGGTGATCTACAGATCTTTCAATGATCTCTGAGTAAACCCACTCGATCTCTAGGTGCTAGAAAGGTGAATCAAATGTATTGTGTTATTCATTATTGATCGATTTTTCTTCAGTATTGAAGAAATATATCCGACATTATCATTATTGAGAGGGAGAGAGATGGTGGTGTCAAAATTGAATTTTTTGTGCACAACAATTCTGTCTCTTTTTTTGATTCGCTTCACAATATCCATAAAATTCAATTTATAGAGGTACGATTTAGGTAAGAATATTGTTTAATAGCACGATGACCCTTAATCATTATTAAAAACATTAATAAACCCCATGCCATCTAATAAGGATATAATAATTATTTTTTGGTGTGAACTAGGTTGCGCAAATGATAAATAATATTTACCAGCCTTTGAATAATTATTTATCACCAGAGGCAGTCATGGTCAGTTTGAGCTACTCGGTATTTATTGGATACCCAAATAAACATTTTATTCATAAATAAATATTTTATTCACATACAAGAGAATTAATATTTATTAAATATTAAATAAAATAAATAAATATATTATTATTCACATGATGGTGAATAAATATTTATTTAATTTATCCAATCAATATAATTTGGTTAAAATCATTCCTCACTATTAAGAATAATTTTTATACCATTAATTAAATTAAAATATAAATTCATCAATATGAATGGAAATACTTAGTGTGTGTACATCTAGGATTCTTTCTCATTAGCATTAGATTTACTTTTCTAAAGACCAATATTACTATCTAGAAACGGGTCAAAGAAACCCAGAGAATGAACTTAATGTGTCATTGTTGAAAACCACACAGAAATTATCACTATAAAATATAATCCATTTGTCACAATATCTCATCAAGTAGGTTTCATGATGGTGTCATCAAGCTGTATACTCGATACGTCTTTCATGGATTATCTCAACTAAACATGTCAATACACCATGAATATAAAATTTAAGAGATAGTTAAATTCCAATTAAAGGGCCGAGATATTAACTACCACAAATATGGAAGGGATAAATCTTTTCTCAACTTATCTATTAATGATATTTCAATTGTGACACACCCAACATACCCTATATCCCAACAACATATGGAATAATAGTTATTTTCAGTATATATAAGTGTGAGTCATGACATGAACCATTGTTAATCTTAAATATAAGGACCATTACACATGCTCACAGATTAGAATATCCAATGATTCCAAAATATGTAAATTTTTTACTTGTGGGTATATTCTCATAATCTCGGATCCTAAATATTTCTATGTGAAAAATTCATGAGAATATTACTTATCCATTTAAGAGTAATCATGTACGATGGTCTATATACTACGTGTTGGAGTTGGTGTCCTAGGAACAACTATTTTTACATTGATTACATGTATATTCAATGTATTGATTATTAAAAAAACTTTTTATTAAATATTATTTTTTGTTCTATAGGACTCTATCATAATAATGTCAAAGATTATACATTACATTGATAAGGTCATAGAAGTTCTATACTATGATCAAAACCGTAGTGTGTTAGGGAAATATGCTCAAATAGTGTTCTATTGTTTGATAACATACTATGATGGGACACGTAGTACAAAGACGGTCAGGTGTGAGTACATATAAGAATATGGGGATTATTCTCCTGAAGTTCATACTTCGCAATCTTTAAGATGGTAGATTATGAGAACAGACCCACTAGTATGAATTCTATATAGTTTCGTGTCATTAGATATTCCTAACTACGAGCATGTGTGATAGTTCATAGAATTTAAGATTATTATTAATCCATGTTATAACTCACGTACTTGGTTATATTTTTTAAACCATGACAATGACTATTTATATAGAAGTTGGATACATTGGGGGAATCATGAGTGACATTTAATTAATGAATAAGTATAGGAAGGATATTTCCCTTCCATGTTTATGGAAGTTGATATCTTGACCCTTTGATTATAATAGAACCATCACATTAAATTCCATGGCCATGGTGTAATAACTAGTTTATTTTAGATATTCAATGAAAGAAAAATCGACAGTATATGTTGGTTACAATGATTTGAAACCTGGATTGATGAGAAATTGTAACAAATATATTATATTACATAGTGAGCGTTCATAGGTGGTTTTCCACATTGAGACATTAAGTTATATCTCTTGGGTTACTTGACCCGTTTCTAGATAGTAATCTTGAACTTTAGTCAAGCCCAACTAATTCCAAGGAGAATGAATCCTAGAGGGTCACACAGTAAGTGTTTTTGTTGATCTCGATAAATTTTATTTGTGTTTTATTAATGGAATAAATATTATTATCAAGTTTGAGGAATAACTTTATCCAAGTTATATGGATCACATCAATTAATTAAATTTTAATTCTCTATATTGTGTATAAAATATTTATTTTGTTTAATAAATATTTTAATAAATATTTACACACTAGTTTGTGAATAAAATATTTATTTATGAAAAAAAAATATATTTGTTGGTTCAATAAATTCTAAAGGAGTTCTGGTGGACAAAGACAGAGTCCGGTGACAAATATTAATTAACAAAAATATTATATAATATTTTTTATTGCGCAAGTTGGCACACACCACAAAATAATAATAATATCATTATTATTATGTGTCATGAGGTATATTAAAGGTAATAAATTTTGTTAAATGGATAGTATACAATGAAATAGTATTTTAACTTAAATCCTAACTCTAAAAATTTATGAATATATCTATTGTGTAGAAAATCAAAAAATTGATAATATGGAATTTTTGTGTACAATGAATTATCTCTCAACTACTACTTCTCTCCCATATCAATAACAAGAAGTGAGAGATATTTCATCAATATGGAAGAACGAGTGATCAAGAATTAATAATGTAAGACATTCGACTAACTGCACTAGAACTCAGAGATCATGTGGTGTCGATCAGATATCATAAGAGAATGTGTAGATCACTTTTAAAGGTACTCTATCCTTGGCTCCTCATAGCACAATAAAGTTAATCTGAATGGGTATTTTCAAATGAACAAGATTTTCCAATGAATAAAGTTCCTAAGAACATGTATTTGTTTATTAAAATATTAAATGAATTGATTATAAATATGACGTGCAAGCCCTTGATATTAGTTTTAGGAAATGATTATTAAAATAAATTTTAATATATCACCTACCTCCAGGCACTTTTGAGGCACCTGGAATAAGAACGTGATATCAGATTGGTCACATTAAAATTTATTCTTATTTATTTGATTATTGATCTATGAATAATTACGGTTAGACTTTCATTTCAGGTTATCCATTCTTTAATCTGATTTGAATTAACAGGTTATAGACAAGTTAATCGTGTTTTTTTACTCTCTAAATCCATATTTTTGTATTTTCAAAAATCATTTTTGAGTATAAATTTTACCCGTACATTTCCAAAAATAAAACGAAACAATATCTTGATTGAAAAACCAAATTCACGATTCAAAACCGGAGACACAAGAGTGTTAAATTAAAAATTTATAAGTACTGCATGATCCCTACACCACCTAAATAGCCTCGGGTAGTGAGAGCCAAAATGCACTCTCCCTGACATGAATCATCATCATCAAAAACACCACATCAAAGTCAATTATTACAATGTGCTGTGAAACCAATAATTCATTGACATACAGAAGCTTAAAACCACGATCACCGGGAACACCATCAAACTTGATATCATCTTATCACCTTCAAATTGAACTGGAATCCATAAGTATGACTAAACTTTAGAGTAACGAGGTCCACCATAATCACATCCCACACTAGTCATTGAAGAACCTCACCACTAAAAAACAACAAAACAGCTTCAATGACCACAAAAAACCACAGGAATCTATTTTTTTTAACGTCAAGCACCGTTATCATCAATGAAAAACCACAAAAACTGAAGTAATTAACTTGGAAGAAATCCTTTCTACCATTACAAATCAACCATTAGTCAAACCAGTCCACATACACCACAAGAAAAGTAGAAAAAAAATAAAACTCCATGCTAGAGTGGCGCTTGAAATGTCATCGACCAATGGAACACCACCTCCCAAGGATCCATCAGAACCAATGCACCAGGTCAACTCGGACAAGTGCATTAGATTTTGGATCTAGGGAAGAGTTGAGTAGAAGAGGGGTAGAACAGAGAGCCACATTTTAAATGAAGACCAAACCAAAAAATAGAACATTCGAGAGAAAAAGAACCAAAAAGCATAAAATTCCAAAGTAGATACGTAAAAATACTATCACCTTTTGAAGATGATGACATCAGGGATGAAAAATATCAAAATACCAAGAAAATACCAAAAGAGAAGAGAATAATGGAAGAACCGGTGAAGCCTTGGAAGTGAACCATGTTGGATATCCCCAATAAATCCCAAACAACTATGAATAATGCCAAGAAAGACCAAAAAAGGAGTCCAATACAGCATGTATATACGTTGTGTGTAGCAACACGTACATGTCGTGGAATCTGACCAAGTTAACATGATGAAACCCCATGCGTGTGAATTGGATATAATGTAATCGAGGTAGATGGTGTGTAGCTACATGTACATGCCGTGTTTTCACCCATTAATGAAAAAAGTTAAAATTACATTTAATTTTAAAAAGCACATCATTAAAACCTTATTTTACTTATTGGAACACTATTCTGTGTATTTTTATTTAATAATGGTTTTTAATAATTTTAAATGCTCAATTTATTTATTATGATAAATATGTCATTATTGGTTTTCTAGTTTATTTTCCCTGAATTATATTAATGATGGGTATCTAAAAATAAGATTGGATGATCATTAATTTGGAAGGGAACAACTTAATTAATTAATGAAAGTGAATTTATCTTAAATAATGAATGAAAAAAATAAATAAATGAACGATAGAAATTTAATATTGCATATTCTTTGCATGTATTACCATTCATGATCTTGAACAGAACATGTGTATTTGTTGTATTTTTTAATTGAATTTATTTCATGAGTATGAAATTATTTAATATTAAATTAAATGATAGCCTGTGAGTCATACCTCCCTCCATTATTATGTAGGAACTACATGTCCGAGGATATTTATTTAATTCTATTTAGTCAATCCTTTGATTCCCCTCACCTGCATGTGAGTAATAAATATTTGTAATTAATGGAGCATCCCGAGGTGTGTGGAGGTGGTTCAAGATTGAACCATAATAATTTCAACTCAGGTGATACATAGGTGGATAGGTTGAATGATGAATCTCTTGTCGAGACCTGAAATATGTGTTATTTACCATAGGTAAAATGTTGATTTAATGTCTTCTCATTAAATAAAATATTAGATAAATATCATGAATGGGTCATTAAATTATTTATTTATTAATTTTATGCAATTATTTATTTTTTGGATGCAAGGTTGCAATTAAATAAATTAATTAATTAATATGCAATGATGGGAATTAAATAAATTAATTATGTTTAATTTTTTTATCCAATATGGTGAATTAATTATGTAACATCCACTAAATAATAACAAGACGTGTAATGGATAAACAAGATAAAGTTTTTTCACAATAAATTAAAACCCCTCATTTGAATATTAAGTCAGACTATGCCTTCCATTAATCGATTGGGAATGAAAACCTAGAACTAAGTGTACTGCATGGCCATTCTCAAGACACTTAATATTATTGAAGATTTCTCATTAGAGTTTTATGTTGAAATAACTAATATTTTATTGTTTTAAATGGCCAAAGTCTATTATATAAAAATTTGGAAGAATGTATTGAGGAAATCCAAGTCAAGATTTTAAGATAGGGGAATCCACTCAACAAATCAAAGAGTTTCAAGTCCGTAGTTGGAAATAACTCCTACCTAATAACTTTATTATTGTTTTTATAACCAAATTCAAGATAATTATTAAATGTTATGGTGATCCTTTCCATTAGTATGTTAAAGAAGCTAGACATTTTGAGTTAAATGGTGAGGGCTATTGAGACTTTATTAAATAGTGGGAGATTTAATAAATAAATAAAAAACATTTATTTTTTTATATATCACTTATTTTGTAATAAAGGAACATACTAATAATATTCTTTTTCAAATTGTAGAATAAAACGAAAAGTTCATCACCCAAACAATCCATACGATCAATATTAGAGAATGATTACATCCAAAATGGATGTAACTCCTAGGAGTGGTTTTAATTCCATCTTGATGTGCTGTTACATGTATGAAAATATTAAATTCTAGAATCATCAATGCCTTATCCACCTAAAAAAGAGGCAAGTGAGGAAGAGTTCCTTGTCTATGAAAAATATTTGAGTGAAATGATCAACATTTAATTTTTGGTGCTTTCATCGATGTCTTGGGAACTAATGAAGTCTCACAAAAATATGAACATGTATATCATTCTTGAGAAATTCTATGGTCTTTACTAGGAGAGAGATAGACATGAATAGTTTGAGACTTCCAAGGAACTCTTACAGAGAAATCTTGGAGAGGGATCCCTAGATGGGCCTAACGTAGTTAGGTTCATTGGATACATTGAGTGCATAGATGTTCTAGGGTTTAAACTCTCTGAATAACAGGGCACCCAAATCATTATTTGATCACTACCTTGAAAGTTATCTATTTTTTTTGTGAATTATAATATGAACAACCTTGAGAAGTATCTTCTATATCTTATTTCTTTTTCTCTTTATGTAGTTAAGGATATGATGTGTGAAAAAAATTCTATCATTATAGTGAACTAGAAGAAAGGGAATGTGAAGATATTTGAGCCCAAAGCTTCTTCACGGCCTTATAAGAAGAGGAAGATAAAGGGGAAAACAAGGGAAAATGATTCTATTTTATTCACACATGTTTAGGAGGGTCACTTGGAAGAAAAACCGAACCCAACCAAAGAAGAAAGGGGGGGCTTCATGTGAGTTTTTTATTGAGTGAAATTTATTTGTTTCAAAAAATTTGATATTATATATATCTTTTGTTTCTCACGTATGTATTCAAATATAGGATCCATGTAGATTTACAAATATTGGTTAAAGAGATGTAGATCATTTAGAAGATAATAGATATAAACTTCCTACTATAGCTATTGGGGACTACCACCAGATGTTACTGACTAAAATGATATTGGATTTAAAGGGTTATTATTATATACCTTCAGTTACAGAAAACATTATTTCTACATCTAGACTTTATATAGATGGATTTATTTTAAAATTTTGGAATAAATGTTTTTTATTTTACAAAGATATCAGTTGTTATGGAAATACACATTTAAATAAAGGTCTTTATGTGTTCAATTACATGAGCCAAATAATGGAAATCGATAATGGCATTAATTCACTTTACTCATAACACACCTTAAATTTGGAATCACCAGATAGGTAATGTAAATGAAAACATCTTGAATAAATTACATCAAGATGGATATTTAGATTCTTTTAAACAAGAACCACTAGGTGTATGTCACACATGTTTATAAGGAAAAACTACCAAATCCCCTTTTAGTGGGAAAGTTGAAAAGACTAAATATATTATTGAATTAGATCATAAAAATGTGTGTGGACCATTTCTAGTTGATGAAATGGATGGGTACTCAAGCTTTATAACTTTTATTAATGATTTTAGTAGATATAGATATCTCTACTTGATGATATATAAGTTAGATTATTTTAATAAATTTAAGTAATACAAAAAATGATCTTGAGAACTAGATTAGTAAGAAGGTTAAGAAACTCCACATAGACCGTGGAGGAGAATATCTTAATCAAGACTTCATTGATTATTCAAAGGAGTTTACTATTTTATCTCAACTCACTCCTCCTTATACACCTATGTAGAATAGTGTAAGTGAAAGGTTGAACTGTTCATTATTGGACATCGTGAGAGAAATGATGAGTCATATGAGTCTTCTATTATCCTAATGGTGATATGCGTTACAAACAAAATTAAACATACTAAAAAGATTTAAAACTAAATAAATAGATGGAATACAATACCAATTAGGGAATTAAAAGAAACCTTTGTTTAATTACTTACATGTGTAGGTTGTGAAAAATTTGTTAAGGTATCTTCAGGTTACAAGCATGCACCCCAAGCCATAAAGTGTATCTTTATAATATATCCCAAAGAAAAAATGGGATAATACCTATAAAATAATTCATACAAAATGTTTTTTTTTAGAGAAGTACCACATTTCTTGAGGAGGAACTTATCTCTAAAATAGATAGTGGGAGACAGATAGACTTCGATGAAGTCCATGATCATGATATATAAGAGTTGGCACAAGAATAAATTCCAAAAATCAATGGCGAAGAAGAAGTTGTTCCAGAGACTCAATTACTACATAGTAGTACTAGAGAGGATAGAGGACTCGAATGGTATGGTTTTCTAGTTATTGAGGATGGTGAATCATTATTAGATGATAATAATGATCCTCTAAACTAAATAAGTAAGTGGAACATATTTTTCAAATTGGAAAGAATCCTTGAATTATGAAATGGATTTCATGTACCAAAACCAAGTATGGAGTTTGGTATACCCTATAGTAGATGTAAATACCCATGGTTTCAAATGTTTATTAAAGAAGAAAATGGACATGTTAGGATAAGTAAGTATGTATAAGGAATTTTAGGTCGCAAAAGGGCTTAAAATACATCCAGGCCTTAATGATGATGAAACCTTTTCACCAGATGAAATGCTAAAAATCCATCATATTTCTAACTACATTATTGATTTACATGATTACAATATTGGGAAAATTTACTTAAAAACAAAATTTATTAATGGTAACCTTTTGGAATACGTCTATATGACACAACCTAGTGGGTTTGTGAACCTAGAGGTATCAAACAATGTATCCAATTTTCAAATATCCATTTATGGACTAATGTAAGAATCCAGGTCATAGAGAATTAATTTTTATATGTCCATAATGGAATTTGTTTTTGTAAATATTGAATTGGATCCGTGTGTCTATTTATGGTGTATTGGGACTCCAGTAATTTTAGTAATAGTAAATGCTGATTAAATATTCCTCACTGGAAAAGAATTACCAATCTTACAGTTTGTTAAGGTGTAGCTGAAGAAATTATTCTCTATGAAGGACTTGGGAAAGGAAACATATATTCTTGTGATTAAGATCCATCATGATAAATCCAAGTGGTTACTTTTCCTAAGTCAATTACATATATTAATAATATACTAAATAGATTCAATGTGGAATAATTTAAGATGGGATTTTTCTAACATCACAAGGAATTCATCTTTTTAGGAAAATGTGTCCTCTAACACTTGAGGAATGAAATAAAATGAAAAGGATTCCATATGAAATAGAGATTGGGTTGGTCATGTATTCTATGATTTTTACTAGGATATATGGTGCCTATAGATTAAGTAAGGTAGGAAGATATCAAGCTGATCTAGGTGACCTCCATTGAATAGAATTCAAGAAAATCCTTTAGTATTTTAGGTTTACTGAGGACATGTTTCTGGTTTTTGGTGGGGATGGGGAAGTAGTCATAAGATGATATGAAAATGCTAGTTTCCAAACCGATCAGTATTTAATGAAGTCATAAAAGGGATACATCTTCATTCTGAATAGAGGTGTCATGCGATGGAAGAGCTCAAAGAAGGCTGTGGTTACCGATTATACAGTAGATTCCAAGTGTATTGTGGCTTCTTAGGTAACTATATAAGTAGTAAAGATTTGTAAAATTCTCATAGAGATTTATGTGGTATCTATAAATAAATATCATATAACATTCTATTGTGATAATACTACAGTAATGTCTCTTTCAAAAGAGCCAAGGTCATATCAGCAGGTGAAGCACAAATGTCAGAAGAATCATATCTTGATGGATTTTTCTCAGAGAGGTGAAGTTGTAGTAAGAAATATTTACAATCAAGGTAATGTGGAAGATACCATAACTAAATATTTAACATAGTAGAAACATGACTATCATGTGAGGTATAACATAATGAAGGTTGTAGGAAGATGTCTGTAGTGGGAGTGGGAGTTTGTTAGATTTGGTGTCGTAGGACCAATATTTTTTTACTTGGATTACATGTATATTATATGTATTGAATATTAATAAAAAATATTTTTTAAATATATTTTGTTTCTCAACATGACAGTAATGGAAAAATGTCCTAGAGTATATATCGTATTGATAAGGTCATAACAGTTACCCTCTATGATGGTAACCATGATGTGTAATGATGATAATATGAAATAATGTATCATAGTTGGATAAATTACCAATATGAGACATAGAGTGAATAGAACATTTAGTGTGATTACTAATAAGAAGATTATGATTTTTAACCTAAAGTTTTCACTTAGGAATCTCCAATATGAGAGATTATGAGAACAAATGCACCAGTAGTAATTACACATGTTTTGTTGTCATCAGATACTCATATATACGAGCATGTGTGATGGTCCATATACTTTAAGATTATTATTAATTCATATTAAAACTCATGTACTTAGATAGATTTGGTAAACCACGATGATAATAGTTCATGGAAAAGTTCGATACGTTGGGTGTGTCATGAGTGACATGTCATTAATGAATAAGTTAAGGAAGGATTTTTCGCTTTTATATTAATGAATGATGATATCTCAACCCTTTTATTGGAATAGAACCATCACATTAAATTCTATAGCCATGGTTTAATGACATGCTTATTTCAAAAAACCAAAGAAAGACATATCGAGCATATAGGTTGGTTACATATATGTGCAACCTGCTTGATAAGATATTATAACAAAGAGATTATATTACATAGTGAGAACTTGTATGTTTTTTTCAACATTATGAAAGTAGGTTTTTTCTCTTGGGGGCCTTAACCCACTTCTAGATTTTAATCTTGGACTTTAGGCAAGAACACCTAATGCCAATGAGAATGAACCCTATAGGGTCACACAATATGTGTTTCCATTGATCTCAATTATATTCTATTTGAGTTTAGTTGTTGGAATAAATTTTATTATCATGTATGGGGAATTATTTTATTCAAGTTATATTGATCACATAAATTAAATAAGTATTTATTTTTTGTCTTTTAAATAAAATATTTAATTTATTTATTTAATATTTGAATAAATATTTATTTACAATATTGTGAATAAAATATGTATTTATGAATAAAATATTTACTATGTGTTTAATAAATTCTATAAGAGTTTGAATGGACCAAGACCGAGTTCAGTGACAAATATTAATTAACAAGATAATCATTTAATAATTATTAATGTTAAATTTGACATGTTCCACAAAACAATATTAATTTAATAATACTAATTATTTTTAATGGGGTTTATTAATGATAATAAATTTCATTTAATGTCCGTTATGCAATTAAATAATATTTAAAATTAAATCCAAACTCTACAAATAGATAACTATGTCTATTATTTAGAGCATCAAAATATTGAGAATGATAAATTTCTCAGCACAACGAATTCTCCCTCAACTCCTCCTCTATCTCTCTCTCAAAAAAAGATAAGTGAAAGAGGGATTTATTCAAGACCTAAGAATGAGAAATAATTAATCAATAATTAATGATATTCGACTCACTGAACTAACACCCTATGAAAGTGTGGTGTTTCTCAAAGGTCATAAGAGCACATGTGGATCTCCACTTGAGGGATTCTATACTTGCATCCTCACAGTGCAACTAAGGTAATCCGAAAGGTTATTTTCGAATGATCAGAATTCACCAATGATGAAATTTATTAAACCCATGTATTTACTTTTTTCAAATATTAAATAAGTTAATTATATGTTTGATATGAAAGATCATCTCTCTTGGTTTCAGGAAATGATTATTAAAAGAAATTTTAATATATCACCCACTTTTACATGCTTCCACTATGCTGAGAACCATCACTATGTGTCCCATCATAGTATGTTATCCAAATGTATAACTATATTAAGAATATTATGATATAACTTCATGATTTTTATCATATAATAGAACTACTATAACCTTATCATTTTAAAAAATACTCTAGACATTATTACATTAATGTATTGTAGAAAAATGTCATATATATATTACAGTGTTTAAGTAATATTCAAGGTGTTAAATAAAAATGTAATTAAAGTATAATAAATTGGTCATAGGACACACAATCCAAAATCCTCCCACTTTGACTAGATCCAACTACCTATGTCTTTTAGTCTTTTATAACTCACAAGATAATCATGTTTTTGCTAATTCAAGGATTTATTCAGGGGGACCACTACATTGTATTCCATGGAAATAATTCTCGTAGTAACCTCACATATCTGATAAAAAACCCTCAAGAGATGATACTTTCAAAGTATATGATTTATTTGCTAATGTGACCATGGATCCTTTGCGAGAGCCACT
Organism: Viscum album; assembly: GCA_963277665.1. NCBI lineage: Eukaryota > Viridiplantae > Streptophyta > Magnoliopsida > Santalales > Viscaceae > Viscum > Viscum album. The sequence continues at coordinate 819,757,608 of OY728121.1, forward strand.
ACTACAATATTATCACAATAGAGTGGGATTGGATATTTACTTCTATGTACCATGTTAATATCCTAGATAGAGTTTCATATATTTACTACTTCCATAACTTCTCTAGAATCCATAATATACTCAAACTCTATTGCAGAATCTTTGACCATTACCTTCTTTTATCTCTTCCTGCTCACAACACATCTATTCATAGTGAATATGTATCCGATTTGTGACTTCATGAAATATTGATCTTTTTATAAACTATAATCTATATATCCTATGATGACTAGTTCATCATCACATTTATAGACTAGGAAAATATCCTTAGTATGACTCAGATACTTAAGGATAGTCATGAATTCCATCCAACAACTATCATCAAAATCATCTTGACATCTTCCTACAATTCTCAATATGTAGGAAAAATTAAGCATATTACATAGCATAACATACATGACTGCCCCAATTATTGATGCATATAGAATCCTTGAATTTTTTTTATTTCCTCATCTATTTGAGGACATATTTTCTTAGAAATATGATTCCATATGGCATTAGAAACGATTCCATCTTGGATTGTTCCATAATAAATCTGTTCAGTATCTTGGAAATATATGTACCTAAACATAGGCTGAGAAGTATCTTGGATCTATCATAATGGATCTTGATCCAAAGAATATATACTACCTCACCTAAGTCCTTTATGGAGAATAATTTATTCAACCACGCCTTAACAGACTGTAAGACTGGTATTTCATTTCCAATAAGTAATATGTCATCGACAAATATATTCAGAAAATAATCACACTCCCACTAATCCATTTATAGGCACACATCTCACATTTATTATTAATGAAACAGAATTTCATTATGTCCTCATAGAAACAAATCTTCCATGACTTTTACGATTTCTATAATACAGAAATGAATTTTTTCAACTTGAATACCTTGATAGAATCCTTTCGAGTCACAAACCCTTGGGGTTGTGTCATATAGACATCGTCTTGAAGGGTCCTGTTATGGAAGGCTATTTTGACATCGATTTTCCAAATATCGTAATCATGGAAGGCCACAGTGGAATGTTTAATTTTTATGGATTTCAACATTATAACTAGTGAATTTTTTCATCCTAGTCAATGAGTTGATTCTATTTAAACCCTTTTTAACTATTTACGGCTTATAGGTATTGAATTGTGCTTCCTTATCTAGTTTATTCTTGAATATCCATTTTAAAATAAAAGGATTTACATATACTAATGGTTATACTAAAACATTTACTTGGTTTATGTTCATGGAATACTTTTTAGAATTCATGGATTTTTTCCACTTGTCAACATCTATTCCACTTACTACTTCAATGTTGGTCATAAGATCATTATTATCAAATTATAATGAGTCACCATCCTAGGTGACTATAAAACCACAATGTTCTAGTTATCTAACCTCTATTATATTCCTATACAGTAATTGTGCCTCTAGAAACGTTTCTTCTTCCATGTGTATTTTTGGAACTTGTTCCAATACCAACTCTCGTGTTCTATGAGTCTCAACTTCATCGAAGACTATCTGACTCCCACTATCTATTTTAGAGATGTTCCCCTCTCAAGGAATATAGAACGCATTTCAACTATAATTTTTTTCCAAGGGGTATTATAGATACTATACGCTTCTTCCCATTGGGTATCATATAAAAGAACACATTGTGCCTTAGGGTGAAAGTTTATTACCTGAAGATACCTTAAACAATTCTTCGATTCCCAACATATGTAAATTTGATAACTTGGTTTTTTCTTCCTATATAAAATTCAAATGAAATACCATTTATCAATTAAGTTGGTACATGGTTTAGTATATGTTATTCTATTTTTAATGTGTATCCATAAAAGGATAATGGAAGACTCACATGACTCATCATTGATCCTACCATGTCCAAAAAGGGGAGGTTCATCCTTTCACTTATACCATTCCATTAATGTGTATAAGGAGGAGTGAGTTGAGATAAAATCCCAAACTATTGAAAATAATCAATGATGTATGGATTGAGATATCACTAGTAAAAGTTATGAAGTATGAGTTCCCAACCCTTGATTTAATATATAATAGTTCACACACATTTGTACGAACTAATAACAGAAGCTATTTTTCAATTTCACCTTTCCAAATAAATGAGGCTTTAGTCGTTTTTTCATGTAAACATGAATGACATAAACCAATTGGTTTTAGTTTAAAATAATCTAAACATCCATCTTGAAGTAATTTATTCAAGCTCTTTTCATTTACAAGAGATAAGTAGTGATTTCAATGTTGGGTGTGGTATAAGTAATGTAAGTTTGTTTCATTATCTATTTCCACTACTTATTTTTTATAGTCCAACACATAAAGACTGTTATTTAAATATTACTTACCATAAAAATTATATCTTTATAAAAGAAGCAACATTTATCTACAAAATTTAAAATAAAACCATCATTATCTATTATGGATAATAATATACTGTTTTTGGTAATAGATGGTACAAAATGAAAACCTTTCAAAACCAAGATCGTTCTAGTCCGAAACGTGAGGTGGTAGTCCCCAATAGCTACATTTGAAAGTTTAGATCTATTGGAAAATTTTGGATCTAACTCCCCTCTATGAATACTTATGAATATACTTGGTTCTTATATTTAAATACATATGAGAGTACCCAAATCTGTATCTAATACCCAATTTGTAGAAACAGAAAAATTTCACTTGATAATAAAGTCACTTGAATCTTACAATTTATTCTTATTTTGGGTGTAATTTTTCTTCTAGTGGAACTAATTTCCACATGAAAAACAAACAACATTCTATTCTTTAGATTTACCCCTGATCTACCTCATCTAGTATGTGATTTTTGAAGAATTCTTGTCCCTGGGGATTTTCTCTTAGCCTTTCCGCTTATTCACCATAACGACCGAAGGATTTTCAAACTTCGTCTCCTTATCCAATTAAAAAAGAAGGGAGATATTATTTATAAAATATTTATCAATGTAGTTAAAATTAAAATTCCCAAAAAACTAGTTAAAATATAAGGGAGTGATGAAAGAATGAGATCAGTTCCCAGTTATTATGGAGTTTAAACCCCAGAACCTCTTAGCGCTCAATGTAGAAAATGAGATTGACTACATTAGGTCTATATGGGGAACCTTCTCCATGATTTTCCTGAAAAATATCCTTGGATATATCAATATAATATTTTCTATCTCTCTTCTGATATAGGCCATGGATATTATTGATTATGATATACACATCGACATTTTCATGAGATTTCAGGAGCTCAATAGATATAAATTAATGCATAAAACATTGAATGTCTACCATGTCATTCATATGTTTCCCATAGATTAAGAATTCTTCATCACACACCTTCTTATCAAGAATATTATGAAGTGGGGAATCTTGAAAGTTTGATTTTTGTTCATGGTGAAAAACAACTCGAAGGAATCTATACCATTATTTTAAGTTACTACTAGTTAGAAGATGGTATTTCTCCATTATGGTTCACATGTATAGTTTGGATGAAAATATTTACACATTTTTCTAAAATTTAAAATATCATATTTTATTCTTGATTACAAATGGTTGAGATATAATAAATTAGTTAATTTTATTAAATATCCCACTATTTTATCAAGTTTAAATAGCCCCACCATTGAACTCATAATTCCGAGTTTTTAGGAAATCCTAGGGGAATGAATCTATAATCCCCTACAAATAACACCCAAAATGGTTGGTTGAAACACATGAAGGTATTTATGTAGGTAGGTATTTTACTATTGTGGTCTTGGAGCTCCTTGATCCATTGAGCGGACTCCTTAATCTTGAAATAATGACTTGAATTTTCTCAGCACTTGACTCCAAATTAAACATAGTATAGCAAGTGATACTCCTCTAGATGTTTAATGGTTAATTGAACCCAAAAAATTCAAAATAACTCCCTCTATAAAGGTATGTGTACCAACAAGGGTTGGTCAAACACTTAGTTATGTCATGTTCATTCACCATTAAGTAATGTAAGTAAAAGTCTAACTTAATATTTAATTTTCGTATTCCAATTTATTATCCACAAAATTTTTCTTATTTTATCTGTTACATGTATTTTTAATATTAAGTGGAGTTTAATTAATTAATTAACCTTGTTTGATATAATATTTCTTCACAATCAATTTGATTAAATTCCATATTTTCATATAAATTGACTTATTTATATGAATATGGTCTTGTATACATAATATAAATAAATTGTATAAGAAAACAAATAAATAAAGTAAATTACCCAATCAAGAGGTTATCTAATGGTTGATTTAATAACCAGACATTAAATCACACTTTGGCCTAGGGGAATAACTTCATTTACCAGTTTGACATGAGTTACAACATTCTACCTGTACACTTCTGTATCACCGAGTTGGCATCATTATGATTCCATATTGAACCACCTCCATGCACTATGGTATACTACATTAATTACAAGTATTTATTACTCACACATAGGTCATGGGAACCAAAGGATTGGTTAAAGGTAATTAAATAAATATCATTGGACATGCAAGTCCTACATAATAGTGGAGGGATGGATGAATCACATTCTACCATTTAATTTAGTATAAAATAATTTTAAAACCATGAGACCTAATAAATTAAATAAATTACAACAAATACATATGTCTTGGTCAAGATCAGGATTGGTCACACATGAAATAGATACAAAAACTTTCGTGGCTATAACTCATTTCTACATTCATTCTTTGTTATTCAGATGAACACACATGCATTAATTAAGCAATGAATTAATTAATTCCATTTAATATTAATGATCATATTAACTTAATTAGAAATACCCATTATTTATGACATTTAGGGAAAATAAATTTCATTACCATTAGTGACATATTTATTACAATAAATTTAATAATAATTTTAAAATATTTAAAACAAGTATTAAATTTTCAAACCCACAATGGTGTTTCAATCAGTAAAATAATTTTTTAATGATTTAATTTTTCAATTTAATGTATTTTTTATTTTTTTTCCTTTAATTAGACAGACCATCTATATGCGATGTATCTCAGTCTACATGTATCTTGGGTACACGCTGGGTCTGTAGCGTGTACCTCAACTGAACGGAACAACATGTACAGACCAACTACAAGCCATGTGTTCTAATTTACTATGTCTAGGGTGCAGGCTTGGTTCTTCGACATGTGTTTCAGATGTGGGAATTTGAACAACCTGAACTATTATAAATAAAATTTCCTTATGATTTAATTAAATGTATTTTAATTTCTTATGGTTATAGAAAAAAATTCAATTATTTGGTTTGATTATGTCCTAAATTATTTAAAATAACCTTAAGAATCATAACCATTGATAATATAACCCCTGAACAATGATAACCTATTTAGTATAAATATAGGGTTTGAAAAATTCCAATTGACAAAAACAATGGAAGTGATGGCCTCAACCACTATGTTCATACCCTAGGAATCCCATTTATCAGAGCTTCCAAGGGAGATAACATGACAAGGATTTTCCCTCGACCAATCCCAAGCTGATATACGACAACATAAGCATGATATAAACTATTTATGGGAGAAGTTTAATCTCATCAATATCATGGCCCAAACCTTGTAGGCCAAACCACCCCTTGAAAGTCTCACCATCACACATCTTACTCTTAGGGAATTTGCTGGTGTATTAAAGGGATATTTATCAATACCCTTGAAATATGAGTATTTATATTATTTTATATAAAATAATGAATTTATTGTCATCATATTATTTTTACTTTATAAATTTTTTTTATTTTGATACAATAAAACAAAAATTATATTTTTGGGCAACATTCAAAACTAATTAAGGAAATTATTTCCATGAATTAATATATTTCCAAAATATATAATATTTTAATAAAATATTATTATTAAATAATTTTAATCAAATATACATGATCATATATTTTTTATGAAGTCAATTTTAATTTTTTATAAGGGTTTTAAAACTGTTATGATAAAAAAACAAGAATTTATCAATAAATGTCGATTATTATTTTAAAAATTTAAATGAATTTTTTAATAAAATTATTTAGATAAAATTAATATTTTTTTGAATCAGAATGTCAATATTATCCAATCGTGAATTTTTCCTAATTTTATGAGATTGTCAAATTTTTGGGTAAAAATTAAATATGGTATAAATATACGGTGTGCATTATGACATCATAATGACCCAAAATTATGTAATAAATAATATAAATGGTATCCATGTCCTAATATATGTTTTAACATTAAAATAATATGAATTTATTTTTATTTTATTAATCATATAAAGAATTTATGAATCCTCCAAAACAATTAATATATTTTAAGGTTTTAAAATCATTTATTTAAGAGTATGATTCAATTCAACATCATACATAGTATTATTTTATTATGTTCTGACCTTGGGCTTATAAAATAATGTAAATATACCAAATTTTGAGGAAACTATAATAAAGAACCAAGGGTTGGTTTTTTTATTTATTTTATTATATAGAGTCTAAAACCTATGTTTGAGATATAATAAAGAAATCCACACTCATTTTATATATAAACCCACACAATACCCCATTTATCTTCACTAATAATCCTTTTAGAACGTCCTTAATCTACCCTCACCTCTCTATAGTCCCCCCAAGGTGCCTCCAAGTTCTAAAGAAGCTCCTCCCATGTATTTGGAGTCACACTCTCAAGGTAAGAGATCCTTTCATTATTCACTTTATTCATGTTTCTTCATTATCTTACACATTATATTTCCAATTACTAATGTTGGGATTTGTTTTTTCATGTCCCTATTATAGTCCATTTTATGTAAAAATTATGAGATACCCCTTCATCTCCCATTAATCCATTTTATGAATCTTTAAGTAACACTATTATGCTGTCGAGATTTCACTATGATTTTCCAGGCCAAAACAATTGTGTAGTGAATACCATACCCATTTAATATCAAGATTTTTCACCTTTATGGACTTGTAATTATTTTTTTTGTAATGTAAATGTATGAATTCAACAAAACATGATCATATAAGAAAATTTGATTATAAATTATTCTATGTTTAATGATCTATGTGGCGCACTTAAGCATGAGAATGAAATGAAAGAGATTGGTGCACCCAACATTATATAGTTTTCCATTGCATTGGTTAATGTATTAATCTCACGATATGTCATTAACGGGATTTTGGAGTGAACTTAATCCATAATAATAATTTTTTACATCACAATTTATTGGTAGTTAACGTTGACCTATGTTTATGATACATTGTTTTATGTTGTTTTCACATTTCCCATGCCGCCTTTATGACTATCATGCTATATCTTGCCTTATTGTTCATGTTTATGATTATCACACATTTTCTCCCCATTGATATTCATATTATCTAACATGTATTACTTTCTTCATGTTATGACATTTTTATTCCCTTTCTAAGCTTTATAGCTCACCCCTTTATTATGTATGTTCCCTGATTATCCCATGTAGTTTTAAGTACGAAGGAATATTATGATGATGTTAAAAAAGTTTTCAGTAATGGTTATGTATTTCATGTTTTAAGTTGTTATGAGATGTACACAATTCTAAAATACACTATACTTATCCATTTTTCATGTTGTATTGTGTGTAATATGTACTAAATCATGAATTAATGTGTAATAGAGAGAAGGGTTCTCAGGGTTGGTATTAAAGGAATAGTTTAGTTATTTTTGGAATTAGGATTATAAAAAATTCCAGAAAAAGCCTTAGGGGGAAAAATAAGTATAAGAAAACATCCCAACATTTTCTAAAGTATGAATTAAGTGTTTTAAAAAGAATATAAATCCCTTTGTTGACACTATAAGTGGATTTGGCTCTGGAATAGATGTACATAGGGGTTAAACATAAAAACATTGAGTTGAGCTAGACTCAACCAAGAACCGGTGCAAAAAAATAGGGCTTTATGTACAAATGGTTTTACAATCCTAGGGTATATTTTCAGTAAATTCAGAATATAGTTACGAACCATTATTAAGGGAACAAAGAATTCCCATAAGATTATATGTTAAATAATAAATCATGGATAACATACATTGAGTCCTAGAAGCTTATATGTTTAGGAAATAAAAGTAAGTTAGAATTTATCCCTTTAATATAATTTGATTTCCATTTATTTATTCAATAGTTTAAAAATAATCATCCTTATATTTTTCCTTTATTCTAGCCAATGGCCTAAAATAGAAGGAATCGGGTAAAAAATCAATGTGAAGGGAAATATGATGACTACCCCAACGAGATGCCCAACTCGATGGGAGAAGGAATCACAAAATTTGTGAGGATAATCTCTCAGATGACTTAGGTTATGAATAAAAACCAAGATTATGAGGAGTGACCAAATCCCTATAAAGAAGAACAAGCTGAAGTTGATTCCTTTATACCACAAAGGTCTCTGAACTTTAATGGATCATTGGATCCATTAATAGTGAATCAATGAATCAGATCAATTGAAAAGATATTATCTATCCTTAATTGTTCCCTAAAAGAGAAAATTTTACTAGATTTTTATCATATGGTTGGTGAACCTGATCCGTTGTTTACATTGTTCAAGAATATGAATCCCAAGGAAGAGATCTAAGCGATGTGGTGGAAGGAATTTTGGAAAATGTTTTTCGAAAAAATATGTTTCCATATACTGTCTAACTTAAAATGGAAAGGTATTTCCTTTAATTAAAGAAAAGTTACAAAGAATCTATCACCATGTGTGAGGAAATCCCTAGAAATCCATGACTCTGATAGTTATGAGTAAATTTTCCGATGATCCCACAAAGTTCAAATAGAGATTAGCGAATATCAAGGGAATTAATAAAATAAGAAGTAGAAAGTGGATTTTACTTTTGGTGGCCCAATGGAGAAATTTAATAGTTAAAGAAATTTCAACATCCCACTTGTCAAAAGTATAGAAAGAAGCAACCCATAAATTTCTTAAGGGGATTGATGATAAACTTTAGGTGAGATAAGGAAGGACACCTAGGTAGTGATTTCCGATATGAGAAACCCACTAATGCATTGTAGGAAAGGAGTACTTCTGTAAATACTCAGTGAATTGTTCATCACATCAACTATAAGGAACTAGGTAACTTTAAAAACTAATTCTCTAAGCCAAGGTTTATCAAAGATAAGAAAAAACCACATATGTAGTATTTATTATCTTTTTCCATCAAAACTGTTAAGTTATATTCCAATAACCAAGTGAAGATAGTTATTCAAGTTATTCAGTAAATAATAGGGAACACAATTCTTTATTCTAGTATTATAGATTCCTTCATATCATAAATGTTTAGTTGAACTATTCAAGCACCACCAGAAATCATGGAAGTAGAGTTATTGGTGAAAATAGAAAATGGGATAATTATTTCCTCCCAAGTATATAACTCCTCCCCTATCCAAATTTGTGGTATTAATATCCCAAAAAACCTTCTCATAAACCTTTTTTTTTGAATTAGATGTTATTCTAGGTATGTATGGGCTTTCCTTATATAGAGCTAACATAAATTTTCGTAATAAGAAAATCACTTTCCAAAACTCGAATTGTCCTCTAATTCTATACCAATGAAAGGATATTAATGACTCTTCTTTAGAACCAACATCTCAATAATGATATTGTTTCCCTACAAGAATTAATATCTATCTCAAATTATTGAGTATAAGGAAAGATCATCCGTCAAGATATACCCATCACGAGGGAATACACTAAAGTGTATCCCAAAGAATTTCCTAGTCTTCCTCCTAACCAATAGATCTAATTTTCAATAAATATTATACCTAGGGTATTACCATTATCAAATAATTCATATAGAATATATGTTATTGGAACATGAGGAGCGGAAAAAAACTACAATAGAATCTAGATAATGGGTTCATATTCCCAAGTGCGCACCATGGGGTGCACTATTCATCTTTCTCAAGAAGATGGAAGTGTCAATTCACTTTTTCATTGATTATCGTGATATCAACAAGATCATGATAAAGAATAATTATCCTCTAGAGTGGATTTATGACTTGTTTGATCAGTTACATAGATCACAATACTTATCCAATGTGGATATATGGAAAGGATATTACCAAGTTAGGGGGAAGAAAGAGTATATTCCCAAGAATTATTTTCATACAAGGTATGAGCAATATGAATTCATAGTGATGACTTTTAGACTCACTAATTCTCCATAAATCTTCAGGGACATGATGAATAGAGTCTTCATCGATTATCTTAACAAATCTGTGGTAGTATTTATAGATTATATTCCAATATACTCCAAAAAAAGGAGGAGAATGAGGAGTATCTGAGAACTACAATAAAAACCATACTAAAGGATAATATTTATTGAATGTACAAAAAATGTGAGTAATGTTTGAAGGAAGTATCATTATCAGGGCATATTATCACAAGAAGTCATATATCTATAGACCCTTCAAAGACAAAAGTGATTGAAGGATGGTTGAGGCCAACATATGTGATAAATATCTGTAGTTTCCTAGGATTAGTTAGGTACTATCATCGATTTGTGAGAAATTTATCATGGTTGTAAAAACCTATAACCATGCTAACAAATAAGGGAGTCAATTTTTCTAGGAATGATGAATGCGAAGAGAGATTAAATGAGTTGAAGAATAGTCTTATCACTTTACTTGTACTCCCACTACCCATAAGTGGTAAACTTTTCATTGAATTCTGTGATGACTCTATGAATGTATTAGTCCATGTGTTAATGAAAAATGACAAAGTGATAGCCTATGCTTCAAGGATGATGAAATTTCAAGAATAGAACTACATTATGAATGATCTAGAGTTGGATATAGTGATATTCACTTTGAAAATATTATGGCATTATCTCTTTGGGGAGAAGATTGAAATATATACAGATCAAAAAAATCTCAAGTATATATTGACATAGAAATAGATGAATATATTACAATAAAGATGGTTATAGCTGATTAAAGAATATGACTGCTCAATCCACTACCATTCTAGAAAAGAAAATAAAGTGGTATGTTCTCTAAGTATAAATGATCCAGAAATATTATCATTGATGAGATTTGATAAGGATATGATCTTCATAGATTTGTAAAATATGGAGATGGGAATCATAAAATAAGGAACACAATGAATCCTTTTACAAATGATTGATCAACCATCCCTTTTATAGAGGATAATATATTCTCAATGATATGATGTGGGAATTCAGAATAATGTGTATGATATTAGAAAAGGTAAATCCTAAAATTCATTACTATTGAAGGAGTTGTGAGATTTGGGCCACGACTATGTGTACCATAAAATCCTATGTTAATGAAGGATCTATTTGATGACACAAATATTTTGACTCCCTCCACTCATATAGGAAGTACAAAATGTATCAGTATATTTGAGATAATTATTTGTGGGAAAATATGATGAACGATATTAAAAAATATACATCAAGATGTCATGTATGTCAACAAGTGAATGGGGAAAGGAAAAATCCAATGGGCTGGTGAAACCATTACCCATACCTATATGGAAATGGGAAAATATAACCATGTACTTTTTCACATGTCTTCCAAAAACATCAAAAGGAATCAATGCTATATGGTTTTTTTGGATCATATTATGAAGACTAATTTTGTCATTACAATTTGAGAGGATTTATCACTCAATCAATATGGAAGGATATACATTAAATAAGTGATAAGGCTACATAGAACACCACTATTGATTGTATCCAATTGAGACCCCACATTTACCTATACATTCTCGAAGAGTCTCCAAAATTCATTAAATATAGAGTTCAACATCAGCACGACTTATCATACTCAAACTAATAGAAAATATAAGTGGACTATTCCAAAACTTGGGGACATGTCAAGAGCATGATCAATTGACTTCAAAGGATGTGGAGATTAAAATATTTCTCTAGTCATGTGTTCATACAATAATAGTTTTCACTTAAGAATGTAAACAGATCATTACGAATCACATTATGGGAAGAGGTTTAGAACACCTTCATGTTGGGATGAAGTTTGGAAACAATAACTGTTAGGTCTTGAAATAGTCTAGGGTATGTTGGAAAACGTTAAGTACTTTTAGTATAACATCTAGGCTAATTATATTAGAAAGAAGAGCTACGATGGAAGTTATTAGTGATACCTAGAGTTGGATGTTGGATACATACTATTTTTCTACATATGTCTATATAATAAATTCCGGATATTTGGGACAAAATAAAATATTAATCCAAGATACATCAATCCCTTTGAGACCATTGATCCCATTGGAGTGGTGGCCAAACGATTGGATCTCCCAGATAACCTCTCTCAAGTACATGATATATTCCACATATCCCTCTTGAGGAGGTAAATAATAGAACCCTCACATGTACAAAATCTATATGTGGTACCATTGGAGAGTTATCCTTCCTACTAGGAGTACTTGATGAATACCTTCAATCATAGAGACAATGTTCTATAATATAAGACAATGCACCTAGTCAAAGTGCAACCGAGAAAAAATAATATTGAATATGTGAAGTGATAACTAGAGGAGGTGATGAAATAAAGTTACCCTCATCCATTATAGTTTTGGAAATGAAAATATTGAGGGAGAAATTTCTGAAGGGGGGAAGATTGTAATAACCCAAACTGTTATATATAAAATTCTCTTTTGATTTAATTTAATGCCTTATTATGTATCATGGTTATAGAAAAACACATGCACTTATATGGTTTTATTCTATCCTATCATGTTTGTGAGGCTATTAAGAATCCTAAATGTTGATAATATAGATTTTTAATAGTAATCATATGATTAGTATAAATATAAGGTTTTAAAAAATGCAATTGACATAGAAAAAGGATGTAATGTACTCAACCAGTAGGATCGTACCCTATGAATCCCATTTATCCGAGATTATAAAGGAGATAGAATCATTGGGATTTCCCTTGAACAAGCCCAAAAATATATCCAACAACATAATCATTATTGATGCCGTTTACGGGTGAAGTTCAAGATAATTGAGATCCTGACCCAAACCATGTATGATGAACCCCCCCCCCCCCCCCATGAAAGTATCACAGTCACACAAATTACTCTTGGTACATTATATTGTGTATTAATGGGATATGTATCAATACCCTTAAAATATGAGTGCGTATATTATATTTTATAGAGTAATGAATATACATTCATCTTATTATTTATAATTTATAAATTATTTTCATGTTGATATAATAAAACGAAAATTGTATTTTTGGGTAATATTAAAATTATATTAAGGAATTTATTATGATTAAATAATAGATTTAGTAATAAATTATAGTTTAATAAAATATTATTATTAAATATTTGTTATTAAAAATAAATTATCTTATAATATTTATGAATTCAAATGTAATTTTTATAAGTGTTTGAAATCTGTTATTGTAAAAAACCCCACTATTTTTCAATAAATTTAGATTATTATATTAAAAGTGTAAATGGAAATATTTAAAAAATTATTTCGACAAATTTAAAATTTTTTTGAATCCAAATGTCAAAATTTTGAAATGGTGAATTTTTCATAATTTTCTAAGATAGTCGAATTTTTGGGTAAAAAATAAATAAATTATAAATATTTGGTTGGTATTATTACATCATAATGAACCAAAATGATGTAATAAATATTATAAATGGTTTCCTCAATATATTTTTTACCATTAAAATTATGTGATTTTAGTTTTATTTGATTAAATTTATAATGCTTTTATGAATACCCCAAAACCGTTAATACATTTTAAGGTTTTAAAATATTTTCCTTAAGAGAATGAATCACTTACAAATCATCAAGGGTATTATTTTATTATTTTAGTCCATTGGGCTTATAAAATAATGTAAACCAACCCTCTTGGGTAGAAACTATGGGTAAAACCATGGGAAGGTTTATAGTTTTTGTTATTTTATTATATAGAGTCCAAAACCTATGTTTGAGAAATAATGAAGAAATCCCCACTCATTTACTATATAAATCCACCCAAGATTCCATTTATCTTCACTCAAAATACTTTGATGATTACCTTAATATGACCCCACCTTTCTAGAGTCATCCCAAGGTTCCTGCAAGCTCTGAAGAAGCACCTCCCAAGAAATTGAAGCCACACTCTCTTTTTTAGGGATCATTTCCTTCTCATTATTCATGCATGTTCATTATATTATTCCATATATTTATAATTCATAATTATAGGATATGTTTTTTCATGAACATATTACAATCCATTTTGTTTCTAAATTATGGGATACCACTTTTTCTCTCATCAACCCATTTTATTAATCTTTATGTAACACCATTATGCTGTCGAAATTTCTCTATAATTTTCCATGTAAAAAAATTGTGTAGTGAATACCATAAACATTTCCTATCAAGGGTGTTCACCTTTATTCATTTTTACTTATTTTATTTGGGACTAAAATTTATTTATTTCACACTACTTCATCATGGGAAAAAATTTGAGGACATATTTTTCCATGTTTTATGATCTATATGGAATACTTAAGCATGAGAATGAAATGAATGTTACATGTGCACCCAAAATTATGTAGCTCTCCAATGTGTTTTTTATTCTTTTAGTCTCATGAAATATCTAGAAATGTATTAATGAGTGATCCTGATCCATCAAACGGTTTTTTTCCATCATTATGCCTTGGATTCTAGCATTGAAATATGTTTGTGATGCAATGTTTTAAGTTGTCGACACATTTCCCATGTCTCCTTTATGATTATCATTCTATATCATTCATTATTGATCATTTTTATGATTTTAACACCTTTTATGCCCCATTGATATGATTATTTTCAAACATGTATTACTTTCCTTAAGTTATACCATTATTATTCCCTTACTGGACTTTATAGCTCACCCATTTCTTATGTATGTCCCCATGTTATCCCATGTTGTTTTATGTGTGAAGGAATATTATGATCATGATAAATAATTCTTCATTAAAAGATATGTTTTTCATGTTTTAAGTTGTTAAATAATGTACCTAATTCCAAAATACACTAGACATATAGATCATCCTCGTTTTATTTTATGTAATATTGTGTAATAACTCATGAATTAATGAGTAATAAAGAGTAGGGTTATCATTGAAATTAATGAACTATATTCCATGTATAGTGTATATATGTTATGTATATCATAAATTCTATATGTTTTTAGTCTCATTAACTTTTGATTTTGTATAATTTTTTTTGGATTTTGTGATTTATACTACTAGAATTTGTAGACTACTTGGTGTGTACACAGTTAAACGCCATGTAATCCGATAACACATGCATCGCCCTGGATCAATCTATATGTGGTGTGAAATAAATACACTATGTGTAGTAACTGCATGCTGTGCCGTGTCTCCCCCAACACAACCGGATGCCATAAAATAGGGTACACGAAGTGTATTTCCAAGTACATGTCATGTAACTCAGTCATATCAGGAAAACAATTTGGTAGTTTCTGATGGAATCTCTAGTTGTTCTTTATATATTCATAGACCATAATGAAAATAAAACATTTACTAGATCAATATTAATATGTTGAATCATGTTAATTCAAATAATATTAAAGAAAATATAACATGAAATCAAAATCTATCCATAATTGTGCATAGATAAATAATCAAATAAATAACTATAAATTTAAATGTGACCAATCTGATACAACGTTAAGGTTTTGGGAATAGAATAATCACATGGTGGGTGACAATATAATTAAAATTTCATTTGAATTCAATTTCTCATAACCCCAATAGAGGATCTTGCATGTTATGTTTACAATTAATTAATTTAGATTAGAATAAATTTATTACCTCATCTTTGGTTTCTTTCTTTATAGTCGATGATGATCTTCTGGAAAAACCCTTTCGGGTTTCCTTCATTGAGCTTGTGAGGATCCACGGGTATAATCCCTATAGGGGTCATCCACATGTACTTCAATGATCTCCAAGAAACAACACTCAATCTTTGGGTGATCACATGGTGAATCAATTATCCTCTATTGTTCATTCTTGATCACTCGTTCTTAGGTCTAGAATAATTCTCTCTTATGTTATCATTCTTGAGAGAGGATATATGGATGCATCAAAATATACTTCATCATGTGCAACAAATGTCTCTTTTTTTTATTTCGAACACAACAACCATAACAAGATCTTTATAGTGGCATGTTTTAGGTTAGAATATATTTTAGTTGTATTCCCACCCTTAAACAATATTAAAACATTTAATAAAACCCATAACATAGAATAATCATATAATTATTATTTTAAAGTGTGTACCAGCTTGTACAAATGATAAATAATTTTTCCGGGCATGTAAATAATTATTTATCATCAAATGTGGTCTTGGTCCAATCAAACTCCTCGATATCCATTGAACTCTCAAATAAATATTTCATTCACATACTGAAGAATAAATATTTAATAAATATTCAATAAAATAAATAAATATATTTCTATGAACATGCCAACAGATAAATATTTATTTAAATTATCTGATCAATATAAATTGAATAAAATTATTCCTTAATTGTGGGAATAATATTTATTCCATTAATTATATTCAAATAGAATTCATTTGAGACAAGAAAAACACATAGCATGTGACAATATAGGATTATATATCATTGGAATTAGGTGTGTTTTCCTAAAGTCCAAGATTAATATATAGAAATGGGTCATGGAACCCAATAGAAATAACTTAATATAACAATGTCGACAACCACATACGAATGTTCGCTGTGTACTGTAATCTCATTGTCAAAATATCTCATGAATAAGGTTGCACGATGGTGTCATTGACCATTATACTCAATATATCTCTCTTTGATTATCTGAAATATACATGTCGATACATCAAGTCCATGACATTTAGGTAATGATTATATTCCAATAAAAGGGATGATATATCAACTCCCATAAACATTGAAGATAAAAAATCCTTTCTCGGCATATCCATTAATGATATGTTAATCATGATGTACCCAACATATGCTAATTATTTCCAACGTATGGTCTCACAATTTTTGTTTGTAAATATAAGTGTGTGAGTCATGGCTTGAAACAATGATAATATTAAAGTCTAAGGACCATTTTAAATGCTTTCATATAGGATTATTCGATGAAACCAAACCATGTGAAATTCAAACTAGTAGGTATATTATCATAATCTTCCATCTTGGAAACTCCTAAATGCTAACCTCTTGAGAATAAGACTCATCCTCTCATGAGTTCTCACACCTGACGGTCTATAAACTATGTGTCCCATCATAGTATTCTATCCAAATATAGAACTATATTAATAATATTTTCATATCCCTTCAAGGTTCTCATCCTAGAGGGGAACTACTTTGAACTAATCAGTAAGAAAAATACTCTAGTAAATTGTTACATTAAAGACATGTAGAACAATGAACAATATGTAATAAGATGTATAATTAATATTTAATACATAGAATATATATATAATGAAATTAAAATTTGTTGGTCCTAGGATACTAAATACTATAGGGATAAAAAAATTATAGGTGTAATTTTATAAGATAAATATTATTAGTAATCAATTATGAAAATTTTATACTTTAATTCCAAAAAATGTCAATATATTTTTAAATAAAATGTACCTGATTAAACATAAAAATATATATAGATAAGTTTTTCACTATCATTTCTCCATCCTTCCCTTATAAACATGATTAAATCAAAATTTTCATGAGTTTTTACTCTCAAAATTTATTTAATTTAATTCACAATACACTTATAGTATCATTTATCACCAGAAAGACTTAATAAAAATAAATATTTTTGAGGAATGAAAAATGCATGAGTCATCCTTCAATTTAGATCAATTATTCAATTTATTTTTCTTAATTTATTATTAATAGACCATATTTTGAATTTATATTATGTGTAAATATAAATTATTTGTTTATTTTTCATTTTCTAGGTTAAAACATACAACCAACCACTTTTGTCTTGTTATTTTTTATTTTGTTTCATATTTTATTCTGAATCTTTTGTCCTTTATTTTATTTATTTATTTTTATTTATAAATCAATTTATGGATGGTTATACCACCTATTCATGTGAATCTTATGTTTATACATCTTTCTATTGTCTTTAATGTGGCAGAGAAAATATTATACATAGATTATATATATTCATATAAGATCATAGTTTTATAGGACATATAAATCCAGACCGAATAATTTTGATATATCATTTTTATATTATATTTATTTACAGTAAAAAAAATTTCATGAGTGGGAAGATATTAAACATGGAGTAATATCATATTTATATAAGTATATGTTCACCTTTTCTTTGTAACACCATCACTGTGAAGTATATACTTAAATCCATGTTCAATGACATAAAGAAAATTTTTCCATATTAATTATTCCAGGATAAAATAATTTTTATATTTATCTTTGTTTAATAAAAATAAAAATTGTATATATCATTTAACTTTATGAAATAATAATATTCATTACATATTTAATATTGAGCTTTATTATTATGATACATTTTTAAGGAATTTTTAAATACTATGATAATATACTTCGATTATCTTGAATACAATGGAGAAAACAATTCAAATTAGTAAGATAATATATGTCTTTAAATAATTATTTGATAATGGATATTATATATGAATGACATTTTTTATAATTAATAAAAAAATTATATAATATATTTTTATAAAAGAATTATCTCATGGAACCTTGTCAAAATAAATTAAAGGTGTTTTATCCTCTATATCAATATATTTTTTTGTTCTTTTCTTATATTATTGAGAATTTGTCAATTTATTAAATATTTAATGACTCATAATCATTTTTATATCCTTTTTTGAGAACTTACCAGAATTATTTACCATTATCTACAGATTTAAATTTTATAATATTCTCTAAAAATTTTATATAACCCATACTCCTTTCATAATGGGATAATCATTTTATAATATATTATATATATCTATCTTAAATTATTAGTTTTTTTATGTTATACTTTAAGCATATAAAATTTCCTTTAATTTTTTTTCATATACCACTTTAACATTTCATTCCTAATTGATTTTTACTTAATTCCTCATGAAATTAGTGTGGGGTTTTATAATCACAACTCTATTGTTTTATCACATTTTCTTATATATTTTTCCATAATTTATCTTTACATTTATCTTCAATCTCTCAATATAATATTCAAAAATAATTTTCTTCCTAATATTCATAATTATCTACAATCATATGTTATTTTTATATTTCAGTTTCCCTTAAACATGGAATTTATTATCCAATTATTTTGATTCATTTTAATTCATGGGGGTTATGTTTTGTTGTGTTTATTATAATTATGGTATATTTGATTCATTTTTATTCTCAAGGGTTACATTTTGATATCTTATTATAATAAATATGGATTGATAAGAAATATTCAATGATATATTAAAGTTATGTTTTTTTATAGATTATATATGCCTAAGGGAGGTTTTATAATTATATATCCCTCTAATGCATTGGATAAATTAGTTATTCCCAATAGAAATTATATTGGGATTGTATAAGAAGGCATTCCTATAATAGTATGATATCAGAGTAAACACCTTGACTATTTTATTATGATGTGAAAAATAGTTTCATGATGATCCTACTAATTTGATACTTGAATATATATTTACACATAATCCTAAATTAATTTGTTTCATCTTATGTTTATATTTTTGAGAATAAAAATTCAACTTCATTAGTTGTTAATGTTTTTTTCATGATTACCAAACTCCATCTCCCAGTTTACCATATACTTTGATTTATGTATGGGAAAGATTTGAGTTTATTAGGTGAGTTTAAAATTTATTTTTTATTGTTTTTACTTTTACTTAATTTTTTATTTAGTTTTAATTTTGTGTTAGTGTAATGTATTTGTAATTTGGAATCTTGTTAATGAAATGGAGTGGTAGCTAGTAGAATATACAGTTTAGAATCTAGTGGGAATCACTAAAAGTTTATTCATCCATCCATAGGATCTATAACCTTTTAAAAACATTTGGGTGATTGGTGGTGATCTATTAATATATTTTTGAGCTACCAAGATTTTAATAGAGGATAATAATGTCCCATTGACGTATCATGGCCCCATTTTTACTAGGTATTTTCTTACCTTCAATGAAACTATTTTATGGTTAAACAAAAATATTTTTCTTTTGAAAAATAGTATTCAAATCATAAGTTCTCCAACTCACTCTTTAACCGTATATTATTTATATGATATATTTTTTTGATTATTATAAGAAGTATGGTCCATAAAGTGTGTTAGACCCATGATAGTGGGTACATTGAAAGACTTATGTTTATTTTCATGGGAAATGGTGTTTTATTTTTAATTTTTTTTTCTAATCAACATTTCTTTTCAATCTTGTGAAAATATTCTATTTCTTGTAGTTGGGCTATGAAATGTATTCACTTTCCTGTATGGATAATTGATTGGACTCTAGGTTAGTGAGATTGGTCTTATCTTTGATTATAATTTATTAATATATGTGTATGTGTATTTTTTTAATTTAATGAGTTTATTTGACTGTAGGGTGGAAAGGATGGCATGAAAATAAAAATTAATTTATTTAAGAATTAATTAGATGAATTAAGCTGATTTGATTGAGTAAAATACACATTATTTTATCTTTGGAAATATGTTTTCATTTAAAATAATATAATCATGTATTATGATTAAATTAAATTTATGGTAACTTCAATATCTCCTTGATATATAAAAATAAAACACCCTTAATTTATAAATACAATGTTAAAACCAATTTAATTGGTTAGTGTTACAATTTAATTTTTGAAATTTTGATTATTATTTATGGTTTATAATTATAAACTATTATATTATCCAATATGTTTACGTTTTGTTTCTTAAAATAAATTTAAATGTTGATTTATTATTTTAAAATTCTACTGTGTGAGCTCAATATTAATGTTTATATTTTATTTTTGGGTTAGATTAAATCATTATTGATTTTTCATGTGATTTTTATATTAATTTATTTAACAGAAATATTAAATGGGATTTTAATGTGAAACTATATTGTATTTAGTACAAAATAATAACAACTTATTCCTTGAGGTGTTACAAAAACTTCATTGATTTATAATATTGATTAAACAATTTTAATAAATTTTAAAACATAAAAATATGATTTTCAATGGGGTAAATGTTATTGTTATGGTGATTATTAATATTTAATTCTAAATTAATGTGAATTTATTTCATGATATTGAAATGGTATGAGGTGATAAAAAATTAATTTATGGTAAATAAAGAGGGGGATTGACATTTTATTTGTGTTGGAAAATTATATGATGATCAAGGTACAATGAGTATATATTATGGTATAATGCATGATGATTTTATAATTGATTAAATAGATTGTGTGTGATGATTAAATTCTATATTATGAATTTTGTGATTCCGTAATTTGTTTCATCATGTTATAACATTATGTTATGTCATACATTGTGTTGAAAAGTCTATATTTTTGTTGTATTAAAATGAATCATTTGGGGTTTTCTATGATGATATTAAGTATTGTGTTATGATATACTATTAAAATCCATTGATTATTAGATACTATGATTTAGAAAATATAAATATTAATCCAATAGTTTTGAAAATCCTTGTATTAGGATGTTATGAGATTGAGCCACTTATGTGGTTATGTTTTTTTGTTAGCGTATGCTAAGATTATCCATGTGTTTGGATATGATATGAGTTTTGAATTAGAAAATATATTTCAGATAGTTGGAAGGTAACATGTTTGACCAATATCTTGATTTATTCTTTGATTTTTGTATGTCATGTTTTTAACTATAATATGGACCAATCCCTGTGTTTGGACATGTTTTGACTGAAACAATCACTCAGAATCTACCAACATTTTCTAAAACTAATATAACATAGTGTAAATGCTACTTGGTAAGCACTTAAGGGTATTTGGTACATGTTATTTATTTAAGTGAAATTAAAATATTTTTATCATTTTATACATAGAATTATTTTAGGATTATGAGTATTTTGGGATCTAAGAGTTTTTTTGATGTTTATACTTCACTTAAAATGTTTCCAGAAAGTGTAGGGACCCTATATAGCTGCGCAATGGTGACCAAAATTATTATGATGATACATGAAGAGATTTATAGATTATTTTTAGGGTATTCTTTTAGATATATTTATTTTAGTTATTTTTTATCTATAAATGTGTGACACATGAAATTAATTTTTTTTACCAATATTGGTTGTATGAAATTCAATCATTTTTGGGATTTTATTTTTTTACTAATGATTTTAGGTATTAATTTATACAATATATGATTAATTATATGATTATGATTATTATAAAATTTAAACTACTCCCTATGTCAAACAGTAGACCCTCAACATTAGTCACTAGACTTTGATGATCAGGGAGTATACTTGAGCCAATTTAGTGATTTCCTATAATGAAAAATAATTCTATTGCAGGAAGTTTTATACCTATATCTCTATCATGGAATTTTGATGTTCAAAAACACTATTTTTTTTGTGACTAACATTTTTATTTGTGTAAATTTCAGTCACTTTAACATGAATTTGAGCCAAATCTTTGATGGAATAAATGAAGATATTAGATTCTACACAAATGCAACATGATGATTTGTTTAAAGGTTTGCAAAATTATCTTAACAAATTCAGGACTTGGGAATGAAGTTAGATGTTCAATATAAGACCATGGAATTAACAAAATGTGTTCCTTCTTGAAGGTGAGGGTTTCAAGCAGCACAAGATAACTGGTATAGTGTCACTAGCTAGTTGGTGGTGGTGGATAGAATCTCCTCGTGTAGTATAAGACCAATGACTAGTTAGTGAACAAGAATCAACCAACCAATACTAATTCTAGACTTTCATAATTCTAAAAGAAGTCTATTGGATACCTAATAGCTAGTAGAGTATAACTAGTTTAGAATTTCTAGTTTTCCAGTGCTCTAGGTGACAAATCGGATAGCCTGTGAGGTGTACCAGGTAGCTCGCGATGTTGAGACAGAGCATCTAAGGGTGCATTTATTCTTGGTCAAAATGGATTTAGTTTAGTAATATTTGTATTCAATGACGTCTATAAGTTTATAGAATAATAATTTTACTATTGGATCCTATACATATCTCTTTGGTGGCATGAAAGATATATTAATGAATGAAAATGATTATCCAATTATTGATTAAATATTTGGATATCCAAAAGGATAATCACTAGTGGATCCTCTAAAAGTTATATGAAGAGATAATCTCAATTATCCATCCATAAAAAAATATATTTTCTCCCACATATTCTCTTAACATCTCAACTCAAATTGTATACATCCATATGAGAGATTAGGGAGATGAATTGTAACTAGTTTGTGCCTAGAAAACCTTCATATTCTCATATCCTTATATAAAAGGTGCTCACTACTGAAAATGTAAGGGATGAGTTCCTCGGCTACTAAAAAAGCTCAAGGGGGTTGTCATAACCATTATTAAGTGGTGCATTTTTCTTGATCACTGTTAAGATCACGAGAGTAGTAAAATAAACCCCGCAACCCTAGGGGTGGAGAACTAGGGGATCACCCCGATCTATTGTCGAACTCCTTTATCAAACTATGTTTTCTATCACTTTCAATTAATGCATTTAATCATTAAAATAATTATGAATAATTTTATAAATTTGAAATATCCATTTTATTCTATTCATACTCACTCAATTAATATTAAAATTTACTTGCTAATATGTTATCAAATTTATCTTTCAATCAAATTATCATCTCAATATAATTCTATTTTGAATTTAACATTAGAATTTGTTTTATTTTTTGGAAATGGAAATTCATCCCTTCTTTCCATTGATCTAAAAAAAACTGTTTCGTTCATTAATTATTTTTAGAAATATCTTTTTTTTAAATTCTATTTTAATTTTTCTTAATCTTAATATATTTAAAAGTTTAATATTTTTTATAATATAATATAATTCATATTCTCATACTCCTATTTTTTATGTAATGGATTATTCAAATTGGAAAATTCATATATCAAATTTTATTCACAACATAAATTACGCCATCTTGTAAATGGCTATGAATGGATACATTCAAACTAAATTACAAGAAGATAAGTGGATAAATAATGGTAGTAAATCCTTGTAGATTAATTATAAATCCATTAATACTCCAATTTTTTAAATTAACAAAATGAATTTAATAATGTTTCTACATGGAAGAATTCTCAAGAAATATGGAAATTTATAGAATCCACTCATAAAGGAATCAAGTTAATGATAGTAGATTATACATGTATCTAAAATATTTTGAAGGATTTTATATACATAAAAATGAATCCATTACTAGAATACTTACTTGATTTACTAACCTATTCTACAATCGAATGTATCTTGGGGGTGATTTTTCAATAGAAAACTTAGTAAAAAAATAATATAGGTATTACCAAGAATCTGGGAATCAAAATTCATGACCAGACAAGAATAAATGGGCCTAATGAAAATGGAGTATAAAGAACTTTTTGAATCCTTAATGATTTCTAAAGTTATTATGAAGTGATATAATAATAAGGAGGGCAAAAAATCCCACGATTTGAATAAAACTATCACCATCAAAGAGACCAATAAAAATTATTTAGATGGTGGAGTGTACGATTTTTCTAAAATCACCAATAACATGGAAAAATTATTCAAGATAAATAAATCTTACAATCTGACCAACAAGGTGAATTAAAATGTATAATCGGAAGTAATAGAATATGAATGAAAGAAAAAAGTTCTCATCAGGAAGGAATGCCCTATATATAGAAATAAGGTTAAAGAAAAGAAACAAGGCATGTGGGATCTCAAATATACAACCTAGAGTGAACACAAGAACTCCATGAACATAAATTACTCAACCTCTTCAAGTGACTAAAGTTCTATATACCCAATACGAAATTTTGATGAAAAAATCTATGAAAAGTATATTAAGAGAAAAGACTGAGAATCACTCTCGTGCCTAGATAGTGGTTGATCAGGACACATGTGTGGTGATGTATTTGCAGTCAATCAAATAAATAAACTAGAATGAGTTCATTACACCTTTAGTGATAAATATAAGGTTAAGATAATCAGTGAAGTCACTATCCACTTTTTTAACTAAACTCTTATTAAAAATGTGTTATTGGTAAAAGGATTAAATTCATTTTTCTAGGAATTAATCAATTATCTCACAACAGTTTTGAAATATCATTAAAAAATGAATTTTCAATGTTTTTAACTTAAAAGGAAATATTTTGTTTACTTATTTTTGATTTCAAAATGATCATAAAATAAATTTGAAATATATCTATAGAAAACAATAAATTCTTGAGAGAAAATTTTAGTGAGTCATCGATTTTGAATAGACTCCTTGGTAACTTCATCTAACATGCACTTGTTAATCTCAATAGTTTACAACTAGTATGAGATTTACCCTGACCACAATTCATATATGACATGGTTTCTGAAGCATACCAATATTTTAGGAAACACAAATATTATTTTAAATCTAAAAAAAATAATTTCTTATTCTAAAGCTCTCGAATTAATTCATCTTTATTAATTCAGAATTTCTCAAATTGAAATTCTTGGAGGTAAATCTTGTAATTTTGTTATTTTTTATAACTTTACCAGATTCATTTGGTCTTAATTATTATCTAATAAAAGTGAATCTTTCAAATACATTATCAAATTTTCTCAAAAAATTGAAAATAAAAAAGGTATGAAAATTATTTATATTTGAAGTGATCATGGTAGAGAATTAAAAAATAAGGATTTTGATGATTTTTTCTTATTAAGGATATAATCATTATTTTTATTCTTCCTAAACTCATCAAAAAAATGGGTTTTTATAGATGAAAAATCTAACTATCTATGAACTTTTCCAAACTATTTTTAATTAATTTAATTTACCTACATATTTTTGTAATAAGACCATCAATAAAGCTTGATCATTAATTTCATTCTCATAAGATCGTTTCTCAAAAATATCCCTTATGAAGTTTTTATAAATGTAATTCCTGAAGTCATATTTTAAAGTGTTTTTGGATTAAAATGATTTATTATCAACACCACATTAAATATTGGAATATTTGATTCAAAATTTGATGAAGGTATATTTTTTTGGTATTGAAACTCAAAAAAGGAAAGTCAAGTCTTAAATAAAAGTACTAAAACGTTAGAAGAACCAATTTATGTTGTTTTCTTGAAATTGTTCCAAAATATCATTATTAATTTTATTTGAAATTGATATTTTAAACGAACCTTTTGAATCAAAAGAATATGAAGTTGAACATAAATAACCTTCTGTATAATCCTGACTTTTCTTATGTGGTATATGTCCTTTAATTTTTTGCTTTAAAACTTAATTTTCAAACTATTGGATGTGAATAAGGGATTGAGGAATGTTTCAAGAGAATTCAAATCTATTTCAGACCTCAAAGCTCCGTTTTTTAGAGAAAAATCATGATACATAGTGTGGGTGCATGTTTATTAGTAATTGTACTACTCAAACGTGTAACCCATATATAAAGGATCATAGTTTGATAAACCATTCTTTGGAGGACACACAACCATAAAAAAAACTCCCAAGGAATTATAGAGAAGACACAAATAGGATTGGTATGGTTTTTCAAACCGTGCACCTTTACCATATGGGTAGTTCCACCAAGGCAGTAGGCCAGAATGGTTGGTTCATGATTTTTATAAATTGTGAAACCAAACTATGTTCCCCCTTAAAGTTGGGTAAAAATACCCATTTCCACTTGAAAACATTTAAATTATCACCCAATTTCTCATTCCTCTCCATGCCCAAAAACATCCTAAATATAGATATCACTTCCTCATTCACTAAGGCAATAAAGCCTTTCCATCAACCAGACTCTGATCAGACCACCATTTATTGCATTGGTAAGAAAATAGTAAGTGATTCGATTCATTACATCATTTGATCAATTTATCTCACCATCTTCATTTTTATTTATAAAAAATATTATATGCGCTACTTTTATGGATTCTATCTATTCCTCTATTTTCTACCATCCTATCGCAAATTTAAAGTCGATACAGGATGAGGTTTCATCAAAAACCATAATCCATGTGTTCTATAACTTTACATCAAGGCTCATTATTTATATTTGTTAATATTTCACCACATGTTAGAATTACCTGTGTGTCACCCATTAAATCAATCTTCCATAACTTCTTTTTGATTTGGAACCCAAACAGCCCAATAAATTCCCCTTTATATCATTGAAGGTAAATGAACTTAATTTGATCCACCCCTTGGGTGTTACATGTATATTATTATTTGGAACCTGTATATTATTAACCAAACAACCCTTTGTTGTGTTTGGTTTGATTTATATAAAGTGATTTAATTATTTTTAATTGATGAATTATTACATTGTAATGGGGAAATCATGTTTCACCCGACTTACTATATATTATGAAATGTTTTATAGTAAGACATCACCTATGAAACATTGTCATTATAACTAAAAATAAATGTCATGAATGAAATTGTAATGATTCTTGGGAATTATTTTCACATTTCCTTTGATTATTTTTAAATGTAAGTTTCCTATTGATAATATGGAAAATATCTCATATTAAAGGACTAGTTATACTTGATGAGGACTAAGATTCTTGATGGAATGCATTGAGCACTCAGGGGAAATCTCTTCGATTTATTGATCCAGTTTAAAATGGAAATTACCGACTAGGAATTTGATTATTGTCTAATTAGTATTTGAATTCATTCACTAAGTAATGATGATTCACTTTCTTCATATCCAAAAATTATATTTCCTTATATTCAGTCCAAGGGTTTAGCTTGATTTCCTCAGAGATATAAAACCTTTGATTCTCTCCTTAGGCTCCAGTCATGCATTGCATGGGATTTACTACGGACATGCTCCATGGGATCAGTTCAAAACTGTTCTAGTGGGATGCGTTGGGTTTACCCCTTGGATTACACTTAGACCCCTAAAGATAGTATGCAAGGTTTTTAGCTTCAGGTTGGACTGACCTTCCATGTTCATGGACGCCTTAGTTTCACCTTTGGTCATACCATACTATTATAACTTTTTGGAAACCGTGATTATAATTTGGGTATCAAGTAATATATTTCACTTAGTTGGACACCTGGGATATTTTATTTAGACCCTGAACTTTTATAGGTCCCATGTTCAGACACATTTGGATTAGGCCGAAACATGTATGGTCAGTCGAGAATCCCATAAAGATCTGATCCTAACATTTTTATTATTTCATGAATCTTATTTTACTACTTATTATTTTACCTTCACATTGTTACATTTATGTACATGTACAATAATTTTTATAAACTACTTTAGTGGTTTCTAACTGAGTATATCTAACACTCTTCTTGGGTTGTTGATTGGTGACTGAGTAGAATTCATGGATACAGGTTGGCACAAGGTTAAATGAGTGGTCATAGATGTTTGATTTGTATATATCATGGGAGTTTATAGGATGTGACCGATCTTAAGATAAAAATTCTATTTGAGATAGTTTTGGGTCTTTTAGTTTTTCAATAGACATGTATTGTAAATATATTCCCACTACCATGTATGCATGTTTCATTTCTATAGCATCATGAAATTAAAATCATTTTTCATATTGTAATGGTTATTATTACTCAGTATTTTTATCACTTATTAGGATGTTTATCTCTTTCTATTATATGGTTGATCGTTATTATAGTTCTATGTTATTCACTTACTTTTCCACTATGTTCCAATCTAACTAGAAGGAATAGTATCCCCAAAGACACACCCTAGGCCCTTATTACTAGATTGAAGCATTCAACATATAGGGAGGTGTTATTGATTCATTCTAGGAAATTGAGTTTAGTTACTTAGGAGTGAACCAATTACAAGATATCACAATGTGGTATTAGAGCTCTTTTCTTTTTTGTTTTATTAGTTGGGTTATTATACATGAGATTATGAATGTGTTGTAATTTGGTAATGATCCTATGCATGGGAGTAGCTAACCCAAATATGGGGAGAAAACCAAATTTCTGAAGATGGGAAATAATGTTCTAGATTATTCCTATTATGGTCATACTAATGATCCCAATGGGTGATGCACATGAATTTTAGATTTTATTACTATATTGGATTTTATCTTCTCCCTTGGATCATATGGCATGTAGGTAGTGTCTCATGGAACATTATAGGCACATGGGGATTGATATTTCATGAATTTTTCAAGGCCATGTTTACATACTATGTGCAATGATTATTGGGTATTACTAGTGGCTCAGAAGTTTTATTTGAGATTGTGGTAATGTTTCTTGCTAGGATAAAATAATTGGAATAATTAATGTGCATAAATCCACCTAAATTTAATTTTCCCATATATCATGGTGTTGGAACCTTAATTATCCAACTATATTATGTTTGATCCATGGAATATTGGTCACACGAAATGAAACGTTAGTTTATTACAATTACATGGGTTCCAATTGAAATTTAAAGAGGGTGTGTGGCTTTTTAAATTGGTAATTGTGATTGATGAAGCTAATATTTATAAAAATTTTATAATGTAATTAAATGTTTATAATCCTACCATACTATAATTTAATGGGAAATGGAAACATTTTATTTGTTTTAGATGTATTTTCATCTTTATTTCTAAAATGGACTAATTTTGGTTTTTAGGTATTTTATTTGTATTTTTTTATTTTGGCCATATTATTTTTTTAAATGATTAAAATTGTTAATTATTTAGGATTCTATCCATCATGGGATTAATTTTCTTCAACTGGACCGAAGGCTAAATCAATCTTTTGGTGTCCTAAAACTAGCTCACAATTTGTGCCTCAAAAACTATACAATGGTCGAGATATTTTTAAATATGAACTTATATATAGATGATGTCCCTAAAAATAGATCTAAACTTGACACGGATCAAGATAAAAACCAAGGGAAAAACATTCATAAATTTATTAACACCTTATTTTTCCTTGTTCAAGGTCCAAAATGTGTGGGAACTTGGTGCATTGGAATATGAAAAATCACATATCCAGAATAATATTACAAATTAAACATACTATAACTCCTTCATCTAGTGTCCAATTGTGGTAAATTTTTTTCATGAATGAAAAAACATTTTAGGAAGAACATATTCCAAATTTTGTTCATTTGTGGGATCTAGAATGCATAAAATTCTTGAGGATAGAATTGATGGTGAAAAAATTACCATCATTTTTGTATAATTATTGAGTTAATTATGATTTATTAATTTCTCACATTTTATTATATAATTTCATTTGTGGTTAAAATGAATGGGGTGATCAGTCACCCCACTTTCTCTTATACTGTTTTTATCCTCCTTATTTAATCATTATCCTTCTCGTTGATATCTAATACATTAAAACTGTGGAGTTTGTATTCGGTAATGATGTGGAAGAGATTACTCCTACATGTTGAGGATTTGGTTTAAGTGATTTCCATTAAAATTATAGCAATTAGAGTGAATTAACTTGACCTCTAAATTGAATAAAATAATGAGGGCTATGTTTTGAGAAACAATGATAACACCCTTATGAACCCCCAAGAGAAAAAGTTTTCTCCTACTAAAATCTTTTGTTATTTTCTATATTTTTATTTGGTATTTGTATTTTCATGAATATATATATACATATATATTATATTAAATTAATTTCCATAATCAAACCCCTATTTATATTAGTTCACATTTTAGTTCTATATTAGTTAGTTTATAATAACGATAATATGAATCAAGTGTGTGTAAGTGTCCTCCACGAGATCGAACCTAGGATACACCACAATGGAGAATTTTTTAGTAAATAAGAATTTAATTGACTTGGGATCCATGAAAATTCCTCAAGTATCAGTGATCCATCTAATTGAACCATCATATAAGCCAATTTGTAGTTATAAGAAGTTCCAATTGCAACATATAAAGCGTAAAAGTTTATAACTTTGGAATTAAAGACCCATATAATTTGAACTTGATATATATATATATATATGGATATATACATAGAAAAACTTGTGATATATCTAGTACTTCCAAGGCTACTAAACTAATTGGTCTTTCAGGATTTTATCCATTGTGATTATGCCAATGTTATGTAATAATGCACCGACTCTGGATAATTAGGGTCAAGGCATTATAGTTGGTATCAGAGGAAGTTTAGTACAAACCTTGGAAGCTAAATTTAGAAAAACTATGATTTGAGAACATTACCCTAAGATAGACTTTGAGGATTAGTATATAAGAACTTCCTAGAATTTTGGTAATTTAGAAATTTTGTGAGTTTTACAATAAATACATCCATGTCTGGATACAAGAAGGTAGAGGTGGCTCTGGCGCAGATGTACCTAGGAGTGAAAACTCTGACAAGGATATTAGGGCTTGACCTGGAGTATCCTGGTACACAACAACGGGCTTGGCTACACTCTTGGTTATGAAAAATCTGGGGAATTTGCTTAGGATAATCCACATTTTCTTTACAAAACATTATGAAGGATTTATGAGTATATACCTCCTCAAAGAAAACATTTTTATGATTATGGATTATATCCATAAACTATTCAATTTATGTTAAGTTTCTTACAAGTATGGAATTATGTATTTGTGATTCATAAATTAATCTAGTGTATACCATTTTTTAGAAATAGTTCCTAGTGGAAGGAATGAAAACCATATCAACACACGTAATCCATGTAGGGATTTCTCTCCTTCTTAAGTTAATTGTAGTGGAGCTGTTGATGCAACTGGTGCTGATCAGCTTATCGCCATACTAGGAAAACTCACTTAGGTTACGAACAATAACCTTAACCGTATAGAGCACCCTGATCTGCAATGTGAAGGATCAATGATAGGTTTCTTCATGAGGCAACAAACACCAACATTCAATGGGACTACAAACACATTTGTAGTTGAGAAATGGATAAGTTTTTTAGAGAAAATATTTAATATTTGGGGAGTAACAAAAGGGAAAAAGTTGTCATGGTAGTTAATTGCCTCACGAGAGATGAATATAAATGGTGGTTATTAATTCAAAAAACAAAGGAAAATGAAGAAGTATCAAATATATAATGGAGGGAGTTTAAATATATTTTCTATGAAATATACTTTCGTCGTGACCATCAAGAAGATATGGAAAGAATATTTCTGAGTATGAGGTAAAAGACGGATGGGAATATCCCAAAGTATGAGGCTAACTTTACAAAGTTACCAAGGCATGCAACAGATTATATACGCTACCCAAGGAGTAATATTGATCGATTATTTGATGGGTTAAACCCATTTATCCATAGAGAATTAGTCTCATAATCCTTCTCATCAAACCAATATATTGTCTCATGTGCTATCAAGATAGAAAAGGAACTCTCTAAGTCTTACGAATTTAAATAAAAGAAAGAGAAGACGTGATCTACTGAACACTCTAGAAATGGAAATAATGGGAATAAGGGAAAATTTGAATATCCATACTGCAGTAAATTTGGGAAGAAACACCCCGGTACATTCCTAAAGGGAACGTGAGTCTATTACAAGTTTTTTTGAAAAAGGCCATCAAGGTCCTGATTGTTGGGGAAAGAAAGAGGTTGTCATTGTTGAATTCTACAACTGTAGAGATAAGGGGAATTGTCCAAATTAATTTCTTAAGCTCCATGGAATCATACTTCAAAAAAGTCCATAGGAGCAAGGCCAAGCTTATGCGATCACTACTGCTAATGTTCAAGCTATGAAAGAAATGCTGGCAGGTAATTTAATGGGTTTCTCAAGTTTATCCAATGCTTTATTTGATTCTGGATCATCACATTGTTTCATATCTTCCCAATTTTCTAAGAAAACTATATATTTCTAATTTGTTTTAACAAGGGAGTTGTCAGTCAAAACTCCTAAGGGAAGTATCATTGCAACAAATTGTTGTGAATCAGTTACCATTAGGGCATATAAATGTTATTTATCTGCTAATATAATCATAATACTGATGATTGAAATTGATATAATCCTCAGAATGGATTGGATTTCAGACAATAATGTAGAAATTTTTTGTAAGAAGAAGAAGGTTACAATTTTTGATGATGATAAGGAGTAGATTATCTTTAGAGTAGAAACATCACCACCTGATTCATATCAAGATCCAACCCAGTAGCTCTATTAAATTCTATTTTTTGGGAGGAAGATAATGAAATAACAATGGGTGGGGAAAATAATGTTCAAATAGAGGATATACATATTGTTCAAGAATATGTTAATGTGTTTCCAGAGGATTTACCTAGACGTCCTCCAGAATGAGAAATTGAGTTTTCCATTGAATTAATTCCTCATTCAAGGCCCATATCGAAGACCCCTTATAGAATGGCCACTGTGGAATTAGTGTAACTAAACAGATGACTAGAGGAATTGAGTAATAAGGGATTTATTCCCCTGAGTGTTTCTCCATGGGAATCCCCTATTCTTTTTCTTAAGAATAAAGATTGATCTTTGAGGTTGTGAATTGACTACAGTGAGATCAATTCTATAACAATAAAGAACACGCATTTCTTACCTCACATTAGTGGTTTATTAGATCGACTTCATGGAGCTCAAATTTTTTCAAATATTGACCTTTGATATGGATATCATCATTTGTGTGTTAAGAAGGAAGACATTCTGAAGACATCATTTCATACCAGGTATGGGCATTACGAGTTTACAGTAATGCCTTTTGGATTATCTAATGAACAATCTATTTTCATGGATTGAATGAATAGAGTTTTCAAGGAATATCTTGATGACTTTGTAGTTGTATTTATTGTTTATATCTTGGTATACTCAAAAATCTACAAAGATCATGAAAATCACTTGCTCACTATTCTGAAAACCCTCAGAAGAAATGAATTATATGGGACGTTTAGAAAGTTTGAATTCTGGCTTCATGAAATTCCTTTTATTGGGAATTTTGTCTCTAAGGATAGAATCTATGTTGATACTTCTAAGACAAGTGAAATACATGAATGTCCAGCACCAAAGAGTATAACTGAGGTACTTAGTTTTATTGGTTTGGAAAGTTATTATTGGTGTTTCATCTAGAATTTTGCCCGATTGGCTAACCCATTAACCAAGATCACATGTAAATGGTTTAAATTTGTTTTGAAAAAAAGAGTGTGAAGAATTTTTTAATGAACTGAAGATAATATTAGTCAATTTTCCTATCATGAATCTACCATCGGGGAATGATGGGTTTCATATTTATATTGATTCTTCAAAGAAAGGACTTGGTTGTGTATTTATGCAGAATGAAAGATTTATTGCATATGTATCCCGATAACTAAAAATTGATGAACAAAACTATCCCACTAATGATCTTGAGTTAGTATCTGTAATATTTTCTTTGAATTTATGGAGACACTATCTCTACGGTAAAAACGTGAGATATAAACTGATCACAAGAGTTTGAAGTATATTTTCTCAAAAAAGAACACAACATGAGGCAAAGATGATGGATTGAACTACTCAAGGATTATGATTACACTATACACTACCACCCGGGGAAGGAAAATAAGGTGTTAGATGCTTTGAGAAGAAAGAATAATGGATTTTTCAAAAAGATGATAGTTGAAAGGGTTCCTATGTTCATGGATCTATTAAATACGGATATGGGAATAATCATGAAAGGTGAAACATATATACTTTTCCAAATGGTTTCTAAACCATCCTTACTAGAAAGGATAAAATGTTTTTAGACTGATGATGAAGAGTTTCAAAATAAAATTAAAGCTGTGAACGATGGGGGATTGATTGAATTCGTATATGAAGATGGAATTTTAAAATTTGGGAAGAGACTTTGTATTCCAGATATACCTAATCTAAAAAGGGAATTTTTAGATGATTATCATCGCTCCAATTTCCTTAGAAACCATGGTATCACTACGATGTATAGTGATTTGAGGAAATATTTTTGGTGGGACAACATAAAGAGGGAGATTGCTGATTATGTGTCAAGATGTATGGTTTGTCAACAAGTAAAAGGTGGAAGACAACATCCTAGAGGAGTCATACAACCTCTTCTCAAACCATATTGGAAATGGGATGATATTACGATGGACTTTGTCATGGGACTACCAAAGAGTCCTAGAAGTAATGATACAATATGGTTCATTTTTTACCGTCTTACCAAGTCAGCAAATTTGTTTACTATAAGAGAAGATTTACCACTTGAACATTTAGCAAGACTATATATTAATGAAGTTGTAAGACTTCATGGAGTACCCCTATCGATTGTTTCTGATCATGACCCCCATTTAATGTCAAGATTCTGAAAAATCCTTTAGAAGGCCTTGGATACTAAACTTCATTTCAGCACTTCCTACCACCCTCAAACTGAAGGACAATTAGAACAGACTATTAAAACCTTAGAAGACATGTTGAGATCTTTCTCACATGACTTTCAAGGAATTTGGGATCAATATTTACCTCTGGTAGATTTTTCCTATAACAATAGCTTCCATTAAAGTATTTAGATGGCACCATATGAAGCAATATATGGATAGAGATGTCTCACACCAACTTTTTGGGATGATGTTGGTGAAAGAAAACTGGTATGCCTAGAACATGTTGAGGAAAACATGGAAAAGGTGAAGGTTATCCAAACCCACATCAAAGCATCTCAAAGTAGGAAAAAGAGCTATGCCGATAACCAAAGGAAGGATTTGGAATTTCATGTAGGAGATCATATTTTCTTGAAGGTATCTCCCTGGAAGGGTGTTATACGTTTCAGTAAGAAGGATAAATTGAGTCCAAGGTACATCAGACCTTTCGAAATTCAAAAATGAATTGGAGTTGTAGCTTATCATTTTGAAATTGTGCCATGTCTCTCCAAAGTTCATGATGTGTTCCATGTATCTCTGTTGAGAAAATAAAAGCTTGACCCAACACATGTACTCACCTATGAAGAAACAGAACTAGAACCCGACCTATCTTATTGCAAAGAGCCTATCAGAATTCTTGATATCAGATAACAAGTGTTGAGAAACTGGAAGACTCATTTGATGAAAGTTCTATGGAGAAACCATAAGATGGAAGAGGCAATGTGGGAACCTGAGGAACTTATGATGAAGAACCAACCGATTCTTTTTATGTAGTAATATTCTATAAATTTTGAGGATGAAATTATTTGAAGGAGGGTAGAATGTAAAATTCAAAGCGTCCATGGTATGTTTCCCTTTGAATAATGCAATATCTTGCGCTGTACGCAACTTGCAGTTTTTACACACCACGACCAATCAAACTAGCCATTATGAATAGTAATACCAAATTTTTGAAATGTTATAATTTTTTTTTCAAAATGGACTTCATTTTTAGATTCGGAATATCAAAATTATCTTAGGGTGATTTTTTGGTATTTTTTGAAAACTTTCAATTTTTGATGAATAGTGAAAAATACTGTGTTATTGTTTTAAACCGACTTTTTATTTAAATAAATAGTAATTTTATTAAAATTTATATTTGATAAAAATAGATAGAAAATACCTATATATGTTCAATGTAATTCATTTGTGTCATTTTATAATAATATGAGATATAGAAATTTTTATTGATCTTTTTACCGTCTTTTACACACCAACTAGGCACATTTTCAAATTTATATAAAATAGAATTTTACCACCTCTGGGAATTGAATTTCAAAAATCCAAGAGACTCCATTGATATCAGTAAGTAAAATGTGGTTCAATAAGATGAATAGTAACTTTTGAGTTTTATTTACCAGGGTTAAAAGTAAATAGGGAAATTAAAGGTAAAAATGATATTATAATTATCCTAAAACATGTCCTAATTCTATTGGATAAGTTTTTTTTCGACCAAAACCAACCTTAGGAATAAAATATTATACTTTTGTTCCACTTGGATTAGATTAGGACATTTATCATTATTTTATATCAAGAAGAGTTAAAAGTGTTAAATTCAAAGTTTAAAAACTAATTTTTTTTAATATATGGTTATACATAACAGAAATTAGACTATATATATTCATTAGAAAG
Source organism: Viscum album (assembly GCA_963277665.1). Classification (NCBI taxonomy): domain Eukaryota; kingdom Viridiplantae; phylum Streptophyta; class Magnoliopsida; order Santalales; family Viscaceae; genus Viscum; species Viscum album. The sequence goes on from OY728121.1 coordinate 819,794,800, forward strand.
ATAAAAATATTTCCTACATAACGGAATTTTATTTATAATTTTTAGTCATTAAAAAATAAAATTTATTTATGAGAAAATAATGATGCATTAATTACCTTATTATTGAAAGATAAAAAAATTGATATTATAAATATCCAAATAAATTTTAATGTATAATATTGATTAATTACACTAATTTTATAGGTTAATATGAAATTTTAGGGTAGATGAAATAATTATTTTATGGTTATAATGTTTTTATGACTTTCAAAAAAACCAAAAACCAAATAGTGTCATAATTGGCATATTTCTGTTTTAAAAACAAATACTATATTATTAATTGATATAATATTCCAAAAAATATAAGTATCATCCAAAGGACATATAAAAGGTTAGATATATCAGTAATTAACCACTTGGGGTTCTCTTGGATTTTTATAGTATGTTTATTAACCATTTTTTATAACAATACAAGAATACATGGTAAAAGTTTAACTATTTAACTAAGAGTTAAATCTAAAAGATAAGGTTAATATGGTGACCTAAACCAGTATAAAACCTATTGGTTGAGAGGTTTTAGACCTATTACCACCTTATCCTCGAAATAAATTATTTTGGAGCGATTATAAACTGAATATGATTGTATAATAAAATAATATTTCATGTTTTTCCTAAAGTGACCCTCACCTCTCTTATAAAAGGGTACATCCCTTTCTCTCAAAATCATAACTCCAAAGCCTTTTGACTCGGCCAACCCCTACTCAAATACCCTCCAAAATACCCTAAATTCTACCTAGAGTCATTACATTGATCATAAATCCAACCAAAGGATCCATTTTGATCAACTCAAAAGGAAACTCCCGAAGAAGAGGTAATAATTTCACCACCCCTTTCAAAGTTATTTTCTTCTTCAACTTCCTATTTCTTTGTTGTGTCCATAAAAAAATAATAACTCCAGTAACTTATAAATAATATCATGTTATTTTAAATATAGTACAACAATTTTAATTATAATATCCATCCTATGAATGACAAGTCACCATACGTACGTACGTACGGATTACGGTCTCCACGTCGCGGTGTAGTTTTTTATTCAAACACTTAATTATCTAGATGGGTATAATAGTGAGTGTAACTGATGTAAAAAATAAATATAACCTGTTATGGATTATTTATATATGATATAACATCCAATTTCTATTGATTTCACCATCAATAGAATGGTATTGTCGCTCGTGCGTATGTATGGATTACCATCTCCACGAACGCGGTGAGATTCATTCTCCATCGTAACCATTAAAGAATAAATTTTATTTTATGAATAAAAAATAATGTTTAAGAACTTAATATAATTCTGGATATGAATCAAATATATCTTATCCATATCAATCATGTCTTACATAAAAAAAACTTATAAAGGAAAACAAATCAGTTAACACCCAAAACAATGATACTACTAAAATATTATTAACAAAGAAATATTAGAAGATCATATATGATATCATATTTATGTATTTGGTTCTTGAATAATTTAATAAAAATTATTTAACTATTATACAGGAGGTTAAAGGACCCTTGATCAAGGAAAAGTACAAGGTAAAGGTTAATTCTACAATCTCTTTATTATCCAAGGTTGTTTATATGTGAGTATCTACTAGGACATTCTTATCATCCACATCTGTGTTTCTTAGAAAAGTATTTAAATTGTATTTAATATATACTAGAATATTGGTTAAATTAATTTATACACTTTTTTTAATTTTTATAATATGTTTATAAAGGAATCATTCCATCGTTTTCCACACAAGGACCTTTATGACCTTTTCGACAAAATTAAGGAATGAATGTTTTTTAAATTATTCAGTGAGTGAATAATTTTTCAACCATTATAACACCTTCTAAGATTCCATTATAAGTTTATAATAATATTTTAAAAATAAATATTTTCTTTTATGATTACATGACTTTTAAATTATTTCAAAATAGAAAGAGATATTTCTCTCAAATGGTTTTGATTTCATCTATGTCAACATCCTTTGATGGATTTTAAACTTTTTTGAAGTTGATTTGTTAAGATAAAATATTCCATATTTTATTGAATTTTTCATGATATGTTTGACTTTTTATGTGTTATTTTTATACCATTCATGGTTTATGGTTAAATTATTAACATTTTCTATGCTAGTTTTAATACGAATGTTTATGTTATGTTGCAGCCTTTTATATGAGGAATGCATTGGTCTTAGTAAGTGAAGAGTGGAGCCCACTATAGCTACTTGATGCATCAGTAGGTATCATGGGAAAATCTAGTTTCTTGGCACAATTCCATGAAAAACTATTTATTTTTAGTCCGGGCACGATGCCTTGACTATGTGGTTAGGATGTGCGACATTTCACATTCCATCATTATAAAATTGGCTATTGATATTACATGTGATTATTAGACTAGTAGAATACCCATGTGAATAATTAAATAGAGTTATTTGATTTATCTTTTCCATATTAGTTTAAAGTTTGAGTTTATAAGGATTATGTTTTAGTCTTATACACTGCTTTAAATTTTTATGCTTATTTTGGAAAGTTCCCGCTATATTGTTATCCTTACTGAGCATCTGAGCTCACCCCTTTCTATGTTTTATTTTTCCGAGGATGTGAAGAAGTATTTTATGATTTACCTACATGGATTAGATATGGGATATATGTGTGTTCAAAGTGGAAACACTATTGTTTCTTTTTCATGATGTAATGTAAAACTTATGTATGTATCTAGAACTTCCAAGGCAACTAAACTGATCGGTCTTTTGGGATTTGACCCATGTGATCATGATAATGTTATGTAATAATGCACCGAATCTGGGTAACTAGGGTTGGGGCATTATAGGTAGGGTAGTATTTCATCCAATGTTAGTAAACATCATTTGTGAGGTTATTGATTGAGTAATAGTTTTCATGGATGAAATCTTGGTGTACTTTCATTCTCAAAACGAACACACAAAACATCTTGATATTGTTTTGAGTATATTGAGAGTGAACCAAAAATTTGGCATGCCCACAAAATTCCACTTTTGGATTGATAATGTCTACTTAATGGGTGTAATTTTCATAATGGTTAGAATATATTTTGACCCATAGAATGTGAGATTTGTGGTTTCATGTGAGTATCCAAAGAATATTTTTACAATATGGTGTTTCATGGGGTTAGATAGATTTTATAGGGAAAAAGATACATAGAATTATCTCTATTGGTGTAGATATCCAGGTATATCTTCCCTAATGACTATTCTATACTATCTCTTGATAGTGTGGTAGATTATACTATTGATCTGGGTCTAGGTGAAACATCAGTATCTATCCTTCCAAAGAGTATAGAACCTACCAAGATTCAAGAAGTCCAGATATAGTTGGAGGACCTATAAGTCAAGGGGTTTATTTTTCCCATCACTTATCCTTGAGGTTTACCCATTCTTTTCACTAATAAGGAAGATATGAAACTCAATATTTGTGTGGATTACTGGATATTGAATCATACTACAATGTAGAATCATTATAATTGACCTATTATTGTTGAAACTTTTTACTAGGTCCAAGTAGTTTGGGTTTTCTTGAAGATAAATTTATTGTCAATCAACCACTAGGTGTGTGTTCGTACTTCAAACATACCTCATACATCATTTTGAAGTAGGTTTTTTCCTTTATGAGTATCTAGTTATGCCATTCATTTTGGTGAACATGCCTACTATTTTATGGATCTGATGAACCGGGCCTTCCATATATATTTGGATTCATTTGTGGTAGTTTTCATGGATGAAATCTTGGTGTAATTTCATACTCAAAACGAACACACAAAACATCTTGCTATTGTTTTTAGTATATTGAGAGTGCACCAAAAATTTGGTATTCTCACAAAATTCCACTTTTGGATTGATAATTTCTACTTCCTGCGTGTAATTATCATAAAGGTTAGAATATATTTTTACCCATAGAATGTGAGAGTTGTGGTTTCTTTGTAGTATCCTAAGAATATTTTTACAATATGGTATTTCATGGGTTTAGATATATTTATAGAAATTTTATTCAAATATTTTCATGCCAAGTAACACCTATTATAATATTAAATATGAATTGAGTAAAATTTGTATTGTTTGAATCATGTTTGAGAGCCTTTAAGTAATTGAAAGGACGATTGAATTCAGCACTGATCCATATTATTCTGGATCAGGAATGATGTTATATAGTTTATTGTGATGCATCTGGTATCATTCTTTGAGTAGTTATGATGAATTAAGGTTGAGTTGTGACACATGGTTCTTGTCACTGGAGGCCACATGAGAGGAATTACCCAAAACACGACCTCAATCTAATAGAGGTAGTACTCTCCTTGCATTGTTAGAGGCACTACTTTTTAGAGGAACTCTTTATTGTTTATATTGACCACTGAAGACTTAGATACATATTTACTAATTTTGAATTAAATATAAGATAATGAATGTGGTTTGAATGCATATAGTGATTCTATTATGATATTTCTTACACATTTGGGAAGGAAAATGTTGTGCCCGATGCTCTTAGCCAGAGGACTCAAACACAGGTAGTTCAAGAGGCCAATAGTGAGTGGAAATTTATTAACCTATTTTATGGGATTCATTTAGAGGTATAGATGAACCACATGAAGACTATGATTTTGGATTTAGTAGTGACTATTTCACTTATTAATTTATTGAATATGATACAACTTTCAAAACTAGAGGGACTAGTCCTTAGGGAGTGTGTTTTAGGAGAGGACCCATCGATAAATTGGATTCACCGCCAGGCTAGATTATTTATAGGGATATGGTATTGTGACTAAATAGAAACATACAGGATACAAGAGCCATGTGAGAGGAACTAATGTGATAATACCATGTTTATAGTTAGTAAGTACACCCTAATAATATAAATATATACCGTGAATTACACAAACAATATTTGTGGGCTAGGATAAAAAGATAGATAATGTGTTTTGAGACCAGCTTACCAAGATCACCATTTGGTAGTCACACAATATGGGTGATCATAGAAATATTAACTAAGGTCTCTCACTTTGTATCTATTATTGGGACCTTTTTAGTGGATGATCTTGGAATGAATTTTTATTAAGAGATTATATTACTTGATAGAGTTCCAAATACTATTGTATTTGACAAATATTCTCATTTTACTTCACTATTCAAGAAAGGGTTCTAGATTGCATTTGGTTCATAGGTACTTTTGAGTAAAACATACCACCCTCAGACTGATGGACAATCCAAGTATACAATCCAGGTGTTATAGGCCATTCTTAGAGCATACAACCATGATTTTAGAGGTTCTTGGGAAAATAACATACCTCAAGTCATGTCTGAAACCAATAATAGGTTTTAGGAAATGATATAGATGGATTATTATGAAGAAGTATATGGTAGGTCATGCTGTTCAACCCTGTACTAGTTAAGGGTAAGAAAGGTAGTGCTAATACGACCAAATCTCATTTGGGGGACATCAGAATAGGTGAAACTTATCATAAAGCACATGGGATCAGCTCAGTTAATGTATAAGTGTTATTCTAATTATCTCCGTTGACCTATGGAGTTTGAGGTTGGTGATTCGGTCTTATTGAATGTTTGTCCTAGTATGGGGCATCGATGGATTCAGAAGTAAGTGAAGATGTCACCATGGTTCATTGAATCCTTTGAGATTATGGAGAGGGTTGGGCTGATAGAAAATTAGATATCTATTAATCAAAGGCACAAATATAATAATTACATATTCCACAAGTCTCAGTTCCACCATTGTCACTCCAGTTTAACTCATGTCCTTCCGCCTGCTGAGGTTGAGTTGAATGTTGATGTTTCTTTTGAGGAGCAGCCTATTCATATTGTTGATTTGAGCATGAAGGCACTTTGATGTAGGTTAGTTCCTTTAGTCTAGGTTCTATGGTAGCATAATAGTGTATATGAAATGACATGGGTGTGATAGACTAAAATACATGCACAATGGCTAGAGTTATTCTCAGATGATGCTTTAACACCATTTGACGACCAACTTAGAGATGAGTTGTCTTAATAGGGGGGATGTAAGATCCAAATTTTCTTATATAGAATGGATATTTTAATTTTTTGTTTTAAACATTCATTTTCAAAATAATGAATGTTCCTAAGGTCTTGATAATGTTTTTAGGATCATCTTGGTATTGTTTGGAGCCTAGAACTATTAATTTTTGAGAAACAACATGAGGCACATTATTGGAACACAATTAGTAGTTACCATGAAGCTAAACTTTGTGAACCATATATATAAGAGCGCAATTAGATAAAATATATGGGTGAGGCTACACTATCGTGTGAAAAATTGAAGAGAAATAGTATAGGGGACACACAAGGGATTAACATGATTGGTCAAACCATATGACTAGATTGAAGGGGTAGCACTTAGGTTGTAATCTTGCATGGTTTGTGCATGGTTAGGGAAAACCACATGGTCGAAACATGAATCCCTTAAAATTTGGTAAAATTACACATTTCCCTTGGTACCTTATAAATTATCACCCTATTTTTATTTCCTCTCCAAGAATATCTTCTTCCCTCATGAAGAGATCCCTTCCTCATTCTTTTAGGCTTTGAAACTTCTCCATCAATAAAAATCTAATCAGACAGTAATCAATCAGATCAGTTATCTAATGGTATGTTCTTCAATCCATCACCTTCTTTTCTCAGTTTATCTTTCTGTATTCGACATTATTTATACACAGGATAATATGAGCTATTTTTAGGGATTTTTTTAATCCCTCCATTTTCTTCCATCCTATCCCAAATTGGAAGCCAATACAAGGTGAGGGTTTGTTAACTTCCATAAGGTATGTGGCATATAACTTTCACTCAAGTAAATTTATTTATATTTTCTACCATTATGCCGAATGATAAAATTACCCATGAATCACCCTTGAAATTAATATTTCTTAAATTAGTTTCCTAACTTAAATTTCTAAAAGTTTAATTAAATAAACCTTATATCACTAGAGTTTGGTGGTATCAATTTGAGCCACACCTTAGGTGTGATCTATATATTCCTGTTTGACCCTTGTATATTATTATCCAGAACACCCTTCAATGTTGTTGGAATCCTAATGTATTAATCATTTTTTAATGATCATAAATATTTTTCAACCTAGTTAACTCCTGTAAATTATATCAAATAATGTGTATTAATGTTTAAATTATTCTCATGCTTTAAGAAGATACATTCATGATCTTAATTACTCTACATCCAGTTTAATTACTTTATACTATCCTTCATTTACTCTCATAGTACCTTATTTAAAAAATGTTTATGTCTAATCTATTCTATTGTCATAATTGTTTAAGTTTGAACATAGTTACTTGGAAAAGTCTAAGACACCGTGAGTCTGCCACTGGATATGTCTTTCTAACACTGTGAAGCAAGACACCGTGAAGTAGACACCGTGAAGCGGACACTATGAGGAAAGACACCATGAAGCAAGACACTGTGAAGCAAGACACCGTGAAGCAAGAAATGATGAACTAGACACTGTGAAGGAAGACACAGTGAAGGAAGAAACCGTGAAGCAGACACCATGAACAAGACACCATAAAACAAGACACCATAACCATGAGACACTGTGACCCTAATACACCGTGACACTCAGACATCGTGATCAATCTAGACACCGTGTGAAGGAGACATAGTTTTAATGACTTACTGTGTCACTGTTTCTTAAACTATTTTTTCTCCTTTCAATTTAATTTCTAACGGTCATATTTGATGATTTTAATGGTAGACATATCATCAGACAATATGAGGTAGGAGGTGTAGAATACATGAAACCTGTCGGATCCAACACATGCATTACAAGATAAAAGTAATGTGTGGACAAGAATCAAAAAGCGTGATACAAAAACAAGAAGGAAAGGCTGTGAGCAAGATAAAGAAGAACATAATTAGAGAAAGTTTCAAAGGAAAGGCCCATTGCATGCAAATCGACACTGATGAAGAACACACAGAGCATATTTGAAGCTTAGAGAACATATTCACTCTGTTGAACCTTACGAAGAACACAAGATGAATCACAACACTCTATTTTACAGACAATGACATGAACTCTGCATCTGGTTTATCTCAAAAGTCAAAAGATGAAAATACAAACACTCAGAGATATTTTAAACCCATCTCCATTTTCTGCTCTGTTGTGTATCTATTTATTACCTTTTGATTAGAGTGTGTACCTATAGAAAAACACACTCTATCTCCTGCATTAAACTAAAGGTTACAAGATATCCTTACTCAACCATTCTCTTACTCTTTTGTATACCCACAGATATGTGTGGAATAGGTCCCTATGTGGCCTGGTATTTTGTCCCCACAAAAACTGTGGAAGAGGTCCTTGTGTAACCTGGATAGTATGTGTACTGTTGTTAACCCCAATCCAGGGTGTGGATCAAAGTTTATTTATATAAACTGCTTGGCGGCAGGTGATCACCAAGTGGAGAGTATTAGGTCTTGGCTTGAGACTGAACCACTTGTTTCATATCCTCTATGCTGCTTAATTTTTTTTACTCTAGTTTATTTCTTTACTATATAATCTAGAAATCACTAATTTTACATTGATAGTTAGTCTTGGAATGAAGTTATAACTAGATTTTCTTAGTAGAATAACTTCAAAAGTAACATTAATAACACAAATTTAGATTACAGATAATTAATCAATCTTCTAATAAGTTACATAAATAGTCAAACTCTTATAACAGTATAACCTAGATTAACTGGGCTACATTTAATCTTTGGGGAAACCATTTTAGAAATAAATTTTACAGAAATTTTTATAGTTACTCAATTCACCCCTCCCCTCTTGATTAATCTACTCCGACCAACAGATGTGTATGGATGGATTTATAAAAAAAAGATTTAATTAATTTTAATTGATGAACTGTTTCATTGTCTCGAGGAATGTGTGTTTCACCTATAATATTAAATTAGAAGTAAACTATTAATTTTAAGATAGAACTTATATTTCATTTCTATTTTAAAATTAAATGAAATTGATTGAATAAAATGGTAAGAGTTCTTGGTAATGGTTTTCACATGGCCTTTGTTTATTTTTAAATACAATGTTGGTATTCCAATTATGAAACCTTTTCCTATTAAAGGAGGTTATAATTGATATAGCCATGTGTTCCTAAGGTAATACCTTGAGAACTCAATGTTTATGAACCCATATATTCATTTCACAAATGGATCTCTATTTTCAGTGTTTTTGAGGAAAAAGGAAGAATTTTTAAATTTTCTAAGCACACACTGTGTACTCGCTTGCAGCGTATTGTTGTGTACTATCCATGTAATGGCCGAGTACATGCCCATGTGGAATGCTTAAAGTGGTAGCCGATAGAGGATAGTACATGAAGTTTACATCAAATTAACACACAGTGTAATGTTTCTTTTATTATAGTAATCAGACTGGGGTCTTGTCCCATCCCCAGAACACATCTATTCATTCCGTGATTCATACAGGAGATAAATGAGATGACCTAGAACATTGAAACCCTATTGTTCCTCCATCTGAGATCTGATCGAGACACCACCAGCTACGTTGGATTCCCACCGGTGAGTTCTATCTTTCCATAGAGCCTATATTCCTTATTTTTCCTCTGTCTTGAGTTATTAATGGTTGATTTTTTTACTTTTTTTTAGATCTATGATGTTCTATACTGATTCAAGGGTTGGCGTTCAAGAGTGTTCATCGTACGACATTGAGGTAGGTGGTTTGTTCCTTTACTTGCTTGTATTTGGATTATATATTCTAAAAGTTCCAATACCCATGTTTAGGGTATTACGGGTTATAGAATTTAACCGTTTTTAATAACTACTATCATTTGTTGATTGGTAAAGGGTTATTTTCTTAGCTGTAAGGTTAAATACCTTGATTATGGATGTGTTTCTCATGTTTGAAAAATTATGGCTGTTTGGTCTATAATTTCTTGTTATGCTTTCTTTTTTTCCATGATTTTTGTTGTTTGGAAGGAGTTATTATTATATGAGATGCATGTGTTTTGAATTGTGGATGTTGACCAAAATTAATTGACTGTGAGAGCTTCCTGATGTATGGTCATTTATGTATAATTCTTATTATCAGTGACAAGAGGCATTGAATTTGAGAGCTTCCATGGGGTCATTGACCAGAGGGGTTAGATTGTGAGAGCTACCTAGAGGGTCATTATTAAACATATGTTGGATCATAGGGAATTGACTATGAGACATGCCATAGAGTATTTATATTTGTTATCACCTTGCAGGCCAAGGGGTGTTGACCATGAGAGATACTCAGGTGGACACTTGTAATTGATTGTTTCCATGTGGAACCAAAGTGGATGGACTATGAGAGATTTCCTAGAGGGACAATATTATTTTATTGACATGATGATATGTCAAACCAGATGGGTTAGACTATGAGAACATTCCCAGAGTTTTGGTTGTGAATGATTAACTGATTGTGACAAGCCTACCAAGCCAAAGAACAACCTTGGACTCAGTCTTACTTGATTTTTAGATGGTCTTTTGAGATGTCTGTTTATTGTTTTTATACAGAGGAATAAAGATCTTAGGATAGATACTGAGGTTTAACTATTAAATGGTTTGATTAATTTTTAAATGTAAATGAATGTAATTCAAAACTTTAGAATTGTTACTTTTGAGTACTTCCTAGTTTATTGATTAATTTTTTCATATTACCTATTATATATATTCAATGATAGTTAGGAACTAATATTCAGGTGGTAACCTACAAGGATCTATCTCACACCCTATTTAGGTCATGATTTTTAGCCCAAATAGATTATATGGCTGTAGGTATAGATAAGGGAAAGCACCCTTCTACCTCATATACTTGATTGCTGTTGGAGCTGGAGAGCATGGGACCAAGATGGGGCTTGCAATGTAGTTAGAGTTATTTAGTGTTTTCTATAATTTTGTTTTTATATTTTATTTATAGTACTGTGAATTAGTTATCTCTTTCATAGATACTTGTGACATGCATAATTATTAACATATATGTTGTAATTGTTTATACTATCAGTCTTTTGTTGTTTAATTTGTTGTAATGTATTACTACTTCCACTATTGTTTACTATTTTTTTCCACTGTGTTACTCTGCCTATGAGGGAATTGTTTCCTCAATGTCATACTCAAGGCCCTCTCTACTAGTGGGAAGCTTCTGGAGTTAGGGTAAATGTTCATGAGGCCATGTGACCAACCAGGTAAGGGCCACCTTTGGGTGGCACTCGTAACTGGAACATTAAAAAGTGGTATCATAGATATTTCTTTTCTTCTTTGTATTACTATTTTGAGACTACAAATAGGGATAGAAAGGAATCAATAATTGGTAATATGATGTGCTAGAGATTAGCTAACCCATGTACTGGGAAAATCCATGTTACCTTGAATATTTCAATTTTTATGGTTTTGTAATTGATACAGTTGATTTGATTTCACCATTGGATGATTCACTTGTTTTGTGCAGTTATGATTTATATCATTGATGTTCTATTTCTGTTCAAACATGAGGAGATGAGGGTATGACATCTCATGGATCATATATTAACTTTATAAAGATCACATGTCATGCATTCTTGTCATTCCACTTAGGGTGCATTACTAATTTCTTGTTGATGTGATAGATGTTTTGCTAGATATTTATACTATTATGATGTATTCAATGATTAAATACCTTCTATTTTGATAAGTTAATAGAATATGTAATGTTTCTTTTGGATTGACACCAAATTTGACCCCTAAGGAGTTATGTGCCCTCTTAGATTGCAATTTGGGGGATCTTGTTTTATCTTTAATTGAATTTTGTCAAGTTATGATGTTAATACGAATGCCAAACATTGATTCGCAGGTGTATGGGATATCATGGGTTGTAATTTTTCATTACGTGGAAAAAATTATATATTTTAGGGGTTTTAGAGGAGTTTAAAAGGCCTACTATCTAAAAAACTAGACAACATGACATGTGATTTTATAAACACACGCCATGTATTCTTCTATTTTGGATGAAAAAACATTTCTTAAGTACACTAAGTGTACTGCATGTACAATCCATGCCATCTTTACCCATGTGATTGACTGTGTGAGCATAGACATAGGGTTGGAAAAACCTTGGTTGAACATGCCAATTTTTGGGATTATACGATATGCCAAAAGGATTCTGTGTCTGTTTGTCTGACTAATGACATAGGTGGATGAAAATGAGGGAGTACATGCTGTATCCAATTATTTCACGCCATGTAGAGTCGACCGTGTCTCTGACCATGTGACCAACGACATGGGTGATTTGAACTTAAGTAGTACATTCTGTGTCTAGGGTGAACAAACCATGTTGTGTTACCCAAGATAGAACCATGTAGTTCGAGCCGTGTATAAAAACTTGGACATGAGGTAAAATTCAAGTTCATGCCATATCTAAGGATGAACACGTCTTGTGTAGAATTATTACATGACTAGAGTTGGCCGAGGTACATTCCCATGTTGAAACCTAAGGGAACATGCAGTATAAACCTATTTTTTATAACTTGAATGTTTTTGAATTGACCCAAACTTTTACTAATGAAAATTCATTTTGATCTGATTAAATGTATTATTATATAAAATGGTTATATAAAACATATGTACTTATTTGGTTTTATGTTTTTGGATTTTAAAATACCATTAAGAATTGTAACCATTTCTACTATAGATATTGAACAGTGATCACATGATTATTTTAAATACAGGGCTTTAACAAATCCAATTTACTCAGAAAAATGAAGTGATGGCCTAATCTAGTAGAATTTCTCTGTACGAAGCCTGTTTTTTGGAGTTCGGAAAGGAGGTGGTATCACTGAGCTTCGCTCTTGACCATGCCCAAGCGGAGCTTCAACACTTTAATCATGAACGAAACAGCCTATAGGAGAAGTGGAAGTAGATAGATATTACCACGCAATCAATGTTATATAAGCCACCCCAAGATTCTATCTCCATCACACACCTTACCCATAGGTCATATGCGAGTGTTATAAGGGTTTATGTAAAAAGTAACCAAGAACTTTTATTATGTGAATTATTTTTGTGTAGAATAAATAATATACATTCATTTTATTATTTTCTTACTTTGTAAATAGTTATTAAAGAAAAAATAATATCTTTATTTAATATTCAATTAATAAATCTATTTTTATGAATTAATGTTTTTTTAAATTAAACAGTATTTTAATAAAATATTATTACTATATTAATTTTTATTAAATATAAATGATCATATAATTATATGAATAAATTTGAAATTTTTATTAAGGTTTGAAAGCTATTTTATCAAAACCCATGAATTTTCGATAAATGAAAATTTTTATTTTAAAAGTAAAAATTCATATATTTAGAAAAATATTTAGATAAAATTAATATTATTTATGGAAACAGGACATCAAAATTATCCAATGGTAGATTTTTCATAATATTCCAAGACAATCAAATTTTTGGGTACAAATTAAATACCGTTAAAATATATAATGTGTTTTATGACAACATAATGACCCATTAGTGATGTAATAAAATACTATAAATGTTATGTTTGGAAAATATATGTTTTAAATTTAAAATAATGCAAATTTAGGTTTTTTGGATTTATTTTACAAAGCCTTAGTGGACCCTCCTAGACTTATAAAACATTTTAACATTTTAAAATAATTTCTTTAAGAATGCGACTCATGTCCACATACGAAAGCCTAATATTTTAATAAGTTCGTCCATTAGAATTATAAAATAATTTTTTCCAATCCAATTTTTCAAAAACCATGCGAAAAACATGGTATGTTTAGAGGTTGTGATGTGTTTAATGTGTGGTTTCCAAAACCTAAATAATAAATAATTCCATCTCCTTTCCTATATAAACCCACTAAATCTCCCATTCCTCATCACTCAAACCATTGGAAGCTAGACTAACCCCTTCCATACTATCTCTATAATCCCCCCAAGGATCCCCAAGATCCCAAGAATCCCCTCTTGAGCCTCTCCCAAGGATTTGGGATCACACTTCCAAGTAAGGGATTTCTTCCATTCTCATTTTTGTCCAAATTTCTTTATGTTGTAATTACATTTTATTTTCAATTAAAAATGTTCAGGTATGATGTATAACCTCCCCTACACAACCCTACTAATGTTTTAATGATGATATACTCAATTCTCTTTCATTAATGGCACTTATGTACACCCATTACCAAGCTGAAATTCCGTGAGGGATTTCTCTCTCCTCATTTACATTCAAGTAATTATTTTATTTTATGTACCTAAATTCCATTACATATGTTGGGAAATGTATATATATGACCCCATTACTATACATTTCATTCCCATATTATGAGATACCCTTTCTATCTCAACAACAATTTTTATGAATTCTTATGTCACACTGTTATGCTGCCCAATATGATCTACGGTTTTCCAAGCCAAAGTCATTGTGAAGTGAATACCATGCCCATTTATCTATCAAGGGTATTCACCTTTATGAACATTTACTTATCGATTATATAGTTTCTTGTATGTATTCTAAATTCCTTTATCGTGGAATAAATGATGATGCTGAATGATTCCATGTTGTATGATCCATGTTGCAAACTTATGCCAAAAATGAAATGATTAAGAAGTGTGTGCCCTAATAGATCTCCAATGCATTGGGTAATGATTAGTATCATGATACGTCAAGTGAAATGAGGGTTTACTCATGCTCCCTGAGCAATGAAATTTGGATCATGCTAATATCATGATAAATGTTGTTGTCACAATTCCATGTTATGATAATCATGTTATATCATGTCTTTATGTTCACATTTTTCTTGTGCACCATTGATATACCTAATTTATAACATGTACTATATTATTCATGTTATGGCTTGTTTACAACATTTCAGGGGTTTATAGATCTCCCTTTTATTATGAATGTCCTTAGGTTTTCCCATGAAATTAAAAGTACAAAAGAATGTCGTGGTCATTTAAAAGAAGTTTTCAATAAAGATGTTGTGATTTATGTTCTATGTTGTTATGTAAAATTCCTAACTTCCCAAGACAGTAGACCTATCGATCCTCAAAGTTGTATTAATTTAATGTTTATATAATAAATCATGTTTAAGTGTGTAATAAAGAGTAGGGTTATTATAGTTGTTATCGGAGGATATGTTTAGTTATTTTTCAGATTTGGATTTTAAAACCCTAGTGAAAGGATTATGGATAAGATTAAGTATAATAAAAACATCCCTAAATTTTGGTGATTATTGAGTAATTGTTTTGTTATGGAAATAAATCCTTGCATAGATACGAGCTTGTACAGGTGGCTCTGGGACATTTTTATATAGGGGTAAAACCCAAAATCACCGCTTTGAGATAGACTCAAACGAGAACTGGTGCACAAAAACGGGGCTTGCAGCACTCTTGGTTACAACACTCCCATGGGATATACTTTGGAAAATTCATAATCTTAGTATGAAAAATTGTTAAGGGAATTAAAAAAAATACCCTAAGAATATATGTTGGGAAGTAGATCATGGATAACATAGATATGTTAATCAAATAAATGTTATTTATAAGTGATTCCTTTTTTCATTGGATTCCTCTTTATGTATTACCCCTAAGTTTCATTTTATTTAATCAAATGGCAGGTAATAGGAGGACTCTAGCTAAAAAATCATGCAAAGATCAATGTGATCACTATTTTAATGAGATGCATAATCTTATGGGAGTGAGAATCACAAAATTTTTACCAATAGTCTCTCAATGAACTCAGGTTTTGAATAGAAACATGGGTCAAGGGGAACATTAAACCCCCCTCCCCTTAAGAAAGAAAAAGCAACAATTAAGAGATTCATGAGACAAATGCCTCCTACATTTATTGAATCATCCAATAATTCAATCATAGAACAATGAATCAACTCTATTGAGAAGATATTCTCCATCCTTCAATTTTCTGAACAAGAGAAGGTACTTTTGGCTACTTATAGTATGGTGGGTGAAGCTGATCAATGATGTATATTGATCAGAAATATGAAGCGTGAGGAGGAGATCGAGGTGTTGGAATGGAAGGATTTCCTAATATATTTTTTTGATAAATATTTTCCTCACACCCTCCGACATAATAGGGAAAGGTACTTCCTTGCCCTCAGGCAAAGAGACACCAATACATCCGAGCATACGAGTAATAATTCACAAGGATTTCACGATATACCTCCATATTTTTCATTACCCCCAAATGCAAGGTTGAATGCTTATTTGGTGGGATAAAACCTAGCTAATGGAAATCCCTAGAGATCCATGACTTCGAAAACTATGAAGAAATTTTCTGATGTGCACTCAAAGTTCATATGTAGATTAGAGAATCTTATAGGTATCATGAGAATAATAAGTGCAAGGTATACTTTAATTTTGGTGGTCCGATGGTTAAATGCAACGGTGCTAAGAAATTCCATCACCCGACTAGCCCATGTTTTGGAAAGAAGCCCCCCAGAAATTGCCTGAAGTGGATGAGGAAATTATTTAGGTGTGGTAGAGAAGGGAACCTGGCTATTAACTACTGACAAGAAAAACCCATTGCTGTGATAGAGGAGATAAATTCTCTATTCGACCCTCTATGCATTGTTCATTGATTCAAATGAAAATAACCAATGCACTTTTCAAACTAGTGCCCTAAGCCATGGGTTTTCAGAGGCAACCAACAACCTCCAAGTCTAAAAGGGAGATCTTTTTCCTTCATTACCATCGAAGTGAACCCCAAAAATGAAGGCTTTGATAGGTATTCTAGTTATTAATTCAATAATGTCAAAAATACTTTTGGATTCCGGTTCTATACATTCTTTTATATCATGAAAGTATAGCAGAAGAATCCCAACACCACCACAAATCATGGAAGTAAAGATGTTGGTGAGAATGGAAAATGGGGAAATTATTGAATCCCATGAATATAACTCCCACTAGTAGAAAAATGGTCTTTAACGTCGGTTTTTTTAATTTTGACGTCAGTTTTTAACCGACGTTGAAGCTGCCGATGTAAAAATATGATTTTTTACGTTAGTTTTTGTAAACCGACACCAAAAATGAATTACATTTGTTTTTTAGCATCGTTTTTGTAAAAAAAAACGACGCCAGCAAAATCCATCCGTATAATTTTTTACGTCGGTTTTCTTAAAAACTGACGCCAAAAAAGTTTTAAAAAATAGTTTCGATGTCGGTTTTTAAAAAAACCAACTCCATAAATGGAAAAAATTATTTATGGAATCAGTTTTTACAAAAAATGACACTGAAAAGTAAATTTTTCTTCTTCCATGTTTTAGATCATTTCTTAAGCTTCAATTGGACAGGTCATGGAGAAAAAACAGAGTTACAGTTCAAAAGTTATAGTTTTCAGAAGTTTAATTTGTCAATGTTTCGATTGGTATAACTCATTTCAAATAAAATTTGATAAACATAAATTAAAATCACATACACCAAATAAAAATGGTGATTCATAATTAAATTTACCCCACCGATGGTAAATCACACTCTAATGTTCTATATTTGAAACTCGATAATAATAATAAACCATCTCTATAAGAAAGATAATCGAGCTGTTTTGAAATGAATGAAAAGAATAACAAAGAAAATTAGTGATTAGAATAGGTACCATGTTCAAATTAATGATTGAAGCCGTGTTGAAAACATGATTTAATTGAAGAGGTTGAAAATGTTGAAAGAAGGATAAAATGGATTTATATATAGTGAATGAAAATATTTTCAATAGCATTGTATGGAAATGTAGGCGGGATTTTAAAAAGTTAAACGTGCGTTTTGAAAAAATTGAAATTTTGATCATGTGTATTGGAGAATACTCTTTGGCATAAGTTTTTTTGAAACCGACATGGAAGAGTATTTATATTGGTCTTTTGGTGTCAGTTTTGTAGAAAACTGACGCGGAAAATATCAATTGATGTCCTTTTTGGTGTCGGGTTTAAAAAAAACTGACCCTAAAAAGTAAAAAAGGACTTATTTTCCACGTTGATTTTTAAATAAACCGATACTAAAATTAAAACAAAATACTTTTCACGTCCGTTTTTATAAAAACCAACACCAAAAACTAAATTTCTTTTTTTGGTGTCTTTTTTTAAAAAACCCGATGCGAAAAATAAAAAAAATATTTGGCATAGGTTTTTATGAAAAGTGATGACAAAAAATGGAAATAAAAAATTTAAAATGTTGTAGATAATTTCTTAAGATTCGATTTTACTGGTCGTGGAGCTAAAAATGAGTTATAAATTAAAAGTTATGGTCTTTGAAAGATTGACTTTTTTAAGACTTCTATTAGAGAAGATCAACTTTCGAAAACCATAACATTTAATCTGTAACTCCGTTTTTTCTCCACAACTAATCAAATCAAATCATATGAAAAAATCTAAAACTTAGTTAAAAAATCTAATTTTTGGCATAGATTTTTAAAAAAGACGATGCCCAAACTAATATTCTTTCTTTTTGGCATCGGTTTTTAAATAAACTGATTGAAAAAATTCTCTAAAAACATATATTACGTCGGCTTATATGAAACTGATGTCAAAATAGCGATGTCAAAAACCATTTTTCCACTAGTGTCATACCCAATCACATTTTTTGGTTTGAACTTCTTGGTGAACATCTTCATACTCCCTCTGGTGGAATTTGATGCTATTCTTAGCATGGATTAGATTTACCTATATAGAGCCAAGAAAAATTGCTATGAGAGGAAAATCTCTCTCTATAAGGAGAATCGACCCCTGATTCTGTACAAGTGCAAGGTGGCAGATGAATATTTCTTATCACCATCATCTTAAGTGTGGATATTACTACCCTATGAGCACACATATCTTGCACATATGATTGATTCTAAGGAAAAAACCATCTTTTAAGACATGCTTATTGTGAGTGAATTCGCTGAAGTGTTTCTCAAGGAATTTTCTAGTCTTCCTCCTAAAATAGATATTGAATTCTCAATTGATATTATACTTGGGGAGTTTCCAATATCAAATACTCCATATATAATGTATTTTTTGGAGCTTGGGGAGATGAAGAAACAACTAGAGGAGAATCTGGATAAAATATTTATATGCCTAAGTGCTTCACTATGGGGTGCACCAATCCTCTTCATCAAGAAGAAAGATGGGTCAATGCGACCTTGTCTTGATTATCGTGAGCTCAAAAAAATCATTATAAAGAACAAGTATCTTCTTCCTAGAATTTATGACTTATTAGATCATCTACATGGTGCACAATACTCCTCTATAGTGGATTTGCAGTCAGGATATTACCAAGTAAGGGTGAAGAATGAGGATATCCCCAAGGCTGCTTTTCATACAAGGTACGGGTAGTATGAATTCATATTAATGCCTTTCAGTCTCACTAATTCTCCATAAATATTCATGGAAGTAATTAATAGAGTCTTTAGAGATTACTTCGAAATATTTTTGGTAGTATTTACAGCCAATGTTCTAATATACTCCAAAATCATGGAGGAGCATGAGCAGCATCTATGCACTGTACTAGAGACCTTTGGAAAGGAAAAGATTTATTAAAAGTACATCAAGTGTGAGTTTTTGTTGAAGTAAGTCTCATTATTGGGTCATTTCATGACAAGAAATGGGATATCTGTGGATCCCTCCAAGACATCTGCAATAGAGGGACGACCGAGGCCAACATCGGGGACAAATATCTGTAGCTTCCTGGGGTTAGATGGTTATTAACGCCGATTTGTGAGAAATTTCCCACGATTTTAAACCCACTTACCAAGATAACTCAGAAGGGAGTCAATTTTTCTTTGACTGATGAATGTGAAGAGAGCTTCAAGGAGTTGAAAAGGAGGCTTATCACTATGAACATTCTCACACTACCCACAATTGGAGAACTTTTTGTTGTATTTAGGGATGCTTCGAAGAAGGGAACATGCTATGTTTTGATACAAAATGAAAAAGTAATTACCTATGCTTTAAGGAAATTTAACGTTCATGAGAAAAACTATCAAACACATGATCTGGAGTTGGATATATTAATCTTCTCTTTGAAAATTGGGTGACATTACCTATTTGGGGAGAGGTGTGAAATATAACCAGATCACAAAAGCCTCTAGTATATATTCACACAGAAAGAGTTGAACATGCGCCAATGAATATGGTTAGAGTTGTTCAAATACTATGACCACTCAGTCCATTACCACCTTAGGAAAGTGAACAAGGTGGTGGATTTTCTAAGTTGAAAGGACCTAGCGATTCTATCAATGATGATAATTGAAAATGATCTAGTCTTATTATATTTGATGAATATGGACATGGGAATCATAAAAAAGGGAACATAATCAATCCTTTCACAAATGATTGCTCAACCATCTCTTTTGGAAAGGTTAAAGGATGCTCAAATGGATGACATGGGAATTAAAAAGAATGTGGAAACTATCAAAAAATTTAAATCCTTAGAGTTCATTTTTAGTAAAGAAGGAATTGTAAGATTTGGGTCATGAATATGTGTTCGATCAAATCCGGAGTTAAATAAAGTAGTTTTGGATAATGCACATAGTTCAAATTTGTCCATTCACCAAAGAAACACAAACATGTATCGATATCTCCAAGAGAATTATTTATAGGATAACATGAAGAAGGAGATCATTGAGTATACATTACCGTGACTTGTATGTCGGTAGGTGAAGGCTGAGATGAAAAAGTCTAAGGGTATGATGCAACCATTACCCATACCAACATGGAAATGAGATAACATCCCCTTGGACATTGTCACCAGACTTTTGAAGACATCCAAAGGAAAAAATGCTATATGGGTTGTTATTGATCGTCTGACAAAGACTGCACACTTGATTTCAATTCAAGAGGATTTATAATTGGATAAACTGGAACATATATATATATATATATATATATATATATATATACCAGAGAAGTTGTAAGGCTGCATAGAGTAGCACTATCTATTGTATCCGATCGATATCCAAGATTCACCTCTAAGTTCTGGAGGAGTCATAAACATGTTTGAATACTGAGATGAACTTTAGTATGACTTATCATCCTCAAACTGATGACCAATCTGATTGGACTATCCAAAAAATTGAGGACTTATTGAGAGCATGCTTAATGGACTTCAAAGGAGAATGGGATCAACATCTCCCTCTGGCTGAGTTCTCTTACAATAATAGTTTCCACTCAAGCATCCAAATGGATACTTATGAAGCCCTTTTGGGGAAGATGTGTAGAACACCAACATGTTGGGATAAAGTTGGGGAGTGAAAACTCATAGGTCTAGAAATGGTTGAAGAAATGGTGGAGAAGGTTTAGACCATCCAGCAAGACATTAAAGCTGCTCTGAGTCAAAAAAGGAGCTATGTTTAGAATCGTCGATGAGACCTAGAGTTTGATGTTGCAGACATGGTATTCCTATACATATCACTATGTAAGAGAGTTATGAAACTTGGTAAGAAGGGAAAGCTTAGTCCATGGTACATCGGCCCTTTTGATATCCTTGATTGCATTGGAGCAGGGGTCTATCGACTAGAACTCCCACCGAACCTATCTCAATTACATGATGTATTCCATTAAAAACTCTTAACGAAGTACATACCTGACACATCATATGTACTCAATCCATAGGTGGTACCATTGGAGAATTACATCACCTATGAAGACCAATCTGAGCATTAACATGTTAATCTAGAATGGATGTGGCATCACAGGGTTTCACTCTTATCCAAGACCAAGCTGAGCTTTAACAAGTTAATCTTGAACAGAACCGCCTATAAGAGAAGTGGAAGTTGATAGAGATTACCACACATGCGATGTTATCTAAGCCACCCCAAGAGTCTATCAGCGTTGCAAACCTTACCCATAGGTCATTTGTGGGTGTTATAAGTTTTTATTTAACAAGACCATAGAACTATTATTATGTGCATTATTTTTTATAGAATATAGAATAAATATTCATTTTATTATTGTTACTTTATAAATATTTTTTAAATCCCATATAATATTTTTAGTTAATATTAAATTAAGAAATATATTTTGATGAATTAATTAATTTTTAAATTAACTAATATTTTAATAAAATTTTATTAATAGACTTCTTTTTATTAAATATTAATGATCGTTTAATTTTTATGAATAAAATTGATATTTTTATTAAGGTTTGGAAGCTGTTTTTTCAAAACCCATGAATTTTCAAAAAATGTCAGTTTTTATTTTAAAATTAAAAATTCAAATATTTATAAAATTATTTACATAAAATGAATATTATATTTAGAATGAGTACGTAAGAATTATCTGAAGGTGAATTCTTCCTAATTTTCTGAGACTGTTTTATTTTTGGGTAAAAATTAAATACCGTTTAAATATATAATTTGTTTTATGATATAATAATGACCCAATAGTGACGTAATAAAATAATATAAATGGGATTTTCGGACAATATATGTTTTACCTTTATAATAATGTTATTTTAGTTATTTTTTTATTTAGTTTAGAAATCTTTTTGACCCTCCAATTCTTATAAAACATTTTAACATTTTAAAATGATTTCATTGAGAGTGTGACTCACCTACTCATAAGCAAGCCTAATATTTTAATAAGTTAGGAAAATGGGCTTATAAAATAATGTTTTACACTCCACTTTGGAAAAAATCACGAGCAAAAAATGTGGTATGGTTTCTAGTTTTGATTAGTTTAATGTGTGGTGTCCAAAACCTAAATAATAAAGAATTCCCTCTCCTTTCCTATATAAACCCCGTCAATATCCTATTCCTCTTCACTCAAAAAATTTGTAGCATGACCAACCCCTTTAATCCTCTCTATAGAATATTCCCATGGTTCCCCAATCTCCCAATAAGCCCTTATCTAACCTCTCCCAATCCTTTGGGATTACACTTCCACGTAAGGGATTTCTTCCCTTTTATTTTTGTAAAAACATCATTATATTGTTATGCCCTTTTATTTTCAATTAAAAATGTTGGTGTATGATTTCTCACCTCCCCTATACATTTCTATTTTTGTTTGAATGATGATAGACCCCTTTCTCTCCCATTAATTCCTCACATGTACACTCGTTACCATGTTGGAATTCTGTAAGAATTTCTCTCTCCTCATTTACATAATAGCAATTCTTTTATATTATGCATCTAAATTACCTTAAATATGTTGGGAAATGTTTCTATATGACCCCCTTACTGTCCATTTCATGTATATATTATGATTTACCCATTTCTCTCTCATCAACTATTTTTATGAATTCTTATGTCACGCCATTATGCTGCCCAAGTTGCACCGCTATTTTCCAAGTTGAAGTCATTGTGTAGTGAATACAATTATCATTTTTCTATCAAGGGTCTTCACCTTTACTCACAATTACATATCAAATATATAGCTTCAGTTATCTAATCCACATTAGTTTATCCTGGAATAAATGATGATGTTGAATGATTCTGTGTTGTATGATCTACATGGCACACTTATGCATGAAATGAAATGATTAAGAAGGGTGTGCCATGATAACGCTCCAATGCATTGGGTAAAGATTCGTTTTAGGATACGTCAAGTTAAATGAAGGTTTACTCATCCTAATTCTAGTTAAATGAGGGTTTAATAATTCTCCATAAGAAATGAGCCTTGGATCATTCTAATATCACGTTAAATATTGTTGCCACATTTCCATGTTATGTTAATCATGTTATATCATGCCTTTCTGTTCATTTTTCTCTTGTGCTCCACCGATATTCCTACAGCCTAAAATGTACTATATTCTTCATTTTATGCCTTGTTTACTCCCTTACTAGGCTTTATAGCTCACCCATTTCTTATGCATGTCCTCAGGTTATCCCATGAAATGGTAAGTATGAAGGAATGTTGTGGCCATGTAAAATAAGTTTTCAATAAAGATTTTGGGTTTTATGATTTAAGTGGTTATGTAATGATCCTAATTTCCCAAGAAACTAGAACTATCAATCCTCAGTGTTTTATTAAGTGAAATTTTATGTAATAAATTATTTTTAAGTGTGTAATAAAGAGTAGGGTTGTTATAGTTTTCTCCTCTTGATCTATTACTGCACGTTGAGGTTTCAGTCCTTGATAATATTAAACTGAGGTCTGTGCTTGACCTTACAGAGTCATGTCACCGAGACGTCATTAGATTGTACACCAGGTGCAGGTCCATGATCATACACTAGAAAGGATAGACCCAGGACAACCAGAAAATCCTCTCGTTATGCCCATCTTGGTACCAGCTATTATACTAAACGCAGGTGCTGATGCACAGTTCTATGAAGGCTTTATGAGGATGATGCAGACATTAAGGGAGCCCCACATCTTACCCCGTATATGGAAGAGCTGGAATGATTGTTCCAATAATATCATCCTCCCACTTTTTCTGGGGATGGAGGACCACAGGCTTCAGAGTCATGGTTGGAGGCCATGCTTGCTATCTTTGACCATCTTGAGACGTCTCTAGAGAGGGGGGTGAATCGTGAGATGTACATGTTATGTGATTCTACCATGAGATTATGGGATGTTATCTCACAGGAGGGACATCATCAGG
This sequence comes from Viscum album, assembly GCA_963277665.1. Classification (NCBI taxonomy): domain Eukaryota; kingdom Viridiplantae; phylum Streptophyta; class Magnoliopsida; order Santalales; family Viscaceae; genus Viscum; species Viscum album. The sequence continues at coordinate 819,819,403 of OY728121.1, forward strand.
ATATGTCTTGGAAAGAGTTTTAGAGGACCTTCAATGATTACTTCTACCCCGATATGTTGAGTGATGATTGAGCCTAAGAGTTCATGCAATTGGAGCAGGGAACTCTTTTAGGGATGAATTACTCATCCCATTTTACATAGCTACAACACATTAAACTTGTTCTAGGAGGTGACAAGTTATCTTTTGTAGGTGGTTTGAGGATGTTCTTTGATATGACATCCGATCACAAGTGAATGTATTCAGGCTGACTTCAGTGATGGCTATAGTGAACTAGGCACTGATTACTAAGCGTAATATGAGGGAGTTTGGAGCTATGAGCTAGGCCAGTATAGTATCCAGGGCGGGTGCTCCATCGACAGATAGTTGGAGGCGCTGAAGGGAGCCCTTAAACATTGTTTCTTTAGGTATCCATGTCACAAACCAGCCCGAGTCGACCCTGAACCGGTCACCTAGGCCAGCCCACAACAACTCCCGAGAGGCGTTCCCGATCCTCCCGGGATGGTGACAAGCACCAAGGGCATCAATAGAGTACACAAGAGAACGATTTCACCCATATATAAACAATCAAACAAATAGCGGAAATAAACGGACAGCCCAAAATGAATTTATATAAAAATTGAACTAAATATTATTTGTACAAGAAACTAAAATTAGAAAAAAACCAAAAACTAAAATGAACAATTCCGATAAAAAAATAACTCCATGTGACACTTCTGGTCACTCTCCAAAACAATGATAAAAAGTCTCCCATGGTGATCGAACTAAAGATGAAACCTGCACAAGGGCTAAAAAAAGAATAAGACTATAGGCGTGAGTATTAAAACTCAGTAGGTTAGCCCGGTATTCTATTCCCAATGCACATTACTTTAAAATAAAAGAAACATCAATTTATAGTTTTAAATTCAAGATTTGAAAGTATGGTTTTCAAATGAGGTTCCATGCTATAATAATTATCAGACAAAAACATGCATGTTTAATAAACAAAAAATGCAAGTAACAATTATTTTCAAAGAGGTGAAACTTCAAAATGAAAATTGTTTTCAAGAGGGCTGCTTTAAATAATTTTAACATTCAAGTAAATAACACATAATACTGAATTTACCAACCAAACACACCGTATGCCGACGGTGAGTACAAAATATCCAATGAGCACTAGTCACAGGAATACTCCTAGGCACTAGTTAGTTGTGAGCCCCAGGTACCTCGTATCTCGGTGAAAGTAACCATAATAAATATCCATTCTCATGCACGAGCCACTAGTAGGGAACGTACCCATAACCTAGTGGTCCCCAATCATAATCATCATCATCATAGTTTAGTTAGTGTTGTCATCGTCAAACTTGCTACGTGAAACAGAGGCCAACCCGCACAGAATCACTAGCATACTAGTACACGTCCATCCACCTAGATACCCGGGATTCCATTTAGTGCCCAGTCAAGTTACACATATTATCAAATACACATTTCATATCCAAATTCCATTCCAAAACCATAAAAACACAAACAGACCATAATCTTTATTCACATTTCTTACACTAATCAACAAACCGCTAAATATTTTGGTAAAACAATTTCATGAAGTGTATTGAGGCTTTGCACATAAAACTCTTTAAAAAACACTCTTTAAATTATAAACACACATAATAACCAAACAAAATCATATTTTTCAGCCCAATAAACATTTAATAAAATCATTTAATGGACCATAAAACAATCCCAATTTCACAAATTGTTATATACATGTAAAACATTCCTTCATTAAGAAATGCCAAACGAGCCTTTAAACATTTTCTCAAAACTAACCTTTGATGAAGGTATGCATTTTAATTTTATTAAGGATCTGTATAAACATCATTTACAGCAGTAAACCTCATTCATAAATCTCTTATAATACTCAGGTTACATATTCAAAACACAACTATTTTCATAAAGATGTGAAACGGTCCATTTTTGGGCAACTCGGGCCAAAATATGTTGTAAATAAAAACCCACTTGTTTGTAAAAACAAATCCAAATTTGAAATCAATATAAGTACCCAAAAATAACATTTATAATTCTTAAAATTCCTTTATAAATCCAAACAAATAACTTTTAAATCACACATCACACAAAAAATCCAACCAGGCAATTTACCGAACACATGACATGCCCTATTTAAACAAAACAATTTATTTTAAGTACATGAAAAGGAATAAAACACCAATTGAAATCCATATTTTCATTCAAGATACTGTAACATGTTAAAAATACCATATAACAGATTATAAACCTCACAAAATATTTGCAAAAGATAACGGAACATTTAAACAAACACTTGTTGAGAACTTTCATGACAAAACAACACTACCGTTCACAAACCAATGATTAAACAACCACTTTGAACACCAATAAAATTATCCAAAGGATGAAAAATAATAATAAACATATATATCTGGTGTTAAATATAATAAAATGATGAAACTTAAATAATAAAGTCATGTGCAAGGGGTATCCTACCTCAAATCTTTGGCGTAATTGAAACGCACACCCGAAATCACCCGCCGTGGGTTTATAAACCATAAAACTATAAATATCAGACCTAAACAAACAGAAACCCCATCAAAAAAACATGGTATAAAAAAACCCTAGGTCGATCAATACTAGGGGATAAAATAAATCCATGAAATAATGAAAGGAGGGGGAAGAGGAAGGAGAAAGGAGAAGGAATCTCACCTTTCACCCTAGAAAACTCTTCATCTTCCATTAGATATGCAACCCTATAGAGAATGGAATGGCTTGAAATTTTTTGGAGAGCCTCCTAAGGTCTTGACGAACCAGGGGAAGAAAATTAGTGGCCAAAAGAATATTAATTGAATGAGTTATGGGTGAAACAATTTACCTTATCAATTATGGACGTTTTGAGGAAACTAGAGAACAATCGCCCTAATACGCGACCCATATGAGCTCCAAAGAGGTAAAATAGACTATGAGGGCTAAGATAGGGTTATTGGCTTCGAGGGGGATGTGTAATAACCGAAAAAGAGTAACAAATGAAAAAGATATAAATGAAACAATTTATTTTTTTTAAACAGGAAATGGGCCCATGGGCTGGCCCAATACCTAAATAAGTAACCCAAATTCACCCAGCTTATGAATTTCTAATGGGTCCAAAAGGATAAATAAACTTTAATGTATCAGTATAGGACAAGTGGTAAGTTGAATGGGTGAAAAAGGATGAAAAACAAAAGAGTTATAAAATAAACAAATTCAGTTTTTAAAATTGGGAATTGTCTCACGGTTGGCCCAAATCATGAAGTAACCACCCTTTCTTCAAAAACTCATAAACAAGCAATGGGGATCCCAAATTATGGTGGTTAGACATATATGAAACTTAAAAACTCAAGATTATTCTCATAAAATACCCATGAAAAGGATCGGGATTTCTAATGGGCCGGATCAATACAAAGACAGAAAAAAACCGTGTGTGACAATCCATGTGGTATGATACTAGTGGGGGAAGAGTGGGAATACGAGACCTCAGTGCCAGAGAGTCCCAATTGAGTGTTGTTCTTGAAAAAAGATGAGTCATATTCATCATTTTTGTCTTTTTTTCTCACCATCAGCTAGTGATAGAGGTTTTACTTTGACTCCACACTTGAGAGAAGGACCACAAGTGTTTCATCAATTTGGAAACTGGAGTTCGTCCGAATGGGGAGGCTGAGAAGGAGGTCATTTTTGTGGTAGCCAGTTAGCATTCTTTGAGTGAAAATAGTGTGGATTAGCTCAGGTTAGTCAGGAAGGGTCACACGGCTGTGATACAGGTCTGAATTTTGTTATGGAGCAGACCCAACTAGAGTTAGATCCCAGACCCTCTACGATTAGAGATGTGATTCTAGTTTCCTCAATTTTAGTTTTTCTATTTTTGATACAGGGGCTTCCCATAGTTTCAATCCTATTGCTGTTGTGGAGGGCCCTCAGCTCTATATCTTTACTTCTAAGTATGTTATGACACTAGACACTTTCTTGGGGATTAGGATGACTAGTGTATTTTAGTGCAAGGAGTGTCCTCTTGATGTCGGTGGGTGTCACCTTTTATAGGACCTCTATGTCTTAAAGATGTTAGGCTTCAATTTTATTCTCAGAATGGACTGGTTAGTCACCTTTCCAGACTTTTTTTAACTGCTATCACCATAGGGTGAGTTTAACGTCAGCAGAGGGATGATATTTTCTACACAAGGGAGAATGAGATATCTAGGTGAGTAGAGCTAGAGCTAAGCATCATGGGTTGGTATGAATTACAACACAGATTTCAAGTATATATCAAGATTACCATGGGAGTTCACATATAGACTTTCCTCCAGTGGTGGATCATTTCAGGGATGTATTTCCAAAATACTTTTCGGGTTTACCTCCAGAGTGAGAGGTAGATTTCTCTATTGAGTTTTGGCTAAGTGCGGCACCATTGTCCATTACTCCTTAGAGGATGGCTACACCAGAGTTACAATAACTCAAGAAATAGTTAGAGGAGTTATAGGAAAGGTGTTTCATCCGAACCAATACTTCTCCTTGGGATTTGATTATCCTTTTTTCTAATATGGTGGATGGTACCATCAGGCATTTTGTGGATTATCAGATTCTAAACCAATGGATGATCAGGAATTGATATCCCTTGATGAGGATTGATGATATATTTTTCAAATTTAAGGAGACTGAGTATTATATAAGATTTAATTGAGATCTAGCTATCATACTTTACGCATTAGACCATTATATATATATATATCTTACAATCTTTCAGAGTGGGTATGGTCCATACAATTATGTGTTTATGTCGTTCAGTCTCACAAAGGCGCCTGCAGCTTTCATGGCACTGATGAAATGAGTCTTCCATCCTTAATTGGATTCTTTTGTGGTAGTATATGTGTAAGATATCTTGGTGTACTCTAATTCTTTACACGACCATGCCAACCATCTTGAGATCGACTAGAGTAAACTAATAGAGAATTAGTTATATGAAAATATCTCAAAATTCCACTTTTTGATGGACCAAATTCACTTCTTAGGTCATGTTATCTCAGAGATAGGAGTATCAGTAGAACGAGAGAAAGTGAGAGCATTATTTTCCCGGGAGCATCCAAAGAACATCATTGAGGTATGGAGTTTTCTGGGGATGACTAGTTACTACAGGAACTTTATACAATACTTTTCATGCTTAAAAGTGCCACTGATAGGCCTGACTAAGAAGGGTGTGATGTACATGTGGATAGATTTCTACGATTCATATTTTCAAGAGATGAAAGGGAAATTGATTTTAGAATAGATACTGATTTTTCCAGATTCAGGAAAGAGTTACACTATTTACTGTGATATGTCAGGTATCAGGTTGGGAGCAGTGCTTATGCTGGGGGAAGGAGTCGTTGCATACGGGTCTTGGCAGTTGAGTCCACATGATTGGAAATACCCAACACACGATCTTGATTTAGCTACATTTTTTCATGCTTTACGTTGTTGGATACATTATCTTCTATTTTATAATTTAGTGGTTCTCCCAGACCAAAAAAGTCTGAAGTATATCATTACTCAGTGTGATCTGAATTTGAGATAGTGAGGGTGGGTCGAGTACCTTCAGTCTTTTGACTTTGAGCTTTCCTATTGGCCTGGGAAAGGCAACGCAGTGGCTGATGCATTGATAAGGAGGACTCAAATACTGGTAGTTTAGGAGCCCAATAGTGAGTGGCTTCTTATGGATCTGTTCTTTAAGATGTAGTTGGAGGTTAATGATAGACAGAGGCATATATTTAATTATTATATAGCTATTATATTTACTCTACTAGATCGAGTGAGAATTAGGAAGCTGTTAGATTCTGAAGGCCCAGTCTGATGGGAGGGTGTGTCAAGAGAGGACCCAGCTCTAGGGTGGACGGTCGATGGGGATGAGATCTTGTGTTTTCATGGGAATCTATGGGTTTTATAAGACATATTCGAGGAGGAGAGGTGGTATTTTCATTCCTCAGTTTGGGTAGTTCATCATGGGGTCACTAAGATGTATTGAGATTTACACCATTAGTATTGGTGGCCGGGTATGAAAATAGATTTTGCTAGTTTTTTTTGATATGTTTCACCTATCAGCAGGTGTAGGTGGAGAGTCGGTGACTAATGGGGCTTTTATAGCAGTTACCCATAATTGAGTAGAAGTGGAATGATTTTTTGATGGATTTAATGATAGGTTTACTGAGGTCACATCAAGGGAATGATACAGTTTGGGTTGTCATTGATAGACTCACAAAGGTTTCACAGTTCTTATCAATCAAGGAGACCTTCATTGTTGATGATTTTGATCGGTTGTACATTCGAGAGATTATGCTGTTGCATGGGGTTCTGCACTCTATCATTTCAGACAAGGATGCCTGGTTTATTTCTCGTGTCTAGAAGGGTCGACATAGGGCTTTGGGTACACATAAACTTCTGAGTACAGCTTACCATCCCCAAATAGATGGAAAGTCGAAGAGCACAATTCAGGTTTTGGAGGACATGCTTCAAGCATGGGTCCAAGATTTTGGGGGTTCTGGGGAGAGACATATACCCCTAGTGGAGTTCCCTACAATAATAGTATTTAGGTGATGATTATGAGGGCACCTTATGAGGATTTGTATGGGAGGCTAGGCCAATCACCCCTATGTTGAATGGAGAAAAGATAGGCAGCTATATTGGGACCTCGTCCTGTCTAGGTGACCACTAAGCTAGTGGAGTTGATTCGAAAGAGGATGGATACTACACAATCTCATGATAAATCTTATGCTGATCGATGACTGTAAACTCTAGAGTTTGTGGTCAGAGATCATGTTTTCTTATGTGTCACACCTAGGTTGGGACACAAGATGATTAAGAGATAGAGATAGATTTCACTGAGATACATCAGGATATTTGAGGTTTGGGAGAGATTTAGGCTGGTTTTTTATCAGTTCTAGTTACCTCAGAGGTACCTGGATAAGCATGGAATCTTTCATATCTCTCAGGTATGGCATTAATTTTTGGACTAGTCTCACATGTTTCAACTTGAGGAGTTTGAGTTGGACGAGGATACATCCTTCAAGGAGAACCCTATATAGATCTTGGATCACAACACGAAGGTCCTCCATGGATGGTCTGTTCCTCTGGTATGGGTATTATGGGAGCACGGGTGAGTACATGATGAGAGTTGGGAGATAGAGGATGATGTAAGATCATAGTGGCCAATGGTGTTTGAAGTTTCTTCTTTACTACCCTTAAATGGGCAATTCGAAGATAGATTACTTTAATGGGGGATGTTTGTAAGAACCTGGATCTTCATTTTAGGTATGGATCTTGATTTCTGGTGTTTTTGATGAAAAAGTAAGAATGTTAAAATTTTCTAAGTATGAACTGTATACTCGGATTCTGCGTGTAACAATGTACTATCCATGTAATGGCCAAGTACATGGCCTTGTGGACTTCCTAAAGTGGGGGCCAGTTGAGGCTAGTACACAATGTGTACATCAAATGAACACACCATGTACATTTCATTTTATTTGATTAATTGTACTGGGGTCACGTCACATCTCGAGAACACATCTCTTATTTATGTGTTTCTTAAAGGAGAGTAATGAGATGGACAAGAACATCAAAGCCATACCACTCCTCCATCCAAGCTCCGATTGAGATGCTTCCAAGTGTGTTGGATTCCCATCAGTGAGTTATCTCTTTTCCTTGAGCCGCTCTTTCAAATTTATCATATCTCTGGAGTTATTCAAGGTTGAATAATTTTTACCCTTTTTTTGCAGATCTACAATGTTCTAGGCCAATTCAATGTCAGAAAATCAAGAGTGTTCATCATACGACATCAAGGTAGGTGGTTTGTGTCTTTACTTGGTTGTATTTTGATTAAATATGCTAAATGTGCTAATACCCATGTTTAGGGTATTGCGTGTTATGGAATTTAACCCTGGTTAATACCTGTTATGTTTTGTTGATTGAGAAAGGGTTATTTACTTAGGTGTAAGGTTTAATACCTTGATTATGGATGGGTTTACCATTTTTGATTGATTATGGTCGTTTGTCCCAGAATTACCTATGAGGCTTTCTTTGTTTTCCATGCCTAGTGTTGTTAGGATATAGTTATTGTTATATGAGATGCATGAACTACCACAAAACTGGTTTTCCACAGTGCCACCCTTTATCATTGATATTTTTAGTAGTGTTGATAAGGGGGGGGCATTATCAACGCTTTTTCCCAGTGTTGAAAAATTTCCAAAAAAATCATGAAAAATAATATATTGTTATATAATTTTTTTACATTGATATAAATATAATAAATATTTTTTAAATATGTTTTAGATAAGTATAAATAGACTATTAAATTAAATATATAAGAAATTTAGTGAAAATGGATTTAATTTTTTTTTAAAAATATTATTAATTTGTAATTTTTTTATTATAATCTATTAATAATAATTTAATAACAATTTGAAGACATAAAAAGTCAAAAAAATTAATAAATGATCTAAAATAAGTTGAAAATGTAACTCAAACTTCAAACGACCATAACTTTTGATCCGAGTGTACGTTTGAGCTCTACATCATATCAAATCGAAGCTAGTGACGATCGCTATGCACTGGTGACCAAAGGGAACCTTTGGTCACATTTTTTAAGGCCCAAAAGGCCCAGAAGGCCTCCAAATACGACTTTTTATTCAAGATACCCTGATTTTTACATTCAACTAGATATAACTTATGATCCAAATTTTCTCTAGGCCTATACCACATATCATATCAAATATTGTTTCATTTTCTTCTATTTGACTGGTTCTGGAGTTGAAACAAACATCTAGATTAGATGTTATTATTGTTTTAACATTCTATGACTTTTTAAATACACATATATGGATTTATTCATAAATATATATATGTGTGTCTGTGTTTGTGTCTATGTGTGTGTGTGTTGTATATATGTATGTATGTATTTATTCATTTATCTATAAACACACATAAAAAACATATTTTATTAATGTATTTAAAACTAATCTTATAAATATATATTAATATACAAATAAATATATGGATAAAAAATTATAACTATATATATATATAAATAAATATAAATATAAATTAATATACGAATAAATATATATATATATATACTAATATATGAATAAATATATATGTATTAATATAAATAAATATATTGGTTTTAATATGAATATATATTAATATATGAATAAATATAAGTATATATATATATATTAATAAATATAATTGTATATTAATATACGAATAAATATAAATATAAATATATAAATATTTGAATAGATATATATGTATTAATATAACTAAATATATTTAAATTAATATGAATCTATATTAATATATGAATAAATATAACTATATATACAAAAATAAATATAAATAAATATTAATATATGAATAAAAATATATATTAATATGTGAAGAAATATATTTTTATTAATATAACTAAATGTATTTATATTAATATGAATCTATATTAATATATGAATAAATATAACTATACATATATAAATAGATATATTATTAAATGGAGAAAAAACTAAATGGCTTGGTGGTAAAGGTGCAGGTGCGCAAGGGGGGAGGTCATGGGTTCAAGTTTTGGTGGAACCAAGGAGGGGTATGAGAGAAAGTGGGGGTTGTAGGGGAAGTGCATCGTGTGGGAGAGAGGGATGGGGTCTGCCTAGTGTTGATAAATGGGGGGTCAAGCGTTGTTAAAAGGATCCCCCGAGCATTGTATTTTCCTTTTATTTTATTTTTTTTAACTTTTTTACTTTTCTCAAAGCTAAAAAAAGCCCTGATAAAGGATATTTTTTATGAGAGCTTTATTTAAGCACTGAAAAAAGTCACCTTTTATCAACAATTTTTTTAGCATTGATAAAAGGGGCCACTATTCGCGCTTTTTTGAGTGCTGATAAATGGGACCCCCAATTATCTTTTCCTCAATTAATAATGCTTTTCTTGTGCTTTTAATGGCCTTTTATAGTGCTGATAAATGCCATATTAATAGTAGTGATGTGTTTTTCATTGGGGTAGTTGACCAAAGGGAATTGACTGTGAGAGCTTCAAGACGCAGGGTCATTTATGTATAATTGTTGTTATTGTGGACCAGAGTCATTGACTGTGGGAGAAGCTATGGGGTAATTGACCAGAGGGGTTAGACCATGGGAGATACCCAGAGGGTCATTTTTAAATATATGTTGGACCATAGGGAATTTACTACGAGAGCAGACAGAGGGTCATTATATTTATTATCCCTATGCTGAACAATGGGTTTTGAACATGAGATCTACCCAGGTGGTTGTTTATAATTGATTTTTCCCTATGGAACCAAAGGGGTTAGACTGTGAAGGCTTTTCTAGAGGGTCAGTATTATTTCATTAACTTGATGATATATTAAACCTAATGGGTTATACTGTGAGAACATTCCAAGAGGGTTTCTTGTGAATGATTGATTGATTGTGATGAGCCTTCCAATCCAAATCACTATCTTGGACATAGTCTTACTTGATTATTGGATGGTTATTTGAGACGTCTGTTTATTATTGTTATATAGGGGAATACAGAGCTTAGTCTAGATCTGGAGATTACACTATTATGAATTTAGAATAATTTATAAATGTAGATGAATGTAATTTAAAATGGTAGGATGGTTACTTTTGAGTACATCGTAGTTTATTGCTTCTTTTTTTCATATTATCCGCTATATATATTCACTGGTAGTTAGGCACAGATCTTTTGGTGGTTTCCTACTGGGATTCATCTCACACCCTGTTAGGGTCATGCTTTTCGACCCAAACAGATTATATGGTTATAGATATAGATAAGGGAAAGCACGCTTCTACCTCTGGTACTTGATTATTATTGGAGTTGGAGAGAATGATACCAAGTTGAGGCATGAAAGGTTGTTGGAGTTATTTGATATTTTTTGTACATTGGTTTTAGTATTGTAGTGCCAGTATTGTGACTTGTTTGGCTATATTTCTAGATACTTGTGACATGCATCATTATTTATATATATGATATAGTTGTTTATTCTATCAGTATTCCTCGGTTTAATTTTTTGTATGGTATTACTGCTTCCACTATTGTTTACTATTTGATTCCACTATGTTACTCTGACTATAAGGGCATAGTTTCCCCTCTATCACACCTAAGGCCCTCACTTCTAGTCGATAACCTTTTGTTTTTGGGGAAATACATTTGAGGCCATTTGACCATCTAGGTATGGGGAACCTTTGGGCGGCACTCGAAATCAGGACGTTACACAAAGTATGCCAGCTTGGTTCATTGATCCGATTTCCAAGGGGGATAGCCTCCTTGGAATTCATTTTTTATCTTATTAGTATGTGAAGGAATTGATGTTATACTGATGATTCACCCACTTCATGTGTAGTTATTAGAATGGATAGAATTTACTCCTTGGATTCAGCTTTCCATCCTCAGACATGTGATGTTTTGAATTCTCTACTTGGGCTCCAGTAATTCTCAGCCCATGATTTACTATGGACATGATCTATAGACTTGGTTTTTCAAATTTCCAATGGAATTACCGGGGTGTGCACCTTGGATTACAATTAGACCCCAAAATATATGTGTATTGGTTTTTAGAAATGAGCTAGACTAACCTTCTAAGGTCAAGGATGCATTGGATTCACCTTGGGTATTACAATACTATTAATAATTATTAGATTCTTTGATATAATATCAGGTCCAAATTTATATATTTCTCTTATTGGGAAACCTTGGTTATGTTCTTTTGATCTTGACCATTTATTGGTCCCCTATTCAGACACTTCTAGCTTAGGCCAAATTAGGTATGGTTGGTTGAGAATCCCATAAGGATCTGAGCCTGATATAGTTATTATTTCATGATTCTTTTTAACTGCTTATTCTTATACCTGCACACCATTACATTTATATATAATGACTATACTTGTTATAGACACCATTGGTAGTAGAATACTGAGTATATCTGACACCTAGTTCATGCTACTGATTGTTACCTGGAATGACTTCATGGCTGATGGTTGAGACAAGAGTAAGTTACCAGTCATGGATTATTGATTTTTTATAAAGGATGGGAGATTGAGGCCCATTACTAATCTTAGGCTCGTGATGCTACTGAATATATTTTTTAGACATTTTATATTTTGATATACATGTATTGTATATGTTATCCTACTATTATGTATACAAATTTAATTTTTATAGCATCATTAAATTGAAAAAATTTGTATATAGTCTTTATTGTTATTTCTCAGTATATTTATATCTTACTTATTTTTTTATCTTCCGCAACTATTATTGATCATTATTATGCTTCCACTATTATTAATTTATTATGAAAATATTTTCCACTCTAAAAAGATTTAATGGTCTCCCTGCAAAAACACCCAAGGCCCTTACTGCTAGTTGGAATCCTCTAAGATATAAGGAGGTGTGGTTGAGGGCATGTGGACAACTAAGTTATGCTAAATAGAAGTAAACTAGGCCTGGAATATCACACCTTAAAATTCATTTCATAATAATTTCAAAAAATCTAAAGTTCTTCCACTCAAAAATTTTATTACCTATTTTCAAGTGGGAACTCATATTAGGAGATCAATCCAAAATTTGGTAGAACATATTGCCTTCATCTCTAACTTAGAACCCAAAATGTCAATAATTCCTTTATTGATGAAAATTGGATTCTTTCCCTAAAAGAGGAACTATATAAATTGACTAAATAGTATGCATGGACTCTCATGGAAAGACCAAATGATCTTACCATCATAGTATAAAAATAAGGGTTTTTATGAATATGTTATATGATATCTATAATATAATTAGAAATAAATTTTGTTTTGTAGCTGAAGGTTATAAACAAGATGAAGGAATCATATATGGTGAAAACTTTTCACCCATCACTTGATTCGAATCCATCAGAATCTGTTGGGAAAAAATCCCTCAAGGTATCATTGAAGCATTTATGAGGTGATTGTGTTTGTTGAAAAAGTAGACCACTATGCTGTGATTGTTGACAAAGAAAACCATGACATAAAAATTTGTTGACAAAGGGGATTTCATGGCGGAATGTTGAGTTCAAGAGCTATGATCAATGATTTATGTTTGATTCAAGAAAATCGACAAAGGAATGAATGATCTGGAGGTGGCATAAAACGGACAGATACATGATGGCACCAATTTCTAGTGTTTGCCAAATTTTTGGGCCTAAAAATTGACAAATGAAGAAAAGTGGTTTTGGCAAAGGGACTTGCGTGCCATGTACTTGAAGACTTGGAAATTTTAGCATCATATGTTTTTCAAGATCAGATCATCAAAATATGGCAATGGGACAAGGGTTGCGCAAGTATTGAGTTGGTCCCACAAGTGACTTGCGCGCCGTGAAGAGACTTGCGCGCCAGTGCTTAATAGGCCTTGGAACTTGCACGCTTGTAGTTTTTCTAGATCAGAACTTCAAAATACGGAAAAGGAAGGTGGGTCGCGCAAGTATTGGTTTATTCGTGCAAGTGAGTAGCGCGACAGAGGCCGGGGCGGTTGAGCTGCGTGCTGAGACCTACTCGCCAGAGGGGGACTTGCGCGTCGTCACACGGGTAGTTCAAATGCCTATAAATACTAGACCACCCCTCCTCATTTCTCACGGAGTTCAATACTTAGAATATTTAGAGATCCCGTCATGTAGGTGTGGATGTCGCACAAGTGGTGTGTGGTCCCGCAAGTAGGGACTTGTGCACTAGTGTTGAAGTTGCGCGCCATCTATTTGATGCGCGCCTAAGGTGGTTTGGGTAGCAGTAAGTGGGTCATGAAAGTTTGGAGAAGCTTAAGATTGAGTCACGCAAGAGTAAAGAAATACCTGCGCACCAGTGTTGACTTGCGTGCCGAGAGTTGAGTGCCACCTTATTGAAGGGTGAAATGTAAGGTTGATTTTTGGCAGTGATTCAGGGCTGCATGGAAGCTGGGGGATTGCCCGATACCTTCTGTGAAAAGAGAAATTAATCTACAGGTGAAGGTTGAGCTTCAACAGAGCATCTACATACAAGAGAGGATGAATTTAGTTGTGATAATGAAGAGACCTACAGGTCTATAAACTGTGAGTGGATCCTTTCTGGAGTAGTGAGTAAAGGAAGAGGACTACAACACAAATAGGGTTTAGCGGCGGTTTTGTGGCAGCGGTTCACAAAACCACCGCTAAACATTTTCCGAAAAAGGTTTTGTGGTGGTTTTTAATAAACCGCCGCTAAACCCATATTTTTATTAAAAAATCCCGACCCTTCCATACCCAGATCCCGGTTTCCCCCAACCCTCCCGACCTCGTGCTCCCTTATTCCCGCAACCCCCCCCCCCCCCGGCGACCCCATGCCGACTCCGGAGAACGTGCGACCTCCATCTCCGGTGACCCCGCAACCAGCGCCTATAGCGGAGCCTGCGAAGAGCGACCTGCGAACAGCGACCCACGACCCCCTTCTCCCGGTGACCCTTCTCACTGCGACCGTTACCCCAATGTAAATTTTCCAACATTTTTCATCTTTTTTTACAAGATTCTGTGCAATATATGTTTATTATTTGAAGCCGAGGTTCGTTTCGGAGGGTGGGTTGGTTCGGATCGACTTTTAGTTTTTGGATTGTGTGAACATTTTTGTGGCTTTAATTTTATTTTTTAATAAATTACCTTTGTTTATTATGAGAGGATAAAGTGGAATGTTATGATTCAAGATATATAAGAATATAATAAAAATGTTTTTTTTGATCCTAGGATTTTCTTGGTACATTTCATATAAATTAATCCACAATGTAAATTAATTTTTGGTAGTCATAAATAGTAAAGTGATGTATATAGTGCAAAATTGTAAGAAAATCGCTAACTATAGCGTTTGATATACTTTTTTTTGGAAGGTGCATTTGAAACACATTCAATTTACTTAGTGTGATGCTAATTTTCAAAAATGTTATTAAAAAATTTGTAAGTGAAGGGGCAGTGCATTGAATAAAATACTCTAATTTATTCATCATCTTAATTCTTTTAATTGTTTTTAGAAATATTTTTATTGGTGTACCCATTGATAACACGGTGTTTGATTTTTTGTCAAATATTCATTGAAATTTTATGCATTCACTGGTTATAGTGTATTGTTAGGAAATACTAGATGGGGAGATTGAAAGTTTATAGTTGGATGTGTGATATAGAGAGTTATACTTAGTGTGTTTGATGAGTTTACGTGAAGGGTTGTGATGAGTTTATGTAAAGGGTTTAACACAACATGAATTTAGTAAGTTTAAATTTACATTATCTTGATAGATATTCTAATGGAAAAGGCACAAATTGAAGCAATAGTAGACATTGAGCTTCATGAAGAAGAGAAAGAAGAGACGCTTGAAGTGTTTCATGATTTTAATACGACATGGAAGTGTAAGTTATTGTAGACATCCTAGAATTCAGATTCATGTCCGAGGTTGAGGCCAACACTTCATGAGATAGAGAGGATGAAACGAGAGACTTGGATCCGTTGGCATCCAGATGACGACCTCCGAGGTGCTGTTTCCAGAAATTATGCAGCGAATTCCATTGCAGCAAACAAGACTGGCTGTACTTGGGCAACACCAGGTACACTATATCCTGGTCTCAGACAATGGACTTTGGCACTCGTTGGGATACCTTTTCTAGAATCAAAAGGTCGAGGTCCAGATCCACACAGATTCGTGCCACTACAGTCTCCTCACTGCTGTGAGTGCGCTTGGCCGAGCAAAGATACCTTGGTGTGGATTGCCCTTAAATTCGGGCAATTTCTTACAGTCCATACATCTTTAAGTGTGGAGTTGACATGTGATAATGTAGACCCCATGTTAAAGTTGTTAATGTGGTTGGTTGGGTTGAAAATGGAATACTAAAAGTTGTTCCTAGGATTGATAATTACACAATGGATTGTTTGGTAATGACATGAAAATGGGATTAATTGAGTTAATTAAGATTTTACCAATTGACTTATGAAATACATTGAAATTCCTAAGAGGATTAGTGTATAAAAAATTATGAATATGTTAAATTGGTAATGGATTATGTATTGAGAAATATGTTAAATGTATTTTCTTAAGGTAATTCATGAATATGTTAAAAGGGTTAATATAAGGGAATTATTGAATATGCCTCATTGGATGGGGCATGAGAATGGAAATTTGGCTAAATTGGCTATGTAATGTAAATGGAAAATGTGTTAATGGGTTATGGAATAATATTAATTCATATATTGATTGTTATGGATTGATATTCTTATGTGTATTGTTTTGAGTATGGTTGTGATATGGTGTGTGTGTGTGTGGAAATGGATAAAAAAGCATGTGCACATGGCTTGGTGGTGGGATAAAGGACTGAGGCTCCTTCCATAGGTCGGTTTGGACTGATTCTCTAACCCCACCCAAGAATGCTTGGGTTATGGAGTCGAACTGATTCTCTATACCCCTAATGGTTGAATTTTATGGAACTACCTAGACTGAGGCTCCAAGGTAAGTGTGATGTATTGTTAGGAATGTTTATACCTTGTGAGATAGAGAACTTGAATTATACTCTTATGCATGATAACAAACCCATATTTATGTTAATGTAGACTAGAATGTTGTATGTGAAAGACTTTTGAATCATGACTTGTATCTAGTAATAGTTACATGATGTGTAACCTAGTTATACAGTGTGAAAGAATTTTGAATTATGTAGAAAATTCTGGTTAAAGATGAAAGTACAATAAATATTTGACTTCACCGTTTTAGGTATCTTACTAAATAAATGGTTAATAGATGAAAAAACATTGAAATTAAGTGGGGGAATTGTCATAATGTGTTATCACTGTGTTGGATCTAGTGAGAAGAATATTCATTTGCTTATAAAAAAGTATCAACAACATTGTTCAAATTATGAAACTAAATATGGTAAAAAAATATTCCATATTATTTTTATTGATCTATAATATTGATAAGTGAAGGTAATGTTTATTAAACATAATCCATTGAGGGGAAACTCTAGAAATGGGAACCCATGCATTGGTATTATATACTAGTGATTTTGGATGGATGTTATAAATACCGACTGGTATCCCATTTCTAGATATGGAAAATAAAATAAAACATTTAATTGAGATGACCAAGCATGTGAGTACATGAGATGTTCTGGAAAGTTGTAGTATTTTTTGTGAGGGTGTGGAAGTAATATGAGTGGACCAATGTATCTCATTAATTTAGTGAGGATAGAAATTGTTTGAGGCAACATAAATGTGTGATTGACAGTGTTATGATAATTGTGTATCCCGATATTCTTACTGCTTCCCAATGAGGTGTTCACGCTGTCTCCTAAGGACCAGACTTGTTAGGTTTGTCTTGGCATGCTAAGTAAGTGGTAAATGTGATCAATGAATCATCTTTATTATATTATGCATACTTTATGATCAATTGGTCATATTTATTATATTATGATTCTGCAATCTTAAACTATCGTATATTTTGTGTAGGCACATTGTGATATACATGGATAAAAGTTGGATCACATTACTGAGGAACACACCTCAGTATGTTAAGGGTTTGAATGAGTTTTTAGATTTTGCAATTTCTAATCGATCCGTTGAAGGGAGAATAAGATGTCCATGTCCTAAATGTAAATTTAGAACATGGTTGAAGAGAGATGAAGTTTATGAACATTTAATACTAAACCAATTCCCTGGTCAATATTTGTGTTGGAATTGGCATGGAGAATCAAACAATAGAGAAAGATTGAGCACTGATGTTAATCCACAGAATGAGGTCCCAAGTTCGTCGACAATGGAAAATTAAATGCAAAACCTCATAAATGATGCATTCGGCACTGCAAGACACCACTATCAACATCAAAACATATCAGAACAACCAGAAGAGGGTGCTACAAATTGCAACGTGACAAGTGATGTTTTTGAGACTGTAACACAAGTAGATCAAGATTGGAACATATCATTGGATCCTCCTCTTGATTCTATAGAGCCAAATGTAACGGAAAAATTCACTGATAAAAATGCGTTTCATGATTTAGTTGACGATGGAAATCAAGAGTTGTATAGTGGGTGTTTGAAATATTCAAAGCTTTCATTTCTGCTGAAGTTGTACCATATCAAATATCTATGTGGAATTACAAATAAGGCAATGTCCATGATATTGGAATTGATTAGTGATGCATTTCCTAAAGCAAAAATCCCAGAATCTTTTTATGATATGAAAAAAGTTGTTAATAATCTTGTTGTGAATTATATAAAAATACATGCGTGTCCCAATGATTGTATGCTTTATTGGGGAGAGGATTCAAGTAAACAGAATTGCAAGAAATGTTCTTCTTCTAGATGGCAGTCAAAGGGTGATGTTGGAAGTCTGACTGAACATAATTTCATGAAGAAGAAGAAAATGAACACACCTTTAAAGGTTTTGCGTTACTTTCCTTTAAAGCCACGATTGCAAAGACTATTCATGTCATCAAAAACCGCCGAACACATGATGTGGAATTCTGTAGATAATAACAATGATGGGTTAATGAGACATCCACGAGATTCCCAATCATGGAAGACATTTGATTCATTACATCCATATTTCTCAGCTGATCCTAGGAATGTTCGATTGGGATTGGCTGCTGATGGATTCAACCCATTTGGGACTTTGATTACAAGTTATAGTATTTGGCCAGTTGTTTTGATCCCTTATAATCTGCCTCCGTGGATGTGTATGCAACAATCATCTTTTATCATTTCAATGATTATTCCTGGAAAACAAATGCCTAGAAATGATATTGATGTATACTTGCAGCCTTTGATTGAAGAATTGCAGGAGTTATGGAGTAACGGTGTTGAGACATTTGATGTTTGTTCTAAAACAATGTTCAAAATGCATGCTGTTTTACTGTGGACCATTAGTGACTTCCCTGGGCTTGGGAATTTATCTGGTTGGAACACTTATACGGGTTTGGGTTGTCCCGTTTGTAACTTTGATTTTGATCCCAAACAGCTGCCTCACAGTAGAAAATGGTGCTTCTTAAGCCATCAAAGATTTCTCAATGCATCTCATAGATTTCGGCTGAACAAATCAAAATTTAATGGTTTCATTGATCGTAGACCACCTCCAAAGTTGTTAACTGGTTCTGAAATATTGACACAACTTGAAAATGTTGAAACAGAATTTGGGAAGGTTCATCATTTGAATGATAGCGGAAAACGGGTCCGAAGTGCATCGTCAAGTGAAATCAGAATGCAACAATGGAAGAAAAAAAGTATATTCTTTAAACTTTCGTATTGGGAATTTAATTTGTTGCACCACAATCTTGATGTGATGCATATTGAGAAGAATGTCTATGATAATTTGATTTTCACATTACTTAATGAGCATGGAAAGTCGAAGGATCATCTTAATGCTCGCAAAGACTTAAGATTAATGAACATAAAACGCAATCTCTGGCCAGATGATAATGAAAAGTATGATCCGGCCATTTTCGCAATGAAAAATAGGGATAAATATACGTTCCGTAGAATTTTAAAGAATGTGAAGGTATCTGATGGGTATTAGAGTAACATCTCGATGTTTGTTGACTTGAAGAATCGTAAGTTACATGGATTGAAAAGTCACGATTCACATATTTTGTTACAGCAGTTACTACCATTGGCATTGCGTACATTATTACCTGAAAAAGTTTCTGCTGTTGTACTCCAATTCTGCACATTTTTCAGGCAATTATGTGAGAAATTTGTACATCCATTTCAGCTTGACAACCTCCAGGATAGGTTTGTATTGACTCTTTATGCAATGGAGATGATCTTTCCTCCATCGTTTTTTACTATCATGATGCATTTAACTGTGCATGTGGTTGAAGAAGCTAAATTAGGAGGCCTCGTTCATTATTGATGGATGTATCCAATTGAGAGGTATTTTATTTATATGTTTTCTAGTTAAGTAAACAATTTTTGACATTTAAATAAATGCATAATATTATTATTTTATTTCAAAGATATCTTGGGCATTTGAAATCATACGTGAGAAATAAAGCTCAACTAGAAGGCTCTATTGCTAAAGGCTATTTGGCTGAGGAATGTCTTACCTTTTGTTCCAGGTATTTAGATGATATTGAGACAAGATTTAATCTAGTTTGACGTGTTGACGACACATCAAATCAATCTCAAATGCATCAGAAATCAAAAATATTTCCTGCTATTGGCCGATCAGTTGGGAGGACCTCAAATGTGACACTGACAAAATTGGAATTATTACAGGCACATAGATATGTGCTGCAGAATAGTGAAATTGCAGATCCATTTATTGAAGTTTTTAGGATACAAACAAAGAGACGAATGAGAGGCTGAACACGAAATGAGAAAGATATAACGAAAGATGTGAATAAAGAGCTTGTAGAATGGTTTGCACGATGTGTAAGTTCATAAATATTGCAATAAATAAGAATATTAGTTTGACACATACAATTTGTAAATCTATTAAATTATATTTCTTTTTTCAGATCATGAATACTGATACTCGAGCAGACTTGTCAGAATATTTGAAGTTTCTTGCTAGAGGTCCTATAAAGAAAGTTAGAAAGTTCGACGCTTATAATGTGAATGGCTTTAGATTTCATACAGTTGATCGAGAAGTGGGTTTGAAAACACAAAATAGTGGTATATTTACATTTACTGAAGTGGGATACTGTGGAATGCTTCATGATATTATTGAATTAAACAACCATGGACATTTTTCTGTTGTTTTATTCAAATTAAAATGGGTCGATATTATCAGAGTTGTTAAAAGAGATTCATTGAAATTTACTTTTGTGAACTTCTCTCACTTGATGGATGTTGGTGATCGTGAAATGCATGATCCATATATCTTAGCATCGCAAGAAAAAATGGTATATTATGTGAATGATGTTGTGGATGAAGTGTGGAGTGTAGTTACTCACGTAATACAAAGAGATTTGTTTGATATGGGTGATGAAGTGGAAGATTTGACCTCTAAAGTTGAATGTCATCAACAACAGGAAGCAGAATTATTTTTCCATCATGATATTGAAAATATTAGTCTTTCAAGGATGAATGAAGTGGATGAAGCAATGGAGCAGGAAACCGACATTATTGAAGTGGAAAATGAATGTATGTACAATTATTCATTCATGCAGCAACCACTTGTTTCATTTCTGCAGTCATTCATTATCATTGTTATATATATTTGGTTTGTTAGTACTGGGAATCTATTATCATTTTTAATTTTTTTTTCTGCATAATTTTTTTGAAATATATATTCTGAACATAATTTTATTTGATTAAATGACAGGAATGCCAAGGAGGAAGTGGTATACTATTTCTTCTAGTTCTGCGACGGATGCCGATCCATCTGGGTCACTCCCCATGACATCTGAGGCACTAGATGCCTACACCCCCACACCATCTCCCCTGCACCATCTCTCACACCATCAGAGAGCCTCCCATTAGAGGCTGAGTCTTCGACTCCCCTACAGGTGACTCATTAGTTGGGCGGCGACAGACCCCTTCCAGTTCATCCTGGACACACTGGAGGGTCACAGTCATAGGTATAAATTTTAATTAAATAAATTTATTGCATTTTGTTTATACTAATTCTTTCCTCATTGAAGATGACAAAAATAAAACCGTGGAGAAACACTTAAAAATATCAGTTGTTTGAAACTTGAATGGCGAAAAGATAGTCATGCCATTTGATTCTTATGGGGTCCCTACGGATGATGTCGCGGGGTTACTTGGCCAGATTATAGGTCAGTTGGCAGCGGAGCCCATTTCCCTTCCCATTTCATATGATGATTAGAGACATATGCCTCCAAACTGGAAAAATGAAGTTTTGGATTCTCAAATAAAGGTAATTTTATTACATTATGGTTTAATTGAATGTCATGGTACTAATATGTTCAAAATGAATTTCTGTGTACAGATGTTCTTCCACTTCACAGTTGCTGATGTGATAGCATGGAAGTGGACTTTGAAAAATCTCGGTAAAAAATGGAAAGATTTCAAATGGATATTGTGGTGTGATGTCAACGATACTTCGTTGACCTTGGAACAAATGTATGACAAGCTACCCAGTGGGGTACTGAAAGAGCAGTGGAAAGTTTTTGTTGACAGACATCGTGATGAGAAGCGGATGGTATTGAAATATATATTATTATATTATCCTCATTTTACATTAATAAATGTATATAAAGAGGAGATGAAATTGGATACATTACTGTTAAATTTCATTTTATTTATTTCAGGATCTTTCATGACAGAATGCATCAAACAGGGCGAAGCAAGTCATCCCTCACACGGAGGGCTCAAAAAGCATTTCTAGAAGCCTCATGTCATTGGTAATATTTTAAATAGTTTAAATATTTATAATACAATATTATCTATTTAATATATTGAATTTTTGATTTTTTTTTTCTTAATGGAATCACAGAATTTAGGGCACGAAGCCTCCCGGACTGAACTGTGGTTGGATGTTCACAGAAAATCAGATGGCTCTTTTGTTAATGAGCATACCAAAAAAGTTGGGGTATGAAGTCAAAATTTTAACTTATTATCAGTTTTTACTATGTTAATATGTATTGATATTTGATTTATAGGTAAAAATTAAAGAACTATGGGATGCCAGTCCTGGGCAGTCCTACTCAGTCTCCCAGGATGACCCGGTTGCTCAAGTCCTTGGGAAGGAGCATCCTGGTAGAGTGCGCGGGATGGGTCTGGGACCCGTACCATCTGAGCTCTTTAGCAGTCCATCAGGAATTCCAGCCGCATCTACTCCTGGTTATGGTCAGCCCATACCTGAAGATGCTCATAAGGAGATTTCTTCTCTATGAGCCACAGTTCAAGACCAAGGGGCTCATATATCCACTATACAGAAAGAGTTGAATGATTTATATCAGCAGATGAGCAGATATACCCCCAGTGGTAGTGCACCGAGTGGTGGTGAGTAGGTAAATCACAAAAAAATCACAATCATTTAGTTTGAAAACTTTTATTGGTTTTAAGTTTAATTATAAATATGTAACAATATTTAATTTTCAATATAATGTTCTTATAGGTGGTAGCATGAGATGGAGGTGGAGAGGGTGACAATGCATTATCGGACCATGAGTAGTATTGTTGATGTGTTGAACAAATATGTGAAAGGTTGGTTTGTATATATAACATGTGTGGTGTATGGAACCTTTAAAAAACCATTGGTCTTGGAGGAGCTTCAGTGGCTAACCTTGAATGATCACAATAACCTCAGGTGGTAAAGAGAATGATGTGTCTGTTTCATTGGTTAGATGATCTATGGTAATAGGATCTTTGATGTTTCTGTTGTAAATTCAACATTGGGAATTTGACTCATTAGAGTGTTGCATGTCCAAACAGGGGGTGAGAGGCTGGTCATTTGACCGGTGACATGATGCTCCATATCTCTCAAAACCCTATCTCTTGTGCGTTTGTTTTGCAAGACAACTTTGCATGACCTCATCACAAGAACCATACAAGAGACCTAATCATGTGATCATGTCACTTGACCTATTTGTGTGATCACCTTGTCTAAATATCTCACTTAATCAATCCATGAACTAATCAATGGTAATTTATTAGAACTTTGATGCACACCCTTGGCCATTAGTCTATCTTATGTGATTCGGTTGTCTCTTGAGGATTTTTTCATGATCTACTATTCTTTATGTGATTCATGTGACCTTCACATGGTAACATGATTATATGTATTAAGAAAAATCACGTGATCAAAAGATCTATTATTGGTTATGTGATTTTCGTGACCTAGAATGGATCATGTGCTCCACGTAATGTTTTCCATGTTATGCACTTATTTTTTTTTATTAGCACAACTTATTCTCTCTTAATGGTTACATATCTTCTAATATATTCTCTATTCTCTTTAAATATGTCCTCTATATCTCAAATGTCTTCTTATGTGGTAGACTGGAGAGACCATATTTTCTGGAACCATAATGTCAATCATCGATATAAAGTATTTTATAACAATAATGTTTTAAAAGATCTTATTCTAACTGAACATCAACCCATTTAATCCTCGTTCCTCATCCTTATAGGACAAACGACTAGTAGTGATCCCTCCCCTCTCTTCTTTGGCACATTTTGATCCATACACTTTAATCCTTTATGGAATCAAATATTTTCAATTAATATAAGTGGATAATTGTGTTTGGGAACCCTGGTCCCCATAGAAGGTATACCCATTAGAAACCATATTTTCATAAAAACATTCCATATTAATTTCTTACTCTACTAAGGGTTTTGTATATTTCGATTCCTACCATACCACAAGGTCCCCCCTTGTTCTATACATCATTTTTTCATTTCATGAAATAAATATCCAAATTTCATAAAATATTTTCAATTGTTTTTACACTCTATTTTAATGATAAAAATACCACTTCTAGTTTTAAACAATCTTTATATAATTTTATCAAATGTATCATTTGAAAACATTAGAGCTTATAAAGTAAATCCAATTACAAAAAACCATTAAATTTACAGTATTAATTGGTCAATCAATTTAATCAATCAAAACAAACTAAGAACATCATATCAACACATTAATTCCAAAATATTTATCTTAGGATGGATACTACTACATCAAAAAGGGTGAAAACGTTATTTATTTCTCGAATGGTTATGGGATTGAATGTGATCAGATTCAAGAGAAGATAGATTTGATAGAGAAAATGAAAATTAATCATTTCCAAGGTATATCTTTTTATCTAGTCTCATAATTTAAAAAATATATATAGAATAAGTGATGAAAAAACATTACAATGGATCTAACACCCCAAATTATAATCAGAAAATATCCATGATTTCAACCAACATGATGATCTATCAATTAGAATAGGGAGATAACCAAAATCATCACCATGGATCCTATAAAACAATTTAAACCATATTATTGTTGAAAGGGTTATATATTTACATAAAATTTGTGAAAAAAATAATTGCATCATATCATATTTTCGAGGTCATAACACGTCCCAAAATACAATTGACTATGGCATAAGTGTGTAGTCCTCACCATAATGGTTCTTAGTCAAAATTTCATTCAAAATCTAAACCACAGACAACTAGGAAATCTTATATTTTACAATAAATGACTTCTAGAAACATTATATTCATTTTTTAATAATATTCTTTTGAAGGAGGTCTAATGGGATTAGTGATACAAGATTTGTAGGAATACCGTATGTTGTGGGTCATGATATGAACCCACTTCACAACATGAGTTGGTATTCATAGATTGTGTAGCAAGAAAATAGATGATTTCTATTGAACTACGGAGTGTTGTGTGAAATTAATTCTGGACATGATATTCAAATTCATTATGTGTAATAACAAATGGATGAGGATACATGAAATTCATGGGAATTTTGAAATATTGGAATTCATGTCATGAATTGGATACACAATGTGAATTATCTGAGTTCAATATTTTAAATGAGGTTTTATTAGATTTTTTCTCTAGTATTTAATACATAATACCCAACTATCATTCTGAGTGAACACTAGGTGTCTTGAAGAGAAAATATATCCCACTTCATCCTTTATTTGATTCATGGGATATGGTGGATTCCTCTTGGCGATCCATGGCGTGTTCTCCTATTTTTATATTTCTTTCATTATGTACCTATTTTGGAGATCCAATAAAGAGGTGGTATTTTTCATTGGTGCGTGAATGTGAATGAATTTCTACAACCCCTTGTTTAGGTGTAGTTTCATGCATGGTTTCCATGTGTGGTTGTGGTTTTTGAGTTTATTTTTCTTCATCCTACAGTGAAAAGTTAGAAGTGACTTCTTCTATGTGGTAGAGGATACCCATTCTCAATCTTCTATATTATATGTGTGATATAATCATGTTCTTTCTCTCTTTCAAGTAAATATTAAGGGTTTTTTAATAATAAAATAATTTATGAAAAACATAAATTTATGATAATGGGTAATTTTCTCATGCCCTACTGCATTATTATATGTTTTTGAGATATCTATGCATTATTACATCCAATTCCAAATATAAGTACTATTGGGACCCTATTTGTAATATAGTTGTAATGTTTTGAGGACACTTTCAATGTTGTAATGTAATTTCTCCCTGAATAAAAATAAAAGGAATATATTTTTTGAATAATAATTGGTGTCCCATTGATGTATTTTTTGTGTGGGGATAACCATGATTAGTGAAAATGATATGTGATAATTCCCATGAATATTCATTGAAGTCTTTATCTGTGATGTTGTGGATAATTCATCTTATTGTGTTTCACTATATTGTTTAGGAAGTTGCATGGTGATGTTATTGACCAGATTGGTTGTGGAGTACAAGGGGATGTGATTCTTTGGTCGATTTTCATGTATGTGATTTTGGTAGTAGTGAAATGTGCTATGAAGAGGTTGTGGTACATGGTTATGGGGTCATGGATGTGGTGTAGTGGTTGTAGAATAATGTTTTTGTATCAGATTCATTAATTTGGTATGTGGTGATAGAGTTTCATGATGGTTTTAAGGAGTATTTGATTTTGTGATATGGGTTAGGCAATGTGGTGTGGAAACAATGGTGGATGTGTGGTGTTGTGGTGATAGTTTTGTGTGTTGAATTAGTTGTAGAATGGAGTGGATATGTCAGTTTCTCGGTTATCCATGAGATGAACTATGTTGATAATGTAAATGATCTAGGTTAGTAAATAAAAAATATTTATTGGAAATAGATATGTTATAAATTAATCAAATGAAAATGTAAAGTGTTATGTGAATTGTAATGGATAAAAAATAAAGGTGGTGAAACATGTATGTGGAAAGTGGAATATTGTGTTGACAGTGTTGTGATTGTCTTGGGTGATTCAAATAGTGATTTAATTGGTTGTGATTATTGAGTTGTGTTATGGTGTGGTGATCTAATAAGCTCAAGTGTAGTTTATGTGGACACATAGGTTTGGTATTGTGGGATATCTATATACCATGAATGTTTCTATTATTTTATACACCAAGCATAATTTATATAAAATTACCACTACTCAAAGGTTTAGAGTTTTAGGTATTTTCACCAATAAATATGATGGTGGTGAAATTTAGGCATGGGTTCACACACATCCTCTCACTTCAATCAGAATTAGTGACACATGTTGGTGTTGGAGAATTCGTAGAAACGATGTCATGTCCATGGTGCCTTCCGGTGGGAATTGATCTATTAGACCCAATTTCTATGAGTGATAAGTTATGTGTTTCTATGTGATATATTGTGGGGTAATTGATGGTAGGAGGAGGGGACAATGATTATGTCCATCACATTCATGATACCTTAAGAATCTTGTTCTATTTTGGATGCCATTTGACAGAATATGTGTCCGTGGGTGGGAAGAGATGTTTGGTGGTAGTGTATTTGTCTACAAGTATGATTTATTGTGAAGTGATGGACTATGTGTCTACTGGTGGTATGTGACGTGATGTGATGGCCTAGGTGACTGCTGTTGGGATGTGGTGTGATGTGATAACCCATTTTTATATGGGAAGGATTTGATGTGATGTGACGTGGTTTGTTTGTATGGGATGGGAGCATTGCTAATTAGATATAAGGTTGTGAGAGTGGAAAAGTAACGTTTAATCTATAGTGGGGTTACATTAATTTTTTTTGAACACAGTTCCATATGATAATATTGGATCAATTATTTGATGAGTAATCCATGGTGTACAAAGGAGTATTTAGATGAAATGTATGGGGTTATATGGTTTATTCTATTTGATGGCCTGCACATTTTCACCTAAAATTGAAGACTTCATTAAGACCGAGATGATTATAACTTTTTTTTTCTTGCACTACATATATATTATAGTTTTCAAGATACAAGAATAACTTTGGAGACTAAACTAGACATTACCAATTCAAATAGTATTCATGTTACTTAACTGGATTTCAATTATCATTTGGAACATTGGGATACTTTTATGGAAACAAATATTTTCAATTTTGATCATCTGTAAACTATAAGTATGAATCCATGTGACCCCCAATCTCTTGTTTTATTTGATGTTATCTTTTGTTTCATTCTAAATCCATAATTTTAGGTATTTTGTATGCTTTAGGTATTCTTATTGAATTGGATCAACTTTTTCATCAACATTAAATGAAAGGGTGTTTATGAATATTGTGTAGGTGGTGCATAAATTTTGTCCTTATTATATATATGTTGTATGTGTTGTTTGGTTTGTTTTCCAGGGCAGTGGTGGAGTATAAACAGAAATACATTTTTTTTCCGGGTCAGCATTTTGTGGCGGTTTTAACCGCCACTAATGTTTTACCACTTATACATTTAGCGGTGGTTTAAACCGCCGCTAAATGTATTCAGAAGACTGTTTAGCGGCGGTTAAAACCGCCGCGAAATCACGTCAGAATTCGCGGCGGTTTTAACCGCCGCTAAGAAGGCGCCTGGCACGCCTGAATTTCGCGGCGATTATAGCTGCCGCTAATTAAATAACCCCTAAAACCACCACTAAATTTACCAAAAACCGCCTCGAAATGAGGTACTACGACGCTTTTCTTTGACCGCCGCGAAATGCATAAAACCACCACTAATAGATTGCCGACGCCAAGTTTAGCGGCGGTTTCTATAAACCGCCGCCAAACCATATAGCGGCGGTTTAAACCGCTACTATATGAAAAACAACTGCCGCTAATAGGCAGTTTTCCTATAGTGGGTGATCCTCTCCACCGGCATTGAGCCAGAGAGAGAGAGACAGGGAGTGACCCTTGGAAAAGAAGTGAGATGACCCTAAATCTTGTAAAGGTAGTGATCCTGGGCATAAATGTTATCTAGCCCAAACCTTGTAAACAACACTGTGCTTTAGTGAATTTGGTACATCGTCTCATCGCCGTTGTATGCTCCTTGGACGTAGCCTAGTGAGGGTGAACCAAGTAAAAATTGTTGTGTCTTGTGCATGCTTTACTTTCTATTTATTTTGTGCAGCGGGAAAGAGAGAGAAGAGTATTTTTCTTAACAGTGAAACAAGATCAGAACGGGCTATAATTTTTAATTTTTCATACCCTGATTCACCCCCCCTCTCAGGGTATTCAGCCCTGTGGACCTAACAATTGGTATCAAAGGGAAATGCTGATATTAGTTCTTCTCTCAATGGAGGTCACCAATCATAAAGCGATTACGATCTTCGATGGGAACAACTTTCAGATATGGAAGAATCAAATGCAACACTACTTCCGATCTTTGGGAATAGATGTATTCACAGCAGCAATGCATGGCATAACAGCTAATATTAATAGTGGTGCATTATTAGAAGTTGAACGTAGAGAGTTTGATGCAGATGCCAAAGAAATTAATGCCTTAGGGGGCTCCCTATCCAATCCTATCTATACAAAGGTGATTTCATTCCAAACGTCACGTGCTAGGTGGGAAAAACTATTAAATATATATGAAGGAGATACAAAGGTCATCGAGGAAAAGCTGCAAGTGTTGTGGAATAAGTATGAAGATCTGAAGATGAACCTGAATGAGTCTGTTGATTCATTCTTTGACATGGTAAATATTGTTTTGGAAGATATTCAAGGTCTTAGTGAATTCATTGAAGACATAAAGATCGTAAAGCGCATCTTGATGAAGCTTCCACCTCGGTTAAATCTGAAAGTTTCCGTAGTAGAAGATAACAATCCCAAAGTGCTGACACTGGACAACTTGCACAATACCTTGGTTGCACATGAGATGAGGAATGATAACAATGAGGCTGTGGAAAAGTGAAAATCCAAAGAGATGGAATTAAAGGCCATGAAAAATCTCCCCATTGAAGTTTCTCAGGAAGAAGAAGAGACAGATGAGGTAATGTCATTCCTTTCCTCAAATCTTCAAAGTGGAAAAGGAAAGTTCAAAGGAAAACTTCCACTCGCTTTCTTTAGATGTGGAAAAGTTGGTCATCTTGCTGTAAGATGCCCCAAAAAGTTTCAAGAAGAAAATGATGAAGATGAAGTTGAAAATCCCAAGATGAAATCTCCAGCCTATGTGAAAGGGAAGAAGCAATTCAAGAAAAATTTCTTCAAGAAGAAGAATCTTCTTTCACAAGAAATAGACAGTTCAGATGAGACTGAGGATGAAGAGGTTGAGGAGTTTGAAAATTGTAAAGATCATGGAAGAAATGAAATAGTGTCTGTTGTCGGTAGTGCACAAGAAATAGGCGAAACTGACACTGATGAATAAGAAGAAGAAATTGAAGGGAGAGTTTACATGGAAGATGAATTAGAAGCTGATCTTGAGGAGATAGATTTTTGGAGAGCCACAAAAAAGAAAGCTAACAATGTTGTTTGCGATGCGAAACTCTACATGAAGCAATAGGAAGAAGAGATGTCTGAGTTGATGGAAGAAATTGAGAAACTCAATTCATCAACACCAGATAACTCAGAATCTATTAGTGAGTATAAACTCAAGATAGAAGAATAGAAAAGGGAGATCGATGGCCTGAATGGAAAAGTGAAAGACCATGTCAAGAGTATCAAAGAACATGAAGAAGAAGCTGTCGGTCTGCAGAGAAAATTTAAATACCAGGAGAAACCTTTGATTCCTAACACATTCTTAGGAAAGAAGGTCATTACGAAGACTGAAAAGATGAAAGAGGAGCCTATTAGTTTAGCAGGAAAGAAGCATCAATTGAGCTCAGACATTGAGACTACTTCTGTAACAACCGAGATTTTTATACTAAATATTTTTTTATATACATCATCAAAGAAATATTTCACTACACACAACACTAGCTTGCCTTTCTTTACACGCAATCACGACCTTCCTTGATAGCTTGCATTGTATGCAATACCGAGTTTCACTAAACAACGATATGCTGTTAAAATATTATTAAAACTAGACGTCATGAATAGTAATAACCAATTTTTGAAATTTTATTTTTCAAAACGGACTTCATTTTTGGATTCAGAATATCGAAATTAGCTTAGGGTGAAATTTTGGTATTTTTCTAAAAACATTCATTTTTTGATGAATAGTGAAAACACTAGGTTACTATTAAAAAACTGACTTTTTATTTAAATAATTATTTATTTTATTTAAATTTATTTTAGGTCAAAATTGATACATAATAACTGTATATGTTTAATGTGATTAATTGGAGTCATTTTATAAAAATTTTAGATATATAGAAATTTTATTGAACTTTTTCACCGTCTTTTACCCACCTTCTAGGAGAGTTTGAAAATTTATATAAAACTTAATTTTACCGCTTCTATGAGTGGAATTTTAAAAATTTGAGAGACATAGTTAATATCAAGGACTAAAATTTGGTTCAATGAGATGAAAATAATTTTTGGTGAATAGTAACTTTTTACTTTTATTTACCATAGTTAAAAGTAAATAGAGCAATTAAGGGAAAAAATGATATTATTATTACCCTAACACATGTCCTAATTCTATTATATAAGTTTAATTTGACAAAAAAAAAACCTTAGGAATAACATATGACAATTTAGGTCCACTTGGATTATATTAGGACATTTATTATTAATTTATTTAAAGAAGGGTTAAAATAGTTAAAATCAATGTCTAATAAATAAATCATTTTTAATATAGGGTTATACATAAGATAAATTAGACTATAAATATTCATTAGAAAGATAAAAATATTTCCTAAATAATCTTATTTTATTTATAATTTTTAGACATTAAATAAATTATGTTATTTATGACATAATGATGTTGCAGTAATTATCTAATTAATGAAATATTAACATAATTGATGTTATAAATACCCAAATAAATGTAATTTGAGAATTTTTATGAATTAAAATAATTTTATAGGTTAATATGAAATGTTAGTATTGATTTAATTAACTTCTTTCTAACTAATGATGATTTTATGATTTTTAAAAAAATCAATTACCAAATAGTGTCAAAATTGACATAAAATAGTTTTTAAAACAAATATTATATTATTAGTTGTTAGTTTATTCTTAAAAATCTAATGTTTGGAAAAATGACTTAATAAGGTTATATATATTAATAATAAACAACTTGGGTTTCGTTTTTCTTATTATAGTAATTTTTTTAACCTTATAGTGTAGGAAAACAAGAAGACACGATAAATGTTAAATTATTTAACTTAGAGTTAAATCTAAATGATAAGGTTAAAATAGTAACCTAAACTTACCTAAAATATATTGGATGAGAGGATTTATACCCATCCACATATTATCTTAGAAATAAATCAATTTAAAGCTATTAAAAACCGAATATGACTTTATAATAAAATAATATTTTAAGTTTTTTCTAAGGTGCCCCTCTCCTCCCTTATAAAAGGGAACCTCCTCCCTCTCCTCCTCACACCACTTTGAGACATCATTCTCGGAAAAACCCTGAAAATTTATCTTCTCCACTTCCCTAGTAATATACTAGAGGTTCTGGTCTTCTTCAAAGACCATCTTTAGTGCCCTAAGAGAAGGTTAAGAAGAGGCGCTTCAAAGAAGAGGTAATGTCCGTTACCGATTCTTTCAACTTTATTTCTTCTTCTAATTCTTCTTCTTTAGTTGTTTCATTATGAAGTAATAACATCAGTATCACTCATATACTGATATTTTATTATAAATATGAAACATCCCTATTTCACCTTCTATCCATCCTACGGAAAACAAAATCACCGTGCGTGCGTACGTACGGAATACCGTCTCCACACCGTGGTGTAATCTGTTTTTTCACCGCCACCTTACTTGGATGGGTATAATGGTGTAAATAATAACTATATATGAATATTTTAAATTTATATTTATTTTGAAATAGTATACATACACTTCAATACAATTCCACGATCATGGGAATGATATCATCGCTCGTGCGT
This sequence comes from Viscum album, assembly GCA_963277665.1. Lineage (NCBI taxonomy): Eukaryota > Viridiplantae > Streptophyta > Magnoliopsida > Santalales > Viscaceae > Viscum > Viscum album. The sequence goes on from OY728121.1 coordinate 819,852,297, forward strand.
ACACACGGCCTACCGTCTCCACGATGTGATGCGACTCGTTCTACATGATCTTCGTTGAATAATGATTATATAAATGAATTGAATGAATAAATATGATATATATTACACTAATAACATTCTGGAAATGAGGTATCTATGACCTAAAATAAGAATAAGAATTTATTCGACAAAACAAGCATAAGAACAAAAAGCAATAAACACCCGAATAACAAGTAACAATAAAATATTACTAATAAGAATCTAAGAATATGACCATATATGATATCATAATAATTAGTAAGTTTCATGAATAATCCAATAACATTATTTAAATCATTATACAGGAGGTTCGGACACGTACGTAGTAAATCAGACCTAAGGTAAGGGAAAATCTCACAATCTCATTTTTATCCGAGATTGTTTATACTTCATAATTTACTAGGGAATATTTATCATCCACATCCACGTTTCCTCAATATGTAATATTATTTCCATCCGCCTATAGTTATTTAAATCCAATTATACCCATTGGAGAGTTTTTAGTAAAAGATATGAAAGGAATCTTTTGTCATTTTTAGTACGAGGTACTTTTTTGACTTTTCCGGCCAAAGTACGAGAAGAATGTCTTTCTTTAACTTATACGACATGAACGGATTTTTAGAAAATTATTTCCATGAAGCTTCCTTTACATGTTTTCAATTTTATTTTTAATCAACTTCTTTTCTTTTAATATTCTATGACATGTTAAGAAATGAAAAATGTTTTTGAAGTAGAAAGAATATTTTCTTCAAGAATGGAGTTCAAGCATTTTATCAAAATTATTTTCCATCTAAGATAATATAGGGCTCTGTTTCTATCCCTATTTTTACATGGATTTAATTATGTTATGATGGAATTATTTTTATGATGTCCTTTATCTTATATGGATTATGTTATGATGACATGATGTTTAAGAATAACATTTTTATTACATGGGTTATTCTATGATGTATGATTTATGATCTTGTGGCACACATAAGAATGGTATCATTATGAGATGGGTGAGACCTATATCTCCCTACAATTCATTGGGTAACGATTTATATCTCATGAGATAGACATGTCTGGAACGACAGGTTAAACTGGTTCAGTGAAATAGGACTTAAACGAGGAGTGAACTCGGTTCAGAAATGGACTTTTTCCGCTAAGATAGTCTTGGAAATGAGTCCTGACTACTAGGAAATGATTCTCTTTGATTATGTGTGTATTCCACAAAGTTTCATGTTTTAAGTTATGATTATTGGGATTACATTTCACTACTATGATTTATCCCATGTTATGAAATTATGATCTCTTTTGCAAGTTAAGATTTCCAAAATGATTTGTTCTTATGAATATGATGTTATTGATTTTTTTTTTACCCTTAATGAGAATTTGAGCTCACCCTTTTGTAAGTTTTCTTTTTCCCAGGTCAAGAAGAAGGATATTAAGTAAGATATGCCAAAAGGGACTCAAGATATGATAAAATAAAAGGGAGACAATATAGATGTTTTATGAACCAGTTGTTTATATTTACCAGTTTCTAAAGACACTATAACTATACGGTCCTTTCATGGTTTTGTTATATGTTATAATAAGTGTTCTTCAATTCTGAAGTAATAATAATGTATGTAAATAATGGGTTGTTATAGTTGGTATCATAGGAATGGTATAGTCAACCTTTGGAAACTAGGATGTGAAAGCCTTAGTAAGAACCCTAAGGATAAGTCTAAGCATAGAACACAATCTTAGTGTTTTAAAAATGGCCATGAACAACCTATGATAAGACCTTAAGTGTGAAATTTTATTCTTGATTATGTGTTTTTTCTATTATAATTAGTTTTGCTCACACTATTATTCTTGGTTTTAGTCAATGGCTGGAACCCGAAGGAACCGTGTTAACGCGGAATGTGACGGGAAATGCAATGATTATCCCCCTGAGCAACCAAACATTATGGGAGTTAGAATGCAAACTATTGTAGCCATGCTCACACAACTTTCTAAAGCTATGAATCATGCATGACTTCCAAATGAGCAAAGGAAGGAGCAAAATTCTGTTGAATCCTTCATGAGGCAGTGTCCACCCTCATTCAGTGGGTCTACTGATCCATTAGTGGCTGAACAATGGATCAGTACCACTGAAAATATATTTTCAGTTATTCAATGTTTTGAACAAGATAAAGTCATCTTAGCAGTATATCGTTTGGAAGGTGAAGCTGATCAATGGTGGAATCTTATCAAGAATATGAGGCGAAGAGATGAAATTGAGTCCATGGAATGGGACAAGTTCAAGAAATTATTTTTCAATAATTACTTTCCTCGTATTCTTAGAAAAAAGATGGAGAAGGAGTTTCTTGAACTAAAGAAAAAGGATGATGAATCTGTTGGTACCTATGAAGCAAATTTTACAAGACTTTCAAGGTACACTTATGGTATTATTATCCAACCTGAGAGTAAGATTGATCAATTCTTTAGTGGCTTAAAACCAAGTCTTCGAAGGGCGTTATCCATAAAGGAATTCAATAGCTATGAGGAAATTGTTCTATGTGCTCTCAAGTTGGAGATGGAGATTGGAGTAACCCATTAGTCATATGCATTTGATAAGAAGAGGAAAATGGAATTCAAAGGACAATCTAAAGAGCACACTGAAAAGAAGATGAGTTTTCCCTTATGCTCAATGTGTGTAAAGAAAAATGGAGGGAGTTGTCTTAAAGGGACATGTAAATGTTTCAAATGTGGAAAAGAAGGTCATCAGGCATTTGAATGCCACAATGATGGGAAGAATATGTCTAGTGATGTGAACAATGAAAAGGATACACAGAGTGCACCTCCTACACTTTAATGTTACAAGTGCAAGGAAATGGGGAATTATGATAATCAATGCCCTAATCCAAGGGTTTTTGATGATGATCGATGTCAAAAAACTCTTAAGGCTAAAGGAAAAGGAAAGTCACATGAAATTTCTATCAGCGATGTAGAGTACGATAACGAAGTGGTGAAAGGTACACTTACCATCCAATCTAAAGTAGAAAATGTTTTATTTGATTCTGGATCCACCCACTATTTTATTTCTGAATAATTTTCTAAGGGTGTCACCTTATTACCTCAACAATTAGATGTTGAGTTAGTTGTGAGAACCCCTAATGGCATAACAATCACATCAAAAGTATATAATTCTTCTCCGATTGAAGTTTTTGGGAAAGTGCTTCCGGCAAATCTTGTGATCCTTCCTATAGTGTAATTTGATGTGATTCTTGGCATTGATTGGATTTCTTTATATGGAGTTCATATCAATTTCCAAAGAAGGGAAGTCACATTCCATATTCCAGATCAATCTTTGATTGTCTATCGATGCAAGGATGAACATAACCTTCCTGTGGAACTTTCTTCCATCTTATGGGTCTTGATTCCACTAAATGAAGGTTATTTATCACAAATGGTTTGTTAGAAACTCACGATTAAGAATATTCCCATTGTATGGGTATAGAATCCCGCCTTTTTATCACATAAACTTTCTTTACATTTTACAAAACCGAGGATCTTTAAGGTTTAGTGTCATGGAAACCAGGAACTTTAAACATGAAAACATAAAACATTCTTCTAAAACACTTGAAAGGCTTCTCCTCATGTTCATCCTAGGTTCATTACTGCATCACATAACCTGGGTACATAAATCAAAATAATGGGTGAGAAAAAACCCCAGTAAGGGAAACAAGAGAAACATTTTACATGTGAACTTGAGATACTTCAATAAGGTCATGAAAAGAACTTTAAGGCATTAGAATGAAATCATGAGGCATATCATAATAAAAATAACATTTTCATAACATGAAGATGTGGCTACAACATTTAATATAGACAATCATGAACATATCACCAAGGTCCATCCCCAAGGTTTCATTTGAAAATTACCAAGGTTATTCACCAAGATATCGTGAAAATTGTAATCTCTAGTGGTTACATCATTACCCAATGCATTGGAGTGCTATCAGGGCACACCCTTAAATATTCCTTTATTATCATGTGAGAAAAATATATCATCATCAAACATTTCATAAACAACCCATATAGCATAAAATAAATGGGTTTCATTTCATAATCATAACGTTTTAAAAACGTCTTTAAAGACATGATCTTTACGTCACGTTAAACCCACGAAAAGGGAATGCGGGTTTCATGTAAATCCCAGAATTTAAAATAGAAAATTTTGGTATATATGTGAATAATCCGTTAGAAGAAAGAGCTTTGAGTATTCACTTAATAATATAAAAGAACTTTAGAAAAAGAGAGAGACATTTTGAGACGGAAATTCTGCAGCATAACGGCTATGTTACGAGGTTTTAGAAGACATTAAAAAGAGAGGGAAAATTTGTCAAACATTCATAAATGACCCATAAAACAGTAGATGGACAGAATAAGAAGGATACATGATCATGGTAATGAAATTTCAAGGACATACCATTTGAAATGAAAAACATGGAAGGAAGACAAAAATTAGATTTCTCTAATGAAAGTTCAGCAGCCTAATGGCGTTACTTAAACTTCGACAAAAATGATTTGAAAAGATCAAATAGGGTCTCTCATCATGTGAAAATAAGATTTAATTATGATAGATATAGAGATAATGCCCCAACATAATTAAAAAGGAACTTTAAAGACTTGACATGAAAGTAGAACTTTGAAAAGAATGAGAAGGGTGAAAGAATCCCCTAAAACATTCGGCAGCCTAATGACGCCACTTAAAAATTAAAAATACTGAATTGAAGAGATCAAATGGGGTCTCTAATCATATGAACATAAGAGTCCAGTATGATAGATATATAGATCATACCCCAACATAACAAAAAAGAACTTGAAAGAATTGACATGAAAGTAGAACTTCAAAACGAGAAGGGTGAAGAACCACTTAAAAATTCGACAGCCTAATGGCGCCACTTAAAACATCAAAATACTGAATTGAAGAGATCAAATGGGGTCTCTAATCATATGAACATAAGAGTCCAGTATGATAGATATAGAGATCATACCCCAACATATCAAAAATGAACTTGAAAGAATTGACATGAAAGTAGAACTTCAAAACGAGAAGGGTGAAGAACCACTTAAAAATTCGGCAGCCTAACGGCGCCACATAAAACTTCAAAATACTGAATTGAAGAGATCAAATGGGGTCTCTAATCATATGATCATAAAATATCAGTATGATAAATTTAGATATCATACCCCAACATAATAAAAAGAAACCTGAAATTCTTTACATGAAAATAGATCTTGAAAAATGCGAAGGGAGAAAGAATCTGTTACAAGAATTTCAGCAGCCTAACAGCGCCACTTAAAACTTCATAAAACGAAATAATGAGAGTAAGAGGGGATCTCTCATTATATGAACATGAAAAGGGCAGTAAGAGGAGTATAAAAGAACATCCTCCAACATATGAACATGGAGCATAAAAGGAATGACATAAAAGAGATTACTTGAAATTAAAGAGAGAGGTCAGATCCCTTACCTTAAAACACAACTCTTAAAAATCAAAGGTTGGGACCTTGAGGACTTGGGGGCACTATGGTAGGACTCCTTTGGAGGTAATGAGACCAGAAATTCGTTGGGGAAGAGTGGGGAGTCGAATGGATGAGAGGATGGCTTGGTATTTATAGGGAAAGTGAGGGGACAAGGCATTAATGGCAAAGGGACACCTCATTAGTAGTTTTGGAAAAACCATGGGATTGCCCATGGTATGTGCCCATGGTATTGGCCACTTGGGACACCTCATAACTTATCTCACTATTCATAATTAGAACATATTTATTACAAACTTAATACATCATTTAATGATGTCATTAAACACCCGTAACTTAAAAACTGTATTTTCACTATTCATTAAAAATTCAACTTTCTCAGAATAATCCCAAAATTTCACCGTAACCAAATATCAGCCCTCTGATTACAAATATGAAATCCATTTTATAAAAATAATTTTCTAAATATTTTTAATTTAATTTTTAAATAAAAACACTATTCACCGAAAATTCATTTTTTTCAGAAAAAAACCCCAAAAATTACAATAGCATAATATCGGTGCTCTGAGTTCAAAAATGAAATCTGTTTTATAAAAATAATTTTCTAAATATTTTTAATTAAATTTTTAATTAAAAAACACTATTCACCCAAAAAACTAATACTTGAATAATAATTTATGAAACCGTTATTTAACCATTTTATTGAATCACATTACTTAATCAAGGTGCCTAGATTATATTAATATTTTCTTTAAGTGAGATTACTAATCCATTTGGACACATTACTAATCCTAATCATAAAATCACTATTCATAATTTACTATTCATGAAAAATTAAGTTGATCTTATTAGACTCTAAATTTCGTACTGAACATAATTGTAGAAGACCATTTTTCAAAAATCATTACACATTTTTAATTATTTAAGGTTTACACAACCATTTTTAAAATAAACATTCATAAAAAATATGCATACTATATTTGTCCGGTCATTTGAAAATCCATAAACTTCATCATAAGAAGAAATCCCAATTTTTATTTAAAACAAAGGATTACACAAGGCAGTTACGGTCTCCTTACATAGCCCCTTATCACACCAGCATATGACCTAAGTGTAAGGTGTGCTAAGGTGAGAGAATCTGAGGGAGGCTCGGCTAACATCGCACGAGTAGTAATTTCTATTAGTTTGAACTTCTCACAAAGGCGATTCCGTTCTAGCTTCACACGATGAAGTTCGGCTTTGGTTTGGTCCAGAGCAAAGCCCAGTGGTGCTACCTCTTTCCCAAGTTCTGTTAAATGGGCTTCGATCGGTCCAAGACTACTGGGTGAGGCCATCAAATTTTCTTTCTATAATAATTAACCAAAATTACTTGTATTTAGAGGCAATAATCAAAACATTTAGTTTCCAGCGGTCATATTGACCAATGGTCATATAACCGTCTAAACCCAACTGTCTCATTTTAATTATACTCAGGTTATCAAATAAAACATTTTTGTTGAGTATAAAAAATAAAATAACACATGAAATTAGGAAACTAGATTTATTCAAAATTTCAGGTCGTTACAATCTTCCCCCCTTAAGAAATTGCATCCTCACAATTTTTAAAAAAATTGGGTTTTGAAATTTCATTGAACGTCCCACATCGGAAAAAGTGTCAGTAACACTATTAAATTAAAAGAAAGAAAAGGAAGTACAAAGGCCACCCGAGTTTACTCATACTAGGATTCCATGTAGGAAACATGGACATGGTGGAGAAAACAAAGGGTCACATTCTAAAGGAGAGTGATAGAAAATATGATTAGGAGAAAGTTAACCATAAGAAAATCCCAAACTTATGATGTGTGTAAACGATCTTTTATTACCTAGTAGGAAACGTAAACCAACAACGTTTTTGTTTTACGTTCCTTTTCATAATTTTTAGGAATTCATTTAAAACCTAGAAAAAAAACATAAGGAAATATATCTACCTTCATGTAGAGTTTCACCCTTTAATAAGTTTCTACCAAAACTAATCTTTTCTCCCAAACTATGAGCATTCAAAAGTACTTGGTCTCATCAAAACACAAGAATCATCTTCATAATGCACAAAAGATTAACCATCTATTTATTCTATCTTTAAACATTATCCCAAAAACAGATAGGGTAAGGTAAAACAACTCTTCAAAAAGAAATAATCCCATAGGAATGGAAACTACTTTTAAATCTTCAAAGTTCCATGGTACTACCCAAAGTTAATTATAGTCCATTACATAAATAACGGTCCTTAAAATTCCTCAAAATAAACCAAACTAAGATTGAAACCCAAATACAAGAAGGATTTGATAACATAGTATTCCAAAATAAACTTCATTGTTCATCTCCAAACAACATCAACCACTCCTAATATCTTATAACAAAAGTATCTAACCTAAACATATTTTACCCAAGATAGGTTAATCATTCCCTTAAGTAACCTAAATTACTATAAGTCCACCTTAAATTTATCGATTCTTCAAAATATAAGTCAACCTTACTCCTCAATGAAAATACCGTAGTAATCTATTTACCTCGATCATATAGGGTCCCCAAAATAGTTAACGTCTTCTAAAATAATAATCATATTTTAATCCCCTAATCATCCCTGTCATATTAATAGGACAATCGTCGCATTTCCTATCACATTGGTTGTTGGGACATGTTCTTCCATTTCCCACCATTAACTAAGAAGAGAAAGCATAATTAGGGGCTTAAGTACTTAGCCAATAATCATGAAAAGGAAACTTTAAGGATAAAAGGATAAACACGTAGAATAAAAGTATATCCTAACTTGTGATCCCCTAGGTTCCAATCTAGGTTTTCCATGATCATATATTCTTATGTGAATCTTTATTTTGTTTTATCCTTGTTCTTTTAATAATGGTTCATACTAAGCTTATGAATTTACCAAAGCATATCCCCCGGGAGTGTCGTAACCAAGAGTGCAGCAAGGCCCGTTTTCGTGTACCAGTTCCTGTTAGAGTCTAGCTCAAAGCGGTGTTTTTGGGTTTTACCCCTATGTACATCTGTGCCAGAGCCACCTCTACCTGCTCGTATCCAGACAGGGATGTATTTTCATGGCAACCCCTTACTCAATACTCACCAAAATACCAGGAAGATTTCCTATTTTTTAACATATCTATAGGGTTCTTCCTAGAGTTTTCATATCCTAATTTCCAAAAATGACTAAACCTACCTTTGATACCAACTATAGCATCCTGCCTTTTTATCACATAAACTTTCATTACATTTTACAAAACCGAGGATCTTTAAGGTTTAGTGTCTTGGAAACCAGGAACTTTAAACATGAAAACATAAAACATTCTTCTAAAACACTTGAAAGGCTTCTCCTCATGTTCATCCTAGGTTCATTATTGCATCACATAACCTGGGCACATACATCAAAATAAAGGGTGAGCGAAAAGCCTAGTATGGGAAACAAGAGAAACATTTTACATGTGAACTTGAGATACTTCAATAAGGTTATGAAAAGAACTTTAAGGCATGAGAATGAAATCATGAGGTATATCATAATAAAAATAACATTTTCATAACATGAAGATGTGGCTACAACATTTAATATAGACAATCATGAACATATCACCAAGGTCCATCCCCATGGTTTCATTTTAAAATTACCAAGGTTATTCACCAAGATATCGTGAAAATTGTAATCTCTAGTGGTTACATCATTACCCAATGCATTGGAGCGCTATCAGGGAAAACCCTTAAATTTCCTTTATTATCATGTGAGACACATATATCATCGTCAAACATTTCATAAATAACCCATATAGCATAAAATAAATGGGTTTCATTTCATAATCATAACGTTTTAAAAACGGCTTTAAAGACATGATCTTTACGTCACGTTAAACCCACGAAAAGGGAATGCAGGTTTCATGTAAATCCCAGAATTTAAAATAGAAAATTTTGGTATATATGTGAATACCCCTTTATAAGAAAGATCTTTTAGTATTCACTTAATAATATAAAAGTACTTTAGAAAAAGAGAGACATTTTGAGACGGAAATTCTGCACCATAACGGCTATGTAACGAGGTTTTAGAAGACATTAAAAATAGAGGGAAAATGGGTCAAACATTCATAAATGACCCATAAAACAGTAGATGGATAGAATAAGAAGGATACATGATCATGGTAATGAAATTTCAAGGACATACCATTTGAAATGAAAAACATGGAAGGAAGACACAAATTAGATTTCTCTTATGAAAGTTCGGCAGCCTAACAGCGTTACTTAAACTTCAACAAAAATGATTTGAAAAGATAAAATATGGTCTCTCATCATGTGAACATAAGATTTAATTATGATAGATATAGAGATAATGCCCCAACATAATTAAAAATAAACTTGAAAGACTTGACATGAATGCAGAACTTTGAAAAGAATGAGAAGGGTGAAAGAATCCCCTAAAAAATTCGGCAGCCTAACGGCGCCACTTAAAACTTCAAAATACTGAATTGAAGAGATCAAATGGGGTCTCTCATCATATGAACATAAGATTATAGTATGATAGATATAGAGATCATACCCCAACATAAAAAAAAGGAACTTGAAAGAATTGACATGAAAGTATAACTTCAAAACGAGAAGGGTGAAGAACCACTTAAAAATTCGGCAGCCTAACGGCGCCACATAAAACATAAAAATACTGAATTGAAGAGATCAAATGGGGTCTCTCATAATATCAAAATAAGAGTCCAGTACGATAGATAGAGAGATCATACCCCAACATAACAAAAATGAACTTGAAAGAATTGACATGAAAGTAGAACTTCAAAACGAGAAGGGTGAAGAACCACTTAATAATTCGGCAGCCTAACGACGCCACATAAAACTTCAAAATACTAAATTGAAGAGATCAAATGGGGTCTCTAATCATATGATCATAAAATATCAGTATGATAAATTTAGATATCATACCCAAACATAATAAAAAGAAACATGAAATACTTTACATGAAAATAGATCTTGAAAAATGAGAAGGGAGAAAGAATCTGTTACAAAAATTTCGACAGCCTAACGGCGCCACTTAAAACTTCATAAAACGAAATAATGATTGTAAGAGGGGATCTCTCATTATATGAACATGAATAGGGCAGTAAGAGGAGTATAAAAGAACATCCTCCAACATATGAACATGGAGCATAAAAGGAATGACATAAAAGAGATTATTTGAAATTAAAGAGAGAGGTCAGATCCCTTACCTTAAAACATAACTCTTAAAACTCAAAGGATGGGACCTTGAGGGCTTGGGGGCACTATGGGAGGACTCCTTTGGAGGTAATGAGACCAGAAATTCGTTGTGGAAGAGTGTTGGGTCGAATGGATGAGAGGATGGCTTGGTATTTATAGGGAAAGTGAGGGGACAAGGCATTAATGGAAAAGGGACACCTCATTAGTGGTTTTGGCAAAACCATGGGCTTGCCCATGGTATTGGCCACTTGGGACACCTCATACCTTATCTCACTATTCATAATTCGAACATATTTATTAAAAACTTAATACATCATTTAATGATGTCATTAAACACCCTTAACTTAAAAACTGTATTTTCACTATTCATCAAAAATTCAACTGTCTCAGAATAATCCCAAAATTTCACGTTAACCAAATATCAGCGCTCTGATTACAAATATGAACTCCATTTTATAAAAATAATTTTCTAAATATTTTTAATTTAATTTTTAAATAAAAACACTATTCACTGAAAATTCATTTTTTTCAGAAAAAACCCCAAAAATTACCATAGCATAATATCGGTGCTCTGAGTTCAAAAATGAAATCCATTTTATAAAAATAATTTTCTAAATATTTTTAATTAAATTTTTAATTAAAAAACTATTCACCCAAAAAACTAATACTTGAATAATAATTTATGAAACCGTTATTTAACCATTTTATTGAATCACATTACTTAATCAAGGTGCCTAGATTATATTAATATTTTCTTTAAGTGATATTACTAATCCATTTGGACACATTACTAATCCTAATCATAAAATCACTATTCATAATTTACTATTCATCAAAAATTAATTTGATCTTATTAGACTCTAAATTTCGTACTGAACATAATTGTAGAAGACCATTTTTCGAAAATCATTACACATTTTTAATTATTTAAGGTTTACACAACCATTTTTAAAATAAAAATTCATCAAAAATATGCATACTATATTTTTCCGGTCATTTGAAAATCCATAAACTTCATCATAAGAAGAAATCCCAATTTTTATTTAAAACAAAGGATTACACAAGGCAGTTACGGTCTCCTTACATAGACCCTTATCACACCAGCATAAGACCTAAGTGTAAGGTGTGCTAAGGTGAGAGAATTCGAGGGAGGCTCGGCTAACATCGCATGAGTAGTAATTGCTATTAGTTTGAACTTCTCACAAAGGCGATTCCATTCTAGCTTCACACGATGAAGTTCGGCTTGGGTTTGGTCCAGAGCAAAGCCCAGTGGTGCTACCTCCTTCCCAAGTTCTGTTAGATGGGCTTCGATCGGTCCAAGACTACTAGGTGAGGCCATCAAATCATCTTTCTATAATAATTAACCAAAATTACTTGTATTTAGAGGCAATAATCAAAACGTTTAGTTTCCAGCGGTCATATTGACCAATGGTCATATAACCGTCTAAACCCAACTGTCTAATTTTAATTATACTCATGTTATCAAATAAAACATTTTTGTTGAGTATAAAAAATAAAATAACACATGAAATTAGGAAATGAGATTTATTCAAAATTTCAGGTCGTTACAATCTTCCCCCCTTAAGAAATTGCGTCCTCGCAATTTTTAAAAAAATTGGGTTTTGAAATTTCATTGAACGTCCCACATCGGAAAAAGTGTCAGTAACACTATTACTTTAAAAGAAAGAAAAGGAAGTACAAAGGCCACCTGAGTTTACTCATACTAGGATTCCATGTAGGAAACATGGACATGGAGGAGAAAACAAAGGGTCACATTCTAAAGAAGAGTGATAGAAAATATGATTAGGAGAAAGTTAACCATAAGAAAATCCCAAACTTATGATGTGTATAAATGATCTTTTATTACCTAGTAGGAAACGTAAACCAAAAATGATTTTGTTTTACGTTCCTTTTCATAATTTTGAGGAATTCATTTACAACCTAGAACAAAAACATAAGGAAATATATCTACCTTCATATAGAGTTTCACCCTTTAATAAGTTTCTACCAAAACTAATCTTTTCTCCCAAACTACGAGCATTCAAAACTACTTGGTCTCATAAAAACACAAGAATCATCTTCATAATGCACAAAAGATTAACTATCTATTTATTCTATCTTTAAACATTATCCCAAAAACAGAAAGGGTAAGGTAAAAAAAACTCTTCAAGAAGAAATAATCCCATAGTAATGGAAACTACTTTTAAATCTTGAAAGTTACATGGTACTACCCAAAGTTCATTATAGTCCATTACATAAATAACGATCCTTAAAATTCCTCAAAATAAACCAAACTAAGATTGAAACTCAAATAAAAGAAGGATTTGATAACATAGTATTCCAAAATAAACTTCATTGTTCATCTCCAAACAACATCAAACACTCCTAACATCTTATAACAAAAGTATCTAACCTAAACATATTTTACCCAAGATAGGTTAATCATTCCCATAAGTAACCTAAATTACTATAATTCCACCTTAAATTTATCCATTCTTCAAAATATAAGTCAACCTTACTCCTCAATGAAAATACCGTAGTTATCTATTTACCTCGATCATATAGGGTCCCCAAAATAGTTAACGTCTTCTAAAATAATAATCGTATTTTAATCCCCTAATCATCCCTGTCATATTAATAGGACAATCGTCGCATTTCCTATCATATTGGTTGTTGGGACATGTTCTTCCATTTCCCACCATTAACTAAGAAGAGAAAGAATAATTAGGGGCTTAAGTACTTAGCCAATAATCATGAAAAGGAAACATTAAGCATAAAAGGATAAACATTTAGAATAAAAGTATATCCTAACTTGTGATCCCCTAGGTTCCAATCTAGGTTATCCATGATCATATATTCTTATGTGAATCTTTATTTTGTTTTATCCTTGTTCCTTTAATAATAGTTCATACTAAGCTTATGAATTTACCAAAGAATATCCCCCATGAGTGTCATAACCAAGAGTGCAGCAAGGCCCATTGTCGTGTACCATTTCCCGTTTGAGTCTAGCTCAAAGTGGTGTTTTCGGGTTTTACCCCTATGTACATCTGTGCCAGAGCCACCTCTACCTGCTCGTATCCAGACAGGGATGTATTTGCTTGGCAACCCCTTACTCAATACTCACCAAAATACCAGGAATTTAACATATCTATAGGGTTCTTCCTAGAGTTTTCATATCCTAATTTCCATAAATAACTAAACCTCCCTTTGATACCAACTATAGCATCCTGCCTTTTTATCACATAAACTTTCATTACATTTTACAAAACCGAGGATCTTTAAGGTTTAGTGTCTTGGAAACCAGGAACATTAAACATGAAAACATAAAACATTCTTCTAAAACACTTGAAAGGCTTCTCCTCATGTTCATCCTAGGTTCATTACTGCATCACATAACCTGGGTACATACATCAAAATAAAGGGTGAGAAAAAACCCAGTAAGGGAAACAAGAGAAACATTTTACATGTGAACTTGAGATACTTCAATAAGGTCATGAAAAGAACTTTAAGGCATGAGAATGAAATCATGAGGCATATCATAATAAAAATAACATTTTCATAACTTGAAGATGTGGCTACAACATTTAATATAGACAATCATGAACATATCACCGAGGTCCTTCCCCAAGGTTTCATTTGAAAATTACCAAGGTTATTCACCAAGATATCGTGAAAATTGTAATCTCTAGTGGTTACATCATTACCCAATGCATTGGAGCGCTATCAGGGCACACCCTTAAATTTTCCTTTATTATCATGTGAGCCACATATATCATCATCAAACATTTCATAAACAACCCATATAGCATAAAATAAATGGGTTTCATTTCATAATCATAACGTTTTAAAAACGGCTTTAAAGACATGATCTTTACGTCACATTAAACCCACGAAGAGGGAATGCGGGTTTCATGTAAATACCATAATTTAAAATAGAAATTTTGGTATATATGTGAATACCCCTTTAGAAGAAAGATATTTGAGTATTCACTTAATAATATAAAAGAACTTTAGAAAAAGATAGAGACATTTTGAGACGGAAATTCTGCAGCATAACGGCTATGTTACGAGGTTTTAGAAGACATTAAAAAGAGAGGGAAAATGGGTCAAACATTCATAAATGACACATAAAATAGTAGATGGACAGAATAAGAAGGATACATGATCATGGTAATGAAATATAAAGGACATACCATTTGAAATGAAAAACATGTAAGGAAGACAAAAATTAGATTTCTCTTATGAAAGTTTGGCAGCCTAATGGCGTTACTTAAACTTCAGCAAAAATGATTTGAAAAGATCAAATAGGGTCTCTCATCATGTGAAAATAAGAGTTAATTATGATAGATATAGAGATAATTCCCCAACATAATTAAAAAGGAACTTGAAAGACTTGACATGAAAGTAGAACTTTGAAAAGAATGAGAAGGGTGAAAGAATCCCCTAAAAAATTCGGCAGCCTAACGGTGCCACTTAAAACTTCAAAATTCTGAATTGAAGAGATAAAATGGGGTCTCTCATCATATGAACATAAGAGTGCAGTATGATAGATATAGAGATCATACCCCAAAATAACAAAAATTAACTTGAAAGAATTGAAATGAAAGTAGAACTTCAAAACGAGAAGGGTGAAGAACCACTTAAAAATTCGGCAGCCTAATGGCGCCAATTAAAACTTCAAAATACTTAATTGAAGAGATAAAATGTGGTATATTATCATATGAACATAAGAGTCCGGTATGGTAGATATAGATATCATAATCCAACATAACAAAAATTAACTTGAAAGAATTGACATGAAAGTAGAACTTCAAAACGAGAAGGGTGAAGAACCACTTAAAAATTCGGCAGCCTAACGGCGCCACATAAAACTTCAAAATACTGAATTGAAGAGATCAAATGGGGTCTCTAATCATATGATCATAAAAGATCAGTATGATAAATTTATATATCATACCACAACATAATAAAAAGAAACTTGAAATACTTTACATGAAAATAGATCTTGAAAAATGAGAAGGGAGAAAGAATCTGTTACAAAAATTTCGGCAGCCTAACAGCGCCACTTAAAACTTCATAAAACGAAATAATGAGAGTAAGAGGGGATATCTCATTATATGAACATGAAAAGGGCAGTAAGAGGAGTATTAAAGAACATCCTCCAACATATTAACATGGAGCATAAAAGGAATGACATAAAAGAGATTACTTGAAATTAAAGAGAGAGGTCAGATCCCTTACCTTAAAACATAACTCTTAAAACTCAAAGGTTGGGACCTTGAGGGAATGGGGGAACCATGGGAGGACTCCTTGGGAGGTAATGAGACCAGAAATTAGTTGGGGAAGAGTGGGGAGTCGAATGGATGAGAGGATGGCTTGGTAATTATAGGGAAAGTGAGGGGACAAGGCATTAATGGCAAAGGGACACCTCATTAGTGGTTTTGGAAAAACCATGGGCTTTCCCATGGTATGTGCCAATGGTATTGGCCACTTGGGACACCTCATACCTTATCTCACTATTCATAATTCGAACATATTTATTACAAACTTAATACATCATTTAATGATGCCATTAAACACCCGTAACTTAAAAACTGTATTTTCACTATTCATCAAAAATTCAATTTTCTCAGAATAATCCCAAAATTTCACCTTAACCAAATATCAGCGCTCTGATTACAAATATGAACTCCATTTTATAAAAATAATTTTCTAAATATTTTTAATTTAATTTTTAAATAAAAAAACTATTCACCGAAAATTCATTTTTTCAGAAAAAACCCCAAAAATTACCATAGCATAATATCGGTGCTCTGAGTTCAAAAATGAAATCCGTTTTATAAAAATAATTTTCTAAATATTTTTAATTAAATTTTTAATTAAAAAACACTATTCACCCCAAAAACTAATACTTGAATAATAATTTATGAAACCGTTATTTAACCATTTTATTGAATCACAATACTTAATCAAGGTGCCTAGATTATATTAATATTTTCTTTAAGTGAGATTACTAATCCATTTGGACACATTACTAATCCTAATCATAAAATCACTATTCATAATTTACTGTTCATCAAAAATTAAGTTGATCTTATTAGACTCTAAATTTCGTACTGAACATAATTGTAGAAGACCATTTTTCGAAAATCATTACACATTTTTAATTATTTAAGGTTTACACAACCATTTTTAAAATAAAAATTCCTCAAAAATATGCATACTATATTTGTCCGATCATTTGAAAATCCATAAACTTCATCATAAGAAGAAATCCCAATTTTTATTTAAAACAAAGGATTACACACGACAGTTACGGTCTCCTTACATAGCCCCTTATCACACCAGCATATGACCTAAGTGTAAGGTGTGCTAAGGTGAGATAATCTGAGGGAGGCTCAGCTAACATCGCACGAGTAGTAATTTCTATTAGTTTGAACTTCTCACAAAGGCGATTCCGTTCTAGCTTCACACGATGAAGTTCGGCTTGGGTTTGGTCCAGAGAAAAGTCCAGTGGTGCTACCTCCTTCCCAAGTTCTGTTAGATGGGCTTCGATCGGTCCAAGACTACTGGGTGAGGCCATCAAATCTTCTTTATATAATAATTAACCAAAATTACTTGTTTTTAGAGGCAATAATCAAAACGTTTAGTTTCCAGCAGTCATATTGACCAATGGTCATATAACCGTCTAAACCCAACTGTCTCATTTTAATTATACTCATGTTATCAAATAAAACATTTTTGTTGAGTATAAAAAATAAAATAACACATGAAATTAGGAAATGAGATTTATTCAAAATTTCGGTTCGTTACAATGGGTGTTTGATGATGTCTTTCTGGAGGAATTTCTAGGTCTTCCACCAAATTGTGAAGTTGAGTTTTCAATAGAACTCGTACAGGGTGATTTGCCTATTTTGAAGACACCTTATAGAATGGCCCCAATTGAGTTGATGGAATTGAAGAAGAAACTCCAAGAGAATCTTGATAATGGATTCATATGCCCTAGTGCATCACCTTGGGGAGCACCTATTCTGTTTTTTAAGAAGAAAGATGGATCAATGAGACTCTCCATTGATTATCGAGAACTTAACAAGATCACTATCAAGAACAAATATCCTCTCCCATGCATTGATGACTTATTTGACAAACTACGTGGAGTTCAATACTTTTCCAAGAATGATCTTCGTTCAGGGTATCATCAATTAAGGGTTAAAAAGGAGGATATACCAAAGACGACTTTCCGTACAAGGTATGGACACTATGAATTTATAGTGATGCCATTTGGTCTTACTAATGCCCCTGATATCTTCATGGATCTGATGAATAGAGTCTTTAGAGACTATCTTGATCAGTTTGTGGTAGTATTTATAGACGATATTCTTGTTTATTAAAAGAGCAAGGAAGAACATGAATATCACTTGAGAATTGTATTGAAGACCCTGAGAAAGGAGAAGATTTATGCCAAATTTACCAAGTGTGAATTTTGGCTTCAAAAAGTTTCATTTTTGGGTCACATAATCTCAAAAGAGGGGATATCTGTGGATCCAGAAAAAATAGAGGTTATCGAAAGATGGTCGAGACCAACAACAGTAACTGAGATCCAAAGTTTTCTTGGTTTGGCTGGATATTATCGACGTTTTGTGTAATATTTTTCATGATTATCTAATCCACTCACCAGGTTGACTCGAAAATGAGTTAAGTTCGTGTGGACGAAGAATGTGAAGAGAATTTCAAGGAGTTGAGAAGAAGGTTATCCAGTGCACCTGTGCTCACACTTCCTTATAGTGGAGAAAGGTTTGTGATCTACAGTGATGTATCCAAGAAGGGGCTAGGGTGTGTTCTCATTCAAAACGATATGGTGATAGCTTATGCCTCACGACAGTTGAAAATCCATGAGCAAAATTACCCAACTCATGATTTAGGGTTAGCTACGGTAATCTATGCATTAAAGATTTAGAGGGATTATATTTATGGTGAAAGGTGTGATATTTATACTGATCATAAAAGTTTAAAGTATATTTTCGCACAAAAGGAGCAGAATATGCGCCAAAGAAGGTAGTTGGAGCTGATTAAGGATTACGACTGCTCAATTCATTATCACCCTGGGAAAGCAAACAACGTGGTAGACGCATTAAGTCGACAAGACCATGCTAGTTTATACATGATGAGGATCACAAAAGATCCAATATTTATGGATTTACAAAGTATGGAACTTGGAATTATAATGGAACGGGAAAGATCTTATCTTTATCAAATGAATGTTCAACCATCTATACATGAGAAGATTAAAGAGGCACAGAAAGAAGATGTAGAGTTACAAAATAAGGTGAGAAATTTTTCTGAATTCAACCTTGATTGTGATGGGATAATAAAGTTCAGGAATCGAGTTTGTGTTCCTCCCATCCCCAAATTAAAGAAGTAGCTGCTGGATGAGGCTCATAGTTCTTCATTCTCTATTCATCCTGGAAGCACGAAGATGTATAAGGACCTGAAAGAGTACTTCTTGTGGGATGGAATGAAAAGAGATGTTGCTGAATATGTCTCTCGATTCATGGTTTGTTAGCAAGTTAAAGCTAGGAGACAGAAGTCTAAGGGGATGTTACAACCATTACCCATACCCAAATGGAAATGGGAAAACATCACTATGGAATTTGTCACCGGACTTCCTAAAACATCCAAAGGCAATAATGCTATCTGGGTCATAGTTGATCGTCTTACAAAGTCTGCGCACTTTGTTTCTATTAGAGAGGATTTTTCTCTGGATCAGCTTGCTAGGATATATGCGAAGAAAGTGATAAGATTGCATGGAGTACCACTTTACATTATATATGATCGGGATCTGAGGTTTACCTCAAAGTTCTGGAGAAGTCTTAAGCATACACTGGATACAGAGTTGAGTTTCAGCACTTCTTATCATCCTCAGATAGAAGGTCAGTCTGAGAGAACAATTCAAACTCTAGAAGATATGTTAAGAGCCTGCTCTATGGATTTCAAAGGTGGTTGGGATCAACACCTAACTTTGGTGGAATTTTCATATAATAATAGCTTTCACTCCAGTATTTAGATGGCTCCTTATGAAGCTCTCTATGGAAAGAAATGTAGGACTCCAACTTGCTGGGATGAATTTGGGGAAAGAAAGCTATTAGGACCTGATCTTGTTGATGAGATGGCAGAAAAGGTCTGATCTATTCAAAAACACATAAGATCAGCTCAGAGTCGACAAAAAAGTAATGTCAATAACCGAAGAAAAGACCTTGAGTTTGAAGTGGGTGATAAAGTGTTCTTACGAATATCTCCTTGGAAGAGAGTAATGAGATTTGGAAAGAAGGGAAAGTTGAGACCTAGGTATATCGGTCCTTTCGAAATAATGGATCATGTTGGGAAGGTAGATTAATGATTGGAGCTTCCACCGAATCTCTCTCAAGTTCATGATGTGCTCCATGTATCTCTCCTGAGAAAGTACATACCCGATCATTCACATGTACTCAGCTCAGAAGTTGTACCACGGGAGCAAGATCTTTCTTATGAAGAACAACCGATAGAGATTCTGGATCATAGAGAAAAAGTCCAATGGAACAAGACCACTCGCTTGGTGAAAGTTATATGGAGGAACAACCAATTATAAGAAGCTACAAGGGAGCTTGGGGATATGATGAGGGAGAGGTATCCTCATCTGTTTGTTACAAAGTGATGAATTTCGAGGGTGATTTTTTTAAGGGGGGTAGAATGTAACACCCGAGATTTTTATGAGAAATATTTTGTTATATACATCATCAAAGGAATCATTCACTACACACAACACTAGCTTGACTTTCTTTACACGCAATCGCGACCTTCCTTGATAGCTTGCGTTTTACGCAATATCGAGTTTCACTAAACAACGATATGCTATTAAAATATTATTAAAATTCTCCGTTATGAATAGTAATACCCACTTTTTGAAATTTTATTTTTCAAAATGGTCTTCATTTTTGGATTTAGAATATAGAAATTAGCCTAGGGTGAAATTTAGGTATTTTTCTAAAAACTTTAAATTTTTTATGAACAGTGAATACATTGGGTTACTATTTAAAAACCGACTTTTTATTTAAATAATAATTTATTTTATTTAAATTTATTTTAGGTCAAAATTGATACATAATACCTATATAAGTTCAATGTAATTAATTGGAGTCATTTTATAATAATTTTAGATTTATAAAAATTTTATTGAACTTTTCACCGTCTTTTTCCCACCTCCTAGGAGAGTGTGAAAATTTATATAAAACTTAATTTTACCGCTTCTTTGAGTGGAATTTCGAAAATCAGAGAAACATGATTAATATCAAGTACTAAAATGTGGTTCAATGAGATGAAAATAATTTTTGGTGAATAGTAACTTTTTACTTTTATTTACCACAGTTAAAAGTAAATAGGGTAATTAAGGGAAAAAATGATATTATTATTACCCTAAAACATGTCCTAATTCTATTGTATAAGTGTAATTCGACCAAAAACAACCTTATTAATAAAATATGACCATTTAGGTCCACTTGGATTGTATTAGGACATTTATTATTAATTTATTTAAAGAATGGTTAAAATAGTTAAAATCAAAGTTTAATAACTAAATCATTTTTAATATAGGGTTATACATAAGATAAATTCAACTATAAATATTAATTAGAAATATAAAAGTATTTTATACATAATGGTATTTTATTTATAATTTTTATACCTTAAATAATTTAATTTATTTATGACACAATGATGATGCAGTAATTATCTTATTAATGAAATATTAACATAATTGATGTTATAAATACGCAAATAAATGTAATTTGTGACTTTTTATGAATTCCAAAAATTTTCTAGGTTAATATGACATGTTATTATTGATGCAATTAACTTTTTTCGAACTAATCATGCTGTTATGATTTTCACAAAAATCAATTACCAAATAGTGTCAAAATTGACATAAAATAGTTTTTAAAACAAATATTATATTATTATTTGTTATTGTATTCCTAAAAATATAAGGATCAGCCAAATGACTTAGATAAGGTTATATATATTAATAATAAACAACTTGGGGTTCGTTTGGCTTGCTATAGTATGTTTATTAACAATATAGTGTAAGAAAACAAGAAGACACGGTAAAGGTTAAATTATTTAACTTAGAGTTAAATATAAATGATAAGCTTAAAATAGTAACCTAAACTTGTCTAAAATCTATTTGATGAGAGTATTTAGACCCATCCCCACCTTAGCTTCTAAATAAATCAATTTGGAGCTATTAAAAATCGAATATGACTTTATAATAAAATAATATTTTAAGTTTTTCCTAAGGTGCCCCTCTCCTCCCTTATAAAAGGGCACCTCCTCCCTCTCCTCCTCACACCACTTTGAGCCTTCAAGCTCAGACAACCCCTGACTATTTCTCTTCTCCACTTCCCTTGTAATATCCTAGAGGTTCTGGATTTCTTCAAAGACCAACTTTGGTACCCTAAGAGACGGTTAAGAAGAGGCGCTTCGAAGAAGAGGTAATGTCCGTTACCGATTCTTTAAACTTTATTTATTCTTATAATTATTCTTATTTAGTTGTTTCATTATGAAGTAATAACATAAGTATCACTCATATAATTATATGTTATTATAAATATGAAACAACCCTATTTCACCTTCAATCCATCCTACGGAAAATGAAATCACCGCGCATGCATACGTATGGAATACCGTCCCCACTCCGTGGTGTAATCTGTTTTCCCCCACCACCTTACTTGGATGGGTATAATGGTGTAAAAAATAAATACATATGATTATTGTAAAGTCATATTTATTCTGAAATAGTATACATACACTTCAATACAATTCCATGATCATGGGAACTATATCATCGCTCGTGCGTACGCATAGCCTACCGTCTCCACGATGTGATGCGACTCGTTCTACATGATCTTCATTGCATAATGATTATATAAATGAACTTAATGAATAAATATGATATATATTACACTAATATCATTCTGTAAATTAGGTATCTATGACCAAAAAGAATAATAAGAATTTATTCGACAAAACACGCATAAGAACAAAAAGCAATAAACACCCGAATAACAAGTTACAATGAAATATTAATAATAAGAAGCTAAGAATATGACCATATATGATATCATAACAATGAGAACGATTCTGTAATAAGTCAATAAAATTATTTAAATCATTATACAGGAGGTTCGGACACGTACGAAACAAATCAGACCTAAGGTAAGGGAAAATCTCATAATCTAATTTTTATCCGTGATTGTTTATACTTCATAATTTACTGGGGAATATTTATCATCCACATCCATGTTTCATCAATATGTAATATTATTTATATCCACCTACAATTTTTTAAATCCAATTTTACCCATTGGTGAGTTTTTAGTAAAAGAGATGAAAGGAATCTTTTGTCGTTTTTAGTACGAGGCACTTTTTTGACTTTTCCGGCCAAAGTACGAGAAGAATGTTTTTCATTAACTTATACGGCATGAACTGATTTTTAGAACATTATTTCCAAGAAGCTTCATTTAATATTTTTCAAGTTTATTTTTAATCAACTTCTTCTAGTTTAAAAATTTATGAAATGTTAAGAAAGGAAAAAAGTTTTTGAAGTAGAAATGATATTTTCCTCAAGAATGGAGTTCAAGCATTTTATCAAAATTACATTCCATCTAAGATAATATTGGGTTCTGTTTCTATCACTATTTTTTCATTTATTTGATTATGTTATGATGGAATTATTTTTATGATGTCATTTATCTTATATGGATTATGTTATGATGGCATGATGTTTAAGAATCCCATTTTTATTACATGGGTTATGCTATGATGTAAGATTTATGATCTTGTGGGAAACATAAGAATGGTATCATTATGAGATGGGTGGGACCTATATCTCCCTCCAATGCATTGGGTAATGATTTATATCTAATGAGATAGACATGGCTGGAACGGCAGGTTAAACCGGTTCAGTGAAACAGGACTGAAACGAGGAGTGAACTCGGTTCCGAAATGGACTTTGTCCGCTAAGATAGTCTTGGAAATGGGTCTTGACTACTAAGAAATGATTCTCTATGATTATGTGTGTATGCCACAAAGTTTCATGTTTTAAGTTATTATTATTGGGATTAAATTTCACTACTATGATTTATCCCATGTTATGAAATTATGATCTCTTTTGCATTTTAAGATTTCTAAAATGTTATGTTATTATGAATATGATGTGATTAATATTTCTTTTGTTTAACCTTACTGAGCATTTGAGCTCACCCTTTTTTATGTTTTATTTTCCACAGGCTAGGAAGAAGGATATTAAGTAAGATATGCCAAAAGGGACTCTAGATATGATAAAATAAAAGGGATACAAATTAGATGTTTTATGAACCAGTTGTTTATGTTTCCCAGTTTCTAAAGACACTATACCTATACGGTCCTTTCATGGTCTTGTTATATGTTGTAATAAGTGTGATTCAATTCTGAAGTAATAAAAATGTATGTAAAGTATGGGTCTTTATAACTTTAGGGCTTAATCAGAAACAAAAATCTGTCACAGTTGAAGTCAGACTGCAAGCACGAGTCCCAAGATTGAAGGTTGATTTGGGCACAAGGAAGAATTAGTATATTCAAAGATCTCAAGGGGAAACTCATTGTGCTGAAGTACCATGGAGGAATGCACCATTTATCAGGTGTTATTTTTCTGGAAATATGGACATTCACAGTATGTGTGTTCCATATCCAAGAGATATCAAAAGGAACAAGAAAAAAGGTGGCAGTAAAATAGAGAACGGTTCTCCAAAAAATATTTCGAAGGAAAATGCTTCTGGTGTAAAGGATTTGGGAACATGGAAAGATATTGCACTTCGACCATACAAAGGAATGTGCCAAACCAAAATCAAAATGTTCGCAAGCAGCAAATCAATAAACCAACAAGTGAGTTAAAAGTGAAAAATATATTTTCATCATTGTAAGATAAAGCTGGTCCATCGCACTCTAAGGACGATCAATTTCCCCAAACCACACTGAGTGTGAAGTCGAAGACATGGATCAAAAAGAAAAAGGATGAGAAGGCAGTTGTTGAGGAAATTGCCCTTAAAGCTTTAGATCATTCTGGATTATGGATCCTTGATAGTGGTTACACTTACCACATGACAGGGAACAAGGATCTCATTACAGGCATAAAATATGACAAAGAAGGAGTTTTCAAGTTTAGGAACGATGAAGGGATGAAGAATGTTGGTTTTGGAAAGGCCAAATTTGGGGGAAAAGAAATGAGATGTGCCGATGTCTTGGTAGTAGATGGTCTCAGTCATAAATTACTCAGAGTCAGTCAACTATGTGACTCTGGGCACTCAATCCGATTTACTAAGAAAATGTGTGTTGTGAAAGGAAAAGATGGAGCAGTTGTTCTACAGGGAAAAAGGACAAAGGGAAATATTTACCTTATAAGCGGTGAATAAGATATGTGCTTTTTTATCCAGAGAGGAGGAAAACGAGTTGTGGCATAAGCGACTTGGCCATCTATGCCAACCATCCATGGATGATCTGGTAAAGCGTGATGCTACTAGAGACCTTCCTAAACTATCATGTGATCATACTCACACATGTGATGCATATTAACAAGGTAAGTTCATCAGGAATACATACATGCCAAAGGAACAGAATCCAACCAGAGTTCTCGAACTGGTACATGCAGATGTTTGTGGACCAATCTCACCCCAAGCCGTAAATGGAAAAAGGTACTATGTCCTTTTCCTTGATGATTATAGTAGAATGGCCAGGTTATTTTTCATTACCCATAAAACAGAGGTGTTTAGTTGCATAAAGCAGTATAGGAGAGAGTCAGAAAGGTTGCTTGGGTAGAAGATTCATAAGTTCCATACTGATAATGGTAAAGAATTCACAAACATTGAAGTTGAAATCTATCTCGAGAAACACGGGATAAGGCATCAAGTTTCATGAGTGAGAACTCTCCAACAGAATGGAGTGGTTGAAAGGAGAAATAGGATCATCAAAAACATGGCCAGAACAGTGCTTATTGATAAGAACCTACCAGAGAAATTTTGGAAGGAAGCAGTTTTGACATCGATATATGTTTCGAACAGGTCTCTGTTCTGTCTGAAGCAAAGGAAGACTCTGTATGAAATGTGGTACGGAAAGAAGCCAACATTTAAATACTTACGTATCTTTTGAAGTAAGTGTTTCATTCTCAATAAAGAAATTCACAGGAAGTTTGAGTCACGAGGAGATGGGGGAATATTCCTTGGCTACTCAGGGAAGAGCAAAGTATATAAATGCTTCAACAAAAGGCTGGGAAAAATTGTTGAGAGCAATGATGTCACTATTGTTGAAAATGAACAGAATATTCAACAATCTGGTGACCAGTTTCTGGAAGAAAGTGATGAGGAGATAAGCGACACAGGGGGAGTAGAAGTGGCAGAGGCTGACTCAAAAGAAGATACTGATGTTGAACAAGAGGAAACAAAATCTGAATCTTCTAAGAAGCCAAAGAGTCGAGCTGAGATTGACAGGTAAAATATCATTGGTGATCAGACAGCTCCAGTTCAAACTCGAAGAATGAAATAATTACAGCAAACATCGTTTTTATCTCAGGTGGAGCCAAAATGTTTTTCCAATACAGTTGAAGATAAGCACTGGGTTTAAGCTATGAATGAAGAGCTTGATCAGATTGAGAAGAACCAGATGTGGGAGATTGTTTAGAGACCCGCAGATAAGAATGTCATCGGCACTAAATGGGTCTATCGCAACAAGATGAATGAAGATGGTGCAGTAGTTCGAAAAAAAGAACGTCTAGTGTGCAAAGGGTACTCCCGAATAGAGGGAATTTATATTGATGAGACATTTGCATCGGTTGCAAGGCTGGAGACAATCAGATTATTTTTGGCCATAGCAGTGCAACAGAAGTTCAAAGTCTTCCAAATGGAGGTAAAATCTGCATTCCTGAATGGGGTTCTAGAAGAAGAAGTTTATATTGAGCATCCAGATGGTTTTCTCATTCATGAAGATGAGAGTGAAGTTTTTCGGCTGAAGAAGGCGTTGTATGGGATGAAACAAGCACCAAGAGCATGGTACTCAAGGATTGACCAGTATTTGAAGAAGCTTGGTTTCCAGCATGGTGGAGTTGATTACAATCTCTATTTCAGTAATGATAGTAATAAAAGGATGATGGTGTTGGTTTATGTCGAAGACATAATTTTTGGCGGATCAGATGATGCTCAGTGCAGACATTTTTCTGAATTCATGAAAAATGAGTTTGAGATGTCAATGATTGGAGAGCTAACGTTTTTCCTTGGTCTACAGATGACTCAAGGAAGGAATGGAACATTCATTTCTCAATCCAAATATGCCAAGGAGGTTCTATAGAAGGTTTATAATGGATAATTCCAAGGAGATGAAGACTCCGGTTGCTACCCAGATGAAATTATCAAAAGATGAGGATTAAAAAGCAGTTAATGTCACATAATACTGGAAAATTATTGGAAGGTTGTTGTACTTGACCGCGACAAGGCCTGATATTATTTTCACCACATGCTAAGCAGAAAGATATCAGTGTAATCCCAAGGAAAGCCACATTCTTGTAGTGAAAAGAATACTTTGGTATATAAAGGGAACAATGGACTTCATCTTGACATATAATGACAAATATCAGACAGAGTTATTGGGATATACTGACGCCGATTGGGCCGGTTCAGCGGATGATAGGAAATCAACATCTGGAGGTGCATTATATCTTGGCGGACTATGTATTTCTTGGTTAAGCAAGAAAAAGGATTGCATTTCATTAAGCACTGCAGTGGATTAATATATTGCGACCACTCAAGCATGCACACAATTATTGTGGATAAAGCAGAAGCTTGAAGACATGGGTATTGAAGTGAAGTCTCCGATCCGAATCCAGTTTGATAACTCAAGTTCTATTAATTATAGAAAAAATACCTTTCATCACTCAAGGACAAAGCACATTGAGATCAAATATCATTTTATCAAGGAGAAGGTTGAGTGGGTAATCGTGAAGTTGGAGTATATTCCTATAGAGCTACAGGTTGTAGACATTATGACAAAGGCCATAGCCAAGGAATATTTTGAAAGACATCGACTGGCTCTGGGAGTTTAGTCGACTCCCCGCACTTGAAATAGTGTGGATGTGGAAACCCCCTCCCCCGAGGTGTGATGTTTTTTTCTCTAACATACCGATATGATTTCTCTACTCTGTTACAGACCATGAAGGAGTGCCCTTTAGGTTCATTGACAAAGGGGGAGAAAATAGTTATTGTTCAAGGGGGAGACAGTGTGGATATTTGATAAATCATGGATGCTATGGGGAGAAGCTGACAGGAGGAGCAGCGAGATAGGGGGAGCATTGAGAAAGGGGGAGCATTTTAAATCTGACGATGCTAGAAGTGATCGATCAAAGAATAGATATCACGATAGCTGAGGATCGTGATAAAAGCAGAATAGTGGTTTTGGAATGTGGTAAGAGTATTTCCAACAATTGGTATCGGTTTGGTATCAAAAAATTGGTATCATATTGGTTTCAACAGTGGGTGTCAAAGATGAAGTGATTCATTGATGAACTTTTCATTTACTCTTGTTTCTCACGCCAAGCATTGCTCATGTGGGCTTAGAGTATGTGTTCAAAAAACCCTTGATCACTTTCAGAATCTCAATAGGCGAATGGTGGATAAAGAATTAAGGATTTATCTTTTTATGGAAGAGTTTTCAACAAACTCAAAGGGGGAGATTATTGGGAAAAAATCCCTCAAGGTATCATTGAATCATTTTTTAGGTGATTGCATTTGTTGACAGAGTAGACAACTGTTCCGTGACTATTGGAAAAGAAAACCATGACATAAAAATTCATTGAAAAAGGGAATTTCATGGTAGAATTTTGAGTTCAATATCAATTATCAATGATCCATGTTTGATTCAAGAACGTCGAAAAAGGAATAGATGATCTAGAGGTGGCATAAAAATAATAGATACAAGGTGGCGTCGTTTTTTAGTGTTTGCAAAATTTTTGGGCCTGAAAATCAACAAATGAAGAAAAGTGGTTTTGGAAAAGGGAATTTCGTGCTGTTTACTTGAATACTTGGAAACTTGCATGCTATATGTTTTTCAAGATCAGATCGTCAAAATATGGCAAAGGGAAAAGGGTCGCGCATGTATTGAGTGGGTAGCGCAAGTGACTTGCGCGCCATAAAGAGACTTGCGCGCCGATGCTTAGGAGGATTGGGAACTTGTGCACCTGTTGTTTTTCAGGATCAGAACCTTAAAATATGGAAAATGAAGGTGGGTCATGCAAGTATTGGTTTGGTCGTGCAAGTGAGTAGCGCGACAGAGGCCAGGGCGGTTGATCTGCGCGCCAAGACCTGCACGCCAGAGGGGGACATGTGCGCCGTCGCGCAGGTAGTTCAAATGCCTATAAATACTGGACCACCCCTCCTCATTTCTCACGGAGTTCAATACTTAGAAAATTTAGAGCTCCCGTCGCGCAGGTGTGGAAGTCACGCAAGTGGTGTGTGGTCGCGCAAGTAGGGACTTGCGCGCCAGTGTTGAAGTTGCACGCCATCTATTTTTTGTGCGCATAAGGTGGTTTGGGAAGCAAAGGAAGTGGTTGTTCAAGTTTTGAGAAGCTTAATCTTGAGTCGTGCAAGTGCAAAGAAATATGTGGCGCCAGTGTTGACTTTCTCGCCGAGACCTGTGCGCTGCCTTAGAGAAGGTCTCCAAGTAAGGTTGATTTCTTGCAGTGATTCAAGGCTGCGTGGAAGCTGGGGATTGCCCGATACTTTCGGTGCAAAGAGAAATTCATCTATGGGTGAAGGTTGAGTTTTAACAGAGCATCTACATACAAGAGAGGATGTATTCATTTGTGATAATGAAGAGACCTACAGGTTTATAAACTGTGAGTGGATCCTTTCAGGAGCAGTGAGTAAAGGAAGAGGAAGAAGGTGATCCTCTCAACCGGCAGTGATCCAGAGAGAGAGAGACAGGGAGTAACCCTTGGGAAAGCAGTGAGGAGACCCTAAATCTTGTAAAGGAAGTGAGCCTGGGCATAGATGTGATCTAGCCCGAACCTTGTAAATAGCAGTGTGCTTTAGGGAATTTGGTACATAGGCTCATTTTCATTGTATGATCCTTGGACGTAGCCCAGTGAGGGTGAACCATGTAAAAATTGCTGTGTTCGGTTCATGCTTTACTTTCTATTTATTTTGTGCAGCGGGAAAGAGAGAGAAGATTGTTTTTCTTAATAGTGAAACAAGATCAGAATGGGCTATAATTTTTAATTTGTCTTACCCTAATTCACAACCACTCTCATGGTATTCAGCCCTGTGGACCTAACAGATTCATGTTGTCATTCTCCTCTCAATTTAATTTCAAAATCTTTTAAATTAATGTTAAAAGTTCCTTTTTAAATGGTTTTATTAACTAAAATATTTTTATTGAATAACGATGTTGTTTTGAACTCCTATTTTCCCTAATCATGTTTTAAAACTAACTAAATCTCATTAGGTATTACAACAAGACCTTTAGGCTTAGTATGAACATTAATATAATTTTATTTTGTGAAAGGGTTTTGAAATGGGAAAATAAAATTAAACTATTTTTCTAAAACACATCTTAAATGATTTGTTACTTTTTCAAATTGATTTTGATGATGTGATTTTCAGATTGACCAATAATTATATATGTTTTTAATTTTATAATTTAATGAAAAAGGTATGTTAAATGACCTTTATGGGTGAACATAAATTCTTTCTTAGTTTTCAAATTTCTCAAAATAGTAATTAAATTTTTATAAACCAAGTAAAATACATAAACAAACTGTTAAAATGGTTAGACATTGATCACAGTAAATAAATTAGTAAAACCTTAAGTACAACTTGTAAGCTAAATTTGGATGAATCTGGTAAGCCAGTTAATGTAAATAATTATAGAATCATGATTAGCTGTATACATTATCTTAGAAAACCCACCCTGATATCATGTTTAGTGATTTTCCTTGTTCCTAGTTATAATAAAATCTATAGGAATCTCATCTCTAATCTATTAATTATATTTTTCTTTATTTTAAAGGAAATAAAAATCATGGATTTTTTTATCTGAATGGGATTTATTTTGAATTAACTAGTTTTCCTAACATTAATTTTGGTTGATAATAACAAGATGTGAAAAATGTGGGATTTTCCAACTACATGGAAAATACCTCTTCTCAATGAGTTGTAGGAATAAAAACTATACTTATTTTTCTATAGATAAAGAAGAATACATAGTTGCTGAGAGTTGTTTTTTCCAAATAATATGGATAACACACACTCTCTTAGAATTTGGGGTTACATATAACCATATATCTAGTAGAAATTATAATACTAGTTCTATTAATTTCTCAAAAATTTATTCCATCACTATAGCACTAAACACATTGACCATAACCATTGTTTCTTTAGTGATCAATTCCAAAAGGGTGGTATCATATTTTTAATTTATTAAGAATAAATATCAATTTCAAAATAATTTCAATAAAACCCTTTGTTTTTTTTGATTTTATTATAGTGGAATTAAGAATGGTATACTTGTGATGCTTTCCATTTAACCACATATAACTTTATAAGTATTTTTAAATTTATGTTTTAAAATAATGATTTATCTTTATAATATTTGATTTCTCTTATTTCATTTGGCTATGATCCATATATCTCACTTGTGAAAACATTTTATGGGCATACTTATCTCTTAAATTATGAATTTTTTTGGAGGAACTATTTTTGTTTTTGAATTACATTTTAAATTTTTTTCTGTTATGTTTAAATATTAATGTCATATTTTATAAAATGATTACTTTTTAATATAACTTTACTATTTTAAATTTTTAATCTAAATGTGATACTTTGAAGAAAATTAGTTGTTTATCTTGTTTAAAACTATTTTAAAAAATTATATGAGCAATTTTGTATATTATATACTTATTTTTCATTTTTTTGTTTTTATATTTCTTGAAGGATGATTAACGATTCTATTTATATTTTTATCTTTAATAATGTATTTGATTGTCTCTTATGAAATTAAAATCAAAGGATGCTTTTGAGGTATGATTTCAAATCCAATGTTCATTTTTTCAAATCTCTTTCTCTGAGGAAATCGTTCAATGGTGGTAATAATAAGGTTTAAGGGAATTAGTATCTTGGAAAAGGGAGCTACCACTTTTATTTTCCTTTTCTTTATTATTTTCTTCTTTTCTATTTTTGTATCTCTATATTTTTCCTTTTTTCCTTTTTTTCTATATCCTTATTATTTATGTTTTTTAAATATTTTTATAAAAAATATTCTTTTAAAATTTCTACTTAATATATATTTTATTTCATTTTTATATTTTTTAATATATTTGTTAAAAACCTCCTTTTATACATTCATTTCTCTCATTTTATAATTATATTATTATAAAGGGAAGTTTAGAGGACATTTGATACCTTAAAATTATTTTTTAACTTCTCTATTTAAAATTCCATTTATCTCTTAAAATCTGTTTTAATCACTTTTTCTGTCAATTTTTTTTAAATATATTAAGAATTTGTCAAAAAAAAATTCATTTTAAATTTTTTATTTCCTTTATTTGTTTTCTTTGTTGATAATAAAATAAGTGGGAGTCATTTTTATGTGGGATATTTTTTTTGTGATTTTTTGGGACTTTATATGGGGATAAATTTATTAGATGAACTTATTGAAATATGTATTATTGATTTATTATTTCAGAGAAGGTGAGTTATTAGATTTTGAGTTAAATTGTTTTATATGGTTTTGAAGTATGACATGATAGTTTTATTTAATATTTTATAATATTGATTATCTTGTATAATTATCTTATATATATATATATTGATATTTTGAATAAATTTCTATTTGTTTCACACTATTTAAACTTGATATATATTTTTATGTTAAGTATTTTTGATCATCACTAAGTGGGTGATTTTGTTTCTCTCTCTGTCTCTCATGATGTTTTCATTTTCACATAAACTCTTTTGTGTTTCTAAAATTTTTATTTGATTTAATTTCACCACATTAATTTTAATTTAATTATTGTTATTGATGTTTTAAATGAAGATATTAAATTATATAAAAAGGCATCATGATGATCTTTGTTAAATGAATAGACCAATATATTATCATGCTTTAAGATCATGGAATGAAGATAAAAGTTAAATAGAATTTCATGGAAGGAAGATAATGTGGAAATTATTTAAGGTGAAGGTTTATAGAATCATAAGGTATCTAGTATAATTCCACTGGCCAGTTGGTGGTTGTACACATAACAAAATCATGTAGTAAAATCCCACCATCCAACTAGTGTAGTAGAACTAACCAACAATTGATCATTCCAAACATTGAAATTTCTACAAGAAGGCCACACACTGGATGATGGCTATTAGTAGATTTCTTGAGGGGAATATCCATTTTTGGAGTGGTCTAAGTAACCCACTGTCCTGCTAGTGGGGGGAACTGAGTAACCAGTGGTGTCAAGATAGAGATTAAAAGGGTTTATTTATTATTGGTTTAATGAATTTATTTAGGATTTCTTCATCTTTAATGACCCTTGTAATATTCCATAAGATTACTTGGACTTTTGAATCCTTTAAATAGGTCCATTTTTTTGTCTTGTAAGATCTACAAGTGAATTAAAAAACCACTGATTCGTGATCCAATAACTGGATCTCTAAAATCCAAATATGTATAGGATGATCACAATGTTTTATCAAGAGGCATTCTTACTTCTAATTCCCTATCAAAGGCCTCCATCTCATTAAAATTCTCATAATATCTCATCTAAAATTGTATAAATCTATAGGATAGATTATGGAGATGAATAATAATGGGTATTCCATATGAAAAACTTCTTATTCTCATACAACTATATAATTTTTTATCATTATAAAAAAAGTGAGGGATGGGTTCCTAGGATTCAAAAAAATATCAAGATTGTACTCACAACCGTAATCATAATGGATGGGTTTCTTGATCACCACTAAGATCAAGGGATTATTTATATATACGTAGAAACCCATTGGGAGGAGGTACAAGGTGTTGAAATGATCTATTACCAAACTCCATTATCAAACCATGTTTTCTCTTTCATTCAATTTTACATTGAATCATTCAAACTAAATATACATAATTTCAAAATTCATTTTTTCCTTTTTCCACTATGTTTACTCATTTAGTTAATTTTGAAATTAAATTTATTACAAGTATCAATTTTTTTAATCTATCTAATTATCATTACAATATCATTTAATTTTTAAATTTCATTTAGTATTTGGTTTAATTTTTTAAAAGGGGAATTTATCCCCCTCTTTTCAACTTATCAAACCATCAGGAAGTTACAAATGTAATTAAAGAAGTTTTAGTTTTATTTTATTTTGATATTATATAATGTAGTAGAAAAGAAACTATAGGTTGTCACTTGTCTAAAGAAACATTACATGTTTTCATCACTAATACAACTATATTAGGATTACATTTCAATAGGAAACTATTTTTTTTATTTCTATCATTTTTGATTAACTGATATCCATGAGATTATATTTGAAGGTAACTAAATTCACATAGATTAATGTTAAATAGAGGGGTGTTATTAAATTGTGTTTTTATTATAGGAACATTATATATGATTGATTGAATATTATTTTTATGGAACTTGAATTTACTTGAGAAATTTAATTAAGTAATATAATTAAATTTTTTACTAGGTATACAATGTTTTCATTAAATATCTTATTAATAATAATTTTGGTAACTAAAACTAAAAGGATATTTTTGATTATGTGATGTACTTAATCTATATTTATTGATTAATTTGGGTATTTATAATTGAAATAATGAAAAACATGATTATTTTAGATGAAAATTTTGAACTTTGATACTAATTTATGTTTTTTCTGTAGTGATAGTACATGAAAGAAATGGAATGGATAAATAAGGTAGGGAACTTGGAGTGATGAATAAAGGTGCATCGAAAGGGTGCTGTGTGAGAACATTCCACTAATAGATGTTCTTGAGGTGGATTGGGGGATCCTTTAGATGCTGATTTTTCTTCTTCATGGGATTTATAATTTTTAAAGAGGTTTGATGAATGTGGATAAATTATATAGTTAAAATTATTTGGATTTTTAGGAATATTGGCATCCTATGTTTTGTGGAGACATTGGTTTGAAGGAAATTAAGGCATGGATAGATGGGATTTGTTATCATTTCATGTGGAATATTTATTTTATGTTTAGTAATGTGAAGCTAGTGGAATATATGATTGAGGGAGTACTGTGATGATGGAGGAATATCCTTATATATATGGGAGATCATTTGAGATGAATTGGGAGGTATTCTAGGAATTATCTTATGATTAGTTTTATCCAAAACCGCTAAGGATGGATAAGGTGATAAATTATATGGAAATAAAGTTGGGGATTATGAGTTTTCTTGATTATATATTTAATTTATCTACCTTCTCGATTTTCCCTTTCCATGAGAGTTGACGTGTCATTAAAGAAACAATAGTTTTAATATGGTTTGCGATTATAACTTCATGGGAATGTCACATTTATTTTTTTAGAAACCTATATAGAGGTGGGAAAAAATATTTTATAGTGGATAAGGACCAATGATTTAGAAATAGGTTAGTTACGAGTTCCTATGTAATCGTAGGAGGAAAGTTTAAAAATATTCTTTATTTATATGGGTGGTAGTCAATCAGTGAGTTAGGGGAGATATTTATCATATCATTATTCTTGAGGGGGGATATTGTTTAGAGTCTTATTTGTGTATTCTAGAGGACTATAATCTATCTATTTTTTTCAATGGATCTAAAAGAGTGTTGTTCTTATCTAAAATTGGGTAATTTTAGTGGTTTTTATAAACAAATATTCAGAGTAGTATAGGATGATGCTTTGCACAGGTTTATGAATCCTATCCTTTAAAAAGAGTAGTTTAACAAAGTGATAGTATAATTTCAACTTGGATATCTATATGTGGATATTTTCATGGGCTTCATAGTTAAACTGAGTAGGTTTTTATGGCTTTGGGTAGCTAGGTAACTCACCAATAGGTATATGGTTTAGTTTATACAATATTTTTTTCTATTTACTAAGGAATATGGTATGTTAGTGAGGAATATTCTATATTTTCTAGAATGATCTAGTTAAATCTATTATAGAGTGTATTATTTTATTTTTTTCCTTATATTTTTTTTGGGTTTTATCATTGTGTTGGTATTTAGGATGATGTTCCTTGATAATATATTAGGAAAGAATACTAAATTGATTAGTAATAGTCCTAAAAGTGTTATCTTTATCAATGGATATTGATATATTTTGGATTTATATACCTCATTGATATCGACCTTTGATGTGATATTGGGAATTGAATGGTTGATTTGTTTTGATTAGGCTTATATTTTTTTACATTTTCATCAACAATTCAATGTTTTAATCTCAAAAAATTATTAATTTATGTTCCACTGCAACGTTTTATGAAAATTTTGTAATGTTTTGTGAAAAATTATAAATTTTTTATTTTTAATAATTTTTATTTACATTCTTATTTCAACCATAAAATTTTCTAAACTAGTCCAAATTATGAAATTTCATTTTTTGTTTAAATATTTGACTCAATGCAGTTCATTCAATTAGAACAATTAATGAATCCAACTGTATGGGGATATAATGATGGTTATAATTATTACCTCAAAATTTGTGCATTTTAGAACCAATTCCCAATTTCTTAGGTATCAAGATGGTCACTATATTCATTCCATTGATTTATGGTCAACTGATTGTGGATCTTTCCCCATATTAATTCACCAAAGTTTCAAAAATCATTTAAATTTCCCTTGTGGTTAAGATTTTAAACTATCTACCATATTATATTGATTTTGATTATCAGGTTAACTCTAATTGGGGCCTTTGAATCGATGATGTGGTTAGTCTTTTAGATGATAGGACCTTTCTCCTTTATCATTATGATGATGGTGATTTTGTAAGGTTCTAGTATCGAGTCTCTCATGTCTCTGTTTGATTCGATTTAGCAAGCTGAAATGGTATTTTATTTTTTCCAAAAATAAAGAACCCATAAATCTACAGTTTGGGTTAGGTTCCTTTGCTTCCTTTACCATTTCAAAATCCATTAGTTTGAAAACTCCGTGGGAGCACCTTGGGTCCTTATCTTTTCTTTGATTCTTGAATTTTCCTATTGAAGTGCCTGATCATATCTTGGATATGCATTGACGTAAACATATTTGAGCATATTCCTTAATTTATCTTGATTTTCATTTTAGTGGAACTTCATAACTGATAAAGTATTGTGTATGAATTGAATATTGGATACTGATATTTTTGTCTTTTTAAAGGTAAAAACTTAAATAATTTCCACACAATACCTATCTTACATAATCCTTTAATAAAGGTTCATGAAGATGTGACAACAGTTTTTTAGTCTTAGGTTCATGTGGATGTAGATAATGTGAAAAAGGATTGTGTGGGGTAAGGTAAAATAGAAAATTCTTAATCAATATGGGAAGATTCTTCCAATGGATATGTATTTATTTTACCAAAGGATACTACTTTTTGTAATACATCTAGTGGTAATCCCGCAAGAGTTACAGTGGGAGAGACTATTCTATACATACATGAGGATGAGGTGGATGTGATGCTTGAAGGTGACATAGATTCCCAACTCCATGCTTATTTTAATAATTATATTGATAAATTATTCCCAGATGAGGATCCCCTCAAATAGGTTCTATTGGAAATAATTGGATGGGATACATCATTTTGTGAGTTAGTTGAGTTTGTGCCCTAGTAGGAGAAGGATGAGTCTGGGATGGGATATGGCTATTCAAAAGAAAGTATGAGAATTTATTTATGAAACTATTTTGATTATTTTAGAGATATAATTGAAAAAAATGGCGATATATGTGGTTAAAAAAATTAGGTATAGGAATAATAAAACACTAAAAATCACATTGGGTGGAAGAGAAGAAAGAAACACAGTCAACTTACAGACCCCATAGTAAGAGGTAGTCCCAAACACCACTTTGGACAAGGGATAAGAAGGTATGTATGAAAATACTGTTGAGGATAAGAAGTACCTCTAGGATTTATTTTTCTATCAATGGAAGAAATTTCGGACAATTACTTCATAACTATATTGGGTAAATAAAAAAAACGTAATTATTACATCATGAAATTTCTCAGTGTTTTCAAGGAATAAGGTTGAACAAAGAAAGGATGAAATATTTCTAACTAAGATAATGATGGAAATTTCAAAATTGAAGGGGGAAAGACTAATGGATTTTGGCCAAAATTTAAAAATAGATATGATTTAGGGAACCAGGGGAATCCTAACTTCAAATGAGTGTCTGATGAAAACATGTGTGACTAATAATCATCGGATTAGCAGAAAGAAAAATGACATGGAAGAACATGATCTTGGGAACTTTGTCCCCCATAACTAGTTCAATAAAAATATTAAAGAAACAATTGACCTATATGGAATAGATTCTATAAAATAATATAGTATAGAAGAGAGAAATATCATAGAGCTATCACTGGTGGAGGATCTTAAATAGAAGGAAGAAATCTGTCCTTGTGATATTAGTGATGAACTCGACCTATATCTTTACTCGTAACTAGATGTTATAACATTATAATTAGAATATTAAAGCCTATCCCTCACTGATTTCCTTAATGATGTGGAATTAATAACCTTCATGATGGAAGAAAACCATCGAATATTCCCCAAACCAAAATTTAAAGGATCTATCATGAAAATTCAAAAATATACCCCATGTATCATAGTATGGATGCATGTGTGGTTGTTTAAATTTTTATTTTTTAATCTCTTTGTATTTTTTCCTTTTTTTATTTCTTATGAGGGTTCCCTATAATTCACCGACCCTAGAAGCCTTGTGAAGGTGCATTATTTTTTTACATTAGCATGTTTACAGGGAAAAAAATCATGAAGGATTTGTCAATTTAGAAGTATTGGAAAGCCATATTACATACTTGATACCCATAATACATTGGGAAATAGAAAATAGAAACATGATACACAATAAAATAAAATAAACTACATCATTTAATTCTAATTCAAATATTTATTCTTGATAAACTGGGGAAAGATTAGGTGAAAGGGGTGGGGATTAGTGTTGAGGCCCACTGTGTTGGAAGATAAGGTGATAGAAGGATTCCTTCAGTATTTTGCGAGTGGAGGAGATAAAATTAGTAGGGATAGTGGTTTGAGATGCGACACTTGTGGTAGGGGCTGGTCGGCTATTCCAATATTGTTCACCTATGGGGAAGGCCTTGGTTCCTAAAGTCTATCTTACGGTGTCTAACATCTTCAGTAGGATGTGGCGGGACCTAGACAGAATTCCTTCTTCACTGGCTCTCAAGGATAGCGTGATGGTAGAGAGTGTGATTCAGTAGGTTGTGGCTCGGGTGGGAATTCCGGAGACTGGGAGTAAGGATGTTGTGGTGATGATAGGGGATGGAGAGAAGAATGGATTTTCTGAGGTTTTTGGGTCAGGCAGTGGTGTTCTATGGAAGGGGTCTCAAGTACCTTCTATGGATGTGGTAGACTAAACCAGTGGTGGGAAGGCAGGGGGTTCAGAATCAAGGTACAAGACCTCAATTCGGTTGAGAAAAAACTATTAAGTGTTAGTAGAGGCTTTATTGAGTTCTAACCTTGATAATCCTTCAGAGATAGACTAGAGTTGCATGCATGTTTTCAATGGAGATTTTCACATCCATTCTGCTGGTGAAACATCAAGACAAAAGGGGATCAGGAGTAATTGGAGGAGGAAGGGCTGAAAGGATTACTCCACATTCCTACCTCCTCTAGAGATCTGTTCTTCTAGGAAGGCTAACTTCCTAGAGGTATGCAATGAGGATGTGAACCATCAAATACATGCGGTCTCAAGAGATCAACCCTCAGATGTACTATTAATCTCAGAGGAAAAAGTGTTATATAAGGTATTTTTTCTTAATGATACTAAGTTGGAGGTAGCTAAAATGACGGGGATGCCTTTAAGGGAAACCCTTAATGAGGAGAAATACGCATGGGAGGACAAACAGGACTGCATTATTATTTGGGGTTCCAATAAGGGAATGATTTGTATTGAGAAGTATATGAAGTCCTAGGACTAGATAGCCTATGAGTTAGAAAATCTGGTGATGGAGACACAAAGAATCCAAGTAACATCTATCTCATATAAATTTCATATGGAAACAGATTCTATTAATATCAAATTACTCTTCAATTACTCTGTCTAATGTGGTGGAAGTTTTTGATTAGTTTGGGAGGATTTCGGGTTCAGGGGAAGTCTGTTTCTTGATTTTTGTGTGTGTGTGTTTCAAGTACATTTGCGGTGATGCACCCAAAATTTCTTGGATTTTCTTCGGTTGGGGTTCGGAGCATGATTCCTTAATCTATGCATGCCATTTGGATTTGGATGTTGAGAGGGTATGACTACATGATCTTTCAAGCCCATTTTGCACAGGATGACTAGAAGAGTTGGCATGAATTAGTGAGGATTTGATGAAATGAGGTAATTACTTGGGTGAGGAAGATCTGGTTTTTTTGGATGTGTTCTGCTTTGGTCTTTTGGTTTGTGATGCTAGACTTTGTGGTTTCTCACTTTCCTCTTAAAATTATTTTGATAATACCAAAGTAAATGTTCAGTCAGTTTAGTAAGGGTAAATATAAAGGATGAAATAACAAATCAATTAGAATAAATTAATATGGAACAATAGATTAGTATAAACAAATTCCATTCAAATATCTAGATAAGTAAATATCAATATGGAAATGTTAGAACCTAAATATATATGACATTAAAACAATAAACTAAAAATGAAATGCATCCATAGATATATTGATGAAAAATATCATGGATAAATAATAACTGAATAATAAAAAAAATAAAATTATTAATTATCAGACTTCATGATTCCTAGGAACATAATATCTTCTCTTTCAAGATAAACTTTAGTCTATTTGTCCAACTAATGCACCTCATGAGACTAACAACGCATCGAGGGGCTTTCATTAACCGATCCCCAACCTGTAGGGCTTTCCTTAAAAAGTCCACAACCCATGTATTTCGTGTCCAAAGAATTCCTCATATATTTAACAAACAATATGTTGTATAAAACTTTATCTGTATTGAATACAATATACAAATTTCCTAACAATTCCTAGTTAATTAAATATCTATCAATGTAAACATTGTTTGAAAAATGATATATAGTTTAGGAAATAATAATACCCCTTATGTGAGAATATAGATATTCAAGGTAGTT
Source organism: Viscum album (assembly GCA_963277665.1). Classification (NCBI taxonomy): domain Eukaryota; kingdom Viridiplantae; phylum Streptophyta; class Magnoliopsida; order Santalales; family Viscaceae; genus Viscum; species Viscum album. Next base: position 819,893,435 of record OY728121.1, read on the forward strand.
TCCAATGAAAAATAATTAAAATAATCTGATTTATTCACGATAAGGTTGAAAATAATAATTTTAAGTGATATTTAAAAGATAATCAATAATAACATTCTTGATGATAATAATCTTTAAAAATTACAAAGTGTCCCATACCACTTTGAAACAATTAAATAATAATCTACCAAAAGTTATGACAATAAATGAAAATTATAATATAATAATAATATAGGGATTCATGATATATCATTAAAAAGGTAGTATATACACCAAATAAAAGTGAATTGGAACATAATAAAAAATATGTCTTAATATAATGTAAATTTTGGTGAAATTCATTTACCTTAAACTTCCTTTTGTTATGTTGTATTTATACTTCAGTATAGTGGTTTAAAATATGTTAATAACTTATACCATAACTATAATCTTGTTAATAATATCATATATTAACTTCTTAAAATATTTTATTACCTATTGGTTAACATTATTTCCCTATTTTAACTATTTCAGGTGTTAATTATCTAGTTTTCTCATGTATATATTGACTTGTGAGTTGTTGTTCCTATTAATTAGATCATGATTTTATCATATCAAGAATATAAGACATTTATTAATTATCATATATATTATTTATATATGTATTTATATTATTCCATTATATTTGGATATAAGAAATGAAGTGCACCGTTCATGGAGATGGGAAGCTATATATACGCATGAACGCTACTTTAATTTATTTGTTGTATTAAAAGAATTAAAACTAAATTATAAATTTTTATATTATAATTAAATTATCACATATGAGTTATATATTTTACATAGTTTTATTAAAACCATCCTTTACACATTTCATGTAGGTCGTGAATGATTCATATCGCTTTGAGTGGGCGGTAGTCCATACTTCCTCAAACAAAATAATCCTATTTACATAAGATGGAAAGCATAAAGGTATGTTCTAAATATAAATTATAAAAGAATATATAAATTATAAATATAAAATATATCATATATAACTTTATTTTCCATCATAAATTCCACCATGAGTGGTTTTAAAGGAAAAATGAACAATCATCATTTTCTGAGGCAGTTGTTCTGCGTACAGAAAAACAGTATGGTCATTACCCTTTATATGAACATGGGGGTAATTTTAGGTACAAGTAATAACATAAAATAATCCTTGTATATTTATTATATCTATTAATTATTTAATAAAGTAAATATATTTTATTGGGGGGGGGGGGAGTGGAAATGAACTAGAGTGCTCGAGAGAAGATTTTACCACTTAATGTGGTAAATTCTTTTGATTTGTACCAAAAGGCTTCATTGGATAGATTTATACCCAATGAAAGTATTATAAGATGAGGGTAGGTATTTTTAAGATCTATTTGGGTAGATTTGGGTTTAGCTAATGTGGCTTGATAGGTGTGAGGACGTGGGATGAGAGGAGACCTTTTTATAGTGGAGGAGGAGTGACAATCATGTAATATTTAGACAAAGGAATCATGAGCACATTTTTCATGTTGAAAGTGGATATAATAATGCTAAAATTCAGAAAAAAGTATATGATAGATATATATCCAGACAATATCTTTTTTACATGTTTATATATCGTTTTAGGTATCAAGATAATGGTTTAGTAACTTATTAATATTAATTAAACCATAATAATGGTAATTAATTTTAATTTATTTCACTAAACTTTTTGGTTGAAGAATAATTTGACCTTATTATATATTATAAATTATTATGAATCCAAATATCTAATCTATTATTACATATTCCAATAATTATAGTGGTAGAAATTAATTTAAATTTAATCCCCCATACGGGATGACAATGAGGGGTTTTAAGGTAATACCGTCCACAAGATTGATATGTTTTTATATTAAATTTCCAAGTAAAATTGATTCCATTGAAATAAATTTTAATAATTGACAAAAATATTATATAATTATAATTTTTAAATAATTAAATTAAAATTGAACCCTATAAATAAATTTGATGAAAAAATAATTTTGAACTAAAATTATTTTTTTTCACTTTTTAATAAAAAATGAAACTTCAAAAAAAATTCTATATTAGATAATTTTTATGTTTAGATTAAAAATATAGAGTTTATTTTTATATATTATATTTATAATAGGGTCAAAATTTTTATTTTAAATTGGTTCTACATTAAAAGTCAGTGAAAATTCCTTAATAAAAATATATCATTTTATGCATAGAATTGGATTTTATTAATCGTAATCCTATAAAAACGATTGGATTAATATAAATAAAATTTATTGAATATTTAGTATATATATCACATTAATATCAATCACTAATTGTAATTAATTTATTTTATATGGGTAGAACACTTTGGTGAGCATTGTAATAATTTCTTTTATATTAAATCAATTTTCATAATATTAATTTGTAACTAAAGAATTAATTTATATTTGTGTAAACTGTATATATCCAGAAATTATATAATACCCTTTATAAAATATAATCTAAAAGCTAGGTCAAGTGTTATTATTTTAAATAATAATATTTTAATAACATATTTTTGGTCATTAAAACCCGGTCTTGTGTGTAACGCATGCCATCAAAGAAGGTTTCTCTTGCATGTAATGCAAGATAACTTGGTGATACATGTATTTAAATATATCTGATATATTTAAAATAATACATACATTATAAATTATTGATATATTATATTACTCTTTGTGCTTGGTGTTGCATTCTATATATGCTATCAAATATATGGTTCTTACTTTAGAATTTTGGGGTGTTACATTCTCACCACATTAAATAAATTTCATCCACATAGTTTAAACTTCATCTCAGTAATAGAGGTATTGATAATAAACTATTGTAGAAAGAACCACTTTGTAAAAGGGTTAATTTAACATATTTATAATAAGAGTGAAAGGAATGTACAATGATCATGTTACTATTTTCTAGTAGGAGAACATAGGTGGGAAATGGAAATAGGGATTCAAAGGAAAAATATAATAATTTATTTTTGATAGAGAGTGATATTGAACATGTTTTAGAGAAAGTTAATAGTCCTAAATCCCTAAATCCATGATGATATAATGTCGATTTGATTTATCAGAAATGGAGGTACTAGGACATCATTTTTGGTTTTAAGATCATTTTTCATGGAGTTTAGTAAATCTTTCACTCTCTAAGTATATAATTAAATATAATTTGTTTTTTTTCTATAAGCACATTCCCATCCTTTGGTCATGACTTGAACTATTTCTACTTCATCTCTTAGAACAATAGTAATTGTATAGTGATGTAATATATCAATATCTAAAGCCACATCCATATCCAAACTTAAACAATTTCATAAATAGTTAAATTTTCCAAAAGAATATGATGTTAAACATTAGAAATATGATAACTAAGTTTCCAAAATTAACTCATCATTATCCTTTAATCAACATGATGCAGCTCTACATTTTCACATTCGAAACATGGGAATAACTTCATCATGTATCCTCTTAAAAATTGGTAAAAACTCAAATTACCATAGAACCTTATTGGAAACATGAATTCTTCATTATTCCATATGTAAGACATACGTTATTAGTTATATTCCTAAAATATAGAAGTGTTGTAAACACCATATATGATAGAATATTCCACTTATCGACAAGTCATTAATCAGTTCCAAGGTAGTCAAAACATTTCTGAATCAATCATTTCTTCATTATTATCTCAACATCAGGAATATATTAAGGGATGTCTTTATCTCAATCATGTGTTTTCTGAAAATATTAAATTTCTATATAAAATGTTTTCTTGGTACCATTCAACATATGGTCTAAAATCCTTATTGAAAATGTACTGTAGTAAAATCCTTATATATTTCATAAATAATATGATTAAAACACTATAAATAAAATACCTTTACAAAATATTAATTAGATCCAAAATATAGAAGCACAATAATCATTCCACTTCAGTTGTTTTAATAACATATACTTGACCTCGATCCCATATCTCCTTCAAAGTTATATTCCACTGATTCTTTGGGAACTCTTTTTTATAGTGACACATTTACTTGTATTTGTAACACTAAATAAAAGTGTTTCCATTCTTTTATTTTCATTATTTTTCTTGGTGACCCTTTTCTACACACTTATAAAAAACTCCCAATACTTTCAAGCCTTTACCAGGGTGATTCATTCCATAGTTATCACAAGTTGGAAAATACTTCATTCCCTTCATCTTCTTTGAATCATTACCTATTTCATGGTTTTTAGAAGACAACTTATTATCTTGGTTTCCATTGAATATATAAGACCTTGAGAATTAATTTTTTGTTTTCATGTAATATAAAACTACCTCTTCTTATTATGAAAAATTATGAGAAACCAGTGACCTTTTGAGACTTTGATTAATACCTCCAAATAAGTGGTTGATTTTGCACTACATGTTTCCTATATAATCGGTAGAATAACTTGATAACCTTGTAATTATTTCTTCATAATCTAGAACAGACTATTCTTCCTTTAACATTATGCTAATGAATTTCCTCTTCATCTTAATTTGTGGACCACAAGGGACGTATTTATTAAAGATTATTTTCTTAAAAGTCCTCCATTCGTGAGTTCAATTACTTATTATGAACTTGTATTTTTTATTAAAGACCACCACTAATCAACATCACCTTGGAAATAATAGACTGTAAGTAGAACCTTTTCCTTTTTGCTATATTCCAAGGCTATAAATATCTTCTCTGAAGACTTAACCCATTTCCCAGCTACAATTGGATTAGTAGTCCTAATAAAATACGGGGGTTTCTACCATATAAAGTGAACCAACATATGATATTATCTTCATGGAATATGTTTATACATTCTAGGAAGGTAATTTTTCATAACCTGATTATGTTTTTCAAATTTTACCATGATTTCATCATTCCAATTCCAATTGTACTAGTTTCATCAATAAGGAAATCTCTACATTTTCCAAGTGTATTAAGACCATTCATCATTCCAGGTGAAATTTAAAAACAATTAAATATAGTGGATAAGCTCCTAAAATTATGAACATTCAATAACTATAAACATGGTATAACACATAATAGAAATTTATTCATTGCGAATCCTATAATCATAAAAATTTTTTACTTTGGAAAATAATTTCTTTCAAATCCTTCATAATGGTAGATAAAGAAAACATGAACTATCCTAGGTGTATACACTAGGAGTGTTAAACTGGTTTCATAGTGAGGCCCATTGTCATGTATCTGGTTACCCCGTGTCAGGCCTAGAACACCTTGTTAGAGTTATTACTTCTAGGTACATCTATTCTAGAACAACACCCACTTGTATTATCAATATAGGGATATATTTCTAGGAATACCCACTCAATCATTACCTTAATGAAATTATAGGATTTTATTGTATGCTTATTTTCAATTTGTATCATAGGCTCATGCTCCCTAATATATGTTTTCTAAATATAGTTCCAAGGTTGTTACTAAACATCCTTTGATACCAACTGTAACACCATGACCCTAGAAGCCTGGTACCAGTGCATTATTTTATTACATTGGCATGTTTACAAGGGAAAATATCAAAGGAACAATTAGTTTAGTAGTCTTGGAATCCAAATTATATACCTGATACCCATAATACATTGGGTAAATAGGAAATACAAACATGATAAAAAAAATTAATTAGACCACGCCATTGAATGCTTATTCAAAGTCTTATTTTTTATAACCTGGGGAAAGATACATAATAATGGTGAGTTCAAATGCTCATTTAGCATAAATAAAGTGGAATAAATAATGAGTCAATATGAATAAATTTACACAAAATTTTAAATAACTAATAACACATTCCATTCAAAAAACTAGATTAGGGAATATCAAGTTGGAAAGGCAAGAAACTGAGAACACACACCATTAAATCAATGAACTGAAAATAAAATTCATCAATAGATATGTCAATGAAAATACTCATGGATAAATAATCACTAAATTATAAATAAATTAAATTCTTAATTATAGGTTGTCATGTTTCCCAGACACTTGATAACTTTACCATCAAGATATAGTTTAAATGAATTGGCCAACCGACTAGCCTCATTATACTACCGATGCATCAAGGGTCTTGTATTAACTAGTCCCCAACCCATAATGATTTTGTTAAATGGTCCCCAAACCATGTATTTATTGTATTAATCATTCCTAAAATATTTAATGAACAATGTGTCTTATTAAAATGTATTCATTTTTAATAAAAGATATAACTTTATCAATAATTCCTAGTTAATCAAATAATTGTCAAAGTGAACACCATATGTAAAATTATATATGGTATAGGAAATAATAATATCCATTCTGTGAGATTATGGATATTCAAGTTAATTTCCAATAAAAAATAATTACAAAAAAGTTATTGTTTTAATATATATTTAACAATCATTTAAGAAAGTTAGATTGCATAGATAATAATTAAGATCATTCTTGTGGAAAATAATATTTAAACATTCCAAATGGTCCCGCACCACTTTAAAACATTTGAATCATAATATCTAGAAATGTATGAAATTAAATGAAAATTATAATATCTTGATAATAATTTGATTCATCATATAACATAAAAATTCTGTATATATCCCAAATAAAATCGAATTTTCACCTAATAACAAATATGTCTCAAAGGAATGTAAATTGAGATGAAATTTCTTTACCTTAACCTTAATTTGGTTGTATGGAATTTATCCTCCTTAATAGTCATTTAAAATATGTTAATAACTTATACCAAAACTATATTAATTTTAATAATATCATATATTAAATTTTTACAATATTTTATTACCCATTGGTTAACACTTCTCCATCATTTTAACTATTTTAGGTGTTAATTTCTTAGATTTCTCAAGTATGTTTTTCCTTGTGATTTTTTGTTCCTATTAATTAGATAATAATTTCATCATCTAAATAATTTAAATCATTAATTAATTATCAAATATATATTTATTATATATGTATTTATAACATTCCATTTTATTTGGAGTTTGGAAATGAAGTGCACCGTTAATGGAGACGACAAGTCGTATGTACGCATGAATGCTACTTTTTTTTCTCTGTTGTATTAAAAGAATGAAAAATAAATGATATATATGTATATTATAATTTTAGTATCATATATATGTTATATAGGTTTATTAAAACCATCATTTATAAGTTATATTAATGGAATGAATGAGTCATATCATTTTGAGAAGGCGGTAGTCCGCACTAAAGTGAGATTATCGTATTTACACAAGATGGAAAGCATAAAGGTATGTTATAAATAAAAATTACATAAGAATAAAAAATTATAAACATAATATATATCATATGTTAATATAGTTTCAATCATAATTTCCACCATGAGAGGTGGTAAATAAAAAATGAATAATCATCGTTTCGTGAGGTAGTAGTTCACCACACAAAGAAACAATATGTTCATTACCCATTAGATTGAGGTGTGCAAACTTTTAGGTATAAATCATAACATAAAACATAATAGTATATTTATTATATTTATTATGTTTTGTAATCATGGAATAAATAGATTTTTGGGGGTGGATAATGAAAATGAATTACAAATCTTGAGAGAAGACGTTACGTCTAATTCATGTAACTTCTTTTGGTTTATACCAAAAGGCTTACATGGATGGATATATTACGAAGGGGAGAATTATAGTATGAGGGGAGGGATTTGGGGATCTATTTTTTATATCTTGTTCATTTCAAAGTGGCTTTAGTGGTGTGAGTAAGTGGGAGGAGAGTGGGAATTTTAATAGTGGGAGATGAGTGATACTCTTGTAATATTTTGACAAAGGAATTACATGCACATTTTTCATGTTGAATGTGGATCCAATAGTGATAAAATGTATAAAAAAGTGATTATAGGGTTTATATATGGCCATAAAAAATCGTTTAGACAAGTGTATAGGTCTTTTTGGCCATTAAGATTATGTTTATTTCCTCAATAAGTTTAGTTTAACCATAATAATTATAATTAATTTTAATTACTTTCACTAATATTTTTGGCCAAAAACTAAGTTAAACTTTTTATACAAAGAATATTATTATGGTTCCAAATTTGGAATCCATTTTTTCATATTTAAATAACATAAATGTCATAATTAACTTAAATTTAATATTACAGACGAGATGCCAATGTGAGTTTGTAAGGTAAAAAGTTTCAAAAGTTTGCAATGTATTTATATCCAATTTCAATGTGAAATTGATTCTAGTGACATATATTGTTTTAATTGATATAAAAATATTATATAAATAAACTTTAAAAAAAATTTAAAATATAATTTTATGTTATAAATAAATTAGATGAAAAAGCGGGTTTGAACTAAAATTCAGTATTTTTCCCTATTCATTAAAAAAATTAAACTTCGTTGAAAAATACCAAAAATTTTCAGTAAGATAATTTCAATGTTTTTATTTAAAGATTTAAGTATATATTAAAATTATAAATTTATTAACTGCTCAAAATTCAGATTTAACATTGTTTCACCATTAAAAGGTTGTTAAAGTGCCTTAGTAAAAATATAGTATTTTATCCTTAAAATTAGATTTTTTTATCTTAATCCTATAAAATAAATTTTAATAATATCAAAAATATATTATTGAATATATATATATATATATATAATTTATATAACTCACTAATTTTAATTAATGTATTTTATTAGGGTAAAATAGATTTGTTAGGATTCTAATATTTTCCTTTATATTCAATCAGTTTGCATATTATTAAGTTGTAACCAATGAAATAATTATTATTTATGTTAACCATATATATCTATAAATTAGATAATAAAATTTATAAAAACTAATTTAATGGCTATATTACGTTTTAATATATTAAATAATAATATTATAATAATACATTTTTGATCGTTGAAACTCGATCTTGCGTGTAAGGAAGGAAATCGAAGAAGGTTTCTCTTACGTATAACACACGGTAAATCGGTGTTCCATTCATTTTAATATATCAAATATATTTAAAATAGTAAATATATTATAAATTATTGGGATATTATATTCCTTTTCTCACTTGGTGTGGTGTTTCATACATGCTATCAAATACCAGGTTTTTAGTTTAGAATTTTAGAGTGTTATATTCCCTCTTACCCCAAAAAGTTTTTTTAATAATCCAAAAAATATAGTTGGATATATTTGTCTAATTTGGATGATAATCCCATATCTCATAGATTAATTATCTAAATAATAAAAAATATTGAATGAATATTGATTAGAGTCCAAAGAAAAAATTTAGTAACTATAGATACTTGATATTCATTTTTTATAAAGGATATAAATTCATTGAAACAAAAGAATTAAAATTTGAATTTATCTAAAAATACATATAATTATTATTGATTAATTAATATCTAACATTTTAGAAACCTTTCCAATGAGGTTGAACATGTGAGGGTGAATTAAAGAGTCATATGAGAAAAAAATCCATGTTGAACAATTTCCTAGAATCATCCTTATAATGGGCCATGAATATGCTAGCTTTCAGATGAAATTTTTGGAGTTAAAATTATTCATCCCTCTTTCTTAAATTTTTTTACCACCATGTGATTTCCAATGAGTTAGTAATTTTCATTATATTAATAAAGGTTTTTACTCTACATATTTTTTCCACTATTAAAATATATTATTTTCTTCATCTTTATCTTTTTTCAGTCTCTTTTTCCCCATTTTACGTTCTTTTCTCCTTGTAATTAGAGAAATAACATTGAAATTTATTTCAATGAATATATTTTTGGTTTATTATTTTATTGTGAATAAATGTATCTATTTATTGTATACTATTATTTTTAGTAGTTCTTAAATAATTTATGGTAAGATGCTTCTCTACATTCTCTACAATTTTATTATTAATCTTTATTATCAATATAAATTACACATAGTATTTAAGGAATTCATAAAATGGTTTTTGGTTCATAAATATTTATTCAATGTAGAATCCTATCAATATTTAGCATGAGTATTTCCTGACTTGTATAGGTCTCAGTGTGGGGTAATAAAAATTCAAAAAAATTGGGCGTATTAGGATATACACCATTTCTCACTAAAACCATTTTTTTTTGTGTTCTATATTTTTTTAATTAAAATTTATATATTTATATATATCATTAATTACATAAGAGAACCATTTTTATTATAACATTTAGTATTATATTATTTATTAGATAAATAATTACAAGGGAAAAGTAGTGTACATGAGTGACCTCTTTGACAGATCAACACTAGGTTGGGCCATTATTGGTCATGCTTTTGTAAATGAGAAAATAATTTTTAGATATCCTCAAAAATACATGCATATAAAATTTTCCCAATTCCTAAGGACTCTATAATCTTACACACAATTATTTCATAAAAAACAAAAAAAACATCATAAATTTCTAAAAAATAAAAAATATTAAGAATTATATCATAATATTATATTCTTTGGTAAATATGAAGTTTTTAAAGGAATTTTTTATTGTTGTCCCAATGTTGTGTCTAGTAAAGAAAATTTGATGAAAATTTATGTTCAAGAAAATTTCATAATGATAGAAAAGGAGATAAAAAACAGGAATCCATTACAATTTTATTAAGGAGATCAAATTTCTATGTGGGGGAATGATACAAAAATAAATTTAAAGTGGAATTAATGTTTTTCACCAACATTATTAAATTATAAAAATAATGATTCCTTTTGATCCATTTTACCACTTCAAATGATACAGAGTAAATGTTATTAAATATGACATGCCCAATGATGTCCATATGGAAGATTAACAAACATTGGATGAATATTGGGTAGATACATTTAAATACAAAAAACCAATTGGTTCTCCCCTATTTAAAAAAGGAAAATAAAATCCCTTTTACCACTCTATAGGTTGGAATGATGAAACCAAAAAATTGGTAAAATTGTAAGAAAAGGTGGAGGAGATTGACTACATTCCTAAAACTCCAAAAATTCAAATGAAATTTGTGCTTAGAACATAAAATGAAATAGAAGATCAGCCAATATAGGGAGATAATATACCTATAAAGTTGTTTATTTATGATTTTTTCAAAATAGAATTGAGTATTATCAACAATGGATTTTATTTTTTAGATTCATCTTACAAAAGGATTTCTTTAGAGGATTATGAAAAATATGAATGAGTGGAATATTTTAAGGATAGAATAGAGGATACCATTGAGTTTCTCACTAGTTAATTTGTGGATAATGGTAAAAAAATAGAAATCATTATAGAATCAATAGATGAACCAAAAAAGTGAATCTATATCCAATCATAATATCTTCAACACTAGTGAACAACACTTCTATAGATGAAAAAGTAGTGAGACCCAATTCCTACAATACCCTATCCACTTAAATAATTATTCCCTCCATTCATTCCAATGAATGAGTCACATTTACCTTTTTTGGGTATTTTTCTCAGTGTATACTCATAGAAACCAGAAAAATTCACAAGTAGTGATTTATCACCAAGAAGACATACCCACTCTTAGATTGGGGATAACCGACCAAAAGTTCCCAACAATAGGCAGTAAAAAAATTGCACTCACTTAGTGGTTCAAACCAAGTCTTATTTCCCTTCCAATTTATTTAATTTTACCATAAATAATGTTCTTATATTTTTTTTCTTTATTTTATTTATATTTAATGTAGTAGTTGTAAGGAGATTAAATCAAGCCTTCCACATCCCAAAACAATTAAGGTTGTATATTTTGTTTCCTATGGTTTCACTTCCATTATCATTTTAATTTCTTATTTATTAAATAAAGTGTAGTTAAGTTATTAATATAGACGTGATTTTAATATGTTTATAGGAATTTTTTTGTGTTTATTTTTTATTTTTCAAAATTTTTCTAGAATTTAACATTTGTTTCTCTTTTTAAATATCGATTACTTTTTTGGATATTGAGCATAAAATTAAAGTTTTTGGAAATTGAAAGTATCTTAGTATTTTTTGAAAAGTACATTGTTTGGATGTACGAGGTTTAAAATGATTATTAAGAGGAGTTTTATTTCTTAATTTCCAATCTTTTAATTTAATGATGTATAATTTATTCTGATACTCCTGAGTATTAGTTCTATCCAAAATAAAAACATTTTCCGAACTGAGATATTTCTAAATATTTTTTATATATTATTTATATTACTATTTTTTGATAGTCTTGAGTCATGTATTGAGATCCAGAACTTTTGATTTTTCTATTTAAAAGATTTAGAGTTCATGAAAAGTTTTTGATATGATGGGGGCGTTTATTTGGTTATCCAAATTTTAACTTGATCTACCATTACATCTACAATCATTACTCCCATAGAAGACATAAATTTACTTATGGGTTTATGTTAAATTAAAAGATGATTTTTGATAACATAGATTCACTTTTTATTTTTTTTTCATGGATATTTTTGGTTTCATTTTAGGGGATGGTATATTCGTGGGTGTTATTAGGGATCCAACTCATTACAGTGTGTTGTTAGGTGTGTGTCAACATTTTGGGCATTTGAGACCATGGTTTGGGTAATTATTCATTGTACATAATTCATATCATCTTGTTCTAAAAAAGGATGAAAAGGAAAAAAGAATATCAGTTTGATTTGTTCATTTTTATAAAGTTCATGAATTTTGATTCATTCACTACAATTCATTTTCATCTCATCCTATTTGAAAAAAACAATAAAAACGAATTTAAAAAAAAGAAAAAAATGGGATATTAAGATGAAATATTTTATTTCATTCATTTATTGACTCATAACTGATTATATTTAAGAATTGGTTGTTGGGTTTCATATTTATATATTGAATTGAGGGAGAAAATTGATGTGATTTTAATGGAATATTAATTTTATTTTATTTAATAACCTAAACACATTTTTTAGCATTTGAGTTTTTTAAATAATTTACCCTAATACACTTTTCTACCATAATCACTTTGAAAATACCTCATGATTAAATTTTTATTTATATATCTCAGTGTGGTGAGATGAGAATTTTCAAAACCATATGAATATTATACATGTTCTTTAGAATGACAAATGTTCCAAATTTAAAAATTTAGGAGTGAAGAGAGAAAAAAATTTCTATGTTTCTAGTTATAACATGATCATATTGATTTATATGAGATTGAATTTATTTTTATAATTATTGAGGAGTTTGAAAATTTTTTTCCTATTAAGAGTCATGATATTTTTCTTTAATTTGATAATTGGGAAGTATTGTCAGTCATACCATGGGGATACTTTTTTATCCGTAGTATAAATGATTTCCCATAAGTGAATTATTTATTTATGGGGGAAATTTAAATCTAATATGTTAATATGTTTCATTATTTGAGTCAATGGTTTATTCCCACAAATTTGTTTTTATGGGAAATTGTAACATTTTTTGGCTTTAGGAATATTTTGTTCATTTTTATGAAAATGTCTTAATTTTGGATTTTTAATTATTTTTAAGTGATTTAGTATTTTAGCTATTAAATATTCTAAAATAATCCAATTTTTTAACTTCCTGTTTTAGGGTTGAAATTATTTATTTAATAAAATTCAATCAATTAGAAAAAATATTGAATACAAAAATATGATTTCAAAATTAATCTTACAAGTGGGGTCAAGAAATCTATACATAAATTTTATTTTTTTAGAGATTAGCCCATATATCATATAGGTTAAAAAATATAAAAATTTAAATAAATATAGATTAATGTCTAAGGAATAAATTAAAAAACTAAAAATTCTTGAAATTTATTTTTATCAAGGCTATAATTACCTGGGAAACTAAAGCATTAGAATTTGAACATTTCTCTAGGATAGAAATGTTTTCTAATGTAATTGAGCACTAATTTTTTATAATGGTGTCCGATTATTGGGAAAATTTTAAGGTGCATTATAAAACATATAAGAATATGTTTTAATAAAAAAATTATATATTTTTACATTTAATTGACTATTAATGCACTGAATTTTGGAAAAAATATTTATAATAAAAATTGTTCGCCGCTCTAGCCTATAAATTTGTTCCCCCACTACATTTCAAAAGTGCCGGGAATTTTCTATATCTATGTAGTTTGGTTTATACTATAATTGTTTTCCATAGTTTTAATATATATATATATATATATTTATCTTTCTTTTTTTTCTTATACGATTCCTCTAATTGTACATTATTAACTCCTTTCAAATAGAGATAAAAAGTTTGAATTTTTTGTAGGAATATATTGATGGATTCTTGAGTTCTTATACTTTAACGTCTCTTTTTATTCATTTCTATGAATTTAAATTTTTCATAAATATATTACAGTGAGAGTAACACAATTTTCTATACTATTGTGTCAGTTTTACTTATTATGAGTATCTTTTCACTTCATTGTTTAAATAATTCACACAATAGAGTTTGGCTGAGATAGTGTTTGTTTGAAAATAGGTATCTTAACAAGCATTACGAATTATATTTCCCAATAAAAGGCGGTCTTTGTGTGGCTAAATAACAATTAAAACAAAGAGGGTTCCATGTGGTAGGTGTTGGAACCACTTTGTGTATAAGTTTGTATTTGTTGTCAATAGTTTTCAATGGAATATCAAAATTAAAGAGATCAAGAAGTACTCCAATAAAATGGAGGAATGGAAGCTCACAATGAAGTAGATCATGAAGTACTCCAATGAAGTAGAGGAGTAGTGATTCAGACGATTGTTGTGCTGATCGTAAGTCCAAAGAACATGTGTCAAAGATGATACATTGTTTACAACAATGAAGAATGTGAGGAGTAATCCATCCAAGGCTGATTAAATCAGGATGGTGTTTTTGGATGAATACCATGAAATACCTCATTATTGCATGAGAACAATGGGTTTTGATGAAGACCATGCAATTACTCATGATTGCGTGAGAACCATGCTAGGGACTTCTTGACGGATTGAATCACATGGTTTGCATGAAGGTGATCATGACGGTTGATGAAGGAGGCAATGTGCCAATGAGTTGACTTATGAAATGGCCATGCACATCACATTGTCATAGAAGATGATGGTACTAAAGTTGTTCCTTCAAAGAATACATATAACAATAGTGGAGTTTGTGATAAAATAAAAAGAGTTGCTGAAGGATACAGATCACCAAGAAGAAGTGATGTTGAGGTGATCATGCTTGTTGATAAAGCAAACAAACGACATACAAATTTGTTGACAAATGAGATTCCATGGTGACATGTCGAGTTCATGAGTTGTGGTCCATGATCTATGTTTGATTCAAGAACATCGACAGAGGAATGGATGATCTGGAGGCAGTACAAAAAGAGCAGATACAAGGTGGCGCTGTTTTCCAGTGTTTGCCAAACTTCAGGGCCTCAAAATCAAGAAAATTAAGAAGAGTGATTTTGGCAAAGGGACTTGCGCGCCATACTCTTGGAGGATAGGAAACTTGCGTGCCATATGTTTTTGAAGACCAGAGCATTAAAATATGGAAAAGGGATAAGGGTCGCGCAAGTTTTGGTGAGGTCGCGCAGGTGAATTATGTGCCGGGAAGAGACTTTCGCGCCGACGCCTTGAAAGCATTATAACTTGCGCGTCTATGGTTTTTCGAGATCAGAAGATCCAAATTTGGCAAAGGAAAGATGTTCGCGCAAGTTTGGATTTTTATCACGCAAGTGCCTAGCAGGGGCCGAGACTTGCGCGCCGATGGATGACTTGCGCGCCGCCGCGCAGGGGGTCCACTTTTCCTATAAATACTGGACCACCCATCCTCATTCAGAACGGAGCTCAAGACTTTGATATTGTTCGAGCTATCGTCGCGCAGGTGGTTGAACCGCGCAAGTGGTAGTTGGGTCGCACAAGTAGAGGTTGCGCGCCGACTAATGGTTGAGCGCCCCTGGTGATTTGGGCAAGGAATGAAGTGAGTCGCGCAGACTTGAAGTTCAAGAAGGCAGAGTCGCGCAGGTGCTTTGGAGACACTTGCGCGCCAGGTTATACTTGCACGCCTAAGACTTGCGCGCCAGATGGAGACTTGCTCGCCGGGCATGGAAAGGAGATCCGAATATTGTTGAAGCACGCCCTCCTTTCTGGAGCTGCACAAGAGCTAAAGATTTCCTGATACTTTCGGTGCAAAGAGAGATTGAAGAAGAAATCAAAATGATACATGCATGATCTCATGCATACATGGTGAATTGATTCTGACGAATGCTGAGTAAGCTGAACATCATTTATTGAGCAATCACATAAGTGATTGTGATTCAGGCAAACGAAGACAAGGGGATCTAGTGCATTCAGTCATTTCACTAAAGAAGAAAGATTGAACTATAAAGAGCATCAACTCTGAACCCTGATGCAAGCAAAGTCTCATGCTGAAAAGGAGACAAAGAACATCAATGCACATTTATTGAAGAGACCTTAATGTCTATAAACTGAGTGGGACTTCACCAACGACAGTGAGCCAGGGGGAGTCAACGGGAGTGACCCGAGGGACGCAGTGAGCTATCCATGAACAATTGTAAAGGCAGTGAGCCTGGGATAGAGTGTCTGTACCCGAACATTTGTAATCCGCAGCTAGTGAAGAATAGTGGATTTAGGTACGACCGGCAACCTGTCGGTGTATACTCCTTGGACATAGCCCTTAGTGGTGAACCAAGTAAAAATAGCTGTGTCATCTGTCTCTGCATGTGAATGTTTAATTGCTGATCATATCCATCATACAGGTTTAAGTAGTTCCTACCAACATGGGAACAAGATCCACAACTTAAAGAATAAAAATTTGTCACCCTGATTCACCCCTCCCCTCTCAGGGTGTCCCGGGGTCCTACAAGTGGTATCAGAGGGAGGTTGACGTATGTATGATATTCTCCAGAAATTCTATTGAGAAGAGGATTTGAGTTTCTTTCCTAGCGTCAACAATGAAGAGAAGTCTTGATAATGACGCAGTCATTTCTGAGTAGAAATCTATATCCACCAAGACTTTGAAAAATAGGAAAAAGAAAGAGAAGAAGATGAAGAAGAAGTCCCCCACATCCAAAGAAGATGCAGTGTCTTGTTATCCATGCCATTCCAATAATAAAGAAACATTAGGCTTGGAAAGTATCAAGCAGGTGGCTCAGAACTCATCCAGTGGAAAGGATGATACCCCTAATTCAAGCTTTCAGGAAAAACTCAGAACATATCTGCATGATATTCTAGAAGAAAGGGTTGCTATTATTTGTAGTCTATTGCAATCTATGCAGGTTGAGATCAATCGATTAGAAAGGGAAGTTGAAAATATGGAAAAGGGGTTGGAAAGAAAATTTATGGAAAGTATGAAGCTCATCAAACGGGTGAAAGTCTTTGAAGAGGAAGAGGAAGTCAATAAGACTTTAAAAGAAAGGATCCATGAACTTGAAGCTAAGCTGAAGTAGAGCAATGAAGTCAAGAGTTTTTGTTTGGAAGAAACTTCCATTACATTCAGGGAACTTGACTCTTTGTTACAAAAAAAAGTTGAGATGCATGAAGATGAGGTTGAAAGATTGAAGAAGACTTGTGAAGAGAAGATGATCACGATTGAAGATCAGAAGATCATCCTCAATATTGAGGGTCAAAAATTGGAATCCCAGTTGGACAAGATTGAGAATACATATATTGAGACTTCACGAATGAATGAAATGAGTGATGCTTGCACTCAATGTTTGTTGGAGGAGTCTAAAGCTGAAATTCCTCCAACATGTGATAAGAATATTATGACAACTCTTGATTATCCACATCAAGAATCAGTTGCTACTGGTACTCAATGCTCACTAGAGGATTCTATTGTCAAAAGACCTCCAACATGTGATAAGAAGATCATGAATTCACTCTTTGATCTATCACAAGAAACTGAGAAAGTGAAGGTACCATCCAAACCATCTTGTACTCATATTTATAAATACACTCCTTCAATCAGTGCAGGTGGGAAGAAAAGTTCTAAAAAAGTATGGATGAGGAAAGGTGAGAAGAAGAAACCTACCACCATGGCTATGGTGGATGGGAAGAAAAAGTAGGAAGTGGGTTCCTCAAATAGAGCACAAAAGATTAAGAAGATGGCCCAACAACTCAATACAGAAGACACAAAGAAGAAAAGATTTGTGGGTCAATGTTGGTGCTGCAACAGATTTGGGCACTGTGCACTGGATTGTCTTTATAATCCATTACATGGAAAAGCACAGAGAATGCCTATATCAAAGAGAAGGAAGCTAGAGAAAATGAAGCAACATCAGCAGGTCCAGAAGCATATGTTTACTGCAAACATATTTGTAATTCTTGATAACATCTGTGATGTATGCAACGACAGTGGTCACAATGCAGGCACATGTCCACATCAACATGCTTTCACTGTCGAAAAGAAAAGAAGACCTCTGATTCCGTCAAAGAATGAAGCAGCTACCTTGGGGATAAATCAGAAGAATGTTGTGAACACACACTTCCCCAAGAAGATCTCAAGTAGGGAAGGTGAGAAGACCCAGGATTTTAGATCCATGAAATTGAAGGGTCATTCATCCAAAAGAAACACTAAGTGGGATGAATCTCAGATGAACCCATGTGGAAGACCTAAACCAGCTGCAAAAGTTCAAAATGACATATTGGTCATCTGGCCAGATGATTTGAAAAGAATAAGGAAACTTGAAGATGAGAAGGCTAAGGCTGGTGACAAAGGAAATGGAAAACTTTCAGATGATGCAGACACAGTGCAGGAGAGATTGCAAACAAAGAGAAACACACGTGTCAAAGAAGTTCTGTGTGAGAGATGCAAGAAGTCTGGTCACATTGCAAAAGGTTGCCTAACCATAATACCAGAGAAAGAAGCAGTCCTTAAGAGGAGTAAGAATGTATCATTATGATGGCTGCTAAGCAGAACAATTCTCCACACAAAGCAGAAGAGAATGTGAACAGATCCATGCCACACCAACAGATGTCAGAACATATGTTCAAATTTGCAGGCATGAAGACTAGAGTGAACAAAGGAACTTGGTTGAGAAAAGAACCTCAACCAAGAAAGTCTTATTGATGAAGCAAGAAGGAACCAACTTATTCCTGTAATCATTTGTGTATTGTATTTGTGCTAATAACGCATGGAATTGAAGGTGAAGCATGCTCTCAAGGGTAGAACATGAGAAGTAGTGAATGTTGTCAACTCTTGATAGCCAAGCTAAAGAAGTTTCCATCCTTAGTAGATACTTCAATTGATATTCAAAGATTATGATGATGAAGGATCACTCTTGATGAAGATGATGAGGAGTGTTTCCTATGAGGGGGAGAAGAATGAAGAAGCTTCCATAATCACTGTTTCAATCAATATCAACTCCAGCTGGACTCAAAAGCAGTTACTCTATGAATTTCTTGGAGAACATGCCAATGGGGAAGGTATGTCATTTCTCAATCACTATCCCTTGGTTACTCAGATAAAAGATTATTTTACAAAGGGAGAGTAACTGAATTGATCAGTGACACAAAGAGAATGGAAGTTCCCCAAGGCCACTTATCCTGCCGATTGCACTTGAATGTTTTTCATCTATTTGCTGATGTGAGTACAGGAGTTTCAGGTTGATTATTCTCTATCATAGTTGATCTTATTCTACCTGGAATTAAAGTGGTAAACCCTTGAAGACAAGATACATGAGTTATCATCTGATGTTGGTATCATGATCTGTGGATAATGGACAGCCTTGTTGACTTAATCAAATCCTCTTGTATTCTACATCAAGCATTGCTCAAGTAAACTTAGAGTGAAATGATTAATGAAACATTTCTTAAGTGTGGATTGATACCCTCCCTACAATGTGCTTTGTATTTCTTGTCAATAAGGGGGAGAGAAAGTGAAATGAACATTTGAAAAGAAAAGTTGATTGAATAGAAGATTCTCATTTTGACATTGACAAATTCATTTCAGATGATGTATAAGGTATTGACAAAAAAATAAAAAGGGGGGGGGGATTGTTGGAACCACTTTGTGTATAGGTTTGTATTTGTTGTCAATAGTTGTCAATGGAATATCAAAATGAAAGAGATCAAGAAGTACTCCAATAAAATGGAGGAATTGAAGCTCACAATGAAGTAGATCATGAAGTACTCCGATGAAGTAGAGGAGTAGTGATTCAGACGATTCTTGTGCTGATCGTAAGTCCAAAGAACATCTGTCAAAGATGATACATTGTTTACAAAAATGAAGAATGTGAGGAGTAATCCATCCAAGGATGATTAATGTAGGATGGTGTTTTTGGATGAAGACCATGCAATTCCTCATTATTCCATGAGAAGAATGGGTTTTGAAGAAGACCATGCAATTACTCATGATTGCATGAGAACCATGCTAGAGAATTCTTGACGGATTGAATCACATGGTTTGCATGAAGTTGATCATGACGGTTGATGAAGGAGGCAATGTGAAAATGAGTTGACTTATGAAATGGCCATGCACATCACATTGTCATAGAAGATGATGGTACTAAAGTTGTTCCTTCAAAGAATACATATAACAATAGTGGAGTTTGTGATAAAAGAAAATGAGTTGCTGAAGGATACAGATCACCAAGAAGAAGTGATGTTGAGGTGATCGTGCTTATTGATAAAGCAAACAAACGACATACAAATTTGTTGACAAAAGAGATTCCATGGTGACATGTCGAGTTCAAGAGTTGTGGTCAATGATCTATGTTTGATTCAAGAACATCAACAGAGGAATGGATGATCTGGAGGCAGTACAAAAAGAGCAGATACAAGGTGGCACTGTTTTCCAGTGTTTGCCAAATTTCAGGGCCTCAAAATCAAGAAAATGAAGAAGAGTGATTTTTGAAAAGGGACTTGCGCGCCGTACTCTTGGAGGATAGGAAACTTGCGCGCCATATGTTTTTGAAGACCAGAGCATCAAAATATGGAAAATGGATAAGGGTCGCGCATGTTTTGGTGAGGTCGCGCAGGTGAATTATGTGCCGGGAAGAGACTTGCGCACCGACGCCTTAAAAGCATTATAACTTACGTGCCTATGGTTTTTCGAGATCAGAAGATCCAAATTTGGAAAAGGCAAGATGTTCGCGCAAGTTTGGATGTTGATCGCGCAAGTGCCTAGCAGGGGCCGAGACTTGGGTGCCGATGGATGACTTGCGCGCCGCCGCGCAGGGGGTCCAGTTTGCCTATAAATACTGGACCACCCCTCCTCATTCAGAATGGAGCTCAAGACTTTGAGATTGTTCGAGCTCTCATCGCGCAGGTGGTTGAACCGCACAAGTGGTAGTTGGGTCGCGCAAGTAGAGGTTGCGCGCCGACTGATGGTTGAGTGCCCCTGGTGATTTGGGCAAGGAAGGAAGTGAGTCGCGCAGGTTTGAAGTTCAAGAAGGCAGAGTCGTGAAGGTGCTTTGGAGACACTTGCACGCCAGGTTATACTTGCGCGCCTAAGACTTGCACGCCAGATGGAGACTTGCTCGCCGGGCTTGGAAAGGAGATCCAAATATTGTTGAAGCACGCCCGCCTTTCTGGAGCTGCACAAGAGCTAAAGATTTCCTGATACTTTCGGTGCAAAGCGAGATTGAAGAAGAAATCTAAATGATACATGCATGATCTCATGCAAAACATGGTGAATTGATTCTAACGAATGCCGAGTAAGCTGAACATCATTTATTGAGCAATCACATAAGTGATTGTGATTCAGGCAAACGAAGACAAGGGGATCTAGTGCATTCAGTTATTGCACTAAAGAAGAAAGATTGAACTCTAAAGGGCATCAACTCTGAACCCTGATGCAAGCAAATTCTCCTTCTAAACAGGAGACAAAGAACATCAATGCACATTTATTGAAGAGACCTTCACGTCTATAAACTGAGTGGGACTTCACCAACAGCAGTGAGCAAGGGGGAGTCAATGGGAGTGACCCGAGGGACGCAGTGAGCTATCCCTGAACAATTGTAAAGGCAGTGAGCCTGGGACAGAGTGTCTGTACCTGAACATTTGTAATCCGCAGCTAGTGAAGCATAGTGGATTTAGGTACGACCAGCAACCTGTCGGCGTATACTCCTTGGACGTATCCCTTAGTGGTGAACCAAGTAAAAATAGCTGTGTCATCTGTCTCTGCATGTGAATGTTTAATTGCTGATCATATCCATCATACAGGTTTAATTAGTTCCTACCAATGTGGGAACAAGATCCACAACTTAAAGAAGAAAAACTTGTCACCCTGATTCACCCCTCCCCTCTCAGGGTGTCCCGGGGTTCTACAGTAGGTCTTGGTCACTATAATGGATATGGTAGTGGGAATTATAATTTTGGGCACAATGACAGAATCTCTATAAGATCCATTTTATAATTTCGATTTATTATTGTCATATTTGTGTTTTGATTCTTTTCATCTAAATTTATATATTTATATATCAAATTATTTTTAAAAAACCACCACTATATTAGTATATCATTTATTTTTGAATTAGTTAATAAAAAATAGAAATATAAAATCAATTTTTGTTAGTGTCCTCCATGAGGGATAGACCCTTGGTCATGACACAATAGTGAGTTTTTAGTTATATAATAATATATTTGATAGGTATCCATGAAAATCCATATGTATCTTTTTTTATTCAAAAAAATTATTCCCAATGGTGTATATATTTTTTATAATGATGTGGTCCCCTTTATATTTATTAGTGAATTCAATATTTAGGCCAACCAAACATGTTTTGAGTTGGTACTTTTGTTTAATATTACATTCCTTGTGGAAATAATAGTTCTTGGTACATTTTATGGGTACAATGGTACCATTTTTACTACCATGGATGTCCATTTTTAGGATATGTTTCCTGAATATTTTTAGTGCAACCTCTATAGAGAGAGAGGGAGTTGTTGAGTTCTTGATAGACATAGTACCTGGTTCCAATACAATTTCTATTCATATATATCACATTACTTCAGCTGAGTTACCAGTGTTAACAATTTTTCCATAGATTCTAATATTAAAAAAATTTATCTGGAGTAGAATTTATCCTTGGGAAACTCCCAAGAATTTTTAATGAGAAGATTGATGAATGTTTTTTAATGTGTATACTTCTAGAATCATAATCTGGTGATGATAAGTATATGATATCATTTACATCTAATTATTAATATATTAGATAAATTAAGACAATCTATTTTATTTTCTTAGATTCATATTCAGACAGGTTATCCTTAGATTAATGTTTCAATGAAGGATGTAATAATGATATCATTTTAGATTCAATATGGGTATTAGGAATTGTTGGGTATATCATTCAACCAATATAATACTCCACCATTGTTTACGACATTGAAGAATTATATTTTTCATCCTTATCTAGAATCATTCATGATTGTGTTTATTTATGACATAATGATATATTCACAATCTCATGAGTTGCATTGTGAGTATTTTGGTAATATATTTGAGGCATTTTAGACTCATGTAATTCATTAATGTGTTGTTAAAATTACACATATAGATTAATTTGGGAAAATTTATTGGGTTTGTTGTATCAAAATGAGAGATTTTTATTAACCATAAAATTGTGGTAGCTATGATTTCTTTGAAAATATTCAATAATTTTTGAGTTTTATTGTTTTTAGGAATCATGGGGTATTATTAGTTGTTTATTAATGCTTTGACCAATTAGTAGATGAAAATAATGATTTTAACAAATAAGGGGATAAAATTATTTTAGCATAATAGACATGATGAGACATTTAATGAGGTAAATTGGAGTTAGAAATCAAAACTTGTTCTTATTTTACCCAAGTAGGTAAGTGTTGTGACCTATGTTATTATATTTAAAGAGTGGGTTTGAAAGCTTACTTTTTCGTATTAGATTATGAATCTTAGTATCCAAGGTCATATGATAGGAATTATCCAAATCATGATTTTGAGTTGGAAACTATTGTGTAGGTTTTAAAGTGCCAGTGGGAGTTTATATTAAATTAGATGTTTATAGTATACACTTGTAACAACCTATAATTACTTCAATGCAATTTTCTCTTCTTTTAATTATTTCATAAATTATAAATCAAATGAAATCACTTATAGAACACAATATAAAATTTATAAATGAATAATGAGTGAAATAATAGGTATTTCTATAAATTAAGGAACCTATCTCGATGAAATAGTAACATGACCATAAGAATAGTAATATAACCCTTGTGAATATTATAATGGACATAAAATAGTAATATCACTGAGGAAAGAATAAACAAATTTTTTTATCTTATAAATGAATGTATGATATAATAATATCGCAGTTTAAGTAAATAAATATTTCAAAAATTATTAATTTAGTATTGGTATTTTTCTATACTATAGATATTTAATTTCAATTTTATAGTAAATAAAAATTATTTAAAGGAAAAATTATTTATATTAAATTTATTCATAAATTAATTTTTTTTCTTATGATTTTAATATAATTTTAGGAGACTATAGTTAATTTTGTAAACTATTATAAAATTAGTTATAATATTAAAATTGGTATTTTTTTAATAAATGTTGATTTTAATTAAAATTTAAATTTCTCATATTTTAGAAAATTATTTTCATAAAATTGAGTAAATTTTCTAATTCTACTTATCAAAAAATGTTTACGGTGATTTTTTTTGGATTTTTCTAAAATACTTTAAATTTTTGGTGAATAGTGAAATATGGTAATTTATGGTATATAAACATTATAAGATAAATAAAATATTCCGTGAGTAGTGAATGATATAATTGCCATAATATCAAAATGACCACCATCATTTTAATAAATTTTAAGACAATTATAAAACTATTCATAGTCTTTGTCCAAAATAATAAATAAATGAATAAAATATTCAAAAAACACCCCTCTCCTCAACTATAAATGTCACCCCTCACCACCACTTCTCCTCACACCATATAAGACTTTATATCTATCTTAATTATGCCCAAAAAATATTTCTAAGAACCAAAAAAATGTATTGGATCTCATGGTTTCATAAAAATACCAAAACCATTCCATTTATGGATGTTGAGAAGGAGGAGAATTCAAGAGGTTAAAATCTTCTTTCTTTTCTTTTATTTTCATTTCAATTTATTTTATTTTCTTATCCTTCCCAAATGTACCTTATCCAAAGTGACATGATAAATCAAGAATAATTTATATGATGTAATTATATCATGTTAATATAATATCCATTATTAAACTCTTTTCTCTCTCTCTTTTATTTTATAAATGAAAACACAGCCCGTGATGTGTCAATTAATTGACACCCTGGATGATGCATTTTTATTTTCCATTAACTCCTTCATGGATGGTCATAAAACCATAATTATGGTTAAATAATATTTTATTATACATATTATAAGTTATTTAGTATTCTAAATCAATTATATATACATGATATTAATTAATAGGACAAAACAATTTTGCAACGATTGAAAAAGTTCCAAAAATATCTAAATGATTATCATTAATGATCAATCTAATGAATCATCCTAATATCTAAAAAAATAAAAAAATTAAATAATATGTATTTTCATTAAAAAAATATAATTCCAATTATGGATAATTATACACATTTTACATGAACTACATTACTTATAAACAAGCGAACCGATCATGAGTACTATGAAAAAGAATGCTCCCAAATAATAAAATTAAAATCTATAACTCATCAATAAGGACATAAATGTACTTAATATAAATATAATGAATCAAATACATGTGTTAAATATTCAATGTTAATTATCTAATGTATTTAATTTGATTATCCCAAACATTAAGGTCAAGTGAAGAACACATTCTAACCTAAGGTAAGGGGTTCTTTCAAAACCTCCATTTTCATTAGGGGTTTTCTTTCTCACTCTATAAACCAATTTAATTCCTCATTTATATTATATAATTATTCTAAATTCTGATTATATGTGCGAAAATCATGTATTCTAATCAGTTCATCTTTTTTTGGGAAAAATACATATTGTACAAGGTCCCCTTCTCAATTCTTCCTTATATGAAAGCATGAATAAAGGGAACAACTCAATTTATTACCCATTTTTAGTTTCCATTGATAATATGTCATAAGAAACCATTAATTTTATTAAATAAATATTTTTTTTCATTAAAAGAACATATTTATTTCATTTCTGATTTTATACAAACAATCATGAAAAATACAAATGATTTTCCCAAAGAACTATTCTTTGCAAAGTAAATGTGGTATTTCTATCAAGAATTCCTTGATGATTTTATTAGATTATTTTAATATATTTAATTTTTTTTAATGTTAGTGATCTATTATTATTGTCATATACAATATTTTATTAAATTTTTTTTATTAGTTTCATTGTGGATGTTCTATCTTAATACCAGTCACTATACTACTCAGAATGATTAGTGATAATGTTTACATATTGGGGAATGTTATTTAAATCATATATACATATGTAGTTTATATTTAAAAACTTTCATATGTGGAATTAATTGGACTTATTAAGTGATGGGTGGGGACATCTATATTCCTTATATGCATTGGTAGGTCTCATGAGACAAAACAGATTTGTACTTGGTCGAGGAATTTCAAATTTTCAGATATGGTTTTTTTCTGAGACCTTAACACTTTATTTTCTTGATGTCTTTGATGAGGCCTTGATGGTATGTTTCAGATTTCCATAATTATACATTCCCTCCTTATGATATTTTTAATTTATAAATCATGAGATTATTCAATAATTAGAATATCCACAGTTATGTTTCATGTAATTTTTAATATGGAATTATTTGATCAGATTTTATTCCTTCTAGATGATGCTCTGGATTATGGTATGTGTTTCAATTATTCATCATACATTATTTTTTTATTAGCTTCTACTGTATTACATACCATAACTAATCATCTGAGATAACCCATTTTTTATGTTTTATTTTCCCCCAGGATGCAAACATGTATATTATGAATGACTTCCAGTGATAATCTAGAAGTTTATATGTGTTTCTAGTGAAATTTCAATACTATATTTCCTTTAAAATTCTAATGTAAAACATATATTTTTGTTTTATTTTTCAAAAATATTAAACTGATAAGTCCTTTGGGATTCAAGTCTTTTATCTTTTCCAATGTAATAAAGTAAGGCACCAAATCTAGGCTACTAGGGTCAGGGTATTTGAAGTTGGTATCATAGAAAGTTTAGTAGAATCTTTGAAAACTAGATTTAGAAAAAATAGATCAGGGAACCTAACCATAGAAAACTATTTGATGATAACCATATAATAACATCAGATAATTTTTTAAGGTGGACATTATGTGGGTATTCTTAGTAATAGATACCTATCTAGATACTACAGGTGGATGTGGTTTTGGTACATATGTATCTAGAGGTAACAAATCTGAAAAGGTTCCTTAGGTCTGACTTGAGGTAACCTCATACATGACAACAAGCCTTATTACACATTTTCTTTGACATTCCTGGGGGATATGCTTAGGATAACTCACATTTTTTTTCAAAAAAAAATATAAAGGATAAAAAAGTAAATATTTACCCAAAGAAACTATGTTAATGATTATGAGATTAGCTATGAATAAAATTTCAATTTAGGTTAAGTATTACTCTAGTTTGATATAATTCATTATGATTCATAACATAAAATTGTGTATGCTATTATTTATAAATGGTTCCTAGTGGAGGGAATAAAAACTATATCAATGCCTGTATTCTATGTAGTGATTTCCCTCCTATGAAAGATAGTGATATTAGTACTAGAGTTAAAGTTGGTGATGAGAAACTTATAACTATAATGGGAAATATAACTTAGGTTATGAACAGAAAAATTACCCATATGGAGAATCCTGATCCACAATGTGTATGTAACGCCCCGACCCCAGCTACCCAGAGTCGGTGCATTACTTCGTAACATTGGCATGATCACAAGAAAGATCAAATCTCGAAAGACCGATTGGTTTAGTAGCCTTGGAAACACTAGATATAATCATAAAGTTTTACATTACATTTCAAAGTGAAAAACCACTACAACAACAAAGTCTTCATATCCACACTATTAACCCCTCATAATATCCCTGCAAGTCATTCATAATTTACTTCTTCACTACCTGGGAAAATAAAACATAGAAAAGGGGTGAGCTCAAATGCCCAGTAAGGATAACAATATAGCGGAACATTCAAAATAAGCATAAACATTTAAGGCAATGAATTACTAAAACAAAAGCCTTTTAAAATTGAACTTCAACATAGTATGGCAAAAGTAAAATGAAATAATGCCATTTACTTGTTCACATGGATATTCTACTAATCGAATAATCACATGCAATATCAATAACCACTTTCATAATTATGGAATGCATAATGCTAAACGTTAATTTCTTTGTCTAGGCCTCATCCCAAGACCTAGGGGTTACTTCTAACCGGAACCCAACCCGGAGTGCCTCTAATAACCGGACACCAACCCGGAGTGCCTCTAATAACCGGACACCAACCCGGAGTGCCTCTAATAACCGGACACCAACCCGGAGGGCATACTTTTACCAGTCCCTAACCTGGAGGGCTTACTTTAACCAGTCCCCAACCTGGAGGGCTTACTTTTACCAGTCCCCAACCTGGAGGGCTTACTTTTACCGGTCCCCAACCCGGAACATACTTGTTTAGCACATTCATCTGAAGAAAAGTTTGAAATATAACATAAACATTCGGATTAAAACTAGCATACGAAATGTCAATAGTTTCACCATAAACTATGAATGGTATAAAATAGCACATCCACAGTCAAAAATATCACAAAACCTTCAGTACAATATAGAAGTTTTGTATCAACTTCAAATAAGTCAACTTCAAATAAGCGTAAAATCCATTAAAGGATGTTGACATAGATGAAATCAAAACACTTTTTAGAGAAATATCTCTTTCTATTTTTGAAATCATTTAAGAGCCATATAAAATAAAACATTTTCTTGAAAATATTCTTGTAAGCTTGTAAGGAAAGCTTTGACGATTTTATAACGGCGTAAAATAACCGCACCCGCCGTATAAGTTAAAAAAAACATTCTTACCTCAATTCTGTCGAAAAGGTTAAAAAGGACCTTGTTTTGAAAACGACGGAAAGATTCCTTTATAAACCTCTTATAAAAAGTCAAACAAGGGTATAAATGACTTTAACCCATATTCTTGTAAATAGTAAAAATGTTTTGAAATACATTTTTAAGAAACATGGATGTGGATGATAAAGATATCCCAGTAGATTATTACGTATAAACAACCTCGGATAATGAAGAGATTGTGAAATAACCCTTACCTTGAATTTTCTCTTAGTCGATGGTATGTTAACCTCCTTTAATTTAGGTAACTCACTTTGGTTGGAACCAAAGGACTTCTTAAAATGCTTTCTGCCTAAGGGGAAGCTTCAAGGAGGAGGAGAGGGATGTGGGGAGCTTATTTGGGCAGAGTTTGGACGAGCCAAGTGGCTTGAGAGGTGTGAGGAAAAGAGAAGGAGGAGTGCCCTTTTATAAGAGGGGTGAGGGGCACCTTTGGAAAAGCTAGAAATATTAATTTATAATAAATTCATATTCGGTTTCTAAAGGCTCCAAAGTTGACTATTCAAAGGATGAGGTGTGGATAGGTCGAAAACAACTCATCCAATAGAATTTAGACAGGTTTGGGTACTTATATTAACCTTATCTTTAAGTATTAACTCTAAGTTAATTAGTTTCACTTTTACAATGTCTCTTTGTATTTTTATATAATATGGTTAATAAACTTACTATATACATCCAAGCGACCCCCAAGTGGTCCATTAATGATTAACCTATCATAATATAAGTCTCTTGGCCGAACCTTAGATTTTTAGGAATTTAATATCAATTAATAATATAATATTTGTTTTAAGAACTCTTTTATGTCAATTTTGACACTATTCAATAGTTGATTTTTGTGAAACTCATAACAGATTGATTACTTCGAACAAAGTCAATTAAATCAATCCTAATATATCATATTAGCCTAGAAAATTAGTTTAATTCATTAAAAGTTTCATATTATATATATTTGGGTATTTATAATATCAATTATTTTAATTTTTCACTATTATAGTAATTACTGCATCA
Organism: Viscum album; assembly: GCA_963277665.1. Classification (NCBI taxonomy): domain Eukaryota; kingdom Viridiplantae; phylum Streptophyta; class Magnoliopsida; order Santalales; family Viscaceae; genus Viscum; species Viscum album. The sequence goes on from OY728121.1 coordinate 819,923,506, forward strand.
TCATTGTGTCATAAATAAAATAACTTATTTATTGTCTAAAAATTATAAATAAAATATCATTATGTAGGAAATCTTTTTATATTTCTAATGAATATTTATAATCGAAAATCCAACATGTATAACCCTATGTAAAAATTGTTCTTCTAAAAGATATATGCTTGTGTCATTTTTGTATTCATTTTAACTTAATTAAAATAAAGTGTCATTATCACTTACAAGTGGATCCATGGGGTCCCAAAATAGACCCAAAGATGCCCATGGTCGACCATGTATCAACCAATAGGGTTAAGACACGTTTTAGGGTAATTTAGTATTATTATATTATTATTTTTTTTAACCCTTATTTACCGGATTTACCCTTTAACCATGGTAAATAAAATATTTACCGCAGTAATTATTCAAAATGTGTAAAAATAAAAGTTACCTATTTACACAATTTGAACATCCTGATTCAAAATATGGAATCCATTTTCCTAAATTCAAAACACAGAAGTGGCAGAAATTAATTTAAAATTAATTCCCGCTGTCAAAACAAAAAAGCGTGTTTTTAAGAGATAATAACTATCAAAAGATTGACACTTGTTTATGTTCGGTTTAATTGTAAAATTATGTCCAATGACCAACATTATATTAAACAGTAAAAATATATTCTAAATATACTTTAAAACCACTCAAATTCATAATTTATCACTATTAATTATTTTGATTAAAAAAGTTGTTTTTAATTAAAATTTAGTAATTTTCACTATTCATCAAAATATGAAAGTTATCCGAAAAGTACCAAAATTTCACCTTAGGCTAAATTTGATATTCCGAATCCAAAAATGAAGTCCATTTTAAAATATAAAATATATATAACTTCAAAAATTAGGTATTACTATTCATAACAGCTAGTTTGATTGGTTACGGTGTGTTAGAACTCGAAGTTGCGTACAACACACGTTATCGCATTATTCGAAGGGAAACGTACCGTGGAAGCTTGGGGTGTTTCATTTTAAATTTTTGATGTCCCCATTTAGTCAAAAAGTTTAAAATATTGTATTTAAAAAGGTTTCACTATTAGAAGTTGATAAAAGTGAAATACTGAAAATGAATCTGTTCTTGCAATATGACTAAGAAACTCATAATAGGGATTCTAAAATTATAAGGATTATATAAAGTTCAAAATGTAGTTAATACTATTCATGACCTCTTTTAATGGTGTGATTGAACTCGGTGTTGCGTGTAGTGCAAGTTATTGAATTATTTTTAAGAAATAACACACTCTGAAATCCTGGGGTGTTACATTCTCCCCTCCTTCATTAAATTGCGTCCTCGCAATTTGAAATTGTTCTTCGAAAATAAAAGGTTGAAAGTAGAAAATATATTTGTGGGAAAACCCACATCGGAAACTGGGTTACTAAAATTTAGTCTTAATATGAGGAAAAGAGAAATGAAAGGGTCACCACCAAATTATGATCTCGATTAGGAGAACATTGGTGGCAATTAGAGACATATAATTGGAGGAAAAACGTAAATATTTATAGGTAGTGATTGAGGTCATCAATCACAAACAAGTATAAAATTGAGGTCCTTAAACTCATCAATCTATGATGATTTGAAGTACCATCGGTTCAACAAAATATAGGGTATTGGGACAACACATTTTTGACATTTCAAAATATCTTAGTTGAAATCCCACATCAAAAAATGAATTAATGAGGCCTATATTTAAAATAAAGAGTGGAAAGTATGAAGATTACTGAAAATAACACATACTAGGGTTCCATGTAGGAAAATATGGATATGGAAGAGAAATCTAACCATCAATTATCTGATGGAGAGTGGTAGAGAACATGGCTATGAAAAGGCCAACAATCCCAAAGCCATAAATTTGTGATGATTTAAGGTACCATCTAGGACAACATTTTTGTTCTAAGTTCCTTTTCTTAATGTTGTGGAATTTATTTATGAGATTGGATAAGATCATAAGGAGATAAACTTACTTTATAATTAGAGTTTTATCCATTAATAAATTTCTACCACAAACTCATCTTTCACTCTAAAAGATAATATAATTTAAAAAAAATTCTATTTACACTATTCGTATAGGGTTCCAAAATAAACGAATTTATAGTTCATCTACAAGATCTTTTAATAAAAACTACATTATTTAATCCAGGACATCTCGTGGGCCAGTGGTAGGTGATACACCCTTGTCGCCCTTCGGTTGCGGGTTCAAGTCTCACAGCCTTGCCGGACGCGACGGGTTGCCGCCCGACTTCCGGGTTGTCCTTTTATGGCAATCCAAAATAATCCAAACTAGAACTATCCAAAATACTTATGTTCAAACTCACAGTCCAACATTTATAAGGAAGGTAAACATAATATAGATCCTTTTTACCCCGTAATAGCATATGAATACCATCATCATGTATTACCATATTCCTTATTGATTACATTCATGCTCCCTTATTCCATATAGAATGTTGGATATACTTCATTAATCCAAAAATGTTTTAAGCCCCAACTATGATGGAATATACAAATCATTAATCAATTTCAAGGTAGTCGAGAATATCTAATATAATTTATCCAAAACAATCACATATTATTCCAAAATCACTACCTCAGTATCAGAACTATATTATGATTTATCATTCTCTCAACCATATATTTTCCAAAAATTTATCCTGCTATTGAGTCACTTTTCTTTGTTCCACACAATCTCATGTCCTTGATGAAATAGTACTGCAGTACAATCCTTATATACTCCATAATTATTATAACAAGTACATTGTTGATACAAAGCTCAATTGACATAATCAACATAAGAACTCTAATCATTCCTCTTCATCTGTGGTAGTGTCATAACTTGATTATTATCCAATAACATCATTTGCGGCATAGTCTGATAGGTTCGCGTAGTGTCCAAACTCCTTGCAAATGAAGCATTGTACATTTAAAACCATTTTCTTACCCTTGCAGTCACGTACTTTGTGCCCTTTTCCTCCACACTTATAACAAACTCCCATTCCTTTCAGGCAAGTTCCAGGGTGTTTCTTTCCACAGTTACCACATATGGGAAAATTCTTCTTTTCCTTCTTCCCTTTATCCATCTTTCTCTCTTCCATCCTTTTCTTCTCTTGCTTCCCTTCAAAGCCATAGGACTCAGTAAACTCTTTACATATCTTATCAACACATGATATTATTTCTTCATATGATGATAATACATGGGAGACTATTTCTCTTATAAATTCTAGCTTAAGACCATGAAAGATATGATCCTTCCTTCTCTTTGGATCATGTGCATTTCTGGAGTTCTCATTCCTTCTACTGGGCGCCATTTCTAAACAATGGCATACACTAGATCAGTTTATGAATCAAAATACCTAATCCCATACTTATAAAACACTTGACATAAATTAAACTATTTATGGATATAATCCATAATCATAAGAATGTTTTCTTTGAGGAAGTATATACTCATAATCCCTTCAAAATGATTTGTACAGAAAATGAGAGTTATCCTAAGCATATCCCCCGGGAGTGTCGTAACCAAGAGTGCAGCAAGGCCCGTTGTCGTGCACCAGTTCCCGTTCGAGTCTAGCTCAAAGCGGTGTTTTCGGGTTTTACCACTAGGTACATCTGTGCCAGAGCCGCCTCTACCTGCTCGTATCCAGACAGGTATGTATTGCTTGGAAAACTCACAAAATCTCTACAATACCAAAATTCTAGGAAGTTCTTCTATACTAATCCTCAAAGTTCATCTTAGGTCTACGTGCTCTAATCAGAGTTTATCTAAATCTAGCTTCCAAGGTTTGTACTAAACTTCCTCTGATACCAACTGTAACGCCCCGACCCCAGCTACCCAGAGTCGGTGCATTACTTCGTAACATTGGCATGATCACAAGAAAGATCAAATCTCGAAAGACCGATTGGTTTAGTATCCTTGGAAACACTAGATATAATCATAAAGTTTTACATTACATTTCAAAGTGAAAAACCACTACAACAACAAACTCTTCATATCCACACTATTAACCCCTCATAATATCCCTGCAAGTCATTCATAATTTACTTCTTCACTACCTGGGAAAATAAAACATAGAAAAGGGGTGAGCTCAAATGCCCAGTAAGGATAACAATATAGCGGAACATTCAAAATAAGCATAAACATTTAAGGCAATGAATTACTAAAACAAAAGCCTTTTAAAATTGAACTTCAACATAGTATGGCAAAAGTAAAATGAAATAATGCCATTTACTTGTTCACATGGATATTCTACTAATCGAATAATCACATGCAATATCAATAACCACTTTCATAATTATGGAATGCATAATGCTAAACGTTAATTTCTTTGTCTAGGCCTCATCCCAAGACCTAGGGGTTACTTCTAACCGGAACCCAACCCGGAGTGCCTCTAATAACCGGACACCAACCCGGAGTGCCTCTAATAACCGGACACCAACCCGGAGTGCCTCTAATAACCGGACACCAACCCGGAGGGCATACTTTTACCAGTCCCTAACCTGGAGGGCTTACTTTAACCAGTCCCCAACCTGGAGGGCTTACTTTTACCAGTCCCCAACCTGGAGGGCTTACTTTTACCGGTCCCCAACCCGGAACATACTTGTTTAGCACATTCATCTGAAGAAAAGTTTGAAATATAACATAAACATTCGGATTAAAACTAGCATACGAAATGTCAATAGTTTCACCATAAACTATGAATGGTATAAAATAGCACATCCACAGTCAAAAATATCACAAAACCTTCAGTACAATATAGAAGTTTTGTATCAACTTCAAATAAGTCAACTTCAAATAAGCGTAAAATCCATTAAAGGATGTTGACATAGATGAAATCAAAACACTTTTTAGAGAAATATCTCTTTCTATTTTTGAAATCATTTAAGAGCCATATAAAATAAAACATTTTCTTGAAAATATTCTTGTAAGTTTGTAAGGAAAGCTTTGACGATTTTATAACGGCGTAAAATAACCGCACCCGCCGTATAAGTTAAAAAAAACATTCTTACCTCAATTCTGTCGAAAAGGTTAAAAAGGACCTTGTTTTGAAAACGACGGAAAGATTCCTTTATAAACCTCTTATAAAAAGTCAAACAAGGGTATAAATGACTTTAACCCATATTCTTGTAAATAGTAAAAATGTTTTGAAATACATTTTTAAGAAACATGGATGTGGATGATAAAGATATCCCAGTAGATTATTACGTATAAACAACCTCGGATAATGAAGAGATTGTGAAATAACCCTTACCTTGAATTTTCTCTTAGTCGATGGTATGTTAACCTCCTTTAATTTAGGTAACTCACTTTGGTTGGAACCAAAGGACTTCTTAAAATGATTTCTGCCTAAGGGGAAGCTTCAAGGAGGAGGAGAGGGATGTGGGGAGCTTATTTGGGCAGAGTTTGGACGAGCCAAGTGGCTTGAGAGGTGTGAGGAAAAGAGAAGGAGGAGTGCCCTTTTATAAGAGGGGTGAGGGGCACCTTTGGAAAAGCTAGAAATATTAATTTATAATAAATTCATATTCGGTTTCTAAAGGCTCCAAAGTTGACTATTCAAAGGATGAGGTGGGGATAGGTCGAAAACAACTCATCCAATAGAATTTAGACAGGTTTGGGTACTTATATTAACCTTATCTTTAAGTATTAACTCTAAGTTAATTAGTTTCACTTTTACAATGTCTCTTTGTATTTTTATATAATATGGTTAATAAACTTACTATATACATCCAAGCGACCCCCAAGTGGTCCATTAATGATTAACCTATCATAATATAAGTCTCTTGGCCGAACTTTAGATTTTTAGGAATTTAATATCAATTAATAATATAATATTTGTTTTAAGAACTCTTTTATGTCAATTTTGACACTATTCAATAGTTGATTTTTGTGAAACTCATAACAGATTGATTACTTCGAACAAAGTCCATTAAATCAATCCTAATATATCATATTAGCCTAGAAAATTAGTTTAATTCATTAAAAGTTTCATATTATATATATTTGGGTATTTATAATATCAATTATTTTAATTTTTCACTATTATAGTAATTACTGGATCATCATTGTGTCATAAATAAAATAACTTATTTATTGTCTAAAAATTATAAATAAAATATCATTATGTAGGAAAGCTTTTTATCTTTCTAATGAATATTTATAATCGAAAATCCAACATGTATAACCCTATGTAAAAATTGTTCTTCTAAAAGATATATGCTTGTGTCATTTTTGTATTCATTTTAACTTAATTAAAATAAAGTGTCATTATCACTTACAAGTGGATCCATGGGGTCCCAAAATAGACCCAAAGATGCCCATGGTCGACCATGTATCAACCAATAGGGTTAAGACACGTTTTAGGGTAATTTAGTATTATTATATTATTATTTTTTTTAACCCTTATTTACCGGATTTACCCTTTAACCATGGTAAATAAAATATTTACCGCAGTAATTATTCAAAATGTGTAAAAATAAAAGTTACCTATTTACACAATTTGAACATCCTGATTCAAAATATGGAATCCATTTTCCTAAATTCAAAACACAGAAGTGGCAGAAATTAATTTAAAATTAATTCCCGCTGTCAAAACAAAAAGCGTGTTTTTAAGAGATAATAACTATCAAAAGATTGACACTTGTTTATGTTCGGTTTAATTGTAAAATTATGTCCAATGACCAACATTATATTAAACAGTAAAAATATATTCTAAATATACTTTAAAACCACTCAAATTCATAATTTATCACTATTAATTATTTTGATTAAAAAAGTTGTTTTTAATTAAAATTTAGTAATTTTCACTATTCATCAAAATATGAAAGTTATCCGAAAAGTACCAAAATTTCACCTTAGGCTAAATTTGATATTCCGAATCCAAAAATGAAGTCCATTTTAAAATATAAAATATATATAACTTCAAAAATTAGGTATTACTATTCATAACAGCTAGTTTGATTGGTTACGGTGTGTTAGAACTCGAAGTTGCGTACAACACACGTTATCGCATTATTCGAAGGGAAACGTACCGTGGAAGCTTGGGGTGTTTCATTTTAAATTTTTGATGTCCCCATTTAGTCAAAAAGTTTAAAATATTGTATTTAAAAAGGTTTCACTATTAGAAGTTGATAAAAGTGAAATACTGAAAATGAATCTGTTCTTGCAATATGACTAAGAAACTCATAATAGGGATTCTAAAATTATAAGGATTATATAAAGTTCAAAATGTAGTTAATACTATTCATGACCTCTTTTAATGGTGTGATTGAACTCGGTGTTGCGTGTAGTGCAAGTTATTGAATTATTTTTAAGAAATAACACACTCTGAAATCCTGGGGTGTTACAGTGTAGGAGAAATGTTAGACCACTTTATGTGACAACAACCTCCATCATTCAATTGGACTACAAACCCATTTTTTGCTGAGAAGGGGATAAGTTCCTTAGATAAGACATTTCATACTTTGAGAAGAGGATTTGCGTTCCCTCCATATCTGAACTAAAATACGAGTTATTGGAGGATGCCCATAGCTCAAATTTCTATATACACCATAGTATCACTAATATTTATAGATATATGAAGGAACATTTTGGGTTGGATAATATGATGTGCAGAGTTACTGATTATGTAACATGATGTTTAGTTTGTTAATAGATAAAGGATGAAAGAAAATATCCTAGAGGATTCAGAAAACTAATTTTTATTCCTACAAGGAAATGAGATGACATAACTATGTATTTTGTCAATAGATTACCAAAAAATACAAGAAATAATGATGCAATATGGGTAATTGCGGACCGGAAAACTAAATCTTCACATTTCGTCACTCTAAGAAAAGATTTTACACTAGAGTGACTTTCATGACTCTATATTTATGAAATTGTAAGACTTCATGGTGCACTTATCTGTGTCTTATTGGGATCCATGATATATATCAAAATTCTGGAAAAGTCTTCAGAAATATTTTGATAATGAGTTTTATTTGATTACTGCTTTTCACCATAAAATTGATAGGAAATCAGAAAGGATGATCCAAACATTAATAGACATTTTGTGATCAAGCTAAGTTGACTTCCATGATTTGTGGGAATTGTATTTACCTTTTCTAGAGTTTTCTTACAACAATATATTCCATTCATGAATTCATATTGATTTTTATGAAGCATTGTATGGAAAGAGGTGTTGTACACAAACTTGTTGGGATGATGTTGGTGAAAGGAAGCCTATAGGCCCAGAGATTTTGGAGAAAACAACAATGATAAAGACTATTCAAACCCATATCAAGGATTCTCAATGTAGGAAAAAGAACAATGTTGATAGTTGAAGGAATGATTTGAAATTTCATGTTGAAGATCATGTTTTCTTGAATGTATCTCTATGTAAGGGTGTTATAATATTGGGGAAGAAAGGGAAATAGATCCCCAGGTATATTAGTCATTTTGAAAGTCTAGAGAGAATAGGATCTATATATTATCATTTGGAAATTCCACATAGCCTTTATAATGTAAACAATGTGTTCCAAATCTCTTTGTTAAGAAATTACATGCTAGAACCAACACATATAATCACTTATGAAGGAATAGAATTACAACATGATTTATCATAATTTGAAGAGTCTATCTGGATTCTTAACACTAAATTAGAGGTGTTGAGGAATTAGATGACTCATCTGGTAAAGTTACCTTGTAAAAACCAAAAAATTGAAGAGGCGACGTGGGAACCAGAGGAAGTTATGATGAATAACTACCCAAATCTTTTTATGTGGTGACATTTTGGAAATATTAAGGGAAACATTCTTTTGGAGGGGAGAATGTAACAACCCCAAATTATATCAAGGAAGTTTTCTTTTATAATTATCTTTTTATATATTATAAATCACATAAAATCACTTATAGAATGTAATAAAAACTTTATAAATGAAGAATGAGTGAAATAAGAGGTTTTTGTATAATTTAAAGAACCTATACCAATAAAATAGTCTCTTGACCATAGGAATAGTAATATGACCCTTATGAATAGTAAACCAGATAATGAATAGTAATATCACCCATGAAATTATAAATAATATTTAGGAAACTTATAAATTAAAGTATGATATAATTATATCATTGTGTAAGTAAATAAATATTTTAAAAATTATTAATTAAGTGTTGGTATTTTTGAATTTCATAGATATTTAATTAAATTATTTCATTAATACGAATTATTTAAAAGAAAAATAATTTTCATAAAAATGTATTCATAAATTACTATTTTATTTTAATATTATTTTAAGATAAATCTATGAGACCTTATTTAATTTCTCAATGTGTTATAAAATCAATTATAATATTAAAATTGGTAGTTTTTGAATAAATGATGATTTTAATTAAAAATATAATTTCTCATGTTTATTCAATTATTTTCCAAAAACATAACTCATTTTTTATTTCTACACTTCATGAAATGGTTAGAGTTAATTGTTGGGATTTTTCTAAATTACATGAATATTTGGTGAATAGTGAAATATTGCAATTTATGGTATATATAAATTATAAGATAAATGAACTATTTATTGATTCAAAATGGTTGAAAGAACCATAATCTCAAAATTCCCATAATTATTTTAACATATTTTATGATAGTTCTAAAATAATTCATATTCTTGAGCCAAAATTATTATCAAAGGAATAAAATATTCAAAAAACATCCCTCACTACCTCTTCTCCTCACACAATCCAAGCCTTGATCCTTTTATAAAGTATTCCAAATACTATTTACAAGCCCCTACCCCATGTACAAGAGATCTTGGACTCATAAAAATACCAAAACCAATCCCATTAAGGATGTTCTTAAGGAGTAGAATTAAAGTGGTTAAAATCCTCTTTCATTTATTTTATATTTTTCAATTTCTTTTATTTAATTATCATTCATTAACCTACCATTACAAAGAGAAATTATAAATACAACATAATTTATATACAAGATTTATATTATATTAATGTATGATCTATCATCAAACTCCTTTCTCTCTCTCTTTTAGTCAATAAATGAAAACATCACCCGTGATTTTCCATTTTATCGATATCATAGATGGTGCATTTTCATTTTACATTAATGCCTTCATGGATGATCATAAAACCATAACAATTATTATACCATATTTTATTATACATATTATAAGATATTTAGTATTTGGAAACTAGTACATAAACATGATATTAATTAATATGTCAACTTAATTTCGTGACGATTGAAAAACCGCAAAAATAATCTAAAAGATTTTTATTATAGTTATATCTAATGAATAATAATCATATCTAGAAACCTAATAGTATATAAAACCATTAAATATTTATTACTTTCATTAACAAAATATAATTATAATTCTTTATAACTATACCCATTTTACATTAACTTCATTACTTATAAATAAGCGACCCGACCATGAAAACAAAGAAAATAAATACACCAGAATGGTAAAATTAAACTCTATAACTCATCATTGAGACCATAAATGAACTTAATAAAACTATAATGAATAAAATAAATGTATAAAAGGTTCTAAATATTTTTTTAAAGGGATTTAATTTTATTATTTAGGACATTAAGGTCAAGTGCAAATTACATTCATACATACTGTATGGCTTTCTTCTCGAACCTCCATTTTCATTTGTGTTTTTCTTTATCCCTCTATAAAAAATTTATTTATTAATTTATTTTATATAATTCTTGTAAATTTTGATTATATATTTTAAAATCATGTTTTTATCATTTCATCTTTCAACTGTGGAAAATACATGTTTTAAAAGGCCCCCTTCTCAATTCTTCATGAAATGAAACCACGAATAAAGGGAACACCTAAATTTCATACCCACTTTCACGTTACGTCGATAATATGTTTTAAGCAACCATTATTTTTATTATATATCTTGTTTTTTAATGATAAAATATATTTTTCCATTATTTTTTTATACAAACAATCATGAACAATATAAAATTTTTTTTTTAAAAGAACTCTTCTTTGCAAAGTTAAAGGGGTATTTCCATCCAGAATTGGTCGATGATTTTATTAGAGTATTTTATTTTATTTCAACACATTTATTTAATTTTATTGATATCATATTATTATAATTACCATATTTTGTTTAATGGTTTATGCTCAGTTTGATTATTATTGTGCTATCTGGATACCATTCACCATTTTACTCAGAATGTTTAATGATTATGATTATAGATTAGGGAAAGTTAATTACATCACATATGTATATGTTGTTTATTTTTAACCTGATTCATATGAGGAAAGAATTTGACTTATTAATTACTTTGTGGGGCCCAATATATTCCCCTGATTCATTAGTATGTATCATGACACAAAACATTAAAGGACTGGTCCAAGGCCTTACCCATTTTCATATATGGTTTTGACTCAGACGTTTTCCATTTATTTTCATATGTCATGGCCACAGCCACAATCATATGATTATTATGTTTGGAATTATTCATTACCATATTATGATACTAGTTATTGATAAATCATGATATTTTTTTACTAGTAGAGTTTCTCTGGTTTTGTTTTATGTGATTATTTATATGGGATTATTTATTCAATTTTATTTCTGCCATATGATGCTCAAGATAATGAAATGTGTTTTAGTTATTCATCATGAATTAGTGTTTATATTAGCTTATGCTATATTACATACCCATACTGAGCATCTAATCGCACCCCTTTCTTTTATTTTATTCTTTCCTAGGATGCGAAGATGTAAATTTTGAATGACTTGCAAGAATAATCTAGAATTTTTTTTTTCAAATGGAATTGCAATATTTTATTTCTTTTAATGTTGTAACGTAAAACATATGTTTGTATCAAGTTTTCAAAAACTACTAAAATTATAGGTTCTTGGGGATTAGGGTCTTATATCTATTCCATTGTAATAAAGGAAGGCACCAACTTCACACTACTCGGGCTTGGGTCTTTTCAACATTGACCAAAATATTTTATATTATATCATTTCGCAACTAGATTTTAACCATGGTAAATTTAGTTCTATAGATTATTTTTATCATATCACATTGATATGGAGTATACTAAAGGAAATGGTAATATTGTTCTAGATCTAATAAGTAAAAAATCCCAGTTAGATTTTCTTCAAGAATTATAAGATGACTTAAAAATTAGGATCGACTTACTAGTGTTACAAATGGATGTGTATGAGGTATAGAGTTATAATATAACCTACCTTAATTATGTATATAATACATCTAAATAGATTAATATTCATTATATAACATTCCAAAAACACGCCAGAATTGTTTATTTTGAATTTATATGAAAATTTTTAATCATAAACATTCGATTCGTAAAACATATACATCATCTCCCATTTATTCATTCATAACTATAATCCTTTTTGACAAATCTTACATAATTAATTTATTCATATAAGGGGGAAAAGAATCATAAGAAAGGGTGAGCTTATATGATCATTATGGGTAAATAATGGAGATATCAGTCATTTCATAAACATAAGACATAATAACATTGACAAAACATTTGAAAATTATATCCTGCATATAAAATATCATGATATCATGTAATAGGATAAATCATTGAAATTCATAAAGATTAAAAGAACATATTCTATTATTGTATAGAATAAGACATAGATTTTTGGAATAAATATAATAATATTAAATCATATATATATTAGTCAAGGCTAATTTATAAGACCATAGTAGTGGACAATGTTCTTTAGTGAACCGTGTTTACTCCCTGTTCTATCACTATATTAGTGAACTGAGTTCACTCCTCATTACATTCCTATCCATATCATGCGATATAAATATTTTCCCAATGAATTAGAGGGAGATATAGGTCTAACCCATCACATAATGAAAACCATATATATGTATTCCACAAGAAAATAATTCATTCACCAAATCATAACCCACAAAAAATAAATTGGTATCATAAACATCATACCACCAAAACATAACCCATTGAAAAGAAATGGGTTTCATAAATATCATTCTATCAGAAAAAATACCAAACATAAAAATAATAGGGATAATATCCTTGAAATATTTTCCCTGATAAATAAAAAGTATCAAAAAATAATTTTATCATAAATGGAAAAAAAATTTAAGATATCACATGAATATAATTATTGAGGAAAATATCATTTCTTCTTTGAAAAAGTTTTCTTTTCTTAAAATGGTTCAAAATTTTAAAATAATATATTTTATTTCAAAATAACATTATAATATTTTAATGGAATATTCAATTCATTATGACATCATGAAATTCAAAAAATATTTTCACTCTGTATAAGTAAGAAAACCAATACTTTTGTACTTTTTTCTAAAAAAATCAAAAATTACCTCATTTGGAAAATGATAAAATGTTCCATTTCGAAAAATTTAGTTAAAATTCACAAAATGGTAAAATTAACTTTGAACAACTATATAATAATAGTAAAAATAGTTTGGGTTTATTTTTAAGAATTATGGACATGGATGATTAATATTCCCCAGTAGATACATATATATAGGAAATCACGAATAATAATGAGATTGCGAAATTAAGCCTAAACTTAGGTATGATATCCATTTTACGTACCAAAAACTCATGTATAATGGTTTAATAAATGTTATTAATTTATACTAGAACCAAAACCATATTAATATTAATGATATTATATATGAGCATCCTATAACATCTTATCACAAGTTTCTTAATAATATTTCATTATTACCCTTCTCTCATGTGGTAACTACTTTATTTTCCTATGCATGTTTTGTCATATAAGTCACAATTATTGTGCGTAGGATGTAGTTCCATCATATGAAGAATGATATTAAGGTAATATATATCATCTTTAATAATTAAATATATTTATATAATTATTCTTGAATGGTGAACATTGAAATTGAATCACATCGCATCGTGGACACAGTAGACCGTATGTACGCACAAGTGATGGTATCATTCCCTTAATTTTGAAATGGTAAGGAAGATTATTGTATATAAATTTTCATTCAATAATAAAAATAGTTTTAAAATATTCATATATATATATATATTATTTCCATAATTATACCGATCCAAATAAAGTGATGATGAAAAATAGATTACACCCGGGTGTAGAGACAGTAAGCCATACGTATGGCTGTAAGATGCTTTGGTTTTTAATCGGATTGATAAAAGGTTGAATATGATTTTTCCATAATCAAAATAAAATCTAAAAATATAGGTGATAACAAATTTATTAATTTATAATTGAAAACACACATGAATACTGAGTATAATAAGAAATAATATGGGAAAAGTTGGTAAAGACGATTATCAATTCTTTGGTGAAATTCCATCAGATATCCTGTTAGGGACACTAGGGTTTGAAATTTTAGAATATATTAAAATATATAATTATTATAGGTAATTTTATAATTGAAATTTAAAGGGGATGGCTGATATTTATGGCTGGATGTGATGTGAATAATTGAAGTAGGAGGTGCCCTTTTTTAATTTAGGTGAGCGGTAATTTTGGAATTTTCTCAAATTATTAATTTATAATAAATTCAAAATATATCCAAATACGTCAAAAATAAAATTTATTATAATATAATACGAGATAAAGATTTAATAACCTCCAAAAAATAAATTTAATCCCAGTTTTGATATTATCTAAAACCTTATCATTTTCATTGACCCTTAATTAATATATTTTAATTTTAACAAAGGTAATAAAATTTTCAATATTAAATGGTTGTATAATTTAATTTTGTGATGTCAATTAAATAATAAATTAAAAATTTATAACATTTTACAACATATTATATATTTTGTGTATTTTTAAATATTGTTTATGATTTTTGAATAATTTAATAAAATATCATTTTTATAGTATATCATTTTGGTGAATTTTAAAACTATTTGTTACTTGGAATTTTAATATATATAGATAACATATTAACTTATAAAAAATATTTTATGATATACCTAATAGGTCAAGTTTATGTATAATATTATTTTATCACATTAATTATCTAAAATTATTTTTATTTAAATTTTTTTGAAACATTTCATTGATATTTCCATTAATAAAATAATTACTATATCAATGTTCGGTAATTGTTTAATATAATTTTTTTCCACTAAAAATAAAAAATAAAAAACCACGATTAATATAATTTTTATAAGTTTTATACTAATATTTATAGTCAAATATATCATTTGGGTAGCCCTATATTAGAAATGATATAGTATTTAAAACCTTAATGTTACATCTTTATATATTTATAATATAAAATAATATAAATATCATAATCTCATATAAATTGACCAAAAAGGTGAGAAATAATTTTTTTATATGAAAATATTTTTATTAAGTTAAAAAACCTACTTTTATATTCATTTATAACCTAAATTCGTCCCCATGCGGACATATAAGTGAAATTTAAGACAAAGAAAGTGACATTTTGTGATTTTATTTTATTTATATAAGTCATTTTCAAGGAAAGGGTTCCATTAACCAACTTAATTTAGGTCCTTATGTGTTAAGGGTCTAATTATAATCATCCTATAAAATTTAGGCATGTGTTAAGGTCAATTTATAATTCTTATTATTTTATTTTTTAACATAAATTACAAAATTTATTCTTTACCATGTTCACAAAATTTACCTAGGTTACTATTCATATTGAAAAAATAGAAAAGTAAATTTAAAATAAATTTGGAACTCATGAATCCAAATTTGGAATTTTTTTTAAGAATTCAAATCACAGAATTTGCAAAATATAATTTAAAATAAAAACGGTAAAACACCATGAAAAATTGTTTTTTCCGAAAAATGAAAATTTCAACATAAATTGTATATACATTAAATGTTGGAATAAAATAATTTTAAAAAATAATAATTGGATTATTTTAAATTAAAATTAATAAATTAAAATTGAAAAATAATCCAAAACATAATATGAAATAGTAAAGACTTTAAAATAATAAACATTTTTCAATAAAAATCAGTATCACCACAAAAAAGTAATGGTTTTCTGAAAAAAAATATATTTTTAATATAATTTTGACATTTTAAATTCAAAAATGAAGTTAATTTTGTCAAATCCATTTTATAAACCATCTCAAAATTAATATTCATTCATAGATACAATAAAATTTTTTTTTGAAAAAAAACATATTTTTGAAGAATAAGGTATTTTCACTAAAACCGTGTTATTTTTTTTAAGAAAATACCAATAAATTCATTTTGAGTTGGAGATTTATATTTGTTTCATAAATTATATATTCATACATATTCCCACAAATTGAATGTCTAGGTAATACTAATAGTGTCTCATGGTTTTTTAAACTCATGGTTCCATGCTACATAAGTTGTTGAAGAATTACAATTATTTAAAAGAAATATATCATAAAAATATTAGGGTGTCACATTATACACCCAATTAAATGAATTTATACTTCAAATTTTGTCACTTGGATAACACATATGAGGATACATCTTCATCATCGCATTATTAGATTCCCATGAAATTTGTCTTGATTTGTAGAACTTTTTCCCTATGATTGAAAATATCAATAGATTGTTCTTTATAAGAATGATATTTCTCCAGTGGTATGAATTTTGAGTTTAGTACATGTGAAGGATCAATTATGTACTTTCCCAGAAGAGATACATTAACCACACCATGAACTTGAGATAAATTTCATGGAAGAAATATTCTATAAGCTACCTTCCAAACATGATCAAGAATTTAAAAAAGAAAAATATGACTAGGAATTATCTTTACCTTCATTCCAAATATCATCACTCTATTTTTTGTTGATATTCATGGAAATACCTTGTCACCCACTTCAAACTCTAGATCTTTTCATCAATTTTCAGTAAAAAAATAAACTCTGAGAAACTATTATGTGTTGTTGAATAGATCTAACATTCTACACCATTTCCTTAAATAGATAAATTACCAGTAGATTTCTTCCCCAAAATTCATTCTGGCATGTTGGTGTTCTGCACTTCTTACAATAGAGGGATTCATCAGGAGCCCTCTGAATTCTATAGTGAAAACTATTATTGTATGAAAATACTCTCAAAGGTACGTGTTGATCACAAAAACTTGTAAAATAAATAGACCGAGCTCTTAAAATGTCTTCAAGAGTTTTAATTGCCCTCTTAGACTGATTATATGCATGTGGATAATAAATAGTGATGATACTTAACTCTATATCTTGATATTACTCAAGTCTTATCCAGAACATTGAGGTAAACCTCAAAACCTGATTAGATATAATGAATGTGTTAATCCATAAAATATCACCAGATCCTTAATATATATTATGAAAATATGATCAAGATATAAATATTATTTTATATAAATTATGTGTTTTTACATCATAAGGAAATCAATTATAAACCATATAATAATATGGTTTTTAGAATTTTTGGGACGTCAGATGAAAAAAATCCGTGGTGATATTTTCCCATTTCTATTCTGGTATGGGTAATGGTAATAAAACACCCTTGAAATTCTATATGTCATCCTTTACTTGATGAAAATCCAAGAACCTAGATACATACTCAACAATATATTTCTTCATTACATCCCATTAGAAATACTCTTTCAGGTCCCTATACTTCCTTTTTCTTCCAGGATGAATTGAGAATGACGAACTACAAGCCGATCACAAAAACTACTTCTTTAATTCTACCATGGGAGGGATAAAAATATGGTTACTGAACTGTATTAGTCCATCATAATGAATGCTAAACTCAATAACATCTCTAACATTATTTTTTAGCTCTACATATTTATTCTAGGACTATTTATTCTTTAGTTGTATAAATGATTGACAATCATTTGAGAAAGATAATATTTACCCATTCTATTAAAATTTTCATATCCACCATTTTAAAATCCATAAATATTGGATATTTTTAATCCTTGTCATTGATAGGATAGTATGGTCTTTTCGACTCAAAGTATCTACCACCATGTTTGCTTTCCCAGGGCGGTAATGTATTAGATAATTGTAATCTTTAATATAATATAACAATATTCTATGAATCATATTCAGCTCATTATGAGTGAAAATATTCTATAAACATTTACGATTAGTAAATATGTCACACCTTTCTCCATAAATATAATGCATATATATCTTTACTGAAAAAAATTACCACAACTAACTCCAAATCATGAGTCAGGTAATTTTTATCCTGGATTTTCAATTATCATGAGCCATAAGATATCACCAAATATTTTTTCATGATAAAACATATTTCAAAGTTCTTTTATTCATCAATATAGATCAAAAATCATTCTCTAATATTTTGTAAAGTGAGAAAAGATGCACTGACTAACCCTATTTTTAGAACTGTGAAATTTTTATCACATCCCTCTGTCTATATGAACTTAAATGTTTTCTAAGTCAACTTTTTCTGTGGATTAGATAGTTATGAGAAATATTTCAAAATTTATTGATAATATCCATCTAAACCAAGAAAACTACATATCTCAATTATGGTTATTAATCTAGGCCAATGTTCAATAACTTCATTCTTTGCGGGATCCACAGATATCCCCTCTCTGGAAAATATATGGCCAAAAAATGAATCTTTCTAATGCCCAAATTCACATTATGTAAATTTTTCATAAATATCATCATTTTTCTAGGTATTTAGTATAATAATTTAGTGATATTGATGTTATTAATTTCACTTTGAATATACAATAATATCATATATAAATACCACTAGAATCTAATAAATATGGTCTCTAAAGACAACATTCATTAAATCCTTCAAGATATGGGATATATTTTTAAGACCCAAATATATCACTATAAATTCATAGTGTCTATACCACATCTAGATGTCCATCTTAGGTGTATCATTCTTATTGACCGTCAATTAATGATACCCATAATGAAGATCAATATTAAAAAAATATTTAGCTCCATGTAGTTGATCAAATAAGTAATCAATATGTAGGAGATGATATTTGTTCTTGAAAATGATCTTTTTAAGTTTTCAGTAATCATTAAAGAGTTTCAATGATCCAAATATATTCATAAAAAAAATAGTTTAACCACATGGTGAAGTAGTAGTGAATATTAATCCCTTTTGAATATTCTATTGGAGATTATTATTCAATTCCCGCAACTAAATTTGTGAAATTATTTAAAGAGTCAATGAAATTGGCATGTCACATGGTTTGAGTTCTGTTAAAAACTAAACATCATGATTTGGTGGATGACCTAATAATTCTTACTGAAAGACATCAAAAAACACATTTAGAATAGGTGTATCCATGGTAGTTATTTTCTCCCCAACTATCAGAGAAAGATTACCATTTTTTATTGGAATTAAGACCCGCAAGATGGGTTTAATTTCCACTAGAAGTTCATATTCATCCTTTCAATGATAGATGATCATAAATTCATTTCGAATATTAAATGTGAAATAACTTTTTAGGAAATTTATAAGACCTCCATATATTTTAATCCATTATATTCCAAGAGTCCTATTGAATTAAACTAAATGAGTGATAACAATATTAACTAGAAACAATTTCTAGCAAAATATCTACTGAGGAATAATTATAAACATGTGATGCGACCATTATACCATTATATTTTTTCACATAAAACTCAATATCTAATTATTTAGGTAATATTAAGAAACCCTTAGAAAATTATTTTGAAATAAAATAGTGGGTGGATCTAAAATCAATTAAAACATTAGCTGCTTTAGAGTGGATGGTAAGTGTACCTTTTACCACTTCATTATTGTAATTCATATCACCAGTAGTGATCTCATGTGATTTTATAATATCTCTGGCCTTAAGAGGATTCTAACATCGATCATCATCGATAATCATCATATTTGGGCTTTGGTAAACATAATACCCATTTACCTTACACTAGAAGCATTGAATTGTGGGAGGTGTATTCTTTGAAACCATTTCTCTATTTGAATAATTTGATATATTTTTCCTGTAACTTCAGTAGTCAATTTTCCTATAAAATTATTTCCCACACTTAAATCATTTTCAAGTCCCCTTAAGTCAGTTTCCCCAATGTTTCTTTCCACACTTTTATCACAAATGAAATCTCAACATATTTTCCCTATGGTTTTTAGATTTTCTATTGAACCCCATTTTTATCTTTTTATCAAACCCATAAGATTGATGAGTAAATTTAATCTCTATATCAGCATTGAGAGAACATAAACTGATTTAATAATATCTATTTAAGTCCCTTATGTTTAATTCCCTTTAGAGAATTTGTCTTATGCCATTGAAAAATTGTTCAACCTTACTTTCAGGTTGGATGAAAATTCCAGAAGAACGCATTGAAAACCTTGTAAAGTTTTATTCCTAAGTATAAAATGTTTCATCATACATTTTCTTAATATCAAGGAACTCTTTATACATAATCGTTCAAATAATATGAGGAATGTAATTATTGAAAAATAAGTTATTAAACTCCTCAAATTCTATGGAGTCCATTTCATCTCACTGCCTTGTATTCTTGATAAGTCCAACCATTGTTCTGTATCACTTTCCAAACGATGGACTGCCAAAATTAATTTCTCATGATCTAAACATTGGTGGAACAAAAATATATTTTTAGTTGTGCTAATCCATTTTTCATCCACTAGTGGATCATAATACCTACTGAAAGAAGGTGGATGCTTTCCTAAGAGGGTATCAACAGAATGTTGTCACATCCTTTTCTCATTTGGTAGTCCCATATGATTCATAGCTTGGGAAATTTATATGACCATAGTAATAAGATTTTTTATTTCATCTCCCATAATATTCGATTTCTCAAGAGGAAAATCATTGCATTACCCACTAAATTTGGCATTAATGCAGTTTATTCAGGTTCCAACCATTGAATAAAAAAAAGTATAACCTGATATACACTAATCATGGTGGGAAAACCTTATAATAAGGGGAATTACTTATAAAATTTCATTTTTTGAAACCTTAGGTTTAATCCTTTGTAATTCATGATCATTAAAAAACCCTTATATTGTATCCTATAATTATAATTATCCGTAGGGTTATTACTAAGGTTTCCTATTCCTAGTTTACAAAGTCTAAATATACCTTGATTTGATACCAACTATAATGGACCATAATTTTCATCCATAGATATTAAATCTAAATATAATAATATTAAATAAATAAAATAAAAAAACCATGAAACAACCATATTGGTTTATTTTATTTGGAAGCTAGGGATCATAAACAACTAATTCATAAAACATCTACATCATCTCCCATTTATCCCTTCATAACTAGAACCATTTTTTTAAACATCTTACATAAATAATTTCTTCATATATTTTGGAAAATAAACATAAGAAATTTTGATCTTAGATTCTCAATAATGGTAAAAAAGAGAGTTATTAATCATTTTATAATAACAAATCATAATAACACAAACAAAAAATTTGAAAATTATATCCTTCATATATAATATCACAATATCAGGTCATGAGATAAATCAGATAAGAACATAATTAATCAAAGAACATATTATATGAGAGAATAACAAAAAACATTGAATTTTGGCATACCCATAATTATAGAAAATAATTTACATATTAGTCAAGGCTCTTTTAAAAGACCATTATAGAGTAAAAATTCTTTTATTCAACTAGGTTCACTTCTTATTACATGCATATATTACTAAACCTAGTTCACTCTTCATTCTTGTCATTTCTAAATCCCGAGATATAAATATTTAACCTATAAATTTGAGTGAGATATAGGTCCTACCCATCACATAATGAAAACAATAAAAATGTGTGCCACAATAACATAATTCAATCATCTTATCATATCCCACACAATTAAATGGGTTTCATAAGAATCATTCCATTATAACATAAACCATGGAAAAGTAATGGGTTTCATAAATACCATTCCATTATAAACATAAACCAAACATATAAATAATAGGTATAGTATCCTTGAAAAAATATCCCCAATAAATAACATGTAACATCAAATAATATTATTGCAAATGGGAAATAATTTTGGGCGATCATTTAATAAAACATCTTTAGGAAAATATCATTTTTTAAGTGTTTTATTTTATTGTAATGACACAAAATTTTAAAAGAAAATATTTTATTTAAAAATGACCTTGTAATATTGTAAAAGAATCTTCAAGATTCTAATTATTCATGAATTTTGGAAAATACATTCACATTGTATATGTTAAAAAAATTCCTTTTATAATTTTTCATGAAAAGTCACAAAGTACCTCATTTGAAAAATGAACAAAATATTTCATTCAATCATTTTATAAAAAATTCAAATGTGGATAAAAACAATATTAGATTTTTTTATAATGAATGGTAAAGAATTTTATAAAATATTTTTTAGAAAAATGGACATGGATGATAAATATTCTCCAACAGATACTTATAAAAAACCCAGAATAATAATGAGATTGTGAAATTAACCCTTAACATAGGTCAGATTTCCTTCTAACATATCGAATAATCATTTATAATAATTTAAATAATTATATGAATTTATAGAATAACAATAATAATATTTATTATATCATATATTATCCTATTATATCATCTTATCACCCACTTGATAAAAATATTTCATTATTACCCTTCTCTCTGGTGTTAACTGTTTTTTTCTTATGTATGTTTTTTCATATGAGTCCCATTTATCATGCATTGGATATAATTCCATCATATAAATAAATATATTAAGGTAATATATATCAAATTTATTCATTATATACATTTATATAGCATTCTTTAATGGTGAACATGGAAAATGAATCGCATAGCATCTTGGAGATGGTAGGTCGTACGTATGCACAAGCGATGATTTCATTTCCCTAATTGTGAAATTGTAAGGATGAGGATTATATATTAATTTTATTTACATATTCAATATAATGTTATAGTTATCATGTATATATATATGTATTATTATCATCATTATACCTATTCAAATAATGTGGTGATGAAAAAAAGATTACACCCCAACATGGAGATGGTAAGTCGTATATACACACACAAAAGGATTTTGTTTTTTCATCGAATGAATAAAAGGTGGAATATGGATCTTACAAAATAATATTTACATATAATAATATATGTGACACTATATTTACTACTTTATAATGTAAAAACACATTAATAATATGTAGAATAAGAAATTATATTGAAATTCTTAGTAAAGACGATGATCTCTTCTTTAGAAAACTTCTTTTAGATCTTCTATTAGGGACACTATGGTTGGTATTTTGAAAAGAAAAGTCCCTATAGAATGTGTCTAGAGAATTTTTTAAGAGAAATTGGTAGTGTATGGTTTAGTTTTAAGGATCAATATGATGTGATTAAGTTAAGGATGAGGTTCCATTTTATAATTGAGGTGAGTGGCACTTTTGGTTTTTTTTCAAAATATTAATTTGTTATAAATTAATTCTCATTTTCAATACCTCAAAAATAAAATTTATTAGTATATAAAATGATATAAGTTTTTAATATAAAAAAAATATTTTAGACAAGTTTTAGTATTATTTTGAACCATTTAATTCTAATTAACTGTTAGTTAACATATTTTTATTTTAACTAAGGTTACAGGTTTTTCAATATTAAAAGGATTTAATTTTACTATGTGATGTAAATTAAAGAAAAAAAATTTATAAATTTCTTGAACAAATTTATTTTTTTTGAATTTTTAAAGATTTTTTATGATTTTTAAATAATTAAATAACATATTAATTTTATAAAATATCATTAGTGCTAACTTAGATACTATTCATTACACAAACTTTTAAAATATCAAGATAACAATTAAATTTAAATTTTTTATTATACACCTAATAGGACTAGATAATCAATAAAATTATTTTATAATATTAATTGTCTAAAATTATATTTATTTTAATATTTGTAACATCATTTCTTTGATATTTCTATTAATAAAATGATTAGTCCATCGGTGTTGTGGAATAATGTAATATACTTGTTTGTTCACTAAAAATTGCAAATAAAATACAATTATTAAGATAAATTTTCTTGATTTAATAATGTTATTTATAGTTTAATTTATTTTTTTGATAAACCTATATTATAAAGTATATAGTATTTAAAATATGAATGTGATATCTTTAAAATTTTGTTAAATAAAATATTATTAATATCATAATCTCATCAAAATTCTTCAAAAATCCAGAAATAACATTTTTATCTAGAGAATATGTTTATTATGTTAAAATTTTAAATTTGAATTCATTCATAACATACTTTTTTCCCCATGTGGACACATAATGTATATTTAAGACAAAGAAAGTGGTATTTTGTGACATTCTTGAATTTAAATATTATATAAGTCATTTTCATGAATCAGTTTCTATTAAACAACTTACTTTATATCCTTATTTATTACCAGTCTAAATATATTCATCCAATAATATGTGGGCATGTGTTAGGGTCATTTTATAGTCCTTATTATTTTATTTTTAACCTAAATTATGCAATTTACCCTTTACCATGAAAACAAAATTTACCCGGGTTACTATACATGTTGGAAAAAATAAATACCAAGAATATATTCAATAAATTTAGACTACAATAATATAGAATTTATACCCATTTTCTAAAATTAAAATCATATAATTTTCAAAATGTAATTCAAAATAAAACTGGTAAAACATCATGAAAAACAGTTTTTTCGGGAAATTGAACTTTTAAACATAAAATGTTTATATAATAAATTCATATATAAAATTCTTTTAAAAATTCATTATTTTATTATTTTAAATTAAAATTAATTAATAAAATTTATAACTATTCCAAAACAAAATTTTACCTTGTAAATACTTTAAAATAAAATTTTGTTTTCCGATAAAAATTTGAATTTTCACTAAAAGATAAATGTTTTCAGAAAAAAATAATATTAAGATATTTTAGACATGATAAATTTAGGAATGAAACTCATTTTTTTCAAATAAAATATATGTATATTTTTAAAATTAGAATTCATTCATAAATTAAATAAAAACACATTTATGAAGAAAACTTATATTTTCAAGAAAAAAGTGATTTTACTTAAATTGGGTGGTTATTTTTGAAGAACTTGTCAATAAATTTATATTTATTTTAGGATTTTTTTATTCTATAAATTAGTTATTAATATTTATTCCATCTAATTTAATAACTAGGTTATACAAACAGTGTCTCTCTGTTCGTTTACACTCATGGTTTCATGCAACGCAATCTATTGAAGAATTAAAATTATTTAAAGAGAAATATTTTATAAAAATAAACGGGTGTTACATGGGTAGTGTGGTGTTAAATAAAATTAATGTTAATTTATCTTTGAAAAATAATTTATAGCATAGTAAGTGTTTATACTCAGAGTTTCAGAGTTCCAGATCATTCTCAAAAGATATATAGTGGGGATTGGGTTTCTAGGTTGACTATATGGGAAAAATATCATATATATATATATATTTTGATAGATGATGAATTCATTGAATATATGAGAATATATGGTGTGGTATTTTCATATATATAATTTGGAGTTTATCATATTGTGAAAAAGATGTATCATAGGGTTTGAAAACTCTTTTTCAGTCATGGTATTATAGTGATATGGATAGGTTTTGTTAGGAAAAGGATGCAATTTTCATTTTCATTTTTGTTTATATAGAATTAGATGAAAAAGTTGTTATGTAGGCCTTCCTTATATAGGAATCATCAATGGGAAATCTCGGAATAGGTAGGTTAATCATAAGGAAATCCTCCAATAGATTGTGTGGAAGCGGGTTAGTTCACCATAAGGGGGAAATAAGAACCTACACTAGGGATCCTCTAAGTTGGATTTATAGTTAAGGATAATGCTTATATAAATGTACCACTGGTTGATAGTTTGGATTGGGAAAGCTACAATTTGTTGTTAGTAATTTGATATCAACATATGGACACCTGCAAAAGTAATAGTTTGGGGCTTCCATATGATTGGATGAGCCCCACTATAAACATGGAATGGGACCGATTACACATTATACTTGTACCATCCAAGATACAAGTTTCAAATATTTTAATTTATTGATTTATAATTTTATTACTATGTATTATGAGAAATGTAAAGTTTTTCAGTGTACTCCCATCGATATAAGACTTAAATTTTTAACCATGTAAATCTTTGTGTTTGTTTTTCATTCTTATTTCATTTTCATGTATGCTATTTGAATTGTATGTCAAATAGAGAGTCTGTGATGCTCTAATTACTAAGATGAGTAGGGTTCATAATATTCCCATCATCTAACACAATATTCTAATGGGATATGATTTTTTATATGATGGGCATCCATTTATGGTCATACATTTCAATGAATTACTTTTGATATCAGATGTTTTCACACTTTGTTTGTAGGTTCCTCCTTCTCAATATTGGAAATTTATTATATAACTATAGTTTTAAACCATTGGTATAGGCTGGAGAACCAAGGGTATACACAATACCAATGGTTTTCCAAAGAGATGGATGATGAGGCATGGGGATATATATATCCCGACAGTAATTGGATAACAGTTGGGCTGAAGAAATGAAAATCAGCTTATCCCAATATTTTTGTGACAACCATTGGGATATCTATCTTCCAATGGTTTATAAAATTAGTAAATGACTCTATTCCAGGATTTTCTCAAATATTGGTATATAGTTTTACCAATAGTTTCACACCAACCATTGGTATATATTGGCTGAAACTCACAACAATACTAACAGTTCTTATAAACCGTTGGTATAGACCACACAGAAAATATTTTCCAATAGTTCTTAGAAGATGTTGGTATATATTTGCTGCCACTCAAAGCTCCCAGAAAACTGAATCCCTCCTAGCAGCCTACATCCACCTGCATCCCTCCCAACAGCCTTCATGCATCCCTCCCAACAGCCTGCTTGCAACCCTCTGCAATTACTACCAACTCACCACAGCATCCTGCATCCCTCTGCGATTACCATTGTTATTACTCCCCAGTTTTCAAAATAAATCCAATATATACCCCACTGATATATGTACCTATATGTTTCCCTTTACAATTAATTTGAGACGCTATGTCAGTTACGATATAAGTATCTACTTATGAATTCCCAATGCAGAATTACCACATGAAAAATAATAACGATAGAGAATTAGTATGTAGTATTTTTACATGGTTTGATCCCAATATGGAAATTTAATCCTTAGTGTGTTTGGGTAATTCATGAGACTCATATATCCACTATATCACATAGGTGAATACAAGTAGGTTATCTACCAAAAATACTTTACTATATCCCTATTGTTTTATAGTATCCTCATTAATTTACAGTCTTTCAATTGCGTTCTTTATACTGGATATAACCAGATTATAATGGATCCTTCTTACTAACTCTTGAACACTATTTTCAAGATACATCAAGATGTCACTACATCACCATAATAATATATTTTCCCTTTATCAAAGTCTTTGATAACCTAAAGGATAACATGCTACAATCACATGTATGTTGGTATCTTCATCTCAATTCAGACTTCTTCATGATATTCGATATCCCAAAATTAAACAATACTAGGATTTCTAGTCTTACTCACTCAATCTTCTTCTCCTTCTTCACAAACTCAACTCACAGATCAAGAACAAGTAGCAGTTTCATCTACCTTAACTCTATCATTCTTCATTATTTTTCTTCATTCTCCATATCTTTTCTTCTCTTATGTCTTAGGGGATAATTGGGAATATAGTTGTAGTATCTCATCAACATCCTTCTTGTCTTATCCTTTTATACATATAATCTCTAGGAATATTTTAGTATTAGGATCCCTCATATTAAACACCCTTAATCTTATTATTCTCTTATATATTCATAGAGTAAATTAATATTATATCTACATTTTGAATATAGAAATTTTATGATAATTTTCATTATAATCTTCCCAATAATGAAATTTAATTATCAAGAATCTTATTACCTTTTGAGTAACCCTATGCATTACCTTATGATTATCCTTATGTATATCCTTTGAAGAACTTTTATAAACCTTACATATCAAGCTACTGAATCTTACATATCATAATGAATCAAGTACTTTTTTTTCAAATTTCATTCTACCCATAGAGTACCTTTACACATCCCTTTAAAAAATATTACAACCCATCCACATTTAATATCCTACCTTGATGAAACATAATGTGACTGAGGAAGTTTAAAATTTCTAGACTTCAGGGTCTTAACAACCCTTACATATCTAGTGTAATTACATAGGTACTCTTACATGTGTGTCAAATATTTAGAGTGACTCTTATATATAATCACTAGTACCCTTATGCATCCCAATGATTCTGAGATCCTGCCAATAATGTGACACCACCAATATATGAAATTATGTTTTTTTCTTATGATTTATTAGTGTCTTATATTGGTTTCAAAGAGTATTGGATGGGTGTGTGGTTAGAAATTGAGGACGGGTTAATCTAGGATTTACCATGCCTTAGTGGTCAGTGTGGTGGAGGTCGTAGTGCTGAATGCAGAGTTGGACGTGTTGGGTTGTGGGGATAATGAACTGGATGGGTGGAATGATACAACCACTACTAGGATAGGATTTAGGTGTAGTGTACTAGGATTATTCCAATGTGAAATAGAAACAACACCATGGCTATAAGGGTGGTTGTGGCAGAAGATGAGATTAACAACGTTGAAAGAAGGATGAGTTGGGCGGGTGAGTTGGATAGGGAGTACAGATTCACCACTCTATGGTAGATGTTTTGGTCCTTTAAAAATGACCAAGAGGATTTCCTTACAATATAGTGTCCTTATTTTGTGGTTTTATTGGCACACTGTCGACCATGTTTTGGTAGGCTATCAAAAACAACTTGGGAGAACACACCATATTGTGGTCTAAGGAGTGGTTCCATTCATCGTAGTTTTTCAATGTCTGATTTAGCCACTAAATTTTGGGGGAACTTTTAAACCTTGATGGTTAACCACATGTGATTATTTTAGGGAATTTATTAATGATTCTTGGAATCAATTAATCTTTAGAGAACCCCTATTTCTCCCTCCAAAATATTTGTCTCTCGATCCAGACCTTCTCTATGGTGATTCTGGGTGATTTCTTCTCATAGATGACACTCCTACTTTTTTTTTCTTTGATAAGAATGAGACTCATGTTATGGGATTCATATTTTGGGTTTAATGTGGAAATTTTTCCTAGATATGGAAGGAATTAGAATAGAGGTTCCATCTTTGATTCATCTATAATTATCTAAGAATCTGGATTATAATACCCAAGAATAGAAAATTATATTAAAACATCTGGATAACATCACTAACATGTATGATAAGTCAACTATAATGAATAAAGTATAACTTTTGGTGAGGTTGTTTTTCATGAAGGTATCAAATGGTAAATTATTGATACATCATATCAATTACTTCTACATGATTTGGAGTTATTTAGATTCAATACAGATGATGTTTGGAGAACTGTTGTGGATTTTGTTAGTTTCATCACTCCCTAAGTCTTGGGATGTGATGGAAACTATGGTGAGTAATTCAAGCAGAAATATGACCAGGTATTTGCAAACATTAAAGACCTAATATAGAATAAATAACTTCATCAAAAAATAGGCATATTATTGAAATTCATATAGTGTGGAAGGAAGGGAGAGTTCCGCAACACAGAAATGCTTGAGAAAAGGGAAATCAGAATATGTTGGTGTGGGAATATCTCAGAGGAAGATAGTACCATGTGTCAGTATTATGGGAAGAAATGACACCTAAAAAATGATCTCAATGAGTAGAGATTTTATTATGGAAGATACAATTTAGAATGTGTATTTATTAAACTTATATTAGATGATAAGAATGGTATGTTGTTGAGTGTATCTAATTCTCTTGAGTCTTAGCTAATGACTCTCGAGATTCACATAAATTATCATGTAGTATGGGAAGTCTGAAGAACTAAACTTCTAAAAGATATGCAATGGTTCATTTTATAGATCACCATGATCAAAAAATTATAAAAAAAGGTGACATATCCTTTCATATGGGAAATAGAAGTATGTTTGAGTTAAGGGGTGTTCGGTGCTTACCCGGATTAAAGAAGACTTAATTTTCATTGGATAGATGATTTATATTTCTATACAACATTCATAGATAGTGCATGGAAAATTTTAAAAAATTCCATGGTTGTGGCTAAAAAAGTTTTGAATGGGATGTTGTCCCTCATTAGTGTATAGAATGTTCCAATTCATGATAGATATGTTACTTTTTCAATGTTATGTATTAGCTATATGGATCACTTGAGTGAGAAGGGAATAAATATCCTCACCGTTAATGGCTTGTTAAAAATTTGAATTCTGGAGTATGGGAAGTGTGAAGGTAGTATATTTAGAAAGCATTTTAAGGTTTCCTTACAAAATTAAGGTAATGTATTGAAGTGCCAAAAGATGGAGTTAGGTTATATAGATGTGTGGGGGCTATCTCTAGTTCATTATAACAGAGGATCATTGTTCCATATAACATTAATAAAAAATGAAACACATAATATGTGGGTGTTATTTCTGAAGAACCTGTCTAATGGTTTTGTAACCATTGTTTTATGGAGAGACATAGTGAAAAAAGTATATTAGTTTTATAGTTATCATCCTATTGTCACATAATGGTGGGGGGCATAAAAGTAGAGAGTTTCAAAGGTTCTACCAGTGGAAGGGCATATAGTATGAGAAAACCATACCATGCACTATAGAACATAATATATTCATGGAGAATATTAATCCAAAATTGGTTAAAATGAGAAGATTATAAGAATTCACATAGGTTTTACCAATGTTTTTGAGAAAAAGTTGTGAATTGTGTGATATAATTGATAAACATAACATCATTTTCTCCATTATGCCAAGAAATACAAAAAACATTTTTGTTGGGAAGGAAGTTTGACTTCACTCATCTCAATGTATCTTTGTCACCAACTTATATTCATGTTTCTTACAAGGAAAGGGATAATCATGAAGTTAAGTCCTGAGCATGTTACATTTTAGGATATGTAAATGAAGAGTCTTATTTTTTAACTCTTGGATAAATTTTTTTAAGGTATTTTCATAAGTTATAATTTTTCCTTCAATGAATAGATAATATGGAAGGATTGAAACTTAGCTGAGAATGTTAATGAGAGAAAGGTATCTTCAGAGGCTGATGTTAAACTGAATGGGCTTCCATAAGTTATGTATATTCCAAAAAATTGAAGAATGAAAATGGTACCAAAATTACGATAGCATTAGAAGTTTCAATGGATGAAATTTATGTTAAAATGGCCTTCCCAAAACATGAAGTATCATAAATACATAATCCTATAAAATATTGGGGTTAACTTTTGAAAGAAAGAGAAATGGAATATATATCTCTATAAGTTACAATATCATAAGTAGGTGATACACAGAGGGAGTTGTGGATATCTACTATTGTAAGGCACAAAATGAAATGGTATGGGAGTTATCTTCATTAACAATCACTCAAGGTAGATGGATTTAAAGAGATCCTCAAAGAGGCTAGAAATATGATATAATCAAATCAATGTGTGTTATCCACGAGGGATAAGAATTATTCCATCCACGTATAAGGAACATGGGATCTGATAAAAAAGTAAACTAATAAGAATATTATTTATAATAAATGGTTGAATTAGTTTATGGATGGCATGGATGGAAAACACATGTATAAGAAATAACTAGTCATAAAGGGATGCCAATAAATATAATGTGTGTATTTCTCTTTGTTTTTTTCACTTGTAGTTAAATATATGACTACTCGAATGATATTGATTATAGTTTTCATTGAGGGCTTCCATCTGGAATATTTGTTTATGAAGATAGGATATCTTCATAGGTACTTAGATGAGGTAATTTACATGGATAATTCAAATTGTTTTACAAAGAATGGGAACTAGGATTTTTTTTCAAGCCAATGTGAAGCCTTTACAGTTTGTAACACACTCGAAGGTAGCGGAAGTGGAAGTAGATGTTTAATGAGAGAGTTAATTCCTATGACTATACCCCTGGATATAAATTTCCAAATGATCAAGGATAAGAAAACACAAATAAATTTCAATTAAAAACACATGAAAAATATTCTTTATTCATTAGAAGTTGAAATCATGGTGTATTCAGTGAATGGAGCATGCTGACGATAGATTTTTTTTGGTATTAGAAGAAAAGTGGTGTCCAAGTGAAATGTACATATGTAGTGTTATCTAGATTCATGAACCATAATTAGTACTACTGTCCTAGAGAAATGAGTGACACTTATAAAATGGGGGGCTTTCGGAATAAAGGTAGAAAAAAATGAAACACAATGACCAATCTCTCCACTACCCAAATCTCCATCCCCTTTAAAGAAAACTGCGTAGCTGCCTCCAGTGCCCCTTTGGACCCCTTCACATAATATAACTACCCTCTATCCATATAAAGAGGTAAAAGGCCTGAGTGGCTGACGTGATGAAGAATATAAAATAAAAATTAAACTACAACATACCTTTCTGTCGTGACTATACATGTCTCCGCCCCACATTTAAGAACCACAACGCCCCATAGGTCAAATCGTGTTCCTACAAGTAAGGGGAAATATATCCATGTTTCAAAATGATACTATAAAATGGTACATTCTAATTAATTAACAATTACTCTTCCTATTAATGGTATATAAATTTTTTGGATCAAAACTTATATAGAACATCAGTGTTTTATTTAAAAAAACAATATAACGGAAACAAAAAATATATTAAATTCACATTGATCAATTCATAATTGTTTAGTTTTTTTTTAATTTTTAATAATGTGTATCATAATATGGTTACTGTGCATTATTTTAATTTATTATTAATTTTTTCACAATACATAAAATTTTCATTACTTAAAATCAATTTATCATTTTTAATTTCTATTAGTTCAGTGAATTCTAGGACAAGTGGGGTGAGTTTTGTTTTTTCTACTTCATGGTGATTTTTATAGATGTGTTTAATTCTATTTTACCATTTTTAGAAATGTATAATGAATTTTATGGTAGATTATTTTTTATTATTTGTTCTTTGTTTGAATCAATTTCCCATAATTTTATTTATGAAATTTTAATTCTATTCATATTAGTAAGGTTCTAATTTTAAACTTCTCATTATTGTTAAACAGAAATCCTCACCGAATCTAGTAACTCTGTACATACTCATTAATATACCTTAGGATAGTTGTCTCCATAAATCTTTTAGAGCCACAAAATGAGTTCCCATGTAGACTTTGTAAGGCTCTTGATACCCAGAACAGAATACAATAGGGTGATGTGAAATAATATGAAAAAGATAAACTATAACTAGATTATAATGTGGAATAAAACCAAAAAATAAGAACGCACTACACTCTTCTCTTTGTAATTTAAAATATAAAACCTCTGTTCTTTCAATGATCTGCAAGAATGGAGCTGCAATGAATTAAAAGATAGTATTGCAAGAAAGATGTAGGTTGAAGTGGAGGAAATGTATGTATAGTCTTAAGGAAAGTACTGTTGTTATTCTGGAATACCTAGAAAAATAAATAATAAGAGAAATAATATATTCTATAAGTGATGAACAAAGATAAAATTCTTTAGAACATTTGGAGTGTCCTCTACTTCATCCTAATAGAATAATTTATTTCACTACCCAAAAACCAATGATATAAAATATTAAAAAACTCACCAATAACTTAAGGGTGGATGTGAAAATATATATGAAGATTAGCAATCCAAATTAATACCAAAATTATGGTGAATCTATCCAAATACATTGACAAAATAAATATAGAAAAACGACCTCAAAAGAGAAAGAACGATATATTTTGTAAAATATTTTTGTTTCTGGAAGTTTGCACACATTCAAATTGATTTTTAGTATAATATATATACTCATACAAGTGGTATAAGAGAATAATAAAATGAAAGAATAGTTAAAACTGAGAACAAAACTATTGTGAAAAATTGGTTTTCACATATAAGGAGAAATTTGTCTCTTAGTAACATATTTGAAATCCTTGATTATTCTTGTGAATATTGTAATATATATGGTCACTATTATAAGGAATTTTG
Organism: Viscum album; assembly: GCA_963277665.1. Lineage (NCBI taxonomy): Eukaryota > Viridiplantae > Streptophyta > Magnoliopsida > Santalales > Viscaceae > Viscum > Viscum album. The sequence goes on from OY728121.1 coordinate 819,957,669, forward strand.
GTATGTAGAAATTCAAAATGTGGCTTATGATAATTATTTTATTCATAGAGCTATCATATGTATAACTTTGAAGGTGTAATTATGTTTTTCATGGTGCTATCATATGAATGAATTCAATTCCTAATAAAAATAATTTGATTAGTGTTGAGGGAAAAGATCCAATGTTATCAAGTTCTAAATCAATTGCTACAAATGGATCCACATCTATGAAGAAGGTTGAAAATGATAAGAAAAAATGTTTGATCATATATTCTGATGAGTTATAGAAGGATAAACATAGAAAATGAAAAACATTGAGAGTTCTGTATTTTCTCAAGTGAATATGAAATTTTTAAACACTAATAAACATGTGAAAGTAGAGAAAACCTTGTTTCCTCAACATAAACATGTTTAGAATGTGAAAAATAAGAAAGAGAAAAGAAAATAAAACACTATTGAGTTTCAAAGAAAAGTGCTCCAGTGTTGAGAGAAAATCCCCAGTCTATGTTATAACTTAGAAGTTGATAAACCCACCTTATTACCATAGTTATTGATATTAAACAACAATCGAATGGAAATTTCACATAACATGCACTTCACATAAATATTTTTTTTGTGAAGGAAAATATTTTTATAAAATTAATCCTTCATATAGTGTTGTTATTCCATTGAAAAAATCAACATGGAGAAAATACAAAAATACATTCTTGTTAATCACTTCTCTAAAAAAGTTTCAACAGCTTTCCCTTGTGTTAATTCCATATTTATATAGAAATTTTCATCTAGTTAACACTTTATAATTTAATAAAATATGCTCACCCATCCACCTTTATGTGAATCCAAAAAGAACAACCCATTTATCCATAAACGAAGTTTCCTTCACATACATCATGTACATATTTAAAAATTATGCATTAGATAACATTTTCATTTGCAAATTATAACAATACATTCCCTTGAAAACTCCATCCACGGAGAATCAATGATATGAATAATTCTACACATAAAATATTATTATCATTTTTATGAGATCCTAATGATTTCACATAGAATATGATATTTTTTATGGAACTAGAAACAAATCATATACTATTAACCTAAATAAAAAAGAAATAATGTTATCAAGTTGTCTTCTATGTGAACCTCAAATGATTTATATCTATAAATAAAATAATGATAAATATTTTTATGTTTTGAGAAAACCAAAATCAATCATATATCAAAGATAAATGAAACAACATGAAATTAAACAAAATGAATCCACAAAACTCAAACTAAATAATGAATCAATTAAAAATTCTAGAAAAAGATTATGGACTCATTGTAAAAGAATACCAGAATCAGAAAAACATGGAAGGATTTTCAACTATAGGGGATCCTCGACCTAGGTGGGATGCTCGACTAAAGGGAATGCTCGAACTTCTCGACCTAGGGGGGATTCTCGTCGAGTGAGGAAATGATCGAACTAGGGGGGATTTGTGTTGGTTGAGGGAAATATTGACATGGGGTGGGGCTTGAAACCTAGGAGGGGATGCCCAATTGGAGGAGGATGAGGAAGGGGATGCATGATCTAGGAGGGGGTGCTCAACTATAGGATAATGAGGAGGGGGATGCATGTCGACCATTGGAGAGCAGGGAGTGGGGAACGACTAGCGGTGAGCGGCGAGCGGCGATAGGGAGTCGGGATGGGAGGAGGGGAGCTTGAGGGCGATGATAGCAACGGCCAGGGGGAGTCAGGATGGGAGTGTCCACGAAGAGGGGAGGAGTGGAGTGGTGTGGTAGGGATCGATGTAGTGGGGCATGTGGAGAAGTAGATGTTATAGGGAGGTTTATCCCAATGGTTATTATGATAACCATCAGTATTAAGGTCTTATTTTTCAGTAGTTTACTAATCCTTTGGAAAAACCCAAGTTATATCAGCCTATACCAACGGTTTCACTAAACTGTTGGAAAAAATAAGGTTATATCAGCCTATTCCAACAGTTTCATAAAACCATTTTCATAGGTTCATTATCCGAATGGGGTTTTCAAACTTTTGGGAAGGAAGCGTTGGTATAGGTGGGATTTCCACCAGTGTCTCTGAAAAAGAGATATTAGAGATTATAGTTCTTTCCAAAAGAATGATTTTCATCCAACATAAGTATTTTCAAAATCCTTCCTGGACTTTGTTCCATTTTTAGTGGGATTTTACTGTTAATAGATTTTATAATGTTAGAATAAGGTATGTTTTGGGTTGAAAAGTATGATGAAATATAATTTAGTCTGTAGATAATGGAGATGAAATATCATATCATATAAAAGTACTTGAAACTTACATTGGATAGATTAAAACAGTATATTATGAAAAATTATGAATGATAAATATTGGATAGGATGAAAATTGGAACTATGAGGATGTAACTATACTAAAACATGGACTTTAACATCAAGGGAAAAAAACTAAAGTAAAGTTGATGATAGACCGAGACGATACACTTGAGAAGCACATGACACTTAAAAAAGTGTTAACAATGTATATGTTATTTAATTTGAGGCTACTGAAATGTTGATCAATGATAGATAATGTGAATAATTTCAAAATGATATAGAACCAACACAAATTTTTTAATTTTAATTTCATCGATGATGTGTGTGAAATTTTACTGTTGTCATCACTTCCAATGTTATGGGATTCTAGGGTAAATACATTTATAATTTCCATTGGAAAGAACAAGCTCGTATTTGAGGCTGTCAAAAATCATACCATCAATGATGATCTCTAGAGAAGGGAGGTCCTTGAAATTTCTAGTAATGATTTAAATACTGAAGGAAGTAGAGGCTCACCTCTGAGATGAAGTCATAAGATAAAATCCTAAGATAGATCTCAAGATAGTTGTCAATGATATTTGACTAGACATGGACCTACTTGTTAGTATTATTGGAAATATGGGAATCTTATGAATGATTATATAAGTCATAAAAATGTTTGAAAATTTACACATTCTAGAAGTAAAAATTACATCACTACATCTAAGGGAAGTAGTATTATGCTACTAGGTATCAATATTCCAATGGATCTAGAGTCATTGGTTGTAGTGCATATTTGTTTTTCTAATAGTAGAAAATAGTTAAATGGTCAATTATGTATAAGTAATATTTAATTTTGTACACTAGAAAAATGATGTAATTTGGGATATATTTTTATCTGGAAGAAGAATAATCTGTTATTGAACTTGATTAGACGGACTCCTAAGAGCCAGAATTTAGTTCTCATTCACCTAGATTTGTGTGTTTGTGTGTGGGGGGGGGGGGGGGGGTAGAGTAGCCCCAATTAAGTCTCATAAAGGTTCCCTATAATTTATCACCTTCAGAAATGATTCTACTATGAAGTATTGGGTTTACATATTTAATCATAATTTTTTTTGTCTTCAATGCCTTTGTTTAGTTTAATCAGATGGTATAATGGGATTATGGTTGATTGATGATATTTCATCTATCTCTTCTCAATATTTTTTTGAATTTTTTTATAAAGGAGAAGTTATTTAATATGATATTGTATCAATAGAGACTATTCTATGTTTTTATGACTGTTTGTAATGATTCTTTCTTATATTTAACCATTTTGAGTTTAATGGTGTTTAATCATTGAATCCCTAATATGTTTACAACGTGGTCATTCAGGATTCAATCAGGGAAGGGTATTAAAACATTCCCTTTTATGTATGTTTTTTTAGATCAACCCTTTTTTTGAGTAGAATTATTGAAGAAGTTTTCTTAATATAGTAAAGAATAAAAAATAACAAAATGATCCAATAAGGGTGGTGATATTGACATAGTTTTTTTACCTGTTATTTTCCCTTTGTTACTACATTATTTGGTTGAAAAATTCCATATTCAAGTATGATGATATGATTTATTTTGATGTTGAAATGTTAAAACATATGAAATTTGGTAATTTAGTTAAATATAGTTTTTCAAATGATGAATTAGATCATGTAAACTATTATTGATTGATATTATTTCCTTTTGGGATGGTTTGATTCACTTGTTTTTTTTTGATTTTGTATTACTGCTATAGTCTTTATATATTTCTATGATTCATTTTACATTAATTATGGTGATTATTTATGAGAGTTTTGGTATGGTTGATTTTATAGTATAATAATGATTTTTTAGAAGTGTTGGTATTGATATTGTAGTTAGTGTAATGGGATAGAGGTTTGTTATTCTATGGTACGATGATACATTTTTTCCCTCTCTCACAGTTCCATATAAAATATTGAATATACCTAAAATTATTTAAATGAAAAAATCGAATGAGATATAATTATATATATTTGTCTCTATAATCAAATGTGTAAATTTAATTTTTTTTGGTGAATTATAAAAATGGTGGATAATATAATATGATCTAATCAAATTGAAATGTGAATAGAGAAGTTGTCGGTGTAAAAATTCAGTTTCTATAAATAAAATTTGTTAAAATTAACATAATGTGTTTTTTCAATTAAAATTTTGTTAATTGATAGTGACTTTTTAATTTTTTAATATTTATGGTTACATTGTATTTGGCCGGTATTTGTGTGTTATGTGGCTAGAGGTTGAAGTTGTTTATGATGAATGGTGGTGACGATGAAGTGATTATTAAAGGTTTTAGTATTTGGGTGTCTCATTTTTCAATTGAAATATAAAATTAAATTTATTTTTAATCTATATTGTAATATTTTTTATCATTTCATATACACCACCAGCACTATTGGGTTACATGATGGAAGTCTCATTGATTTTTTTGGTTTTGGGTGTCTTCCCCGACACCTAAGATAGTGATGACATATATGGATTCCTGATTCCCCTTCCCTACTCTCTCTTCCATACCCTAAATAGTATGTGATAGTTTAACTTTTTTTTAAATATGTGGTGAGGTTATGATGTATAGGTAGTGATTCAATTTTCATAGTGGGGGTGTATAATTAAGGAAGAGGGAAAGAGGATGATTCCCCTCATGATTAAATACCTTACCAGAAGAAGGTTACAAATGTGTGGTTATAAAGATGTGTGGCTATGTGTTTATTTAAGATGGTTTTTTTGTTTTGATATTTGATATGTGATATTGGTTCTTGGTATATGGATATGGTTATAGGGTTTTGGCTATAATTTTTTATGTCGATGTGGTTATATAGAATTGAAATTGAAAGAAGTTTCATGAAATTTTTCATTAGGGAATGAGGTTGACTAATTCAATGTTGGATAACATATAGATATATTTTTTGGATTATAATTTTGTCACTATTTTTTATAAATTTTTTGTTTATGATTTTTGGGGTGGTTGGATGGTAGTTTACCTGGTCTAGGTAATGAGTCTATTTCACTATTTAATTGCTAAGGCTATAGAATGATTTTTTAACATTTTCATGGGTGTGTTTGGGGAGGATCCTAATGAGTATTCCTACCTTATCACACTATTATATATATATTTACATGTTTTTCTATAAATATAATTTATAGAGACTACTATTTATCTTGGAACTAAAATCACATGGAATTAATTTTATTTTCTATTTATTCATTATTCTTGTGGAATTTATTGATTGGTTATCTCTTATTTATCTCAGATTTATAATAGAAATATCATTCATATTTTTTATTTTTTAAAATTGGTTATAGATTCCAAAATGTATCTGAGTAGGGGCATGATTTATGGGTTACACTTATCTTCACTACTAGCCTTGGAGGGTGTATTGTGGGAATGAGTCATGAAAGAGTTTTATCAGAGATATGAAGAATAGTTAGGATAAAGTTTGGGGTCAGGCACTAGTGAGGTATTCATGAGTTTAGTTATGAAACCATATCAATCAATCATAGTGTATGATATAGTATATCAGACTTTATAGAAAATTAGCATTTAGATCATCTTGTTGTTCAATGCACGGCCCTCAAAATTAAAAAACATATTAATTGCGATAACACAAAATATGGAACATAGACCTAGGTTTTGTACACACATCATTCTTGATTGTACTTTTTCATGAATTGGTGTAATTCAAGAGAATTAAAATTAATCTAATTAATTGATTTTATGTTAATTTCATATTTTAGGAACATGATTTTTTTCTCTCTTATTGATATGGAAGGTGAAAGGCATATTTATATGATTCAGGTGAGAGGGGTATAACCAGATTCCTCAGTTTTCTATTGGAGGTTTTTCCTAGAGAATAATGATACTTAGATGAATTTACTTTGGGATTTGCAGTGTAAAAAGTTTTAAAAACATGAATATATTATATCTAATCAAAATATCGAGAGGTTGTGTGATATTCTTTGGATATTTTTGTTTGATCCTTACTTGGATGGTGTATTGGATCCAACTAGTCATTAGCCTATTAAGGGGTGATACTAATCAGGTGTTGGTCATGTTTATTCATGAGTGTGAGGAGTCTAGGGTGTTATGATTATTTTTTTGGAATTAGTTCATTACTAGGTTCCTTTAATTTTTAATGATGGTAGCTACATAGAAATAATTTCTCTCTTTTTAGGATATGAGTTTAATTGTGAAGGAGCATGTGGTTTGATTCACGATTCTTCTTTCATATTCTCATGACCATCTTAATAATAAGGATAATAATGAATATAATTATTAATGAGGTGTTTTACCTAGAAAAACATATATGTATTACCCCATTTTTGTTTCTATCATATATTGGGATTTTGAAAAAGGTTGAGGTCATTGAGGTGATTCCCACAAATGTTAGTTTATTATGTAAAGGGAGTCATCAAAACATCACAAAGAGTATGAATATAGATGTATTCTCTTAGTTATTAGGTAAATCATTGTTTTGATTGGAAATGATTAATCCAAAAAATTATTCTTATCATATCCCCAGTACTAGTAGTTCTCAGGCATCTTTTGGTTATTCTAGTCCAATGTGTTTTTCTTATGGGGTTCGTATCCAGAGTGATTTCCAATGTCTGAATATGATCTATGGTCAGTGTCATACAAGAGGTTAATTTTATGTTCACCCCTAGTTTTAGTTTCCTTTAATGCCTTATTATTAGTAGTAAGGCTAGTAGTATTTCAAGTAGTAGCTAAGAGACATGGTAGGTAGTGGTCTACCTCATTTATATATAATCTAGAAGGATATAGGGATAAGGGTAGTTGTGATAGTGGTCGTCATCTCAACCAGAATGAAAGAGGACCAGGGAGTGGTTTGTTTCATGACATAGAGAGGCCCGTTCCTATAGGGCCAATTAACATCTGAGGTACCATCTGTTTTTCATCAGACTTGAATTATTATTGTTTTGATTCTGAATATTTAATATCCATTATTATTCCTACATTAGTCCACACTCTAGGGATTAAGGTGGATAAGATTCCAGTTCTCTTGGGATGCGATAATCATTAGGAGATTTGAACTTATTGAAGATACAACCATAACAATTTGTCCACCGCATTGATTGGTTGTATTATTGTGAATAATGTGATTGATTATTTTTGGAGGAGAGTCATTTTCATTAATTTTGAAGGTTAATGTATAGTTTTCATTGTCAAGAGATAGTAATATATGAATCATAAGGGTATAGTAACATCATCATACCAACCATTAGAGTTGATATTAGAATCAATATAGGTTTCTATTAATGAGTTTCATGACTTTTATAGTACTCTAAAGTTCCTATTGAAAATAATTTAGTATTTCCACCTCAAAATGACATAAAATTTGGGATGGAGTTGTTAGATAATATCTATATGTTTTTTATTTTTCCTTATCATATTTATCCTTATGAGTTATGATAGTTTCAAATTATGATATTTGATTTATTGTTTAAGGGAATAATTTATCCCATTTTTCTGTATTGGGGTGCCTCTGTGTTATTCCCAAAGATGGTAGATGTTAATTTTTTGTAGTTCATAAAGTACCATTTTATGAATCATGGGATGGTAAATATTTTATATCCATCCAAGGGATTTTAAATATATACAATTTGAAGAATGAATCATATGGGGTTTTGAAAATCAATCAACTGTTAGGGTATTATCATATGTGGGTGAATGAGAAAGAAATCTTGTATTCCTTTAGATTCACTATGGACAATTTTAGTACAATGTGGAAAATGTTGTCACAAATAGAAACCCATCTATTTTCTTAAGACTGATGAATTCATTGTATTATTTTATTTTCAAAATTTGTTAATTGTAAAATTCATTGACAATATCCCTACATATTAGATGTTAGAGTATCTTGATGAGAATTTGAGGTCCATTTTAGTTGTCCTTCAATGAAATAATCTCCATGGGAATATTTCCAAGCATATCTTCAGGACCCATAATGTGAATTTTCTTAGGTGTGTTGTGCATTATAAAGGGGTTTTGGTGTATCCTCCAAAGATTGACATAGTTGTCTCTTACAAGACTGTAAAGAATATTTTCAAGGTTCATAGTTTTCTTTTTTTATCTTATTCTTTTAAAAGAGGTTCTTATATGATTCATCATAGATTATGGATAATTTTTTAATCAGAATATATAGGATTAAAATTTTATATTTATATATTAGTATTAGGTGAAATTTGAGTACCTTAAGGGGATGATTTCCAGTTCACTTATTATATTATTTCTAAAAGGAGTCGTTGGAGTTGTCCGAGAACCAACTATTTTTCACTTTAGATTACCTATTTATATTATAAAACAAATATATTTATATCATATAAAATAATTATTGTAATTCCATGTTACTTTAATGTGTTAATTTATATGGGATATCTATCATATCTGTAACACACTGAGATTTTGTGATATATATTTTTTGAAATTCATTTAATCTTTTGATATTTTTCATTTCACGCAACATTGAATATATTTTTTATATATTAAGGCACTAAATATTTCTTGTATATATTAAAAAGTAATACTTAGATTAACTTTCACTAAATTTAATGTTAAATTTTCATGCATTACACACAACACCGAGTTTCTAGAAACATCATTTTATTGTAACAATTATTTAAATATGGATAGTTATAATATAGATATTGAGCATAGTAATATGAATAATAATAAATATTTTTTAAATATTATTTATAATTGTTTTATATATATAAATAATATTAATAACAAGATATAAAATTGTTTTAGTAAATTCCTTATATGTTTGAATATATCATTTTCTTAAAAGAACTCCTTTTTAAATAATTTTAAGAAAAATAATAAAATTAATTTTATAAAATTGTATAAATTTAACTTGATAAAATAGAATTCCTTTTTGATTTCCAAATTCCAAAATTATCTTAGGGTGTATTTTTGGTATTTTTCTGAGAAACATCATTTTTTGATGAATAGTAATAAAATAATGAATTTTAATTCAAAACTACATTTTCATCAAATTTATTTTTATAGTAAAAATATATTTTATTTTGGTTTTAATATTATAATAAATAAATTATAAATATATTAATCCAATATAGTTCATTGGAGTGATTTTTATATTGAATTTAGATGTAAAAGATTAATGATCTTTTGAACATTCTCACTTTAAAAACTCCCTTTTTCGCTACATCTATGAGATGGGCATTAAAACTAATTTTTCATTATTTGTGAAATTAATATTGAAAAATGTTCATACATGTTTTTAATATGTTAAATATTTAGTCTAATAATATGAAATTAAATTTTTACCAAAAATATTTTTGAAAGTGATTAAAATTAATTTCAGCGATTAAGCTCAAATTAAGCTTAACAAGGGAATTAACCTTAAACTTAAGGGCCCAAATGACTTATAAACTTGAAAAAAAAAAGAATTGTATGGAAATATATATTCCATAAAACCTCCATTATTTAGTTTTTTTTTTGGTTTTTTAATGAAATTGGTTTTGTAAAAACGTGGGTACACCTAACTTGTTTTAAAAAATGCCAAGTGTGCCCCCTTCCTCCCTTATAAAAGGCCACCACCTATCCCCATTATTCACTCCGCTAAAGACAATTTAGTTCATTCATTCTATGAGAAATTAACTTAAAAAATGTCTCTCTTACTCCTTGAAGCCAAACTTTGGGAATAAATCCAACAAAGGAAGCCCTTTAGTGAGAACCAAAAGGAGTTTCCCAAAGAAGAGGTATCATCCATCCTCAAGATCCTTTATTTTATTTTATTTATCCACCACATAAACTCCCCTTAATCCATTATCAAATAGAAAAAACAGTATCCTAAATATACTGGTATGTTTTAACTCTAACATTTCAACCTCTACTTGCACACACTTTTATCTAATGTGTAACAAACATATTGTTATTGTGTACGATGAACTACCACCTCCCAAAAAGATGTTGTTAGTTTTGGATTTACCAGATCTTGTGTTTGGGAATTATGATGGAAAATATATTATTATATGATATATATGATATTTATTATTTATTAATACTTCTTGAGATATTATATAAATCTTCACTTTATGTATTCCATTTTCTGTAAAGGTGATAATTTTGTATGGGGATGTCTGGACTACTACCTCCTCAAAGCAATGTGAGTTATTCACATACTACATAGAATTTATTAAGGACGAGGTTAGTGAAATTATATGATATATATGACATAATATTTCTTCTAAAATTATATTATATATATACATATACTCGATTTACATACTTTCTTTCAATATGATAGAAAAATGGAAACAACGTTAATGCGTACGTACGAACCACCGTCTCTATGAACAGTGTATTAAATTTCATATTTCCGTACTCAATAGATTATTATAAATATGTATATATATAATTTATATAAATTATATTTATATCCTGTTTTAAATTATTTAAATCATTTTATTAGTATGAGGACATAAAAAATAACAAATTCAGACACAAGAGAAAACCAAAGCAGATATTACCCGTTGCAAAACCTTAACTTAGAATTGTTAATAAGAGGGTAATATAAAGTCCAAATAATTACATATATAATATTATATTGAATAATATTTTTCTATAAAAATAAAAAATAGGCTTATATTCCTTATACTTTAGTTTTGTATGAGTATGAAGAGAGTTAAGACATAATGTATGGAAATTTTCATCTCACTTTTTATTTCCATGAGATACATTCCATATTCACCAATCACTTTATTTGTGTGGTGTATACCTTATGAAATTATATATCATTGATTTAATTTATTTAATTAAATTAAAATCTTTAAATTTATGTTATTCTTTCATGGGGATCAGTATTCTAAATTTTCTCAAGTAGTAAGGGTTTTCTCATCTAACTTTTATTATCTATGAGACACAATCCTTGTTTACCACGTATTTATTTTAAGTGGTGTGTATATATAAAATTTATTTATTTGATAATTATTATTCATAAATTTATGGGTATTTACATACCAATTTTATTATATTTATTTTATGTGTGTTATGTCTCAAAATATACCAAATTAGTAAATTAATTTTGTCTCAATTTTTTTTCTTTGAGACAGATGTCATGTTATCCACCTTTATTTTTCTACGAGGTGTATATAATGATTTTTGACATGTTATATCATGAATATAATTATGTTAATGGTAGTATAAGTATCATGTAATTTTTTTATTTCTATCAGATTCTGATTTAAAGTTACCAAAGTTGAAATAGTTTAGAGCCCTAATCTCATCATTTGTCGAGATTATTTATGATTATACTTCCACTGATGAAATATTATGATCCATATATCATGAAATACTATAAAGTTTTATACTCTCCATGTATTCATGTAATTACCAAATAATGGTACCATTTTCCCACACATTGTTACTTAATATAATTAATATTTTTTAAGAAATTCTGCCTTTACCTCTCTCTTCGGTTGAAAATACGTGTTCTTTAAAGACCAGGTTTTATAAATTATTTTTTCAAAATGTTTTCAAGAATTATTTATATTTTTTAAAATTATTTTCTAGGAAAGGTTTTTCAAAAAGTTTCAAGAATTATTTATATGTACCTAATGTATTTTCAAAGAAATGATTTTCAAAATATTTTCAATCTTTCATTATAAGTTTTCAATGTATTTTCTAGTAAATGGTTTTCTAAAATTTTGATATTCCATTATAACTTTTCAAATTGATTTCATAGAAATTTTTTTGAAAATTCTTTAAAGCTACTTATATAAAACTTCAAGTGAAAAATTTTAAAAATTATTTCAAGACTTCTTTCTATGTTAATAATTTATTTTCAATGGTATTGGTTTTAAAAAGTTTTTATGTTTTAAAAACAATTTTTCAAAAAAGAAGAATATTTTACTCAAGAAATGTTTTTGAAAGACATTTCAAAATTACTTTCCATCTATGTTGACATCTAATGATGTCACTCACACCCTTAGGGGAAATTATCCAAAGGTTCCATTCATATTTTTTCTCTGAATGGTTTATGTATTGATGGAATGATGTTGATCAAAACTTATTTCTCTTTCATAGGTTATATGTTTATGGAACTCGTTTATCTAAAATATATTACACCATGATAAATTATTATGAAACCCTCCACCTTTCATGGATTATTTTAGGATTAATTGATTATGAAATACATATTTTTTTTCATAGGTTATGATATGATTAAAATTTTATGATACCCATTTCATTTCATGGGTTTGTGATATGATGTTTATGAAACAAATATATTTTTATGGGTCATGAAATGATGCATGTTTTATTATCTTGTGGGACATTATGTATGATCTTATTAAATTATGGGTAGGAACAATATCTCCCTCCAATTCATTGAGTAATGATAAATGTTTTCTAAGATTAGAGGCAACACATGATGGAATCCAAAGCCTTAAATAAGAGGGAAACATAATCTTGAAACAAGAGGGTAAATGGGAGGGAATCCCAATCCTGAAATAAGAGGGTACATGGGAGGGAATCCCAAAACCGAAATAAGAGGTTACAAAGGAGGGCATCCCAAACATGAAACAAGAGGGCATCTTAATGCTTAAATAAGATGGTAAATGGAAGGTCATCCCAAGCACAAAATAGAAGGGTACGTGGGAAGGAATACCAAGATAAAAACAATAGGATACACAAGAGGTCATCCCAAGACTATAACAAGAGGGTACATTGGGCAGCCATCCTAAGATTGAAGTAGGTATATAGGTTATTATCTCAAGGATAACATGTTATGAATGTCTTGGAAGGAATCCATGAAATATTATTTTCAATGTTTATGTTCATACCACAATTCCATGTCTTAATACTTCTAGGATCATTATATTGTATCCATTATGAATCAGGACTTGTTAAATACTAATATCTATTCCATGATTTATGTTCGTGATCCTTGATATGAATTTTATGATCATATAATTTTATGGTCACATCTTTATACCCTTATTATCATGTTTATGCTTACAAATGAATCTTGTTTACCCTTAATGATCATCTTATATCACCATTTTTTTGTCTCCTTCCCCACTTTATGAAGATATATTTTATAAATTATATGTAAAATAACGGTTCTAGTCATGTAGAACCTTGTGGGAGATAATGTAGTTCAATAATATACTACTGTTAATGTTTACATGTTTCCAATGGAACTAAACTAATATTTTATTTGGGAGTTGATTTGTGTAATGTTTTATGTATTCCACAAAATGATGTAATGTATATGTACATTAAGACCATGTTATTATAGAATTAAAATGATTGAGTTGTTCCCCATTATGATGAAATCTTTAAAGTTATATGAGATATTCCTAAATATTTATCTGTACTAAGATAACATTATTTGATGATACACATAATATAATTTATTATCAGGTTCTTGATAGCCATATGAAGACAGAAATTCAAATTATGATGTTATCACTAAGTAATCTCCATGAAAGACTGTTATGAGAATAAACCTGCTAGTAGGAATTCTACATGTTATGTGTCATTGAATTTTTCTATCTATGATCCTCTGTAATTATCTTTAAATGTTAAGATTGTTATTAATATATATCATGAGTCCCATAAATATATGTACTTTGGTAAACCATGGTGAGATTCATTCACAGTGAGGTTTGGTATATTGGGTGCATCAAGAATGATATGTTATTATTTAATAAGTCTTGGAAATATTTGTCACTTCTATTTTTATAGACATTGATATCAATCCCCTTCGATTATATTAAAATTATAAAACTAAATTCCATGTCTGTAGTGAATTGATAGGTTCTTTTTATAAAATCAATTAAGTACATATCATGCCTATTGGTTGATGAAAAGAGTATGAAACCGAATTGGTTAGATATCGAGACAAATGGATTATAATATACAATGTGTACCCGTATGTGGTTATTGAAATTTTCACATTATCTTATTTTTCTGGGGTTCCATTAAATGCTTCTACTTCCTGATATTGGTATTTAGTTATCACCACCTATTTCCACAAAGAAATAAGTCTAGATGATCACAAACTTCGTGCATCCTTCGATCATATTTAGATAATATTTTTATTTAAAAGTGAATAAATAATTCTCCAGAGACCAAGGAATACTATTTTTTTGGATATCACTGATCATATATATATATATATATATTCAATCACCCATTATGTTTCCATCAAACTATATAGGAGAGTCAAATATGAAATAAATTTTTATTCATGTGCTATAAATTAATGACCTGAATATATAAAATTTATTTATCTATTGATTTAATTTGAATGTAATAAATAATATTTCATTATTATACACATATGGATTTAGTTACAGGAAAACTAAATATTTTTTTCTCAATGCAGTGAATAAAAATTATTTACATATTTTTCAAATGAATATATATTACTATCATTAATGGGTTGGTAAATTCCATAAAAATTGTACCAGGTAGATTAATGTGATTTATGGTGGAAATGTTGTACTAAATATCATTAATTTATTTGTTAATATTTATATTATCCATTACACTTACAAACATCAATGAAATAAGAGTAGTATTTGTAATAATAATAATAGTTATATGGGGGATTCTCTATAGATTATGAGATTTGGTAAGGGCCTATATAATTTCTAGCTATCCAGCCCTAATTTATTTATAATAAATTATGTGAATTATATTAATGCCAAGTTGTTGTGCACCGACATCTATTTTATCCTAAGATCTTTATGTCATGAATAAATAATCCTAAAGGGTTTAATATGATTTTTGAGAGATTCCACAATAACTTCTTCCCTATCATGACTAAGATATAAAGATTATACCAATATTTTTCTAAAAGTATTTTTATTAGGATCAAGATGAATGAAAAAACATGTTCCGAACGTTTGAACTAGAATTCAACATTCTAAAAACATCATCCATAGTTTATGTTGAATGTGTGGATGATTACTTGAGGGGATAAATAATTAGACCTCATAAATTCATTGATGAAATTAAATATATGAGGATTGATCAATAAACATATTCTTCAAATGATCAACATATTATTTTAAGAATAAATCCACATGATTCATTTAATTCCACTAATTAGATTAATTATAAATTTAACATAAAAATATCATCTCTTCCTTGTTCAGGAATCTTATTTTAATTTCATATGAGTTTATTCCATGTCCAATAACTTTTTTTAAATATATTTGGTATTAAATAATTGATTTTAACAAAATATGAGTTTCTTCACAACCTAAATATGCACATAAACTATGCTCATAACCATCAAGTGGTATCCTAATGATCAAATTTGAATTTATAGTTATTTAATTGATTATTGATTTATATCATAATTATTGTTTATTTTTCATTTGAATTATTATCATTAAACCATTAGGTTTAGATAATGAGTTCTTCATTGAAATACGAAAAACAACATGCAAATAATAGGAGAATTACACATGGAGATTTCTTCTTGTGGTGCTAGAGATCCAATCTAAATGACCTGGATGCACGATGTGTAACCTGATTACACACATTATATCATTAATAAGTCCATTAATTATTAATTGAGTAGAAATTATTCTTAATTAATTGTTGTATAATAGTAGTATACTATCTTTTATTAATTTTTAGTTGTTGCATATATAGAACAAGTCAAGAGCTTTGACCAACCAATGCATGTTTGTTGTTTCTATTTAATATAATATTAATAAATGAGTTTTAAATACATTAATGTTTATTTAATTAAATATAATGGAATGATATTCATCACTTAAATTTTAATATATATGACCTATATGTATATATTTTAACTATTTAACCCATTAAATAATCTTTTCTTTTCCCTCACCTGCACGTGATTTAGAGGATCATGTAATGAAATTGAGCTCCAAGGTGTGGAGGCAGTT
This sequence comes from Viscum album, assembly GCA_963277665.1. Lineage (NCBI taxonomy): Eukaryota > Viridiplantae > Streptophyta > Magnoliopsida > Santalales > Viscaceae > Viscum > Viscum album. The sequence continues at coordinate 819,973,902 of OY728121.1, forward strand.
CAAAACCTAAAACATGGTGAAACCAACCAAGAAAATTCCATGGTTACTGATGGAATAATGAAACTCGATTAAATAATGTATTTATGATTTATTCAATAAGATCATAAGCTGATATAATGTATATTCAGTATATCAATCAATTGAAATATTGTGATAAATTTATTTTATTTTTGCATGATTCATAGTTAATTGTAATGAACAAATATAGGTTGGGCCATGCCATCACCTGAGTTATCCCACCACATGGCCCAAAGTGCATTGTTGATCACTATGGATTGTAAAAAAGCACTGATCTAAACCAACTATCACTTGAGAATGATTTCTCTATATGTAAATCGAGACAAACCATCCATAAAATGGGGCATCCACACAAATATCACTAGATTCAACAACATAAGATAAGTAGATACCATTAAACAATACTGACATCACAGGAGAAAAAAATCAATTATATTACATATACACACACATGTTATCTCAAAAAATATACCCAAACTAAAAAATAGGGTACATCTCTACAAAAATTCCACGTACAACCCAATAGGTAGAAAATAATAAAAATGACTCCATGTTATTCCATCCCTAAGAGACTATGTGTCCTCAAAAAAATAATGGATATTTGTAAACAAGAATATACAATATGGAACATGATGCGATTTACTTTACAAGTGTCCTCAAAAACGAAATATGAAAATGCCCAAATTTGTCCCAAGAACATTGTGGGAATGAAGCTTAGTTGGATAAAACAATGAATCTATCTAAGAATAGTACCCATGAAAACCAATAAACCAATTCCAAACTTTTTAAAAGCTAAAAAATCATTGAAAATATACCATTTAAAAAAATATCAAAATACATTTGGTTTCCACATTCTAAAAAATTCATGGTTTTCCAAAAAAAATTTCCAACAAGGCTCAAATAGAAAATCAAGGCCATAAGAAAAAACATACTCAGACCTAACAAAAATTCATATTAACAATGAGAATAACATCAACATATTTAACCATATGACCTATTGAAAGGAAAATGAACAAATAGTCATAATACATATGATCACATAAAATGGAACTAATAAAATGCATAAAGCATGTAAACCAATTTGACATGATTAATGTGAACCTAGGGGATCTGACCATCATGACTAATGTGAGTGAGTAAAAAAATTATACTTTCTAGCTATTCAACAAAAGATATCACAGTCTTCCCTAGGCCCCACAAGGAATCTCACCTAGTCTTCCAATGTAGAGGCTCTCATGACCCCTTGGAAACCAAAATGGAGGCTCACACAGACTTCCCTATGATAGATCACATAGAAACATGGACAAACCAAAATGAATCTTGCATGGTCTCCCCTATTAAGGATCACAAATTCCATCAAAAAAATCCTTTGATTAAACCCCTATAAACCCACATTCTTCTCCATGATAACAAATCTACCAAAAAGATCCCATGTTAGTCAAGATAAAAAATATTATATTTAAAAAACAAACATTCACAATTTTATCAAAACCCCATTTCAAGGTAAAACAATTTATATAACCACATTATAATATAATTTAACATAAATAAACCTCTTTGATCCATTTTATCAAACACTTGTTGGGAATTAGAAGACACAACCATTTTGAAAAACCCACTTTTAACACCAAAATTTCCAAACTAATCCCTGAAATACATAAAACATAGAATACAAACCATGTATAAATCATTTGAATGGAAAATTAGACAAAATAAGTGAAAGGAAATAATAAATTTAAAGGCATTACCAAGTGAAAACACTTCAATAAAGAAACCTTCCTTGTATTTGTCCCAAATATCATTTCCTCCAATGAATACCACCCAAATGAGGTAGAACATGGCTTCACACTTTTAATACTCTCGAAAAAAACCAAAAACACCCATTAAAAACACTAAATTCTACCAACACAACCCATAGGGTTCCTCAAATCTATAAAAATGGAATATCAAGGCTTGAGGATAGGAAAAGAGGAGGAATTCAAGAATGAATTGACTTACCATAAGTAAAACACCAAGAAACCAATATGAAATCCCCCAAGGAAGGAGGTATAGAGCACCATAGCTAGGAAGGAGGATCTGAACACAAAGGTGGTTGAAAAATAAGGGTCAAATGAGAAAAAATATATAAGAGAAAAATAACGATATTACCATTTTTAGTGAGATGAAAAGGGTCCCATAGTTTGGATGCATGGTTTAGGAAAACCATGCACCAATATGTAGAATCCACTATCCTCCAAAAATAGGCCTTATATTTTCTCTCTAGTGTCATATTGTTTGAATATCCATGACTAAACTCTGTGAAACCACACTATCAAAAACTATAGGACCCCTCACATGGTTTAGATAAATCAAGTGCTAACCATGCACCCTATAATATCTCCCCAAAACTCTCAATTTAGATCCCCGACACTCAATAACTCAAATATTAAACTCAGGGATAGATAAAAATACAATTTAGATGTTCTAGTGGCCTATAGGGTGTCAAAAACTCCCCACTATACCACTTTATACCCCTAGAAAGTCCCCAAGATTCAATATAAGAGAAGAATTTTGGCTACTACTCCCTCACCCAACCATCCTGCTCCCATGTCTCATTGATATCACCACCATGATACCAGATCATGATGTACAATGATATCTTTCCCCTAGAGAACCTTGTAATATACATCCATGATGCTAATATGCAACTCCACAATTGTGAACCAACCCGCAACACCAAATTTTCCCATTATAGAACATGAAATGGTGTAGATGGAATCACTTTCGTTGGGAGATGTAAATGAAATCATGATTATAGGTTAGCGGTGATGGAAAATCCAATCAATAGGATACCTTCCCAAGACACTCCACAACATGAAACGACCCAAAAAATGGACACCAACATCCCATGCTTTCCGAATCAATGAAGACCCCATCCAATTGATACCTAGAGAAACACTTGATCACCAACCTAAAACACTAATATAAAATTAAGATGGTCAACATACATATTTTGGTGACATTGATATATATCTACCCATTTTGGAATTAGTTTTACTATCTAAATCATCTCCTCGATTATTCTATATCAAAAAAAGGAATGATCACCCACCTTAGACCAGCCTATGGTGGATTGACACAACTAATTGAATAATGTCACAAATAGAGCCATCCTAATTGAGGCATGATGGATATTATTAAATTAAAACTCATCCAATGGAATGTTCCACTACCATGAACCACTGAAATCAATCACACACACCCACGAAATATCCTTGAGAGTCTAGATGGTCCACTCAAACTAGATATACATATATAGAGGAATTATGGTTATCTACCTCAATTGGGTTAACAAAGACTCCTAGAGTCCCTTCCATAAGTGAGATGTAAAATGGCTATCCCAGTGTGACACTATCTCCAAGGGAACCCCATAAATCTAAAAAACCTCTTAAACATACTGGTGTATGATGTCCTCTACCTTCACTAACTCACTAATGGGTATGAAATGGGATTATTTAATCAGAAAATTGACAATTAACTATATTAAATATTTCCCACTCCGATAACAAGGTATCCAAATCAAGAAATATTTAGTGATCTCGTCCCACGTCCACATTAGAATGGGAAGTGGATGTAACATTTTAGATGATATATGATTCTCAAATTTCATCCTCTTAATGAGGAAACATCTGGAAATAGAGTCCACCACAACACATCTCTTCCTAAGACACCAATACAAGACTCTCTTGATATAAAACAACTTTGACACCTCAGGTTTAGGACCCAACTTGAATGATGAACCTCATGCATCACCTCCTACCTCAAACTCAAAGGAAAAATCTACCACTTCCAAAAGAGAAAAGAACCATAAGTACACTGAGACCAATCTCTTGAGACCTCCCTTAATTTAAATCACTACTAATCTATTAGATCTCGGGGTTTGATACCTACTCCATACTCAACCAATCGATAAGAGATGTTATTACCTATATGGGGTAAAAAACACCTTCCCTCCATCCACCTAAACATCAAGTCTCAAATCAGAAAACAATATAACTAAACCCCACACATCCACATATTCCCAATAATCCTTCAATATAATCTTTATAGTGAAATCATGAACCACCACATTATCCTTCTTAGGAAAATATGAAATCATGATATCAAAATTCTAAAGGTACTCCACCTAGTGTCTCTGATTAAGGTTCTTGTTTCTCTAGGTGAAAATGCACTTTAGGCTTTTATGGTTTGAATACACTATGGAATTATCCTTGAAGAGGTAATGGAACCACATATTTAGGGTATGCATAATGGTTTTCATTTCATGGTCATGGAAGGGATAATTCAACTCATATGTGTTTAAGTTCCATGATCCATATGACAACACATAGTCTTCCTACATCAACACACACCCTAAACATACACCAGAAGCATAAAAATACAACTCATATAATCTCCCAAGATCCGGTAGAATAAAAAATGAAGAGGTTTTTGGATGGCTATGAAACAGATCAAAAACACTATGATACCTCTCATCCTGCTAAAACATTTCCCCTTTTCTGGTCAATTATGTCATGGGATAAGCTATCCTGGAGAGTTATTGATTTTTTATAATTCAGGTAAAAGACTATAAAGGTATAGATATCAAACATGTTCTTGGGATGCTACCATGTCATGAATTCTTGAACATTATCTGGCTCAACTAAAACTCCTTCCTCAGAAATCACGTGACCTAGAAACTTCACTTTGTCAATCCAAAACTAGAACATGGGTGATGAGGTATATAGATGTTTCTAAATAAAAACACCCCAAAACCCTATATATGTTTCATACGAACCTCTTACATCTTTTAATACAAAAATATTTCATCTAAAAACATAAACCTGAAGGGGGTCCAAAAATCGATGAAAGATATGGTTCATTGGTGCCATGAAAATAGCCAGAGCATTGGTAAGCTCAAATGGAATAAACAAATACTCAAAGTTTCTGTAACAAAATTGAAAATTAATATTTAGAACATCCTCATCCCAATATTCAACTTTGGTACCATGTTATTAGGTCATTTTATGAAAACTAATAGGACCCTCTATTCTCGTCAAACAAATCATCAATTCTAGGAAATGTGTATTTATTATTTTTTGTTACTTGATTAAGCTTATGATTGTTGATGGAAATTCATAGGATAACATCTAAAATATGTTTAAATAGAGTTGGATAATCTCATAGTGATATACTCAGGAGAATAAAACCCTTAAACTCAAGATCCTCTAGCAGAATATTCATTTATATTAGCTTAGATAGAGTCATATGATAAGATGACATGAAAATCAGGCTCGTCCATGAGAGTAGATTCATAATAAACTAAACATCTGATTGGATTGGAAATCCAAAGAAATCATTTGGACACATGTATGGGTACCTTTCCATGATACGAGTAAGTTCATCCAAATAACACTACTCAACAACCAAATGAAAAAACATAGAAAAGTATTAAGAGATCAACCTCGTATTCAATGAAATCAGATACATCCTCCATGAATAAAGATCCAAATCACCTTGAAATATATGAGTGCACCAAGTAGGAGTAATGAAATGGAACCTATGGCGATAATAGTTGAAAAATAATTAAATTTGATCAACCAATCCATACTGATAATGAGGTCAAAAAATTCCAAGTCTAAAATAAGGATATCCCAAATAACTTCCACGACATGTAACAAAATAAGATACTCGGAGAAATTAAAACTTTTATAATTTTTTCCTACCAAACTGGTATAGAAAATCCATGAAATGAGGAATAAATTTGGCTCTAATACACATGTCATCAATAAAATTAATTTAAATGAAATAATGGTACGCACCTGTTTCATGTAAAATAAATTCCATATAAGAAGTAATAATCACTGCACGTCGAATAGTGGCTTTCCTGGAATATTAGTTTTGTGGAATAACCACCACTACATAGAGTTAGCCTAGTTCAGATCCTCTATAAATATTTTTCCAATAGTGAGAATTCCCCTTACTATGAGGATGCGATCCTCCAATATTAGAAGACTCTGACTATATCTGAGAGAGATTTGACAAAATGGAGCCTACACCACTCCTATCTGATGCCAATGGAAAAAATCACTAGATATTACTTAATTTACCACACATGTGGAAAATACTATAAGCCTTTGAGTAATGAGTCCTCATTTTCTAGACTTCTCATACTAATAACAAGAAAATATTATATTCCCCATAAAACCAAAGGAGAAGATAAAAAACACTACTGCACACTCTTGAAACTGCCCCTTGGAGACTTATCCCGCTTACGCTTTTTTCATGAAGAAGTACTATGGATACTATACATAGAAGTAACACCATAGATAATTATATCTCTAATAAAATATACAACTTATATCACTTCCTTTTCAAAGACCCATGAATAAACTATAATACATAGAATTATGATCATAGATTTGATCATTATATTTAATACCGTCTCAAAATATAGAGGCATGATATAGTAAATAAATGGTAGATTTGGAGATAAATGTAACAAATTAGTAAATGCAGAGTTCTATCTATCATTGAATGAAAACCTAATATATAATTACATAATCATATTCCTTAAAAACTCTCAAGTTCTCTAGGTAGAACCTCCAATTAAATACCACTTTCAATGTGGTCCACGTGAGATCCTCATGATTTTATGAAATCACCATTGTCGACTACAAATTCTTACCAGAACCTTCTAGTAAATACATTCCAAATCCAACTATATAGGTCTCATGGGTCTTCAAGAACATGAATATCCACTCAATAAATTCTGAACACTCTTTCTGATCATTGGGTCCCTTTCCACCATTTAACACCAGTGGTTCTTCCCTAAAAAATTCTTGACATTGTCCATAGTCCGTGTCTACTTGACAACCCCCAGGAACCAAGGTTTAGATTGTATGAATAAAAAAAATACACCAAAGACATATTAATATGAGGGTTCAACTATGGGGTACTCTCTTTCACAACCTCTCTACACTTAGATTTGGTTGATCTAGGATGTATTTTCTACAAGAAAAAAAACACAAGCTTCATGTATTACAATCCAACAGAAATCAATACAATGTGTACCAGAGGTAAAAATGTAACATGGGAAACACTAGAAAATTAAAAATGAATTACAAAAAAACATCATTGAATCAACCGAAAACTAGGTACTAAACAAAACCACAATGTCAAGCCACCCTTGGAAACTCATGGTTCGACCCGAAGAAGAGTTAGTTGGAAAATCCCCTATTCCAACATCTCGAGTCTCAATGGTATATGCTCTAAAATTCCAATGAATCAAAAATGAAAAACCTATAACAATATTTTGTAATAAAACAAATTGGAAACACCAAACCAACCACCCTATTCGGTACACTACAGAGCTTGAAACACATTCCCAATCACCACGAAATGGATACAAGCCCTGGAAAAAACCTAATATCACATGAGAATGATTTCATCATCGATAAACCAATATGGCCCATTAATAAAATTGGATAACCAAACCAATAACATCAGAGTCAACAACAGATGTCAAGAATATACCATAAACCAAAACATACATTATAGGAGAAACATGACGTAAAAGGGAACAAAAAATATGCATTAACTCAAAAAATAGTCCAACAATTAAACAGAGGGTAGAATTTCAAAAATAGACCATGTAAAACCCAACAAGTACAAAATACCAAACAAAAATCCATATGATTCTATCTATGTGATATCATGTCTCATCCACAAAAAAAATATTGTTAATCAGGTAGAGCCATTGTAGAACATGGTTCCCTTTCCTTTACCCATGTCCTGGAAAATGAAATCCCAAAATTCCAAAAAAGGGACCAAGTAAGGTGTGATACATGAAGCCCATTAGGATACCACTATGAATATTTTTAAGGATTTTACCAATGAAAATCAAAAAACTAGTTTGAAAACATTTTTAAATTTGAAACCACTTAGAAGATATACCATTTCAAAACAAACCTTCAAAATCCATTTGGGCTTCCTTTATAAAGAAAAATCACTGTTTTCAAAAAAAATATCCAAAAAAGGCTCAAATATAAAAACAATGAGTCAATGAAAAACTTGATCAAACATAACCTTATGTAATATCAAATGTGATAAGAACACCATCATCATATATCCATATAACCATATAGATGGAAAATGACTAAAGAGGTATAATACATATCATCACATCAAATACCACTAATAAAATTCATAAAGAAGGTAAACCAATCTGGCATGAGTAATGTGAACCTAGGGTCTCTAACCATTTTCAAAACGTGAGTGAGTAAAATAGTATTCAAGCTATATAATCAATGAACGCTCTTGTGGTATTCTTTTGGCCTAACATGGAAGCTCAAATGAGCTTCCAACCCAGAGGCTCTCATGGTGCATTTGTGAAAAATAGAGGCTGACGCGATCCTCCCTATGATGTATCACCTAAAAATTTGGACAAAAAAATAAGAGATCTCATGGTCCTCTATTGGAATCTCACACATTCCTTTGAAAAATCCCCTTTCTCACAACCTAGTTAGCCCACATGCAACTCCATGAAAACACATCCAAAAACAAGCGCCCATATCAATCAAATATTAACACAATCCATTTTATAAAAAAAACATGCCTAATTTTATCAAGACACAATTTTCATGGAAAAACATGTTTAAAAAAACTTTATAAATCCTTTTAACATCATAAAACCTCTTTGATCCATTTTATCAAACACTTAGTGGGAATACATGAAACACATATTTGAAAAAAAACATTAAACACCAAAATTTCCAAACCAATACATTAAATAAATGAAACATGCAATAAAAACCAATAATAAATCATTTTAATTGAAATCATAAAAAAAACAAATGAAGATAATAAATTAAAATGTATTCAAGGAAAGCACATTTATATAGAGTCACCAACCTCATATTCAGCCAAAAGACAATATCCTACAAATAAAACCACATTAATAAGGTTAAACAATGATTCACACACCTAATCTATAAGAATCCAAACCAAAACACCAATTACAAAACTTAAATTCATTCAAAAAATCCCCATGGTTTGAGAACTCTATTAAAATCCAATAAAAAGTCTCGAGGAGGGGAAAGGAGGTTGAAATCATAAATGAATTGACATAGCTCAATAAAAACACTATTAAAAAAAGAATAAATCCATGAAGGATAGAGGGGGGGGGGGGGATATCCATGGCGATGGAGGTGGGGCTGCGTACATTGGTGGGGGTAAAATTAGGGTCAAATGCTAAAAATCCAATAGGGAAAAGTAGTAATTTTACATTTTTTAATGAGTTGGATAGGGTAGAACTATTTAATTGAATGATTAGTAACACTGTGTACAAACTGTATGGGTTCCACTATTGAAAGAAATAGGTTGTATGGATTTTTTTAGGCTATCATAGAGTATTATAAACCATGCTCAGATTGTGAAAAACCATTCTATCAAAAACTATAGAAACCCCTGCCCGGTTGGTGCACATTTTAGACAAACCATGTGCTAACTGTACAGCTGGCAATATCTTCCCAAAACATCTTGTTCTAACCCTCTACACCCAAGAACACTTCAAAAACAATCAGGGATAATTTAAAATTAAAATGAGACATACCAGTGACCTATTGGGTGTCACATTTATCTTTATAGATGCATTACCACAATAAAAAAATTAAAAGAATTAATTTAAAAGAAATATGGGACTAATGTAGATGGATTATGTGAAAATATATTATCACATGGTTACTCACCTATGAATAATCGTCTAAGTATAAACAAGGTATGCAATATGATAGAATGAAAATTTTAAGAACAATAATAAAATTCCTCATGTTAATATTAATTAAATACACCTTCCAATAAATGAGTTATATTATCTTGTATTTAAAGTTTCAGTTCATCGTAGGTTAAGGGTGCTTCTAATTATCAAAAAGTTTAAATACATACGGAGGGTCAAAATAAACAAAAAATTATTGGTTTTAATGAAGTAATTCTATTCCATACAAATTTTGAGGTAATTGTTGGGATATAAAAGTTAGGATTTCAATATTAGGGATTTCACCAAACAGATAAAGGAGCCACACAAAAATATTTGATAATACCATCAATATAAATAAATATTTATAAATTTCCTAGCCTTCGTGTAGGTTCTGAGAATGGAAATTGAGATCATTGACCCTAGAATGTCCTTACGACAGGACATTCTGAGTTTATAGTTGAGGGACTTTATGACTTAATAAAAAAGTGGGAGACTTAATGAGAAAACTAAAATTATTTCTTCTCATATATTTTCATAATCATTAATAAATTATTGATAATATTATTTTACTATTAAAAAAATGAAAAATGAAATCTTGAGAAAACTGTTATTATTTATTGACCTAGACCGTATCCTCATCAGTACAAACTTCCTAGAGTAGGGTAGTCTTTTTTGTGTTGCATTATAACTAAAAGGTTTATATTATATATTTTTGTCCCTTATTTTTCTTCATATACCTCAATAATACAGTGAAGGTTATATGTAATCCAAAAAAATATTTGTGGATAATGATTCTTGTAACACCCCAAAAATTTAAAATATATTTCTCTTAAATTAATTAAATGTCATTCATAGTTTATGATAAATTAATACCTAAGATTTAATGAATTGTAATATAGTTTACCATTATAACCAATCCATTAAAATAATGATATAAGTAATAATAACAATAATTTTCATAAAAATGTATAAAAGGGTTTATATGAAGAAAACATACTGATATACAGGTACTTAATTTTTATTAAATCCTTTATATGACTAAAAAATACATTTTTTCTCAAAAATGGGTTTTATGAGAAAGTAATATAAATAATTTTTTCCACTTTTAGAATTTTTTTAAATAATGAACCATAATTTTTAAATGATCATGTTGAAATTAACATAGGGTATTTTTTTGACATTTCGAAAAGGATTGAATTTTCAAGGAATATTAATTTTTTTTTTCAAATATTCTATTTTTTCTCATTAAATCGAATAATATAGAAGTCCCGTTCCATTTTTTATTTTTTAATAAATTTAAATTTGGTTAATTTTATTTATAATTATTTAATTAATTCAATTTTATTTGAAAACTTTATGATTTTAATATAAATTGATTTTTATTCTTAAAAACATGTTTTTTTTCTTCTAAAAATGACTTTTCATTACATTTTACGCATTCCTATTAATTTTTATTTAAGAAACCTACAGATGTAAGATATTTAAAAATGAATACCATATTTGGAATTATTAGGTTAAAATTTGGTAAATATGTCCCTTTTATTTTTGGTCAGTATGAATAGTAACCATAATAAATATTTATTACATTGGTAAGAGAGAATTGGGTAAAACTATATTTAAATAATGTTTTAAAGTCTCAAAATCAACCCAAAAATATTGTATATTTCATTGGATGATTATTTTTCATCCATTATCATCCAAAATTCATAAAATTGAAATTTTTCCTTTATTTTTTATGATGAAATATATAATATTCTTTTGTAATGAAAATAAAAAATATCACTCTCTTTATTTTAAATATATTTTATATATTCACCTAGAGATAAATTTTTTTGAATAAATAATAAATTATATTTTTATAATAATGAAATTATTTTTATTATGTAAAATTAATTTTACTTTTTAGTTATTTTATAATGACTGTTAACGCTTATACAATACTGACAAAATTCATGTGAACACAATAGAAATGTCCATTAAATGATATTAAAAATAGTAAAAAAAATTAATTTTATTGAAATATTGATTTCCATGAATTGTTTTAGATCAATATAAAATATTATTAATATTTATAAAGTTTATATTATACTTCCTTAACTATATTCAGGAATTTAATTTCAAATTAAATGAATTGTTTCAAAATTAAAAATAATGATATTTTAAGAAAATCAATATTCAATTAAATTAGTTAAAAATCATAAAAAAGATAAAGTTGGGAAAGAGGGATTAAATATGGTCTAATATGTTATAAATTTTCTATTTATATTCCAATAATAACCTTACTTTCCGAATTATAACATTTATATTGAAAGCATCATTACCACGGTTAAGGTTAAAATTGGGTAACCAAGGGGTTAATCTAAATGATATGGTTTAAAACGAAAAATAAATTTATCTAAATTTGATTGGTTTTAATATTTTGATCCTGTAATACTTATAGTAGAATTAATGTCACTTTTACCATTTTATGTATAGTAGACCTATATTATATTATAATATTTCCGGAATTTCTAAAAGTTCCCAACTCCTCTCTAATAAATGGACACCACTTCCCTCTCAGCATTACACCATGCTGAGCTATCTATATTGAAAAAAATGAAAAAAATTATATTACAAACTTCCATAGAAATAAATTATAGGTTATCTTCATCTTTAAATTCCATTCCAAGGGTCTTTAATAGGGGACATAATGTTGGCCTTTTGAAGAATAGATAATCATCCTACCCGACCATTTTAAATTTATTTCTTTTTCTAAATCCTAAAAATATGTGGTACTCATAATTATATAAAAATTTAATTATCATAAATACTCTAAAAATTCTATAATATAATGTAACCACTGTTAAAAACCTAATATTCCAACAAATGTGAAGTGAAAATATCGCTCTGGCATACATTTGGACTTCTATCTCCACGTAGTGATAAGCTTAATTTTCCATCACCATTTATAATAGATTGTTACAATGATATGTTTAATTTTTTTTAATTGGTATTTATAAAATAATTATTATTCTTGAATTGTAAATTCATATATACACTCTTATATCACAATCTATTTGAAATTGACGGCGTCAAACATGTGTACGTCTGGACTACCACCTCCCCAAAGTGATGTAATTTATTTTTAATATATGATTTACATGGATTGTAATAATTATGGTTTTAATGTATATATATTTTATTTGTGACATAATTATTTTTCTACAGTTATAAAATAATATTTATCTTTCTTTCCATTTAAGAAAATGAAAATAACATTCAAACCGCACGTACAACCTATCATCTTCATTATTGGTGTATATGAATTTTTATATATAAAATTTATGGATTACTATATGTATGTATATAATGAATATATATATTATATTTATATCATGAATGAAATTATTAATATTATGAAACTATGATCAATGTATAAGGACCAGAACAGGTAAACCTAATATTCTATGGAAAACGAAGAAGTTATCACCTGGAATAGTGAATTGAAAAAATAGGTGTTAATAAATGGGTGATAATATGTTATATGTAAATAAAATATAGAATTATATATGTGAATCCAGTTCTATAATATATTTATAATATTTATATTATTATTATATATTATATTTTAATTCATTTGAAGTAAGAAAAGACATGCGGTAAGGGATTTTTGTTTCGATCTCATTAGAATCTGAATTATTTATGATTGAATATACATTGAAGGAAATTATTAAATCAATTTTAGATAAATCCATTTAATTTTTTTATTATCTATTTATCCAAGAAATTTTCAAGAAATATTACCTTTTCCTTCTCTTTTGTACTTAAATTGACCAGAAAAATGTTAAAAAAACCCGATTAAAAATACTTTTTCATCCACAGCCAGGTTTTCTAAAAATGATTTCAAGAACATTTTTATACTATCCTATGTCTATTTAAATTAATTTTTAGCCATGTTTTATTTTTTTTAAAATTATTAAATGGAATTTTCTTTTCATTTTCCAAATAAGGTACTTTTGAATTTTCACCAAAAATGTGCAAGAAATATTTGTTTTAGCATACATTGAATGAACATAATTTTCGGTATCTATAATTATAAATTTTTAGAAGATTACATTTCGAAATTTTAGGGTTATATTAAAATAAAATGATTTCTTAAAATTTTGTGAATATTTTAGTTTTAAATAAGTGCTTTTAAAATAAAAGGGTATTTTCCTCAGAAATAAATTTATATATCTTTTCATGAAATATCGAAACTATGATAACATGCTCAAATTTTAATTATAATTTACTAGGTATATGATCCGATGATACCATCCAAATTAATTCTCTATATGTTCTATGATTATGGTGATGATATGTTTACAAAAATCATTTATTTTCCATGGGTAATGTTATAATGATATGATAAATGTTTTATGATATTTTTTCATTTATATGAATTTATTATAGTCATGTAATGACTATGTATGTTATTTATCTCAAATACATTGGGTAATGTGATATTTTTATCTCATGAGTTGATGATGATAAGAATGGACATGATTTTGAAAATATTTTTCCACATATTAATGTATGTGTATGATTTATTCTAACCATGATCATTGGAATATTCGAGGACATGTTTGTGAATATATTTTTTCACATTTTGATACATTAGAAATATCAATTTCTAGATATACTCAAAATATTATGAATGAATGTGATTGTGTTTAGATATGTTCACAAAATTATTATTTATTATGATTTGATGCAATATATCTGTGTCACGAATCTTTAACGGTGAATACTTCTTCAAAACTCATATTGGTTATACCTCAATATATGAATTGATATTGGGTTATATGATCTATATATTTTTTTTGTTTTGAATATTTCACTTTGGGAAGATGCACATGAATATGTTATCACACCCTTATTATCTTCTTATGCATTAATGATTGATATCTCCCATGTTTACCTTAGGGGGAATTTGAGTTCACCATTTCATATGGTCTTCATCCATAGAATTTTATGGAATGTTATAAGCTTGACTAGTCTATAAAGGTAACATATGTAAATGAATTTCTTTGGGTAGATGAATATTTAAATTAATTAAGAACTTTATGTATCAAGTCTCTAAAGAAAATAAAACATCATGGTACTTAGGGTTGTACTATTGTAAAAAAATTGAATTTTCAACTAAAATTATTTAATATTTATGTATGTTATTCCTAGGTTACTTCAATTGGAATAAAATTTAGTTATAGTGAATCATTATATATCAAGGTTATAAATATGTGGTGAAAAACTTGTGGATAAGTTTAATTATAGGATAACATCAAGATGATTTAGTAAAGTAGATATTGTAACATACAAGGTAAATAATGAATATGAAATGTTCATATATATTAATATTTGTGAATAAAATATTAATATTACTTTAAAGGGGATGCTATGTTTGATGGCGTAACCAATACGCAACAACGAGTTTCTTTGAAATCTTACGTTGCACACTAATAATATAATAATATTATTTTAAATGGTAGTTAATGCAGAGCCATTGTAATAGAGGGAATGAACATAACTAACTACAAAATGATTATATATGTTTGTTAAATATTTTAACAAATACCCAATAAATGATACTGGCTTAAAATGCGAATAAATCTAATTTTAAGCATAAATATTCTAATATTCATTAAAAGGTCGATTAACCACCTTTTGATGGAGAACCCTTTTTAAATCTAACTTCTTTCAAGTTCATATGTTATATTTGAAAAAATAAATTCTTTCTTTAGAATTGGGACATCAAAATTTACTTTGTGTAATTTTTTTTATTTTTCTGATAAAGTTCATTTTTTAATGAATAGTGAAAATGCTATATTTTAATTCAAAACCTCCTTTTAATCTAATTTATTTACATGGTTATATTATCTTTTTAATTGGATTTAAAGTTTAGTTAAAATATATTTTTACCATTTAATAAAATGGTGGTCATTGTAATTTATTTCACTTTGAAATTAGACATAAACAAGTGTCAATCTTTTGATAGATATTGTTTCTTAAAAACAAGCTATTTATATTTACAACGGGAATTAATTATAAAATTAATTAATGAAACTTATATGTTTTCAATATGGAAAATGGAAATCATTTTTAAATTTGAAATATCAAATTTACTTTGGATAAATATTTTGTATTTTTCTGACAAATGTTAATTTTTAATGAATAGTGAAAAATACTGCATTTTACTTCAAAACTACATTTTCATATAATTTAATTATATTTTTAGATTGTCATTTTAATTGGTTTTAAAGTTTAATTGAATTATATTTTTATCAATTAATAAAATGTTGTTCAATGGAATAAATTTCACTTTTCAATTGGACGTAAAAAAAAGTCAATCTTTTGATAAATTTTACTTCTTAAAAACCTGTCTTTGGTTGTGAGAATGATAATTATTATTAAATTAATTACTGAAATTTCTGTGTTTTGAATTTGGTAAAATGGATTCCATATTTGGAATCAGAATGTACAAATTATTTAATTAACATTCTTTTGTTTTTGGACATTATGAATTTTAACGACGGTAATTATATTTAATTATCGCGATTAATTAGTAATCGGGTAGTCAAGGGTAAATAAATAATATCATAATAATAAAAAATAACACCAAAATGTGTCCAAATCCTCTTTTTCGAGTCATGTCCAACCATGGGAATATTTTTACAAAACTTGAGGGCCCATGGAGTCACATGGGTGTGATAGTGACATTTATGACTTTATTTTAAAAAAAAGAGAAATATAACAAAGGATTGTATATCCTAAGTAAAAAAATTTTAATTTTGTTTTCATAAATGATCTCTTAGAATATAAATAGTTATTTGAAAGATAAAAATATTTTCTTGCATCATGGTATTTGTTTTGAAATTTTTAGACATTAAATAAATAAATTTATTTATGACACCATAATGATGTTGTGGATACCTCATTAATGAGTGATTTAAATAAACTGATAAGGATGTGGTAAATTATAAGACTTAAACTTTTCTAAAACCTATTTTATGGGTTAATTTAGAACCCTTATCACCTTATCCTTTACATATATCATTTTGGTACCTTTAAAATCATAATTTTTTTTATAATAATGTAACATTTCAAGACTTTCCAAAAGTGACCCTCCTCCATCTTAAAAAAGGACACCACCTCTTCCACCTTACCCACACCTCTAAATCCCTAGGATTTTCTAAACACTGCTCATATTATCTCTCCACATCCCTGTATTAATCCTAGAATCCTCACTTTGGGCATAAGTCTTTCCAAGGAATCTTTCGGCTCAAATCAAAAAGAGTTACCCGATTTAGAGGTAATGTCTTCTCTCAAGTTTCATTCTTTTATTTTCCTTCTTAACTCACCACTATCTTATTATTATTTGATGCAATAATAACACTAGTATCCTGAATATACTATGATGTTTTTATGATAAGGATTATACCTACACTTAGACACACCTCCATATAATGGTAAAAGAACATATTGTTTCTGTGGGTTGCGAATTACAGCCTCACGAAACGATGATTGTTCAATCTTCTTGTAACACCTGTCATGGTGTCCATTTTTATGGAAAAATATTTATATATGATAAATATTATAATTATTTCCTCTCTATGGTTCAGTAATTATATTTAAATCATACCTTTATGCTTGGAATGTTGTGCAAATGCGATAATTTCATATGAGGAAGTGTGGACAGCTGCCCCCTCAAGTGATGTGACTCATTCATTCCAAAAATGGAATTTATAAATAATGTAATTAATGAACTTATGTTACCTATATAGAATATATATTATACTGTAATTATAAAATATCTATGTCTAATTGTGTTTTAATGTCCATTAATATGACAAAAAAATGAAAGTAGCGTTCATGCGTACGTACAACGTACCATCTCTATGAATGGTACATTTCATTTCTTATCTCCAAACATTATGGAATATTATTAAATACATATATACTGGATATATATTATATTTAAATCATGAACACCATTCTGGAGATGATTTAATTATAACTATATGGACAATTCTCTTTAAACAAGTTTATTTTTGACTCATGTACCGAACATCGACAAAATGTATGATATGAACTGAAATAATTAAATAATTATTATAACATGATAATATGTGATATGAATTTAATAATAAACTTTAAAGGAAGTCCTTAAGAAATTATAAATTCACCAATGTTTATTATTCAGGAATATAATGAAATGAACAAGACAAGTCGGACTTGAGGTAAGGAGATTTCTTATCTCACTTTTAATTCCTTGAGATTTCCATTGTTTTCCACTTATTTGTTGCATTTGGTTTATTGTGTACTTAAATTTCATATATATTATCATGAATATATTTATATTCATGGTATTATGTGATTCTTTTGGTGTTTATTATCTTTTGGTCATATGACTCGTTTTATTACAACGAGGTAAGGGTTTTTTTCTCACTATTTATTCCCATGATATTCATGCTATATTTGTCACTATTGCCTTTTAGTGGTGTATGTACATACCATAATTATAATATTTGTGTAATATAACTTCGTTTATGGTTATTTACATCAACATTATATAGTCCTTCTTTCATGGGGTGTTCGTTTCGAATGTTACACAAATCGATAAGGGAACCTTTCACCCTCCTCTTTTTAGAAGACTTATTTTTGTTAGGTATTTTAATTAACATATTATTAATATTGGGATATGTTCTTATATATCCTTATTGCTAAAAAATTTATGTCCAAGTGATGAGATTCCCTTTTTATCTCTCATCAACTCATTTTCTGAATTTTAAAGTGATGATGTTAGGCTGCCGAATTTCTGTAAGGGAACTTCTTAACCCAATTTAAATTATTTGGGTTAAACCTCTACTTCATGATTATTTCGTAATATGAATATGTGTGGATGAACTATGATTTTTTTACACTTATTATCTACTTATATTGGGTGTATTTATATTTTTCACACATAATTATGTAATTGATGTATCCTTAATCTAATGATACCGTCTTTGTACGGGACTTCGTCACAAATCTCATTTCGTTGAGGCATACTTCCATTTATATACAACCTTATTTTATTAGTTGTATAATAAACCATTTTTACTTTTATTTTCATTCAAAAGAAATCATTTTACATGAAGCATTTTACTAAATGTCAAAAGGAATGTTTTTGTCTTATGTATGCGGCGACAACAACTTCTCTACCGTCAGGACCATTATTTGAGTTTCAGATTCTTCTACAAGCCATAACTTTTTTAAATGAAAAATAAATACCATGTTTTACTTTTATTTTATTTTGGTATTGAAAATGGTTTTGATAATGTTTTGATTATATCAATGTGTTGTATTGATATCTTGTGATTGAAATGTTGAATTGTTATGTTTCCTTTATGCATGTTTTATGTGATATGATTATGTTATAGTTCTTGTAAATTGTGTATGAAGTTGGGTGGTTCCATGATAAACTTGGGGCAGGTGAGCCCGAGATATCTCTCTTTAGTATTGGGGAACGCGAAGCAGTTAAACGATATAGTTTCTCTGAAGAGATTTAGGGAATATGCTGTGATGGGTATTCCAAACGTAACCATGAGGGTTACTCCATTAGTAAGAATGTTATGAATGCCTCAAGTTACCTTTATGTATTATTATTTCGATTAGTTATTAATAAATCTTATGATCTCATGAGTTATGTTAAAAGGCTTATGTTATGTATATATTGATGATCTAGTTTTTTCTTTCTTTGCGTATCCCTTACTGAGATTTTTATGCTCATCCCAAGTTTTTGAAATGTTTTTCATAGGATATAAAGTGGAATTGGGTCAAGGATGGGGTCAAGGAAATGTAATGCTGTCTAAAACATGAAACTAGACATGAATCTTTTGTTCAAGAGTTTTTTTTTGGGAAAAAAATGGAAACTGAGTAGATGTGTCTACTTTGTAATAATTAAGATGTAATAGTTATGTCTTAATTCTCTAAAACTCTAAACCTAAAAAGATCATGAATGCAAATTATTCATTTAATTCATGATTATGTAATGTTTTATTTCTGGGTCCTTATAGTTGGTATCATAGGTTGGTTTAGATAACTTTTGAGGTTAGGGTATTTTTTAAGCTTAAGTGACATTACCATAATGGTTAGGATTTCAGAAAGAGTCATAGTTTTTTTAGATAATGTGAATGAGTTTAAGATAACATGAATAATTATAACTTAGTATTATATGATTATTTTATTGACATACTCACACTGACCTTTTTGAATTTAGTAAATTGCTAGATATAGCAGGAACCAAAGTAATAGTGGATGTAAAGAAAACTGTGATGATTTTCCGAATGAGCAACTGAATGATATGGGAGCAAAAATGAGAACTCTTGTGGTCATTCTCAACCAACTATTTGGAGTCTTTATTGATCACCTAAATCTTAGTGATTTTCATAAGGCATCATATATGTGAGAAACAAAACCCTACAGAAGTTCAGGTAATAATCATAAAGGTAAGTGTGTTCAAGAACCTATGTGTCAAAGATGTGGAAAGAAACACCTAGGAGAATGTTTCAAAGGGATAGAAAGACTCTATAGATGTGGAAATGAAGGTCATAAAGAAAGAACCTGTCCTAGAAAAAGGAAGCATATAGTTGACTCTAAGAAAGGGAAAGAAGTTCTTTCTGAATGATCAATTGAATGTTTTAAATGTGGTGTGCATGGTCATTATGAAAACACATGTCCTACGATGAAGTTTCGGGAATGGGATCACCATAATCATAATAATATTTGTTTACCAATACCTAATGCCATTCTGATTGAGAATAAAAAAACTGACAATGACCAATGAAAGTTATGGATTATTTCCTAAAATATGTTTTCTATTATTGAATCTTAGGATATGAATCATGATTTTGTTTGTAGGAAAGAAGTATTTCAGAATTAGTTGGAAAGAAATGGTTGATGGATGATGAAGATTATTGAATGAGTAAGAAGTCAACATATAAGGGATTCAAGAGTTATGGTAGATTTTAGGATGGTTAAATGATTAAAAGTATTAAGGATATTTTGATAATGGGATTACATTAGAAGGCTTTTTATAGTATGTATAACCCTGATGTTTGATAAATGAAAATTTTATTCAAGGAATAATTATCTTTTATTTTGTGGATATAGTTTTAAAGAATCATTTGGGTTTATATGATCCTTGAATTTGTGGCAATTACCGGTTAATACATTTTGGGATGAAAAACGAAAGTTATTAGTTAAACTTTGTGGTTAAAATATTTTATGGTTATTTTTAATGAATTTATCTCTTTTTGGTGAATGTTATAAAATTATATAGTTTTTTAAAAAGGGAAAACATGCAGACAATGTGACAACCCGTTGCGTCGGATGAAGCTGTGGGAATTGAACCCACAACTAATGTGCGACTAGTATTTATAACCTTCCACTAGGCTACATGAAGTCCCTGGTTAGTATGACTTATTATTTTTAGTCAGATGATTTTATGAATTAAGAATAAGTTGATTTTGGATATCTATTGAAATGATTAACCTATCATGGAGGATACATGATTAGGTTTATTACTTTTCACTTTGAGACTTTAAGAGTAACTGATGTTATTCAGAGATAAATGTTACAATTTATCTTAGAAGACTATGTGATTAAATCCTTCTGAGATTTGGGTTTAAATATTAGTTTGTAATACTTTAAAGAATTTTAGGGACATCTAATTATTGAAAGGTCTTTGATGAACTTTGGGTTTTGTTGGAGAAATTTTGGAGATTAATAGTAGTTTTTCTTTTTTTGAAAGATTATCCTTTTTGGGGATTATCTGATCTTGTACAAACCATTTTGGTTTTGGTTAAGGTCTAAAGACATGGGAAATATATAGTTCATCTTTTATGGATTATGTGATTCTCTTGATGTTGATTATAACACTCTTAATGTGAACAAGTCATCCTAAATAATCATCTTTTGGAGAAAATATGATTTTGTGTTAGAAATATAGTATGATATGAAAGTCTACATGAAAAGTGATTAGTTTAACTTATGTTTTAGTTAATCTTATAAATAAATTACTCAATGAAAAGTAATATAAAACAAAGACGTTTTCTGTTAACTTTTCCTACTGGGGAATCAAATACCATTTAACACATCACAATTTTGTGGTTTTCTTGTTGTTAACTTTCTCTTAAACATGTTTTCTATCACTCTCCATCATAACTTTATGGTTTGTTTCTCCTCAATATCCATGTTTTCTTAGAATCCATGAATGGGTTATTTTAGGTGTCCATTGTACTTCTTTTTTTTTATTTTAAAGTGATAATTTTATTTATTCCTTTTCTGATGTGAGGCTTTAAATAAAGTTTCTGATCCCAATTTTAAAATTTTGAGGACACAATTACCAAAGGGGGGGGGAGGATGTAACATACCTGGTAAATAATGAATATTAAATGTTCATATGTATTGATATTTTTGAATAAAATATTAATATTACTTTAAAGGGTATTCTATGTTCGATGGCGTACCCAATACGCAACAACGAGTTTCTTTGAAGTCTTACGTTGCACACAAATAATATAATAATATTATCTTAATTGGTAGTTAACACCTAGTCATTGTAATAGAGGAAATGAACAGAACTAACTAAAAAATGAATATATTTTTTTGTTAAATATTTTATCAATTACCCAATAAACGATAGAGGCTTAAAATGCGAATGAATCCAATTTTAAGCATAAATATTCTAATATTATTTAAAAGGTCAATTAACTGCCTTTTGATGGAGAACCCTTTTTAAATATAATTTTTGTCAATTTTTAATGTTATATTTGACACAATAAAATCCTTTTTTAGAATCACGACATCAAAATTTACTTTATGTAAATTTTTGTTATTTATCCGATGAAGTTCATTTTTAATGAATACTGAAAATGCTGTATTTTAATTCAAAACATCCTTTTAATGTAATTTATTTTTATGGTTAGATTATATTTTTAATTCGGTTTAACTTGCATTTAAAAAATATTTTTACCATTTAATCCAATGCTGGTCATTGGAATTAATTTCACTTTGAAATTGGACATAAACAAGTGTCAATCTTTTGGTAGATATTGTTTCTTAAAAAAATTCTATTAGTCTTGACAGCGGGAATTAATTATAAAATTAATTAATAAAACTTCTATGTTTTGAATTTGGAATATAAAATTTACTTTGGATAAATTTTTGGTATTTTTCTACCAAATGTTAATTTTTAATGAATAGGGGAAAATACTGCATTTTACTTCAAAACAGTTTTTTCATCTAATTTAATTATATAGTTAGATTTTTATTTTAATTGGTTTTAAAGTGTAATTGAATTATATTTTTATCACTTAATATAGTGTTGTTCATTGGAAGTAATTTCACTTTTCAATTGAATGTAAAAACAAGTCAATCTTTTGATAAATTTTACTTCTTAAAAACCCATCTTTGGTTGTGACAAAGAGAATTATTTTTAAATTAACTAATGAAATTTCTGTGTTTGTAATTTGGTAAAATGTATTCCATATTTAGAATCATAATGTACAAATTATGTAATTAATATTCTTTTGTTTTTTGACATTATTAATAGTAATGATAATAATTATCTTTAATTATGGTGATTAATTAGTAATCGGGTAGATAAGGGTAATAAAATAATATCATAATAATATAAAATAACCCCAACGTGCGTCCAAATACTCTTTTTTGAGTCATGGACGACCATGGAAATCTTTTTACCAAACATGAGGTCCCATGGAGTCACATGGGAGTGGTAGTGACATTTATGACTTTATTTTTTAAAAAGAAATGAAATATAACAAAGGTTTGTATATCCTAAGTAAAACAATTTTAATTTTGTTTACATAAATGATATATTAGACTATAAATATTCATTGTAAATATAAAATTATTTCCTACATCATTGTATTTGTCTTAAAATTTTTAGACATTAAATAAATTAATTTATTTATGACACCCTGATGATGTAGTGGTTACCTCATTAATGAACGATTTAAAAAAATGAAAATATAAGGTAAAATATAAGACTTACACTAGTTGAAAACATATTGGATGGGAAGATTTAGAACCTTTATCACCTTATCCTCAAAATATATCATTGTGGGACCTTTAAAATCTTAAAACCATTTTATAATAAAGTAACATTTCAAGCCTTTCCAAAATTGACCCTCCTCCCTCTTATAAAAGGTCCCCACCTCTACCCGCTTACCCACACCTATCAAGCCCTTGTCTCGTCTAAACTATGCTTATATTATCTCTCCACATCCCTCTACTATTCCTAGAAGCCTCACTTTGGGCAGAAGTCTTTCCAAGGAAGCCTTTGGCTCAAATCAAAAAGAGTTACCCAATTTAGAGGTAATGTCTTCTCTCGAGTTTCGTTCTTTTATTTTCCTTCTTCACTGAACACTATATTATTTTTATTTGATCCCATAATAATAAAAGTATCATAAATATACTAGGATTTTGTCATTATAAGGATTCTACCTACACTTACACACACCTCCGTCTAATGGTTAAAAAACTTACCGTTTCTGTGGGTGGTGAATTACTGCCTCACGAAACGATGATTGTTCAATCTTCTTATAACACATCTCATGGTGGCCATTATGATGGAACTATATTTATATATGATAAATATTATATTTATTTACTCTCTATTATTCTTTATTTATATTTTAAACATACCTTTATTCTTTTCATGTTGTGAAAATGTGATAATTTCATATGAGAAAGTGTGGACAAAAGCCCCCTCAAGTGATGTGACTCGTTCATGCCAAACATAGAATTTATAAAGAATTTAATTAATTAAATTATTTTACCTATATAAATTATATATTATAATGGAATTATAATATATCTATTTCTAATTTGTTTTTAATTTCCATTAATATGAAAAAATGAAAGTAGCGTTCATGCGTACGTACGACCTATCGTCTCCATGAACGGTACATTTCATTTATTATCTCCAAACATTTTGGAATATTATTAAATACATATATACTGGATATATATGATATTTAAATCATGAAAACTATTCCGGAGATGATGTACTTATAACTACATGGACAATTATCTTCAAACAATTTAATTTTTGACTCATGTTCCGAACATCGACAAAACATATGTTATGAACTCACATAATTAACTAATTATTATAACATGATAATATGTGATATGTATTTAATAATAAACTATAAAGTATGTACTTAAGAAATTATAAATTTACCAAAGTTTATTATTCATGAATATAAAGAAACAGACAAGACAACTCGGACTTGAGGTAAGGGGATTTCTTATCTCACATTTAATTCCGCGAGATTTCCATTATTCGCCACTTATTTATTTCATGTGGTGTATTGTGTACTGAACATTCATATATATTATCATGATTATATTTATATTCATTTTATTATGTGGTTCATTTGGTTTTTATTATCTTTTGGTCATACAAATCGATTTATTACAATGACGTAAGGGTTTTTTCTCACTATTTATTCCTATGAGATTCATGATATATTTGTCACTATCGCCATTGAGTGGTGTATGTACTGACAATTATTATACTATTTGTGTAATATAAACTCGTTTATGGGTATTTACATCAACATTGTATAGTCATTCTTTCATGGGGAGTTCGTTTCGAAAGTTACCCAAATCGGTAATGGAACCATTCACCCTCCTCTTTTTAAAAGACATATTTTTGTTAGGTCTTTTAATTTACATCTTCTTAATGTAAGGATATTTTCTTATATATCCTTATTGAGGTAAATTTTATGTCCACGTGATTAGATACCCTTGTTATCTCTCATTAACTCATTTTATGAATTTTAATGTGATGCCGTTAGGCTGTCGAATATCTGTAAGGGAACTTCTTAAAAGAATTTCAATTACATGGGTTAAGCCTCTACTTCTTGATTATTTTGTACAATGAATATGTGTCAATGACATCTGATTTTTTTATACATAATATCCAATTATATTGGGTTTATTTATATTTTTCACACATAATTATGTAATTGATTTATCCTTAATCTAAGGATACCTTCTTTGTACGGGACTTCGTCTCAAATCTCCTTTTGTTGAGGTATACTTCCATTTATATACGACCTTATTTTATTAGTTGTATAATAAAATATTTTAAATTTTAATTTCATTAAATAAGGAATCTTTTTACATGATGTGTTTTACTAAATGTTAAAAGGAATGTTTTTGTCTTTAGTATGCAGCGACAATTTCTTCTCCACCACTGTGACAATTATTTGAGTTTCATCTTCCTCTACCAGCCACAACTTTTCTAAATGAAAAATAAATACCATATTTTACATTTCTTTTATCTTGGTATTAAAAATGTTTTTGATAATGTTTTGATTATATCAATGTGTTGTATTGATATATTGTGATTGAAATGTGGAAATGTTATGTTTCCTTTATGCATGTTTTATGTGATACGATTATATTATGGTTCTTGGGAATTGTGTATGAAGTTGGGTGCTTCTGTAATAAACTAAGGGTGGGTGATCCCAAGATAGCTCTCCAATGCATTTGGTAATTAAAAGGAGTTAAATGCTACGGTTTCTCCGAAGACATTTATAGAATATACTGTGATGGGTATTCCAAGCGTAACCATTAGGGTTACTCCCTACGTAAAAATGTAATGAATGCCTCAAGTTACCTTTATGTCTTATGATTTCTATGAGTTATTCATAAATCTTATGATTTCATGAGATATGTTTAGAAGCTTATGTTATGTATATATTTATGATCTAATGTTTTCATTCTTTGTGTATACCTTACTGAGCTTTTTATGCTCATGCCAAGTTTTTGAAATGTTTTTCATAGGGCATAAAGTGGAATAGGGTCAAGGATGGGATCAAGGAAATGTAATTCTGTCTAAAACATGGATATAGATATGACTCTTTTGTTCAAAAGCTTTTATTTTGTGAAAAAAAGGAAACTGAGTAGATGTGTCTACTTTGTAATAATTGAGATGTAATATTTATGTCCTAATTCTCTAAAACTCTAAACCTAAAAAGATCATCAATGTGAATTATTCATTTAATTTCGGATTATGTAATGTTATAAGTACGGTTCCTTATAAATATTGTGTGGGATTCCTTAAAAATACATTAATATCTAGATACTGGGATGTGAATGTGGCTATGTCATAGATTAATCTTAGGGTAAAAACTCTAAATATGGTGGATTGGGTATTAACTGAATCATCCCTAGTGCTACATGAGTGGGCATAATATTATACAGCTGGTTAGACCTATATGAGGGATATTCTTGGTATAATTTCTATTTTTCTATAAACCATTAAGAATTATTTGAATATATGATCACCATGGGTGACTTGGTTCAAACCTAAGGTATCATAGGTTGTTAATAAGGTGTCATAAAATAAGACATATCTTGATTTTTTTCTTGAATATATGATTTTTGATTTGGATTACTGTATGTATTTACATAATGTTTTGGGTTTTAGTCAACGTCTAGAACCAAAAGGAATTGTGTAAATAATCAATGTGATGAAAAGGGAAATAATCATCCTCAAGAGAAACCAAATATATTGGGAGATATAATGTAATATAGTTTGACTACGATCACATAACTCTCGCAAGATATGAATGGTAACATGGATAATGTGGAGAATATGAATTCCTCATAGAGGGAGTAAAAGTCCAAAAATTATTTTATGTGAAGACATAATTCATACACTTATGGGTCTTATGATCCACTAGTTTTTGAGAAATAGTTCCATGTGGTCAAAAATATTTTTTTTTATTTCTTATTGCTTGGACCATGATGATATTTTCTTATCATTATTTTACTTAGAATTTGAAGCTAATAAATGGTGGAATCTTATTAAAAATATGAGGCAAGTGGAAGA
The DNA here is from genome assembly GCA_963277665.1 of Viscum album. Taxonomy (NCBI): domain Eukaryota; kingdom Viridiplantae; phylum Streptophyta; class Magnoliopsida; order Santalales; family Viscaceae; genus Viscum; species Viscum album. The sequence goes on from OY728121.1 coordinate 820,001,627, forward strand.
AATAAAATCAATAGATTGGGATGTCTTTAAGTGGGTATTTCTCAATAAATATTTTTTAAAATTATTCATACAAATATGTAAAGGTACATTTTGGAGCTGAAACAGAAGGAAGATAAATCCATTACTAACTACGAAGTGAAATTTATAATACATTCAAGCTATGTTGTTTTTCTTTGTAATATACCTTTTGAGAAAAATTGACCAATTATTTTTGATATTAAAACCAATTATTTAAATAGAGTTAACAATAAGATACTTATAAAACTATTAATAAATCATTCACTGTTCTGTAATGGTATAAATAGAGGGTGGTAAATCAAATCATTGTTTTAGTTTTAGTGACAAGAAGGGAACATAAAGTATAATGGAACCTATAATGGTAAATATATAATTGGAATGAAATTAAAACCACTCACATGAAAATAATACGGGGAGATAATATTAGAAATATACAAAAAGGGACTTGGAAATGCCTAAATTGTGAAAAGGATGGCCATTGAGACAATTATTGTGGACAGGTAATAAAAATTTAAGAAAATGAAACAAAGGAGAAAAAGGACTCAAATAATGAATTTTAATTCTTTAGATGCAAGGATAATAGGAATTATGAGAATAAATTCTCTAATCAAATAAATCATTTGGATAGTTTGCCTTAACAACCCCTTCAGAAAATGGATAAATGGGAAGCCTTTGTAATCATAACTGAAGTTGTTTAGGAGAATGATGTGGTGAAATGTACATTGACCATCCACTCTATAGCTTAAAATGTTTTATTTCATTATTTATATACCCACAATTTAATATATGAAGAATTTTATAAGGGTATAATGTCCCCATTATAATTATTAGATGTTGATTAAGATGTAAAAATAATAATGGAAATATGACTATATCTTAATTCTATAGCACCTCTATGATAGAAATTTATGGGAATTTACTTCCAAATAATATTTTGATTATCCCTCTAGTTTATTTTGAGGTGATATTTTGAATTAATTGAATCCATCACTATATATCCCTTATTAATTTCCAAGGAATGGAAATAAAATTTGATATTCCAAATTTGGAAATAATTATCATTGGGTGTGAGGATAAACCTAAACATCAAATGGATTTTAATTCCATTATATTGTTCTTATTTATTATTTATGAGTGATAATTTTTTAAAATGGTTTTGGAGAGACTCAACATAAATTATATATCTATTTTTATGGAATAAGCTAGTGTATTTCATGAAAACATTAATAGTCTTCCCCTAAATCATGAATTTGATTTTTCAACTGAACTAATAAATTTTTCTTCACATATATCAAAGACAAAATATTTAATGACAGTACTTGAGTTGTAGGAATTGAAGAAGAGACTCTCAAAGAGCATGGAAAAGGGATTTAATTGGTCTGATACTTCACCATGAAGTGCAAAGAGTCTTTTTATCAAGAAAAAATAAGGTAAAATGAGTCATTTCATTGATTATCAAGAATATAAAAAGATCACTATCATGAATAAGTATATTTTACCTTGTATTGATGATTTTTTGATCAATATCATAGAAATAAATATTTTTACATGATTGATCTTTGATATGTATATCATCAATTATGGGTCAAGAAAGGAGAAATATCATAGACAACTTTTTGTATAAGGTATGGCCATTATTAATTTATAATAATGCCATTTGGACTTAACAATTTCAAAACAATCCCCATTGATTTAATAAATAGGGTGTACATAGACTACCTTTATTAGTTTGTTGTTTTCTTTATATACTATATTTTATATATTAAATGAGAAAGAAATAATTTGACTAACATTTTAGGATAGTGATGAATAAACTGAGGAAGGAGAATTTATATTCAAAATTTACTATTTGTGAATTTTAGAAATAAATAACCTCATTTTTTTGATATATAATTAAATGGTAGAGTGTTTTAGTAGATTCATCAAAGAAAATGTTATTGAACAATAACCAAAACTCACTATAGTAATAAAGATACACCATATTTATCTTTACATGAATATATAGTTGAATAGTATCTGAGAAAGAAATAATTTATCCCCATTCCTAATGATTTCAAGATATATATTCTAAAAATAGATAAAAAATGGTTCTCTATCAATACTCATCATGAAAAAACTTTCATAGTCTTTCTGAAGTAGTGCATTAGCCACCTTCTTCACCTTTCTTGGGTGGTAATGTGTTAACAAGTCATAATTTTGATCATCTACAACCCTATTATCTGGTTCATATTTTACAATGTCCTTAGGAATATGTACTTTATGATTTTTTATCAATATGTATATATAAAAATTCACCATAGTGATAATATCTGATGAAGGATCTATTTTAAAAAGTTAATTGTTTTTTCTTATCTATTCAACTTGGAAGTATAAAGATGTATTGATATATGAAGAGTATCTCTGGTGGGACAACATTCAACGAGATATTTCAGAGTATGTACCTCAATACTTGATATGTCAAAAATTTAAGTTTAAGAGATAGAAATATAAGGATATGTTACACCAATAACACATAATAAAATGTAAATTTGAAGATATTACCATGGATTTAGTCATCAGATTCCGTAAAAACGTATATAGAGAAAAGTGATAATTGGTTTTTAGTTAAAAAAATTTCAAATTCAGCACATTTTATTGTGATAAGATAAGACTTATATCTTTATTATCTCACCATGATATACATTAATGTAGTGGAAAGGTTTCATGGAGTACCACATTATGTTGTATCTGATCTGGATATGGGGTTCAATTTTAATTTTTAGAGAATTATTCAAGAGTCTCTTGTCGGAGAGTTGAGCTCAGTACTTCATATCATGCTCCTGTAGATTATTATTCGGATATGGCCATTAAAAATCTATAATAAATGTTGAGTACTTGTTATTTGGATTTCAAATATTGTTTGGGATCAACATCTTCCTCAACTAGAATTTTCTTAAAATATTATCTCTTCTTTAATCATACAAATGGTTCCTCATGAATTTTTATATATAAATAAGTAAATAACACCAATGGGTTGGTATGTAGTTGGATAATTAATCATATTGGAACCCGTTATAGTTGAGGAAATATCCTAGAAGATTAGAGCTATTTAGTACCACATCATGGAAACAGAAAATCAATAAAAAGTTAATTCTGAAAATTATGTGTATGATTTAGAGTTTGAATTTGGTGATAAGGTATTCCTATGGATAACTTCTCATAATATATTTTTGTGATTTTTAAATAAGGTAAATTTGATCTCTAGATATCCGAGTCCCTTTGAAACTCTTGATCACATTAGGATATTTTCTTATCGCTAGGAACTTCCATTGAACCTCTCTCATGTTCATGATGAATTACATTATCTACTTTGAGGAAGTATATACTTTATCGTTCACATGTACAAAACTTATAGGTACTACCACTATAAAATGATCTATCTTATGAGGAACTACCAATGGATATTTTGGATCAAAGTATGAAAGTGTTGATAAAACAGAACACTCATGTTTTAAATGTTTTGTGGTGAAACTAAAAGGTTGAAAAAGATATATAAGAACTAGAATATGTGATTAGGTAGAAGTATCTTTATATTTCTTATAGTAGTGATGAAATCTTTAGGGAGATTTTTTTATAAAGGGGTAAAATGTAACACCATGAGATTTTATGATTTATTTCTCTTTAAAAAAATTTAATTTCATTAATATATTGTGATACACCCAAACTTGTGTTTAAATGAACAAAAACATATAATACCAATATAATGTAGCTATTAAATTGGTGATATAAAATGGACTAACCATATTTGAAAAAAAAAATTCTAAAGGTTTTATATAAGGAAAATATATTAATATGTAAGAACAATATTTTTATTAAAGTCCTTACATGCTTCAAAAATAAATTTTTCCCAAAAAAGGTTCTTATTTATTTTTTTGAAAAAAATAAAATAATTAATTTTTACAGTTTTTTATTATTTATTTGAAAAAAGTGAACATCTTTTTTGAAATAAACATGTGAAAATAGAATTAAGGTGAAATTTTGATAATTTTATAAAATCATTGATTTTTATGTTCATATTACAAATTTTATTTATAACAATGTAAATAATTCAATTTTAATCAGAAATATTCATGATTGGGATATAAGTTATTTTTTTCATGAAAACAAATTTTTCTAAAAAATATTTTTCGTTGTGTTTTGCGCATTAATTTTAAAATTTATTTCAAAATTATAGAGATTGAATATTGAAAACTTATTACCATATTATGAATTATTATATAAAAATTCTATAATTATTTCCCTTTTTAGGTCATTGTGAATCTTTACAGGGGTAAATATTTGTCTCCTCAATATGGGTAAAATAGATAAAAGAAGGGTAAAACTAGGAGTGAAACACTCAAAATAAACCCAAAAAAATCATATATTTTAATAGATGGATATATTTTATCTATAATCATATTAAATGTAAAATTTTTACCATTTTATATTGATATTTAATTATGAACTATATTACATTTTTAGTAAATCATATTCCGAAATATCACATTATTTCTTTCAAATATCTTTTATATGTTCACATAGTGGTAAAAATAAGATGCAAATGAATATTAATGGTCATTTTAATACTAATGAAATAATATTTATGATGTATATTTTTAATTTTTAATTATTATTCAATCACCTTAAAATCTTATACAACAGTGACATAATATTTGGGAAAACACTAGATAAATGAAGTAAACGATATTAAAATGTGAAAAGTATTGTCATTTGACTGAATTATTGAGTTACATAATTTTTTAGATAAATAAAACATATTATTATTGTTTTAAAATTTTTATATTTAAATTTCAACACTATAATCATGATTTTGAAATAAAATTAAATACATAGTTTTAAAAACGAAAATAATGATATTTTATGAAAACAATATTTTGTTACCATTTTTAAAAATAATAAAAATATTAAAATATGATAGGGTGGATAATATATTGTAAAACAAGTTATCCCTTGAACATTTATGATCCAATTATATTCATTTATGTAAAATTATAACACTTTAATATTGAAAAAATAATTACAACAATTATGGTTAAATTGGATAACTAATAAGTTAATAATAAATATATGGTTTAAAATGACATCTAAAACAATATAATTTTGATTTTAGTAATATATTAAGGCCATATAATCCTTATATTTGAATCCATATTATTTTGGAACCATTTATCATGAGTTAGAAATATATTATATTGTAATATTTAATAAATTTCCAAAACTATCCCTCCCCTCACTTATCAAAAGAACCACCTTATTTCTCTTATTTACACCACATTGAGGCATATAAATTTTCCAAAACCAACAAAATTATCTTTTATGAATCCTTATAAATTAATTAATGGTTATTTTCTTCTTAATTATTATTCCATGTGTCCTTATGGAGGGATCTAAAGGAGTTATACCAGAGAAGAGGTAATTATCCTACCCAGCACATTTCAATTTATTTCTTGTTATAACCCTTATAAATCTATGGTATTCATTATTAAATAACATATTTAGTTTTAAAAATATACCTAAATGTTATATTGATTAAAAAACCACCATTATCCTCCCTATATTCCATCAAATGAGAAGTGAAAACATCGCTCGTGTGTAAGTGTAGATTACAGCCTCCACATAGCGATATAATTCATTTGCATCACCAACTTTCATGGACGGTTATTATGAGGAGTTTAATATATATATATTATATTTATGAATATATTTCTCTTATCTATTTTTAATTAAATATCTACCTTCTAACATTCCAATCCTTTGGAAAATGATAACATCTCTTGTGCATATATGTGTACAACCACCTTCACGAAGTGATGTGATTTGTTTTTTATTTCTAAAATACCTTATGGTAATAAGGATGATATTAATGTCTTTTTATATATTTATATTTTATTTATGATATAATTGTTGTTCTATAATGGTAAATAATAATTATATTTCTATTATTATTTTCATTATATAAAGAAAACAGTGTTTACCTATACGTATGACCTACCGTCTCCATGAATTGTGTAAATATTATATATATATATAAATCTTATAGATGATTTAAATTATCTATTTAATTAATATATATGTTATCTAAATAATTAAAAACCTAATAGAGATAATGTAAAGATGTTCAAATGAAAGTTACTAGAATTGATCAATCAAAACTTCTATGAAAAACAAATAAGTCGTAACACTAAAAAATGATTTTAATAAATAATTATGAGTAAATGGTGAAAATATGTTATAAGTAAATAATATATGAAATAATATGGCATAATATGTTTCTATAATATATTTTTAATAAAAATATTTTTTATTATGAAGAATATTTGAACTCAAACAAATCAATATCATACTTGAGGTAAGGGATTTGTATTTCAATCTCATTTGAAATAGTATGGTTTATGGTTGAATTTCCATTAAATGAAATAAAATGAGACCTTTTAGATAAAGAAAATTTATTTTATTCTCATGTATTTACCCACAAATATGTCATGTAGTAATACCATTTTTAAAACTTTTGTACTTAAAACTATTTGGATTTTTTTAGGAAATACCAACATTATACCTCTCTTTGGCCAAAAATCATTTTTATTCCTTATCCAAGTTTTTTAAAAATGTTTTCAATAAAATTTTAATATTTTACAATTAATTTTTATTTATTTTCACCCATGTTTTAGTTTTTAAAATTATATTAAAATAAATATATTTTTCATTTTTTAAACAAGGAACTTCTTACATATTATTGAAAATGTGATAGGGACATTAGATTTAACATACAAAAAATGAAAACAAATTCCTGCCACCATGATTAATCCATGTATTGAAGATTTTTTTTCAAGTTTTCATGGTGTTAAAAAAATTGTTACTTGTAAATTTTAGGAATATTTTGTTTTAAAATAAGTGATTTCAAAATGAATGGGTATTTTGTTAATGAATAATTATAGAGATATTTTAATGATTATTTTTAATATATGATAAAATCATTCGATGTGAATTATGCTTCCCTGGTGATATAATCTAATGATTACTGTGTTATTATTTCTATGGATGGTTTATGAATACAATTATGATATGTTTATAAAACTCTTTTATTTTTCATGGGTTATTATACGATGATATGATGAATGTTTTATGGTCATATGAAATTTATATGAATGAATTATAACTACGTGAAAGTTTGGTCAGTTATTGACCTACAATACTCTAGGTAAAGTTATATTGATATCTCATGAGATGATGATGATAAGTGTAGAAATTATTGTGGATATATTTGTTCACATAGTTATGCATGATTTTTATTTCTTATAGCTATTCTAAAAATAATATGAATGGAAATGATTTCTAATAGATTTGTTCTAATTTTGATGCATGAGTATGATATGTTTCTAACAATTATCACAACATTATGCATATACATGATTGTGTTTAGATATGTTCAAAAGATAATTCTTTCTTATGATTGTGCTGAAATGTGAGGATTTTATGACTATTGAATTATGATTACTTATTTTAAACCTTTGTTGATTATTCCTACAAATATGAATTTATTTTGAAGCTTATGATCTAGGATTTTATGGGTATGAATATCTTATATGGTTAATATGAACTTGAATATGTTTTCAAAGAGTTATGATCAAATTATGATCTAATGATAGATATCACCAATTTTCACCTTACTGAGAAACTTATACCACCCTTTGTTATGTTTATCTTCCCTAGGTTTTAATGTATATTTCTAAGTGTGATGATCTTAAAGGGTTCCTTATGTAAAGAATGTTTTTTTTGAGATGATGATTATTTTAATTAAATAAGGTGTTTATGTATCTTGTATCCAAATAAAAACCTATAAAGTTATCATGAGGTGTTATCATAAAATTTATTTAATATTCATCAAATAATATGTAATATTTATGTATATTGTTCATATACCGCTTCACTTCGTATGTATATTTCATAATTCTATCAGTTTTTCTTAAAGCGTTGATGGGGAAACATAAAGAGATGGATGCTTATTAGATATTATATTATATTCTATAAATTAATAAGGAGAAGAAAAGGATAAGGATAAATGATATTATTACTACACTATACCAAGATAAATAAAGAGAAGGGTTCTTACCAAGTTATTCTTCCATTACAATATTAGCGTACATTGACTAGTTAGAAAATTTTGGCATTTTTTTGGATAAGAATGTATCCATTAATCTCATTATATCATCCTTATTACACATATATTATATATTTATCAAATATTATTAGATGAAATTCATGGATAGATCACCCAAGAATAATATTTTGGTTATTTACAAATAATAAATCATTTGGGGTGAATGGAGTTCACCACTCCTTATAGTGAACAAAATGAAAAACCAATTTGAAAATCCCATGGATGATCTAATGATAGTGTTTCATTAATAATATCCTTCTAGGTTAAAAAGGAATTAAAGTGATAGAAATGAATATGAGGCTATACGCTTCTCATATGGAAGGAAATGGAATTGGAAGAACAATTTCAATTAATTAAATAATATATAATTATTATTTTCCACTATAGGTATATTCATATTCCCATACAATATTACATTCACACATCTTGGGTATATTTTTTCACATATATGTATTTATAATATAAGATACATGTAAGTATAGAAATAATATATTTTGTAAATTGAAAAATCTAAGGAGATGATGATGGGTGATCTCTAGATCAATAAATTTAAGTGAATTAATTCAGGAATTGAAAATGGATTCATGTTAAAATATATATTTATTTATTATTATAAAAAAAATTATTTTAGTGACTATATGGAAACAATGATATGTTATTTAATTATTGGATTTAATTTGGTTGTATTATTTGATATATAACAAACATTTGACTAATTCTTGAGTAACAAATACCTAAAAATTGGAAATCTATGATGAATATAAATATAATAATCAAAACTATTTTGTAAATATAATTATCTAGAAAGATAAATCAATAGTATGTTAACAAGTTTATATATAGAAAAAGTGTTTAGTATATAATATGATAAAACATGAGGTATATTGAATAATTTACTAATAAAGTTTTAGAAAAATATTTCTTTTACAAATAAATGCATGACCCAAATTTTTTAGAGTAAGTTCATAAGGACATTTGAACAATTATAATACTATATTGTAGGTATGTTCATATAGATAATGAGATTACATTAAGATATTTTTGAAATCCTTAATGATGAAATGAGTGTACGTGGGGAAAGATTTTATATCGTACAAGAATACTTGGTATAATATATCTTTTCTAGGTATTTATTGATGATTATATATCGATATTAATGGGATTACCAAACTATCATTCTCTTATATACATCAACATGTTATTAGTTGTAAAAAGATGTAACCCCCAAAAATTTTAAAATAAGAACATAATGTTTGATAGAGTATATGGATTGAATCACCAATATTATAATATATTGTAAAACCCTTAGAATTTATAATATAATTAATTTTAAATAAATCCAATCTCTTCGATAACTTGCAGAACATGCAACCTCGAGTCTAAATTAGTTATAATAAAATATACCATTATAACCATGTTTCTAAATTAGATCGTATGAATATTAATAACTAAATTATGAAAATTATATGGTTTACACATATATATAATAAAAAAATTTGTTATCAAATGATTATAAATGAGAATAAAAATCATTCAAAATAAAAATAAATGTTTTCTGAAATCCAATATTTTTCTAAAATGTGGTTTCATCATGCTGTGCACACATATTTTAAAATTAAACTTAAACACTTATATATAATTTAATTGAAAAAATAAACTTCATTTTATATTCCTACATTTAAAAATTATATTTCTGTGATTTTTTGAGAATTTTTTGAAAAAATTATTTTTGTGATGAATAGTGAAAAATAATGATTTTTATTATAAAATTACATTTTGTTTAAATTAATTAAGAAGTTATATTATATTTTAAGTTAGTTTTAAATTAATATTATCTAAATTATATCAAAATATATATAATTTATTTGAATGAAATTTATTTCATAATAAATTATGATATAACAACCTTTTAAACTTATAAAAGTTTAAATTTGGAAAAACTATTTTTTAAACACGTCTTCAGGTTTAGTTTTAAATTTGATTCTGATAACTGTGTGAATTGAATTTAGATAAATGGATTCAATATTTTTAATTATAATAATTTATATTATATAATATTTTTAAGATAATTTTTCTCCATAATTAATGAAGAAAATAATTAAAATCAATTAATGTGGTTAAGGTTAAAACTGATTTACTCAGTGTTAAGCTAGGAAGATAAAGAATTAAAATGACCAAAACCATTTCAAAAACCCATTTTATGGCCATATTTCAATATTAAAATTTATAAGTCTCTTTAATCACACATTTTGGATGATTGTTTCATTATAAAAATTTCAATTTAATTCTTTTTTTCCAAAACATTTAAGCTTGTCCTCTGCCACACATATAAAAACCCACCATCTTTAACAACATAGTCAAACACTCGAAGCACATTGGTTATAAAATTACCTATAAAAATTTATTTCTTACTTCCCTAACCACATCCTAGATAATCTTTTAGTCAATAAAGTAATTCTTGGAAGTCTTAATGTTAATCCCAAAGAGGATTCCTAAAGAATAGGTAAAACTTGTAACTAGGCATTTTCATTTTACAAATTCTTAAAAGTACTACAAATATTATTCATATATGATAACTTAATAACACAAGTGTCTCAAATAAAATTATATTTTTTTATTCTAAGGAAATTATCTATATTTATATCCTCTTCAATGAAATGGGAACAGAACCATTAATCATCTGTATGCCTGACTGCTGCCTCGCGAACTGATGTAAATAATTTTCCATAACCACATTTATATATTGTATTTAATGTTAGATTTAAAATATTTATATTATATTTATGACAATATTATACTTATTTAGTTTTTATATCACATATTCAATTTTAAATTAACATTCCATGAGGGATATGATAACATTTCTCATGTGCACAATGGAAATTCATTTCGCAATGCAATGTGATTATTGTTTAACTTTCGTTCTAAGTGGAAGTTATTAAGGAAATATTTAGTCCATATTTGTGATATTTATGGCCCAATTTTTTTTAAATATGATATTACATCTAACTACTTAACTTCCAATCCTTTGGAAAAACAACAGCTTCGCTCTAGCGTACGTGTGGACTACTGTCTCTATGCAGTGATATGAAATGTTATTCATTTAATTGTTTCATGGATGGTAATATAGATGAATTTAATTAATATAAATTAAAAATCTGAAATAATAATTTTTCTATAAATTTTAATTAATATTTATATTCTTTTCTTTCCATCGATCAAGAAAATGGAAACAATATTCTTACGTACATATAACCTACCATCTCTATAAATGATGTAATCCATTTCCTATATCTACATTTTATATATTAATATATATATATATATATAATGAATATATATTATATTTATATCATGTTTTAAATTATTTTTATGATGGAACCATGATAAATGTAAAACGACCTAAAATTCTATAGCAAAACATACATAAAAAATAAATTATCACCAAAACAAGGATTTTAAAAAAGAATTGTGTATAAGTGGGTGATAAAAGAATAGAAGTAAAAAATATATTGTATGATATATATGAGTATGTTTCATTAATATATTTATAACAAACTTTTATTTATTATACAGATGTTTCAAACACATATAATTGGAGTCCGACCTAAGGTAAGGGATTTTTGTCTCAATTTTCCTCCTTTAAGACACATGTCATGGTATGCACCTATCTTCTCTTATAAAGTGTATATAAATCCCATTTTACATGTAATATCATGAATTTATTTATTCTCATAATATTTTATGTTCCATTTAATGTTATTACCATAAAGGTATTACTATTCAGTGTTTCCAAATTGATAATGGTTTTACGGTACAATATCATTGATTATGAAGTTTTTTTTTGTTTATGCGTCGAATGATCAAATATTATGATACATATATCAATAAATTAATAATTTCTCTTATCCATTGTATTTTTCATGAGAATATATGTTTAACCTTCATTTTCCTCTCTGTATGTACTCCAATATTCAATAGAATATTTAAAGAATTTTTTTTATTATTTCTCCTTTTGGTCAAAAACCAATTTTATTCAATATTTGTGTTTTATAAAAATGTTTTCAATTTTTTTATTATTTCCGAAAATATTTATTAAAAAAACTTTTACCAATTTTTTAATTTTAACAAATGGTTTAATAGGAATTTTCTTGTAATTTTTTGAATGATATTATTCTTTTCTTTCTACCAAAGTGTTAATGGAATACGTTTTTTATATTATATGAAATGAAAAGAATTTTATGTCATCATGAAAATTATTTTTTTGGAATATTTTAATATATGTTTCCAATGTGATTTTCAAAGAAAAACATTTTGATAATATTTTATAAATTTTCTTGTTTTTAAAAAACAATTTTTCAAAGAAAGGTTATTTTCCTCAAGAAATGTTTTATGGGATCTTTTAAAATAAATTTCCATCTAAGATGACGTACATTGATGTTACTTGTTATTCTTTAGATGCACAATCCAATTATTTGATAATTATTATTTTTGCGATTGGGCTATGTTCAGTTTGAAAGGAGATGTATTGTTTTGAAACCAATCTCCATATTAATGTGATTATTTTTGGATTATTTTTATTTATCATAGAATGTATTAACATTTTTAATGATAGTTTTTCCAAAACAAATGTTTATACTGATTTTTTTGACCCATTCATAATAGTAATGAATAGGACTTAGTAATTAAGAGTAGGGTCCCTCTATTTCCCCTTGATGTATCAATTGGTCTCATGAGACAAACTGGCTTGGGTTTTGGCCGAGGACATACCCATTTATATAAGATATCTTAGCATGAGTCCCTAAGGATATGGTTATAAGTTCTGACACTATAAAATAATTTATTATGAAATTAGTTATTAATGTTTCATGTGATTATTAAATTTGTTAGAATATCCATTTTTAAGTTTCATGCTCATGTAATTATATATATGGAATTATTTTATCATAATTTTTCCATCTAAATTATTCTTCATGTTCATGTAATTGATTAAATGGAATGTTTTTTTGTTATATACATTTCCATAATGATTATGTATTATATATTCATGATACATTCTGCTGTATACATACCCTTACTAAGCATTTGAGCTCACCCATTTCATATGTATCTTTCCCTATGATTATATTATGAGTATTGTGATTGATATGTAGGGTTATGCTAGAGGAAATATTTATTCTCTTTAAAAAAACTTTTTTACATTATTTTTTCTTTTGTAAAATGAGGATCAAGTATGTATCTAGTTACAATGACTAATAAACTATTCGGACCATCAGGATTTAATTTCATTTATTTTATGCCAATGTGAAGAAGTTACCGCTGATTCTGGGATAATAGGCTCAGGGTCATTAAAGATGGTGTTAGATAAAATTTAGTAGAAAATATGGAACTAGATTTAGGAAAACATAGATTAGATAAAATAATTCATTGATTTAATTTTATAATAAGTATAGAAGAAAATCCTAAAATTTTAGTTAGGAATAGACTTTTTGGTTTTTCATAAAAATACATCCCTTTCTAGATAGAACATGTTGATGTGGTTCTAGAATAGATGTTCCAAGGGGTAATAATCCTAAAAAAGGTTCACTGGTCTTGAGTCTAGAATTACCTAATACATGAAAATGGGAATTACTATACCCCAGGATTGACACTCACAAAGAATATTTTTGGGTTAATTCAAATTTTCGAAAGAAAATAATATAAATGGTTTGAAAATATTTTTATTATTAGAAAAATTTTCTTGAGAAACCATGTTTATAATGATGAGATTATCCATTAATAATTTTTTTAATCCATGTTATGTGTTTAAAATGTTTTGGACTTATAAATTATAGTTCATAATGATATTATTTATATAATATATTCCATTAATTATAAATGGTTCCAAGAATAAGGGATGAAAACAATATCAATGCACGTACCCCATGTAGGGATATCCCTCCAAAGAAAGATAATAAATTTCAAGCCGGAACTGAAGTAGGAAGTGATCAAATTATTAACATATTAGGGAATCCAAACCAGGTTACATGAGATAACCTTACTCTTATAGAGCATCCTAATGATCCTCCACATGATCTGGTAATGTTAGAAAACTTCAGGTATAATACACCTCCATAATTCAATGGTACTATAAATCCTTTAGTTACTGAGAAATGGATAAGTTATCTAGTAAATATATTTCTTGAATTGGGATGAAATAGAGGGGAGAAATGTTTCTTGGATGTTTATCATCTCTCCAGGGATGAAAATCAATAGTGGTAATTGATTCAAAATAATAAGGGTAAAAAAAATAGTGAGCACATGGTCGAATGATTCTAAGGTACACATCTTGGAAAAGTATTTCCCTCACCTGCAATGAGAGGATATGGAGAGAAAAATAATGATTCAACCAAACAAATATGAATACATTTATAAGTATAAATCATGTTTTAAAAGGATATTATGGATAACTTCTGGTCATGTACATTATCCATAGTGAAATTGACTCTTTTTATTATATGATTAAGTCAATTCATCTAAGGTAACTAGTATTTAAAACATTATTATCATATGAGGATATAATATACTATGCTACTAAGAGAGATAAAAATAATCCCAGTATTATGGATTTTAAGGGAATAAAGTCAAGAAGGAAAAGATAAAGAAAAATATAGATAAAGGGAATTTGTGAATGAAGGATTTTTCCACGGGTGATAATCCTGAAAATAAACACATGGGTACCTTCTTGAAGGGAATTAGAGTTTTCTAAAAGTGTGTAGAGAAAGGCCACTATGCCTGTATTTAAAGGGAAATAATGAAGTTCCCAATATTCAATGATTCAAATGTAAGGATATTGGGTATTACAAAAATGAATATCACAATTTTCAAGGAAATATACCTTATAAAAAGATAAGTGATCAAAGTAAAAATTAGGATATAAACAACACCAAATTGGAATGACTAATGTTTTTATGTAATTGGATTTAATAATTATTTTATTGATGTATTTATAGTAATGGTATTTTTTTTATAGCAATCAAGAAATATATAATTACTATAATAGAGTTTTTTTTCGCTAAGTATTTGAAAGAATATGATAAATAATAGCAAGAAAAGATATTCAGGGGAAAATCTATTTAGAAAACAAATAATTGAGGCAAGATAATCCCTAATTTCTGATCTATGTTACGATAATAATGACAAATATATGTTTACAGGATAGTATTGGTAATTGGTTAGTTATTTGAGATTTTATGTTATCTTTGAAGGAGTTTATTACATGTTGGGATTTATGGAATATAATTGACAACTTGAGATATTTTTTTTGGAAAAAGGTAAGTTTTAATTAAATATTTTTATTGATCATGGTATTCATGTATTTGGAATGGTATATTAAGAGAAAATCTAAATTTTATAAAGAATATAATATTGTTTTTTTGGAAATACATAGACCTTCCTTTTGAATTTTCAGACTCTGAATTTGGTAATAAATATTTTGGATGATTTTTACAGGTAAATATTTATGAAATGGATTCAGTTGAAATTTTGGAGTTACAATTGTTGTTTTAGTGATTAATATATTATATCGGATAATTTGTGCTAAACAGTTTTGTTTTATTAAATATATGATGAACAACTTGATACTATTTTTGTGGATCTTATGATCTGTTAAAAGTTAATTATAGTGCTTCAAAAATAAAAAAAATCTTCTATATTAATTTATTATTGTAATAATTTAAGATTAAATTGATCAAAACACAAATAAAGGATGAAATTATAAGTTTATCTTTTATTTTTCTCTATCATAATAGAAAAAGAATCCCTGAATAATAGAGAAAATATCTAGAGATAAATGTTTTATATTGTTATATTTAATTATGGTGACTTAATAGCCTTTTAATTCATCAAAGATTAATGGTTTTCTGGTGGTTATCTTTCGTATGGGCATTTTATCTATTACTGTATATTAATATTTTAGTGTTAGTATTCTATTCTATATCTATGTTTTCATTTCCAACTAATGTAATCCTATATGTAAAACCAATAATTTCATGTTATGGGTGACCTTTATTTTCCCCTTAACCTATTATGAAGCTAAATTTTTCTTAACACTTTTAATGATGTGGGTTTTTTACAAGGGTCAGACCTATGATGACAAAAATAAAATTGTGGGGGTAAATTTATTTAAGGGTGGTAAAGTGTAACACCCAAAAATTTTAAAAGAGGAAAATCAGGTTCAATAGAATATATGAAATGAAACACCATGATTATATGAGAATTTAACACCTATATACATTATTATATACCTTTCTTTAAATGAATTCAATCACTTTGATTGCTTATAGAACACAAAACCATAATTCTAAATAAACTGTAATATAATATAGTGTTATATCATAGCCGTTAAAATGATGGGTATAAATATGAATAAATAAATTATTAAAATTATATGTTTTACACATATATAAAATAAAAAATTGGTTATAAATTTATTACAAATGAAAACAAAAATGCATCAAAAGATAAATAAATGTTTTTTTTGAAAAACTTTATTTTTCTAAAAGGCAATTTTATCACGGTTTGTGAAAAAATATTAAAATTAATTTTTACAAACTTTGTAAAATTTATTACAAAAATTAAGATTCATATTTAAATTCTACATTTCAATATTATATTTCGGTGAGTTCATTCAAATTTTATGGATAAATTATTTTTTGATAAGTAGTAAAAATACTATTTTTTATTGAAAAATTATTTTTCTTTAAAAATATTTACAAGGAGAAATTTTATTTCTTGTCAGTTTTAAGGTAAAATTATTTCAATTATATTACAATTTGACTAATTTATGTCGTTGTAATAAATTTAATATTGAATTATGATATTAATCTTTTTAAACTTTTGATCATTTTTCTTTGGAAATAACATTTTTTCGACGCATCTACGAATATAATATTAAATTTGATCTTGGAAAGTATATGAATTAAATTTTTAAAAAGTGATTAAATATTTGAAAAATAAATAAATTAAATTATAAAAAATGGTTAAGTTATCTTTTTTAAAATAATGAATTGTGGAACTTGTAAATATTAATTACCTATCTTAATGTAAAAACCTTATTTATATGGGAGTTAAAATAAGAAGAAAAGAGTTTAAAATTAGCTAAAACTTCTCCAAAACTAATTTTATGGTTATATTTTTACCTTATAAAATATATAGTTCATTAATTAAAAATTTTGTAGTCCTATTTAATGATAAAAAAGGGTTTTAATTCATTCTTTTGAAAATTTCCAAGTGTGTTCTCTCCCTTAATTATAATATACATTATACTATCCTCTTCTTTTTACACTCAGAAATCAATTTGGTTTGTAAAAAACTACGAAAATATATTCATTGATTACCTACCCACATCATAGAGGCTTTGGTTTGATCATAAAACTAATCTAGGATGGATTTTTGTTAAACTAAAAGCGGTTTCCCAATGAAGAGGTTAGGTTTTTAACTATGCGTTTTAATTTTACTTCTTATTACAACTAATTCCATATTTATTAATGTATAATAATATAAGAAAACCATTATCTACCATATACTGATATGTTATTATCTAATGTTAATGAGATATATCAATCTCTTCTTCCATAAAATGGGGAGTGAATCTGTCGATTGTGTGTATGGTAGACTTCCTTCTCACAAACCTATGTAATTTATTTTCAATCACCTCCAATTGTGGATGAATATTATGATGGATTTAACATTTGTATAATATATTTATGGAATCATTATACTTATTTATTTATTATATCTCATATAACGTATATACCTTGTTTTTTCCTTGTAAGACATTGAAATAATTCTATATATATTTGCAAAGGAAGGATCTAAGACAACATGCGATTCTAAGGACCAGTGTTAAGGAATTTTTTTTACAAGAATATTAAAAATATTTTATATCATGAACACATAATTATTAAATAAAATTGGATTACAATTAAATTCAATCCTGGATAAATAATTAGAGACCATGGTTGAGTCCATGATGAGATGTATACCATAAGCATGACCTAAAATGTGTCGGTATAGGGAGTTCAAATAAAATTTCCCTTGGAAGTATGTTCTATGGATTAATTAATTGAATAAATTAATTAATTAATTAATCCCACATAAACGAATTTTATTTTTAATACATCATTATGGAAAATCCTCCAGGATTATCCACTTAAAACATGGATGGATTTAGAGTTATTCTTCCTTCTTTCATGGGAGAATCAACATCCGACGATGACGAATCACCGTTTCCCAGCATACCAGGATGTAGTTAATGTAATTTACTATTCCCTTTTTTGGATATTTTGTTATTTTATGATGAAATATCCAATATATAGGTAGGAATCATAAAATTTTGGATTATTCCATTTTGATTAAATTGATTGAGAATAATAATTTTGTCTATGATATGCTTCAATTGTAGAAATGTGGTATGCACATATATATAGGTTTCATTGATTATTAAATTTATTTCTTATCCTAGAAGTACCTATTTTGGATACTTGTCCAATAAAACATTGAAATGATCCCTAAAACATTTTTTTATTGTGCCTTCCACCCAAAATTTCTTCACATTATTCACTGATTCGACCCCAGAATCCCAGTTTGACATTGTCCGGTGGAACTGAGTCCAACCCTACCTAGAGAATCATTAATGATCAACATGTAGGAGATGAAATGATAAATAGGTGAAGGTTTTAGAGGATTAGTGGGATTCAAGTTACTCTATCATGGTTTGATTAAATTATAGAGGCATCATGACTATCAATGAGTTGTGATGTAGATATCAGATCTAGAAAATCAAATCAAAATCCAATTTCTGAGAGATGAGGACTGGAAAAAATTAATCAAGGTTTTACACAAAGATTTTGAGAGGAGTAATGGTGATATCATATTCCTTAGAGGGTGGTTTTGGTATAATGGAAGCGTATTTGAGAATATATGAAAAACGTCACTACACAACTTGTATAGTAATGAACATATGACATGTAGGGCCATAGACAAGGAAGATAGGTTTTGATTGAATGTTATGGATGAAAAAATGATTATACCTCCTACATTCCAAGTACCCATTTCCAAGGTTGTCTGTATATATGGAGAAGAAATCGGGAAGGACCCCATATGAAATAAAATAGCCATGGACACAGCCGTGTACCGATATACACTAACACGACCATGGTGCATGGGAAGGGACCCTAAGTGCCTTGGACACACCTTATAGACTCCCTACATGCTACGTAGTTGTGCACTGTTAGTGGGACATGTACCAACCGGGGACATGACCAGGGGAAAGGGAAAGACCACACACTATGTGGGTCCCCTCACACGCTGTGTACCTCTTTTTTTATTTTGAGGAAACTTAAAATGCTCACATCTTCCTCATATGGACTTAGATAATGTCATGTGAGTTTCCCATCCTAGGTTTTTTCCACTCAGAACATAATGGTTACCTCATTGTTTAATTTTGAGATATGATGTGATATGTTTTATGGATTTATGATTCTTTATGAAATTCTCTATGGTGACCGTGATCACACATGATTACTAGAGTATTTTAGAGTGGATCCCTTTAGAAGGGATGGGTATGGGTCTTTGACCATCAGAGTGGAACTCTCCTACTAGGACAGGGCCTGAGTCCCCTATATTTTAGAGTTAATCCCTTATTTGGAGTTAGAAATGGATCATCTATCAGCATAGAGTTGAACCCTCCTGTGGTCACAGGTCACAAAACCTCTACCTACCTACGATTAAATAGGAACCCTTCTTCTAGCGAGGGAATGGGTCCTCTATAGACTATTATAGTGTAACCCTCATGTTGGGTTGGGAATGCGTCCCCTATAATTTACTTGAGTGGAACCCTCCAGTGATGTCAAGTCATGTATCCTCTAAAATTATAGTGGAACCCTCTTGCTTGGTAGGGAATGGTTCCTTCATATACTATTATAGTGGAACCCTACAATTGGAATATGGTATGATTCCTCTATTTTTCCACTGAATGGAAGCCTCTTGTTTTATCAGGGAATGGTTCCTCTATCTAGATATTTTTTCCCTTAGAATGTGAAACATAGTTATGAGGTGTGGATTTACTTTTATGTTTCTTTTTTGGTAGACACATGAAATGCTGGGCATCATTGAGGAACTTTTGGAACAGATGTAGACCCTTTTCTGGGGTTGTGTTGTGATATTGAGATCCCCTAATCATTCGTTTTGGGTTTCTTTTTTTTGAACATATATATATATGTGTGTGTGTGTGTGTTTGTGTGTATGTATTTATGTATATATGTATGTATCAATTTTAACATATTTGGTCACTCTTTTTCCAAGGATTGTGAAGTCGTGCAGGGTAGTCTACATGCTTTTCATGTTTATATTTTTCATGGTTTTATGAGGTTAATATACTACTATGGGGGAAAACAAATCTCTGTATAGTCAATCTACACACCATGTTGAGCCCCTTGTTTTTGTATGTGGTCACTCTCTCTCTCTCTTGGTTTGAGTTGAGCTGTTTCACTACTTTCTATTCACTATTTCCTATTTACTATCTATTTCTACTATTTCTCTTACTTCTCCCCCTTCTTCATTCATTGAGAACTGTTGGTTATGTATATAATCACCCATGAATGGTCTTTTCCCTCATTTGTCATGTCTCACATGGATGAAAGAGAGGTCGACGATGACTATAGTGGAGCTTAGGTATACTTGGTGCCTTGGACCATATACAGTGGTCGTATCTTAGAGAAAGGGATACATGACCACTCAACAAATTTAATTTACAATCCCATATGTCAGGTTGGAAATATTTCCGGTTCGACATACTTTTTCCCTTATACTTTCTTCTAACACTACCGTACTCTTGTACTATCTAAATTTTTTACATGAAATTCAGTTTCCCTATTGTTTTTTGAATCTTTTAATATTATTCTTCTACACTTATGAATTTATATTTCTATGTTTGTATGAGTACATGTACTTAAGAAATTACTCCTCATGTTAGTTAAGAATTCAAAACTAGTCACCTGGACATAGACAATGGAGGCAGGCATGTGGTAGTTGTGGTTTGAGCCCCTCTAGGTCAGTTCATGATAGATGTATATTTGAGGTGGTTCTATCCATGGGATTTAATTTGGAGTAGTATACTTTTGAGGATTTAGTTTGTATTTTGGGAAATAGTTTGAATGTATCTTGAGTGCATCTCTAAGGCTAGGGAACCAAGTGATGGTATGGGTGGCCAACATATCCTTTCACCTGGACATTAAATACCTACTTTTCGACATTGAATACCATGAAATTGGTTGTAGGGATCAATTTTATGTGCATTATATAGGGTTGAGTCGTTGAAAATAATTCTTGAGTCAACTCACCATTGTCCATATATATATATATATGTATATATATGCTCATCTGACCATGGTACTTCTTGATAACATTTAGGATGCCTCCATGACGCCATCTAGCTAGGATACCATTTATGGAATGTGATCAATATTAGAAGAGTGATAAGGACTCAATTTATAGTTGATCCCACATGATTATTCCTCTAGGTGTATAGGTAGAGACACCCCCACCTCCTATGCAGCAGATCATACCAGTTGATCAGGATGAGGATGTGTGCAGGATTAACTCACTCTGAAAGTTACAGTGCCAGTGGCCATTGGGGTTCCATAGTGAGCCTGATCCAGAGGTGTATAAGGATTATATTTAGTTAGTGGTCCATGTTTTTAGTATTATCTAAAAATATATAGATCATGTATTTTCTCTATCTGGTAGAATTCTCCCTGGATTAGATGAGAACTGGTGGAGTCTTTTTACCCAGATTTATGATGAGTCAACACTCTCGGGGCCCAAATTCGGCAGCTCTTCAATGAGGAGTACTAAGCCTCCTTAGTTCACTCAGTCTGGATTGATAAGATTTTAGAGCTACTATGGTGAGGTATGACAGTGGATGAGAATGTGACAAGGTTCAAAAAACATACATGGTACTCCCTTGACATGATCCATGCTGTATACTTTCATGAAAAAAGTCTAAGTAGAGACATCTATAATATGTATGTTTTAATGTGGTACTGCTATGAATACCCACCTATGATGGGCTATTGGCATAGGAATTGGTTATAGAGAGTTTCTTACTAGAGGTATGCTAGGAATCTAGAGCTGTTAGTGGGTGTCACAGAGCTGAGTCTTCTACAACAGCTAACAGGTTCTAGTCAGTAGGTTTTCACCACTAGAGATCCTATCATGATCAGACTCAAACACATGATCTTTAGAAACATGGATAAGGGAACATACTAATGAATCATATAGATTCGAGGCTCTATTATTGTGATGGGTGAGGTCACATAGTGTGTGACTATCCAACTAGACATATAGAGTAGCACTAGCTGATAACTGAGAGTTGACCACGTCAGAGGTAGTGCTGTGATCAGGGATCTCTCTATGGAGATAATGGGGAGGCCCCCATGGAGGTGGATCTTACAGAGGAGCGTATGGATCAATGATAGTTGGACCATGATATGTATAACAACCCACTCTTTACATACATTGTTAATACTTCAAAATTGAAGCACACTTATTACAACATATGACAAAACCACAAAGGACCGTATAGGTATAGTGTCTTTAGAAACTGGGAAACATAAACAACTGGTTCATAAATCTTCTACAGTGTCTCCCATTTATTACATCATATCTAGGGTCCCTTTTAGCATATTCTACTTAATATCCATCTTCCTGACCTGGGGAAAAGAAAACAAAAAAGGGTGAGCTCAAATGCTCAGCAAGGGCAAATAAAGGAAATAAAAATCATATCATATCATTATCAAAACCTGCAAAAGAGATCATAATATCTTAACATGGAATAAATCATAGAAGTGAAAATGAGATCCCCATAATCATAACATAAAACTTGAAACTTTGTGGCATGCACACATAATCATGGAAAATCATTTCTTGTTAGTCATGACTCATCGCCAAGACTATCTTAGTGGACAAAGTCCCTTTCTGAACCGAGTTCACTCCTCGTTTCAGTCCTGTATCACTGAACCGAAATAACCTTCCGTTCCAGCCATGTCTATCTCATGAGATATAAAATCATTACCCAATGCATTGGAGGGAGATATAGGTCCCACCCATCTTATAATGAATCCTTTCTTATGTGTGCCACATAATCATAAAACATACATCATCGCATAACACATATAACAAAAATGGGATTCTTGAAACATCATGACATCATAAATCAATTCATATAAGATAAAGGAATTCATAAACATAATTCCATCACAACATAGTCAAACCAATGTAAAAATATGGATAGAAACAGAACCCTTTATTATCTTAGATGGAAAATAATTTTGATAAAACACTTGAATTGAATTCTTGAGGAAAATATCCTTTCTTCTTCAAAAACATTTTTCCTTTCATAACATGTCATAAAACTTTAAAATAAAAGAAGTTGATTAAAAATAAACTTGAAAACTTGTAAAGGAAGCTTCTTTGAAGTAATGTTTTAAAAATTCATTCATGCCGTATAAGTTAAAAAAAAACATTCTTCGTACTTTTGTCGGAAAAGTCAAAAAGTACCTCGTACGGAAAAACGACAAAAGATTCCTTTCATATTCTTTACTAAAAACTCACCTAAGGGTAAAATTGGATTTAAAATATTTCAAGTGGATGGAAACAATATTACATATTGAGGGAACATGGATGTGGATGATAAAATACACCCCAGTAAATACTTACGAATAAACAATCTCGGATAAAAATGAGATTGTGATATTTCCCTTACCTTAGGTCCAATTTGCTTTGTTCGTGTCTGAATCTCCTGTATAATGGTTTAAATAAAGTTATTGACTTATTCCAGAATCATACATATTGATATGAGATTATTAACTTCTTGTTAGTAATATTTCATTGTTACTTGTCACTCGGGTCTTTATAACTTTTTGTTCTTATGCGTGTTTTGTTGAATAAATTCTTATTCTTATATTTAGGTTATAGATAATTCATTTCCAGAATGGTATTAGTGTAGTATATACCATATTCATTCATTCAATTCATTTATATAATCATTATGAAATGAAGATCATGTAGAACGAATCGCATCACATCGTGGAGACGGTATTCCGTATGTACGCACGAGTGATGATATCGTTCCTATGATCGTGGAATTGTATTGGAGTATATATATATATTATTTCAGTATCAATATTACTTAATAATAATCATATATAGTTACTCATTACACCATTATACCCATCCTTGTAAGGTGATGGTGGAAAATAGATTACACCACGGCGTGGAGACGGTATTCCGTTCGTACGCACGCGCGGTGATTTCATTTTTCCGTAGGATGGATAGAAGGTGAATTAGGGTTTTTTCATATTTATAATAACATATCAGTATGTAAGTAATACTGATGTTATTACTTTATCATGAAACAACTAAAGAAGAAGAAGTTGAAGAAGAAAGAAATTGAAAAGATCGGTAATGGATATTACCTCTTCTTTGGAATGCCTCTTTGAATCCTCCACTTAAGGAACTAATATTGGTCTTTGGAGAAGACCAGGACCTCTAGGATTATTCTAGGGAAGTGGAGAGGAGAAAATGGCAGGGGTTGGCCGAGCTTGAGTGCTCAAATTGGTGTGAGGAGGAGGGGGAGGAGGTGCCCTTTTATAAGGGAGGAGAGGGGCACCTTAGGAATATCTCAAAATATTATTTTATATTAAAGTCAAAATCGGTTTATAATGGTTCCAAAGGGTCTTATTTCGAAGCTAAAGTGGGGATGGGTCGAAATCCTATCAACCAATAGGATTTAGACAAGTTTAGGGTATTATTTTAACCTTATCAATTAGATTTAACTCTAAGTTAATTAATTTAACTTTTACCGTGTCTTTTTGTTTTCTTTCACTATATGGTTAATACACTTACTATAACATGCCAAACGAACCCCAAATTGTTTATTATTAATATATATATCCTTATCTAAGTCATTTTGCCGAACCTTAGATTTTTAGGAATAAAATAACAATTAATAATATAATATTTGATTTAAAAACTATTTTGTGTCAATTTTGACACTATTTGATATATGATTTTTGTGAAAGTCGTAACAGAATTATATGTTCGAACCAAGTTGATTAAATCAACAATAATATATCATAGTAACCTAGAAAATTAGTGTAATTCATAAAAAGTCTCAAATTACATTTATTTTGGTATTTATATTATCAATTTTGTCAATATTTCATTAATAAGATAATTACTGCATCATCTTTGTGTCATAAATAAATTAAATTATTTGATGTCTAAAAATTACAAATAAAATACCATCATGTAGGAAATCTTTTTATCTTTCTAATGAATATTTACAATCGAATTTATCTTATGTATAACCCCATATTAAAAATGATTTACTTATTAAACTTTTATTTTAACTATTTTAACCCTTCTTTAAATAAATTAATAATAAATGTCCTATTCTAATCCAAGTGGGCCTAAATGGTCATATTTTATTCCTAAGTTTGTTTTTGGTCGAATTACACTTGTCCAATAGAATTAGGACATGTGTTATGGTAATATTGATATCATATTTACCCTTAGTTACCCTATTTACTATTAACCGCGGTAAAAATAGTAAAAAGTTACTATTCACCAAAAAAATTATTTTCATCTCATTGAACCACATTTTCGTCCTTGATATTAACCGTGTCTCTCGGATTTTCGAAATTCCATTCACAGAAGCGGTAAAATTAAGTTTTATGCAAAATTCAGTTTTTTTAACCTATCACTTAGTGGTTTCACTATTCATCAAAAATTGAAAGTTTTCAGAAAAATACCAAAATTTCACCCTAGGCTAATTTCGATATTCTGAGTCCAAAAATGAAGTCCATTTTGAAAAATAAAATTTATAAAATTTCAAAAAGTGGTTATTACTATTCATAACGGCTAGTTTTAATAGCATATTGTTGTTTAGTGAAACTCGGTATTGCGTACGACGCAAGCTATCGAGGAAGGTCGCGATTGCGTGTAAAGCAAGCCAAGCAAGTGTTGTGTAGAAAAAGATTCCTTTGATGATTTATATAACATAAAAGTCTCAGGTGTTACATTCTACCCCCCTTAAAAAGAATTTCGCCCTCGAAATTCGTCACTTTGTAACAAACAAATGAGGATACTTCTCCCTCATCATATCCTCAAGCTCCCATGTAGCTTCTTCAAGTTGGTGGTTCCTCCATAAAACTTTCACCAAGCGAGTGGTCTTGTTTCGTAGGACTTTTTCGCTACGTTCCAGAATCTCTATCGGCTGTTCTTCATAAGAAGGATCTTGCTCCAGCGGTACAACTTCTGAGCTGAGTACATGTGAAGGATCTGGTATGTACTTTCTCAGGAGAGATACGTGGAACACATCGTGAACTTTAGAGAGATTCGGTGGAAGCGCCAATCGGTAAGCTACCTTCCCAACACGATCCAGTATTTCAAAAGGACCGATATATCTAGGGCTCAACTTCCCCTTGTTTCCAAATCTCATAACCCTCTTCCAGGGAGATATTCGTAAGAACACTTTATCGCCTACTTCAAACTCTAGGTCTTTTCTTCGATTGTCGGCATAACTTTTCTGTCGACTCTGAGCTGCTCTTATGTGTTGTTGAATAGATATAACCTTTTCTGCCATTTCATCAACGAGGTCAGGTCCTAATAGCTTTATTTCCCCAACTTCATCCCAGCAAGTTGGAGTCCTGCATTTCTTTCCATAGAGAGCTTCATAAGGAGCCATCTGAATACTGGAGTGAAAGCTATTATTATAAGAAAATTCCACCAAAGGTAGGTGTTGATCCCAACCTCCTTTGAAATCCATAGAGCAAGCTCTCAACATATCTTCTAGGGTTTGAATTGTTCTCTCAGACTGACCGTCTGTCTGGGGATGATAAGCAGTGCTGAAACACAACTCTGTATCCAGAGTATGCTGAAAACTTCGCCAGAACTTCGAGGTAAATCTCGGATCTCGATCAGATATAATAGAAAGTGGTACTCCATGCAATCTTACCACTTCCTTTACATATATCCTGGCAAGCTGATCTAGAGAGAAATCCTCTCTAATAGGAATGAAGTGTGCAGACTTTGTAAGACGATCAACTATGACCCAGATAGCATTATTGCCTTTGGATGTTTTAGGAAGTCCTGTGACAAAGTCCATAGTGATGTTTTCCCATTTCCATTCGGGTATGGGTAATGGTTGTAACATCCCCTTAGACTTCTGTCTCTCAGCTTTAACTTGTTGACAAACCAAGCATCGAGAGACATATTCAGCAACATCTCTTTTCATGCCATCCCACCAGAAGTACTCTTTCAGGTCCCTATACATCTTCGTGCTTCCAGGATGAATAGAGAATGAAGAACTATGAGCCTCATCCAGCAGCTCTTTCTTTAATTCGGGGATGGGAGGAACACAAACCCGATTCCTGAACTTTATTATCCCATCACAATCAAGGTTGAATTCAGGAACATTTCTCACCTTCTTTTGTAACTCGACATCTTCTTTCTGTGCCTCTTTAATCTTCACATGTATAGATGGTTGAACATTCATTTGAGAAAGATAAGATTTTTCCCCTTCCATTATAATTCCAAGATCCATCCTTTGTAAATCCATAAATATTGGATCTTTTGTGATCCTCATCATGGATAAACTAGCATGGTCTTGTCGACTTAATGCATCTGCCACCTTGTTTTCTTTCCCAGGGTGGTAATGGATTGAGCAGTCATAATCCTTAATCAGCTCCAACCATCTTCTTTGACGCATATTCAACTCCTTTTGTGTGAAAATATACTTTAAACTTTTATGATCAGTATAAATATCACACCTTTCACCATAAAGGTAATGCCTCCAAATCTTTAATGCAAAGATTACCGCAGCCAACTCCAAATCATGTGTTGGGTAATTTTGCTCATGGATTTTCAACTGTCGTGAGGCATAAGCTATCACCATATCATTTTGCATAAGAACACACCCCAATACCTTCTTGGATGCATCACTGTAGATCACAAACCTTTCTCCACTACAAGGCAGTGTGAGCACAGGTGCACTGGATAACCTTCTTCTCAACTCCTTGAAATTCTCTTCACATTCCTCTGTCCAGACAAACTTAACTCCTTTCCGAGTCAACTTGGTGAGTGGATTAGATAATCGTGAAAAATCTTTTACAAAACGTCGATAATAACCAGCCAAACCAAGAAAACTTCGGATCTCAGTTACTGTTGTTGGTCTTGACCATCTTTCGATAACCTCTGTTTTTTCTGGATCCACAGATATCCCCTCTTTTGAGATTATATGACCCAAAAATGCAACTTTTTGAAGCCAAAATTCACACTTGGTAAATTTGGCATAAAGCTTCTCCTTTCTCAGGGTCTTCAATATAATTCTCAAGTGATCTTCATGCTCTTCCTTGCTCTTTGAATAGACAAGAATATCGTCTATAAAGACTACCACAAATTGATCAAGATAGTCTCTAAAGACTCTATTCATTAGATCCATGAAGATAGCAGGGGAATTAGTAAGACCAAATGGCATCACTATAAATTCATAGTGTCCATACCTTGTACGAAAAGCCGTCTTTGGTATATCCTCCCTTTTGACCCTTAATTGATGATACCCTGAATGAAGATCAATCTTGGAAAAGTATTGAGCTCCGCGTAGTTGGTCAAATAAGTCATCAATGCGTGGGAGAGGATATTTGTTCTTGATAGTGATCTTGTTAAGTTCTTGATAATCAATGCAGAGTCTCATTGATCCATCTTTCTTCTTAACAAATAGAACAGGTGCTCCCCAAGGTGACGCACTAGGGCGTATGAATCCCTTATCAAGATTCTCTTGGAGCTGCTTCTTCAATTCCTGCAACTCAATTGGGGCCATTCTATAAGGTGTCTTTGAAATAGGCAAAGCACCCGGTACGAGTTCTATTGAAAACTCAACTTCACGATTTGGTGGAAGACCCGGCAATTCCTCCGGAAAGACATCATCAAACTCCCGTACAATGGGCATATTCTTAATCGTGAGTTTCTCACCAACCATTTGAGATAAATAACCTTCATTTAGTGGAATCAATACCCATAAGATGGAAGAAATTTCTACTGGAAGGTTATGTTCATCCTTGCATTGGTATACGATCGTAGATTGATCTGAAATATGAAATGTGACTTCCCTTCTTTGGCAATTGATATGAGCTCCATGTAGAGAAAGCCAATCCATGCCAAGAATCACATCAAATTCCACTAAAGGAAGGATCACAAGATTTGCAGGAAGCACTTTCCCACAAACTTCGATCGGAGAAGAATTATAAACTTCTGATGCGATTGATGTGCCATTAGGTGTTGTCACAGCTAACTCAACATCTAATTGTTGAGGTAATACGGTGATACCCTTAGAAAATTTTTCAGAAATAAAAGAGTGGGTGGATCCAGAATCAAATAAAACATTTGCTACTTTAGAGTGGATGGTAAGTGTACCTTTCACCACATCGTTATCGTACTCCACATCGTTGATAGAAATTGCATGTGACTTTCCTTTGTCTTTAGCCTTAAGAGTTTGTTGACGTCGACCATCATCATCAACCCTTGGATTTGGGCATTGATTGGCATAATGCCCCATCTCCTTGCACTTGAAACATTGAAGTGTAGCAGGTTCATTCTGTGTATCCCTTCCTTTGTTTGCATCATTAGACATCTTCTTCCCATTATCACGACATTCAAATGCCCGATGACCTTCCTTTCCACATTTAAAACATTTACTTGTCCCTTTAAGACAACTCCCTCCATGTTTCTTTCCACACTTTGAGCATAAGGGAAAGTTCATCTTCTTTTCCGTGTGCTCTTTAGATTTTTCTTTGAATTCCATCTTCCTCTTCTTATCAAACCCATGTGACTGATGGGTTACTCCAATCTCCATCTCGACTTTGAGAGCACATCGAACGATTTCTTCGTAGCTATTGAAGTCCCTTATGGCTAACGCCCTTCGAAGACTTGGTTTTAAGCCACTAAAGAATCGATCGATCTTACTCTCAGGTTGGATAATAATACCAGAAGCATACCTTGCAAGTCTTGTAAAATTTGCTTCATAGGTACTAACAGATTCATCATCCCTTTGCTTCAGTTCAAGGAACTCTTTCTCCATCTTTGTTCGGAGAATACGAGGGAAGTACTTATTGAAAAATAAGTTCTTGAACTCGTCCCATTCCATAGACTCAATTTCATCCCTTTGCCTCGTATTCTTAACAAGATTCCACCATTGATCCGCATCTCCTTCCAAACGATACACTGCTAGGATGACTTTATCATGCTCAGAACATTGAAGAACTGAAAATATCTTTTCAGTAGTACTAATCCATTGTTCAGCAACTAATGGATCCGTAGACCCGCTGAAAGATGGTGGACGCTGCCTCATGAAGGATTCAACAGAATGTTGCTCCCTCCTTTGCTCGTTTGGAAATCCTGCATGATTCATATCTTGAGAAAGTTGTGTGAGCATGGCTACAAGATTTTGCATTCCAGCTCCCATATCGTTTGGTTGCTCAGGGGGGCAATCATTGCATTGCCCATCGCATTCCGCATTAACACGGTTCCTTCGGGTTCCATCCATTGACTAAAACCAAGAAGAATAGTATGAGCAACACTAATTATAATAGGAAACTACATAATTCAAGAATAAAATATTCATGCTTAAGGTCTTATCCTAGGTTATTCAAGGCCATTTCTAAAACACTAAGATTGTGTTCTATGCTTAGACTTATCCTTAGGGTTCTTACTAAGGCTTTCACATCCTAGTTTCCAAAGGTTGACTATACCTTTCCTTTGATACCAACTATAACAACCCACTCTTTACATACATTGTTAATAATTCAAAATTGAAGCACACTTATTACAACATATGACAAAACCACAAAGGACCGTATAGGTATAGTGTCTTTAGAAACTGGGAAACATAAACAACTGGTTCATAAATCTTCTACAGTGTCTCCCATTTATTACATCATATCTAGGGTCCCTTTTAGCATATTCTACTTAATATCCATCTTCCTGACCTGGGGAAAAGAAAACATAAAAGGGTGAGCTCAAATGCTCAGCAAGGGCAAATAAAGGAAATAAAAATCATATCATATCTTTATCAAAACCCGCAAAAGAGATCATAATATCTTAACATGGAATAAATCATAGAAGTGAAAATGAGATCCCCATAATCATAACATAAAACTTGAAACTTTGTGGCATGCACACATAATCATGGAAAATCATTTCTTGTTAGTCATGACTCATCACCAAGACTATCTTAGTGGACAAAGTCCCTTTCTGAACCGAGTTCACTCCTCGTTTCAGTCCTGTATCACTGAACCGAAATAACCTTCCGTTCCAGCCATGTCTATCTCATGAGATATAAAATCATTACCCAATGCATTGGAGGGAGATATAGGTCCCACCCATCTTATAATGAATCCTTTCTTATGTGTGCCACATAATCATAAAACATACATCATCGCATAACACATATAACAAAAATGGGATTCTTGAAACATAATGACATCATAAATCAATTCATATAAGATAAAGGAATTCATAAACATAATTCCATCACAACATAGTCAAACCAATGTAAAAATATGGATAGAAACAGAACCCTTTATTATCTTAGATGGAAAATAATTTTGATAAAACACTTGAATTGAATTCTTGAGGAAAATATCCTTTCTTCTTCAAAAACATTTTTCCTTTCATAACATGTCATACAACTTTAAAATAAAAGAAGTTGATTAAAAATAAACTTGAAAACTTGTAAAGGAAGCTTCTTTGAAGTAATGTTTTAAAAATTCATTCATGCCGTATAAGTTAAAAAAAACATTCTTCGTACTTTTGTCGGAAAAGTCAAAAAGTACCTCGTACGGAAAAACGACAAAAGATTCCTTTCATATTCTTTACTAAAAACTCACCTAAGGGTAAAATTGGATTTAAACTATTTCAAGTGGATGGAAACAATATTACATATTGAGGGAACATGGATGTGGATGATAAAATACACCCCAGTAAATACTTACGAATAAACAATCTCGGATAAAAATGAGATTGTGATATTTCCCATACCTTAGGTCCAATTTGCTTTGTTCATGTCCGAAGCTCCTGTATAATGGTTTAAATAAAGTTATTGACTTATTCCAGAATCATACATATTGATATGAGATTATTAACTTCTTGTTAGTAATATTTC
Source organism: Viscum album (assembly GCA_963277665.1). Classification (NCBI taxonomy): domain Eukaryota; kingdom Viridiplantae; phylum Streptophyta; class Magnoliopsida; order Santalales; family Viscaceae; genus Viscum; species Viscum album. The sequence goes on from OY728121.1 coordinate 820,034,104, forward strand.
ATTGTTACTTGTTACTCGGGTCTTCATAACTTTTTGTTCTTATGCGTGTTTTGTTGAATAAATTCTTATTCTTATCTTTAGGTTATAGATAATTCATTTCCAGAATGGTATTAGTGTAGTATATACCATATTCATTCATTCAATTCATTTATATAATCATTATGAAATGAAGATCATGTAGAACGAATCGCATCACATCGTGGAGACGGTATTCCGTACGTACGCACGAGTGATGATATCGTTCCTATGATCGTGGAATTGTATTGGAGTATATATATATATTATTTCAGTATCAATATTACTTAATAATAATCATATATAGTTACTCATTACACCATTATACCCATCCTTGTAAGGTGATGGTGGAAAATAGATTACACCACGGCGTGGAGACGGTATTCCGTTCGTACGCACGCGCGGTGATTTCATTTTTCCGTAGGATGGATAGAAGGTGAATTAGGGTTGTTTCATATTTACAATAACATATCAGTATGTAAGTAATACTTATGTTATTACTTTATCATGAAACAACTAAAGAAGAAGAAGTTGAAGAAGAAAGAAATTGAAAAGATCGGTAATGGATATTACCTCTTCTTTGGAACGCCTCTTTGAATCCTCCACTTAAGGAACTAAGATTGGTCTTTGGAGAAGACCAGGACCTCTAGGATTATTCTAGGGAAGTGGAGAGGAGAAAATGGCAGGGGTTGGCCGAGCTTGAGTGCTCAAATTGGTGTGAGGAGGAGGGGGAGGAGGTGCCCTTTTATAAGGGAGGAGAGGGGCACCTTAGGAATATCTCAAAATATTATTTTATATTAAAGTCAAAATCGGTTTATAATGGTTCCAAAGGGTCTTATTTCGAAGCTAAAGTGGGGATGGGTCGAAATCCTATCAACTAATAGGATTTAGACAAGTTTAGGGTATTATTTTAACCTTATCAATTAGATTTAACTCTAAGTTAATTAATTTAACTTTTACCGTGTCTTTTTGTTTTCTTTCACTATATGGTTATTACACTTACTATAAAATGCCAAACGAACCCCAAATTGTTTATTATTAATATATATATCCTTATCTAAGTCATTTGGCCGAACCTTATATTTTTAGGAATAAAATAACAATTAATAATATAATATTTGATTTAAAAACTATTTTGTGTCAATTTTGACACTATTTGATATATGATTTTTGTGAAAGTCATAACAGAATTATATGTTCGACCCAAGTTGATTAAATCAACAATAATATATCATAGTAACCTAGAAAATTAGTTTAATTCATAAAAAGTCTCAAATTACATTTATTTTGGTATTTATATTATCAATTTTGTCAATATTTCATTAATAAGATAATTACTGCATCATCTTTGTGTCATAAATAAATTAAATTATTTGATGTCTAAAAATTACAAATAAAATACAATCATGTAGGAAATCTTTTTATCTTTCTAATGAATATTTACAATCGAATTTATCTTATGTATAACCCCATATTAAAAATTATTTACTTATTAAACTTTGATTTTAACTATTTTAACCCTTCTTTAAATAAATTAATAATAAATGTCCTATTCTAATCCAAGTGGGCCTAAATGGTCATATTTTATTCCTAAGTTTGTTTTTGGTCGAATTACACTTGTCCAATAGAATTAGGACATGTGTTAGGGTAATATTGATATCATATTTACCCTTAGTTACCCTATTTACTATTAACCGCGGTAAAAATAGTAAAAAGTTACTATTCACCAAAAAATTATTTTCATCTCATTGAACCACATTTTAGTCCTTGATATTAACCGTGTCTCTCGGATTTTCGAAATTCCATTCACAGAAGCGGTAAAATTAAGTTTTATGCAAAATTCAGTTTTTTTAACCTACCACTTAGTGGTTTCACTATTCATCAAAAATTGAAAGTTTTCAGAAAAATACCAAAATTTCACCCTAGGCTAATTTCGATATTCTGAGTCCAAAAATGAAGTCCATTTTGAAAAATAAAATTTATAAAATTTCAAAAAGTGGTTATTACTATTCATAACGGCTAGTTTTAATAGCATATTGTTGTTTAGTGAAACTCGGTATTGCGTACGACGCAAGCTATCGAGGAAGGTCGCGATTGCGTGTAAAGCAAGCCAAGCAAGTGTTGTGTAGAAAAAGATTCCTTTGATGATTTATATAACATAAAAGTCTCGGGTGTTACAATATGATATTCTTCCACCATCACCACTTTGTAGCAGACCACAGGCTCAACGAGCTGGTTATTGAAACCACATACTGCTACATGTTCTGGAGGGTTATAACCATGTGAAACCCGAGATGATAAAATGTATGATTTTTTTATTTTATACTCTTTATTTATTATTAGTGGACCATTTTTTCTGGCATTCCATCATTTCTATAATCTTTGTGTGGGATATAGAGAAACTAGTTGAGGTTCTAGCCTAATATCTTTGTCTTAAGGTTCCTACAGGGAACACTTGTTTTGTATATTTTATCTACCAGTAGTGTGAGATATTTATAATTGGATATAGGTTCACATGGGACCGTTTGTTAATCAAGATGGAACCATATGACATCATATTGGGAATGGATTGGTTGTCCTTGGTTTGAGCCTAGATTTTCTATCACCGTAGATGAGCCAGATGCCTTCTCACTAATGGGATGATATTAATATTTACGAATGAGAGAGATATCATGGTATGGAGAGTGGGTGTTGTGAGAAGAGGCTACATCCCATTAACCCTAATTTGGATTTTTTATCCCTTGGGGTATTTGGTTATTTAAATATATGGATTCCTTTAGTCATGGATGATTATATGGACTTCTTCCTCGAGGATGTTCTGCTACTACCTCCAATGCGGGAGAGGGAGTTTTGTATTGACATAAATCCTGTGACTACACCAATATATTTTATGGAAAATACGATGACCCATACCAAGATCTAGGAGATGTGGTTGTAGTTGGGGGACCTTCGAGTGAAGGGATTCATCAGTCCTAGTGTGTCACCCTAGGCATATCTAGTGTTGTTCATAAAAAATGAGAACATCGGCTTGTGGATTTATATGGATTATCATAACCTAAACCAAGAAAAAATAAATAATAATTACCATTTTCTGATTTTTGGATACCTATTTGAATAGTTTTGAGGTGTGAGATGGTTCTATCAGATAGATCTCAGGTCTGGAAACCACATGTTGAGTGTTTGCGAGGCTGATATTTGAAAGTTAAAATTCTAATATCACTATGGACACTATGATTTTTTATTTAATCCCTATGGTGTGAAAAATTTTAACACCCCAAGCTTCCATAGTACACTTCTCTTTGAATAATACAATAGCGTGTGCTGTACGCAACTTTGAGTTCTTACAAACCAAAATCAATCAAATATTCTATTATGAATTGTAATACCCACTTTTTGAAATTTTATAAATTTTATCTTTCAAAATGGACTTCATTTCTGGATTCGGAATATAGAAATTAGCTTAGGGTGAATTTTTGGTATTTTTCTGAAAAAGTTTAATTTTTGATGAATAGTGAAAAACACAGAGTTAATATTTAAAAATGACTTTTTATTTAAATAATTATTTATTCTATTTAAATTTATATTTGTTCAAAATAGATACATAATACTTTTATATTTTCAATGTAATTCATTGGAGTCAGTTTATAATATATATATATATATATATATATATATATTTTATTGAACTTTTTACCATCTTTTACCTATCTCTTAAGAGTATTTGCAAATTTACATAAAACATAATTTTAACACTTCTGTGAGTTGAATATATAAAATCCTAGGGACACAGTTGATATCAGTAAGTAAAATGTGGTTCAATAAGATGAAAATAATTTTTGGTGAATAGTAACAGTTTACTTTTATTTACCACAGTTAAAAGTAAATAGGGTAATTAAGGGTAAAAATGATATTATTATTACCCTAAAACATTTCCTAATTCTATTGGATAAGTGTAATTCGACCAAAAAAACCTTAGTAATAAAATATGATCCTTTAGGTCCACTTGGATTAGATTCGGATATTTATTATTATTTAATTCAAAGAAGAGCTAAAAGTGTTAAATTCAAAGTTTAATAACTAAACAATTTTTAATATAGGGTTACACATAAGATAAATTCGACTATAAATATTAATTAGAAATATAAAATGATTTCCTATATAATAGAATTTTATTTATATTTTTTAGGCATTAAATAGTTTAATTTATTTTTGACACAATGATGATGCAGTAATTATCGTATTAATGAAAAATTAAAATAATTGATATTATAAATATCCAAATAAATTTAATTTGAGACTTTTGATGAATTCAATTAATTTTGTAGATTAATATGACATATTAGTTTTGGTAAGATGAATTTTTTTTGAAGTACTAATGTTGTTATTAATTTATCAATAAAATACCAAATTGTGTCAAAATTGACATAAAAGAGTATTAAAAACAAATATTATATTATAAATTGATATTCTATTTCTAAAAATATATGGTTCTTCCAAAAGACTTATATAATGATATATGTATCATTAATGAACCACTTGGGTTTCACTTGGACGTATATAGTATGTTTTTTAACCATATAACATAAAAATACAAAGAGACATGGTAAATGTCAAACTATTTAACTACGAGTAAAATATAAAAGATAAAGTTAATATAGTGACCCAAACCTATCTAAAACCTATTATTTCAGTTATTTTAGACCCAGCGCCACCTTATCCTTTAAATAATTCATTTTTGATCCATTAGAAACCGAAAATAATATTATTAAACAATAATATTTCTAGCTTTTCCTAAGGTGCCCCTCACCCCTCTTATAAAAGGGCACTCCCCCTTCTCTCTAATTCACAACATAAAAGCCATCTGGCTTGGCCAAAATCTGCCCAAATACCCTATAAAATATCCTACATTCATCCTAGAGGCCTTCCTTTAGTCATAATGCCAACCTATGGATCCCTTTTGATCAAATCAAAAAGGAAGAACCCGAAGAGGAGTTAAATATTTCATCACATCTTTCAAGTTCCTTTCTGCTTCCACATCCTTTTACTTTGATGTTTTAATTCTAAAATAATAAATCCAGTATCTTTTATATACTTTGATGTTATTATAAATATGGTACAACCATATTCATTATTCTATCCATCCTTTGAATGACATGTCACCATACGTACGTAAGTACTGCTTACCATCTCCACGTCGTGGTGTAATTTTTATTCAATACATTATTATTTGGATGGATATAAAAATGATGTGTAATTGATGTAAATAATAAATATAACATGATAATGATTATTTACATATGATATAACATCCAAATATATATTATTTTAATATCCAAAGAATGATATTGTCTCTCGTGCGTATGTACGGATTACCGTCTCCACGAACGTGATGAGATTCATTCCCCATCGTATCCATTCAAGACTAATTTTTTTAGATGATTAAAAATAATGTTTAAATACTTAATATCATTATGAATATGAATAATATGCATTCTATCAATAAAAAACATTACTTACATAACAAAGTATATAAAAGAAAATAAATTAGTTAACAACCGAAATGACGATAATACTAAAATATTATTAACAATGCAATATTAAAAGATCATATATGATATAATATTAATGAATATTATTATTTTAAAATTTAATAACAATTATTTCACCATTATAAAATAGGTTAGGCTACCCTCGACCAAGTAAAATTACAAGGTAAGGGTTAAATTCTCAATCTCTTTATTTTTTGAGGTTGTTTTTATATAAGTATCTACTGGGACCTCCTTATCATCCACATCCATGTTTCATAAAAATGTATTTCAAAACATTTTTACTATTTTCTAGACAATGGGGTATTGTAATTTATACCCTTATTTGACCTTATATGTTTTCAAAAGAATCTTTCCGTCGTTTTCCAAACTAGGTTCTTTATGAACTTTTCGACAAAATTATGGTAAGAATGTTTTTTTTAAATTATACAGTTGGTGTGGCTATTTTCTACCATTATAACATCATAGAAGCTTCCATTACGAGCTTATAAAAATATATTTAAAATAAATTCCTTCTTTATAATTATGTGACTCTTTAATGATTTCAAAATAGAAAGAGATATTTCTCAAAAAAAGGGTTTTGATTTCATCTATGTCAACATCCTTTGATGGATTTCAAACTTATTTGAAGTTAATTTATTATGGTACAAAATTTTATATTGTATAGAATGTTTTGTAATATTTCTGACTATGGATGTATTATTTTTACACCATTAATGGTTTATGGATAAATTATTGACATTTCGTATGATAGTTTTAATACAAATGTTTATGTTATGTTTAAACCTTTTCATATGAGGAATGAATTGTTCTTAGTAAGTGATGGGTGGAGCCCACTATAGCTCCTCGATGAATTAGTATGTCTCATGAGACAAACTAGTGTCTTGGCAAAAGGCCTTGACAAAATCTTATTTGTAGCCTTGGCACAAGGCCTTGACTATGTCATTATGAAAGTCCGTCATTATGCATTCCATCATTATAAAAGTGGATATTGATATTTCATGTGATTATTCGATTAGTAGAATATCCATGTGAATAAGTAAATGACATTATTTGATTTTATCTTTTCCATATTATGATGAAGTTCAAGTTTAAAAAGCTTTTTTTAGTCTTATACATTGCCTTAAATGTTTATGCTTATTTATGAAATTTTCTGTTATATTGTTATCCTTACTGAGCATCAGAGCTCACCCCTTTCTATGTTCTATTTTTCCAAGGATGAGAAGATGTATTTTATGACTGACCTACAGGAATTGTCTGAGGGGATATGAGTGTGGTCCATGGAAACAATGTTGTTGTTATTTCTCTTTTTTACAATGTAATGTAAATCTTATGAATATATCTAGTACTTCCAAGGCTACTAAACTAATCGGTCTTTTGAGACTTGATATTTTGTGATCATGCCAATGATATGTAATAATGCACCAACTCTAGGATTCTGGGGTTGGGGCGTTACAGTTGGAATCAGATGATCTTTAGTACAAACCATGGAATCTAGATTTAGATAAACTCTGATTAGGGAACATTAACCTAAGATAGACTTTGAGGATTAGAATAGATGAACTTCCTAGAATTTTGGTATTGTTACGATTTTCTGAGTTTTCCAAGCAATACATCCCTGTCTAGATACGAGCAGGCAGAGGCGGCTCTGGCACAGATGTACCTGGCGGTAAAACCCGAAAACATTGCTTTGATCTAGACTCGAACAGGAACTGGTGCATGACAACGGGCCCTGCCGCACTCTTGGTTACGATACTCCCAGGGGATATGAATAGGATAATTATCATTTTATTTAAAAAACATTATGAATAGCTTATGAGTATATAATTACTGAAAGAAAACATTTTTTTATGATTATGGATTATATCCATAAACTGTTCAGTATATGTTAAGTGTTTTACAAGTCTGAATTTATGTATTTCAATTCATAAACTAATCACATTTATGCCATTGTTTAGAAATGGAACCTAGTGGAAGGAATGTAAATTGTATCAAGAAACACACTCCATGTAGGGATTTCCCTCCTTCTCAAGATAATTATAGTGGAGCTAGTGATAAAATTGGTGCTGATCAACTCATCACTATATAGGGACAACTCACTCAGGTTTTAAAAAATAAACTTACCCGTATGAAGCACCCTGGTCCACAACGTGGAGGATCAATGTTAGATATCTTCAGGAGGAAGAAACCACCAACATTCAATGGGAGTAAAAATCCACTAGTAGCTGAGAAATGGATAAATTCCTTAGAGAAAATATTTTATTCCTTGGGAAGTAGCAAAAAGGAAAAACTTGTCTTGGCAGTTTACCGCCACACTAGAGATGCTGATCAATGGTGGTCATTGATTGAAAACAAAAAGTAAGATGATGAAGTATCATGTATGGAATGAAGAGAGTTTAATGAAGTTTTCTTAGAAAAATACTTTCCTCGTGACCATATAGCGGATATGGAAAGACAATTTATGAGGATAAGGGAAAAGGAGGTTAAGAATGTCGCAAATTATTAAGCTAACTATACAGGGTTAGTGAGGCATGCTGCAGATTATATACATAACCCAAGAATTAAGATTGATCATTTCTTTGATGGGTTAAAACCATTTCTCCATCGAGCATTGGTCTCACAATCCTTCTCGTTGTACGAAGATATTGTCTAATGTTCGATCAAGATAGAAAAACAATTCTCTATGTCTTATGACTTTAAAGAAAAAAATAGAACAATAGATCTGCTGAACACTCTGGAAATGGAAATAAGAGGAAGAAGGGAAAAGTTGAATATCCATCCTGTAGTAAATGTGGGAAGAAATACCCTAGTACTTGCCTGAAGGGAATTGGAGTCTATTACAATTGTGGTGGAAAAGGCCACCAATCTCTTGATTGCAAGAGGAAGAAAGAGGCTATCGACATTGAATGCTAAAATTGTAGAGAAAGGGAGCATTATTCATATTAATTTCCTAAATATCAGGGGAACTTACCTCAAAAAAGGCCAAGGGATCAAGGCCAAGAATATGCTATCACTACTATAGAGGCTGATGCTCCGAAAGACATGGTGGAAGGTAATTTAATAGTTTCCTCAAGTTTAGAAAATGATTTATTTGATTCTAGATCATCGAATTATTTCATATCATCCCATTGTTCTAAGAAAATTAGATATTTCCAATTTGATTTAACAAGGGAGTTGTCAGTCAAAACTCCTAAGGGAAGTATCATCGCAACAATGTTTTGTGAATCAGTTCCCATTGGGGCATATAAATGCTCCTTATCTGCTGATCTCATCATCATACCCATGATTGAATTTGATATAATCCTCAGTATGGATTGGCTTTCGGATCATGATGCAAAAATTTATTGTAATAAGAAGGAGGTTACTATTTTTGTTGACGATGAAAAATAAAACCCTGTCTTTAGAGAAGAATCATCACCACCTGATTCTTATCTAGATCCACCCCCAATAGATCAACTAAATTAAATTATTGGGGAGGAAGAGAATGAAATAACTATGGTTGAGGAATGGAATGTTCAAATAGAGGATTTACCTATTGTGAAATAATATGTTGATGTGTTTCCAGAAGATTTACATGGACATCCACCAGAACGATAAATTGAGTATTCTATTGATTTAATTCCTGGTTCAAGGACCATATGGAAGTCCCCTTATAGAATGACCACTGTGGAATTAGTGGAACTAAAGAAACAACTAGTTGAATTAGGTAGTAAGGGATTTATTCTCCCTAGTGTTTCTCCATGTGGAGCCCCTATCCTTTTTCTTAAAAAGAAAAGTGGATCTATGAGGTTGTGCATTGACTACAGGGAGATCAATTCTATAACAATAAAGATTAAGTATCCCCTACCTCGCATTGGTGATTTATTCAACCAACCTCATAGAGCTCAATAAATTTCAAAGATTGACCTTTGATATGGATATCATCAGTAGTGTGTGAAGAAGGAAGACATTCTGAAGAAAACATTTTGAACTAGGTACGAGCATTACGAGTTTACAATAATTCCTTTTGGGATGACTAATGTAACCTCTGTCTTCATGGATCTAATGAATAGAGTTTTCAAGGAATATCTTGAGGACTTTGTTTTGTTATTTATTGAGGATATCTTGGTATACTCCAAAAGATACGAAGATCATGAAATTCACTTGCACATTATCCTAAAGACTCTTATAAGACATGAATTATATGGGATGTTTAGAAAGTGGGAATTCTGGCATTAGGAGAATTAATTTCTTGTCCATATCATCTCTAAGGATAGAATCTCCATTGATCCTTATAAGACCAAGGCTATCCTAGAATGGATAGTACTGACGAGTACATCTGAGGTACATAGTTTAATTGGTATAGCAGGTTATTATCAACGCTTCGTCCAAAATTTTTCCCGGTTGGATAACCCGTTAATAAAGATCACAAAAAAATGGGTTAAATTTGTTTGGACAAGATAGTGTGAAGATTTTTTTCATTAACTAAAGATAATATTAGTAAATTTTTTTATATTGACTCTACCATTAGGGATTGATGGGTTTTTTATATATAGTGATGCTTCAAAGATAACACTTGGTTGTGTCCTTATGCAAAATTATAGGGTTATTGCCTATGCATCACGACAGCTAAAAATTCATGAGCAAAACTATCTTGATAATGATTTTGAGTTTGGAACTGTAATCTTTTCTTTGAAGATTTGAAGATAATATATTTATAGTAAAAAATTTGATATATATACCGATCACAAGAGTTTGAATTATATTTTCTCACAGAAAGAACTCAAAATGAGCCAAATCAGATGGCTTGACCTACTCAAGGATTATGATTGCACTATACACTACCACCCAGTGAAGGAAAATAAGGTGGAAGATGCTTTGAGTAGAAAGGATCATGGGTTTTGAACAAGATGGGAGTTGAAAAGGATCCTATAGACATGGATCTAGTTAAGATGGATATGGGAATCACCATGGAAGGTGAAACATCAATTATTTTTCAAATGGATTCCAAACCATCTTTACTAGAAAGGATAAAGAGTTCTCAGACCGATGATCAAGAGTTACAAAAGAAGATTAAAGTTATGAATCAAGGGAGATTGAGTCACTTCATATATGAAGATAAAATTTTGATATTTGAGAAGAGAATTTGTGTTCTTGATATACCTGATCTAAAAAGAGAATTATTGGATGATTCTTATAGTTCTAATTTCTCTATACACCCTAGTAGCACTAAGATGTGTAGTGATTTGAAGGATCATTTTTGTTGGGACAATATGAAGAGGGAGAATATTGATTTTTTGTCAATATGTATGGTTTTTCAATAAGTGAATGATGGAAGGAAACAACCTGGAAGAGTCATGCAACCTCTTCCCATACCTGAGTGGAAATGGGATAATGTTACGATGGAATTTGTCATGGGACTACCCAAGAATCCTAGGAATAACAGTGCAATATGGGTCATTATTGATCATCTTACCAGGTCAACACATTTTCCTGTTATAAGAGAATATTTACCTATTAAATGACTGGAAAGACTACATATTAATGAAGTTGTAAGACTTCATGGAGTACCACTATCGATTGTTTCTGATAATGATCCACATTTTACATCTAGATTCTAGAAAAGTATTTAGAAAGACATGGATACTGAACTTCGTTTGAGCATTTCCTACCACCCTCAAACAGATGGATATTCAGAAAAGACTATTCAAGCCTTAGAAGACATATTGAGATCATTCTCACTTGACTTTAAAGGTATCTGGGATCAATATCTACCTTTGGTAGAATTTTCCTATAATAATAGCTTTCATTCAAGTATTCAGATGGCACCATATGAAGCGTTATATGGAAAGAGATGTTGCACACCAACCTGTTGGGATGATGTTGGTGAAAGAAAACTCGTAGGCCCAGAATTGGTGGAGGAAATGATGGAAAATGTGAAGGTAATAGAAAACCACATCAAAGGAACTCTAATAAGACAAAAGAGCTATGCTGATAACTGAAGGAAGGATTTGGAATTTCAGGTAGGAGATCATGTTTTCTTGAAGTTATCTCCATGGATGGGTGTTATACATTTCAGTAAGAAGGGAAAATTATGTCCTAGGTACAAAAAACCTTTTGAAATTCTAGAATGAATTGGGGCTATAGCCTACTGTTTGGAAATGCTACCAAGTGTCACCAAATTTCATGATGTGTTCCACGTATCACTGTTGAGAAACTACATGCCTGACCCAATGCATGTACTCACCTATGAGGAATTAGAACTGGAACCTGATCTATCTTATTGAGAAGATCCTGTCAAGGTTCTTGATACAAGAGAACAAGTGTTGAGAAACCGGCGACTCGTCTGGTAAAAGTTCTATGGAGAAACCAGAAGATGGAAGAGGCAATGTGGGAACCCAAGGAACATATGATGAATAACCACCCGAGTCTTTTTAAGTAGTAATATTCTAGGAATTTTGAGGACGAAATTATTTGAAGGATGGGAGAATGTAACACCCCAAGCATCCACAATATGCTTCTCTTTGAATAATGCAATAGTGTGTATTGTACGGAACTTCGAGTTCTAACACACCACAACCAATAAAACTAGACGTTATGAATATTAATACCCACTTTTTGAAATTTTATAAATTTTTTCATTAAAAATGGACTTAAATTTTTGATTCGGAATATCGAAATTAGCTTATGGTGAATATTTGGTATTTTTCTGAAAAATTTCAATTTTTGATGAATAGTGAAATACAATGAGTTATTATTTAAAACTGACTTTTTATTTAAATAATTATTTATTATATTTAAATTTATTTTACGTTAAAATAGATACAAAATACCTATATATTTTCAATGTAATTCATTGGAGTCAATTTAGAATAATTTTAGATATATAAAAATTTTATTGAACTTTTTACCGTCTTTTACCCACCTCCTAGGATAATTTGAAAATTTACATAAAACATAATTTTAGCGCTTCTGTGAGTTGAATTTCAAAAATCCGAGAGACACAGTTTATATCAGTATGTAAAATGTGGTTCAATAAGATGAAAATAATTTTTGGTGAATAGTAACTTTTTACTTTTATTTACCACTGTTGAATGTAAATAGGGTAATTAAGGGTAAAAATGATATTATTTTTACCCTAACACAAGTCCAAATTCAATTGGATAAGTTTATTAGACCAAAAAATACCTTAGGTATAAAATTTGATCCTTTAGGTCCACTTGGATGTGATTAGGACATTTATTATTATTTAATTCAAAGAAGAGTTAAAAGTGTTAAATTCAAAGTTGAATAAATAAACCATTTTTAATATAGGGTTACATATAAGATAAATTTGACTACAAATATTCATTATAAATATAATACTATTTCCTAAATTAAGGTATTTTATTTATATTTTTTAGATATTATATAATTTAATTTATTTATGACACAACGATGATGCAGTAATTACCATATCAATTAAAGATTAAAATAATTGATATTATAAATATCCAAATAAATGTAATTTGAGACTTTTTATGAATTACACTAATTTTCTAGGTTAATATGACATATTAAAGTTGGTTAGATGATTTTTTTCGAAGTAATAATTCTTTTATGAATTTATAAAAAACAAAACAACAAATATTGTCAAAATTGACATAAAAGAGTTTTTAAAACAAATATTATATTATTAATTAATATTATTTTCCTAAAAATCAATGGTTCATCCAAAAGACTTATATAATTATATTTTTATCATTACTGAACCACTTGGGGTTCTCTTGGAAGTATATAGTGAGTTTATTAACCATATAATATAAAAATACAAAGAGTCATTTTAAATATCAAACTATTTAACTAAGAGTAAAATATATAAGATAAGGTTAATATAGTAACCCAAACCTGTCTAAAACCTATTTTTTGAGTGATTTTAGAACAAAACCCACCATATACTTTAAATAATTCATTTTGGAGCCATTAGAAATAGAAAATAATTTTATTATAAAACAATATTTCAATATTTTCCAAAGGTGCCCCTCACCCCTCTCATAAAAGGGCACTGCCCCTTCTCTCTAATTCACACCTTCAAAGCCATTTTTCTCGTCCAAACTCTACCCTAATACCCTCTCAACTATCATCCCTTAATCATAGAGGCCTTAATTTAGTCATAAAGCCAACCTATGGAGCCTTTTTGATCAAATCAAAAAGAAGAACCCGAAGAAGAGGTAAATATTTCACCACCTCTTTCAAGTTCCATTCTTCTTCCACTCCGTTTTTCTATGTTATTTACATTCAAAAATAATAAATATAGTATCATATATACAATTTTATGTTATTATAAATATGGTACAATGATATTCATTATTCTATGCATCCTTTGAATGACGTGTCACAATACGTGCGTATGTACGGCTTACCGTCTCCACGTTGTGGTGTAATTGTTATTCAATACATGATTATTTGGATGGGTATAATAATGATGTGTAATTTATGTAAATAATAAATATAACATGATAATGATTCATTATATATTGTATACCATCCAATTTTATATTATTTTAATATCAAAATAATAATATTGTCACTCGTGCGTACGTACAGATTACCGTCTCCATGAACGCGATGAGATTCATTTCCCATCGTATCCATTCAAGAATAATTTTCACTAGATGATTAAAAATAATTTTTAAAGACTTAAAATCATTCTGACTATAAATAAGATATATCCGATCCATAACAAACATTACTTATGTAACGAATCATATAAAGGAAAACGAATCAGTTAACACCCAAAACGAATATAATACTAAAATATTATTAAAAAATCAATATTAAAAGATCATATATGATATCATATGAATCTTGTATAATTTAATAACAATTATTTCACCATTATACATAAGGTTAACCTACACTTGACCAAGTAAAAGTACTAGGTAAGAGTTAATTTCTCAATCTCTTTATTATCTGAGGTTGTTTTTACGTAAGTATCTACCAGAACCTCTTTATCATCCACATCCATGTTTCTTAAAAATGTATTTTAAAAAACATTTTTATGATTTACTAGAAAAATGGGTAAAGTCATTTATGCCCTTATTTTACCAAATATGTTTTGAATGGAATCATTCCGTCATTTTCCAAATAAGGCACTTTATGACCTTTTCGACAAAATTAAAGTAAGAATGTTTTTTTAACTTATATGGCAGGTGTGGCTATTTTCCACAGTTATAACATCTTCGAAGCATCCCTTACAATCTTATAAGAATATTTTCATAATAAATTTCTTCCTTATAATTATGTGAATCTTAAATTATTTCAAAATAGAAATATATATTTCCAAAACAAGGTTTTGATGTTATCTATGTCAACATCTTTTGAGGGATTTTAAGATTATTTGAAGTTTATTTATGATGGTACAAAACATTCATATTTTATTGAAGGTTTTTTAATATTTTTGACTATGGATGTGTTATTTATACACCATTAATGGTTTATGGATAATGTATTTACATTTTATATGCTAGTTTTAAAAAGAATGTTTAGGTTATGTTTAAACCTTTTCATATGAGGAATGCATTGGACTTAGTATGTGACAGGTGGAGTCCGCTATAGATCCTCGATGAATCAGTAGGTCTCATGAGACCAACTGGTGTCTTGGCCCAAGGTCTTGACAAAATATTATTTGTAGTCTTGGCCCAAGGCCTTGACTATGTGGTTATGAAAGTCTGGCGTTATGCATTCCATCATTATGAAAGTGTCTACTAATATTGCATGTGATTATTCGATTAGTAAAAAATACATGTGAATAAGTAAATGGAATTATTTAATTTTATATTTTCCATATTATGTTTAATTTCATGTTTAAAAGGCTTTTGTTTTAGTCTTATATATTGGATTAAATGTTTAAGATTATTTATGAAAGTTTCCTCTATATTGTTATCCTTACTGAGCTTCTGAGCTCACCCCTTTCTATGTTCTATTTTTCCTAGGATGTGAAGAAGTATTTTATGACTAACCTGCAGGGATTTTCTTAGGGAATATGAGTATGGTCCATGGAAACAATGTTTTTGTATTTTTCCATTTTTTATGTAATGTGAACCATATAAATGTATCTAGTACTTCCAAGGATATAAAACAAATCGGTCTTTCGATATTTGATCTTTTTTGATCATACTAATGATTCGTAATAATGCACAAACTCTGGGCTTCTAAGGTCGAGGAGTTTCAATAATTCCATAACAATGTTTATGGATTTGATAAACTAGGTTTTCTATATTTACCTAGACCCGTTTCGTTTTGGTCTTTATTTATGACATACTTATATACTGTACATTAGAGGACGAACATCTAAAGCACTTGATGATAGTCCTAGACTTGCTTCAAGAGAACCATATTTATGGTAAACTCTTGAAATTCCATTTATGGACTCTTGAGGTTCAATTTATAGGGAATATCATTTTTAATAATCTTTTAGTCATGGTGCCAAAAAATATTGATTTAGTTTTTATTTGGGAGACACCCAAGAGAGTGTTATAGGTACAGAGTTTTCTTAGATTGGATGGGTACTATCAGAAGTTTGGGGAATTCTTAACCAGGATTACAACCCCTTTGACCACTTTAACATGGAAAGGGATGAATTTTACACAGATTGAGTAGTTATAGAGGGCCATAGAGGAGTTCAGGATGAGGCTGATGAGTGATACTATTTTGAGACTATTAGAGGAGACTGTGGAGTATGTGGTGTATTAAAATGTGTTAGGAGTTGGGGTCAACTGTGTGTTGAAGCAACATTATAATGTTATCACAAACTATTTGAGGCAATTGAGACCCCATAAGATGAAATATGAGACTCACAATATATAGCTAGAATCAATTGTCTTATCCTAGAGGATGTGGATGAACTATATTCTAGGAGATAACATTTTGGTTTTCTCAGACCATCTGAGTCTCAGGTATGTCTCACACATAAAGACTTGAACATGAGGAAATGATGCTGGTTTGAGTTCATGTAGGTCTTTGACTTCACGATAGTATATACTATAGGGAGGGGTAACATGGTAGCAGATTCCCTTAGAAGTAAGTCCTAGGATCCTTTAGAATAGGAGTCTTCTGAGTAGTTGGCTATTCTATAGTTGACCCACATAGAGTAGGAGGGTGAAACTTTTTATTTACTCAATGGAGATGAATCCTATTCTTCTCGAGCATGTGATATATTAACAACTAGAATAAATTACCTATGTGGTCTTGTACGACTATATATCCATAGGGGATTCACTAAATGAATATTATAAATGATGGAATCATGTAATCCATTTCCCAGAACAAGTAGTGGTCCTAGTCAAGATTTAAGTGAGGGTGACATGAGAGATCTACACTTCTCCCCTCACCATATATCATCATGCTCGGAAGATGTATAGACACCTTAAACAGTATTTTTTCTATTCTATAATGAGACAGAGCATGACTAAGTTCATCTCCTAGTGCCTCACTTGTTTGCTTGTGAAGGCAGAGCACCAGGTTTCAGAAGGTTTCTGGCAGCCCAAATAGATCCTTAAGTGGAAATGGGATGACATATCCATTGAATTTGTGATAGGAATTTCATGGATTGAAAATGGATGTGAATCCATTTGGTTGATAGTTGACTAATTTATGAAGTCCACACACTTCCTTTCAATTATGGAGGAGAGTTCAATGAAGTGTTTGGGGTAGATGTATGAACAAGATATTAATTGGATTCATGGGGTTCCTTGGACAATTTTCTCTGATCATGATGTGTGGTTCATGTCATGATTATGGATAGGATTGTTGGAGGAATTTGTGTCCTAGATAAGGATGAGTAAAACCATATACCCCCAGATGGATGGTAAGACTGACCCCACTATCCAGGTGTTGGAGGATATCATGAGGGATTACACGTCAAACATAAGCTAGAGCTAGGAAGATTAGTTTCCCCTTGTGTAGTTTGTGTAAAACAATAACTACCACTCTATTGTTGACATGATACCTTTTCAATACCTATACAAGAGACCTTGTAGGTCACCCTTAAGATGGAAATAGATCAGTGAGACATCTCTTATGGGTCCAGAGTTGGTGAAGATGATGATGGATAAGGTCCTAGTTATCTATGATAAGATGAGGATGGACAAGAGTAGGCATAAATCTTACAGAGATCACTATTGTAGACCCTTGGAGTTCGACCAAGGAGACTATGTTTTCCTTGGATCCTCACTGCTATAAGGATTGTAGAGGTCCATATGGTGAGGAAAGCTACACCTAAGGTTTGTCGGGCCATTCAAGATCGTAAAGAGGTTCAGTGAGGTTTTGTACCACCCTACTATACCGCAAAAGTTTGAGAGGGTGCATAAAATATTCCATGTGTTGCAGTTGAGGAGATATGTGTATGACCCGATTAACATCATCGACTAGGGTGATATGAACATCAATAATGTATCCACCTTTGTAGAGAACACATTGGAAATTGAGGATTATCATGATATGACCCTATGTGGATGGACAATCCCCTTGATTCGCATGATGTGGTAGCATGAGAACATATTGGAGAGATCTACGGAGTAAGAGAGTCATATGCAGGCTCAGAATCCCAATATTTTTGTGCAGTTTTACTTTTCATGGTTGAAAATATTGAAGGTGAAAATTATGTAGAGACATGATTTTTTCCTTGTAAGTCTTTTAAATATTTATATATAAATTTTCACATCCAGGTTAGACTATGAGGGATTCTGAGGCTCGGTGTGCCCAGAATTAATTTTAAAAAAATACTAAATATATTTTATATTACGTGCAGAAAATTCTTAATGAAAATGGTATAAATATTAATCATATTATTTGATCAGAAATAAAAGACCACAGTTGAGTTTGGAACATGATTTTTCCCTATGAGAGACCTAAAATAGTTTGGCACTAGGTGTGTTATTAAAATTTCTATTGACAATACATTCAGTGGATTAATTAATTGGTTAAATAAATTAATTAATTAATCTAACCGAAAAAAATTTCCTTTAAAATAAATTATTATGGATAATGCTCCTAATTTAGCTGTATAAACCCTAAGAGGATCGAGATCCAATCTTCATCCTTCTGTTGGAGAATCAACATCTAACGATGATGAATCTTTGTATTAGAGAATATTAGGGAACAACGAATGCAATGGCATATTACATTCATTAGAAAGTGAATTCATCAATGAAAAATGATTTTATATCCATGATAGATTCTTAAAATTGTGTATTGTGACCTTTTTGATTAAAATCATTTCGCAGAATCATTTCTTCTATGATCTAGACCAATTATTGAACATTAAAAGGAAAATATGTACCAGCTTCAATGATTATTTAAGTGAATTTCAACCGTGGATATCCCTATTATTCATATTTGGATAATAACCCTTTTCAAATATTTATAAACATTTTTTATTATACCATCCTCACACAATTTCTTTTTGTTATTCACCGATTGGACCCTACGGTTCCAGTTCAACATTGTTTGGAAGTACCGACAATGACCGGACCCCCAGAATCAAGACGAATCTAAATGCGAGGGATGAAATGATGAATCAAAGATGGATTATGATGATTATAGAGATTTTATAGTCTCCACCATGATTTTATTGAACTGATGTGGTAGTAAGAGCATCAATGGGTGAACAAATACATTTGACATTGTGCAGATGAGTTTGAAATCCAAATTCTAGAAAATAGTGGCCAAAAAAATGAATCGAGGTCCTCCCCTAATATTTAAAGAGACATGGAGGAAAGATATAAATCCTCGGAGGTTGGATATTAGATCTAAGAGATATATCTAAGATTCTATGAAAAACATGACTACACACCAGGAATCAAGATGAACACATGATGTGTAGGTCCATTACCATGGTGGTTAGGGTTTCTCTTGAATGTTATGGATTGAACGAAATGTTTCTATACTACATTCCATGTACCCCTTTGCCATGCGTTTGATCCATGTGGTGGAGCACAAGGGAAGGAACCCATGTGGAATTACATGGTTAGGGAAACAATTGTGTACGGAAGGACACAGACACGACCAAGTTGCATAGACAGGGACCCCGAGTGGCTTGGACACACCGTGTAGACACCCTGCATAACATTTTATTCTATATGGTTTGTGATCTGTCTACCTCTAGGTTCATATCCAAGTGAGGCAGAAATAACACATGCCAGGTGGGTCCCCTCACATTCCATGTACCCCATAGTTCCTGTTCCAGAAACATCCCACTCTCATATCTTCTTCATTCGGACATAGAGTTTGGCCCATGAGTAACTTATATTGAGTGTTTTTACCATATAGAACATGTTGGTTCCCTCTATAGTGGGTTTTTAGATATGATTTGCGATATTTTGTTCTTGAATATTATTTAGGGGATTCTTGATGATGAAATTGATAATTCAAAATAACTGGAGGCTTATTTAGTAGAACCCTATTGCTGGGATGAGAATGGTTCCTCCACCATCGGAGTGAAACCCTCATATTAGGATAGGGAATGGGTAATCCCTATTCTAGAGTGGAACCATCCTCCAGAGTCAGGTCATGGGTCCTCTGACATTAAATAATTGAAGCCTCTTACTAGAATTGGACATGGGTCCTCTACCTACATACTATTAGTGTGGAACCCTCTTGTTTGTAAGGCAATGGGTCCTCTATCGATAGTCAAATGGGAACTCTACTACTAAGAAAGGCACTGGTCCTTGATAAATTACTATAGTGGAATCATTCTATAGAGTATTCACATGGGTCCTCTTCTGTTGGAGTTGAACCATCTTGCTGGGCAGGTCATGGGCCCTCTATCGACTGTTAGAGTGGGACCCTCTTATTGAAACAAGGTATGCATCCTCTATCTATCCACTGAGTGAAATGATAGTATTTTACCAGGGGCATGGGTCCCTTTCCTGAAGACTATTTCTCATCTAATGTGTAACAAAGTGATGAGGTGTGGCTTAACTTAGATGTTTTCTTCTTGGAATATGTACAAGATTCCGGGCATCATTGATGGACTTTTGGGATCGATGGTGACTCCTTTTCTAGGTTGGGCTACGAGATGGATATCCCCTTCTCTCTTGTTTTGGTATTCTTTGGTTTGGTAATATATATATAAATCTATATCCACGTTGTTTGATTCAGTTACTCTCTTTCCATGGGTTTCAAAGAACCGTGGGGTAGTCCACCTACTTTCCCTGTTTAGAATCTCATGGTTGGATGAGGTTACTCTCCTACTATGGGTGGAATAGACTAGATTTGTAGTCCATATACTCATCATGTTAATCCCCTTATGTTTGGAAGAGGATACTCTATCTCTCATGGTTTTTGGTTGAGCTTTTTCAATGATTTTTGTTCACTATTTCCTTTTTATTGTCTATTCCTATTATGTATCTTACTACACCCCCGTCAAATTTTAGGGTGTCCTACTGGGTATGTATATACTCAGCACTAAATGGGTTTTTCACATACATGTCATTTATTATGTATACTACGGATAGTTAGGAAGTTATTATAGAGGATCTCACTGATACTTGGTGCCTTGGAACGCATACGATTATCGTATCTCGAAGATCAATAGTTGGACTCTCCCAGCACTTTTACATTTCATTCCTGTTTGTTTAGTTGAACATATTTTTAGTTGGAAAATTATTTTTTCCATTTAGTTTCATCTAACACTAAAATAATCTTGTACTATCTAGAGTTTTTACATGTATGGTTTTTTCATTATTATTCTTCATCTCTTACTATTTTCCTCTACACTTCTACATTGAAATGGCTGGGTGAGTGCTTACAGGAAATTAGGCAAATGCCTCTCCATGTTAGTTATCCTTTTAGTACTTGTCTCTAGCCTATATAATATGGAGCTAAAATTGGGGGTTTTTTCATCTTTATCACCACTAGGTTAGGCCATGAAATATACCTTCTTACTTTCCATTCAATGGGGGATACAATAAAGTTGGTCATGTGTGCGGTAAACTACCACCTCGTGAAGCAATGTGATTCGTTTTTAACTAACTCTTTACATTGATGGTGGTAATGAAATATATAATGAATATCAGATATATTTTTGACCTAAACAATCTTCTCGAAATACAACATCACATATAACTTGTTACTCTTCAATTAATTGAAAAAATAACAACGTTGCTCGTGTGTACGTGTAGACTACCGCCTACAAGTAGTGATGTGAAACATTTGTAATTTTCTTACATGGATGGTAATAAAGATTAATTTTATAAATATAAATTATATATATGACATAATAACTATTTTATATTGTTATATTAATTTTTATTTTTATTTTTTTTCATCCATCAAGAAATTGGAAACAATGTAAATGTATACATAAGACCATCCATCAAATTGAATGATGTAATTAATTTCATATCTATAGATTTTATAGAATACTATAAATACATATATATTGAATATATATGATATTTATATCATTTTTTACATTTTAGAGATTATGGAACCATGTTCATGTTAAAAAACTAAAATTACCTAACCAATATAGAAATAAAAAAAGAAAATTATCACCCAAAATAGGGAATTTAACTAAAAATTGTCAAGAAAACACTGATAAAAGACTATAAGTAAATCATATATGGAATGAGATATATGAGAATGGTTTATATATATATACATATATATTCTCATATTTATTTTACATTAGTTTCAAACACATACGAAGGATGTTGAACCTATGGTAAGATATCATTATCTGAATTTTCATTCCTTGAGACATATATAATATTATGCACCTATATTATCTAATGAGGTGAATATACACCCCCTTTTACTAGAAATATCAATAATTTATATTTTATGACTATTTATTATTTTTCATTTAATTTTATTCTTTCATAGGGGTTACAATTCAATGTTATAATAGTGGTAATGGTTCTATAGTAAAATATTAACATTTATCTAGATTATTTATTTTTATGATTATAAGGAAGAAATATTATGATCCATATATAAAGAAAATCATGAATTTTATTATTCGTTGGTTCTGTATTTAGAATAAAATTTCCCCTCATTTTCCTCTCTGTACGTACATAAGAGTTCAAAAGAATGTTTTTAAGAAAAAAATCATCTTTATTTCTCTATTCAGTCGAGAACCAGTTTTCTTGAATATATGTGTTATAAAAGTTTTTCAAAATATTTCCCAAAGGATTTATTAATGATAAGTTTACCAATTTTAAATTTTTTACAATGGTTTTCAAAGAAATATTATTGTGTTTTTTCAAACTAGGATGATCTTGACTTTTTACTAATGTGTGAAAGGAATGTTTTCTTTTAACTTTTATGGTATAAATGGGAATTCCACCATCATGAAAATTATTTTCTTGGAATATTAATTTATTATTTTTCAATATAATATCAATACAAATTTATTTGGATAATATTTTTTGAATTTTTTAGTTTAAAGAAAAGTGATTTCCAAACAAATGTTGTTTTCACCAAGAGATGTTCAAAGTGAAATTTTAAAATAATTTTCCATATAAGATGAAACACATTGATGTTAGATAATATTTTAAAGGGAAATAATCCTATTATACCATCCTTATTATTTCTCTACATGGTTTATGATAAGGTTTATTGGGGATATACTATTTTTATTCTATTCATCATATACTGTGAATAGTTTATGATTACATTTATAGATTGGGGAATGTATTAAAATTTTGTAAGGATGTTTTTCTAATGTGAATGTTTATTTTGATTATATTTCACCCCTTCATATGATGAATTATGTATACATAGTAAGCAATGGGAGGGGCCATCTATATCCCCTTTATGCATCAGTTGGTCTTGTGAGACAAAAGATCTTGGATTATTGGATGATGCATTCCCCATTTACGTAATATGACTTGGAATTATTCCTTGAAGACCTTGTTATAATGTTCAACATTATTAATTATGTCATTATGAGATTAGTTATTTAGGTTCCATGGGATTATTCAATTTTTTAGAATAGCCATGGTTATATTTCAAGATCATTTATTATTTATATGGAATTATTTGATCATCAATTATTCATACCATATTAAACATAATGGTCAAGTAATTGATTAAATGAAATTTGTTTCAGTTATTTACCTTACAGTATTGATTATTCCCTATTTATTAATGATATCTTCCACTATACACATACCCTTACTAAGCATTTGAGCTCACCCATTTCTTTTGTAACTTTCCCTAGGATTCCAAGATGAGTATTATGATTGATATATAGGGTTCTCTTAGAGGAAATAAAGATACACTTGAAGAAAACACTATGTTGTACTTTATGTTTTTATTTTTAAAACAAGATTAAAGTATGTATCTAGATACCAATGATACAAAACTATTTAGTCCTTGGGGATGTGAATATTTATATCTTATGAAAATGTAATAGTGTAAACACCAACTCTAGGCTACTAAGGTTGGGTTCTTTACAAAGAGGATCAATGATGGGAATTATATGTTTTAATAACTCTTCAACGATTTGTTCCAAGGTTTGTTTTTCAAATATTATTCCATCAACTATACATATTCCATACATATTGACTAATGGGTTTTATATTATTTTTGATTTGATGATAATACACTAAGTAATAGCCTCAAGTGTTTATTGTAAATAGTTTGTTAAAATATTGTATTAACTGCAACAGCACATCAAGGAAACACTTAGTTTATCTTAGTTAATTATCCTATATACACTAAGGATATTAATGGATAGCCAAGATCCACAATATAACTATATTAAATAACTAAAATTTTTAAGAAGTTGGAGAATATTGACTTATTGGTGGTCAAGTCCCTAGCTGCAAATAAATTCTGTAGAAACAGTAGAATTGGATTGGATCACTAAGATGAGTTTTTCTAGGGACACACACTATTTAGTAAGGATTAATAAAAAAAATTGTTTTATAAATACACTTTTATTGATTATAGACACATTGATCATATATATTCCCTATGATTGGTGATATATAAATATACACACCATTTTTTTGAGAATAATGTAACCTATAAGAAAAAATTAAATAGAATTTAGACTAGACTAAAATGTTTATATTAATATTTAATAATTGATTCCACGTACCAAAATTCAGGGACCCTATATTTTTATGTTTTAAGAATTGATATTTGGGGTGGGTATACTGTTTAAATTAGACATAGGTGGAACAAGGTGGTACTAATCAACAATGATTTAAAATTGTATGGTTTAATCAATGTATAAGTATATCCTATAACAAAACCTTTTCTCTAGTTATGATGATAAAATCATTTTTATTATAAAGGTCATAACTAGTTTCTATGTCCATTAGATTGAGATATAGTTGTGAAGACAAGTTTCTTAATAAGATACCATATGGAAGATGTGTATACGACACAACCAAAAAGGGTTTTGAACACCAGGAAAGTCCAATTAGATATAATAAATTGAAAATATCTATTTATAGATATAAGATTGCATAGTTATTATAGATTATTAATTTGGAACAAAGGAGTGATTAGTATCTACAAAATGTTAGTGGTGGAATTACTATATTCAAGATAGATATTTTGATTACATATGAACAAAAAATATTTAGTCTTACCAGCTGGTAAGACTAAAGTATGAAATTCATCCAGAATGACATAAAGTATAAACCATGTTCTAGGGAATAATATATATTCACATTGATATGTGTGGTCATTAAATCTTTTCATAGAAGTTTTTTGAAAATGTATTGGATAATAAAAAAGTAAAAAATTCAATTCAATTTTGTTTCCAATGTCACATGACATAAAGCCTCACTAATATCATGTTTATGGGTATATAAAGAGATTATGAATAGAATTAGAAAAGATTAATTTACAAGAATCTTGTTAATATTGCACGATATGTACATGTGTTTGATATTGCATATACATAAAGAAAAATATGTGGATACCAAATGAAACAAATTTAACTTCAAGTACCTTTGGTTAGAACGATCATAAAATAATTGAATGTGTGGAACTATATGAGTTAATGGTGAATGGAGAAATGGTAATACTATTTTCAAGGGCATAAAATACTAGTTTTATTATAGATCAAATTTATCATGAATCAAAGTGATGATAAAGTAATAAATAAGAGAATATTATTACAACTGATGTTTTTCATTTCTGAGCATGTTTCCTCTTTTGATGGAACTTTACGAAGAAATTTAAAATCCTATTTTGAATGTTAGCTTATTCAAATGGTGAGAGTATTATCATCTTATAAAAAAATATTTAATATATTATTAGTCGGGGTTTTGGGTTTCTCATAATGGAATAAAGGGCTTAAAGATGATGATATGACCTCATTAGGGTTTTTATCAAGAGAATGTGGTCACTGTTTGAATATTTTACATAAGGACACATGGCAATAAATTTTTTATATTTTACAAAGAAAAATGTGGTCGGAAATAAAATTATAGACATAATCTGAAGAAGAATGTATATCTTGTGAAATATAATGATCATAAAGTCATTGGTTGTTGGATCTATTATAATTTGGAGTCTGTGGGAGTTTGTGACATAAAAATTACAATACTGATCTCTATGTTACCTATTTCTATTCAAATACTTGAATATTTAAATCTCATCACTTAAGAATTATTCATATGCATTAATTTAGTATGGTAATTTCATTGGTATTTTTGTTGCATCAAAAATACATAATTGTTCCCGACTATGGTGAGATCCTTAAATTTCTTTTATATATTCCTAAATATTTATATGTGGTCAAAAAAATATATAATGGGACCTTTAGTATGTTTTTATATCTATTTCTATATACTCCTATGTAGATGAGACTTCATCTCATGAAGTTTTCACTTGGTAAAATCTATGATATGATGTTCTGAGAATATATCCATTACTAATATTTCCATATGTTAGGTGTCATTGGATATTCTTATCTACGGGTGTGTGTGACAATCCTTTGACTTTTAGATTATTATTTATACATATAATTAGTTTCATATATAGATGTATTATCATAAACATTGAAAATATAAATTCATAATGAAATTTGAAATTTTTTTTCTGTCCCAAATGATTTGTTTTTAATGAATAAGTTAACGAAAAGATTTTTGATTCTATATTTATTGATTATGACATCTTGAACCATTGTTTGGATTGAAATTATCAAACTAGTCACATTACAAGGTTTCATAATAGATTATGATAGTTTCTAAGAGACACTTTTCAATTACCAATTCTATAACCAAGATTTTTTATACCCTTTTATATCATTTATATCGAACCCTCATTGTTGTGTTTATCATTTATTTTCTCACAATATATTTATCTCCCAAAAAAATAACACTCTATGGTTTTCCCTCAATCCTAGGATATAACACCACCACATTCTACTTCTCAAGATAGAGATATCATGAGTATAAAACCTTTTTCCTAGAGGATTATTGTTGTGATTATGGGGAGAAATGAAAGCTGATCAAATAATTTTCACTAGGGATAAACATCCCATAAAAAATTCAGAAATCAATGTACTAGTGTGGATATCCACTATAGGGGTTCTATCCTTCGACCACAGTGGTTTCATAATGATACAACTTAAATGATCCCCAATTGATCAAAAATTTATCCATAGATTTAATTCCCAAGATATATTAAATTATTATAATTGAATCAATTATAAATTTAATTTTAAAAAGATCATATCTTCCTAATTTCAATATCTAATGTCATTATAATTTTGGTATAATCCATGGTCATGTTTATTTTTTTTATATATTAGAGAATAAATCATCAATTCCGACAAAATATGATTTGCGAAGAACCCAAATGGGATATTTTTCTATGCCTAAAACCATTAGGATTAATATTTTTTAGTCTTCTGTGATTATTATAATCATGTTAGATTTTATAGTCACATAAACCAATGTTTAGTGATATCATATCATTCTTGATAGTTATGCTCTCATGAAATAATTTATTCCCCAATGATATTGATTCACTATTGGTGATGATTTATTTAAATCTATGGTGGTATTACCTCAAATTTGAGAGATTTATAGTCTTTATAGATCAAAATTTCATGAGTTATGTTATTTCTCCTCGTGATTTTAAAACCATGGTTGTAGTGGTAGTTGAATTTCTTATAGGACTATGACCTGTAAATATATCATACCCTTGGGAAAGGGAATATAATATATGATTCACAATCCCAGAAGTCATGAAGATATATTTATCATAAGTACAAGGATGTGTGGATGATGATAGAAGAAATTATTTATTAGCATATCAATATAAAATTATTTTGTTTTGAATGATTCTTAGGTTAGAATACTCTATAATAATCCGTGTTGTATCTGGTTGATGAGTCTCAATCCGGAGATCTTGAGGTAGAGGTTTTGTGAGATTAAGTTATTTTTTTATTCTTCTTATATATGAAATAAAATGATTAACATCATATGTTTTTCAATTGGGGGATATTTTTTCAATTGGAGATGAGTTTTAGAGATCACCCATAGCAGTACATTTGGGTATATGCATGATGTATCATTTTTTGAGCTATTAGTACGTGTAGTTTGGGTTGGAGAGGTATGGCTACCTTACTTTTCTTTGATGATTACAAAATAGTTTTAATGATAAAAAACATAAAATCATTACACAACTAGGATACAAAGGTTTAGTGCATCTGGAAAAATAATACCATACAAAACATTTAAAAATTAAAACATAAACATTTATTTTATTCCTTATTTTCTAGATTTTTATTGACCCTTGAATTGTCCTTAGTACAAGTAGTCACATGAGGATATACATCAAAATGGTGTGATATAAAATCCTAGAAAGAGGTAATATAATAATAAGAAGAAATATCACATGGGGCGGGCATAATCACAACACCATTATCATAATCATGAGAGGGATCATTAGATAATTGCATGGAATGTGGAAATCCAAAAAAATGAAACATCATGTCTTATTGGTAATCTACCACACATAGTTGTGAACAAAGATAGAATCAAGTTCACACATATTTCACTTTTATCATGAGATACATCACATTATCCAATTAATTGGAACACTATATAATTATCGGTGCACCCATTACAACATAACATTTACGTTATGCTATATAACTCTAGGTGCATCCATCACATCATAGCATTTACATTATCATGCAAGCCGCATAGAGCATATATAAATTTGGCTCATAAAACAAAACCATGAAAAGTAATGGGTTTAATTTCATAAAGAATACATTCATAAACTTTGGGTTCTCAAATAAAATAGGGAATATCATACGTGATAAAATAATCATTAACATTGAGTGAAGAAGAAACAATCTTGAGAAGTAAAAGGTGTGTTTTTAGAAAGAATATTTGTTTTGGAAAACATTGTGTTTCTCATAAACTAAATTAGAGAACATTTATATCCCAAAAAGTTATGATAATAATTATGCAATGATATTTAAAGAATATCCACACTGAAAAATGGGGTTAATGAGGGAAACCCCATGAAAGAGATTTGGGTTTGAGAATTCCTCTTACCATTTGTCTGAATAATTTCATCACATTAACATCATTTATAATCACATTAAATTCAATAATTAATAATTCAAAAACCTTTTATACATAAATTTTATTCATTATTGTTTTATTATTTTCTTTTATGGGCCTTTGGATGGGTTATATAGTTTAATTTCATCATTCAGGGGTGTTCATTTTCTTAGTTCGCTTGATTGGTTTACTTTTATACATGAATGCAAGTTCATGTAAAATGCGGTTAAATATCCATAATTGTTATTATATTTTATTAATTATATTAAAATATTTTAAAATATCTTGTAAATAATTTGGTTATATGGTACAAGGATGAATAATTAGATAAAATTTAATGATGACCATTTTAGGATAATTTGGCAGTTTTTCAATCACAATGAACTCGTTTTAATTTATTATTTAGTATTATTTATAAATGTTAGTTCCAAAAAATATATAGGGGTAAAAAAATATAATTTAAATATATTTTATACATTTTAATTATTTTCTTAGGATCCATGAATGTTTTAATTGAAAATGAAAGTGCATCTCCCATAATTTCGGTAAATTGACACATCACAGGGGATGATTCCATTTTTAAAATAAGAGAGAGAGAGGGTGGATTATAATGATGAATATTCCATTAAAATGATAAAATTATAGTATATAAAACATATTGGAATTATCATGTCATTTATATGAAGGGATTTGAGGAGATAATAAAAAATTAAACGATTTTGAAAGGAAAATAAAAGAAAGAGATAGAGGATTTACCTATTGAATTTATCATCTTTGAGAACCTCCTTAGGGAGAGGTTTTTTCTATTTTGATGATACAACAAGATAATGGGAATGGGGATAGATTAGGGAATAATATTGGGTATAATTTAGGAAATTATCAATGCTTTAGAGGTGTAAATAGAAGAGGGGGTGAGGGGTTGTATTTATATTGAATGAGTGTGGTGTTTTCTCCATATCATATTCATTAGTTTATTATTTTGGATCCATACTATGAATATTTTGATAATTATATATATATATATATATTAAAAAAATTATGTATGGTTCAATATTAAGGTTCTTACATCATCCTTACATCCACAACGACTCCAAAATTCATGTATTTAACATTTATAAAAAATTATCAAATTTTACTATTCATTAAAAATTCAAGTATTTCAAAAAAATAAAAAAAATCACCCTAATAATTTTTAAGGCGTATAATTCAAAAATGAACACCATTTTATGAATTTTTTTCTAAATATTATTAATTTAATTTTAAATTAAAATCATTATTTACTTGGAAAATACATATTTTAATAGTATAACAGATTTTATAACACTTTCAAAAATTACTTAAAGACTCATAAAATTATATTAAAATCATAAGATATAAAAATATTAATTTATGAATTCTTTTTATAAAAATAATTTTTTTATTAAATTTATAAATTAATCATAAATATTTAATTTAATATTTATGAATTACAAAAAATTCCAACACTTAATTAATAATTTTTAAAATATATACTTTCTAATACTATGATATAATTATATTATATTTTCACTTATAAGATTCCTAAATTTTATTTATTCTTTTTGGGGTGAGGTTACTATTAATTTGTCTGGTTTACTATTTAAAAGGTTCATATTACCATTCCTAAGGTAAAGTTACTATGTCATTGGTATAGGTTCTTAACTTCTATAATTACTTATTATTTTGTTAATTATGTGTTTATAAAGTATTTATTATGGTATATAAGGGATTTTATGTGATATATTCTATATGATATTACTATAATAAGGGATAAATTCTATTGATAAAAGTTTGGGTCCTTACATTCTTCCCCCACTTTGAAATTTCACCCTCCGTACTTAGTTTTACATAAACTGGTGAGGCTACTTCTCCTTCATCACCTCCTTCGGTTCCCATGTTTCTTCTTCACACTCATGGTTCCTACACAACATTATGACAAGGTGGGTTGTCTTGTTTCTTAAAACCTTATCTCTACATTCTAGAATCATTATTCGATACTCTTGATAATAGAGATTATATTCCATCTGGACCACCTCTATGTTAAGTATATATGAGGGATCTGGTATGTACTTACTTAGGAGTGAAAAGCGGAACACATCGTGTACATGAGAAAAATTTGGTGGAAGTGAATGCCAATAGGCTAGATATGCGATGAGATAAAGGATCCAAAAATGGCCAATATACCTTGTGTTTATATTCTCTTTCTTTTTAAACCACATGAATCTATTCAATGGTGATATTAACAGGAAGAATTTATCTATGATGTTGAACTCAAAGTCCCTTTTACATTTTTCAACATAGATATTTATCCAATTTTGGCCAGCTTTGATATGTTGCTGGATGACTTGGATATTATCTATCATCTGTTTCACAATATATAGTCCATGTAGCTTTATTTTATTGAATTCATCCCAATAGGTTAAAGTTCAACATTGATTTTTATAGAGATATTCCTATGAAGCCATCTAAATACTTGAGTGGAAGCTATTGTTGTATGAGAACTCAACCAATGGGGGACATTGATCTCATCCACCTTTGAATTCTAAAGAGATTGATCATAGAATATCTTCAAACATCTAAATGGTCATATCATATTGGACATCGGTTTTGGGGTGATAGGTCATGTTTAAATTTAATTCAGTATTCAAAGAATGTTGAATAATATTCCAGAATATAGATGTGAACATTGGATCATGATCAGAGAAAATCGAGAGTGGAACCTCATGTAATCTCACCACATTCTCCACATATATCCTTGAGATTCATTCAAGTGAGAGATCCTTATGAATAGCGATAAATTGGGTAGGCTTTGTGAGTTGGTCTACTATAGAACACATCACATTATTTCCTTTGGATATCTTCAGGAGACCTTCAGAAAAGTCCATAGTGACATTCTCCCATTTCTACTTGGTTATAAGCAATTATGGCATCATTCCTTTGGACTTATTTCACCATGATTTAACTTTTAGACATGTGAAACACCTTAATATATATTCCAAATCTCCATCAATGGGTTATCCTACTAGATGTTTTCTCAGAAATTACGGTACATCTTGGTGCAACTAGGATGGATGGAGAATGTTTATCTATGTGCATTATCCAATATTTCTTTCTATATCCTTGATGATTAAGGAAAACAAATCATTGTTAAAAACAGAATCACACCATCATCATCGATATAGAATCCTTTTAGCTTCCCTCCATTTACTGCATTTACCTTTTTTTAAATCTAGATCAACCCTTTGTGCCTCCTCAATCTTCTATTAGATAGATGGTTTGGAAATCATATGGGAAAGGTAGGATATATTCCTTTCCATTATGATTTCCAAATAAATTCTTCATATATCCATGAAGATATGGTTTTTCTCAATCTACAACTTGGATAGAGTAGCAGGTTTTTTTGATAAGAGCACTAACTACCTTTTTTTCTTTACTAGGATGATAGGGAATAGAGGAATCTTTGTATTTTATTAGCTCTAACCAACTTCATTCATGAATTTTCAGATCCTTTTTTTGTGAATATATTATTTTGACTCTTGCGATTAGTATATATGTCACACTTGTAACCATAGAGCTAGTGTCACCAAAGATTCAAGACAAAAATCATAGCTGCAAACTTCTAATCATGCGTTAGGTTGTTTTCTCATATATTTTTAACTATTGTGACGTGTAGGCTATAACAATATCATTTTTCAAGAGTAAACAAACCTAAAAATTCTTTGAATCGTCACTGTGTGCCACAAAAGTTCCCCACTTTTTGGTAATATGAGTGTAGGTGTAGTGAAAAGATGTACCTTTAGTTCCTTGAATCATTCCTCACATTCTTCTCTCCACACGTACCTTATCCTGATCCTTGTTAACATAGTTTGTGGGGTTAAACATCGTGAGAAATTTCTCAAAAAACGTATTTAGTACCCTGCTAATCCAATAAAACTATGGATTTCTATTAAAATATAGGGCATTCACCACTCCCCAATCACTTTTTCTTTGGAAGGATCCACAAAAATCCCTCACTTATGATTACATGTCCCAAAAATGTGACCTGCTACATCGAAAAGACTCACTTTCTGAAATTGGGATACAATTTCTACTTCCACAATGTCTCTAACACAAGACATAGATGTTTTTCATGTTCCTCATTTCTCTTGGAGTAGATGAAAATATCATCGATTAACACTACTAAAAATTTGTCAAGGTAATGTATAAGGACTCTGTTAATAAAATACACAAATATTCCAGGGGAATTAGTAAGTTAGATAGGCATCACCAATAACTCATAGTTCCCATACCTTGAACAGAATGTAATCTTATGAATATCTTTCTTCTTCCCCTTTAGTTGATGATATCCAGAACAAAGATCCTTCTTTAGGAAGTTCTGATCTCCTCAAAGTTGACCGAACATGTCATCAATCCTTTTAAAAGGATACATTCTCTTTATGATGATCTTATTGAGTTCCTAATAATTGATACATAGCCACATTGATCCAAACATCTTATTGAAAAAGAGTACTAGAACACCACAATGTTACGCACTATGGCATATGAACCCTTTGTCCAAATTCTCTTTTAGCTAATTCTTTAACTCCTGCAGTTTGATAGGAGTCGTACTATAGGGACACATTGAGATAATAATATCTCTAGATAAGAGTTCTATTGAGAATTGTACCTCACAGTCTGGGGGAGTGTGAGTAAATCATCAGGAAATACATCACTATATTCTCTCACAATGGGTATTTCCTCTAGGTTGAAAATTTTGTTTGACTCAACCATTTGAGTGAGGTGTTATTCTTAAAAGGGAATCAAAACCCACATCATTAAATTATTTTAAAAGGGAGATTAATGATCTTCCTTGAATTATAAGAGGATCATGGGATGGTTTGGAATATGAAAAGATATTTACTTTTCCAGAAAATTTATATGTGCTCTATATAAAGAGGTCCAATCTATCCCTAATACATCGTTGAATTCCAACAAGGGAAATATTATGAGATTTGATGAAATAATTTTTCCACATACGCTAGTAAGAGAAGAGTCCAACACCTGGGTTGGGATGATTGAAACACAAGGTGTGTATACGGACCCCACTACTTCAAGGTTTCAGGGATTCTATTCAATAGTTCTAGAAAAATTTCAATATATAAAGGAATGCATATAATGAGAATCAAATAATACTTTTTACATTCTTTAGTGAATATGATGTCTACCTTGCATGAAATCATTTTCTTACTCCAATTCAGTAGTAGTGATGGAATAAGTCTTTCCTTGATCCTTTGGCTTTGGTGGATGTTAACACTAATTACCATCAAAGATTCAAGGTTTAGTGAACTTTCTTGCATAGTTCATTTTATCCCTACAATTTTTTTTTGCATTGGACCATGGGTGGTTCAATCACATCCTCCACCACATTTTCATACTTCCTCCTATCATCTCAAAATTTGTGATATTGGTTTCATTCTCTCCCACACTTGAAGAATTTTCCCATTCCTTTGAGGTAGTTCCCATGATGCTTCTTCCCAAATTTTTTACATCTTGGTGGTTGAGTCTTCATTCCACCTTTCTAATGAGATCTTCCATCTTGAAACTCCACCTCTCATTTCTTATCACCATATCTATGAGACCATTATCAAAAATTTATATCCACTTTGAAATCACATGGCTTATATAACACCCGAGACTTTTATGAGAAATATTTTGTTTTTATGTTATATAAATCATCAATGGAATCTTTCACTACACACAACACTAGCTTGGCTTGCTTTACACGCAATCACGACCTTCCTCTATAGCTTGTGTCATACGCAATACTGAGTTTCACTAAACAACGATATGCTATTAAAATATTTTTAAAACTAGTTGTTATGAATAGTAATACCAAGTTTTTGAAATTTTGTCAATTTTGTTTTTCAAAATGGACTTCATTTTTGGATTTGGAATATCGAAATTAGCCTAGGGTGAAATTTTGGTATTTTTCTGAAAACTTTCAATTTTTGATGAATAGTGAAAACACTGGGTTACTATTTAAAGACCAATTTTTTATTTAAATAATTTTTTATTTTATTTAAATTTATTTTAGTTAAAAATTCCTACATAATACCTATATAAGTTCAATGCAATTCATTGAAGTCATTTTATAATAATTTTAGATATATAAAAATTTTATCAAACTTTTCACCGTCTTTTACCCACCTCCTAAAAGAATTTCCAAATTCATATAAAACATAATTTTACTGCTTCTCTGAGTGGAATTTAGAAAATATGAAAGACACAGTTAATATCAAGGACTAAAATGTGGTTCAATGAGATGAAAATATTTTTTTGGGTGAATAGTAACTTTTTACTTTTTTAACCACGGTTAAAAGTAAATAGGGTAATTAAGGGTAAAAATGATATTATTATTACCCTAACACATGTCCTGATTCTATTGGATAAGTGTAATTCGACCAAAAACGACCTTAGGAATAAAATATGACCATTTATGCCCACTTGGATTAGATTAGGACATTTATTATTAATTTATTTAAAGAAGGGTTAAAATAGTTAAAATCAATGTTTAATAACTAAATCATTTTTAATATAGGGTAATACATAAGATAAATTCAACTATAAATATTAATTATAAATATAAAAATATTTCCTACATAATGGTATTTTATTTGTAATATTTAGAAATTAAATAATTTAATTTATTTATGACACAATGATGATGCAGTAATTATCTTATTAATGAAATATTGACATAATTGATGTTATGAATACCAAAATAAATGTAATTTGAGACTTTTTATGAATTAAAATAATTTTATATGTTATTATGACATGTTAGTAATGATTTTATTAACTGTTTTCGAACTAATCATTCTGTTATGATTTTCACAAAAATCAATTACCAAATAGTGTCAAAATTGACATAAAATAGTTATTAAAAAAATATTATATTATTAATTGTTATTTTATTCCTAAAAATCTAAGGTTCGGAAAAATGACTTATATGAGGTTATATATATTAATAATAAACAACTTGGGGTTCGTTTGGCTTGTTATAGTAAGTTTATTAACATTATAGTGTAAGAAAAAAAGAAGACACGGTAAAAGTTAAATTATCTAAATTAAAGTTAAATCTAAATTATAAGGTTAAAATAGAAACCTAGACTTGTATAAATTATATTTTATGAGAGGATTTCGACCCATCCCTACCTTAGCTTCGAAATAAATCAATTTGGAGCAATTAAAAACCGAATATGACTTTATAATAAAATAATATATTTAGTTTTTCCAAAGGTGCCCCTCTCCTCCCTTATAAAAGGGAACCTCCTCACTCTCTTACTCACACCACTTTGAGCCTTCAAGCTCGGCCAACCCTTGCAAAATTATCTTTTCCACTTCCCTATAAACATCCTAGTGGTCCTGGTCTTCTTCAAAGACCAATTTTAGTGCCCTAAAATGGAGGTCTCAAAGAGGCACCTCAAAGAAGAGGTAATGTCCGTTACCGATTCTTTCAACTTTATTTCTTCTTCCACTTCTTCTTCTTTAGTTGTTTCATTATGAAGTAATAACATCAGTATAAATCATATAATGATATGTTATTATATGTATGAAACAACCCTATTTCACCATCTATCCATCCTACGGAAAATGAAATCACCGCGCGTGCGTATGTACGGAATACCGTCTCCACGCCGTGGTGTAATCTATTTTCCACCACCACCTTACTTAGATGGGTATAATGGTGTAAATAATAACTATATATTATTATTATAAATTGATATTTATTCTGAAATAGTATAAATACACTTCAATACAATTCCATGATCATGAGAATGATATCATGGCTCGTGCGTACGTATGGAATACCGTCTCCATGATGTGATGCGACTCGTTCTACATGATATTCATCGCATAATGATTATATAAATTAATTTAATGAATTAATATGATATTTATTACACTAATACCATTCTGTAAATGAGGTATCTATATCCTAAAAAAAATAATAAGAATTTATTCGACAAAACACGCATAAGAACAAAAAGTAATAAACACCCGAATAACAAGTAGTAATGAAATATTACAAATAAGAAGCTAAGAATATGACAATATATGATATAATAAAAATAATTATGATTCTGGAATAAGTCAATGACATTATTTAAATCATTATACAGGAGGTTCGGACACTTACGAAGCAAATCGGACCTAAGGTAATGGAAAATCTCACAATCTCATTTTTATCCGAGATTGTTTATACTTCAGAATTTACTAGGGAATATTTATCATCCACATCCATGTTTCCTAAATATGTAATATTATTTCCATCCACCTAAAAATGTTTAAATCAAATTTTACCCTTCGGTGAGTTTTTAGTAAAAGATATGAAAGGAATCTTTTGTCTTTTTTTGTACAGGGTACTTTTTGACTTTTCTGGCCGAAGTACGGGAAGAATGTTTTTTTAACTTATACAGCATGAATGGATTTTTAAAACATTATTTCCAAGAAAAATCATTTACAAGTATTAAAGTTTATTTTTAATCAACTTCTTTTAGTTTAAAATTTTATGACATGTTAAGAAAAGAAAAATGTTTTTGAAGTAGAAAGGATATTTTTCTCAAGAATGGAGTTCATGTGTTTTATCAAAATTATTTTCCATCTGAGATAATATAGGGTTCTGTTTCTATCCCTATATTTTTTCATTGATTTTATTATGTTATGATGGAATTATTTTTATGATGTCCTTTTATCTTATATGGATTATGTTATGATGGTATGATGTTTAAGATTCCCATTTTTATTACATGGGTTATGCTATGATGTATGGTTTATGATTTTGTGGAACACATAAGAATAGTATCATTATCATATGGGTGGGACCTATATCAACCTCCAATTAATTGGGTAAAGATTTATATCTCATGGGATAGACATGGATGGAACGGCAGGTTAAACCGGTTCAGTGAAACAGGACTGAAATGAAGAGTGAACTCGGTTCAAAAATGGACTTTTTCCTTTAAGATGGTCCTGGATATGAGTCTTGACTATGAAGAAATGATTCTATATGATTATATGTGTATGCCACAAGGTTTCTTGTTTTATGTTATGATTATTGGGATTAAATTTCACTACTATGATTTATCCCATGTTATATGATCTCTTTTGCAGGTTAAGATTTCCAAAATGTTATGTTATTATAAATATGACGTGATTGATATTTCTTTTTTTTACCCTTAGAGAGCATTTGAGCTCACCCTTTTGTATGTTTTCTTTCCCCAGGTTAGGAAGAAGGTTATTAAGTAGGATATTCCAAAAGGGACTCTAGATATGATGAAATAAATGGGAGATAATGTAGATGCTTTATGAACCAGTTGTTTATGTTTCCCAGTTTCTAAAGACACTATAACTATATGGTCCTTTCATGGTGTTGTTATATGTTGTAATAAGTGTACTTAAATTTTGAATTAATAACCATGTATGTAAAGTATGAGTCGTTATAGTTGGTATCAAAGGAAAGGTACAGTCAACCATTGGAAACTAGGATGTGAAAGCCTTAGTAAGAAACCTAAGGATATGTCCAAGAATAGAACAAGATATTAGTGTTTTAAAAATGGCCATGAACAACCTATGATAAGACCTTAAGTTTAAAATTTTATTCTTGATTATGTGTCTTTCGAATTATAATTAGTGTTGCTCACACTTTTCTTCTTGGTTTTAGTCAATGGCTGGAACTCGAAGGAACCGTGTAAATGCGGCATACGACGGGAAATGAAATGATTGTACCCCTGAGCAACCAAACTTTATGGGAGTTGGAATTCAAAATCTTATAGCCATGCTCACACAACTTTCTCAAGCTATGAATCATGCAGGACTTCCAAACGAGGAAAGGAAGGAGCAACATTCTTTTGAATCCTTCACGAGGCAGCGCCCACCTTCATTTAGTGGGTCTACTGATCCATTAGTTGTTGAACAATGGATTAGTACTACTGAAAAGATATTTTCAGTTCTTCAATGTTCTGAACATGATAAAGTCATCTTAGCAGTGTATCGTTTGGAAGGATATGCTGATCAATGGTGGAATCTTATCAAGAATACAAGAAAAAGAGTTGAAATTGAGTCCATGGAATAAGACGAGTTCAAGAAATTATTTTTCAATAAGTACTTCCCTCGTATTCTTCGAACATAGATGGAGAAGGAGTTTCTTGAACTAAATCAAAAGGATGATGAATCTGTTGGTACCTATGAATCAAATTTTACAAGACTTGTAAGGTACGCTTATGGTATTATTATCCAACCTGAGAGTAAGATCTATCAATTTTTTAGTGGCTTAAAACAAAGTCTTCGAAGGGTGTTAGCCATAAGGGACTTCATTAGTTATGAGGAAATCGTTCGATGTGCTCTCAATTTTGAGATGGAGATTGGAGTAACCCATCAGTCATATGGGTTTGATAAGAAGAGAAAAATGGAATTCAAATGAAAATCTAAAGAGCAGACTGAAAAAAAGATGAGTTTTCCCTTATGCTAAAAGTTTGGAAAGAAACATGGAGGTAGTTGTCTTAAAGGGACAATTAAATGTTTCAAATGTGGAAAAAAAGGTCATCAGGAATTTGAATGTCGTAATGATGGGAAGAAGATGTCTAGTTATGCGAACAAAGAAAAGGCTACACAGAGTGCCCCTCCTACACGTCAATGTTACAAGTGAAAGGAAATGGGGCATTATGCCAATCAATACCCTAATCCATGGGTTGTTGATGATGATCGACGTCAACAATCTCTTAAGACTAAAGACAAAGGAAAGTCACATGCAATTTCTATCAGCGATGTGGATTATGATAACGATGTGGTGAAAGGTACACATACCATCCACTCTAAAGTTGCAAATGATTTATTTGATTCTGGATCCACCCACTCTTTTATTTCTAAAGAATTTTCTAAGGGTATCGCTGTATTACCTCAACAATTAGATGTTGAGTTAGCATTGACAACCCCTAATGGCACAACAGTCGCATCAAAAGTTTATAATTCTTCTCTGATTGAAGTTTGTGGGAAAGTGATTCCTGAAAATATTGTGATCCTTCCTATAGTGGAATTTGATGTGAATCTTGGCATGGATTGGCTTTGTTTAGATGAAGCTCATATCAATTTCCAAAGAAGGGAAGTCACATTTCATATTCCAGATCAATCTATGATCGTCTATCGATGCAAGGATGAACATAACCTTCCAGTGGAAATTTATTCCATCTTATTGGTCTTAATTGCACTAAATGAAGGTTATTTATATCAAATGGTTGGTGAGAAACTCACGATTAAAAATATTCCCATTGTACGAGAGTGTGATGATGTCTTTCTGGAGGAATTTCTAGGTCTTCCACCAAATCATGAAGTAGAGAATTCAATAGGACTCGTACCGGGTGCTTTGCCTATTTCAAAGACACCTTATAGAATGGCCCCAATTGAGTTGCAGGAATTGAAGAAGCAACTCCAAGAGAATCTTGATAAGGGATTCATACGCCCTAGTGCGTCAACTTGGGGAGCACCTATTCTGTTTGTTAAGAAGAAATATGGATCAATGAGACTCTGCATTGATTATCAAGAACTTAACAAGATCACTATCAAGAACAAATATCCTCTCCCATGCATTGATGACTTATTTGACCAACTATGCGGAGCTCAATACTTTTACAAGATTGATCTTCGTTCAGGGTATCATCAATTAAGGGTCAAAAGGGAGGATATACCAAAGACAACTTTCCGTACAAGGTATGGACACTATGAATTTATTTTTATGCCATTTGGTCTTAATAATGCCCCTGCTATCTTCATGGATCTGATGAATAGAGTCTTTAGAGACTATCTTGATCAGTTTGTGGTAGTCTTTATAGATGATATTCTTATCTATTCAAAGAATAAGGAAGAACATGAAGATCACATGAGAATTGTATTGAAGACCCTAAGAAAGGAGAAGCATTATGAAAAATTTACCAAGTGTGAATTTTGGCTTAAAAAAGTTGCATTTTTGGGTCACATAATCTCAAAAGAGGGGATATCTGTGGATCCAGCAAAAACAGTGGTTATTGAAAGATGGTTGAGACCAACAATAGTAACTGAGATCCAAAGTTTTCTTGGTTTGGCTGGATATTATCGACGTTTTGTGAAAGATTTTTCAGGATTATCTAATACTCTCACCAGGTTGACTCGAGAAGGAGTTAAGTTCGTATGGACGAAGGAATGTGAAGAGAATTTCAAGGAGTTAAAAAGAAGGTTATCCAGTGCACCTGTGCTCACACTACCTTGTAGTGGAGAAAGGTTTGTGATCTATAGTGACACATCCAAGAAGGGGCTGGGGTGTATTCTCATGAAAAACGATATGGTGATATCTTATGCCTCACGAAATTTGAAAATCCATGAGAAAAATTACCCAACTCATGATTTGGAGTTAGCTATGGTAATATTTTCATTAAAGATTTGGAGACATTATCTTTATGGAGAAAGGTGTGATATTTATACTGATCATAAAAGTTTAAAGTATGTTTTCACACAAAAGGAGATGAATATGCGCCAAATAAGATGGTTGGAGCTGATTAAGGATTACGACTGCATAATTCATTACCACCCTGGGAAAGCAAACAAGGTGGAAGATGCATTAAGTCGACAAGACCATGCTATCTTATCCATGATAAGGATAAAAAAAGATCCTATATTTATGGATTTACAAAGGATGGATCTTAGAATTATAATGAAAGGGAAAAAATTGTATCTTTCTCAAATGATTGTTCAACCATCTATACAGGTGAAGATTAAAGAGGCACAGAAAGAAGATGTAGAGTTACAAAAGAAGGTGAGAAATGTTCCTGAATTCAACCATGAATGTGATGGGATAATAAAGTTCAGGAATCGGGTTTGTGTTCCTCCCATCCCCGAATTAAAGGAGATGTTGTATGAGGCTCATAGTTCTTCATTCTCTATTCATCCTGGAAGCCCGAAGATGTATAGGGACCAGAAAGAGTACTTCTGGTGGGATGGCATGAAAAGATATGTTTCTGAATATGTTTCTCGATGCTTGGTTTGTCAGCAAGTTAAAGCTGAGAGACAAAAGTCTAAGGGGATGTTACAACCATTACCCATACCTGAATGGAAATGGGAAAACATCACTATGGACTTTGACACTGGACTTCCTAAAATATCCAAAGGAAATAATGCTAACTAGGTCATAGTTGATAGTCTTACAAAGTTGGCACACTTCATCACTATTAGAGAGGATTTCTCTCTAGATCAGCTTGCCAGGATATATGTGAAGGAAGTGGTAAGATTGCATGGAGTACCACTTTCCATTATATCTGATCGAGATCCGAGATTTACCTCGATGTTCTGGCGAAGTCTTCAGCATACTCTGGATAGACAGTTGAGTTTCAGCACTGCTTATCATTCTCAGACAGACGGTCAGTCTGAGAGGAAAATTAAAACTCTAGAAAATATGTTGAGAGCTTGCTCTATGGATTTCAAAGGTGGTTGGGATCAACACCTACCTTTGGTGGAATTTTCTTATAATAGTAGATTTCACTCCATTATTTAGATGGATCCTTATGAATCTCTCTATGGAAGGAAATGCAGGACTCCAACTTGTTGGGATGAAGTTGGGGAAAGAAAGCTATTAGGACCTGATCTTATTGATGAGATGGCAGAAAAGGTCATATCTATTGAAAAACACATAAGAGCATCTTAGAGTCGACAAAAAGGTTATGCCGACAACCGAAGAAAAGACCTAGAGTTTGAAGTGGGTGATAAAGTGTTCTTACGAATATCTCCTTGGAAGAGAGTAATGAGATTTGGAAAGACGGGAAAGCTAAGCCCTAGGTATATCGGTCCTTTTGAAATTCTGGATCGTGTTGGGAAGGTAGCTTACCAATTGGTGCTTCCACCAAATCTATCTCAAGTTCACGATGTGTTCCATGTATCTCTCCTGAGAAAGTACATACCTGATCCTTCACATGTACTCATCTCAGAATTTGTACCGCTGGATCAAGATCTTTCTTATGAAGAACAACCAATAGAGATTTTGGATCGTTGCGAAAAAGTCCTACGGAACAGGACAACTCGCTTGGTGAAAGTTTTATAGAGGAACCCCCAATTATAAGAAGCTACATGGGAGCTTGAGGATATGATAAGGGAGAGGTATCCTCATCTGTTTGTTACAAAGTGACGAATTTCGAGGGTGAAATTCATTTTAAGGGGGGTAGAATGTAACACCCGAGACTTTTATGAGAAATATTTTGTTTTTATGTTATATAAATCATAAAAGGAATCTTTCACTACACACAACACTATCTTGGCTTTCTTTACACGCAATCGTGACCTTCCTCGATAGCTTTCATCGTACGCAATACCGAGTTTCACTAAACAACGATATGCTATTAAAATATTATTAAAACTAGCCGTTATGAATAGTAATACCAACTTTTTGAATTTTTGTGGATTTTATTTATTAAAATGGACTTCATTTTTGGATTTTGAATATCGAAATTAGCCTAGGGTGAAATTTTGGTATTTTTCTGAAAACATGCAATTTTGATGAATAGTGAAAACACGGGGTTACTATATAAAAACTGACTTTTTATTTAAATAATTATTTATTTTATTTAAATTTATTTTATTTAAATTTATTTTTAGTAAAAATTGATACATAATACCTATATAAGTTCAATTCAATTCATTGAAGTCATTTTATAATAATTTTAGATATATTAAAATTTTATCAAACTTTTCACCGTCTTTTACCCACCGCCTAGGAGAATTTCCAAATTCAGATAAAACTTAATTTTACCGCTTCTGTGAGTGGAATTTCGAAAATCTAAGAGACACAGTTAATATTAAGAACTAAAATGTGGTTCAATGAGATGAAAAATAATTTTTGGTGAATAGTAACTTTTTACTTTTTTTACCACGGTTAAAAGTTAATAGGGTAATTAAGGGTAAAAATGACATTATTATTACCCTAACACATGTCCTAATTCTATTGGATAAGTTTAATTAGACCAAACCAAACCTTAGGAATACAATATGAACATTTAGTCCCACTTGGATCAGATTAGGACATTTATTATTAATTTATTTAAAGAAGGGTTAAAATAGTTAAAATCAAATTTCAATAACTAAATAATTTTGAATATATGTTTATACATAAGATAAATTCGCAATAAATATTCATTAGAAATTTAAAAAGATTTCCTACATAATTGTATTTTATTTTTAATTTTTATACATTAAAAAATTTAATTTATTTATAACACAATGATGATACAGTAATTATCTCATTAATGAAATATTGACACACTTGATGTTATAAATACCCATATAAATGTAATTAAAGACTTTTTATGAATTAAAATAATTTTATATAATAATATGAAATGTTAGTAATGATTTAATTAACATTTTTCGAACTAATATTTCT
The DNA here is from genome assembly GCA_963277665.1 of Viscum album. Taxonomy (NCBI): domain Eukaryota; kingdom Viridiplantae; phylum Streptophyta; class Magnoliopsida; order Santalales; family Viscaceae; genus Viscum; species Viscum album. The sequence continues at coordinate 820,078,635 of OY728121.1, forward strand.
GTTATGAGTTTCAAAAAAATCAATTACCAAATACTGTCAAAATTGACATAAAATAGTTTTTAAAACAAATATTATAGTATTAATTGTTATTTTATTCCTAAAAATCTAAGGATCAGCCAAATGACTTATATAAGGTTATATATATTAATAATAAAAAACTTGGGGTTCTTTTGGCTTGTTATAGTAAGTTTATTAACCTTATAGTGTAAGAAAACAAGAAGACACTGTAAATGATAAATTATCTAACTAAAAGTTAAATCTAAATGATAAGGTTAAAATAGAAACATAAACTTGTCTAAATTCTATTGGATGGGATTATTTCGACCCATCCCCACCTTAGATTAAAAATAAATCAATTTTGAGATATTAAAAACCAAATATGACTGTATAATAAAATAATATTTTTAGTTTTTCCGAAGGTGCCCCTCTCCTCCCTTATAAAAGGGAACCTCCTCCATCTCTTCCTCACACCACTTTGAGCCTTCATGCTTGGACAAACCATGAAAAATTCTTTTCTCCACGTCCCTAAAAACATCCTAGAGGTCCTGGTCTTCTTCAAAGACCAATTTTAGTTCCCTAAAAGGAGGTCTCAAAGAGGCACTTCAATTAAGAGGTAATGTTCAATACTGATTCTTTAAACATTATTTCATCTTCCACTTATTATTCTTTAGTTGTTTCATTATTAAGTAATAACATCAGTATCACTCATATAATTATCTGTTATTATAATTATTAAACAACCCTATTTCATCATCTATCCATCCTATGGAAAAAGAAATCACCGCTCGTGCGTACGTACGGAATACCGTCTCCACGCCGTGGTGTAATCTATATTCCACCACCACCTTACTTGGATGGGTATAATGGTGTAAATAATAACTATATATGATTATTTTAAATTGATATTGATTCTTAAATAGTATACATACACGCCAATACAATTCCACTATCATGGGAACGATATCATCGCTCGTGCGTACGTACGGTATACGGTCTCCCTGATGTGATGCGACTCATTCTACAAGATCTTCATTGCATAATGATTATATAAATGAATTTAATGAATGAATATGATATATCTTACACTAATAACATTCTGTAAATGAGGTATCTATAACCTAAAAATTAGAATAAGAATTTATTCGACAAAACACACATAAGAACAAAAAGTAATAAACACCCGAATAACAAGTAGTAATGAAATATTACTAATAAGAAGGTAATAATATGACCATATATGATATCATAAAAATATGTATGATTCTAGAATAAGTCAATGACATAATTTAAATCATTATACAGGAGGATCAGACACTTATAAAGCAAATCGGACCTAAGTTAAGGGAAAATCTCACAATCTCATTTTTATCCGAGATTGTTTACACTGCAGAATTTACTGGGGAATATTTATCATCCACATCCATGTTTCCTTAATATGTTATATTATTTCCATCCACCTACAATTTTTTAAATCCAATTTTACTGTCTAGTGAGTTTTTAGTAAAAGATATGAAAGGAATCTTCTGTCGTTTTTTGTAAGAGGTACTTTTTGACTTTTCCGGCCAAAGTACGGGAAGAATGTTTTTTTATCTTATACAGAATGAATGGATTTTTAAAACAATATTTCAAAGAATATTACTTTACAAGTTTCAAGTTTATTTTTAATCAAATTCTTTTAGTTTAAAATTGTATGACATGTTAATAAAAGAAAAAAAATGAAGTATAAAGGATATTTTCATCAGGAATGGAGTTCAAGTGTTTTATCAAAATTATTTTCCATCTAAGATAATATAGGGTTCTGTTTCTATCCCTATTTTTTTACATTGATTTTATTATTTTATGATGGAATTATTTTTATGATGTCCTTTTATCTTATATGGATTATGTTATGATGGCATGATGTTTAGGATTCCCATTTTTATTACATGGGTTATGATATGATGTATGGTTTATGATTTTTTGGCACACATAATAATGGTATCATTATGAGATGTGTGGGACCTATATCTCCCTCCAATGAATTGGGTAAATATTTATATCTCATGAGATATACATGGATGGAACGGCAGGTTAAACTGGTTCAGTGAAACAGGACTGAAATGAGGAGTGAACTCGGTTCAGAAATGGACTTTGTCCGCTAAGATGGTCTTGGCTATGAGTCTTGATTACCAAGAAATGATTCTATATGATTATGTGTTTATTCCACAAAGTTTCATGTTTTAAGTTATTGTTATTGGTATTACATTTCACTACTATGATTTATCCTATGTTATATGATCTCTTTTGCAGGTTAAGATTTCCAAAATGTTATGTTCTTATGAATATGATGTGATTGATATTTCTTTTGTTTACCCTTACAGAGAATTTCAGCTCACCCTTTTGTATGTTTTCTTTCCCCAGGCCAGGAAGAAGGTTATTAAGTAGGATATTCCAAAAGGGACTCTAGATATGATGAAATAAATGGGAGACAATGTAGATGTTTTATGAACCAGTTGTTTATGTTTCCCAGTTTCTAAAGAAACTATACCTATAAGGTCCTTTCATTGTTTTGTTATTAAGTAGGATATTCCAATAGGGACTCTAGATGTTTTGTTATTAGCCCTTGACTTTTCTTCCGCACAAGTAGTCTCCTGAAGATATAGGTCAAAAAGGGGTGAGCTAAAATCAATGTAAGAGGATAGATAAAAAATGAAACAATATTACATGGTGTGAGAATAAGAATAACATCATCATCATAATTATGAGAGTACTCATTATATAATGGAATGAAATGTTGTAATTCATAAAAATGAGACATTATGTCCTACTGGTAAACTACCACACATATTTTTGAACAAAGATAACATCATGTTCAAACATATTTCACTTTTATCGTGAGATACATCACATTAACCAATGAATTGGAGAACTATATAATTTCTGGAACACCCAACATTTACATTGTGATATATAATTCTAGGTTCACCTGTCACATCATGACATTTACATTATAATGCATTCCACACATAACGTATATCAATTTTGTTTGTCAAATAAACCATTGAAAGTAATGGGTTTTATTTCAAAAATCATACATTCCTAAAAATTTCATTCTCAAATAAAATAAAGAATTAAATACTTGATATAAGAATCCTCAACCTTGCTTGAAGAAGAAATAATATTGAGATGTAAATGGTATCTTTTTTTAAGAATAGTTCTCTTGGAAAACATTTTATTTATTATAAACACAATTAGAAAACAATTATAACCCTTAAAATGTAATATAATGATGAAGAAATGATATTTAAAGAATATATGTACTTAAAACTGGGTTAAAGAGGGAAAACACAAAGAAAGAGAGCTTAGTTTGAGAATTCCCTTTACCTTATGTTTGAATTATTTCATCACATTAACATCATATATAAACATATTAAACTCGTAAATTAAAATTATAGAAACTTTATAAATTAATGATATTCATTATGGTTTTAATATGTTATTTTATGGGCCTCTTTATGAGTTATTGAGTTTAAATTCATCATCCGGGGGTGTTCGTTTTCTTACTTTTCATGATCAGTTCACTTGTATAAATGAATGGATGTTCGTATAAAATGCCTATAAATATATAGAAGTATTATTATATATTATTAACAATATTAAATAATTTATATGATCTCATAAAAAATTTGATTATATTGTGAAATAATGAGTCTTTATATAAAATTTAATGATGATCATTTTAGGTTAATTTTGGAATTTTTTTATCATAATGAACTTGTTTTGTATTTTTATTTAGTATTATGAATAAATGTCAGTTCCAAAACATAAATATAATTATAAAATAAAATTTAAAATCTTTTTTTAACCATTTAATATCTTTTTAACTTCATTTAATGTGTTAATGTAAAATGAATGTGCATCGTCCATGATAACGGTAAATTGACACATCATGGGCGATAGTTTCATTTTTCAAATAAAAGAGAGAGAGGGTGCAATTTAATGGTAAATATTACATTAAAATGATATAATTAAATAATATCAAACAAATTTAGTCTTATTTCCATTTTATGAAGGTAGGTGATTATAGAATAAGAAATAAAATGAAATTGAATGGAAATTTAAAGAACGAGAATGAGGATTTACCTTTTGAATTTATCCTCCTTGAGAACCTACTTTGGGAGTATTGTTTGGTCATTTGAAGGGAAGAATATATATTGGACATGGGGGAGGGACTAGTAAAGCTTATTTGATATAATTTAGTCAATTCTCAAATCTTGAGAGGTGTGAGGAGAAGAGGAGTTGATGGGTGGTATTTATAGTGGATGAGTGTGGTGTTTTCTCAATATTATACTCATTAGTATATTTTTTTAGCTCATGAATATGAATTGTTTGAGAATTATATATAAATATATTAAAATAATGAAGTATGGTTCTAGATTAAGGTTTCAACATCAGAATTAAGTCAACAATCACTAAAAAAATCATGTATTTTTCATTGATCGAAAATTATTGTATTTTACTATTCATAAAATTCAAGTATTTTAGAAAAAACCAAAAATTCAAAAAAAAAATTGACATGTAGAATTAAAAAATAAACACCATTTTATTAAAATGATATTCATAAATATGAGTAATTTGATTTTTAATAAAATCATCATTAATATGAAAAATACATAATTTAAAATTACAAGTGATTTTATAACACATTGAAAAATTACATAAGGTATCATACAATTATCTTCAAATCAAAAGACATAAAAATATTAATTTATGAATACATTTTATAAAAATATATTTTCTTTTAAATTGTTAAATTAAACATAAAACTTAAGTTAAATATTTACGACTTTCAAAAAATGGAAACACTTAACTAACATGTTTTAAAATATTTACATACTTATACTATGATATGATTATATGATATTTCACTTATAAGATGCCTAAATTTTATTTAAACATTAATGGGTGAGATTAATATTCATTTTAAAGGCTTACTATTCATAAGTTTCGTTTTACTATTACTATGTTCATGTTAATATTTCATTGGTATATGTTCCCTAGGTTCTATAAATACTTCTTATTTAATTAATTCTTTGTTCATAAAGTCTTTATTATTGACTATAAGTGGTTTTATGTGATTTATACTCTATGAAATTTCTATAGTAAGGGTGAAATTCCTTTGATAAATGTGTTTTCATTTCCAGAGGCTAGTGGAAGAGTTTATGTATCATGATAACTTTTATAGTAGGGTTAATTCAAACCAACAATTTCATACTATTTTTTTGCATCAATTAAATGTTCATAATAGAATGATGTAGGGAGACTTAAGGTATTGTATTATATATTTCATTAACATTAAAGATAATATGATTCCATTTCCATGTTTATTGATTATATAAAAAAATCATCTCATTTCATAGAAATCAATAATTTGAGTATGGTGGATACTCTTGAGAGGATGTATTTGGAATGTATTGTTAAGATTCGTGGGGTTTCAATAATGATCTTCTCTTATGATGATATTTTATTTACATCATAGTTATGGAATTTTATTTTTCATTATTTTTTATATTAGTTATTCCATGTGACTATGTCTTATCACGATATGGATGGATAGATAAAACAAATATAAACGATAATAGTTTTTTTATGAAATTTAGATTTTGGAATTATATGGGTGAAGAATTTTACTTTGGTTGTGTTTTATTATATCAATAGTTATCACTAATTCATTTTTATGTTTCTAATTAATCTTCTATTTAGGTATCCCTTCATGTATTTTTATTTTAGAATAATATCTTTGTGTTGGTGACTCTTGGATGAAAATAGGTAGAGAGAATAATAGACAACTTCCAGATCATTCATGAAGGGATGGTTGGATCTTATAGCCATCATAAGTCTTATACTAATCATAGGAAGATAACATCAATGTTTTATGTGGGATACATTGTGTTGTTTGAAGGTTTCTTCACATCAAGACCATAGATGATTTTTTTGAAGAAACATGCATTCTACTTAGTTTATCGGGACATTGAAAGTGTTGAGTGTTTTAGAAACATGTCATGTTTGTTAAAACTTCCTCCAATGTTTGATAATGTGCATGATGTCTTCCAAGTTTCATAGAATAGTTGTTTTCTTCTAATTATAAATCATGTAATTAATTTGGTTTAGTTAGATGTTGTGGAGTATGAATCATTTATGGTGTGTCCAGTTCATATGGAAGGCCTCTCTGAGAAATTCATGTTTGGATATATACTTTCCTTGGTTTTATATATTATAGATACACTGTGTCATTGAAGACCGTACATGGGATCAAGAGTTAGAGAATCATTCTCAACATTCCAACATGTTTTGAACTTATTTTTTTTTTCTGATATTAGGATTCTTGAATTGAAGGGTTTGGTGTGTCATGGTTGGAAATGAACAATTTGGAGAATGTATGTGATATTGTTATAGTATACATAAAATGGGTAGGTTTTTTAGTTATTGTAGTTCCTGGATATTCCTGGTGAAATCCATTTAAGAAAAAAATGGTCCAAAACACTGTTTTTGTGTCCATGAGGGTGTTATGAGATTATTAGAAGGTTTTTATACTTTGGTCAGTTGAGGAGTCCGGATAGAAAAAAGGGCCATATATTTTTGTTGTGGTTATTGATGATCAATTCAAGTTTCATGGATAAAAGAGTAAGTTTCAGATATGTTATTCTGTAGGGAGTGTCAAACTAATTTTTAAAATGAGTGAAATGATCATAACTTTTTTAGCGTTGTTTAGATTTTAAATTCCATTAAATGTGAATATAATTGGAAAAAACCCCACTATATATGCTGAAATACTCACAATTCCTTAAAGGGGTCACCAAAAAATATCTTATAAATATGGGTCAACATATTCTATCAATTCAATTTCCATTTTACACCATAAAAACAAACCATTGAATACCCCTTTGTACTCAGTATTTATATCCTTGTAAAGAAAAAGTAATTACGCTATGTGATTGATTACACTTTAATCTAGGGTTTACATTCTTCTAAATATTATCTTTCATTATTCTTATATCTCTTCTCAAAGTTCTGGATTGTAACATCCCAGACCCAGTAAACTCATAAGTTATCGAACATTGTCCTCCACTTGGCCGCAAGCACACCTCCCCAAAAACCAAAGAGGATACTGAAAAGTAGTGAGGGTAAATTTTTTTATAGTGGGGTTATTATAATCTCTCTATCAGGGTGAATCACATTAGTGGTATAAATATAAATCAAAATCATAAGTAATACAATAACAAGGGGAAAAATAAATCTTCCTGATATAATAATAAAACATGTACAACAAATAAATAGAACAAAACCACCATCATATAAAAAATTATGTAATGTATATAAGATATAAAAAAAGAATATATAAGGAAAATGAGAAGCATAATTATATAACATGATGTAGAAATATCAAAAAATAACTAAGATATCTCCAATAGCATCACAAGTATAAGATTAATCCTTTATTCCACATGCCATCTTTGTACATAAAATCAATAATATATATATATATAAACATCCATTTTTCCCTAACTAAATATGTCAAGTCTATCATGGTACCCATCGAGGACCCAAACAATTTCTGAGTAAAACTCTATAGGCCCCCACTAATGGTTTTTAGCACTATATAGTCTATGAATATACAATGTGAAATATATAAATAAAAGTAAATATAAAATAGGTAATAAATAATCCCTATCAGTCCGAGATAATCATGGTCACTAATTTGACAATATCTATGTTGGAATAAACTAGAATTTCTATAAAAACATACATTTTTGGTTTGTGTTTTTATGGTTGAGACCCAATGTATAAAACCAGGGAATCCACAAATTACGATAGTCATATAAATTTCCCAAATTTACATGGAATTTAAGTTTCATAACTGGGGTTATGTCAACAGGGGTGTACCCTTGGCAGTTCACCCTATAGGGAAAGTACTACCCAAGGTATAAGATGATGTCTTATGTAATCTTTGTGTCAAACTAGAAAGGAGATCAAGGTAGGAACTGAGGTTTTCCATAATGTCAATTTGAATCCAAGGATAATCCTCCAAGAAATTGATTTTATTAAATTTATTAAAATATATGTGAATCCTTGGTGCTAAGATGGGGAATTCACATCCATAAGACAATGGATAAATCCAAGTGTGATCATTCACTTTGTAGAAACACTAATGAATCTGTGTAATCCCACAACACCATCCAAGGAAAACCCAAATTGGACTCTGAGTATCATCATTGGAATGCCTCACAATTAAGTAATTAAATGTTTATGAAGATAATAATTTCTTATTTCATTAATAATCATTTGTACCAAACAATAATAAAAATAAATACAACATTTTACAATTACATAGGGGCTAGGTGACCAGACCATTCCATTCACCTCTCATTTATATCAATTTTCAATTTCAGTTATATAAGAATGGTAATAAAACCTACCTTATAAGGATTTTAAATTTCACATCCAATTTTTATAGGGCCTAAAATGCATTATCACATTTTATTTACTTTATTAAACCATTTTAATTATAAAGTAAATTTAACTCACCAAAAAAGGTAGATTAATTTTATTCATGGGATATCATTTAATTGGACTTCAAAGTGATACACTAAAATGTTTGTCTCATTTCATGTTAAGCAACCTATGACGATACAATTTAAGGTTCATAGATAACTAATTAATGGTACTTACCATTTATTAAATAAATTTAACATTTTAAAGAGTGTCACATGTAAATTCCATCATGTGGCATGATGGAATAATAATATAAACATAAATAATTTTAGGGAAAAATTTTAGACCATTTTCTTAAGAAGGCTAGTAGATTCCTCATCCATTATGGTCTATAAATATGTTATAAAATGGGAGAAATCATAGAAATTGAAAAAGAATCTTAAAATAGGGAAAATTAGCTTTCTTGGAAATAACATCCCATACTGTGAGATAATTAAATAAAAAAATAGGATTAGAGAGCTTATCAATGGTGATCCAATGAATTGAGTGAAACTTGAATTAAAGTCCAAATTTTTATGGAGTGTCAATGGATACATGACTCTTGTTACTAATGATATGTTTTTCTATGAACTAATTTATATTTTGGATAGAAAAGAAATTGCTTTGTGATGAGGAACTATTTCCATGACATGAGTTTTAGGGGTGCATGGTCAGATTGGAGAAGATACTAGAGGATAAGGATCCTTATGATGGAGAAATATCTATAACTCATCAAATAAAATTTCAATATACATCTTTATAAGGATAAAAATCCAAATAGTAGGGAGAATTTAGTTCCCCCTATTTGAAGTACATCCGTATTTTAGGTTATTCCTTTCGATGTTTGTGTTATTGGGTTATATTTATGGTTATGTTAGGATTATAAAGGCTATAAGAATATAGAATTTGGATATAGGAATTCATTCATTATATGAATGGTCATTTATTAAATGAATGATATTTGGATAATTTTCATGAATTTGATTCAATTCATGAACAGTTTTTGGGTATTTTTGTGAGGTGACTTGAATTTTTGTGTAAGTGTCTAATATAAATTTTCATGGGATGATGTTATCCTTTAAGTAATGAATTATCTCATTTTTATCAATCAATTTTAATTCTAATTCCCTTCAATTCTAATTAGTATCATGATCTTTACCCTCAAACCCTTGGCTTTCTCTATGTGTTTTTTAGAAATCACTAACATTCAGACTCCATCATAAGATATTCATTTAAAATTGAATATCTAAAAGAAAATAAAAATAGAATTAAGATTCAAGATCAATGAGATCAGGTGAATATTCCTCATGTGAAACATAATCATGGTAGTTTTTCCGTATTTCATATTTAATGGGATTATGGAGTCTCTTTTATTTCTAAAATAATTTATTACTTCATTGAATTGATATTTTCATAATGAAAATATAATAGAATATTATCTTTATGTTTGTTTATTAAAACATGGGTTTTTGGTAGAAACCCTAAGATGGTTGATGAGTTGACAAAAAAAATTTGGGATCAACAAAACGTTTGGATATGTGAAATTGGGATAATATTATTGGAATGTGGTCATCTGAATTGGGACTTTTTTGGAGGGACTTGGTCACAAGGAATATTTAGGCCAATGGTTTTCAATTTGATGACTTGGTGGAGCATTTATCATTAATTGTATATAAGGGATATGTAATTCAGCATTCATGATTGTGTGTTTGTGTATGAGAACATGTCAAAGTCTTTCATTGTTTTTTTAATGATCTATTTTGGATGATTATTATAATTTTATTTTTTGTGATATACCGTAGAATTTTATTTAATCTTAGTATATATATACACATGGAAACAATTTTAAATTCATTTACATTATGTACAAAAATTATGAAACAATTGGGATAACCTAATTTTTATTTTATTGGAATGTGGGAAAAATAAAACGGTTTTCCTTCTTTGTTCTTATATCCACCCCTTCATATGAACTTTGGTGCATATAAATAAATTTTTTCCCATGATATTGGAGAGGGGAAGGCCTCTTCTTTCAATATTTTTTATTTTTTATATAGTTAAATGGGATTTTAGAGACTGAACGTGAGATTTGGTCATATTCTGGGGGTCTAGACTACGTCCACCTTGACAGTAGGCCTTGATTTATTTTGGAGTATTAGTTGTTAGGGTTTATTATTTCTTCATTCACTATAACTATTCATCTATTTATAATTTTAGTTGTAATTTTTAATCAAATATAATTTATATTTTTATATTGGTCTTATTATTTTTTTAGTTGTATGTCTAGGTTGTCTGTGTGTGTGTGTGTGTGAAAAAGGGTAAAATATTCCCCCTTATTCTTGTGAAACCCTTATTTTTAATTTCAATCCATTCGAGTTCAGGGAATGTCACCTAAGGTCAGTGACACCTTAAATCATTCTAATATAATAGTTGGGGTCAGGTTTTTATTTTAAAAAACCAACCCTGTTCAACCCAGAATCAATCACCCGAGCCGATCCACAGAATGGCCCGAGTGGCATTCCCGATCCTCCCGTGCTGGTGATAAGCACCAAGGGAATTATTAGTGATAATGGAAATGATTTAACCAAAAAAATGAACAAATTAATATAAATGAATAAAAGAACAAAAAACTAAAAAAATAATTTTCAAACACTGTATTACAAACACCCCAATTAAAGATACGACAAACTGTAATAGAAAAACTAAATTGATCCTCAAAACCAACACAAATCCATGTGACCCCAAGGGTCACTCTCCAATCTATGACCAACCATCACCCGAGGAGATCAAAATCAATATGGAACATGTAGTAGAATCTAAAAACAAGAAGACACTATAGGAATGAGTGTTAAAACTCGGTAAGTAAGCCGAAATAATTCTATTCCCAATGAACACTATTTTAATAATGAAACATTAATTAAACGAATTGAAATAAAATATATAAATATAGGTTTTTAAAACTTTTTATTTTAAAACAAAAAATTATAATCCATTACCCTAATGATTTAAAAGAAGTGTCAAGGGGGAGAAAATAATGTTACCAAACAGGAAGTGATCATTTTTCAAAATAGTGAAAAAAGAAAGGGAAATATTTTCTTTTCAAAACATCATATTTGAAACCTTTTTTACAAAACAACACATTCAAAATTTAGTAGGAAAATAGCAAAACCCAACATAAGGTTCATGATTCCACACAACGAGGGAAATGGTATTCTTTGTACTAGTATCAGAGGAACACCTGAAATCCTAGGAACACATAGGGGAAGAAAAACATACTATACATGTGACTCAACACAAAGGCATTCCCTACCTGATGACATCATAATTCCCAAACGCCCGATCGTTTCTTACCTGGCCTGACTGAGGGGCCCATTCCCATTGTAATAAAAACAAAGTATCCCTCTTCTATGGGACACTATCTAATACATAATCTAAACTAGTTTAACAATCATTATTAGTAATCATCATAGCTCTGCTAGGTTCCCATGTCATGTTCAGAATGGGTTTTTCATACATTCCCAACAACAATCCTTATACATTTGTCATCATACACATCACACAAACCAACACCACCCAGACCGCCATAAGGGTATTCCCTTACCTTAAAATAATTATTGTACAAGAGTGGTCCCATATTGAAGACCCTCCCATCTCATGATCAACTAATGAGGCAAGTGACCTAACCAAATAGGGGTTTTCCAAATAACCATTCCAATATTCCAAACGGTCCATACAATATTTCCACATAAAAATTATTTTCACAATGTTACCATGCCATACTATTTTCAAAACAAAACACACCCCTGGAAACACATTTATCATTAAAATCCACCATTTAAGTCTAAAACATATTTAAAAAGTCCAAACTAGCACTTGGATGTTACAATTAAATATATGAATCAGATTCATGATTTGAAAGATCACAACCTAATGGAAGAAGAGATCCATGAAAATTAATCACACACTGGGAATGTAATATTTAATTAATAATTTTTATTTAACACCCAATGAGGCATAAAACACCTATTTTCATTCCATTAATTTATTAAAATTTCAGAACCATGTTCTAAAAATTACTTACCAATTGCGAAAGATAACAAAGAAATTTATCCCACATGTGGTGTACACATTTTTAATAAAACAACACAATATATTCAAAATAGTTGAGAGAAGAATTTTATTTCACATGAATAAATTATTATAAATATTATATATCACTATTTATCTAATTAAGATGGTGTTAAAAAGAAATTAGTCAATTCAATATTAACATTAAAGGAAATGGGCAAAGTCATCCTACCTCAAATGATGAAGATTATTCTGAAAACTAGTTCGAAAAACCAATCTCACCTAAACTGAGCCCAAGGGAGGCTAGATCCAATCTCAAGGAAACAAGAGGGGAAAAACACTAAAACTAAGAAACCCTATCCTTGAAAGAGGGCCAACATAGACACTATGTCTAGTGAAGAAGATCAAAATGGGAAGAACGAAAATGAGAAAAAGAGAGTAATGGAGGGCGATCCGCTACTGGAGGAGTGCTGTGGCGGTGAGGCCACGCAAGGGAGGAGGGACATGTCGGCAAGGCCACACATGGGAGAGGAGAGGCTCTAGTTGGGTGGTGTGCACTGAAGAATAGGATGACTGCTGGAGGGGTGAAACCGCCAGAGATAGCACCAGATGGTGGTGGTCTCGTGAGGAGTGGTGCACAGGGGTTGGGTCGCGCATGAGGGGGAGAGAAGGGGGAATGCATGGAAGGGTTGAGGGTGAAAGAGGGGAATATATGATTAATTATTATTTATTTATTTTTTTATTTTTATTAAAACCCTATTAATAAAATAATTTAATAATAATACTTATAAAATAATAGAAATAATATAAATAATAGAAATAATATAATAATTATGATAATAATATAACCATATTAATGATAATAATAATAACAATTATAATAATTAATATCATCCATAAGTGTTATATTATTCGTAATAATAATAATAATATTTATAACGATAATATAAATATTATTATTATTAAACAGTTTTTAATTTTATTCGTTCTCCATTCTACTAGTCAGAATTTATTTTTTATTAAATTTTAATTCCTTTTATGTGCTGAAAAACTACACGGTTACCCTGCACGACTCAAGTGACCCTGTACGACTCAAGAGACCATGCATGAACCATGTAGTAGCTTCTTCCTTTTCGAGAAGTGGCCACATGGTACTTTGGTTGACTGAACAGTTTCCGCTAACCGTCTGGTGCCCGCACACGAGCCTAAAACCCAAAAAAAACACCAAAACTAATAAAATAACACTATCCCAAAACCGAGCTTCAATCAAAGGTCTGACATTGAGAAATAATGAAAAATAATAGAAAACCATTGTTGGGGTGTGAAAATTTTCCCCACCATGATTATTCCCACCCCAAAAACCTAAAACAAGGTTTAACCTAAAAAAACTGGTACTTCTTCATAGTTTAAAGAGATCCCAAAATATTTACAAATTTGATGTGGAAATATCACTATCAACCAAGAATGTGACTTATAAAATAAACTGAGGAAACCAAGAATGGAATCCCCAATAACTGTCACCTGATCCCGTAAGCTAATAATTCTTTAGTTTATCGATCATAGGAATGAAACTCTCACGCAAGAAACCTACCAATTAAACCAAAACCCTTCAAACATTACGAAATGAAAGCCATAAAACATTACTGAAATGCAAAAAAAACCACATCCTAACATTAACAAAACTATAGAGAGAATGTTTACAATCTTACATCAATGAAACCATTGGGTGTTCCCCAATCCCAACGTTTACTCAAGAGATGTGCTTGAGGTTAGATAACTGTGAAAGAGGCTACCTATCATTGAGATGACACTAAGAGCGAAGCCTAAGTACTGATATGGGGAGGCCAAAATAGACTCCCCATCATTTGAAACATCCTATCAATTGAAGAGAGATTGGAAGACTAACATGGGGAGGCCCGAATGGACTCCCCACCATTAGAACAATCTAGCACCTCAGACTAAACCAAAATCTAAATAGAGTGGTGGGGAGGCCCAAACAGACTCCCCAAGATAAGGATTTGGGTAACATTAAATTACTTTAGGGGTAACTCCATGACACGCACTATAGATCTCCCCACTATAAGAACTGGAAATTTTAACAGATTAGCGTAGACTGACATGGAAAACCAGAAATGGTTAGCTTGGGAGCTTCTCATACACCAAATATCGCACAAAAAGTGACCAGTTCAATGAAGCTCCATGATAAATAGAAGAAACTATTTGGTTCACCATTCTTATGGGAATTACTGTCCTCAAATGATCAAAAAAAAAATCTAGACCAACTGACAAGGTTGTTCATACATGGACAACCAAACAAAGATACACAGCTACAAGAGTACAAACACCGAGACTCAAGAAAAAGAGATAAGAAAACCTCTATATAAAATAGGGGTAACTCTTTAACCCATATAAACCACAAAGGAGAAACATATACCCAGAGTACCTTTCCGCCAAGCGAGACCATTCATGGCAAAGAATCTACATAGGTGGTTTAAACTGCTTCAACCTCCCACACTAAAGATGAACACTAAAACATGAACCATTTTACCCTTGGGGGTTATGGACTATGTGAAAGCATTAATCTAGGACCAATGGATGGAGATCTATTGTTTCAATAATCTCCTACCTCAAATTCAAACATTAAAACCCCCCGAATATAAAACATGAATCATAATTTCTAAAACACACTTCCATTAAACTGGATATTTTGAAAGGTTTAACAACATAAATTATTTCAATATAAAGTGAAAGAAACGCCATAAAATCCACTAGATATGTTTATTATATCAAAGGAATATTACATTGATAAAACTAAAAACTGATCCCAATATCTCCATACTCCTATAAACAGGTTGGGGTAACCATTGATGAGTTGGGTCTTGATTCACGATGCTTCTTGGAAACTCCTTGATAGAACTGCTATAAGTGACCCAGGTGTCGAAATTTGTGGTAGATTTTTGGATCACAAGGAACAAAATCCTATTGTGACTGATCTATCCACATTTATGAAAAATCATGGTAATCCTCCATGAAGATGTAGATGAGAGGTATGAAGGACTCTCAAATTCCCCTACCAATACCACCAACACTTGGAATCTTTCTATTTTTCATACCGGAATCTTGTTTACTACTTCCAAAATCCAGAGGAAGATTTGACATCACAAGCCCTCCTACTAACATAGTTTCGACACAAAAGGATCTCCCCACTACATTAGAGAATGTGATTATGTTTAGCTTTTACATGTTCAACTACAACTTGGAACGACGCCCGAACATGAAATTCCATGCCTTTATGGAATCATTTGAAACCTAACATGGATCATATGGAACTAGATCGATGAAGCAAGGATAAAACTACAACATCGATTCAATGCCTTATTGAAGACCACACTTCTCCATCTTCAACCTTACCTTTTTCATCTCAGAGAAATACTATTGGAACAAAGAATACTTGAAGAACTCCTAGGCAAGATCTTCTTAGGGTTTTATTCAAGAAAAAGTCTTCCATCATTTCTAGGTTGTACCTTCAAGCATAAATGAAGAAAAAATTAATATTAATGACTTAGGAAACATAAGAAAACTGAAGTGCCTCTCAATCCTCTCCATCCACTTATCCACTTTGAGAGGATCTGGTTGACTATAAAATATGGTAGGATTTAACTTCTGAAATTCACGAATGTAGCCCATTGGTTGATAAACTAGAGTGTTTTACAAAGTCGAATTACCAGAAGCTGCACCTCGGGTATCCATCAAATCTTCATGGGAGTAGACACTAAGAACAAGAAAACACAAAACCCGACCAAGACTAATCCAACAAAATGGATTCTCAATTTTGAGCACCATAAAAGAAACATCAATCCCAAAATAAAAAGGACACACCACACCAATGAGATATATTAAAACAACACATTTGTTCTTTAATCATTTATTAAAAGTAACAAGATTAAAATATTTCACACCCACCAATGATATCTCAGGGGCCTCACCCATGCATATCCTCATTCATCACTAAAAACCTATGTACTTTCTCAAAAAAACCTATGAATGTTGTCACCCACAGAAACACCAATGGTAAATAACACATTTTATGGGAAAAAATTTTATATCACCCTTAATTTTCAAACCCACAAATCAAATTCTAAAAATCTGATAACCAAAAAACCCAAAACAGAATTTGAATCTCTCAAACATTTTCAATGAAAAACTAACCATTCAATTGAAAATCCATTTCCTAGATTTACACATCAAATCTAAGACATTTCATTCATTTGAAAAACTTAGAAAAGTTTTCAAAGATTCACTAACCACCAAATTAATACCATTTTTGATCTCCATAACTTTATTTTCTAAACATCTCATCCTGCTCAATGTCTCTTTCCAATAAAAATTTTCCCATTCAAAACATTTTTTTGAGCAGTTTGACACATCCCATTAAACCATTAACACTTTACCACAAATGGTAATTTCACAAAAACACAATTTTTTTTAATCCTTTACTAAAATATGTTATAAATATCCCTTTTCGACTTTCAAAAATAAAGTAATTTCCATTTTAAATTCATCTTTTCACAATTACAAAATTGGAATTTTTAAAATAATTTTTCTCAGAATTAACGAAGACCCAAAATAGCTCACAAAGGGGAAACTGGTGTTTATGGGAAACTTGGCCATATGGATGGAAGCCATATTCCAGAAAAACCACTATCATGAGTAGTTATTTAGGACTGTGTATCTATCTACACAAGTATTTATAGGCCCTATGATCTCATGGAGTCCACTTGTGAAACTACCTTTTCATTTTCCAACACCAAACAATCTACAAGAAAAAAATAAATCCAACAAACCCGAACATACCACGGTAACCTGAGATTTTGAACGAGCAAGGGTTCATGACATTCTTAATGGTCATATATCCCAAGCCCTGACAATACTACTCCTTCTACCTTGAAATCCCCATGTAATGATGGGAGCTCTAAAAATAATGGTCAACTAATGAATCAACCTGCTCTGATACAACTTTTCCATGAACCAAACCAATTCAACCCTGAATCGGACAGCCAAGATGACCTAATGCAAGGCCTGAGATGCATTTACAATCATCTTAGGCTAGTGACAAGTACCAAGGGAATAATTAGAGCCAATTGGAAAGGTTTTATCCAACTAAATATTCAAAAGAAGCCAAATGAAAAAAAAATTCAAAAAAAAAATACTTTTCTAACTATACATTACCTACACCAAAATTAGTGATACAAAAAACTGTACCAGAAAAACCAAACTGAAATTGGCACCCAAAATAATGCAATTTGAACCTCAGGATCACTCTCTAATCTATGACCAACCATTACATGAGGTGATCAAACTAAAGCCAAAACCTGAATCAGAATCTAAAAACAAGAAAATGATATAGTAATGTGTATTAAAACTTATTAGGTAAACCTGAAAAATTATATTTAAAATTCATTCCCTTTAAATAAAGAAACATTTATTAACATGTTTTAAACAATTTATATAAATATTGATTTTCTACACTTTTCTTTTAAAAAAACAAGCATAATCCATTTCTATAATGATTTGAAACAAGGCTCACGGGGAGAAAGAAAAAGGGAACCAAATAGGAAGTGATCATTTTTTATAATGGTGAAAAATAGAGGGAGGTATTTTATATTTCATAGCATCCTATTGGAAACCTTTTTAACAAAACCACACATTCTAATTTTTTTAAGATAACACAAAAATGAAACATAAGGTTCTTGATTCCACACAACGAGGGTAATGGCACTAACAGTATTAGTGTCAGAGGATCATGGTAAATCCCTGGAACACAAAGGAGAAACCGAAAATACCACACATGTGACTCATTCTGAAGGCATTCCCGACATTATGGCATCATAATGCCCAAAAACCCAATCTTCTTCCCACCTGGAATGACTGAGGGGCCAAATCGCCTATCAATAATAACAATATATTCATCTATTATGGGCCACAAGCCAGTCCATAATCTAAACTAGTACAAAACTCATTCTGACTAATCCTTATAGTTATTATAGGTTTCCATGCAGTGTTCACAAGGTGTGTTCCACACATTCCCAACAATAATCCATACACATTTGTCATTATACAAATGACACATACCAGCATAACCCCATCGACCTCATGGGTAGTCCATTGCATTAAACTAATTATTACACAAGGGAGGTCTTGTACTAAAGACACTCATATATGAGGATTAACCTATTAAGAATGTGACCTAAATCAATAAGGGTTTTCCAAATAAGCATTCCAAAATTTCAAACAGGCCTTACAATATTTCAAAAAAAAAATAATTTTCAAAAAGTAACCATACCAAACCATTTTCAAAACCAAACAAACCTTTGGAAACCCATTAATCATTAAAAACAACAATTTAAGTCCAAAACATATTTGCAAAGTCCAAAGTGGTATTTGGATGTTTCAATTACATATATAAATGAAAATATTGGTTTTAAATATCTCGGCCCACATTTCTAATCCAAATATTCAATTAAACACACAATATGCATGCAATATTTAGAAAAAAATTTCTATTTAACAACAAAATGGAATAAAACACCAATTTTCATGCCATAAATTTATTAAAAATTATAAAAAATGTTCTAGACATCAAAAACCATGTTCGAAAGCTAAAATATAAATTTATCAAACATGCGGTGTGCATATATTTTACAAAACAAAACTACATACTAAAAATAGTTGAGAAAATAATATTATTTCACATGAAAAAATTATTATAAGAATTATATATCACTATTTTTCTAACAAGGTGGGTGAAAAAATCAATAAACAAATTAAATATTTAATTTAAATGCCCTTTACAATGGGATCCTACCTCAAATAGTGAAGAAACGTCTGAAAAATAATAAGAAAACCCAATCAATCTACAACCACACCCATGAGAGGATTTATCCAATATAAAGGAAAACCAAGAGGATAAAACAACCAAAAATTAAGAAACCCAAGCAAAGAAAATAGGATGAAATGGCCAATATTATTAGAGTTGAAGAAGAAAATTTAAAGAAAGTAAAGGATAAGAAGAAGAGAGTACCATTGGGGGAGCTGCTGCTCGAGGAGGGTTGTGCCGGTGAGGCCATGCCCTAGAGAGGGGAGGCTCTAGATTGATGTTGAGTGCTAGAGAGGAGAGGTACCAAATGGGTGGTGTGTTCTGGAGAATAGGAGGACTTCTGGATGGTTGAATCCTCCAAGTAGAGCCCCAACCATTGGAGGTCGCGTAAGTAGTGGGTGCATAGGGGGTCGGGTCATGCAGGAGGGGGAGAGGTTGCGGGGATGCATGGAGGGGAAGGTGGAGAGAGCATCAGAGGTAGGACTACAGTTTTTTTCTATTGATTAAAACCCTATTAATAAAATAAATTGATAATAATACTGACAACATAAAAAATAAAAGTAATGATAAAATAATAATAATGATAATAATATAAAAATATTAATAATAAAAATAAAAATAATAAAAATAATAATTAATAATATTAATAACTATAATATATTTCATAATAATAAAAATACCCATAATAATAATATGATGATTATTATTATTATTATTATTAAACATTATTTTATTTTTCTTTTTCTTTTTCATTCCACAAGTCTTGATTTATTTTTCATCAATTTTTTATTCCTTTTATGTGTCAGACAACCACACGATTACCCCACATGTCTCAAGCGACTATGCATGAACTGTATTCTAGCTTATTCACTTACCATAAGTGGCTGCATGGTACCTAGGCTGACCACACAGTTTCTATTAACTACGCCTGCCCACGTACCGACCTTAAGCACACAAAAACTCCAAATCCAAAACAAAAAATTGGGACCCAAACCTGAGCTTCGATTAAAGCTCCATAATTGAGAAATAATTAAAAATAGTAGAAACCCATGGCCGAAGTTTCAAAATTATAATAATAATATCATACATAAAATAGAAATTCTTCTATATTATGAAAAGTGAAATTCATAATCATATCACCAAGTTTTATGACTATGGTTTCGAAAAACATATTACCATGGTTATTCTCCTGGATATCATAAACATGTCATATCAAGATATTAATTATTTACCAAATGAATTTGGGAGAAATCAGGGTTCACCCATAATATGTCTTAATTCATGTGTGTAATATAAATTATATATTAAAACAAATCAATTCATCAATAACCAATGGAGAATGAAGAACATGTTTCATATAAAATCCTTGAATATAAAATTGTTTAATGACTTGAAATTTTCATCCCTTAAAACCCATGGGAGGGAAATTTAGTTTAATACATGAAAAATACCACTAACTTTTTTATAAATATATCTATATTAATACCATTGAATAATAATAGGGTTGGGCATTCACAACATACAAAGGGAGTAATGGAAAATCATAAAATGATTTTCGTAGCATAATGATTATACAAAGTCATTTATTCAATGGGATTAATGAGAGTGAATGGAATAATATCACAGTAGAAAAATAGTTTTATAGTTATTAAATAATCATATGTGTGTGGAAAAATAATAAATTTGAAATTATAGGAATAAATGTAGAGGAATTACATATATTAAAGGGTGGTGAAGAGAATCTCTTACCATAAGTATTACACCCCCAACCTGGACGTTTGACTCATTTATATGATGATATCTTCAGAAAATATATTAGTTAGAGAATAATAGAGTCATAGTCATATTAAATATCAAGGTATTTAATGAAATTTAGTGGATATGTGCATATTTATGGAAATGTGTGGAGAATGTATATTATTTTTCAGATATAGTTGTTGAAATTTTAGTTTTGGAAAAATAAATTTCCTATGGGACACCCATGATTATGGATTATGGTTTATGAAATAAATAATCTTGGTTTTGAAAATTTTGAGCTTTATAATGGGACAAAATTTCTATATATTACATTTTTTATGAGAAAATATTTTCCCCCAAAAAATATTGTTTTTAAAATATTAATTTCCATTTTAGACATTGGGAAGTTGTTTATAGGTTCATAAACCAATTTAAATTAATTAAGATAAGTTAAATTAATAAAATAAAGGAAGTTATAAAACAATATTGGTTCATAATGATTAAGTTATTCTCAAAATTTATGAATTCCTAAAGCATACTGAAGATATAAAACAATTTTTTTACTATTCATTGAAAAATAATGAATTTTAAAAAATTTTGAAAATTTTTCACTAACCTAATAATGATGTGATGATTTTGAATATATTTTTTATTTTATGAAAATAATTTTTATTTATGATCCATATTTATTTTATTTCCCCCATATTTTCTATAAAATACTATTTAAACATGAATAATGCTACTAATTCAATTTAAGGATTTCTGAATTCTGTATTGTCATGCATATTGCTTCAAAAAGTGTATATGGAAATATAATAACATACTTAAAATAAAATAATAATACATTTTAATTTATTATTAGACTAGTATTTTACTATTTTATTTAATAATAATATTATTATTCCAACTGTCAAACAATTACCACATTACAACTATTTAGTAATAGTCAGGTAACAGTCAAACACAAATAGTGAAATTTCCCGTTACACCCTATATATATATATTCCATCACTAACATAATTTAATATTAACTACTTCAATTATAAGGGTTTTAGAATTCCCTTGATAATGTGTATTGTATTCTTAATGTTAACTTATTTTTATTATGATTATGGTAAGAGTGATCGTAATGGTAGAATTTTTGACAATGGAGTAAGCTTTAGTGTGTTAATTATTCTTTCTCATTATCAACCATAAATTATTTCTATATGTTATAGTGACTGTTTTTTCATGATGTGTAATGTTCTTACAAAATGTAATTTTGTTTCTATATGTTGATAGTTGAACTGTTATTGTAATATAAGATTTTTTCTATTTATAAAATAAAGATATTATTAGTTCCTTACATATTTGAATTAACATTTCCATTATTGGTATAGTTATTTGTTTCCATTTTTTGTTTTGAATTGAAATTTTATTGCTATGAAAGTCATGTGATTGGATGAACACTAGAATAACGATACCTTGGTATGGAGGGGTAGTCTTGGGTAGGTTGTTGACTATATGAGGATATTGAGTTTATGGTTATCAATAATTACATAGGTAAAATTTCTATATAACATGTTATGATTGGTATTTTTTACAAATTGTGAGGTTTTCTAAGAAAATATGCTTCCCAGAACTATCCCTTTCCATGGTTTTATTCTTGAAATGTTGAGACCTAACCCTTGATACTTTTACATCCATTTAGATTTACTACCTTTTGATGTAAAATTATATTTTTCCAATACCATGATGTGATTTTCTAAAGGTTATTTTTCTCTTATAATAGGGTTTTTATGAGTAATTTCTATTTTAGATACATAGTTATTGAAATTTTGATATCCTTTTGTATTATTAAATTATAAGGAAGGAAATTACCTTTATGATTTGATTCTATTGTTTGATTCAAGATGGACTCAAGGAAAGTATTTATATGAAACCTATTTGAATTTTAATTACTTGATATTAATACAAATTTTTATAAGATACATATATAGAAACATTTAAATGCATTAATGTCTCATTTTGTTGTATTTTAAATGGTTTTGGGTATGTTAAAATGATGCATGATCATGTGCACTCATTGATATCCAGAAAAAATTTAGTGTTTTTTTGGTGATTCCAACAAATTCATTAAAAATGACACCTTTCACATACACCACAAATAATACATAGTGACTATAGTGACATTTTATGCAATAGTAGTGAGCTATATTAATGAAGTATAATTTTATAATTGAAATTTTCATTCTGAATAAATATATTTCAAATTTTGTATAATATAAAATATATACACCAAAAAATAATAATAAAATTATATTATTAGTATAACCATTAATCATTATTACCCATGGTATGGTAGGCTTTACAAAGTTAAATATGGAATTATTGAAAATTAATTTAAGGTTCAAAAGATAATTGATCAGTAATGTATATAGAATTTCATCGACTAGTATGAATATACCTTGTGAATTTTACTTATATTAGATTGAGAAGAAGGTATAATCAACAATGTTTTCCATTGACCATTACCATTCCAAGATTCAATAAATGATACATGAGTAGAATAATTTTTGGGAGGTGTTCATAGTGGTAGAGATAACAACCAAATCAACATAAAATAAACCATGCAATGAGAATACCATAATCTCACACCTTACCATTATGGAATACACTAGTGTGATATAGTTTTATTTATCTAGACATTATGCAATATTACAGTGTAAATTAATTTAGAAATGAAATAAAATTTACCCAGATCACATATTATTATTTCATGTATCACTCTTATATTAAATGCACATGACTAGAGAATCATTGTGATAAAATACAATTTTGATACAAAGAAACAATAATTGATTTTTTTTCAAATATCTATATAAATATATGTGTATAATTTTCATTATAATACATTTTATTCATTAATTCATAGACTTAGAAAAATTTAATTAAAATAAAAAGGTTTAATGAAATATTTATTTATATATAAATAATAAAATAATTTTATGGAACCACATGTAGTTTTTATAAATGTTGGAAAAATGATCATGTTATAAAAAACATTATATTTCAATATTTAAGTATTTTATTAAATTTCTCATATTTATAAAATAATTAATATAAAATGGATACCTTTTATGAAATCGACATGTAAAAATTAGATAATTATTAATTTTTATTAATATTTTGAATTTTTTAAATTTTTGGGTAAAAATTGAAATATGGCACGGATAAACAGTAAGTATTATTAAATAAAAATAAATTAATAATATTTTAATAAGTAATATATTGTATTGATCAACTTAATATTATATTTATCATTAATATAATATATTTTATTTATATAAAATTAACATTTTGAAACCTTTTTAGAATCTCCCAAACCCTAAAGTATATTTTATGATTTAAAAACAATTAATTATGAATTAGAATAACTTTTATAGTAAATAAAAATAATTTTATGGTTTTATGTTCTTAAACATTAAAATACTAAAAAATAGTCCATACATGTTTAAAACCATTTGCTAAAACCATGTGATGGCCAATGGTTTTCCAATTTTTGTAAACGAGTTTCTGAAGACCTGTGTTTTGAAATTAAAAATTTATCCCTCCTATTTTTCTCTAAATACCCACCCTTTATCTCATTTAACTCCCCTATAAATCCATTTATAATAAATTTAGTCTCATTTTACTTCTCAAGAGTCTCTTTAAGGACATTTGGTGGTTCTAAGGTCCTATTCATTAGCATTAAGAAGCCACCTCACAAGGCAACACATTCTCTTCCTCTTCCTTTATCATTCAAGTACTTCATTTGTAGAAATGCACATAATTTTAAAATTATTATGTTTTAGTAAACTTATGATCATTCAATTTCTATCATAACAAAGTTATATTAATGACATACTTCCATTCATTGTCATCAATCCAATTCCATAAAATACTATGTATACCCACTTTCCTCCTAAAAAGTTTCTTGAGTTTCCATGAAACCCTTTTATTTTTTGAATACTCAACCCAATTTTTATTCAAGGGTTTTCATAAATCTGTTATTATACTTCATTGATTTTTTATTTTGATATATTAATCCAAAATTTCCTTATTATGGGATAAAAATGATTAACATTTCATGTCATTAAGAACCTATGAGATCAATGAATTTTATATGAATCACGTTTATTATTTAACATGGGTTACTGATGATATTATTTCTTATAAAAATTGATTTATGTGGCACACATGAATTATGAAATATGTAGGATTTTACATTATAATGCTCTAATACATTGGGTATGTAATTTATCTTGAGAGACAACTTGTTTATGATACCTAGTAGAATTACCTTTGTAATATATTTTATGACACAATATTGATGATACTCACAAATATTATTATTAATTTCTCATTTTTATACTATATAAACATTTATTTTTTTTCCAAATGTAATTATTTTGATTATCTAATGTCATTCCTCATGAATTATCCATGATGTTCACTACTTCCTATTAAAAGTTATCCACTTATTGGGGTTATGGAATCCTTTTCATTTGATATATGTCCCTAGGAAATAATTTTAAGTGAAGTGACCAAAGAAGGGACTATAAAGGGGTTTATCCAAAAAATTAAATAATGTTTTTATGTATTAAATTATGTTCCATGTTTCTAAGAAACTAAATTTAAAATATCATGTTTATTATAACAATTATTTATATATATATGGGTTAATTTTAAAAATCTTATATAAAAAGGAGGGTTTCCATAGTCGGTATGAAAGAAGGGTTTGGTTATTCGGTGAAAATTATGACTTCCAAAATATAATTAAAACCATAGGTATAAGTATGAGCATTGTAAAACATCCTAAAACATTGTTAATGTATACAATTTTTGGTTAAATATCAATAACATGTTTGGGTGCTAAAAAGATGATATAGGCTCTGGCTAAGACACACCTAGGGTAACAACTTAGAAAATGGTTGGTCATGTACTAACACTATAACACAATTTATTTTATTTATGTTCCTATTAGTAAAGGGCATTTAGCTACTATTTGGTTCGCCTTAGTCATAAGAATTTTCTAGGGTATTTTGATGTGTTTTGGAATGAGTTTATATGGTGTAAAGTTATGGGAAACCTTGAAAATTACATATGTAATTGTGTGGAGGGTTGATAAAATCTTGGAGGAGGCTCATGGTTGGTGAACAGGTTGGGGAAACCATGTGGATTCCCCTAGTAACCACGTAAAATAGTACATAGTTTTTAAAGGGGTTTTCTTGGTTTTCAAAATAGCGTAGGAAAAACAAGAACGATGAGTTTTTAAGATAGTGTAACTTGCATGGTTGGAGCCCGATTTGGTAAACTATATGGACTATCCATTTGAAATAATTAATTAAATCATGAAATTTGATTTTAAATATAAAAAATCCCATGAAACCATAACTCATTCATCTATGTCATAGGTTCATTAATCTAAACACCCCTCTATGATTTTTATGTTATCATATTCCATATAGAGTAAAATTTTAACATATATTGGGTTGATGTATCTAGAAATCAAAATTAAGTCTCGTTATTTTCATTATCCTTTATTATATTTTATTATTTCTTTAGAAAGAACCTCTGATCTAATCATTCATTGATGAACCAAATTTTTGAAACAAAATTTCATGATATTTATTATAGATACACTAAAGGAAATAGAGGAGTAATCTAGATCTACAAGGACCAATGCACATTGCTTTATAAAGAAAATCCAATTTAAGTAGATGGATTATCTCTCTCTCACCCAAGATTCTCCAAAACATGATTTTTTGTCTTTCTAAGAGTAATTTATTGTTTTTTTCAATAAAAATATATTTAAACACATTATAGAGAAAAAAATTTGTTTAATGGATTTAAAATAATGTGTTTTTGTTGACTCTCTCGTTGTTTTGGTAAAATATTTTAAAGAATAATGTTTTTTTATAGGAGTGGTGAAAGGGGAACATTGAATAAATTGGTTGTTTTGTGTTAATGATTGTTTTCTGAAGGGCCTTATTAGATTAAAGCATGTTAATCTAGGCCAATTGGGTCATGTGTGTTCATTTTCAAGTGACAACATAGAACAGAAGACGAGTTAGCACACTTGAGTGTTGGGGCATCCAATATGGCCGCACATATGTGCATTTGAATATATGGAATGAGTATGATAATAGTAAATAATGGATATGATAATTAAAAAATTATTATTTTATGAATAATTTTTCAAATGGAAATATTTTTGAAATTTTTGTTCTAATATAACCACTTTTGGTATCCTTTTTCCTATTATTATATAAAACTATGAGTTAACTTGTTCTTATTCTAGTGGTGTTTGTTAGTATGTATTGTAGTTTTCCTGCTGGGTTGTATAGTCATCCACTACATACACACATTGGTAAAAATATAGATATTACTTATTATGACACCAGTAATGTGGAGATTTCATATTTCTATAGTTGAGAATCATGATTCTATGGGTTTGGTGATTGTGGTTGGAGATTTTTGATGTTCAGGTTGGTTGTTAAGAGTGATAATTAATTGGTTTCATTTTATCATGATGCTTTTTTTCTGATTCGAAACATATTGTAATTTAATTTATTTTCATACTCTTATTTAACTTTTTAACATGGATTTTTAGGTGTCAGATTACTCGAATGCATCATACAGTATCATTGTTTTGATTATACTATTCTATATTCTGGTTGTGTATGATTAATGGAAATAAATCCACCAAAGATGTTTCCAAACCTTGATATTTATTGTTAGACTTTGGGGTCAAGGGGTTTAAACCTATGGTTACTAACATTTTCACTATTCCGAAGCTTATGGGTAAGGTGCAGGATGTAATAAATCATGTTAGTTTAGTCTGATTCATATATAAGGATGGTAGTTTTGGAGATAGGATTTGCTAGAATTTGATATGTTGATTATAAACAATCACATGTAACCTATGTATGAAAAAAATTAAAATTTCACATGTTTTTTGGGTATAAAATGTGTTCATACAAAGCATTAGGAGTATCATCCCTTTATCGTGGGTTTACATGATAAGTGTGAGTACCTTTCATGGGTATAGATACCTAACTTTAGGACTGTGTCAACCATGTTGTATTTGAGGACTATTGGAATTTTTTTGATGTTTTGGAATATTCAAATCCTGCAATTTGTTTTAAATATTTTATTTGAGTGTTATTATCTTATATGGTCAAAGAAATATTGTCATCGGTGAGAAATTCAGGAAAACATTTGGAGAAAACAACTTAGTATGTGGTATATCTTAGACCATAGTGAATCATTAGCATGTATAGAATATAGTTATGGCCTTCTATGTTTTTGACAAGTGAAACCATATTTAGCAATTATACTATTTGGATCAATTTTTTTTAAAATTTTAGAACCTTAATCCACCAATCATTGAGGGGTATTTATTATTGGAAAACATGGAGGCATGGATTTTTCAAATTAATAAAATCTTGGATTCTCTAAGAACTCCGACCAATATCTAGTTGATTCTTGTTGTATACACACTCGATGATATTTTTTAAAAGTGGTGTGATAGTGTTTTTAAATATAAAAAATAGTAGGACCATTCTTGAAAAGGGTTCATGTAATTGTTTAATAAACAATTCTACCCACATACCTTTAATGGAACAATGATTATGAATTTCATTATTCTAAATAATAAAAATTATATGTCCTGGATTATGTAGCTGAGTTCAAAATCTTTTTATTTACACTTGATAGTTCCCCTCTATATATTATAAAAATTATTCATCTTTTAGGACGGGTTGTAACTTGAAATTCACTCTAAAATAATAATCTTTATTATTGATTGTTATAAATAGATGGCCAATAAAATGATTATAGTGGAAAATGAAATGATAGGAAAATATGAAGTAGTGAAAACTTTTACCCATACAGGTCCATGTGGGAATGTTATTGACAAAAAAAAGCTGAAAAGTGAAACGTATTATGAATGAAGGAAGGAACTAGAGAAAAAATTAGCTGAAAAATTTTCTTTTCGTTTGTGTGATACCACCATAACAGGTTGTTTCCAATTTGGATAATTGGAGAATAGGAAAATGGATTATACTAAACCATATCATAAATTTCACTATTTTGGTGAAATGGTACACAATATATGTTTTTGTGTTTTCACCCCATGGAAAATTGGGGTAAATGGGTGAAATTTTTCATAGGCCTCTTATGATCAGATGGGTGGGTCTCATCAAAATAATTATCTGCCCAAAAAATGAGAATGTTTAGGTGATTACAGGTACACCACAACATCACTCCAAGTGAAAATACAATATGGAATATAAGATTATTTTGGGGGACCTACTAAAAAGTTATATGGTGGGGGGAAAATAGTCACAAGGGATCAATCAGGTATTTTATGGTATGAGTTACCATCATTGTGAACTCAAATATAATATATGTTTTTGGGATACATGTTCATCCAATAGTTTTATTACTTATCATGTCATAATATATATGGTTTTATATGTGTATATATTTCCTCATAATTTGAATATTTATGAACCTCATGGGAAATGAGATTATATAGGGTGGAAATGCAATACATATTCAATAATGATTGACAAGGTCCTTTTATGTGGGATTTTTCTATTTTAGAGTAGGTAATTTTCGGTCTAATCCTTGCTGAGGTCTGGATAACACATTTCAAGGTTTATATTTTTTCTATTCATATAAAAAGTGTTTTTTATCATTAGATGTAGTGGTACAAATCATTAAGAAATATTGGGATTTAAATTCTGGTAGAGCATAACCTTTAGCGCTGATGGCTTAAAATATCTCCTATAAGTTGGCCATATTACTATAATTTCTGATTGATCTTCTACCAGGGACAAATCCAATTTTAATTCAATATTATAGAGTGGATCCAATGGAATTTAGAGAATTGAAGGTCTAGTTGGTTAATTTGTAATGTTTTTCATAATAACAAATATGTCACCTGAGCCAACTCTCATTTTCTTTGAGAAAATCGAACATGGTTCTATTTTTATTTTCACTAATCATCATAAGATAAATTACCTTATGATAAAGAATCTACAACCAATTATATGAATTGGTGATCTATTTAATAAATTTAAGTGATGAAAAAGGTTCTATAAATATTATTTATGATCAAGGTGTCACCATATCTGATTTAGAAGGAGGATATTCCAGAGACTACTTTTAGAACTCATTATGGTCTTTATGATTACCTTGTTATGCCATTTGGTCAAACTAATTCCTGAAAAGTATTCATGTAATTGAAGATTAATATCTTTTATAATTACCTTTTCTCCGAATTTTTGGGTGTTTACTGATGATATCCTTTAGTTATCTCAAACAAAATGTGACAATGAAGAAAACATAGAGATGGTATTGATCACATTATTGGAACCTCAGATTTATGATAAATGGTTTATGTGTTAATTATGGATATAATATGTACACTTACATAGATATATATTTTATGGGAAATTTTTATCTATTGATCTAGATAGGAAATAATATTTTATCTCTTGGAAACCATACTTTACTATCTTTGAGATACACCGATTTCTTTGAATAGTATCTTATTACCATTGCCATGGTAGTTACATTTCATTTCCTTCCTCTCCAATTTTATCATTGATATGGAATAATGTACCAAAACAATAGAGATATGACTCTTAGAAATAATTTTAAAATTAAGAAGCTATACTCACTTGATGACATATCTATACCTTTACATAACTTGGAAGGGTTATGTGTTATATTGTGTTGTGTCTGGATCTGATTTTGGTGGTGTTCTACTCAAAAGAGATCATTCCACAATTTAAGGCTCATAATAATTATGGAAAATTATTTCAATAATTAAAAATATGTTAAAATAACTAAGGGAAAATTTTTGGTGGTTGCGTATGAAATGAAGAGTGTCATAATATGTCTCAAAATACCTTTACTAGGTCATGGTAAATCATCAAAGAACCGTTGGTATTTTTCAATCCTTACCTATACCAGAATACAAGTGAAAAAAATTACTATTGATTTTTCCAAGGATTTTCCATGTTTGATTTAGAAGCTTGATTCTACCAAGGTGATTGTGGATTGGCCCTAAAATCCCATCCCACTTCATTCTGATCCATGAATCCAATATGGTAGATGACATATAAATATTTACAATAAAGAAGTCGTGAATTTTAATGGTTTACCAATTTCAATCATATATGATGGATAAACAATTATTAACAATCTGTTAGGGAATTCATTGTATAAACCCCTCGGAACCTAATTGATCATTATAAAGGTTTATCTAAAATATATTTTTGTCCATAACATACCATCCATGAAACGACCCATTACATCAATATGTATCTTGATGAAGTAAATATTCTGAAAATAACATATTCTAGAAAAACAAAATACTAAAAAATATCATGATATATTTAAAAAATCACCATTTTAATATAGATATTAAATTATAATGTACAAATAGAAGTAACCATTTTAGAAAATATATGAACAAAAAGGAAAGAAAAGGAATTGTAAAATTGTCTATTCCTTATAAATCAGATTTATCTAAGATTGTAAAGGATGTGACTTAACTATGGCTTGATCTATACAAATTTCCAAATGAACTTAAATAGTTATTATATGAGTGAAATCATGTTAGGGAGAAATTCAAGGTCATGAAAGTTTCCATTAGATCAATTATAGGAGAATCCCCACCCTATATTAGCACCAAAGGGTACCTTTTGACTAAATCTTACTTGGTGATATTTATCTGATAGATAATTAGAATTTAGGATGATATAATCAATTTTTTTATTAATTTTATAACTTTTTATTACTTTTATTTTACACATTTCTCATATTGAGAATAAAAAAAGAATGTTTATTTTTCTATAAAAATATTTTTTCGTTTATATTTCATGTTTGAAATCTAAATTTATAAGTTTGAAAATCTAAATTAGATAAAAATAATTTCATTTTTTGATTTATATTTTCAAAATTATCATATTATTATGTTTTAGGATTTTTATAATGACAGTAGTTTTTTCTGAATTCTGAATATACTTTTATTGATAAAACATAACTTTTATTACATTATAATGTAAAGATAATGAAAAAAATTCTTTTTATTTTTTTAAATAATATATACATATATATGAAACATTTATCATTTAAAATCATTATATTGTATTAATTAAACCCATGTATATTGTTTTGGAAATGGAAGTAATATTTTACTCTAAAAACTGATTTATTCACTTATATTAAGAAAATTTGTTTTCCTCACTAGTAGAAAATATATACAAAAAATATATTTCAAATTTTATTTCAAATTTATAATATTATTTAAGAAGGTCAATTTAATTTTTTGTTAAAGAGTTATTATTACTATGATTATAGTTAATTACCATGAGAATGGTAAAAATTCTATTTTGAATGACTTATTGTAAATATTATGTAATTTTATCGATTAAAATAAATTAATCTATTCCCAAAAATGAAATTAACATATTTCTTAATCCTATTTTTGATAAATTATCAGTCATTTTATTTTTATTCAATACTAAATAAAATAAAGAAAACACAAAGATTGAAATAATATTTTTCAATAGATATGTTTATCTATTCATTTTTGTTTACTTTAAAGGAAAATTTTATGTTAATTAGAAATTAAATTATATTAAATTGAAAATAAATTTAGTTTCATGAAAAAGAAATTATTAATTTGTTTAAGTTTTATATTTTAACTCGCCAACACCAAAATCGTGGAGCTTGTGAATTAGTTTAATACATTGGAATTATTACAAGGAAGCAAATCCCAAAGGACCTGGTAGTTTAGTAGTTTCAGAAAACCAGATACATATATAGGTTGAACATTACTACTTGAAAAGAAAAAAACCTATATGTATTATTGGGAATATCAACAACTCTATGTTTATCTCTTCATTTCATTCATAATAATAATCTTCATGTTATGGGAAAAACAAACAAAAAAAGGGTTAGCTCAAATGATCATTAAGGGTAAGAAATACAGTATAAGATAACATAAACTTAAACATTAGGCATGGTGAATGACTATAACACATACCATTAAAAATAAACATGAACACCTTATAAAAGGAATAATAGATAAATAAATAATGCCATAATAAAACACGACCATGGGTATTATACTAGAAGAATAACCACATGAACTATCAATATTAGTTTCATAATGAGGAAAATGCATATGCATGACATTCTAAATCATACCATCAAGGTCACGTTCCAAGACCATAAATAATCATTTTGTCAAGGCCTCGTTCTAGGAGAATAGTTTTTCTCATGAGACCTACCAATGCACCGATGGGATATTGCTGGCCCCAACCAACACATAATAAGTCCAATTCATTCCTCATATGAATGGGCTGAACATAAAAGACATACAAAATAATATTGAAACTATTATATGAAATGTAAATAATGTCACGACCCGTCCTCGGGGCCCGTGCCGTGACTACCCCAAGCCCACCTTCCATATCCCAGGGGCTGGCGACTAGCACCAAGGCATAATTCTCGATAAAAAGGGAAGGCATTGCCATTGTAAAGAAAACAAACACCACAGAGCAAGCAAGAACCAGAAGTAAACAATAAGTAAAAACTAGGTACAACAGTAAGTGCAGAAAAGTAAGTGGGCTAGAATACAAACCCAAACTGAATGTAAAGTACATATGGAAAGGGAAAATAGAAACTGAATATAAAGTCGCAACGTCGAGCCATCCACTGGATGTCCCACCTAAAGGGTGAGTACAGATAGCCTCCACAGCACCTCGGGTCCAGCCGTCCGCTCCGAGTACATCCCGCCCAGTGGTCCACCTCCAAGTACCGTCCTATTCCGCAAGTCTCAACCATGATCAGTGTTTTCTGTCATCTACAACCAACACAAGGTAGTGCGGGCATAGCCCGTGCAGGGGTGAGTATAAGCTTCTCAGTTGGGACCCCGATACCCCCAAAGGTCTCCCAGAATCCACAAAGGATAATCCACAAAGGAAAGATACAATCATGAAGTAACATCCGACACTACTTAGGTATATTCCCATACATATACATAAGTCATCAATTCCAGTTCGCTCCAACCTCCGAGCCCAAGTACAACCCAGTCCACACAGCAAATCCCAAACCAATCCACACAGGAAAGCAAAACGTAATCCACACAGGATAGCACAACACAATCCACAAAAGAAAATCAAAACAGGATTCAGCTAACACAGGTATACTTCATCATATGACGATAGAGATGATCAGATATAGCCACTGATTCATCTAAGTCATCGGACCCACAATGGATTGATAGGTATTAACCCCCGCAATGACCCACAAAGGATCTGACCCACACAGGATCGATAGGTAACTAACCCCCGCAATGACCCACACAGGATCAGACCCACAGAGGATCTGTAGGCACTGGCCCACACAAGACCACTGAGTGCTGACCCACACAGGATCAGACCCACATAGGATCTGTAGCACTGATCCACGTAGGATCGCTGAGTGCTGTAGTTGTCGCTGTCGAATCCACTGAGGATCTCTATACAGTCGTCGTCATCGTCGCAGTCGTAGCCAGCTCTAGGGTTCCCACACACATCAAGCTCATTCGGGAGGGTCTGATCCACGAGCCGAGGGCTGATACATCAACTGACACAAAGTTCGGAGTTATGTATCCAAAAGTTCTGTATCACCGACAAGAACTCAACATCACAGACGGCGCGTCAATCGGACGCTCGGTATGGATGTTATTGGCCTTTTCGTCCTAGGGGCCCGGTTGGTTTTTCAGACAAAAACAACCCGACCATACTCAAACTGCGTCCAAACCACGATAAGAGTAATCCAAAAGGTCTGTCTCACTTAGAGGAATCCACCAAAGCCGACGATACGTCAATCGAACGTCCGAAGCTCATGTTATGAGTGTTTCCGCTCCGAGGGCCCGGTTGGTTTCATGTACGAACCAACCCGGCCGAACCCAAAGTACTCCAAAACCTTGAGTGTAATATATTGAAAGGAACGTCTCAATCCAAAGATCGCATCGCCGCTGACGGTGCATCAATCGGAGGTCCGTAGCCCAAGATATGAGAAAAAGACTGAAAGTGGTCCGAAAACGGGGGTTCTGGGCCCGGACCGGCCTGGGCGCGACCTGGCTGGCACTGGCCGGGTGGCTAGCAGGTCGGCTCGGCCGTTATGGCCAAGAAAAGCGGGGGGCACGCTGCCCCCACGTGGAGAGACCGTGGCCCCGCGTGGGGCCGCCCTTGCCAGCGAACGCGGCCGGTTGCCGCGTCCTGCTCCCTCCAGTCCCGCGCGGTCGTGGGACCGAGGCCGGCCTCC
Source organism: Viscum album (assembly GCA_963277665.1). Lineage (NCBI taxonomy): Eukaryota > Viridiplantae > Streptophyta > Magnoliopsida > Santalales > Viscaceae > Viscum > Viscum album. Next base: position 820,114,186 of record OY728121.1, read on the forward strand.
GCGGTGGCTCCTCCCAGCGGCTTGCTGGGCGCCGCCTCCACCTACCACCGGCGCCGCCGTGCCGGCGAGGTGCACTGGAAGGCCGCTCCGCGGACCCCCGGATGAGTTCCGGTGGTCGGAATTGCGTGTCGTCTTCGCCAGTGGCCCTCCCGGGGCCCGTCCTTCACTGCGAGGACCTCACATAGCCCGTGCGGCCTGCTTTGTCATCGCCCGCCAATCCGCTCACCAATAAAGAAGAGACAATGGGTTCAGACTTGTTCGCTGGTCTGCACCCACCGTATTAGCGGTTTTAAAAAGTCTTCCGACAAATATTTAAACAAACTGGGGATATAATCACAAAGATTAAAATGAACAAAAACCCCTACCTCAACGTTGTCGTCGAACGTGAGTTCGTCGTGGAATTAACCTTCACAGAAGAAGAGGATCGTCGCATTGCAGAAGGGGCGTCGCTGTCATCACGGTACATGGCATTGCGTAGTCAATCTCCAAGGATTAAAATCACACAGATTTAATTTCACCATTTAAACCCATGTTGAGGATATAATTCAGGAAGAATTTAAAAGAACTGCAACCCCCTACCTGAATCGGTTGTTGATCGAAGATTGTTGTGGGGAAGGAACGTCGCGGAAGGAGGATTATCGGCATCGCGGTACATGGCGTCACGTCGTCGATCTCCGAGGGTTCGGCGTTCTTCGTCACCCTTCGTCGGAGGCTGGCGTTCTTTGTCAGCGACGATGCGTTCTTCGCGTTATTCACGTTCTTCAATGAAGGAGGATGAAGATCTTCAAGCTTTAGAGTTTCTCCAAATCATCTCAACAAGAAACCCCTCAACAAACCTAGTGTTGGCCTTATTTTATTCCCCATACCAACAATTGAAATTCAAAGGTATGAAACGTACAATTAATTCAATGAATTAATTGTAACGACTTAACTGCCCAATTAATTAGGCATTTCTTAACCCAAATAAACACACGATTTACTTTAATTAAAAAGGGGGGTGCGGGTGCATTACTTAGAGGGAACGAAATAGTGGGGTTCTTGCGAGCCCCAGCCCACAATTATCCTACCATGTGGGTAGGATATTGTGGGGCCTACATTATCCACTTAACAAAGGTTAAGCTACTTAGAATAAAATAAATGGTCGCACCACATTATTTTATTCATTTACTTAACCCGAAAAAAATAATTAAAATCCATACCCAAGAAAACGCAAATCCGGAAAAGGTGTTTATAAGCAATTACCTGTGTTGAGAAACCAAAGGTGCCCTCAGAATTCGATTCCGAGCACCGGTCCAAAAGTTATAAAAACACGCTCATTCTTTCACTGAACGTACCTGAGCTAAACTTCGGAAAATGATTCCGGGCACACCGGGCCTCGGAATCAGGTGCCGTCAGAAACTGCGTTCTTGTAAAAATACAAAGAAAATTAAGAAAAAAATTTCCTTGAAATTTACGGGTCTTTACAAATAACTTTCCCCAATCATTAATCATAGACACAAACAATTGGAGTAATATAGTGAATGGTTTCAACATAGCACCTCCACAATCAAATTAATCATAATTCATTCAATAAAAACTGGTGTATAATGACATAAGAGATAATTCTCAATAAAGAACAAAATTAAACAAAGGACATTGATATAGATGAAGATAATTTTAAATGATACCATTGAAAAATCCTTGAGGAAATAATCCTTAAACAATCCAAAGCATCCCATACCACCATGAAACATTCAAATCATATTCTGTTAGAATATCATGAGAATAAGTATACTATTTATATGATATACCAAAGGTCCATACATACACTAGAATCATGAAATATGTGGGAAAGAATTCATTAATCCCATAAACATTAATGTGAGATGAGAAAAAAATCATTTTTTTACTTTGGAAGGATGAGTTCTTTTGGAAAATAATTTGTATTTGTCATAAATTTGTTTTTAAGTATGTATATCCTAGAAAGTAAAATTTAATGTTTTTGAAATTATATTTTCTGCATAAATAAATAATTATTGTGGTAAAATCATTTAAAAAGTATTTTTAAAGAAGCATTTGAAATAAAACATTTTGGTGTGGTTTTAGGAAAATATTAATGGATTTTAAAGTGAAAAGGCATGTTTGCTTTTATAAAAAAATGAAATGAACCGAAATATATTTTTAACTATAAAATGTGTTATTTTAGAAAGATAAATATGGATTAAAATATATTATATATTGAACTTCAAAATAGGCAAAAAATAATATAACTTCCTTGAATCGAGCTTGTATTTTGGGAAGAATTTTTGAAAGATCCTTTTAAAACATATAACTCCTCCTTAATGAGAGTAAAATTATGGTTGGTAAAAATATATAGAACATTCACAAAAATTTTATTAGCTGTAAATAATAATATTAAATAATATCATTTATGTGAGTAAATAATAAGATCTACCAAAAAGAAAATGGAGGTTCGGGTAGATTATACTTCAAAAAATTTAATAAAGGGAATTTTATGCACCGAAATTAATAATAATCAATGATAAATTTATTAACATTACAATAAATAGATTATTTATTTAAAACATAAATTTAATGTATACATACAACATACAAATTTATTAGTAGTGAATATATAATATCTCACAAAAATGGGAGTGAGATGAAGAAACCCCTTACATTAAGTCCGATGGTGTTCTTTAAATTAACTTAGTGTCCAAGATAACCAAATTATATTCATTAATTAATATTTTCTTAACCTATTATACATTTAATTGATTTATTATAACCATATTATGTTCATTAACTTCCTTTTTAATGGGATAAGTGGTTTAATTTCATTGTTTGGGTCTGTTTGTTTCATTATCAGTATACTTATATAAATGAATGGAGAATCAGGTAAAATAATTATTGTTGTGCAAAATTTAAGTTATATGTTATGAGTGAAAATACATAAGGATACATGGTTTTAAATTTCATTTGGTTACTTTTAGTGAAGAATATTCATTATAAAAATTATTTAATGATTAATGTTTGGGTTAATTGGTAGTTTTGGAACACCACAAACTCATTTGCTTTATAAATCCAAACCATGTATACAAAAATATTCCAGAACCATATATAAGGAAAAATAAATATATTATAGTCTAGTTAATCCTTAATAGTGGTTTTATCTCCATAATTGAAGATGATATTAGAAATTTAAAACCCATCATCCTTAAATGTGGTAAATTAGCACATCTCAGATGGCGTTTCATTATTAGTTGAAAAGAATGGGAACGAAGAGAAGACGAAGAAATATTCCATTTTAATAATAAAATTCTAATTATTTTAAGGTAATTTAATTATCATAGAATTTTGATGAGGGGATATGAAAAAAGAAAATAAAGGATCTAGAAATAAAAGAAAAGTTGAGAAATCTATCACGAAAATTCGGCAGCCTAACGACATCGCTTAATATTTCATGTAATATTTTGATGGGAGAACAATGGTATAACATAATTATTAAATAATATGGAATTTAATGGGGATAATAAATTCCATATCTTAGAAAAAATAAATTTAAATTAAAAGATAATAAAATAATAAGAGTGATTGAAAAAGAGAGATATTTTGAGATAAAAAATATACCGCATAACAGATATACAAAATGGTACTAAAAACATTAAAAAGTGATGGAAAAGGGTTAAATAATTCATAAAATACTCATAAAATTGTATATTAACATAATAATATTAAAATAATAACATGGTATGAAAATTTGAAATACATACCACATAAAAGAGAACACAGATGGGAAAAGAGAGGATGCGAATTCTCTTTCCTTGCAGAGTAAATCATATGAATTGATGATTGGGACCTTGAGGATTGAGGAACACATTATAGGGAAACTAGGGAGGTAAAATACCAAATATTATATTACTATGAGTTTGGAATGAATGAAAACAAAAGAATGAGTGGGTATTTATAGTAATTGAGAGGGAGTTTTTTTATTAATTTAAAGCAACACCTCACTAGTGGTTTTTGAAAAACCATGGGATTTCCCATTGTATTTTCCTATGGTATTATACACTTGGGACAAATCAAATCATATTTCACAATAAAAATGTTTAAAAACATTTTAAATTAGGTATTACATCATTATGGTCTCAAAAAACATGAAAAAAACTAAAAAATGTATTTTTGCTATAGATAAAAATTAATGTATTTTAAAAAAATCCAAAAAATTCACCCTAACCATTTTTCTAGGATTAGAATTAAAAAATGAACTCCATTTTTTGAATGGAAATTTTAAAATATTTTTAATTTAAATTTTTATTAAAATCCTCATTTATTCAAAAAAACTACTTTAAAGCTATTACTCATTTTATAAAACCTTAATGAAATTATTCAAGGTCGCATAAAATTATCATAAAACCTTAAGAAAATAAATTAAAAAATTATGAATAAATATTATGAAAATGAATTTACATTTTAAATTATTAAATTAAACCAAATATTTTCAATAAAATATTTATGACATACCAAAATACAAATATATAATCTATGATCATTTTTTCACTTTAAAGATATGTTAATTTTATTCATACATTAATGGGTGAAGTTTCTATTTTATTGGACATTTTACTATTCATTACAATTCATTACTATTTGCAGGGGTATGTTACTATTCACAAACAAATACATTTTCCTCATCTGACTCTAAATATCTTACAGAACGCAACTGTGTTTGTCAGTTTTTTCAAAATTCAAATCATAGAGGAGGAAAAATTATATTTACTAGGCTAGGTTATAATAATGTGGTGTTTTTTAGAGACTCGGTATTTCATAAATTATTTATTAAATCTATTTCTAAATTTTTTGGGTGTTATATATATTTTTATCAAAACATAGGTTACTTATAAGAATACTAGTAACCCTGGTAAAAACAAAGAAATTAAAAAAGTAAAAAATACAAGATAAAAAGACTAAAAAATGATTAAAACATTCCTAAAAATACATATTTGGGGATTAATTCAGTGAATGTCACCCAAAATAAATTATTTATTACTTTTGAACAATTTAACCTTGAATAGTTCTATTCAATTATTTAAAAATAATGGTTGTTTAAAAAGATCCATTTTCTTCAATTGAAAAAGTTTCCCTTAATGACACACCCATTCCTCCAAATTCCTTCACAAAAATATTCTAGTTTATTGTTATATAAACCTCTATCATTTTAAAAATACTCAGTTCTCAATTAATAATCCTATGTTCCCAATTTATAATAATTTATTAAATAGAATGTTCAAGGTCCCAAAGTTTGTATTACTTACACCTTATCTTTTTCATATTATCCATTACCTTACACACCTATCCTTATAAAAACCATCCTATTTATTTCACACATAAAAATAGTTTTTTGAAATAAAATCTTCACTGGATACAATATAGAATATTGAGATTTCAAGTGTCTTTGGGGATTAGGAACATTTAATAAAAACTTAAAACATGAAATACACATCTTTATTGAAAACTTCTTTTAAATGACCACACACATTCATTCGAACGTATCTTTGAATAGGATACATTGAATACATGCATAAGAAAATGGTGAGCTATAAATTATAGTAAGGGAGTAAAAAAGTCATAACATGAAGGATATAGTACATGTTAGGTAATAGGAATACAAATGGAGCACAAGATAAACATGAACACAAATCCATGATATTACATGATTATTATAACTTGGAAATGTGGAAACAACATTTAACATGATATTAGCATGATCCAATGCCCATTTCAGAAGTAGAAAAAGTAAATCCTCATTTCACTTTAATTATCATGAGTAAAACCTCATTGCACTGGATGTATCATGAAACTAATCTTTACCCAATGCATTGGATCATCAAGGTGCACCCTTCTTAATCATTTCATTTCAAGCATAAGTGTGCCACGTGGGTCATATAACATGGATTAATTAAAACTAATAATATATTACATGATAAAGTAATGTGGAATTCATACATGAAAATATATAATCAATAAGTAAATATGCATATTTTTGAACACCCTTGATAGACAAATGATCATTGTATTCACTACATAATGACTTTGGCTTGGAAATTCGCGGTGCAATTTTGGTAGCATAATGACGGGACATAAGAATTACTAATTTTTTTTTTGAAAGTGAAATGGGTGTCTCATAATATTTACATGAAATGGACAGTATGGAGTTCATATAGATACATGTACCATCATATGTAAGGGAATTTATTTTCATAATATAAAGGAGTTTCTGGAATGTAGATTAGAAGAGAGAAATTTATTACAAAATTTTGGAATGGTAATGTGTGTAAATGAGAGACATTAATGAGAGAGAAAGAGGTATCCAATCATTCAAATATAAGGAGGGAAATATAGATGAGGGGTGAAATCATACCCCATCATTTTTAATTGAAATCAAAATGGTATAAAAACATAATGAAATTTGGTCATTAATGAGAACGGAAGATATCCCTTACTTTGATGTGTGATTCAAAAGGCTTGGGAGGGGATTCCTGGGAGATTCGGGTGATTTGGGAGGATTTCAGAAAGGGAAGGTCTGGTTAGGGACATGATCCAAGGGTTTTTATTGAAGAGGAGTGGGAGCTTCTGTGGGTTTATAAAGGAAAAATATATGTAATTATTTATTATTTAGGTTTTGGACACCACACATTAAACTAATCAAAACCACAAACCAAACCATGGTTTTTTCCAATGATTTCTGCCAAAGGAGAGTGGAAATGATTATTTTATATGGACAATGGACGAAATTCTTAAAATATTAGGCTTTCTTATGTGGAGGTGAGTCAAACACTCAAGGAAATCATTTTAAATGTTAAAATGTTTTATAAGTGTTGGAGGGTCCACTCAGGCACCATAAAATTAATCAAAAAAATATAAAATCACAATATTTTAAAGGTATAACAAATATTGATTGAAAATACATTTTATAGTATTTTATTACATCACTATTGGGTCATTATGTTTTCATAAAACACATTATATATTTAAACAACATTTAATTTTTACTAAGAAAATAGAGTGTCTCAAAAAGTTATGAAAAATTCAGCATTGGACAATTTCAAAGTCTTGATTCCATAAAAAGATTAATTTTATCTAAAAAAATTTCTAAAAATTTTCATTTTCACATTTAAAATGAAAACTGACATTTTTTTAAAATTCTTGGGTTTTGACAAAAATAGTTCTCAAACCATAGTAAAAATTACAATTGTATTCATAAAAATTATACAATCATTTATATTTATAAATTAATTTAGTAATAACAATATTTTATTAAAATATTATTTAATTCCAAAAAACCAATAATTCACCAAAATCTATTTATTAATTGAATATTACCTAAAAATACGATTTGTGATTTAAAAACCATTTACACTGTATCAATAATGAAATTAATGTATATTATTTATAAAAAAATAAAGGACATAATCATAGTGCTAGGGTATTATTACATAACCCCTTATAACACACACATAAGACCAAATAGTATGGTTTTCGATGGTGAAAAACTCTTGGGGTGAATGAAATAACATTGCTCGGGTGGTAATCTCTATCATCTTACACTTCTCTCGTAGGCAGTTCTGTTCAAGATTGAAATGTTGAAGCTCATCTGGGGCTTGTTAAGGATCAAATTCCAATGATTCTACCTCTTTTCTATGCTCTAAAAAACGGGCTTTGTGTGGAGAAATTCTACTGGATGAGGCCATCACTTACTTTGTCTGAGTAAATTGGATTTATTAAAGCGCTATATTAATACTAATCTTGTGATCATTATTTAATGACTATATTAGCTACAGTAACATTTCATAATAGTATTTTAAAATAAAAAAAATATAAAACCAAGGAAGTGCTTATTTTATATACCCATTTTACAAAATAAGACATTTAATTTGGTCATGATTAATTTTTATTAATAAAATATCATGTCGTTACATTTAACCACACATAAGAAAATTTTCCCTCAAAATTTCCTTTTCCAACACTAAAAAAAATCTGGGTAACTCTCCTTCATCACTTCCTCTGATTCCCATGTTGCCTCTTCAATATTCTGGGTTTTCCACAACACCATGATGAGGGGAATTGTCTTATTCGGTAGAACCTTTTCCCTACAATCTATGATCGTCATAGGATTCTTTTCATAAAACATGTAATTCTCTGATGGCGCCACCTTTGAATTGAGAACATGTGATGGGTTAGGTATATACTTCCCCAAGAGTGATACATGGAACACACCATATACTTTAGTTAGGTTCTTTGGGAGTTCTAGTTGATATTCCACTTCTCTAATGTGGTCAATGATCTCAAAATGGTCAATATACATTTGAATAAGCTTTCCCTTCTTCCCAGTTATCATAAATATCTTCCCAATTATCATAACTCTATTCCATGGTGATATTTAGAGGAATAACTTGTCTCTAACATAAAAATCTAGTTCTCATAGATTATTATCAGTATAGATCTTTTTATGGACTTTGATAAGCTTTAATGTGCTGCTGGATGGTCTTAACCTTCTCCACCATTTGTTCGACTATTTCTAGAGCTACGAGTTTTCACTCCCCAACTTCATTGGAAATTTCTGGTGTTCTACACCTCTTCCCAAAAATGGCTTCATAAGTAACCATTTGGATGCTTGAGAGAAAACTATTATTGTAAGATAACTCAACCAGAAGAAAATTTTGATCCTATCCTCTTTTTAAGTCCACTAATAATTCTCTCTACATGTGCTCCAATTTTTTCATAGTCCTCTCAGATTGGCTATTAAGTTGAGGATGATAAGCCATACTAAAGTTCAAATTAGTATTTAGAGCATGTTTATGACTCTTCCATAACATAGAGGTGAATCTTGGATCACGATCGAATAAAATAGATAGTGTTACTCCATGCAGCCTTACCACCTCTCTAATATATATATGTGCTAGTTGATCTAATGATAAATTCACTCTCATTGAAATTAAGTGTGTGGTATTTATTAGACGATCCACAACAACCCATATATCATAGTTTCCTTTGGATGTATTTGGACGTCTGGTGACAAAGTCTATAATGATTTTCTCTAACTTCCATGCTTGTATGGGTAGGGGTCGCATCGCCCCCTAAGGCTTCTACCTCTCATCATTAAATTGCTGACATACCAAGCACATTGATGTATACTTAGTAATATCCTTCTTCAATTTATCCCACCAATAATGATCTTGGAGATCTCGATACATCTTTTTGTTTCCTAGATGAATGGATAAATTCGAACTGTGTGCATCATCCTAAACTTCATTATTTAACTCAAGATTTGATGGAATGCATATTCTTGTCACAAATATCACAATTCCTTCTTCATTAACATCGAACTCTATGTATTTCCTTTTTTTTAAAGTTTACTCTTTTTTCCGACTTCCCACATAATATTTTTGAGTAACGTTTAACCTTTCCAAAATATATTGTTGAGAAATAATTTGTGAAAGGATTGATGATATTTACTACTTTATGATTCCCATTTCCATCTTCATCAAATCTAATAACATTTGATCCATTTAAGTTAAAATCAACCATATAATCACTGGGTCCTTTCTACTTAGATAATCCAGCACCTTGTTAACATTCAAAAGGTGGTAATGGATTGAGAAGTCATAGTATTTGATCAGCTCTAACCATCTTCTTGGGCACATGTTCAACTATTTTTTCGGGAATATATACTTGAGTATTTATTTATCTGTTTATATTTCACAGTTCTCCCCAATGAGGCAAGTTCACCAAATTTTTAAAGTGAAAAATACTGCATCCAATTCCAGATCATGTGTTGGATAGTTTTTCTCATGAACCTTCAATTTCATTGAATAATAGGAAATGAATTTGTCATTTTTCATTAACACCCATCTGAGTCCCTTCTTCAAAGCATAAATATATACCAAAAAAATTTCCTCACATGTGGGTAGTGTGAGCACGGGTGTAGGGATAAGCCTTCTTTTCAACTCCTTGAAGCTATCATTGTACTCATCCTTCCAAGATAAAATTACTCCATTCCGAGTTATCTTGGCAAGAGGGTTGGAAAATCATGAGAAATTTCTCACAAATTGGCAATAATATCTTGCTAACCCCTGGACGCTTTGGGTATCCGTCACCGATGATGGACTCAGCCATCCCTTAATTGCAGCTATCTTAGAGGAATATATATATTTCTCGTTTCTTATGATGATATGACCCAATAATGAGACATACCTTTATTATAAATCTCACTTTCGATACTTTTCATAGAGTTTCTCCTTTCAAAAGGTCTCTTGTACAATGCTTAGATGCTCCTTATGTTCCTCCTTGGTTTTGGAGTATATTTGAATATTATCTATAAAGACTTACAAAAATTGGTTGAGGTAATATCTAAAGACTATATTCATCAATTCCATGAATATTTCTCAAGCATTAGTGAGTCCGAAAAGCATTACTATGAATTCATTGCACCCGTACCTTATACGGAAATCAGTCTTGTGGATATCCACCTTCTTCACCGTTACTTGTTAAAATACATACCGCCAATCCACCTTGGTGAAGTATTATGCTCCACGTAGTAGATCAAACAAGTCATCAATTCAGGGAAAAATATACTTGTTCTTTATTTTTATTTTTTTGAGATCACGATAATCAATGCAAAGGTGCATTGATCCATCCTTCTTCTCCACGAAGAGGATTGGTGCACCCCATTATGAAGCACTTGGATGCATAAACCCTTTATCCATATTCTCCTCTAGTTATTTCAATAGTTCCTCAATATCCAAAACAACCATTATATATGGGGTCTTGGATATTAGAAATTCCCTAGGTATAAGATCATTTGAGAACTGAACATATCTTCTATGAGGAAGACCGAGAAATTCCCCCAGAAACACTTCAGTGAATTTTCTCACAATAGACATGTATCCAAGGATGGTTTATTCCTTAGGATCAATCATATGAGTAAGATATTTGTTCTCATAGGGAAGTGATATTCATGCTCTAGATGTTGTTTCTAAAGAAGATTCATCCTCCTACTTTCACTTTTACAGAATCAGGGGTCGATTCTCCATGGGGAGAGTGATTTCCATCTCACGATAATTTATTTTGGATATATATAAGGTAATCCAATCCATTCCAATAATTTCATAAAATTCCACCAAAGGGAGTATGACAAGGTTCACTGAGAAGTTCAAACCCCAAAATAGATAGGGGATGAGTTATATGAATGGGTGCAATGATTTCACCATTTTCTGTTCTTACCATCATCTTTACATCCATGATTTGTGGTGATGTTGGTATTCTTATACTAATCATTTAGGATATAAAAGAATGCATATTACCATAATCCAAAATTAAGATCTCTATTCATGGATGAATAACTAGTGTACATGTCACCGCTTCGTTGTTGGGGTTCACATCGGCTTTAGGGATGGAAAAATCTCACCCTTGCTACCATGGAGGTTGTTGGAGGCCTTCAAAAATCCTTGGCTTAGGGAATTGGTTTACCAAGTGCCTTGGATCATTGTAGTTGATGCAATGAAAAATGAATTGAGGTTCTAATGGTGCTTTCTTCTCCTCTTTCGTAGCCGTGGGTTTTACTTTTCGGTAGTTAATGGCCTGGTGCCCCTATAATCCACACCTAAAGCATTTATTCTCCCCCTTCATGCAATTTCTATGTTTCTCTTTTCCGCACCTTGGGCAAGTGGGGTGATGTATTTTCTTAGAATTTTATAATTTATCCATCAGGACACCATAATTAAAGTCCACATTATGATTCTTATCACTATGATACCCTTAAGATTCACCAGTCTCCATTTTGACTTTGAGGTCACATCAGACAATTTTCTCATAGCTCTCGAAGTCATGGATCTCTAGGGTTTTCTGCTGGCTAGGTTTTAGCCCACCAAAGAAGAAGTTGACCTTTCATTTACGGGTAATTAAAAATCCTGGGGAATATCATAAAAGCCTTGTGATGTTTCCTCATACAGTCTAATGGATTCATCGTCTTTTTTCTTGAGTGAAAGGAAGTCCCTTTCAGTCTTAAGTCGGAGGGTGCGAGGAAAAAATTTATTGAAAAAGATTCTCCAGAAATCCTTCTATTCTAATGCCTCAATCTCCTCATCAAGCCTTATACCTTTTTAACAACTTCCACCATTGATCAACTTCATCCTCCATACTATAAGCAGCCATAATTTCTTTCTCTTGTTTAGAACATTGAAGGTTGGAGAAGATCTTCTCAATAGAGTTGAACCATTATTCATCGATTGAGGTATGATATGATCCATTAAAAGTTGGAGACCTTTTTCTCATTATTATCTCGATTGAGACTTGTTATTTCATGGGGGGGGGGTTGAGCATTCCTCTTCATCCTTGTTTCTATTGAGAACATGGGTTAACTGAGATATTATCGTGAAAAATATTGTGATTCCCACTCCAATCAAGTTTAGCATCTCATTATAAGAAACATCACATTGATCTTCACATCAGTTGTTAGCCCGAGTCCTCTTATTGCTAGCCATTAACTAGAATAAAATGAAAGTTAGGCATAACACATAATGTGTAATCCAAAGACAAAAATAGATGACTTATAAATTAATTTTATTTCAATAACTTATGAATTTATGGGCTTCAATCTATGTTATATTAGTGTAATCCATGGATCATTTCACATTGATCTTGAGTAAACCCTCATTGGACTTGAAATAGCATTAGTAAACCCTAATTGAACATGACATATCATGATACTAATCCTTCCCCAATGCATCGGACCGCTATCAGGGAACACCCTTTTAATCATTTCATTTCAATTATAAGTGTGCCACAGGGATCCTATAAAATGGATTCATTAACATCTTCATTTATTCCACGATACATGAATGTGAAATTCATAGACAAAACAATATAATCAATAAGTAAATCTTTAAAAATGTGGATACCCTTGATAGATAAATGAGAATGGTATTCACTACATAATGAATTTGGCTTGGAAAATGGCGGTGCAATTTCGACAGCAAAACAGCGTGACAAAAGAATTCCTAAAAATGGTTGATGGGATAGAAATGTGTGTATCCTCAAATTTACATGAAATGGAAATTAAGGGGGTAATATAGATACATGTCCCAACATATGTAATGAAATTTAGATTCATAATACAAAATAATTTCTTGAATGTAAACGATAAGAGAGAAATTCCTTAATGAATTTTGGCATGTTAATGGGAGTACATGGGAGGAATTAATAAGAGATAAAAAGGTCACTAATCATTCAGACATAATGAGGGAAGTATGTGAGAGGTTATAAATCATACCAATTTTTTTAATTGAATAAAAAATTGTATAACAGCTTAATTAAATTTGGTCAAAAATGAGGAAGGAAGAAATCCCTTACATGGAAGTGTGATCCCAAAGGCTGGGGGGGCTTAAGAGATACTTATTGGGAGCTTGTGGTTCCTTGGGAGGAGTTTAGAGAGCATAAAGTAGGTTAGGGACATGATCCATGAGTTTTCAGTGAATATGAGTGGGATCTTGGGTGTATTTATATAGAAAAACAGAGAGAATTCTTTATTATTTTGGTTTTGGACACCACACATTAAACTAATCAAAACCACAAACCTACCCATGGTTTTTTATCATGGTTTTTGCAAAAGGGGAGTGTAAAAAATTGTTGTATAAGATCATTGTCCTAACCTCTTAATATATAAGGCTTGATTATGTGTAGATGAGTTACACTCTCCAGAAAATCGTTTTAAATGTCAAAATGTTTTATAAGTCTTGGAGGGTCTACTAAAGCACCATAAAATTAATAAAAAAATCTAAAATCAAATTATTTTTAATGAAAAAAAAATATTATCCGAAAAACCATTCTATTTTATTTTACTACATCACTATTCGATCATTAGGATGTTATAAAACACGTTAAATATTTAAACAATATTTAATTTTTACCCAAAATTTTTACAGTCTCATAAAATTATTAAAAAATCATTGTTTAGACAATTTGGATGTCCTGATTACAAAAATAATATTAATTTTATCTAAATAATTTTATTAATATGTGCATTTTTACTTTTAAAATAAAAAACGACATTTATTGAAAATTAATGGGTTTTAACCAAAATAGTTTTCAAAGCATAATAAAAATTAAGATTTTTATTCATAAAAATTATACGATCTTTTATATTTAAAAATTAATTTAGTAATAATAATATTTTATTAAAATTTTATTTAATTCCAAAAATCCAATTATTCATCAATATAGATTTATTAATTGAATATTAACTAAAATTACTATTTGTTCTTTGAAAACCATTTATAAAGTAACAATAATGAAATTAATGTATATTATTTATACCAAAAATAAAGCACATAATCATAGTGCAAGGTTATTTTTACAAAACCCATTATTACACTCGCATAATACCTAAGGGTAAGGTGTGCGATGGTGAACGAATCCTGGGGTGGCTTAGATAACATCGCTCGAGTGGTAATCTCAATCAACTTCCACTTCTCCAGCAAGCAGTTCTGTTCAAGATTAACATGTCGAAGCTCATATTGAGATTGGTTAAGAGTGAATCCCATTGATGCTACCTCATTTCCAAGCTCCATGAAATGGTCTTCTTATGGTGCAATTATTCTTAATGAGGCAACCACTTCCTTCGACTGAGTAAATTGGACTGGTTAAAGCCATATATTTATACTAATCATGTGATCACTGTTCAATGGATATATTTTCAATGGTAACAATTCATGACGGTATTTTAAAATCCAAAACCATAAAACCAATAAATTTCTTATTTTATATTAACATTTTACATAACAAGTCATTTTATTAGGGCAAGAGGAATTTTCATTAATAAAAGTTTGGGTCGTTACAAATCAAACTATAGTTATATAATTATTTATATATAATTATTATACTTAATTATTATTATATTAATTTTAAATACCTTAATTTATTCTTTTCCTTCAACATAGAAAAAGAAGAAAACATCATTCATGAGTTTTTCAGACTACTGCCTCAACAAAGTGACATCTTCAGTTTTCCTCCACCACCTATATTCACTATTTAAGATAATGGAATTGGGAAATAAAATTGAAAGTCATAAAATAATTATGAATATAAATTGAAAAATAATATTTCACATTAATTTCCTCTCATTATCCTCGACTGAAAATGTTAATTGTACATTGTGTGGACTACTGTCTCCACGAAGTAATGTTTTTCATCTAGATTACAATTATTTATTTTGACTAATGGAAATATGATTAAAAAATATTAAATAATATAAATAAAAAAATTATTATTATTTTATAATGATATTATGTTTAAATAATCATTTTATTAACCATACTCCACTATCGAAATGTTATATGTCTATGTTTCGGTCGGTCAAACAAACTACTTGAACAATGTAATAAAACAATAACATTAATGAATACGGGAACATAAATACTAATATTAATATAATTTAATAATAAATTAATGATTTTCTTGTTATATAAATGTTATAGTAAGTGTTTAAATTTTTATTAAAATATAATCTTCAATCAGTAAAATAACCAAATAAGCCGACATGAATTATATTTATACCTAACATAACTAAAATAGCAATGGAATGAGGTAATATATTTATTAATAAATATATGTTTTCAATTAAATTATAATTATTTGCGTATGAATTATAAACATTAGGGGGAGAATAAAGAACAACAGAACGATTAAAAAACTAGTTTAAAACGATTAAAATAACTCACACCTGAAATAAAAAATAGATTATAACCAAATAAAATACATGTAGAGATTAATAATAAAAATAATTTATAAAAGGTTAAATATATAAATAAGTTTCTAAAACTGGATATTAATATATTTATATTTTTTTATACAAATATTCAATAACATTAGTGTAATTCTGGAGTTAAGGTAAGGATTTTTTGTCTTAAATATAATTTCTTGAGATATATTTCATACTATACGCCTTGTTTTCTATGGAATGGTTTATATACTTTGAATTTATTTTTTGTATCAGTATTCTATATATATTTACATTATTTAAATTTTCATTTAAAAAAATATCCTTATAGGGTTTTTATTGAAATGTTTTAGATTTATTTAGTGTTTCTATCTCCATTGTCACTCCTTGAGAATTATATCTTATTATACAACATGTCTTCTTTGGTATGATGTGTCTACTAAACCATCAATATCTTTTATAATGAATTTTTTATATTTCAAGGAATTCAATATTTTATTCCATTTTCATTCTCTCGTGGTGGTTTTTACTCAAAAAACATAGAAGATGTAAGGGTTTATGATAACTCAATTTTCTTAAATTGAGTTTCAAACATTATCATTAAAAACTATTATTAAAAGTTTTATTTATTCTAAATAATTAAGACTCTATATTAATCATCCTCCGTATTCTATTTGGATCCAATAATATTCTCTATATTTTTTTTATCAATTGATCCATACGTTAATGGAAATTTTACTTGTTTGGATTTTTATCTTTAATTTAATTTCTTGTGACATATTGCTTACTATTAAATATTATTTCTTTTGAATGGTTTATCTAATTAGATTTTAATTTTTTATATAATTATTATATTATTGTTAATGGTATTTATTATTTAATTTTAAATTCTATCCTTCAAGAGGTTTTCAATCAAATATTTCTAAATATTTAAGTTATAATTGTCTTTATTTTCAATTCCATGAGAAATTCTTGATATTGTGAACCATTTTTATTTTATATGGTCTATCCATTTAAATATTTCCATAAATTATAAAAAATATACTTAATTACATTATATCTTAATTTCATGGAATCCTTATATTGTTCTTTATAATCTTACATTACCATTATTATAATTAGTTTTGTATCTACAGTTTTCTTCATTGAGATATGATTCATATTTACCAGTTGTTTCTCTTTTTAGTGAATATATTAGTCATGGATTGAATTATAAATCCAGTCATAATTTTTTATATTTATGTATTAAACTAATGTTAATCCAAAACTCCCATTATATTTCCAAATCATTCACTTTTATGGGGAAACTTTCTCCTCTAAAACATTTCCTTCTTAAAAACTAAATATTTTGTTGCATTGATCGAATGGTGTTCACCCAGATTTGACATTTTGAATGATTAGGGAAATTATTTAGTTTTGCGTATAAAATTTATCTAAATGGTGTTAGTTTTTATGTTTCTTACACAGAAATATATTCCAATTATTCATTGGAAAAATATTAAAAAATTTATACTTTTTATTCCAATATAGATGTTTATGGATTATTATAGAATATTGGTTATATATTCTATAAATTATTCATTACATATTATGATTAATGCAATGGAATTAAGTAGTGATGGGTTGGGCCAAAAATATCCCCTATATTCATTGATAGGTCTCATGAGACAAACTATATTTTTTTATTTTGGAATATTTCTTCCCATTAACAAATATTCCCTTGACACAGGGCTGTGACAGTATGATCATGATGACATGGAATTGGGTAGGGAATTATCTATCATACATTATGAATTCCACCCCCAAGGAATCAATTATGATTATATATGTATTTATTTGTTTATAATTATACCATGGATAAGTTATGCTCGCAACATATTTTGATTGTTGAATTATTTTGATTATCTATTCCTACCATATTATTTATTCCCATATTATGATCACTTATGATCATTGATTTTTGTCGCTTATTTTTAACTTTAAAGACTGTTTTAGTGAATCCATTATTATGAATCTAATTACCTAGGATTTTAAAAAAATTATTACCCCTGATATGTCTAGAATATTATCACGTGTGTAGAATTTTTTGGGATATGTTAAGAACATATTACATATTAAATAAATTATTATATACCAGAAAATATTTCAGTTTAATTAGATAGACATGGGCATTTTTAGTTGATTTGTTTTACTAACTCTCTAAAACTATAAACCTAATTGGTCCTTTTATTGTTTGTAACTCAATATTTTTCTTAATATTATAAATATTTATAGATAAAATTGTGAAACTCCTGTTGATTTAAATTCATGTATATAAAAAAGATGTTTATGAGTATCAGATTACAAGAGTGAGTGTGTAGATCACTTTAGGTGTTATAAAAGAGGCTTTTAGAAAAACTGGCTGATTATGTTGTTAATTGAGGATAATTTAAGTTGTGATATGTTAAGGTTTATTATAATTTCAAAGGTATAGATAATAAATTTTGTTATTTGATGTAATATTAAATATTTTAGGGAAAGGGAAAAGGAAACATTAATGAAAACACTAAGGATAAGTCTAATGGATATGTCGATGAATAGTATAACATCCTTAAATTGTGAGAGGTAGATATTGTGTGGTTTTTATAGAAATAACATCCCTTTATAGACAATACATGTTGATTCAAGCTCCAGAACTTAGGTACCATGATTTAAAAACTCAAAAAATGATGTGTTGGGTTATAACTTAATAGTCAACTAGTGTATAGAAATGGATGCGTAAATAAAGACATTGTTTGATAATATTTGGGGATATAAATTGGTAAATCACATTATATATACAATAAAATTTTAATAATTTGTTAGGTTTCAGAATTTATATATGATTTATCTGAGAACACAACCTATTAAACAAATATAGAACTGATAATGATTTAGGTTGAAATGAACAATAATATAATAATTTAAATATGTAATACAATTTGAGGATTATCATTACATGTAATTATCATAAAATTGTTATATTATGGTGTTAATTATTCATCAATCATTATTTACTCCATTTTTTGGTAATCTATTAATCCATAGGGAACCAAGTTAACAATGGATTCTATAGAAAATGTATTGATTATCATACAATGAAACCTAATAGGAAAAGAGATGAAGTGAAAAAACTTATTATTATGCCTATCTATAATCAGGATTAATAATGTGAACTTAATAATTATTCCAAAAAAACCCAACTAAGAGAAAGATATATTCTCATGGTTGTTTTATTGAAAATGATTCAAATTGAAATAATCTTCAATTTCCCACCTATAAAAAATATTAGAATATTCACCAAGGAAAAGATCATAATGGAAATGGAATTTGAATTATCTATGGAAATATTGGCCATACATAAAATATTTTTTGAGGAAATTTAAATATCTTGGTTGACATAGAAAAATGAAAAGGAGTTCAACCTAGAGTACCATTGAAAATTCATTGTCTTAAATATGGGGGATTTGAAATTTTTTAGTTTAAATACATTCATATCTATATCTTATATCTTATAGAGACCCTTAACTTCTTCATTATTTGGTAATTTGAAATGTTTTAGTTTAATAATCTAATCCAATGGGTAAATATCATTTATATGATCTCTAAATAGAGGTTTCCTCGACATGGTTTTTTATATGAATCCCAATCCTTACTCAAACAATTATTGTTTGAGTGAAATCATACGTGAGATAAATTCATGCACATTGAAATTTCCACATAATATATGCAAGGGGATTCACCACCCATGACTTCAACTAAATTCTACTTATCATTAGTTCAAACAATTAGAATAAGAGTGGATATGTAGTATTAAACTTGGATCATATAATCAGATTTTTATTAATTTATTATGTAATTTATCAAATTTCTGATGATAATTTCTAAATATCTATTAACAAAAGCATTTTTAATTTTCCATAAAAATCACATTGATTTATATTTTATATTTTAAAATAAAATTTTATAATTTTATAATTTTAGTTTGTTAAAAATAATTTCATTTTTTATTTATAATGTCAAAATTATCTTATATATTTTTTATTTTTCAGAACCAATTGGTTTTTAAGAGAATAATGAAAAAATACTATTATTACTAAAACCGTCACTTTTCTAACATTATAATACTACAATAAGAGAATAATAGTTTTTAAAAACTTTTATATAATCTATATATTAATTTTTCATTAAAATAAATCATTTAAAATTACTATGTTATACTCATAAATCTTATATATATGATTTTGGAAACATAAGTAAATATTTTACTATAAAAAATGATTTATTTGGTTACGATAAAACATTATTTTTCATCACTTATTGAAATTTTTTAAAAAGTAATTTCCTATTTATATAAAAATTATAATATTTTTTATATATTCAATTTCATTTTGGGTATAAATGAATGATTACTACGATTAAAGTTAACGAGCATCGTAATGGTAAAATAGATATTTTCAATGTATTTTTTATTACTATTGTGTAATTTTTATCTAAAAAAATAAATTAACCACTTATAAAAAGTGAATTTAGTAATGTTTTTTATACATATTTTAAAAAAATTATCACTCATTTAATTTTTAATCAATACTAAATACGATTGAGAACACTTAATGTGGAAATCAACATTTTTCTACAAAATTGATTATATATAGATAAAATGATTTAATATAATTTTTAATTTTATCTTAATTAAAAAAATAAATTTGGTTAACTGGATTTAAAATTTAGTTTAATCACTTCTAAACTTTTTGTAGAAGTTATTTTATATGATTAGTAAAACAAAATTTACTTGGATAAAAACTAGTTACCTGGTAAAAAAAGGTAAAAGTAAACAATGCAAAGAAACTAAACTCCCAACATGTTTTTAAAAAGATTTTATATACTTTTTTGAGGATTGATAAATATAATATCACCAAAAAAATCATTTTATCACTTTCTTGACAATTTAACTACTAATAGTGTCATTCCATTATTAAAAAATAATATGAGTCGACAAAAGTTCCATTTTGTTCACTAAAAAATGAGACAATTCTATAGATTCCTAACACACACATTAATTATAATTATTTCCTAAAAGTATTCTATTTTACTACTTATATTTTCTTATATCATTTTAATAATACTTTGGTGTTAATTAGTTTTCCTAATTACTTCATTTCCAAGGAAACTCTCAAGAGACATTTCACCATCGCAAATTTAGTAATACTTAATCTATATCTTTTTATTATTATTATTTACCCTATAAAAATTTACTAATATAGTTATTTAATTAAATTAGTATAATTATAATAATAAATTGTTATTATATTAAATTGATAACTATTATTTATTCCTTTATATCCTTAAAAAAATAATGATGATCGTGCATTGGGTAGACTACCGCCACTATGAAGTGACAACTTCAGTTTTTCACTAATACAACTTTTATCATGTTATAATGATTGAATTGAAAAATAAAACTGAGATATATAATATAATTAGGAATATTAAGATACAAATTATAATACACCATCATTTCCCTCATTCTTTTGGGAATGGGAATGTTAATTGTGTGTTGTGTGAACTACTACCTTCATGAAGTAATGTTTTTTATCTTGATTTTTACTGATACAAACCTCATAAAATATGATTAAAAACATAAAAACATATAATTAGTATCCTTATATATCTTTTATAATTATATTATATTGAAATAAAAAAATTCATAAACATGTTGACCCATCAAATTATTGTATGTTCATGTTTTTGTCGGTCTAAACTTCTGTAAGAATGATGATATAAAACTTTATTATGGATGATGATATGAAGTCAAATAATAATAATATTATGTTTTAATAATAAATATTTAATTTTTAATGTTTATATTATTTATTTAATTATTATAAATATATCAACTTTAATCACCAATATTTCTAAAACAATTATATATCGATTACAATTTCATGCAACACACCTAAAACACTAATAAAATGTGATAATTGATTTATAAATCATATTAATTTGTCTTTTAAAGTACAATAAATTATCTTTGAATTATTAATTTTGTGTCATTAATAATGAAAAACATAGTTATTATGAAACTAATTCCAAACATTCAAGATAACACATACACATTGAAAATAAATACCCACAAACTAATATATAGGTAATGAATAATTATAAATTTAGTTGATAAACACTTATTGATAGGAATAATTTTCTTAAATAGTTGATTAATATTTTTATTTTTTTCATAAAATAGATTCAATTACTTTAGAGTAACTAAATTATTAATGTAGCTATCTCTTTTATAAAATTTAATTTCATGGGGAATTTTTATTAGTAAACACAATGTCTTCATTGAAATGGTTCCAATAGGAAAACATTTTAATATTTATTCCAAAGGTAAAAGTGGAATGATACATTAAGGAAAAAATTTAAAAAACATAGTAGACAGAATAAATAAAGGACAAGAATCTATGGGGTCTATAATAGTGGTTCCTGAGGGAACCCCTTAGAAAAAAATAATGCCACTTGGAGGAAAAAAACATCAAATAGAAAAAATAACCACACCATTCTATATAGGTAAGGAGTTTAATAAGACATCCACTTTTTTCCAATTTAGATTAGTGTGAAGGATATTAAAGGGAATTATTATGAGTCCCCTTCACCTATAAATAAGATATGTAATGGGATATGGGATGGATTTGAGGTCAAGAAACAACTTACATATAACTATAGAACTCGTTTTGATAACCGCCAAAATAATTTTCATATGAATACAAGGATGAAGACCTTTGGACATAGAAAATACCCCATCCTAAAGAGAGTCACCATAACAAAAAAATACAAAGAAGTTTAGGATGATAGAGCCTTTAGGATTCCAATCAATTATAACTTATAGGATCAGACCCAAACTATGTGACCTGTCTTTGTTGAGTTTCAAACTATAACTGTGGGGGTAACACCAAACCCCATGTCCCTAGACTGATCTACTAACACTATAGTGAGAAATCTAGGTATCCAAAATTACATATAGAAGTGTATGTTCTTCTTAATTTTCAACAAAGCATGTCATGTCTAATAAAAATATTTTGGTCTTAAAAAGATAGGAAATATTGATCTAGAAATGCCTTTATATCATATTTTATACCACTCCTACAAAATTCAACAATAACCTTATATGGGAATATCCATTAATTGGAATGGTATATCTTCTTCCCATTTAATATTTTTTATAATAATATTATAATAATTCATGGAATTTAATATTTCATTTTAAATAATATCTTTAAGGGAATTTCATTTGAATGTCTCTAATTCTATTCGTGTTTATTATCTCAATTTTCACCCATTGATAAATATTTCTTATTATAAACAATATTTTATATTAGATGGTTCATGTACCAACCCATTAATTTTTTATATAACTATTACCATATAGTTATTGAGATTAATTGTTCACTTACATTTTCTTTCTCTCATTGGGGTTGTATTAAAAACCATAAAAACTATAAGGGTTTGTGCTATCTAAATTTCTTCATTTGTGTTACAATATTTCTTATCGAACTAAATTTTTACAAGTTTTATTTAGGATACCTAAATAATAATTTTCATTGTATTTAATATTTCATTTTTAGGGTTCTATAATTAATATTTATAAACATATTATCAAATTATTCAAACCTGAATGATTATGTTACTTATAAAGGTTTATTTTCTGAAATTTAATGTACAGAGACATTTATTATTATATAAAATATTTTCCTAGGAATGGTGTTTATACAGAACATTTAGTATTTTATATCATTATTTCCTTATTATTAATGATATTTAATGTTCAATTTAAAATTTTATGATCAAAAGGTTTATGATTAGATTTTTTCTATGGTTGTAAGTTTTATTTGTGTCTATTTTTAAATACATGAGAAATGTATTATATCACAAATCATATTTTATTTTATATATTGTATAAACTTCCCTATTCCATTCATGTATAATGAATATATTTCATTCAATTATATTTTAATTTCATGTTATCCAAGAAATATCTTAATATTAATATATTGACATTACTATAATGGTTTTGCGCATCTTAATATTTTATTATTGAGATAAGATTTATATTCACCACTTATTTTCATTTTTTGGTGTATATATTGATCATTTATTACGTTCTAAATAATATAGTAATATTTTTTATCATATTAATTCATGTAAATACATAAATTCCTTTGAATTTCCAACTTATCCTCTATTATAGGAATTATTTTTCTTCCAATACCATTCATTTGTGAACACTCTATATTTACATCCTTTGATTGATTTTTTTACCAAATTACCATACATCTATTGTTTGGTTAAATTATTAGAATAACTTTATACCAATTTCCCAATACAATTTTATTTTTATACATTATTAAATAACAAGATATTCCATTTATTGATCGGGGAAATACTGAAAATTCATATACATATTATTACAATAAAAAGTCTATTGAATTTTTTATATTACATATCCTATTCAATCATTCATATGGTGAATTTATTGGAAATATTTTTTGTTGGTTGGGGCCACCAATAACCCCTCAATGCATCAAAATTTATCATGATATTAACTGGGTTGTTTATTTTAGCGTATGCCTTCCCAGAAAAAAATATTTTGAAAACACATGGATTTGTTTGAAAGATCATGATTTCTTAGATAAGGGAAATAAATTTTATTTCTAACATAATGCATTTAATTTATAAGGAAATAGTTATTATTATAAATGAATATATTTATCAATATGTTATCCAAGTATTTGTTATTCACATTGTTTCTTTTGATTATATATTATTTAAAGACTATTTATGCTCATCTTATGCTGAATTATTATTTTTGATTTTTATCCCTTATATTTAATCTTATTGAGAAATTGATCACACCCCTTATTATTTTTATAATTCCTTATTCTTTGAAAGACTGTGTTATGAATGATTTTCATAGACGAGTAGGATGTGTAAAGTCTTTTGTGAGAGATGCTGAAGACTTATTATAAATTATGTATTTTCATATATGGTTGAAAATCTCAATTTGATGAGAAGGAAATGGGATTCTGTTGATAATTTTTATTAATAACTCTATAAAACTCTAAAACTAAAAGGTTATCTTAATGTATTTGGTTCAATATTTTTTGGTTTTACTATAATATTGATAGTTAAACTTGGGTCACTATGGATGATCCAAATCTTGTATGTAAAGAATGTTTTTATGAGAACTGTATTATGGGAGTGTGGGCCTACGGTTGTATGATCCAAATAGTGGAGAATATTTTCAAATATTATGTTATTTATTTTAGTGGATCTTGAGAGGATCATTTACCATCACTTGATTTCTCAAATAAGAACTGTTATAAGGCCATAACACATATGAATCTATACAAATAATTTTATGGTCAACCATGCCCCCTTACACTTTGTTGGGTATAGATATTATTGGATGCATTAATTTTAGATAGAAAAGTTAATGAGATGAGATATAGTATTTATATTTCTATGAAAATAATTAAAATAGTTAAGAGTCATTAGAAATCGTATTCTGATCATTTTCATTATTAGTTATTGTTTTCAATGTTGGACCATTTTTTCTTGAGGGTCTCTCAAAGTGTGGGGTATCATTTTTTGGGTAAATAAGTGTTGTTTTCTCTTATATATGATATACTTTTTTGTATTATTGAATATATTAGCGATGTGTCTTAGGAATTGTGTTTTCCTCTAAGGTTCCGTTTTCTTCATAATATAAATCATATATTTCAACTAAACGAGAAATTTCTTGACCCAGACTACGTGATTATTTGGGATCATGTTGATATTGAGCTAGATGCAACATATATTCATGTACCGATATATTTTATGGAAAGATGAGATATGATATTGTGTGGGGAAAAAATTTGTCTATTATGGGTTTTATAGAAGCATGGTCATATTTATAAGGAGACGTGGTAACAATAAAAATTAATTCTAGATCAATGGATAAACCTCTTCCAAAGAATCATTAATCTCAAACATTCTAAGGAAAAAATCCCAATGTTAGGGAGAATTTAACACTCCTAGTTTGAGTTATTTGTTTCTATTTTATGTTTTTTGTACTATGGTTTGGTTGGGATAATTATTATGATGTTTCTAGAATATTTTAGGGATTTTTTGTAAGGTTTTTGATGGTTCAAGGTTTTTTTATGGTTAGGGGAGACAGTATAAATTTCCCTTTTAACCATGTGATTGGAAGCTAGAATCCACCAGGCGGCATAAAATTAGTGAAATGTTGTGGGAAACCATGTGGGTTCCCAAATAAGATATTTTAAAAGTGATAGAGGAATTTAAAATGGATGATTCATGGTTTGTCGAATCATGTGAGTTGGGAGTTTTGAGATAGATGAACCTACATGTTTGAGCACAGTTTAGGAAACTGTGAGGCCTAACCATGAGACATAATTATTTAAATCAAGGAAATCAATTTTTACATGGAAACTACATTTAAACCCTAATTCTTCCTCTTATTTTGTAGACTCTTGACTCTCAACACTATTACAGATGATTTAGGAGATCAATATCAAGGAGGCGAATTTAATGGATCTTGGAAATTTGTATAAAAAAATCTTTGGTAAACCTTTTTATTTTCAGTATCCTTGGTTATTTTATCATATTCACTTGTAAATAACAATATATTGGAACTATAATTAATATATCTAATCTTGAGAACATGTTTTGAGACGATTTCTTATTGATCTATTGAAATAATGAGAGATGGAATCTTGATCTAATAATATTTTAGGGTATTTCTTCATAAAGGTAAGCCATTGGATGTAGGCGTATTATCTCACTCTATCCACATTCTCATGAAAATTATTTATTGGATATATAAAATGATTATTTTATTTTCAATAGATAATCTTGTTATGTTCCTATTGGAGACACCTCTTTGATTAATGGATTTATAAGAATGCTTCATATGAAAGTCTCTATGTGTTTGATATAATGTTGAAAACAATTGGTTTTTAAAGTAATGGTAAAAATATAACATGGAATACAATGGTTGGATTATATTAAGGATTGTTTTATGACGCCCCTTTTTAGATTTTGAATTGGAAACCAATACCAATTGGGGTAGGGAGGTGGATGATCATGTGACGACGTGGTATGAAGGATGAGTTATCACTCATGAGTATTGGTACTATAACATTGGATTCCTGAATGTGGATGTGAGTATGTGGATTCTGTATTACAATAGGAATGAATATATACACATGTTATAAAAATAATTATAATATGAATATTTTTGATAATGGAATGTTTGTTAAATTGTGATTTTGTTTGAAACAATTTTTATATAATTTTTCATATTATTATATAAAATAGTGACATAACTTATTCTTATCCTAGTGGAGTGTGTTGGTTTATATTAGGGGTTTGACACTAATTTGTGTACTCGCACCCTGTAAATGAACATTTTTTTGTTTGAAGACTATGCTTATCATGGAAAAGGGAAAGAGAAGATTTATTTTTCCTCTATCAGAACATCATGATTCTATGGTCAGGGTGGGGGTTGGTGGTTCTTGGAGATGTTTGGGATGGCTATTTTTGTTGATGACACAACTGTTTCATTATATCTTTATGTATTTTTTGTTTTTAGAGATACTATATCTTACATTAT
The DNA here is from genome assembly GCA_963277665.1 of Viscum album. Classification (NCBI taxonomy): domain Eukaryota; kingdom Viridiplantae; phylum Streptophyta; class Magnoliopsida; order Santalales; family Viscaceae; genus Viscum; species Viscum album. Next base: position 820,141,632 of record OY728121.1, read on the forward strand.
TATGCTACCCAAATTTATATTTTTGTCTTGAATTTTGATTTGTCAGGTTTAATCTCATATATCATATAGTATCCTAATTTTACGTATTCCATTGTCTCATTATGTTTTGTATGTTTAATGTAAAATATTCTCCTAATAATCTTATAATCCATTGCTATTATTTCAATAATTTTTCTCCAAGTGATTTCACCTATGGTCATTATCTTCTCCTCCCTTTACCAAGCCAATTGGTAAGGGGTGGGATTTTTAAAATGGTATATGTTAGGTGTAGTCCACCTATCGTATTGGGATTTATAGATATTGGACAGCCCAGAACATGAAACATGGAGCATAAAAATGTATAGATAACATATTTATGATGGATTTCAAGTTACGAGGGGTTTTAAGTAATAAAAGTTTTTCATACAAAAATTTAAGAGTGTCATTTTCTCATCATAATTGGTTTAGATGATGAGTAAAGAGTATTATGAATTTTTCGAGAGACATCCCACTAGGACTAAATCAACCATGTTGTATTTGATGATGGAATCCTTTTTTTTTATTATTTGGAAAAGAAGAATAATTTATTTTGGTAATTATTTAGTTGTTTTTTATTTTTATCTTATTTGGTTTTAAAAATAATGGTTCTCGTGAGATGGTTGGAAAATAAATTGCAAGACCCATGTGAGAATGTTGTTATACCTACACCATGTGTGAATCAACAACTTACTCAATGTACTTTTCAATACTCCCATGATGTAGAAAAGGGAAATCATATTTTGGAACCTCTCCATGATAATCATTCGTTGTAATTTCAAATGTGTAATCAACTAATATTTTAGGACAATTTGGGAATAGAAAACATGGAGGCCTAACTTGGTCAAATTAATAGAATATTTAATTTGATAGGAATCTTAATCGATATAACGGTAAATATATTCTTATAAATTCTAAAATATTTCTTTGGGAATAGAGGAATACTATTTTCCAAACTAATAAAAACCAAAAAATTATTTCGAAAGGGTTTATGAATTTTTTAATAAATAATTATATGCACATACATTCATGAAATCAGTGATGATATATTTATTTACTCTAATAAAATAATATACATATATCACAATGTATTCACCTATATTCATATTGTTAATTTATTTCAATCCTGAGGTAACTAATAGGAAGTACATAGAAGAACACATCATTGAGGTAGTGTGGGGAATAAATAACCACTACAAAATAATCAACTTTTATATTGATGATTATATAGAGATATTGAATTAGTAACTATGTTAGAAAAGGAAATGACATTAACCTATTTCATGGGGAACAATTTTACTTATACAAGTTGAAGTTGGAACACCGATTCTAGAAAAAAGGAGAAAATGGAAACCTAATATCAAGGAAACGAGGCTCTGGAGAACCAGTCTCCTAGATTAGATTCTCTTCATCTGCATCATGATACCATACTATTTTGTTTTCAATTCATCTCATTGGAGAACAAAAAAAGGGATTGAATTAAATCAAATAAAAATTGTCACAATTATAGTGAAATGGGATGCATCTGATATTATTATTCTAGCACCCTAAGTAAAACTAATTGAAATGACTCCACCATCTGACAAGTGTCCTATGCTCAGACAGGTTTTTCTTTTTAGAATTTTTCTCAGCCCCATTTCCGATCAAGTGAATGTAATTATAAGAACACACCAACACTGAATCTTATTCCACTACTAGATATAACAATTTTTATTTAATAATACTTCGTTATTAGTTGTACTATGGGATGAAAATATTCATGGAGGATCAATTAGGATCTGTGATGGTTTGGGGTATCATTCTTCTGAATTAAACTTCTATGATTTTTTTATGATATAATAGAATCCAAATCCATTATTATTTCTTTCATCATAGGATATATGACCCTATATGTCAAAATAATTCTTCACATTCTGAAAATTTTAAATCCTTTTTAGAACTATTAGTGTAGAGGGTGGGAATGTAAAATATCCTCGAAATTTTTTTGGGGTCTAGTTTTTATGAATTTTTTTCTAAAGAAGTAGAAAATATGTCTAATAATAATAATAGGCTTGTTAATATCATTCAATGCTCATACTGATTGTTATTCTTGAAATTATAGATTTATATCTTCTAATGGAGTGGTAGACAAATTTAAGGGAGATTTGAAAATAAATTCCATTAGAGCGGGACCATTGGTTCCAATGGTTCAGACTGTCTCTTATGAGATGGAAATAGTATCTCATGAAACTTTTGATAAGATAACAAAATAATATTTTACATCCATTATATATTGATATACTAACGATTTCTCATAATTTTTTATATCTTTCCACATGAAAATGAAGGGTAATTTTTTGGTTAATATATATAAGAGACTAATATAATTTTATATTCAACTTACTGAATAAATCTAATAGAATTGATAAAGTTGTTGTTCCTATTAAATGAGGTGGAAATTAATGTTTTAATAAGACCTAGTTTGTCATAATGGGGTACTTTAATTAAATTTTCAATAATATAAGATTATTATTTTTGAATTTTTTTTATTATTATAAGCTAAATTAGGTTATGAAAAAGGATTTTTACCCACATCAAAAAATCGATAATCTGTCTGATTTATTGAAGAGAGCCAAATAGTTCTCTAAAATTGAATTATAATCAAGGTATCATATCCTTTATGTTTGAAGGGGTATTTTTTGAAGAAATATTTTATAATTTATTTTAGTCATTATGAAAACCATGTTTTTCACTTTTGTCCCTTGAATGTTCCATCAATTTTTATGGAATTAGTGAATCTTATCATTCAGTGGTACCTTTAGTCCTTTTTTGTGGTATTTTTTCATGATATAGTGGTATATTATTAGATTGAAAGGGACTATAGATAATAGTTCCAAATGGAATTGAGAACATTACGGGAACACCAACACAATGATAAATTCTAAGAGTTTGACCTCTCGATACAATAAGAACAAAACCATAGCTGTGAGATTTCTAATAAATGATTATCGGTAGAATATAAAAAGATAAACGAAATCATATGTTCGAAATATCCAACAAATACCTTGGATAAACTTAACTTTCCTAGAGTACTTGGTCAATTATGTCATTTTTTAATGAATTTTGATGTATTTTCTCTTTGGTGACTACTTCGACTATGAATGATATTCCATTCCATTAGGGAAGCAAGTTTTTTAAATCCTCTTAGATGAAAATATCTGGGCTCCCTTGTAGGGAATTTTTAATATTTTTATAATAGAGGAAGGGTTACATGGTATATTATGATGCATATAGATTTAGACTAGTTTGTATTCTCATGCTGGGAGATCATGAAATAGAATATAGATAATGAAAACTAATTGTGTGAGAAAATAATTATCCAACACATGATATGGAAATAACTTCACTATTACATACATTGGAAACCTGATGCCATTTTCATTCTAGTTAAAAGTTCATTGTGTTTAAAAATCATTAAGTCATGAAATATTTCTTTTTAAAAATGGAATTGACCTTAGGAAATGATAATGGATGAAATATCATTATATTTTCTAATTTGAATTAGTGTATACACCAAGTAAATGGAATTCTATGAATAAATATCTATATAAATAGTCAAATAATTAGTTAGATAAAGATTGTTTAGATCAGTTGTTGTTGATGAATGTAGTTATGGATGTGAATTTGGACTTCACCGAACATGATGACGTTTCAGTCTTCTTTCTAGTATCTCTTGTTCCTACTTTGGTTGAGCACATCATGTATTGTCAATGATCTAACCCTGACTGTATTATATTCTGGTTACAACTCAACAATGGGGGGAATATTAATAGATAGATGAAATATGGAAAGTCTGTGTCTCATTTTTTAGATTAGATAGAAGTTCAACCATATTATAAGTAATATCATCTTTATGAGTATCACCATTAAAAATTATCTATTCATCCTAGCATAAAAAAGATATAGAAGTCACTATGGACCCATTTTCGGTGGTCTGGTATGAAACAAATCATTTTTGAATATATTTCAAAATGACAAACCAATTAGTAGGTTAATTTATTACATCAAATTAACATTTTTATTTTTCAATCCTTACCTATATCGATATTGAAGTGGTATATTATCCTTATGGAGGTTTTCATGGGTCTACTAAGAATGATTTAGCTGTATGATGTCATCTGGGTGATTATGGAAAAACTCAAAATATCATCCAACTTCATTATGATCTTTGAATCTGTTATGGTATATGAAATCAAAAATATTTATATATGGAATGTATTTAATTTCCATGGTGTACCAATTTTTATTCTAATTAACTAAGATAAGAGGTTTGACTCTCTCTTTTGGAAATATATATAGAAATACCTTATAACCAAGTTGGACATGATCATAACTTATCATTTTCAATGGGATAGGTAATAAGATCATATTATCTAGAAATTGTTGGACATGGTTAGATATTGAGTTATGGATTTCGGTGGTTCATTGGGGGATCATTTACATTTATTTGAGTTTTCATAAAACAAAACTTATCAGGCCATTATACAAGAGTATCTATTTTATGAATTTCATTGTTTTCTATGCCTCTATGCACTTTTACTGGCTATATACAATAGAGAAATCACTTATTGGACGTAGCCTTATGTTTGAGATAATAATGAATATAAGATCATTAGAAAAAGAATGTAAATGTCCAAATGTCATAAAAAATCTTATACGGATCATTTTCATCATCCTTTATAAGTTTTAGTTGCGGACATTTTTCATGATTGTCACGAACTGAATCTGTTTTCCACCAATACCGACACCAAATCCAGCCCGTGATAAGGCCCGCAGGGCATTCCCTATCCCCATAGGCTGGCATAAATGCCCAGGTATCATTAATTTATGTTCGGGAATGATTTACCCGAGTATGAAATCATAAAACATTAAAAACATTCCATTATATAAATATGAAATTTTCGAGCAAAACAAGTCTTAAGAAAAAACCCAGAACTAAAAAAATTGTTTTAAAGACAATAAAAGTTGTTCGAATACAAATAAATACAATAGAAACACCCAATAAGTGTGATGTTTCTCTACATGAGGAAAAAATTAAAAGTACAGTTCAAAATGTATAGTTGACTCAAAATGTTTAATACTAGAGTTTGAGGTTCAATATGAATGAATAACAATGTTCAATACTCAAACATGGGGTTGATATATGAAGAATAGGTTCCCAAACATAAATTTCGGTTCAAAATAAGGCTACAAAAAAACATTTGGATCCCAAACATGAAATTTATTATCAATATTGTATTCTCCAAATACTATTTTTTGATTAAAATTGGGGTTCCCAAAATGTGGTATGATACCAATGTTTGGACGGAACATCATTTTTTGAGCAGTGATTCCAAACTACTTTTAACATCTAGAATACTTTCTAGAATATGATTTTAGCTAAATTGTACAAAAATAATTTCTATAATTTAAAGGAAATAAAATAACTATTATAATAAATAATTTCTTGAAATACACTTGATTAATATTCATTATTTAAACAAATGAGGGTTCTTGTGAGCATAACAATAAATGATAAATCCATGGGGAATTGTTGGATCAACATCTGATTTCTCAACATCCTCCCCCTTTTTTATGATAAAAAACCCAAAATAATCATAATAAAAAAAGTCTTAATAAAGATTAAATATTAATCAAATATCATAATGCTGTGTTTATCCAAATTTTGAGCTTCTTTTTAAATAAAAAAATAATGTATTTTGAAGTATTAAAACTCATTTAATTTAGCATAAATCATTATTTTTTATGCAATAAACTAAACACATTCTAAAAATATATATCAATAAACAAAAAAAATAATACCCCATTAAAAGTAAAAATTAAAAAACAAATTAATAATTAAATTATACTTGACTAAAATAAATATTTCCTTAAGAATTAAGAGGTGAAGTGTAGTGAAAGATGATGTTTTAGACACATGTTCTTTAATGAAAGTGATTTCAGAGGTTAAATAATATCTGAGATTTCAGCGCACAACATTATGCTCCTATATCAAATCATCAAAGTTATAATTACATGGGACTTCCCACTCTTTCATAAAATACTGGGATTCTTGAAACACCATCAAATCTTTAACTAGATTAATCTTTATAAAATAATGAATAGTCTTAAAAATAGAACATATCATGGAATCATTTTTCCGAATTGTTTGATAAAATTTAAAATTTAAGGCTATATATAAGTCATCATTTTGAATTGATCCTTAATATATTCCAACATAGTGTTCCAAGTAACATTTTAAAATTAAAAACATTGATTATATTCATCCATGGGTGGAAGATTAGAAATAAAATCTCTAACCATCTCAAAACATTTATATATCTTACTCTATCCAATGTATATTCTCTTTCGTAACTTGAATTTGAAACTTTGACTCTTTTGAAATTAATTTCCAAAAAATTCATTAAATCCCAAAAATTGGATTTTTAAATTATTTTCCCTTTTATTTTTTCCAAATGGACAGGGATATATCTTCTACAAGCAACAAAAACATAATTAGAAGCTAAATTTTATTCCAAAATTTTATTATGAGTATCAAGAGGCATTACTCTTTTTTTGGGAAACAGATGAGCTTCCGAAATATAAAATATTATTCCCAGAAATATTAAGTTATATTTGATGTCTAATGACCTAGTATATTAGTTGATAAAACATTGATATGTGGCTTCCAAAAAAACATTAAACATGGGATTCAAATTTGGAATCTTCCCTAGATTCTGAAGGTACTTCCTTAACCCTTATATAAGGTTCTCCAACATCAACTATTTATAGTGATTTATCTTCTACAACTTCAATAAAATTAGAATAAAAATACCCATTTATTTCTATGTCCAAAACACCAAATTTCATTTTCAATTCCATATAAATTTCTATAAAAGAAAAATATTGATATATGATCAGTTGTTTAGAAACAACTACGGTGCCCAAATACTGTGAAAAAATGAGATTATTCAACATGATGAATTTCTTCTATTCATTTAGAACCTAGATAAAAAATCCTATATTAATATTTTTTCTATTTAGATGAAATTATTTTCTATTCCTTACATAATAGAAGTTAGCTGCACATACACTTCTACAAAAAACACCACAACCTACTCAAATGTTTTCTTCAAAAAGTTGAAATGGATTATCAACCTCCAAAATATGATCATGTTCTACAAAATGAAAATACCATTATATTTTATTAGGTCATGGTACATAAAAATCTACATGATCTACCTTGGTAGAGAGTTCTTGATAATCTACTATCACCTGAAGTATTCTGGAAACCCTTACAAGAATATTTTCTTACAACATCTGCCTTCTACTAGTATTGAATGTTTTATATTACCCACCAAATGAAGAATCTTAAAAACCTCATGAAACTTGTGGTATATCAACTTCTTCTTCTACATGATATTCCAAAATATCTTCTGTATTCTACCTTATAGAACTATCTAGATTTAAACACATCCCCCCTCATCATTATATCCAAATTTATTATATTCTTCATCCCCAACTAGAACCAGTATACCACTCATCACACAGAAAAGAATAAAAATATTTTTGGTATTCCAGTAGAAAAAATATTTATATTATGACATCTTAACCCAGTCCTGATGTAATAAATCATGCACTACTTATAATGAAAAAGAGACACTAATTTACTATATAGATTGGAGAACATCCTAGAATATTTTTTTATAGTAATGGTTCATGTATCATTACCTTTTTTTTATACATTAATCATGATGTAACATAGCATAAGAAACATGGTAACAAATATGAATTTTTTTTCACAAATTCAACAATCCAAGGATCTACTCTTGTCTGAAAAAATTTGACCAAAAACTTTTGGTCAGCTTCCAGAACATTCACCGATATATTTTAAAACTGATAAGACCTAAAGTGAATGTACCTAATGCCTTCAGATCTATAAATGTCATCATTGATATATCATATACTCTAATATATCATTTCTTCATGGAGATACCGAAATATCTTGGCTTTTTCACTAATGAGATTAAAAACTAACTATAGTTTAATTTATAGGCAATGAAGCCCTCACAATATCTAAATTTATAATGGGTATTTTTATAAAATTATTTTACCTGTATTCCAAAAAAATACTCAAAAATACCTTAATTAAACTTGAATCCCATGACTTGAAAAAATAACACCTTATTCAGAATAATTATTTTTTTAAAATATCCACACAATGTCCATAACAATTCTCTGTAACACTTTTATCTCATAACATGATGGTCTCTACCTCTTTACACCACTAGAAATAGCCTCATCTTTCCTATTATTCTTTTACGGCAAAAAAATAATAAGGTTTGTAGTTTAGATAAAATAGTGTTTTAGTGAGAACAAATTTGATAATAAAAAAAGGGAACTTGTTCAAAGTTATTATAGAGAGAAGGATTATCATTGATTGTTTGAGGGGATATTTCAGATTCTCAGGATAATTTTGAGGATTAATCATTCACGTTTTTAAAACAAATATATGACATTAAAAATTAATATAGATTATAAATTTAAATAAAAAAGATCAAAATATGAATAATAATGTAAATAAATAAAAGCATAAAAATTAATTAGAATTACACGAATAATTATTGATAACAGATATTAACAAGAATTATATAACATTTACATAAAATCAAATAAAAGTAAGCTCCCCTTAATAAAATAAAAACATGCAGTGAGAAATATTTTAGTAAAAATATCCATAAGTTGATACTTAGTATTAAAAAACTCTTGCGATATTTCCCCATTCAAAGTTGACTCCTAAGAAAGTGATTTCAAATATTTATATTTTTATTCATTGAATTAATCAATATATTTTTTTATAATTTAAAGTAATAATATAATCACATAAAATTAGAATATGAAAAAAATTAAGTACAATGTCAAAAGGTGTTTATTTCATCCATGACACTTGTGGACAACAACTAGTAGCATATATTCATTCCACATCTATGGTAAACAATGAAATAAAATTTTCTTGTCACTATACCAAGAAGCAATAGAGTTTCCTAAAAAGTTAAATGTTTTTAAGGTGATTTTCCTATATAATCTAAATCCTCCAAAATTTTCATCTGAATATGAAATTAAATCAAAACTATATGTTTTTTGATAATTAAAATTTTATATATTTTTCGTTTTAAATATCTCACAATTCTTTTGACAATAACTATATGAGAATATTTTGAATTTTATTGAATCATGAATAATAGAAAAAATACATCATGTCTGGTCTACTAGCAGTAATATATAGAAAACAACCAATTATAATTCAATACAACTTATTTTCTTCAATATTTATCACTTCATCCTTATCATGTTTTATATTGGTACACATGGGAGTTATATATGGATTTCTATTCTTAAGACATTTTTTTAATTAATAAAAAATATATTTTCATTTATTTAAAGAATTTACAAAATAATTTTGAGAAATTTGAAATCCAAGAAAGAAATTTAATTCTCTCATCATAATAATTTTAAACTCAATTTGAAAAAATGTTTTTAAAAAACATGAAAATATTTTGACTGGACAAATAAAAAAATGTATATTATATAAAATTTGAACTAATAAAATATCATTATTGTGTTTTTTCTTAAAAATAGTAGGTCCATGCATAAAAATAGAAAAACCATTTTCTAAATGAAAAGAACATAATAATTCATAACCAATCCTTAGTGGTTCATTAAGACCATGAATAGATTTCGCATGTTTAATTTGAAATTTTGGTATATGAAGATTTTTAATGCCTAGGGGTTGTTCAATATGAACTTTCTATTTTAAATAAAAATTTAAAAAATAATATTTAACATATATCTAGTATAATAAAAAATTCATATAAGATGCATAAGATAAAAGTGTCCTGCTGGATTTAAGCAATAAACTCGGGAAAAGGTTTCTCAAATTATATTATTTCTTCATGACTGTAACCCTGATAAACTAGCCAGTATTTATTCCCAATAATTATTCCTTGATCATATTTATTATTCATATAACCAAATTTAGTTCGTATCACTAGATGATTTAAGGACCTATCCACTAATTCCAAACCTTATTCCTCTTAATCTCGTTTATCTCTTCCAAAATATACCAAACCAATATCTTTATTCAACTATGTATTATTCTACGAACTTATGTTCAAACTAGGATAGAAAGAAAGAGAACTCACCGAGGTTTGAAAAATTCTTCCTAGTCCTAAATCCTCCATCTTGATCTCCTATAAGTGTCTCTAAAGGGTGGTCCTTCATGGATATAGATTATCTATGTAAAACAATTTAAGTTTCTTAAATTTCATGTTCTTTAAAATTAGATAAATTATGACCATGTTATAATTTAATTTCAAAATTTTAGTAATAATATTCAAGACTCATGTAATTCAAAGAATCAATAACATAATTTGTTTGAGTACTATTGTGATTAGTTGGATCACTTTTATCAAACATTAAATAAATTTATTCATTAACTGTCTAATATTTTTGATTAAAAACTATATGGTATTTAGAAGAAGTAGAACACATAATAAATAATTCATAATAAATATTTGGGTCAAATGTTCCAAGGGTTTCCATAGTTGTCATGATATATATCTTATATACAAAAATATTAATGTATACAAATTTAGTTATTTTTTTATTCCATAACTCTTATGGTTCTTTTTTATAAAAATGTGTAATTAAAACTCTATTCAAAAAATAGAAAGCTGTATTAACATCTTCTACACAAAAAATTGTTGGTAAAATATATCCATTCATGGTAGTTCTATCTATATCCTGAATAGTTCTATTTATTCAATGAAAAATCAATTTTTTGACGTGTTATTGGAATATAAAATGTATATTTAGATACCATATTTTAGAAAAAAATAATTAAAATATTGATTCTTAAACATTCTTCCATGTTCACTTATCAATGAAATTAGTTTTTTTTCATTTAAAAAAAATTACAGAAAAAATGCAGAAGCATCACTTGAAAACATCAAATTGTTAACCCTTGTAAATATGGTAAACAAATCAACTAATATAATGAAAAACAATCTCTTACCCAAGATAGGTACATTAGAGAGTCTAATGAAATCCATGTGGGTGAGTGATAAATGTTTAGATTTAGTAACATTAAAAATTGATTTAAAGATAACTTATTTTACTTTCCTATTTGACATGCACCAAAAAGTCATTTCTCATAAAAATTAATACTAGGAAAATATGAAACTAAATTCTTCTTAGATAATTTATTTTGGAAAAAATATTACAAATACTAATTCTCTTATGCCATATCATCTTGTATTCACTTATTTAATCACTTAAATATTTCACTTTTTATTTACATAAGTAACTAAGTTCCAATGTACAAACATTTTCTTTTTTAGTATCTCTAATCCTAAGCATTTTATCTATAAAGATAGAAAATTTATTACTATAAATAGAAGAGAAATCATCACATAGTTGATAGATACTTATTAGATTATTCTCTAGCTCTTCGATATAGAGAAACTTATTAACCATCATAGTATTTTAATCTCCCACTGATCCAACAACAATAATTTTACCTTTATCATTATCGCCACAGGTAAAAAAATCTATACTTGTATTTAATAATGAATTGAAATTAGACAAGTACCCACTCATGTGCCTCTAAAAAACACTATCTATATACCATATCACATTTCAGTACCTCATGATTTTCACCTATAAAAATAACAAACCGAAGCTTCTTTGGGTTCCCAAATTCCCCCGGGTCCTACAGTGTTTACAACATTGATTTTTGTATATAGATCTATTTATCCATGTGAGAAGTAACTGTATATAATTAACTTTAAACTTATGTTTTCTTAACCATTCATATATAAAGATTTTTTAAGAAAAATATATTTTCATAATGTCCACTAATTAAATATCAAAAATAAGTAACAATTGATATGCATTTATTATTTGAACTAAGAATAAAACAGTTTAAATATATCATGGATTTATATCTATTTCTACCAATACCATATCTTTATATTCAACAAAAAATATTTATAATAATTATATTTAAATAATCTTACCCCATACTGAACACACTAGCATCACTTTAAACATATTCTACTTTAGCCTAAACCACTTTAATTTTTCATTCTGTCTTAGTACGACATGATGTAGATATTCATAATTTATCTTTTCTTTCTATATGCTATTTTACCATGGTATAATTATCACATAAGAGATAATCATGAACAATCTTTAGTGATTTTTTATTTCTCTTTAGATATTCATAATTTTATTTAATAATAGAACAATATTTATTTAAATTATCATTTGATAATTTTTGGGAATCAGAATCAGAAACATAAGAGTAGTAATATTTTACCTCATATTGTTTATCCACAAATCACATTATTTTCTGATTTTATTAAACTTATTATAATTTAGAACATATATATCTAATTGATCCTTTATAAAAACTCCATGTAGCCTTTATGGAACTCATTAATTATTATTCATAATCCACCTTCATCTTATTCTTGATTTCCTTTTCCCCTATTTTTAATTTTCTCCTTCAATGATAGGAAATAAATTTTAATTTTCCCAAATTGTTTTCATTGGTCACATATGACATATTTTAGACCAAGAACTTTCTTCTTGGTTTTATTTAATCACTTCTTGAATCCTTTCTTCCTTTAATATAAATTTCTTAATCTTCTATTTTATTAAGAATGTTCTTATCTTGAATTTTTGCAACAAGAATAATTTATGGAGATATAACCTACCAATAAATTATATTCAATTTTTGGAATAGGAATATTACAAGAATAATTTTTAATTTTTTGATAACTCTATGATATTCAGCCTTTGTTTTCATTATGCCTCTATATATCATGAGAGTACCTATTAGTTCTTAATCATTAAAATTTTTACCAGATTTAATTGTCTAATTAAAATAGATATTCCGTTCCACATAGAGTGAAAAACTCTATGAAAATTCAACACGTGATCTTGTTCTGGAATTTGTGTTCCTAGGGTAGAAACACCATTGACAATTTCACTCAATCTTCCTTTCATTTAATAATACATTCACCATTATAAATTCTATATTTATCATAATTTAATTTTTCATTATTTTACCTCAACTTTCTAATATTATTAGTTCTTTTATATGAAATAACTCTTCTTACACATTTCATAAGAATTATTACACTGAGAGAAATGTTTGAAATCAAATAGAGTAATTCAAAAAATTATAGAATTCATGGATCTTTAATTTAGATCATACTCAACTACTACGGTAGCATCTCATCTTCCATGTTCATCATTGAAACTTCAAAATGGATTAATAACTTCCATGAAAACATATAAACTGAGATTCATTAAATAAGTATCCATACAAGATTTTAAATATCCAAAATTTCCACCATTGTTATATGGAGCCATGATCATTGAAAACCCATATTTTCTTGTTACCCATTGACAGATTTCGTCTTCTAGATCTTTAACTCATGATCTTTAGATATTAATAGTATTATTGAAAAGAGAACTACATAAAAATAATTACAATTCTAGAATGAATATGAAGACACAAGTGGCAGTGGGTTATTTCCTTTTTAAAACACATGAATTATTTAAAAGTGATCCACCTTTATAATCTTGAAAGTGAAATTGCTACCGATGATTTAAATAGATTATTCATCAGAAAATAAATAAAATAAAATAAAATTTTTTTATTAGTTCTGGGAAAAAGATCACATATTATACTCCACCACCACTCTCTCTATAATAATGATGATTTTACATTGCATATCGAATTTTATGGGATCTAAATAGTAGAGTAAAATCAACTAAAACTTGTTAAAATAACATTAAAAGGTTTTTAATAGTGAAAATAATATCACTCAAAACACTACACACTAATGTGTTTAGAATTAATAAGAATATTATTGGGTTGAATAAATCCTCGTTGAAATAATTTAGATTCATATTTTTTAAATAAAATAAGAAGAGATCCATATAAGAATATAAAAATATCTTCAAAGAAACATCCTTATGAAGAAACTAAAAAAACATTAAAAAAATGCCCAGATAACACATCAACAAAAGAATTACTTCTAAGAAATAGGATGAACATAGAACATTAAAATATAAATAGTATTATTTAAAATTCTAGTCCTAAAAAATAACATGAACATACTATAATACATTAAATATATATATATATAGTACTGAAAAAATGGTAATAAGAATTTCATAGAAAGTCCCAATAAAATTTTTAAGAGATTCATCTTTAAAAACATTAGGGAATTATAGATATTTTCTAGAGATTTGAATCATTGATTAGAATCAAATGAATTGATTAAAAAAATAAGATTCTAAATTTAATCAAATCTATACTTATCCTAAAATATCACTATATAAATCATGATTTTCAAAACCATTGTTGTATTCCAAATTTGAAATAAAGTAGCCATAGAAAATTGTAACTTTCATTAAAAATTGTATTGATTTAACAAATTATTGAATATTTTTTTAATTTTATTTTAATCTCTTTAATGATATATTTACTCTAGCAAAATTGTTGAAGAGATTTTTTAAATATCCAAAATTCAAATCCCACAGACAAAAGATTCACCACATGGATACTCTACATAAGTATAACTCCAAAAGTATGGTTCAAAATGTATGATTCATTCCAAAAATAGAATACAATAGCATGAGGTTTAATATCAAAATTAGGTTAACAAAATAAATGTTAGATACTAAAATTTCGTGTTTCTTCATGAATGTTATGTTCCCAAACTATACATCTAGTTCAAATGTGAGGTTATAACAGTGGAGTTAGGAAGACAAATGTGATGTTCCTTATCAAGAAAAATATTTCCAAACATAAATTTTATCTTAAATGTTAGGTTCCAAATGTAGGGTAATATTCCAAGGTTGGGATTCAAGATCACATTATTAACAATTATTCCAGACTACTTTGATCTTCCCAAATACATTATAGAATTTAATTTTTTCTAAATTATAATAAAAAGAATTCTGTATTTATAATGAAATAAAACAAATAATCTAATTACTATAATCTTGAAATACACATGGAAAATCTTCATTAGAAAAAAATGATGGTACATGTGATCATTAAAATCAATGAGAAATTAATTATAAATTTTTTGGTCAAAATCTACATTCCCACTATTAAAAATAGTGCAGTAAAATCACACATGTTTAGAGTTTTGAGACAGTTGAACCCATATGGTTGGTGCACATTATAGTAAACCAATTGACAAAATTAGATAAATATTAATATAGGATTTTTAACACAAAAAACACCATCAAAATTATAATTCTTCCTCATGTGGTTTAGTCTCTTGAACCACAATCCTCCATTAGGTTACTTTAGTGATCTTCCTAATTCTGAAGGATGATTTCAATGGATATGTGTGTATTTTATCTCGAAATAGAAGGAAATTATTATAATTTTAATTATCCTTCATGGTATTCTCATCTTTTCATGGAAATAACTATATATTGGATGTATCACGATTGAATCTATGGTTGAGATCACTTTTTAATGAAATTTATAATCGATCCTTTGAAGGAAAGAGAGCATAAATTATGATTAACATTGATTATAGTGAGATTATTTATAATATAAAATAATTTATGCGATAGAATATGTAGCCATGAAAACCACAATATCATGGGAGATGGAGTTGAAACCAGCATAATGAAACTAAATCAGTTATCTAAGGAAATAAATTATACCATTAACTATATATAGAATCACAATTCACTAAGGAAGAAACTACTTGTATTGAAATACTTCTTGTGAAAATGATAAATCACATTTATTGCACCCTCTAATCCATATATCTCAGAAAAATAGATCAAAATAATAGAAAATTTATATTTTTTACTCAATTGTTATGAGAAAACCAATGTATCTTTTTTAGTGTATCACATAGTGGTTGGTTGTGCCCAAATTTACCCTACGGGTAAAAGCGATCGATGTAGTACATGTAGGGGTCGAGTCCACAGGGACCGAATAAGTAACCTTGAGACGCTATGAGTTGGTGAAGGATGAACTATGAAGTATCCAACTTTGGTTTTGATTTTTGATGGTTTAAATTACACTGAGACACCTATGTGAATTCAATTTAATGAAAATGGGTTGATCTAGGATTATGCTCGGGGTGGATTGAATGAATTTTACTTCTTTAAACAATTTTGGTTTTATTAATTTTGATGAATCCATTCTTCAAAAATAACACTACCTTCATCATTTTCTGGTTTGGTGCTTACTAAACAGAATTACTAATCCCCTATACACTTAGAGAACCAAATTCATGATCTGTCCGAGGAATATGGTCATTTAGTAATTGAATTTATTTTGCTCAAACACAGTAAAGATGAAGAGTAGAAATAACTGAAGAATGGATGTCTTAAATTAATTATCCATTTAACAACAATTCGTTCATAAAATAACATTCAATCCAGCCTTTGCATCCTCCTAAGATCAACCCATTAAGGGTTTATCCCTCCATTGATGGTATACTCTCAATGGTGGGTTGAAGATGGATAACAAGAATTGGATTGAAGAAATTAAAACCGCGGAAATAACGAGCACTCCTCCGTGTGTGTGAATGAAATTCACACCTATGTGTGAACTAATTCACAACAACACAGAGATATCACTGTGCTTTGTGATTATAAAGTTTTAATAAATGAAATTGAAATTATATAAGAGAAGAAGTTGATTAAGAACATAAAGATACAAAAAAAAACTTACATGGAAATGGAAAACATTACAAAGGAAATTTGGAAGCAAAACATTACAATGAAACAAAGCATCCAAGATGATAAGAAAATTTTCCACCCCCATTACCTTCACCACCAGCTCCTTATATAGGCATATTAGGAGCCTTAGGTACATCCCCAAACAATTAATATAGACAAATGGAGGGTGAATAATCAAAAGGAAATTGATGTTTTGAATTTGACCCGGAAAACTGTCCAGATTCGTCCACCACATTGACGTATGAATTAGAAATTGAAGAAGGCCGAATCCGGAAGGGATTTAGGAGAGAAATATCTTCATCCATCTGTCCTCTATGAGATGTAAATATTTCAGGAAATTTCGCTCAGCCATTTGGAATTTATAGTCGAAATGGTGGGACGGATTTTTGAGCATTAATGTCATGTACACCATTTAAATTTCAACTTCAGATCCATTTATCATCATGATAACTTCAGAATTAGCTCTAGACACAGTTGAATAAAATGATCCTCATATTTTTATCTTTCTACTGTATACATTTGAGCTTCATTGGGATTGGTTTCTGGGCCCCACATTTGTTTGATGGGCCTTAGGCCCATTATGCTTTTTCCAGCATATTTCTGCCTTCAGGCACAAAATTCTCCATCTTCCTTTGGGATTCATCCATCGGACCTAAAAGATAAAATGTTCCAAAAAAAGTGATCAATAATATCCCAAAATTTAAAATTAAAATTATGAATATTGTAATTTCCACAAGAAAATTATTGAGTGGGCCCAAATTGACATTTTAAGCATGAATTGCATAATGATGGGAAATGAAGTTCAATTTCTGAATTGGACTAAAATTGATGTTTATGAACTTTTAAATACATTAATATTAATATCTTAACAATGAATATTAGCCACTTTCAGTGACTAATCACACCCCCAACTTGAGTTTTTCTAGTCCCAAGCAAAATAAATTACAAATATGAAATTCAAATCCCCTTTTCCAAAAACATTTAAATACACATTACTCACCCAAATATCTAATACCAAAAAAAAAATATGAAAACCCATCAAAATCATTTAAAACAAGCTAGGTCCATAAGCATATCCCAGGCCCAAGCCCATTCCTTTGTTCAAATTAATCGTCACATTTCATCCAATTCCAATTAAGCATGATAAAGTGTTGTGCATCATAAAAGACATGGGGCCCATTTTATTGTTCAATGGGAAAAAATGTAAGCGCTAGGTGGGAATGAAATTAAACCTTAAGATGAGTATCCATTTTTTTATCCACAATAGATATGAAATGAATAACTCTCGGCAAGACAACTATGGATTCACGATCCCCAAGTGTCGGACGCCATGCATTTTGTCAATTTCATGCTCTACAATAGAGATATAAAGCCTAACTCTGGGCAAGACAACTATAGAGTCACGATCCCCAAGTGCCGAACACCACTCATTTGGACAAAACATTTCTCTATGTGGTCATTATTATTTTTTTCAATTTTTTTTTGTTTTTTTTTGGATTCTCAAATTAAACTAAAAGTGACCCTAGAACCCTATGCTATAATGAAAGGGACCCAAGAACTCAAATTTACACCCACAATCCAAAAGACGTGCATTGTGGCATTTTTATTAAGAGGATGAAAATGTAAACTTTGAAAAATCACATCGGACAACCGCACTTTCCAAAAACTATGCTCATGAACTTAAACTTACATTAAAATCAGAATCAAGGCATGCAAAATTTATTTGATATCCAATTTTAGAGTTTGCAATGTTTCTTTATCATGTTCATGGTTAATGGAATTTTCTTTTCATGCATGTTCTTATTCAAAATAAAAATCATTTTTTATCCCCCCCCCCCCAACTTAGAATAACACTGTCCCCATTGTTTAATGAAAAAAAAGTTAGAAGGGGGTAGGAGAGGAGTTCAATGAATAAATTTAAAATGAAAATCATGGAATGAATTCACCTGGTGGTTGATGATGATAGCGCATGCCATAGTCTCCCTTCAATCCTAGATTTGAGTCTCAACGGCTTGGATGGTGGTGAATGGATTTTCCTTATGGATTTCAACATGTCCTTTTTTTAACCTATAAAAAAAATAAAACAAAACAAAATAAACTGATGATACATTGTCTTCTTTATATTTTCTGGGTAAGGTATTACTCAGAGATCACGCCACGTGACACAGATGAATATGGCGCTCCCCTTTCATACCCATCCTTACTCATAAAAGAAGAACAGGTCAAAAGCTTATGGTAATTTATTATATGAAAAATAAAATGATTCAAAATGATTAGAAAACATGAAAACCATGGGTTGCCTCCCATGCAGCGCTTTTGTTTAACGTCGTTAGCTCAACTTGAACCCCCCAACTTATCCAATTCCAACTTTAAAAATTTTAATTAACCCATCTTTCTCCACTTCAACAAGATTGAGATTGATTATTTGTTTGAAATATGTTTCATGTGAAATCCCATGGTCAATAATGAGTGTGGAAGTCCAAGGAAATTTGGTAATGGTTGATTCTGTTGAATTTCTAGTCATTCCTAATACATCAATGACCATTCCAAAATTATTGGTTTCTTGAGAATAATGAACTAAAAATACAAGGTTTTTCTTATCTCCTATAGTGGGATTCTTGAGTTCAGAAGAAAGTAAAATAATTTTGAGCTCGGGTTCATTGAAATTTCCTAAAGAAGATTGACAAATTAAATCAAAATCAGTTTCTTCTCCAAAAAATTTAGAAATAATTGGTTCATTTTGAAAACAAGATTCATCCTGAAAATTGTCCAGTTGAATATCAGAAGTATGTATGGGATCAATGTTTGGTATTTCTCCCAATTTTTCAGTGATTGGTGGTCCTAAAAATTCACTAATGGAGCCATGTTTAGGAAACTCAATCCATGATGTCATGTTATTATCTTTTGAATTCAAAAAATCAGTTTCCTCTTGATTTAAGCACCCATCAACAATTCCTTGAATATCTTCAACTATCCAAAATTCAATGGTTGGTTCTTCAATAAATTCTTGTGAGGTTTGTGGGAGACAAGATTCTTTTATTAGTAATGAGGAAGAGACAACTTGAGTGGGAATGGGTTCCACAACCATTTCAATGCTTTGTAGTTCTACTCTTAAAGATGAAACCTCTGAATTCATTTTATCCATTTTTTCACACAATTGTTCAAGAATTTTTTCAGAATTAGGATTTATAGATTTTTGGACATCATGAACTTCATTATGTTTGATCTCTTCAATCATCCTCGAGAGGTATGGAAATTGATCCTTTAAACAATCAGCATCCCATTGATTGTACATCGCATCTAGTGTGGTGTACTCAATCCTGGTTTGGTCAATGAAATTTTCTATGTGAGGTGATTCAAAATATTGATTTTCCAGTTGATTATAGCCTTGGTATATTAATGGGTAATGTTGAAGATAATCCATTGGAGTTGATTGAAAGTTGTTTTTTGGATTCATTGGACACGCAGAAATAGAAAGGGGAATAGAGAAGAGAAATTAGGGTGAGAATAGAGAATTTGGGGTGAGAAAAGAAGATGAGTGTCTAAGGTACTTACTTGGGTCCCCGGCAACGGCGCCAAAATTTGGTTGCGCCCAAATTTACTCTACGGGTAAAAGCAATCGATGTAGTACATGTAGGGGTCGAGCCCACAGGGACCGAAGAAGTAACCTTGAGACGCTATGAGTTGGTGAAGGATGGGCTATGAAGTAGCCAACTTTGGTTTTGATTTTGGATGGTTTAAATAACACTAAGACACCTATGTGAATTCAATTTAATGAAAATGGGTTGATCTAGGATTATGCTCGGGGTGGATTGAATGAATTTTACTTCTTTAAACAATTTTGGTTTTATTAATTCTTGATGAATCCATTCTTCAAAAATAACACTACCTTCATCATTTT
Organism: Viscum album; assembly: GCA_963277665.1. NCBI lineage: Eukaryota > Viridiplantae > Streptophyta > Magnoliopsida > Santalales > Viscaceae > Viscum > Viscum album. Next base: position 820,162,363 of record OY728121.1, read on the forward strand.
CTGGTTTGGTGCTTACTAAACACAATTACTAATCCCCTATACACTTAGAGAACCAAATTCATGATCTCTCCGAGGTATATGGTCATTTAGTAATTGAATTTATTTTTCTCAAACACAGTAAAGATGAAGAGTAGAAATAACTGAAGAATGGATGTCTTAAATTAATTATCCATTTAACAACAATTCGTTCATAAAATAACATTCAATCCAGCCTTTGCATCCTCCTAAGATCAACCCATTAAGGGTTTATCCCTCCATTGATGGTATACTCACAATGGTGGGCGGAAGATGGCTAACAAGAATTGGATTGAATAAATTAAAACCGCAGAAATAACGAGCACTCCTCCGTGTGTGTGAATGAAATTCACACCTATGTGTGAACTAATTCACAACAACACAGATATATCACTGTGCTTTGTGATTATTAAGTTTTAATAAATGAAATGGAAAATATATAAGAGAAGAAGTTGATTAAGAACATAAAGATACAAAAAAAACTTACATGGAAATGGAAAACATTACAAAGGAAATTTGGAAGGAAAACATTACAATGAAACAAAGCATCCAAGATGATAAGAAAATTTTCCACGCCCATTACATTCACCACCAGCTCCTTATATAGGCATATTAGGAGCCTTAGGTACATCCCCCAACAATTAATTCACCCCCCAACAATTAATAGAGACAAATGGAGGGTGAATAATCAAACGGAAATTGATGTTTTGAATTTGACCCGGAAAACTGTCCAGATTCGTCTACCATATTGACGTGTGAATTCGAAATTGAAGAATGCCAAATCCGGAGGGGCTTTAGAAGAGAAATATCTTCATCCATCTTTCCTCTATGAGATGTACAACTTTCAGGAAATTTAGCTCAGCCGTTTGGATGTTATAGTCGAAATGGTGGGACGGATTTTTGATCATTAATGTCATGTCCACCATTTAAATATCAACTTCAGATCCATTTATCATCATGATAACTTCAGAATTAGCTCCAACCACAGTTGAATAAAATGATCATAATATTTGTATCTTTCTACTGTATAAATTTGAGCATCATTGGGCTTGGTGTCTGGGCCCCACATTTGTTTGATGGGCCTTAGGCCCATTATGCTTTTTCCAGCATATTTCTGCCTTCAGGCGCAAAATTCTCCATCTTCCTTTGGGATTCATCCATCGGACCTAAAAGATAAAATGTTCCAAACAAAGTGATAAATCATATCCCAAAATTTCAAATTAAAATGATGAATATTTTAATTTCAAAAAGCAAATTATTGAGTGGGAAAAATTGACATTTTAAGCATGAATTGCACAATGATGGGAAATGAAGTTCAATTTCTGAATTGGACTAAAATTGATGTTTATGAACTTTTAAATACATTAATATTAAGATCTTAACAATGAATATTAGCCACTTTCAGTGACTAATTAGTGGTACAAGCTGGACAGTGAGGGAATTAAATAAAAAACACATAAATAGAGTTTTAAGAGGATGTTATGGAGTGGTAATACATAAAATAATTCTTTTCAATAAGTAATAATAACATACCCTTTTAAAAAAATTGAAACTGAATTCCATGAGATGAATAAATAAGAATTAATTTGATGGAAATTATTTGATAAACTTTTAAATAATTTCATGATAAACATAAAAAGTTATCATTGAGCGTTCGAATACACAATTGTCTCATATATATAATTATAAATATAGAAGTATAAGGACCATTTTATTTAAATAAGTTTGAAAAATAGAGGGTAATATGTTATAGTTACCCATGTGTGAAAAGAACGAGAAGAAACATTATTGAAGTTTTATGCAAGGAAGTGGAAAGTGTTAAATGTGTGGAAAGGATGGGAATATAACTTGAAAATATCAGGAATATTTAAATCCTTATCATCTAAATTCAAATGATAATGGAAACATAGTGAATGTTCATCAAAAACTGAAATTATTCATGTGTAGAGAGTATGTGAACTTCTCTAAAAATTTTCTCAAAAAGAAGATGTTTTAGGGAGACCACCATCAACCCCATTAGGAAAAGGGAGAAAGGTTTTTCTATTAAAATCTGTATGAATGATGTTGAAGCTGAAAATGATGTTGTGGTAGGTACAATCATTTTTATATCAATGAAAAAATATAAGATGTTTGATTCTGGTTTTACACATTCTATTATTTCATTAAATTTTATATAAATAATTGTATAGAAACCTAAACTACAATATGTAGGGTTATTAGTTAAGAATACTAGAGGGTCAATTCAAACTTCCATTTTATATGGATATTCCCTTATTATTATTTTTATTATAATCTATTCTATACCCTGGTGGTCATTCAAATGGGGGAATTTTCCATAATACAACTGATTAATTACATCTCAAATTATAATTCCTAGATCAACTCGAGATGTAAGGAAATTTCTGATGTTTGTAAGAAAAAACATATATTTTTTTAAAATATAGATATCCTAAGAAGATTTTTTCCATCAATCATATCTTATATAAATAATTATGAGAATTTTTGGGGGAATATAAGAAATAAATTTAATTTACAAAGAATAAAGATGAATCCATTGTCCAGGAATAAATATTCATATTTATTGAAGAATTATCTTGACTGCCCATAGAAATAGATTTAGAATCCTCATTTGAACAAAGACTTGGATCCCAACCTATATCAAATACCACATACGTAATTCAATTTTTAGATTTATTATATTTTAAGAACAAACTAATAGATCTTTAAGAGAAATGTTTTATTCAACCTTGTGTGCCTCCTTTGAGAGGATATGTTCTCTTTGGGAAGTATAAGTATGGATCAATGTGGCTATGAATTGTTTATACATGAATTAATATGATAATAGTTAATAAGAACACAACATTATAAGGATTGAAAATTTATTTTATGAGCTTCATGGGGCATGGTTAATTTTCATGATTGACCTTTGATCATGCTATAAAAAATTTAGTTTGATGAAATAAGATATCTTAAAGCCTAATTTATGAACAAGATATAGATGTTACGAGTGTGTTTCTATGCCCTTTTTCTTGACTAATTCTCCAAATATATTTAACTATTTGATGAATATAATATTCCGGGACTACCTCAATAAATATTTTGTTGTCTTTACTGATGGAATCACTATATATTACAAAACTTATTAGGAATATGGGGATTAATTATCGTAAATATTACAGGCTCTAAAAAAGGGATTATTTTTGGTAAATTCATAAAATATGGGGTTTGGTTACAATATGTATCATAATTGGGAAACATTGAAACTTTTGAAAGAATCATAATTTTTCCAGTTAAGACAAGGTATGTAGAAGAGTGTACCTATCTTTCAACAATGACTAAGATTAATATTTTCATTAGCCTAGAAGGAAAAAATATATGGTTTGTTAAAAAAATTCATAAACTTACGATAAAATAACCATGTCAATATGAAAGGGATTTATGTTTATCTACCAAAATGAGTATTCAAAAACATTCCACAAATATAATGATAGGTTGGTTAGTACACTAATGCTAACATTACCCTCTAATGGATGAGGATTTTTTGTACATAATGATGCATCACGGAAAGGATATGGATGTGTAATATTGAATAATGAATAGATGATGTCCTATGTATCTCAATATTTGATACCTTGTGAGTATAGTAATCTTACCCACAAGATGGATTTATCAATAACTATGTTTTCTTAATATTATGGGGACAAAATCTTTATAGTGAGAAGTGTGATTTTATAAATAGGCTGAAAATTATAAATTACATATTGATAGAATGGGATTGAATATGAGAAAAAGAATATCATTGGAGATTCATATGGACTATCACAAACCAACATGATCTATCCCACCTTCAGATATACGCGAGAGCCTATGATAATGTCCAAAGGGGATTCCCATTCCCTATGGGCTAGCAAAAGTGCGTAAGAGTCAAGAAATCACCACTTGGGATTGATTTTTAAAAATAAATAATTAGAAAAACAACAAAATAAAATAAATTAAAATCCATCATGAACCATATATATATCATACATGCACACCATTTAGAAAATAAAAAATTGAAAAATGAATATCAAAACAATGAAATGTGGTAGAAAACCATGTGAAAAGAAAACCTCCCCATCCTCTAAATCCCTATCTTTTAAGGAAAATAAACCCCTCAAATGGATTTTCTTCTAACACATACAATTATGGACACCCTCTTTCTATATAATGATGTTAAATCTTAATTTTATGATGTAATAAAAATAATAAAATAAAACCAATGTAAAAAAAATAATTTTCATATCGTGACTATATGAGTCACCACCATACAGAAAAAGCCTCATGCCCCACAGAAAACAATAGATAGACTGAATCCTAAAACTGAAATATGATATAGATATTGGCATGAGCATTGAAATAATTAGTAGTGATGATAAAAGAGAAACCATGACCAATGACTTACCTATAAAGATATAAGCATTTCACAAAAGTTTGAAAATATAAATAAAAAAATTAATGTTTTTTATTTCCTTGTAAAATAAGAAGTCGGAGAAATATTAAAAAAACCATTTAATTTTTTAATTTCCTTAAATATTTTTGAAATAATGATATAATTTCCAATATACCATGTAAAAGAAGGAATGATTTGGTAATGTAATATTCATAGTAAAAGCATAAAAGTAATGATCTTTTCATGAGGCTCCTCAAAATATAGTGATGAACATTTTATTTATTTTGGACAAGAAAATGAAACAAATAAAAATATAATATAAAAATAGTACCATAGAAATTGTATTAAATGAGATAATTCATCGTGTGTAATCCCTACTGTAAATAGGTTATTGGTGTTCTTGGTACATTATATCTTAGTGACCAAAATTATAATAATCTATTATAATGAATGATATATTGGAGGGGATTCACCCAAGGTCTGATGATAATAGTCATGTCACATTTTTTAGTTAGTGTTGTATTGTAATCCTGATAGTGAGACCATGATGAGGCCCTCCTGTCTCACCTATCTTCTTGTCTGAGCCTTCTAACCTAGGTACCTAAGATTACCATGTTCCATTCTAATAACTTGAATATATAAGGGAGTTATAGTTATAAAACCATGTTTAATTAATACAAGAAAGAATATAATGAATAAAAAACCTCAACCCTTGAATTACCAATACATATACCATTTTATTAATAACACTTCCACATGAAAAAGTTTCAAATTGTATTTCAACATCAACTATAGAAATCTGGCTTCCATTGGAGCGAGCATACCTTTCTGAAAGTATTTGGGAAGTTATAAACAAACCTTGTCTTTTTAGGAATATATTTTGATAATTTGTAAAACGTCATTCATTCAATTACTTTCACATTCCAAATCATATGTCACACTTTTAAACATATAAACAATGATATATATGTATAAATACCCCTATCTCAATTCACATAATCCCAACTCCATGTGATAATTTTTGAAAAGCGAGAACTTATATATATTTATATATATCCATATATGTATATGTATATAAATTACATTTGACATATCAATGAGATTTGAATCTCTTAAAATATCATTAAGAAACTGATTTGTTCCATTGAACCTTCATAAAAATCGATCAAAGATGAAAACATCTTTGGGAATTTACATTTTACATATTAGAATCCGTTGAAAATTTTAAAAATCACTAATAATGTTAAATATTTATAAAAGACATAAAATCATGATTTTATGAAAGAAATCCATGTCGCAAATAAGAAAAATGTGAGAAAATTATGAATCAATCCCATCCTATTTTTCAAAAAACAATTCCAAAATTTATATACTTAATAATTATTATTTTAAACAATGATATAATAATTTATTTAAATTCAAAGTCTTATACATAGTGTGGAATATATTAAAAAGGTTGAATAATTTCATGTAAGGTTTGAGAGTATTCGTCTTCGATAAACGCCTCACGAATGACCACCAATCAACCATCAAAAGACCCTAGGGACCTTGAATCAAACCAAAAAACCCAAATCGAGCTAGGGTTTTCCCTAGGTCACACAATATATAATAGAGGAAAAGAAACAAGGTGAAATTAAGAGAGGATGGAAGAGGATAAGATGAAATGATAACATTGGATGATTGAATTAAGAAACCTTGGAGAAATCAACACAAAATCTTAGGGAGGGTGGGGGAGTGGAATGGTTGGGATCCATCAGGTGGAATCGAGTGTGAGGATGTGGAGTAGGAGGAAATAACCCACTAAGGATTTTATGTTCTTAAGGTTAGAATTCGAATTTCAAAATATTTAACCCATCGGAAACTGTAAATGGTTTGGCCACATAGTTGGCCAAAATATGAGCCAACCATGAAACATAATAGAACTCTTAGAAACCTTTCACGAGTAAGATGAATGGTTTGGGAAACCCTAAACCAACCATTTTGTCAGATCTTCAAATCATATAGACACACTCATACAAATTGTGCATATTTTCTACTCATTGTGTGCTAACTATGTGCCTACGTAGAAAATAAAAAATATTTAAAATTTTAAATGGGTTCTACAAAAAATATATACACAATTTTAAAAATAAAAAAATAATTAATTAATAATTAATAAATTAAATGTAGGTTAATCTAATAATCCCCACCATTACACTTTCTTTCCCCATAAAGTCTAAATAAAATTTCTTGATAAAAACAAATGCAAGGATTGGCTAGTACCCAAGACGAATCCCTACAACCCAATACCAATAAACCAAAGGACACTATCCATTCAAAACCAGATACTCTAAAGTAACCAAAGAGGATGAAATATCATCCCCAAAAATTGTAGAAACATACATGTATATAGACAATGAGATGAAATAACTCAATTCATCAAATGGAAGAATCAACAGAAAGATAGAGAGACTAAAATTTCTTAACAGAACCTCAAAATAATGAACACCCAGAACCCTAATATTGAGTTCACCAATTTAATTCATCATGGATTTATTGGGATCTCCATGATAAAAAATCACATGAACCATGTTTTTTTGCAACCAAATTTCATTGATCAGGTTAGGGTTGGAAAAGAACCAAGAATTACCCAAATAAGAAAGCTTTTAAACCAGGATGACCACATGATCCTTTAATGGTAATCTACCCACAATGTTATTAATTTTTTCAAACCTTGATTTTCCCACCTGTAAAAATGTAAGAACCAAACTCTTAAATCAGGTAATTACCCTATTAATTTGGTTCTAACTCTATTTTATAGACCTAATGTAGATCCTTAATGAGTTAACAACATTCTCAGGGGTGTTTGGGGCTTGATCGGTGCCTAGAACCCAAATATTTGGGAGAGAAAGGCCCATAACATAGTTTGAATAAAACCTATAGGGTAGGCCACATGGATAGTCAAAACCATGTGAAGCTATATAGTGAAACACAGGAGGGCACATGGTTTTCCCAAACCATGTGCATTGGGAAGAACGACCTTGGTAAAGTAATGTAATATTTATAAGAGGTGTTTCACATGGTTTTTACATGGTATCCCTTATTGTGCTGCCTAACCATGTAGTATTAACCTTTATACTACTTCCCATGCATAGTTTGTGCCGGGTTTGGATAACCATGCGGCCAAACCATGCGACGACCATTTTGGGTGAATTTATGATTTTTTACATAAATTATCATTTAAATAAATAGATTATTACTATTTTTATTTCTAGTAGATAATAGTGGGTATTTTATATATTTTGAGCCCTTTTGAAGCCTCATATATGAATTAATCTTGAGCATCATTCAAGATTTTGAATCGATCAGCATTCAACTCGTTGAATTTACATTGGTACATTCTCAATTAGTTTTTTATATTTTTTCATTTTACTTCCTATCAATGATTCTATTTAGATGAAGTCTCATATGGCCTATTTTTAGGTCATTTATCTACTCTTAATTTCTATACTAATCTATTCCAAAGTGTTGGATGATATTGGATGAGGTGAGTCAAATGAGTATGAGGTTGGTGTTCTATAACTCATCCCTCAAGAGTCATCATTTTATAAATTTCCATGTGGGTGTGCTGATTACATCGGGAACTATTTTCTTAATTTATATGAAATTATTATATTATATAAAACCATATTCTTAGAACCACATTATAAATGTCCTCCATCATAGGTGGGTACGTCCACCACCCCATGTAGCTTGTTTTCCATTTTATGCTTTTAGTAGCCCATTGTGTTGATTTGAGACAATGTCCGAGTGTGATTTAGTTTGAACATGCTAATGGTAGGTCTACCTTAATTAATTGACTTTTTAATTATGAATTTATTATGTCAATTACTATGTATGCTAATCAATTGAGCAGCTAAAGTTAAGTGCTTCAATTTATATAATCAATTTAAAATTCAAATGGAAATTATATGTTTTATATATGACTTGTATTAGTTGTTTATAAATGAATTATTAGTTTAATGTTCATAGATCCCCTTTCCTTGAATAATAAAAGGTATCATAATGAACCATATTAAATGATTATGATATAAAATATTTAGTTAAATGGTTTCCTGCTTGGTTATCCTAGTCACTCTAATGAAAGTAAATGGCTCAAACCATGATTATTAAAATGGTATGACCATTACATGGTTTAATTAAATAAATGAAAAAATTATATGGTTCCTAATTACCTATGGACCTTCAAATTACTATAGGAATTGTAAGACTAAATTTATATTTTGGATTCTTGAGGGAATTCCTTTAGAACTCATGGATTCCACTCCAATTCAATGATGCAAGTTTCCTTAGTTGAGGTCCACCATAGAACATGATCCTCGTCTATTAGTGTATTCCTAGTATGACACCATAGGATCCCTACAAAATTACAAGAATCCTTTGATAGACTGCTGAGATCCATCATGGCATCTATGGATGTGGGGTTCCTTGGTTACACCCATGGCCTTAACCATATCTTATCTATTTTTCCTTTGATGTACTCATTGAACATGGTAATATTAATTATAATATAATTCCTTGGATTAAGCTCCTTGGATTAAACTATTACCCTATAGCTAGGCTATAGTTACTATTTAGTTGGAATCCCTTGAGGACTTCTTTGCCTTGGTTAATACTGTGGAACCCCTTTAATTATTAATATCAATACAGTTTTCCTTGTTACTTCATGGAACCATCACAATTACAATCATGATGTGACGTCACTGCTGGATATGACATGCATGACATAAATATATAAAATAGAAATTACTTAATTAATTAATGGATAGATACATGTTAAGACACCAACCAAGGGATGAAGTATGTACAAGGGTATTTACATTACTATAATGCATTAATTTTATATATTCTTTATTGAAAACCACACCATTTATATTAAATTAAAAAAATGATATAGATTCTATTGGTTGTGTCCTAGTGAGATTTTGTCATACACCATATCTGGGTTTCATTGGTACCTGAGTAGACTACATGTATGCATGTGTTGACAATGGAAGGTGACTAGATTCAGACACCTAATTGCTTAATTGCATAGTATGGTGATGGATTCAGATGATTGTGATGGAGCATTGAATGTTGGGGATATTTTATTGATGCCTTTTTTATAATATTATATAAAACTTGTTGTATGATTATCGTAATCCATGTTTTATAGATTTATAGATATATGACATATCATCATCAATCTTTGAATATTTTTTTCTGGTTTATTATTTATGTATGCTTCTACTCTATTATCATCTTTTTATATTTCTTCCACTTATTATCTTATATTATATTATATTCATCCTCTATGCTACACTTTGGTAATGAGGGTGTAGTCTCCACACAGACACACCATAGGACCTCACTGGTAGTCGATATCCTCTAGCATTCAGGGAGATGCCCTTGAGGCCATGTGGACATCCAGGCTTGGGGAACCATCATTGGAATTTGGGTCCAGAATTACAAGAAGTGGTATTAGATAAATTTTGTTATTTATTTATTATTTGGATAAAAGACATTGGATAATATGAACCCTTTGAACATTGTCATAACCCGTGCTTTGGAATCGTGAACCCAAGTTCGAGGTAAATGTTGAGTCCCCTGAATTATAATTTTTATTCTTCTTTTTCCAATTATAGTTGATATAATTTCACCATTCGATGATTCACATGCTACAAGGTGTTACTGAAATTATTCAAATTGATGATTTTATTAATCTTTGGTCCGATTATTAGAGGGTAATGGGCATTGTTACATGAATCATTTTGAGAACCTAGAACTCAAATACCATGCATATTTCTATACTATATAGGTGTATTTAACTATTTTCATTACATTATATGCCTATGATTTTTGAGTGAGACTTATCTATATAGATATATGTGTAAAACTATTTACTATTATTTATTATTAGTTTAAATTCACGATGTGTTGTGGGACCTCGTGGGGTGGAATTGATAATTTGCTAAGATGAGACATTTGATTAAAATTATGTGGGAGCTGATTTCAATGATAAGGTGTATAGGCCATAATTCACTAGGAATGGTGATCCATTTTATGTGAACCGTGACATGTGAAAATGAGAAAATGTAAATTACAAAAGAGAATCTTAACATAAAATTAAGGAAATAATTTCCATTAAATTATAAAGTAATTTATTGTTTACCCTTCATCTACCGTAACCCCTATAATTTATACTAGAGGAGTTTCCAATATCTGGACTTCAAATAGTGTATTTGGTTTAGTATACCCTGTGCTGTGATCCGTTTTATTACGTTAATATTCTTGTAGTATTACTTCCTATCCACTTATGAATCATTAAGAGGTTTTTCTATGGCATTTGAAGACCAATGCAACCACAACATCCTCATTCCATTCACTAGAAGGGTCGCAACATCCATGCTCCAGACAAGTGGGCTATGAGTCTCCAATCTTAGCACCAAGAGTACCACTTGGGGAACCACCTAATATACTAGACATGGCCAGTAATTTCCATGTTTGTGATTTTTTCCTACATTTGATGAAGTCCATGTGTGGTGCTCCATGACGTCAACCTATGAGGGATGATATGGCCAATGAGTTCGAGCAGTAGCATCCTCATAAATTCTTATGGTATTGTTGTCCACATAATGATGTGTCTTGGGTAGTGGATACATTGCAATATTTGATCATATAGTGATTTATCTAGTGTGAAGGATCAACCATTCTACGTATATGCTTCATGATTTGTCCAACTGTTGGCTGGATGTAGTTACCCAGGCTGATCTCTATCAAGGCATGGTATGGGATGATTTATAGACTACCTTCTATAATCAGATATTTCCTCAAACACTGAGATATGATAGAACTAGGGAGTTCATGCATCATGAGGAGGGTTCTATGTTAGCTTCAAGGTATTCAATGATTTTCATTGAGTTAATTATCTTTTCACCTCTTCTTTTTGGTGAGGAGATTTCACATGCTTGATGATTCAAGGATGGGATTGTGTATTCCATCCGTACTCAGGTTATTATATTTCACCCACAAGTATTTTATTAAATAGATAATCAGGATCTTATCACTGAGCACAAACTAAGGGACGATGGTAATACATAGAATAGAGGACTGGTGCCACAATAGGAAAGTAGTTATTCCAACAGTATGAAAAGTTCCCTCATGGTTACTCATCAGGGCAGTGGTTAAAAGAGTACACATATTGGTATCTTCGTGGTGTCCCATAATTGGGGATGATAGGGGAACCGGAAGCCTAAGAGTGATAGAGGCCCTTTGTAGTAGGTGTATTATGGATGTATAGGACATCTTTAGTGATTCAGTTGGACCTTTCCATTATCTCTACTTAGAAGAGGTTCTGCATAAGCTCCACCATTGGGGACATGTTCTATTACATCGTGTCTGGTGTAGAGTTGGAGTCGAACTAGAAGGAATAGCTGGGGAGGTGGTCGTGGCTAGGGTATATGTAACATTCTTGTTCTAGAAGCCACCCAGAGGCACCCCGTACAGGGTTGGACAAATGGCCTCAAATGCTTTTCCCCAAATACCAGAGGCTGCTGACTAGCTACAAGGGCCTAGGGTGTGGTAGTGGGTAAACTATGCCCCCACTGGCAGAGTAACAGAGAAGAAGTAAACAAATATACAATATCAGAAATAGTATAAATTCCAAACAACAGTAAACAGTGGAAGAATGATAAAGAAAAAAATTGAGCACATATATAAATTATGCATGAAACATATATCTAGGAATGCATCCAAACAAACCCCAACACTGTAATACAATAATAGTAAACCAAAGTACAAAAGAAAATAGATAAAAAACTCATCCGCATCACAATCCTTAGTTTGGTCCCACGCTCTCTATATCCAAAGAAGTCAAGTACCTGAAGTAGAAGGGCACTTTCCCTAATCTATATCTGCAACAATATAATCCGTTTGGGCCTAAAATCATGACCCAAACAGGGTGTGAGACTAATCCCAATTGGAAACAACGAAAATATCTGATCCTAACAGTTAGTGAAAATATATGACAGACAATAAGTAAAAGAGCAGTAAACAAGGAATTTCTCATCAATAAACAATTCCAAAATTTCAACGCATTCAATTCCACATATCATGTAAATAGATAATCAAAGCATTTAACCCTCTGGGAAGTACACACAACCTATCCCCTCTTGTTCAGGTATAAGGATATACAAAGACTCTATGAGGATGCACTCACAATCAATTCCCCTTATACTAAAAAGTGATTAAAAAATATCTGATAAAGCTCACATGGTCAATTCCTATTATAGTCAAAATTGATTAGAGACTCTCTAAGGAGGATCACATGGTCAATTCCAATTATAGTCTACTACCCCATGTTCTCATGGACATGTGTAACTCAAAAAATCATTACAACGAAAGATGGAAAAAGTAAACCACAAGAACTACTTGACTAAGTAGTCTACAACATATCAAGCATGTCAGACAAAAATATTCACTCCATCCTACAGTACTAGGCATGGAAAAATATCAAAGAAGCCTAATATGCTAAACAGACCAAATGGTCATAAACAGAACATGCATGGGAAAACACATCCAAAGCATAGAAATCAACCCTATTCACATCCAATTAACCTCTACTGAAGTATACCATCATAGAAGGCAAATAACATGGTTAAAAATGTAAACACACAATACCGCATTCAAGGGTATTGGACAAAATTGCACAAATAAATCAAGTACATTTAACACAAAGGCACAAACCACCTACCTAGGTGTTGGGGAATCGATATATGTGAACCTAAAGCATAAAATCACCCAAGAAAACCATAGATCTATAGAAATGTCTAAAACGTTCAACGGAGAACAACTTTTATAAGAGGAAGAATCAAGAATCGAAGCTCTAGTAGAAGGAAGAGATTACTAAGGAAATCCCAATGAAAATGACAGTGGTCAAATCAATGAACCAGTCCTCAATCAGGGGTTCGGGGAAGGATCGTAGCCATACAGTCGCTCTCAGACGAACTAGGTCGAGAAGAAGGATATTCTGTCTGTTAGATGCGACCCTAGTGAATTTAATGAAATAAAAGAAAGTACACAACATGTACTTTACCATACCCAGCCCCACTTTAGGCAGCCTCCTAGTAACCACACATGGATATGTATAGGGCCGCTACATGGCCATCACACGGCTACCGGCAGAAACCGAGTACATAGCATGTACTCATATAGTACACTACGTGTACTTCAAACATTTCCAGAAACTCCTCATTTTCCACAAAACACCAGAAAATAAAACCTGAAAAGAAGATACGGGTTCTTAAAAACATCCCTCCATAAAGGAATTTGTCCCCGAATTTCTTTATCCAGGCTGCGCAGAAAAAGAAACCCCGAACATCTCTGGCCACTGTGATCATACATCGAACTCCCTCTCCCAAGTCTCATCTTGTACTCGCCCGTGCTACCATAGCACCTATACAAATGGAATAGACCAGATATGGAGAAACATTGTACATCGATCATCAATCCGGATAGGATGATCCTTGAATGATGCATCCACCTCAAACTCGACTTCCTCAGGTTGGAAATCATGATACGGGTCTGAGAAGTAGCGAAGAAGCTGAGAAATGTGGAAAACATCGTGCAGAGCTTGATACCTATGAAGTTTCTAAAACTGATAGGCAACCGGCCCAATTCTCACCAACACCTCAAATGACCTGAAGTATCTTAGCGAAAGCATAACATATCTCTTAATCCTCCTCTGTTCCACCCTCAGTGTGAAACGTAGAAAAACCTGATCCCCGAACTCAAAATCCAGAGGTCTTGTCCATTGATCAGCATAAGTCATCTGTCGAGACTGTGTAGTATCCATCCTCTACCGAATCAACTCTAGATGCTCTTTGGTCACCATGAAAAGATGAGGTCCCTTCATAGCCACCTCTCCTACCTGTAGCCATCATAAGGCTGATCAACATGGCCTAGCATAAAATGCCTCATAAGGTTCCAACTGAATAGTCACTTGGAAGCTATTGTTGTAGGAGAACTCCTCAAGAGGTATGTGCTTCTCCCAAGAACCTCCAAAATCTAGAATACATGCTCGAAGCATGCCCTTAAGCACCTGAATCATACGCTTGGATTGGACATCTATCTGAGGGTGGTATTCTGTACTCAAAAGTACTTGTGTACCCAAAGCCTTTGATATCCCCTACCAGACCCGAGAAGTAAAACGTGTATCCCTGTCTAAAATAATGGAGTGTTGAACTCCATTTAGATGTACAATCTCTAGAATGTACAACCTTCGTAGCTCATCAAAACTAAAGGTTTCCTTGATCAGAAATAAGTGAGCATCCTTGGTGATTTTATCAATGACAACCCAAACAATATCATTCCCCGAGGTGACCTCAGCAACCCTGTAACGAAATCCATCATGACATCATTCCACTTCCACTCAGGAATGGGTAACTAATACAAAATCCATATTGGTTTCTAATGCTCCGCCTTCACCTACTGAAAGGTGGAAAACCTCATGAAAAAACCAACAACACCCCGCTTCATACCTGTCCACCAATACTGATAGTGTAGATCACAATACATTTTGGTGACACTAGGATGAACTGCCCAAACTGAGGAATGAAAGTCCCGCATTATCTCCTCATGTACGTCGGCTGGCACCCAGACGCACCCCTGGAAACAGAAGATCTCATCCTTTCCTAGGGTCCATCCAAGAATAGGGTCCTCTCTTGAACCGCTTTCCTATAGGACTAAGCCTTTTGAATCTAATAGCTGCCTTATTCTCACTCGATCAAGAAGAGTGGAGGTAACAACCACAGAAGAAAGAAACATCAACCCCCGTCTGTCAAGAACCTCAAAATGCATCTCAGAGAACAGAGCCATAAGCTGCCACTCACTACTGGCTTACAGAACTGACTGTATCAATGTCCCCCAGCTCAACACATTAGCCACTGTGTTGCCTTTTCCCAGTGTATAGGCACCCTCAAAGCCAAATGTATAAAGGTACTCAACCCACCTTCACTGTCTCAAATTCATATCATGGTGAGTGAAGATGTAATTGAGACTTTTGTGGTTGGTGAAAACCACAAAATTCTCTCCCATAAGATAGTGTCACAAAAAAAATAAAGCATGAACAACAACAACCAAATCTAGATCGTGAGCCAGGTAGTTCTTCTCATGCGGCCTCTACTATCAAGACCCGTACACAACGACTCCTTCTCCCGGCATAAGCACTGCTCCCAACTTGATAACTCATGCATCACAATAAATAGTATAGATATTTCTTGTATCTATAAAGACTAGTATTGGTGATGATGTAAACCTTCATTTCGGCACCTGAAAGGATGACCCACAAGAATCTGTCCACAAGGACATTGCACCCTTCTTAATGAGACCTGTCAGTGGTGCGGCTATGCGTGAGAAGCCCTGTATGAAATGTTTTTCGTATCCATCCAGCCCTAGAAAACCTCACACCTCAATTATTTTCTTAGGCTACGCTCAGGAAACTACAACTATCACTTTCACTAGCTCTACTGATACTCTTGTCTCTAAAATAACATCACCCAAGAAGTGAATATTACCCATGAAAAAGTGACATTTTGAGATCTTAGCATATAATTGATGCTCCCTTAGTGTACTCAAAATGATATCAATATGGGATGCATGTTCGTGTCGAGTGTGATAGTACACCAAGATATCATCCACAAACACAACCACAAAAGAATACAAGTATGGATCGAACACTTGCTTAATCAGTTTCATGAAAACTGCAGGCGCATTCGTGAGACCGAATGACAAAAATACATACTCATATAGACCATACATGCTCCGAAAGGCTGTAGGAGGTATATTACATGGTCTAACATGAAACTGATGGTTACCAGACCTCATGTCAATATTTGAGAACACCCGATCTCCTTGAAGATGATCTATGATATTGTCAATCCTCGGTAATGGATATAAGTTCTTGACTGTCAACAAGTTCATCTTTCATTATTCCACAGAAAGTATGAGGTTAATATCCACCTTCATCACAAAAATGACAGGTGAACCCCAAGGAGAAGTACTAAGTTGGATGAAACCCTTTCCCTGCAAGTCCTCTAGCTGCTTCTTGAGCTCCTAAAACTCTGGTGTAACTATCCTATATGGAGGAATGGACACCGGTGCTACTCCTAGCACAAGATCAAAAGAAAAGTCTTTCTCATGATCTGGAGGAAAACCTAAAATGTCCTCTAGATAGACATCATTGAAAAGATCCACCACTAGAGGAAAGTATATATGTGTAGTCCCTGGGTCATCTAGATATAGACTAGCAATCTGGGCTGTAACTCCTCCCAACCCATGATGCTCGGGTCCTACTCTACTCGCCTAGACATCCCATTCACCCTTGTGAAGAAAAGATCCACCTTATGGTGGTGTAAAACTTACCCTATGAAAATATCAATCGATAACTTCCTAGAAGTGAACTAACTATTCCATTATAATAATGACACCATAGTCAGTCATCTTCAAGACATAAAGGTTCTATAAGAAGTGACACCCACCAACCTCTAGTGGGAACTCCTTGCACTGACTTACACTAGCCTTTCTAGTCCCCAACTCAGTGCCTAACATCAAGATATCAGCAAAACAAATGATACAGATCCCAAGGCACTCCACAATAGAAACAGATAAAAACCTATAAGAATCCCCTATATTGAAAAGAGCCAAAGATAAAATTGAGGAAACCATGATCGTACCTCGAACTGTAGAGGTTCCAAGATCATGCTCATGCTAGGTCTTCTCCACTGAAAAAGTCTATCCTACTCCGCGGCCCAGTGAAACTACTTGACCACTCTGGGTTGATCCACCCTATTGTCACTGGAAACCTGGCGATTGGCTACCAAGACCAGAACCTCCACCTTAGCCTGAATGGCTGAAAGTACTCCAGTTCCCCGACTGAGGAGAAAAGAGTGGTGTTTTTCCTGAATGTGGAGTCATAGAAGAACCCCTATCAGCAGTAGTTGGTGAGATGATCTGATATAATCGCTGAATATTTCCATCTTACAGCACGATCGGAACTCAAATGGTTCTCACGCGAAATGTGGCCTCATAAACCAGCTTTTCTTGCACTGGTAGCACACCACATGGATACTAGAAGATGTCTTTCGCCTCCTTGGATTTACACGCGAAGGCTCCCTATGGTTCATGATACTGTCAGTAGGATGGATACCAACTCCATATATTGAGCCGACCTAGCTCACAACTCTAGAATCCCTCAGATTTCACTCCATGATCAGCACCTGATTTACTATAGAGGATATCGATGTCAACCTGAAGATGTTCACTTGGGATCATATATCCTACCTGAGACTATCCTCAAACTTATAGGAAAGGAACAAATCATCTCCCCCTAGAAAGGGTGTAAAGTTCTATAGCTTGGTGAAGTGAGAAGAATACTCCATAACAGAAAGAGTGCCCTGCTCCAAACTCATGAACTCTCGGGCTCGATCAGCCCTCAAAGTCTTCGGATAGAAGTAATCATAGAAGGTGTGCTGAAAATAATCCTAAGACATATTCTGCTAGCGTCCCGCCTATGATATCACATCACACAACCTCTTGGAAGAGTCTCTAAGCATGTAGGCAGCGAGTTTGACCCTCATCTCTGAAGGAGTTTCCATATTCTCAAAGACCGTCAACCTGGCTTCTAGCCATGACTCTGTAGCCTGGGGTCCTCCATCCCCTAAGAAATTCGGAGGATGTTGCTGCTGAATGTCCCACATCAATTCTTCCATCGA
Organism: Viscum album; assembly: GCA_963277665.1. NCBI lineage: Eukaryota > Viridiplantae > Streptophyta > Magnoliopsida > Santalales > Viscaceae > Viscum > Viscum album. The sequence goes on from OY728121.1 coordinate 820,180,594, forward strand.
TGGGGTAGGAGGTGATGCTCTCTGGAAGGTCTGCAACATCCTTAGTAATCCCTCCCTGAACCGTGCATCAACACCTGTGTCAGGTATAACTACTGGTTCCAAGACTGGCACAACTGGAGGATCTTCCAGCAGTCTTTGATCGGCCATATCCAGTGTCTTATCGCTGCCCTGTAACTAGCATACAACCAGAGGACATCTCAGTGGCATGAATCCCCAATGACTAGTGCAAACCTTAGATCAAGATTAACATGGACTGAAACATATAAGTAAAATAAGGTAACATGAGAAAGAAATCGTTGATGTCTTCAAAAACAAGGATGCACGGCATGTATAAATCCTACACGGTGTGTTCCCTTAAGCCTTTCACATGGGTGCGTACTCCTATATCCATGGGTCGTGTAACACTCCAAACACACAGCCTGTTGTCCAAACACATGACATGTACTTGACTTCTCTTCCCCTTCCCAAGTTTTCAACCTGGAAATGCCACACGGTTCTCGTAGAAGAAGACTACATGGCGTGTTTTTTCCAGACAGTGTGTGTAATAGACGAGCTTCACTGACCCATGTCGTTGGTTACACATCTAGATACTCAGCTCACACTACACGGCATGTTCTAGATGGACACAGCGTGTAGTAAGAAGATTTTTCTGACCCGTGTTGTTAATGACATGGCCAGATACACAACTCACACTACACGGTGTGTTTCAGATGGACACGACGTGTATTTAGAAAAGGCTCAACTGACCTTTGTTGTTAGTGACATGGCAGACGCATGGTCTAATCACAAGGTGTGTATGTCTAGTATAGGGTGTGTCCCACCAAAATTTTTCCCAACCCCCTGTCTCTTCCCACACGGCCAGAGACACGGTTAGAGACTACATGGCATGTACATAGAGCACATGGAGTGTACTTAAGAAAATAGTTTCTTCCCAAACAAAGTAACACATGGACTGTATTGGAAACAACACAGCATGTATTCATGGTGTTTCTTGACAGTAAGCCTCATAAACTTCTCTGAAGCCCCAAAAAACACTAAAACTAACATTAAAGTTCTAAATTCTGATCCATGAGATCCCATACTCCCTGTGAATCAATGCTTGGAATCTCTTACAAGTTATATACAAGAAAAATATGACAATGATCTACCAAATTCCGATCCATGAGGGCCCATAACACCTCAGGAACCAATGTTTGGTGTTCATTCAAACAAAAACATACACAAATGAATACCCTATAAAAAGTAGGTACCTTATCAAGGAATCTATCACAACAACATTCATTTAGAGCACAACATCTATCACAACAACATGAAATTACTAATGCACCCTAATTTTCATGGAAGGAATGTATAACATGTGATTTCTAACAAGTTCCTATATGATGCATGAGATGGAATACCCTCATCTCATCGGGTTTCAATAGAAATAGAACTTCAATAATATCGCCAATAACATCAAAAAACATGTGAATCACCAAATGGTGAAATAAAATCAACTATAATAATTGAAAAAACAGAACAAATCACAATACCGAGGTAAATTGGATTTTCCTTATACACATGTTAGCTACACACGAGCACAGATTATTACCAAGTACCTATTTCATTCAATCCCTGACTATAGGCTCCAAACAGTAAGTCAAAAAGAAAATAATTCCACTAATACCACATTGTAACATCCTGGTTCTAGAAGTTGGCCATAGGTGCCCCATACCCGGTTGGTCACATGGCCTCAAGAGCATTTCCCTGAATGCCAGAGGTTGTCGACTAGCATCGATGGACTTCTGTGTGATAGTGGGAAAACTATGCCCTCATTGGCTGAGTAACACAACACAAGTTAACAAATATACAGTATTAGAAATAGTATAAATTACAAACAATAGTAAACAGTGGAAGACTGGTAAAGAAACAACTGTAGAACATATATAAATGATGCATGATACATATGTCTAGGAAAACAGCCAACCAAACCGCAATGTTGGAATAAAAAAAATACTAAACCAAAGTAAAAAAATAGGTAAAAAACTCCCCAACATCGCAAGCCTCATCTTGGTACCATGATCTCCAGCTCCAAAGTTTTCAAGTACCTGAAGTAGAAGGGCGCTTCTCCTTATCTATACCTGCATCAATATAATCTGTTTGGGCCCAAAATCATGACCCAAATAAGATGTGAGACTAATCCTAGTAGGCAATCACCAAAAGATCCATGCCTAACAGTCACTAAATATACATGGAAGGAAATAAGTAAAATAGAAGTAAAAAATGAATCACTCAGCAGTAAACAATTCCTCAATTTCAATGCATTCAATTCCACATTTCAAGTAAGCAGCTAATCAAAGAAGGTAACCCTCTGGGAAGAACACAAAACCTATCCCCTCTGGTTCAGTTATAAGTATATACAAAGAATCTTTGAGGAATCACTCACAGTCAATTCACCTTATAGTTAAAAGTGATTAAAGACTCTTTGAGGATTCTCACATGGTCAATTCCCCTTATAGTCAATTGTAAATAGAGACTCTCTGAGGAAGCTCACAGGGTCAATTCCCATTATATTCTACTACACCAGTTTCAAATAGCCCTGTGTAAGTCAAATCAGTATAGCAATACAACACGACTAAAGTAAACCTCAAGAACTATTTGGCTAAATAGTCTACTACATATCAAGCTTGTCAGATAAAAATAATCACTCCATCCTAAATTACCAGGCATGGAAAAACATCAAGGTAGCCTAACAGGATAAATCGACCAAATGGTTGTCAACATAAAATGCATGAGAAAATCCATCCAAAGAATATAAATCTACCCTATTCACATCCGATTAACCTCTACTCACACATACCGACATAGTAGGAAAATAACAGGGTTAAAATGGTAAAAACGCAATACCCTGTTCAAGTGTATTGGAAACAATTGCACATATAACTCAAAGACTTTCAACCAAAAGGTATAAAACATCTACCTCGGTGTTGGGGAATCTATAGACGTGAACCTCAAGACTTGAATCACCCAAGAAAACCATAGATCTATAAAAACGTCTAAAACGTTCAACAGGGAACAACTCTTGGAAGAGGAAGAATCAGGAAACGAAGATCTAGCCGAAGAAAGAGCTTACCGAGTCGATCCCAATGCAAATAAAGATGGTCAAATCGGGGAAATGGTGCTCGATCGAGGGCTCAGGGACAGATTGTGGCCGTATGGGCTCTCTCGAACGAACTAGGTATAGAAGAATGCCTTTCTTTCTGTCAGACACAACCCCAGTGCATATAATGATAAAAAAATAATGTACACAACGTATAATTTTGAAGTACACATCGTTTACATTCCCTTTCTGAGCCTCGCTTTAGGAGGCCTCCAGGTCACCACAGATGGTCGTGTGCAAGGCTGCTACACGTCTGGCACACGACTGCCCGTGTTAACCGAGTACATGGCGTGTACACATAATGTAGATGGTATGTACTTCAAAAATTTCCAGAAACTCCACATTATCCTAAAAAACTAGAAAAATAAAAAAATACCTAAAAAGAAGATCATGGTTCTTACATTATAAAGACTCTTGATCACTAGAAGTGCCCACCTATCAGTTTTGATCATGAAATTACATCTATTGCACATGGACAGGGATAGAGTTAGTTACATGCTCTACAAAAAATTCTTGAAGATATGGCTGATAGAATTTATGCAGTACAAGGTACTATTCTAGTTGCCTCCACTATATTATTTGATAAATTTAATATAGTGTATTCATAACCCGTCATTATTTTATTTATCATGTAGAGTCTTGAATAGAAAAAATAGAATTACTGTAGTGTAAAAACCATGGGCACACCTTTGGGAGTATAGTCATAGGGGATACATCAATGTAGGGACTACCCACTTGAGGTAACAAGTTACCGTTTATTGTGGGACCTCTTTATTCTCAAGATGACAATATTGGGATAGACTGGTTGGTTATGTGTCATCACTATGCATACATCTATTATTGCATGGTATATCATTTACATCACTATAAGATAGAAGTTACCTACAAAAGATTGAGTTTGATGTCAAGGATGGTAGAGCTGGACCAGAGCATCATGTGCTAGGTGGTGTAATAGCCCAGATTTCCAATATCTTTTTGGAGGATTTGGGTTTATTATGAAAACTTCTCTCCAGTAGTAGATCATTTTAGGGACTTGTTTCCAAAATATTTTTATGTCTTACCACTTGATATAGATTGGTTTATTTTATGATTGAGAGCATTCTAGTAGCACCTTCAGTTTTCCTTCCTCCATAGAGGATGAAACCTAATAAGATCTAGCAGCTCAAGCAGCAGTAATATCATTTAGAGGCCAGTGTTTTCATATGGCACAGTAAATCCTCTAAGGGTTGTTCATGCTTTTCTCAAAGATGAAATATGATACCCTTCATTATTATATGTATTAGAGATGGTTGGACCAGCTTATGGTCTATAACCAGTATTCATTTCCTCGAATAGATGATCTATTTGACTAGGTCTATGGATCTAGGTGATTTCTAACATTTAACTGAGTACCCCATTATGTCTTTTGTTTGCACGAATGTGCCCACCATTTTCATAGATTTGATGAATAGTATTTTTCCATCCCTATATGGGCTATTTTTTGTGGTCTTTTGGGATAAAATATTAATATATTATCACATTCATATAGATGACACTAAGAACCATGAGATTGTTTTGAGTACATTGTGAGAGCATCAACTTTATGGTATGCCTGCTAAGTTCCACTTATGGATCGAAAAAGTTCACTTCTTAGGTCATATTATTTCAGAATTAGAAGTATATATTGACCCAGATAATGTGAGTGTTGTGGTTTCTTAGAAGCATCCCTAGAACATGTTTGATATATGGAGTTTTTTGGGGTAATCTGAAAATTGTAAGAATTTATACAAGACATTTCACACCTTTATTCTCCTCCTATTGGTCTTACCAAGAGGGGTTTTATGTTCCACTTGACAGAATAGTATGATAAATCATTTCAGAAGTTGGAATGGGTTTTTCTCAACACCTATTTAGATTCTTATGGATCTTAGAAGAGGATATATAGTGATCTATGCCACATTAGGCTTTGTCCTAGGAGGGGTGATGATGCATGAAGACAAAGTCATTGCATATGGTTCTCATTAGTTGATGCCTTATTAGAAAAACAACTTGACACACAACCTTGAGCAAGAATCAGTGTTCCATGCCTTATGTTTTTGGAGAGACTATTTTATGGGTGATATCTTTGTGGTATATATAGGGAAAATAGCATCCAATATATCTTTTCACTGAGGGATATGAATCTTAGACAACATATATGTGCTGAATAACTTCTGTCCTTCAATTTTGAGAATGCCTATATGCCTAGAAAGGGAAATGAAATAACATATGAGATGAGTTGGAAAACAAAGGAACATGATGTATAGGAATCTAGTGACAAATGGATATTGATGGTCCTCTTCTCTGAGATGCATCTTGATTATCAAAATAATCAAAATTATACTTATCTCTTAGCCTTGAGAGTTACCTCTTCCCTCCTTAAGAAGGTGAAGAGCATGTGGTTTTTATAACCCGAAGGCTTAGTTCTTCATGAGATAATGTCAAAAGATTGGCCTCCTTTGGATTGGTCTATAATGTGAGACAAAATTATGTATATTCATGGATGTGTCTAGATTCTTACAGATTTAAGAGGGGAGATGATACAAATGTCCCATGCTTCACAGTGGGGTGTTTGTTTAGGAATCTCCAAAATGTATCAATATATGAGACACCAGTATTGGAGGTTTGGGATGAAACGTATGATAGTAGGCCCTATCACTAGGTGTTCCACATGTTAGTAGGTGAAAAAAGAGCACCATAAACCAGTAGGCTTGTCACAACAACATCTAGTACCAGAATGGAAATGAGAATATTTTTTTTGTGGAATTTTTAGTTGGTATACCGAGGTCACCTTAAGGTAGCGAGGTTTTGTGGGTAGTCATTGACTAACTGATAAGAGTATCCCACTTCCTTTATATCAAAGAAAAATTCATAGTTTATGAGCTTGAAATTCAATAAATTCGTGAGATCATTAGAAAACACGAGGTCCCTTGTATTGTCATCTTAGGTATGGTCACTCATTTCATGTCATGGTTCTGGAAGGGGTTATAGAAGGGTATGGGTATGTAGGTGCTTCTAAGAAAAACCATTCACCCTCATTCTGACAGATTGGTTAGAAAAGATGACAATGGTTCTTAAGGACATTCTTTAGGCATGAAAAATTGATTTCATTGGTTCTTGGGAGAATCATTTCCTTTTAATCAAGTTCAATAATAATAGTAACATCCAGGTGATTATTCAGATGGCTCCTTATAAGGTCATGTAGGGTAGACTGTGTTTTTATCCTTGTTCTAGATAGAGGCATGTGAGGAACCCTATTAGGTTCTCATCGTGTTTAGGAGACATCATAGTTGTATCAAATAATCTGAAATTGTATGTATAATGCTCAATCCAGACCAAAATCATATGTTAATTTCCATCGATGACCTTTGGAGTACGATGTTGGTGACCTTGCTTTGATACTGGTGTCGCCCAAGCTAGGAAATTGACAGATATAATGGAAAGATAAGTTGTTTCCTCATTTTGTAGGGTTATTTGTGATTCTGGAGATATTCTTGATGGTGTCATATTAGTTTCTATTAACTCCAATATACTATTCCATGCACGACATCTTCTACGTTTCATAGCTTAACTAGTATCCTGGTGACCCATTTCATAATTTTGATCATGAGGAAGTTAATTTTGATTGCAATGCTACATTTTAGGAGTATCATATCTGCATCACTAACTATAGAATGAATCCTCTCAGAAGCTAGACTATCCCTCTAGTATGGGTGTTATGGAATCATGATCATTTATAGGAAGCTACTTCGTAGTGGGAGGCCGACATATATGACTAGTGGCTAGAGTTGTTCCCAAATAGTTTTTCATCACCATTAGAATTTGAAATTAGAAATGAGTTACTTTATGTGTAGAATATTATTAGAACCCAATTTCTCACTCAGGTATGGATCCTTTTAATTATTTACTAACTCTATTTTATAGACATAATATGGATGCCTAATGAGTTAACCAAGGCCTCACGGGTGTATGGGTGTTTTTCGGAGCAAGGAAACCCACCTTTTGGGAGAAATGTCATGTCACATTGTTTAAATAAACCATGCAGGGAATTCCATATATTTAGTTAATATTGTGCTAGGATGGATATTAAGAAGAAATAGGCTACACAGTTTTCCCAAACTATACAGATTTGGCTGCAGGTCTATGTGAAAAGTGTTCAATTTTTTATAGAGTTTTTTCACATTGTTGGCACATGATTTCCCTAAACATGTGGCATATCCATTCAGTATGAGCCTCTATATGGATTCAAATTCTTGGTTTGTGAATGTTTTAGATAACTGTGCATCTAAACCTTTTGAAGGCCATTTTTGGGTTAAATTAAATTTTTCCCATTAAATGATCTTTTAAATCATACCCTTATTACTATTTATATTTATAGTAGACAACAATGGGTATTTTATCTATTTTGATCCATTTTTATCATAATATAGGGATATTTCATGAGCATCATTCTAGAGTTTGATTTGATTTATATTCATCTCATTGGATCTATATCGGTATGTTCCCAATTCATTTTTTACATTTCATCATTATTCTTCCAATAAATTATTCTATTTAGATAAAGGATAATATTACCCCTTTTTAAGGACTTCATCCTTTATTTATATCTCTTCCAATCCAACCTAAACTAGAGCCTGATACTAGATGAGGAGATTCATATGAGTATGAGGCAACTGGTCAATAACTCATCCCACAAGATTTTTCATTTTATAAATTTCTATGTGGGCGCTTGGATTTCATCAGGAACCATCTATTAAATTTATATTCCATACTTATATTATTTAAAAAACATTCTAACACTTGCGTTATAAATTTCATCCATCATTGGTGGTCACATCCCCAACGTCTACTTCCATATGTAGTGTGTTTTCCAATTTTGGATTTTAATATCTTATTGTGTTGGTTTGAGCCACAACTTAGGTGTGATTCGGTTTGACATTTCTAATGGTAATAATATATTTAAAAAAAAAATTTACATTTGAATTTTTCATTGAAATTACCACATTTTCTAATTACTTTACCCACCTAAGGAAACTGCTCCAATTGGTTTAGTCAATTTAAAACGGAAATGGATTACAACGTTTATATATGACTTGAACTAATGGTTTATAAATGAATACTTTGTTGCATGTCCATGGAACCCATTTCCATAACTAATGGAAGGTATCACAGTGAACCATATTAAATGATAATTATATAAATGATTTTGTTAAATGGTTTCTTGACCAATTATCCATTTCACTATAATGAAATGTGATGGATTGATCCTTGATTATTTAAATGGTATGAAAATTAAATGTCTTAATTAAATTATTTAAATAATTGTATAGTGCCTAATTACATATGGACCTTGACATTAATATAGTAATGGATAGACTCAATTTAGATTTTGAATTCCTGAGCCAACGCCTTGAGAACTGGTGGATGCTAGCCCGATTAAGGATGTTAGTTTCGTTGGTTGAGAACCACCGTGGACCCCGATACTCATATATTATTGGATGCATAGTAGGACACCATAGGATCACTCCTTTACTATTATAGGATTCATCGGATGCACTCATTGAATCGGAAATGGATTCTATGGACTTGAGGCACCTTGGTTATATCCTAGGGTATGACCATATCTTATCATGTTTTACCTTGGATGTACCCCTTGGACACGGTTAGATTCATTATTATGGAATTCCATGGATGATGCTCCCCTTATCACACTCTTACCCCTTATAGAGGTTATAGTTTCGAATGATTTTGTGACCCTTTAGGTCTGGGTTTCCATGGTTAATACCATGGAACCCCTGTAATTATTAATATCAATATAGGTAACCATGTAACATCAAAGAACGGTCACTATTACTATAATGAGGCGATGTCAGTGATGGATATGCCCCAAATGACGTAAATATATAAACTGAACCCAATATAATTAATTAATGAACTGGTTACATGTTCAGATTCTAACTGAGGGATGAGGTAGGTATGTAGTTATTTACATTACTGTACTACATTACTTTTATATATGCCAGCTTGTATACCATTCTATTTATATAACACAGTCATGATGTTATAGACCCCATTTGGGGAGTCATATTAAGATTTTATCTCACACTATATTCGGGTTCCATTTGTACCTGGGAAGACTACATGTATTTAGGTGTTGACAAAGGGAATCATTTGGCTTTAGAAACATGATTTCATGATTTCTTAGGATGAAGCTGGTGGCAGACAACTGAGGTGGAGCATGGGGATCATGGGATAGTTTTTGGATTCATTTTATTTACTTTTGTATTTAAGGTGTTGTATGCTTCTATGTATGCATGTTTTCTAGAATTATAGATACATGAAATATCATCAACAATTTTTTATATTAGTTGTTCTTGTTTATTATTTTTGTCCGCTTCCCTTGTGTTATCATTTTATACATTTTTTATGCTACTTATCTACTATTATATTATATTCATCTGTTGTGATACTCTCTTGTAATGAGTTCATAGTCACCCCATGAAAAAACATAGTCCCTTGTTTGTTGTTGTTAACCTCTGTAGTTTGGGGAGATACAGTTGAGGCCATATGGGAAATCGGGTTTACGAAACCATCAGTTGAATCCAGGTCCAGGACGTCACAATAAAACTATTGAGTTTTAATAAGAGAAAAAATATATGAGAAGGACACATCGATTGATGAACACCTCTACATGGATACTAGATTCTGAATTTCTGAAAAGAAACTTATATTAATACCAAAATTTGTAAATGAAAAGAATAATAGTTAATTAATTTGATTAGAAATCAATGCCACCAAAAGATAAGTTTCCAATAAGGAACTTAGGAAATTCCTGAAGTATATGAGATAGGAAAAGGAATATAGGGGGGCTAAAAGACACCATGAACACCCTACCATCCTCAAAACCATTTTCAATGATTAAAGAAATATCAAGCAAGGCACCACCCTAATACCTTAACCACATTCAAAAACCAATAAATAGAAGGAATTCAACATAGAATAACGACAAGTAGGTATACCTAATTCAGGTAGGAAGAGAATATACAGTTGAGGTATCCCCAATAAAACATGATGAAACAAGATCAATATGGGATCCTGTCTCAGGTCAAGGATGAAAAATATGAGACTAACTCTAAAAAGGCGAACACTTTGTGAACCTAATAGATTTGAAACATAAATCACCATACCCAGTCATCCTGACCAATCACACAAGACATTCTCAATCCAATTAGTGGTGTTACCATCAATTAATGAACCTCATCAAACCGACAAATTACTAAAACAATAAACAATCCTTATAGATCTATCATGGGGAATACCTAGATAAATACTTATTGAAAATTTTCAAAAATATTCCAACCACTTCAAACTTGATAGGCTAAAACAACTAAAGTTTGAACATCACTAATTTCCAAAACCTATCTACACCTAGAAAACCAAATAAAGAGTCAAAAAGACTTACTATGCACTCCGTACCACGAATTCTCTAGGGCATACCCAAATAACATGAATCATAAACCATTAACCAAATCTAAAAACACAACTCACCAAAATTAAAATATCTATAAAAAATGGAATCTGTTCCCTTTAAAAATACATAACATTAAATTTTAAAATTAAATTAATCATTTTTAAAAACATACTCATGAATTGTTTCACGCCCTATTGAAAATTCCAACCAACATTATTTTAATGAATTTTATAAAAATTGATTTAAAATAACTCAAACAATTTTAAATTTATTAACACCAAATGGGAGAAATAAAAACCCAAAGTTACATAAAATTTCTAAATTTTCTCCATGAAACAATTTTCAAAACCAAAGAATTATATTACATTAAATATTTTGAATCACCCTTCCCTTTCTAAATCCATATTGAAAGTTTAGGATACCCTATTTATTGTAAAATTGTTTTTGATAAAACCATAATTTATTTTCCAAACCATATTACACTTATTTAGAAACTATATTTTCGATACAAAGACTGTAAAATTACTTTTATAGAACATTTATTCAACCCAGAAGTCAACTTTTTAAAATCATAAACATAATTTAACCACATAAAAACATTTAAAAACCCGCAGATGATTTTTTAGAGTCTTGAAACATTAATTGAAAACCAAATTAATATAAAAAACCTATTTATCTACATTTATTCAAACTAAATTAAATAATAAAACATGCATAAATCCCAATAATGAGGGACTACTGAATATGCATGAGTTTCCCACATAACATGGTGTACCATTTGTGAAAAAGGTAGTCATCACTGACCAAAACACAAAAACATTTACATAGGCTCCACATGTGTTACCAATCTATGTCTTATGAGAATATACCACCAAATCAACTACTATTTCATCCCCAAAATAAAATCTCAAAATCAAAATAAAAATACCATAATCCCTTTGTAACTGAGATTATATCACAATTGGTGGTGATATGGAACCGAGTCATGACATAATTGATGAGCCCCAATGATAAAATATCAATATACCATACATCCAAAATTACATGGGCCACTTATGAGAGAGATAAGGTTCTTATTGAGAAACAAAACCAACTAGATCAGATATCATTTTGTTAGGAACATACACAATAAGTACCTTTATCAAATACATGATCTATCTTGTGACTCTGAATATAAGGAATTCCTGACCCCATGCATTAGTATAGGTTCCTGAGAATCAAGGATTTACCACCAGGGAGTGATTTCACCCATTATAAACTAAAAAACCAAAAATGTAAAATAAAAAAAACTCCATCATGACATGTCCGTACATCAGACATACACACCAATGAAATAAAATAAATAGTAACAAAATAATATAAAATCTAGGAAATAAGGTAAATAGTAATGAGCACAAAACCTCCCTTTCCCTCCTAAATGTCTCTAAAATAAGGAAAAGATTCCCCTCCAATGTTTTTTCTTTGACCACCAATAGTTATAGCCCCCCTCAATATATGGATATAAGAAAACACTATGTGGCTTATGTGATAACTGAAACTAAAATATAACTAACCTATAACATTTCTGTCTCCTTATGACTATATGAGAGACCTCCCATCATACAATAACTATAACATCACACTACTGAAAATAGATATGCTAAAATATATAACTGAAAAATTATAAAGATATAGGACTGAGAATTAGAATGATTAATAGTTATTACAAAAAAGAAACCATGCCACATGAATTACCTATAATGAGGAAACCATTTCATGATAGTTTTAAAATTAAAATATAAAAAATTAATTATCTCATATTTTTCCAAAATAAGTAACATGTTAATGCTTCATTAAAACCATTTCTTTATTTGATTTCCAAAATCTTTTTCCAAATAATGTGAGATAAAATAAACCATTTAAAAGAAAGAAAAAGTAGATAATATAAGTGTCTTGATGAATGAATAATAAAAAATAACATATCATTAGGTGCTATAAAATAGATGGAAGTAAAAAATCCTTTTTATTATTTTGTAAATTAAATAGAAACTTAGAATACAATAATCTAAAAATAGTACCATAGAAATAGTAGTAAATGAGAGTAAGCACTTTGGGAAATCCTTATATAGTGAGGTTATTAGGGTTCTTGGTTAACAATATATTACTAATAAAAAAATATAAGAATCAATTATCTTTCTCAATTCATTTGAATATACACACCAAAGGTCACATGATAATATCCACTTCACATTTTTTTGTTAGCGTTGCTTTAGAAACATGATGGTGAGACCAGGATGAGGCACTATTAGCTCATCTAACTACTAATCCTAGGCTTCCAAACTTGGTACCTAGTATTTACATGTGAAATGACAATAATTTAGATAACTAAAGGATGATTTTTAGAAAAACAATGTCTCAATAATTAAACAATGAAAAGAAAGAGTACAAAACACCACACATCCATATTCTGCCAATATAAATCCTATTTTATTAATAAAATATCAACATGACCAGCATATCAAATCCAATTTTTACATCTAGAATACAAATAAATGATTCCATTAGATTGATATTCCATTTTTAAATATGTTGGAATTTGGTAACTAGTCATTAGAGTTTTTGTAATAAACACTTATTATTTGGAAAATCACCTTCATACTACAACATTCACATTAGAAAGCAGACATTAAACATAGAGAAATATAACCTAAAGTTCCAGGAGGTAGGCTAACCTATTCCTAGGAAATTATATTAAAAACCTAAAGTTCCAAAAACATTAAAAGGAGGCTTTACAAAGACGGGTATTCCAATATCAATAGAGATCAACCTCAACTAAATCTGAGCAACATTCTGGTAAAATGGAGGACCAAAACGTTCTCACCTCTATGATGGCCTTCTTCGATAAAGCATCAACAACCTGATTCACCTCCCTGTAAACATGTGTAACATCAAGAGATAAATTTTCAACAAGATGAATGTTGTCAATCCAAGAAGCAACATTCTCTATGGTACATTCCTAGAATGACTCTTAAACATTTTTACAACCACAGAAGAATCAGATTCTATCCCTAACCAACTCCATCCAAAGTGGAAGACATTGAGGATTTCATTAATCATATCCCATAACTCAGCCTCAATTGAAAGTTCATTTCTAATAAAATGAAAGAAGAATCCTTTAACAAGACCCTGATGAGTGCGAAAAATACCACCACAACCCGAAGGCCCCAATGCACCAAACGCCACCCCATTAACATTAACTTATAACTATCCAGAGATTGGGGGTGTCCTGTAAATAGATTTGGAAACAAGGGGATTCCTCTCCCTTCTAGTAATACCAGGAGACCTCAAAATGACCAAATCATTGACATCATTGTCCATTATCCTGTCGAATGTTAGATGCAAGAATAATTCTTATATGAATATAGGAGGCACCCTCATGAATTGTGGGAACATGATTGTTGAAAGTAAAATCATTTTAGGACCTCTAAGTAAAATAAATCAATGTGGCAGTATCAGATAAACATAAATAATGAATCTGTTCACTACATTGCATGTGGCATATAGAGGACAAAACCTTTCTAGATTTTTAAAATCAAAACAATATTGAAAAATGTCTTGCACATACCTCAAAATATTTTGAGTAATACAAAAATGACCAAACAAATGAAGGATTTATTCCTCATATATTAAACATAACAATAAAATAGATGCAAGATGAATGGGTTAATTATATATAATTTTTTTAGTGGGAAGCCTATTTTTCCAAATTTTCCTAATAAGCAGAAAATCTGCAGGGTGGATAAAGGGCTTCCTAAAGAAAGAGACCAATGATGGTAACAATATGAATCCCTCCCACATGCATATATATAGCATTATCTAGTGATAAAACTACCATATAAGTTAGGAATCCATATCAAAGTATCATAATAAACATACACATACTTGGAAAATTTAGCTACATGTCGAGAAGGCAACATATCATGCAAGCTACTGTCAACCTGCAATTTTAAAATAGTTGCATTCCTCTTAAAAGCTGCAACAACAACCTCATAAATAATGGTTTTTGAATTCCAAGGAATATGCCATCAATTCAATTGTAACTAATTTCAAACAACCCATTTTGAACATCTCATATGCTCATACTAACACTGCATGACAACTGGCCAGACTGATGAAGAAACATACATGACATGCCCATTGTGAATTTTTCTAACCAACTTATACATGAGAAAATCTAAGGATGGGTCAGTACTGAAAATAAGTATCTATGTGATGTTTTTAATCAAGGTATCATTGATGATCCTAAGATCTTTAACATTGAGACCCCCTATGTTAACCAACTTCACAAATTCCTTCCGTGCTACAATAACAAGATTCCTCTCATAGATCGAGCCAGTCCAAACAAAATTATGAACCATGCCTTTTAAATCTTTAATAAGGCTACTAGTACATATATAAACAGATGAAGAATACATGAACATTAATGTAATGACATAATTAACCAATAAAATTAAACCTGCCTAAGACATATATTTCCCCATCCAAGATCCCATCTAATTAATAATTTTTAAGGAAATACTCTCTAGATTACATCTTTTCACCTTGCATAAAAAAAGTGGAACCCCAATATAAGTGAAAGGAAAGGAACCTCTCATCCTAGCAATGCAACAATCCACCCTATTCTACTTAAAAATAATCACTCCTTCACCAAACATGAATGAGTTATTCTTCCAGCTGATAATCATCCCAGCAACCACCTCATAGTGCCCAAAAATTCAAAAGATATGAGATATAGTACTTATATCATCATTCCCAAAAAGATGAATGAAATCTATAAAAATAAAATGTGAAGGAGAAAAAAGTCCTCTTCAACCCCCATTCGGAAATAGAGGCCAATATTAAAATGATTAGTGATGAAATGAATCAACTAATACTCAACTATAGAAAAGAGAATCCCAAACAGAGGGTCCCCCTACCTAACCCCCTAGAAGACTGAATGAAACCCCTTAGAGAGCCATTAACAAGGATAGATAACCTAGAGGTTTTGAAAATAGAGAAAATTAGATTAAAACCTTGCAGAGAAAATCCATGCATTTTATGAACAAATAAGATGAAATCACATTTCATAGAATCAAAGGCCTTGGATATGTCAATATGCAAGGCCATATTCCCATCCTTCGTCTTTTTTCTCACTATATTCACACATTCTAAAGCAGTGTAGTGACAGTTCCAAATATTCTTACTAGGAACCAATCTAAACAGATTCAGTGAGACAAATTGATTTGAAATCTTTCCCAAACTGTGAGTCAAAATATTTCTAACAACATTTGGGATGGTGTTCCTTATTGCAACCATCCCGAAGTCCTTAATTTCCAAAGAATTATTTTTTGGGAATCAAATCCATGAAGTTTAAATTCAAACTGAAAGGAATATATGTATGAGTAAAAAATTATTTGACTGTATTAATTACCTCAAGATGAAAAATGTCCTAGTAGAAGCATAAAAATTTGTTGGAAAATCCATCTGGGCCAGCAGTACTATCATAGTTTATAGAGAAAAGAGTTGCATGTATTTTAGAAATATTAGGTACCTCCACCAGCCATCTATTTTTCATGTCATCAACACAAGGATCTGTGAAATAAATCATTTTGTGAGTTTTATTCTCCAAATTATCTGAATGAATCCTCTCAAAGTAACATGTGACACCATTTTCAATCTCATTCTCTAAGCTAAGTAGAGTCCCATCAATTTTCAAAGAATTGATGTTCCTCTTTTCCTTTTTTCCCTATGCATACAATGAAATAGTCTTGAATTCTTGTCTACCTCCCTGAGCGACCCGATATTTCATTGACTATGAGAAAGATGATCCTTATGTTTAAGATGACCATCAAGATCAGAAATGTCAGTAATCTCTGCTTGGGATGGAACATCCTAACATTCACTACTTTGTTGACAGAGGATCAAATGAGATTCATCCACTTTGACCATATGTTTAAGCTGATAAAATGAGTCTTTACTCTATCCCTTAGGTCAAGCCTTGATATGATTTACCTTGCATGTAAGAATGTTCATTGCAATACCCACGACGGAAAGATTCCAAGAATCCATAATAATGTCCCTTCAACTAGGAACAGTAAGGCAAGAAATATCGAATTTAAAGGGAAAAGGGGTGCACCTTGTACCACCAACAAAAAATATCAACCACTAGTGGATTGTGATAGGAATGTATTCTTAGAAGGGTGATCCCAGAAATATCAACCACAAAGTTCCTTTCATCAACTTGTACAAGACTCCTATCTAATTTACTAGCCCATCTTCCATTAATAGTGTATCTACTCTAGATAAAATCAGTTCCAGCTATGGGGAATTCACTCAATTTACAATTGTCAATGCAGGATGAGAAATCAGAGGCTGAGTCTCTATATATGTTGCTACTAGTTGTTTCATCTCAAGTCATAATATCATTGATATAACCCAAAAAAACCATACTGTAAGACATATTTTATGATATAGCTTTTAACTTCTTCAACAAATATATTCTTCTAGTATAAATAATGTAGGAATAAAAAAAGGTGGGTTCAAGAATGGTAAAATTAAAATAATATGAAATATGAGAAGATTTAATGTCAAAACTACAAGGGATAACATAAACACTATCATATTAGATAACCCACAAAGATTTTGTAGCACCCTCATATTGGTTACAAGAAAAACAGAAACTCATGTGGATCGGTGTTAGGTTAAACTATAAATTATATATAATAATCATTAATAATGTTTCCAAATTTATATAAATATTATTATTATATAATATTGGAACTATTGAGTTGTGTTGGATCACAAGACAGGTGATATAAACTGAGATTGTGGGAGGGAGGAATTAGTGTGTATAGTTATTTCATATCCTTTAAATATCATTATTATTCAATACCTCCCTAAAAATATCAACTAATTCAAAAATTATTTTGAGATAAAATGTTTTTAATGATTTTCACCACTATTAAGGATGACTACGTCCCCAGAGTGTTATGGTTATTATCCCTTACACTCCAATTCATTTCTATTATCAAAAGGAACTCAGGAAATGGTATGGCCTTGAAATCATAGAGTTTTTATCCAATACTAGTTATATTCTTACATAAATAGTTAAAGAAAACCTTATGAATAATGAATACATGTGAATTAATGAGACTCCAAAAGATCTCTACATATGTTGATATAATTATGCCTCTTCCCATAATAATCTTTTGTAACTGCTCTCAATTATTCTTCAAAACAAAATATTATTGGTCCTTTATTCTCAAGAGGATAAATACACCTATTTCATAACTAGTAGTTATATATTATTCATATAATATCATGTCTGAATAATTTGAATAAATGTTTTGAAAATTTCCTAGAATTCTAAAAAAATGGAATGACTTATACACACTTATTAATGCTAATTCAAAGAATCATTAAAATATTCCTAAAACACAGGTTAAAGACTCAACAAGATTTTCATCATTGTGATTTTATAACTCATAGAGGATTCATCCACTAGAATTTTCTAAAAATCAACATATTATAATTAATTTGATATTTAAACATACATATAGATTTATAAAACTGTGTAGTGGCACATTATTCTAAGACATGATAATTTTTTAGAAATTTCATCTTCTAACAAGAGTGGTTATATCATTATCTAAGTTAGAATAAAGATTATATGTTTGATCATGATACTTGATCCCTGAAGAAAATTTCAATTTAATCATCTGATTTAATTCTCTTTTAATTGGATTATTTATCATTTTTATTCTTCATATTTTCACTAATGTCAAATTTTCTTCAGTCTTATAGTTTTTGGAATATTTCTATGTCAATTATATTATATCCTACTCAAATTTAATGTGCATACATGAATTATCTCATAGGGTATCAATTAATTTCCATGTATATGAATACCATTATCAATTTTTTAAATTCGATTCATATAGATAAATAATATTACAGGATTTCAAATATCTGAAGAGGGTAATATAAATCCCTTTGTTAATTTTGAATTTATCAAAATTCATTATATATAGATGAATTTACTTATAGAGTATAAATTATTCAATGTGTAAGTAAATAATATAATGATCAATACACATAACTAAACATCCTAGTACGTTACTATTAGATTTATCTCAATGCATCTAACACATACACAAACCACTAAGGATACAGATCAACCGGGTTTCTTAGTATGGATGGGTCACATGTGTAAGTTTTTATCGACTTAACCATCATAAAAAACCACACATATTTAATTGGATGACCATTAATTTTAAAAGTGATAATAATTTATTAGCCAAATGGAAAATCTTCTCACCATTCCTTTCCTGAAACACCATACATTCCTGAAGCTACCACATGTAGGCTGTGACATTAGTCTATATTCAGATAAATTCATAGACATATCATATTAATCAAAAAAACATTGAATAAGATCTTCACCACTTATTTTTAGTAGCATCAACATGATGCTCAAAAAGATGAGACCTTCAATATATAACCAACTACTTCATTGACTTGAAATTTTCCAAAATATTATTTTTTTATAGAAAATAATTCCACATCATCAAAAAATGTCTTAAACATGGATAAAATTTTCTCACTCTTTAGAACAGAATAAGTATTTACATAAAATGAAAAATCAATAAAAAGGTTCCAATAATTTACTGGTTTGATTTTTTGGAAAAAATATCTATATTTTCTCACCCTTATTAGAAATAAAATTGAATATCTCAAAATATAGTGGAAAACTCCAAAAAAAAGTAATAAGTATGGAAATGACCATATATAAGTATACATGAGAGATAAATTTAAAAAAATAGAGATTAAGTTAATCAAAATAAATTTCTACAAATATCAATCAAGACTCTGATCCATTATGCTCTTTAGAGTGAAAAGGACAGTACACATACCAATCATACACACCTCAACAAACCAATTAAAACAAATAATATGAATGGAGAAAAAATGACTCCCCTGTAAAAAATATATCTTTCTAAAAAATAATAAAAAAATATTATTAAACACATGAATATTGATAACATAGTTGGTGTATTTTACTTGCACTGACATTTAAAGTCACACCTTCTGATATTTTTCTATTCTAAAATGTTTTATAAGAATATTGGACAATTTTTCATTTTAAGGGACATATTCTATCATCACAATTCCCTCTTCATATTTTTCTATTATAAAATTGAACGTAATTTCAATGTGTTTTAACCTAGATAAAAACATGATATTCTCGGACATATTAATGGAATTTTGAATATCAGTGATTAAAACCACATGATTATCGACTTCATCCTTCATGTATTGTAGATTTTACTTTATCCACATCATATGTTTTACATAAAATGATGCAACTATATACACTTATTTAGTAGATCTTTGTGAAATTGAGGTTTTCTTACTTGAATGTCTGGAAGCAAACCTTCTTCAAAAAAACACATGATAAGATATTGTGTTCCTATCATCTACAACCAGTATCTAATAATAATGAGTTAATCCTTTCAGATTCTAATAAACATTATAATTTTAACTCATTCCATAATTGAAATAAATTTAAAAGTATCACAAGATTCTCTTTTTAGAAATCATATGTGGTTTCTCTAGATTTTATAGAAACCAAACCTAAAGTGTTACAACATATAAAATATTGTATCTACTAGTTGTAAAATATATTATACTTACTATATATATTCTAAAATGGATCCCATTAATAGTTTTCCCTTTATCATAATTTATCTACTTTGTTACCACCTAAATTAGTTTGTACACTCCCCTAGCTTCCATTATGTCTAATTCATTCAATATATACTTCAGACATTTTTCTAATGAGATATAAATACAATATGTTTATTGGAAAATGTTTAAACGCCAAATAAATATTAATTATACATGAATTTAAATATAAAAAATTTCATTAATGTGTCTTGATAACTCCTGAAACAATATTTCCTTTCAAACAGAGTAGGTTATTTCATCCACATACAAAATCAATATAAGTGATGTGGTGTTCATCCACTTCACATATATATTTTTTCCACATAAAATTTCTGAAAAATTGTGCATTTTAGATACTCATCAAGCATAAAATAAAATCCTCTTATTGAATTAATCAAACCATAATGACATCTCTTCATTTTACATGCCTTGCATCCATATCAATCTCTAATAAATCCTTCGAGAGACCCAATGTAAAATTCTACCATCAATTCACCCTTTTTAAATTATTATTTAACATCCATTTGGAATAATATAATTTTTCTATAGGATTTAATATCTTGTAATATTTTGATGGAATAATCTTAGTCCACTAGGTTAAAGTTTTCATCAAATGAAACCCCTTTATTTTTGTGGGTATCCCTTATACACTAACCAATTCACCATTATCCTCATGTTTATTTCTAAAGATATATTTTTTCACAATTCAGATTATTTATAGTGGTTCTAGGAATAAGTTAAATATTTTTATTCATTTTAATCTAATAAAGAACCTCAATAATAGTTTGAAACCACTCCTTATTTTCAAATGTCACCTCATCTATACAGGGTCCAACTGTTGATTGGAAAATATTACTGCCAATTTACGTGATCTTTCTATTAATCTGTATGTCTTGATTTCGATACCCAATCATATTTTCAATATATAAATGTTTATTTATACATTAATTTAATCAATTGGCCTTAATTTCACTATATTAATAATTGGAGAATTCAAATTCATCATCCCCAATGAAAATATTTTTATTCTCTTCATTTTCATCTATATGTTATGAGTATACAACATAATTTTAATCCACTATAATGATATAATTTTTTATTTATTATTTACCTTCTAGGAAAATATCTTCATCACTTTATATAATTCATTTCGATTTATTGTTGTAGGATCTGTAGTATTTATCCTTTTTTGTGAAACTAAGAAATATTCAGTCGGTGGAATTACCATAAAACTTGTCCCACTTATATATTTCTTATTAATTAATCATGGACTTCCAAACACCCTAATTTTTTAATAAAAATTTGACTATATATTAAACCAACTCTCATTAAAATCCATGTATGAATTTTTATATATAATGCATCTTTATTAAATTTCCTTTCTATGATAATAACCTCTTACCAATAGTATCTTGAACTATCATGTTCTACCCATATAGTTCTAGACATATCAAATAGACTCCAATTATTTATTTGGACCACTCTATTTAACTAAGGAGTTTATAGAGAAATGAATTCATTCATTATTTAATGGTTGTTTAATTATTTAAATAATTTTATATTTTTTTATTCACTACCATTATCATATATTAACCAGTTCATGATTAAACATGTTTTCTTCATTAAAATAATTATATAAATATTGAATCTATCCAAGGAATTTGATTTATATAATGTTTACAAGATACATGTAATCCTTTTAAAATAATATATAAAAGTGATGAATTATCCTTTTCAATTTAATGGATTATTAGTCATATGACCATATAGATGTGAATGTATCTTCTCAAGATGCTTTGAGGGTGGTATTTTAACTCCCCTAAAAGTTATGTTCACTATATTCCCATATTTTCAGTTTTAAAAACAATGATATATTGACATGTAACAAGAATATATCCTTATTTATAATATCCCACAACCATGAAAAACTCATCAAATTGAGATTTAATCCATTAAAAAACAAAACAATTTATAGGTTGATTTGATTATTTAAAATATTTTAATTTCTAATATGCATTATCAATAAAATTATTTCATCAAAAAAAATGTCAAAAATACACCAGCTTAGAAAAAATATTTTCCAAAATTTTCAAAGAAACATTTATATTAAATGAATAACCACTATCCATGATCCATGTAATTTGAGATTTATATGACTTAATAGATACTTCCACAATATTTTATATTGACTATTCTAACTCATTATATTATTATTTACAATCCTATGATATATATTCAACTATGAGGTATCTAAATAAATATTCACATATGATCTATCTCATTCTTGATAAAACATTCCATATAACCTTTAAATAATTGAAAAAAAGTTATTACATTAATAATCTTCTAAGTTATTTATGTCTCTTTTGATTTTTCATCCACTATTGATATATCCATCTTGATTTCTACTATCATCTCTATCTGGGTAAATATATATTATACCAATAGTTCTATTCCATATGGATAAACATGCCATAACACAATAATTTCCCTTTAAACAATATATTTTGATAACCAAAATCAACAATGGAAAAGGATAATGTCTAATTTATTTTTATCTATTAATTGAGTATTTCATAAAAACTCTTTTTGCTTGAGTCTTACATAAACATTAGTGATATATGAAACCCCGTTATCTCTAATTTTTCTTTCCATATTTGAGAATAATTTCAATTTTAAATAGGCTCTTCATATATTCTATATTTCATATTTCCATTTGATTCTCAAGTGGATGTAGTCCCTTTTTTCAATTAAGATTTTATGGAAATTATTTTTAATTATACTGTATATTATTGGGAATATATACTTTTTCTACATTATTGTATTAATTAAATTTCTAATTTAAAAATATATTCCCATAACTATTAGTTTTCTCATCGTGTTTCTCAGTCTCATCCACTATCCTTCTTAGTTTACAAAATTCCTTATCCCAAAAGATAAATGTATAATTCATGTCTTCATTAATTTTTTCCTTTGGGGAGTGCCATGATTTAGAACATAAATCTAAATGAAATGAGTGTTATTTTTTACCGACTTTCAAATTTTACATTCCAATATTCCATTAAGTATATTTTTTAATTTCCAAAACCATCCAATTTATTTCATAATTTTTTGATTTCTATTATATGATAATATACTTGCTATTTTATTCTTATTTATAGTTAAATAACATTTGTATTAAGACTAATATTATGTTGGGTTCACTTATTATTCCTTAGATTCCATGAACTTTTATGGAGAGACATCTCTCGAAGATTCTTATTCCCCACAAATTTCATTAATATTAGACAGACCTTCTTCGATTTAACAAAACCCAATTCTCAAGGATCTATGTGAGAAAATGTTGTTTCCCACTAAATAAAATTTTAAAGAATATTCCCAATTGGTGTAATTCCTAGTATCGTCTTCATTATAATTATACAGATTAATTTTTTAGGATAATTGGTAGAGAAATGGACAACTATTTTACAATTAAGAAACATAAATGGAAGTTTACATATGTATTTAACTCTTCATATATTTTGACATTTATTGATATGTCAGAATTATTTTCATTATAGTCTTACTAATCTTCTTATATATTCAATTTTTCTTTATTATATTTTTTATTTATATATTTTATATACTTAAAAAAAAATTCATGTTCACTATTACCTTTCCATTTAAGAGAAGGACATCTTCTCATTTTATAATTAATGATATTGTTATAATGTTCATCAATAATAAAGACTACGAGGTACCTATTTTCTAGAGATAAGTTTTTGGAATAAAATTTACCATGTATTATTATCATCAATTTATTTATTATAGAAAATTATTAAAGTGTTTCGTTTAACCCTTTAATAATTCTCTTAATCAGACTAACAATGGAAAATAATTTTTCAATTACATCATCCTTCAGTATTATGAAAATTTCAAACAATATTTGAATAATATTTAGTTTTTATTCATTTATATATTTATTTCATTTATAAAAAAAGTGGGAATCTAGTTTAAGGAATATCTAGTCATCCTACAGACTATGTTAATTGTCTTCTTCTTTTTTGAATAAAAATGAAAATAATGAAATGATGGAATTTATGAAACAAATTAATTATTATTCTGTAATATAGAGACCATGCCAAAATTTCATCCAAAAAAGTGAATCTATATTGAATGAAATAAGGAACAAAATAACATAGGGAAATAATTTAAGATAAAAATGTTATTTTTGATGATTGAGTAATTTTTGTAAAAATTTATGCTATGAAATTACTGTTATAAATAATTTAATGACCCATATCATGAACATGATAATGAAAATGAAAGTAGGGATGACTTTGATACCAACTATTTTATCACATAAGGTGATGGATCACTGTGTATATTTATTTTAAATACCTTCACTATAATACATTTAAAACAGATATCACTACATACTAACTAATACCAAATTTCCACAGGCAGAACACATCTACAATTAAGGTCTTCCTTGTTCATGGATTAATATGTCCTCAATGTTTCATGGTTATTATATCATGTAAAGAATCAATTTTTTATTAAATGGGACTCGAGTAAGGTAATTACATTGAACATGTATAGTTTTCATAAATTACCAGGTAAAAGAGTTCATCAACAAAAAATGACTTTTTTTAATGAATGATAGATATTTAATGAATGAACCTCCTCTCAGAACCTATAAAGGTTGATATTTTTCAACCTCTTTACACAAATACATTATATGGCTACTCTAATTTATACATTGAAACCACAACATATCAATTATTTCTTACTAGAAGGTTTGAACACGCATATTTCTTAAATTCTAGTTGATTATTTATATTAGAAGAAAATGTATACAAAATTTACATAAATATTACGGAGATTTAAAATATTCTTAGTGGCATAGGATGAATAATCCAAAAATATTATTTGTAAGCCAATGCAGCATTGATATCTTTTTGAAACTCTCCATGATGACTCAACCAACTTTCCCACCTCATGATATTTAAAATATCACCAGATTATTTCTATATAAAATAATCTAGAAAATACATAGTGTTTAATTAAATTATTATTTACATATATTCTGGAGTTTATAAATCTTTTATATGGATCCTCACACCATAGCATGAAAATCTCTCCGACATATCAGCTTCTCACATTGATGGTTTTATCCTCATCTCACAAAAATATTGATTATGTGTTAAATCAGGATGTTTGACCAAGGAAGGACTCCATACATTAATTTTAATATTTAGTTATCCAATTTAGAATATTCATCCTTAATATTACACATATTTTCATTTAAATAAACATCCCCTCTGACTAAGGGATTGTAAAAGTTTCCATGGAATATTCTTTAACATCCAACTCAAATTCACGGTGCATAAGTGAAATCTATTATGGGTTCTCAAAATAAGTTATTCATAGATAAATTACCATTGATGGTTTTCAAATTAAAATGACCTAGAAAAAACATCATTCATGTGTTGAAATATATTACACTTGTATGATAAATCACTTTGTCAAATCTTGATAACCAAAAATGATTCACACATAGCTGAATTTACTTAAATGTTTTCAATTATCCTATGTGAAAGTAAATTAACCAAAGAACACTATGAAAAATTAAGTTTATATTTATATTTCATACTGATTTATGTTAATGGACTGACCTCATATAAAAATCACTAATTTAGTGGATTTACAATGTGTCTCAGTGTGGATCAATAATACAGTTTAGATTGGCCACACATATAGACTCAATCTACAGTGAATCTGATACCAGAAAAAAATGGATCAAACTAAGGATTTTCTTGTTTATTAAATTAATTAAATTTCATGTCGGTATAAAGTTTTCATATGATGACCATGATATTAGTTTTTTCACAAATAAAATCATGTTCACTTCAACTATACCCAAATATCAACTAATCGGGTCTTCACCAACTGCTTGTAGTAGCTATAAATTAATTCTCTAATAGATGAAACGCTAATGGAAATATTAACATATTCAAGTTTTTGTTAACCTAATCACCCTATAAACTTTTATAGGTAGTAAATCCACTTTATCAATACATATCTTGAACATGAAAAAAAATTCATCAGTCATCGGACTTGGATAATTGTTTCTAATGAACACATGATCATCACAAAGGGTCCGATATGTTTTTTTAAACCCCAAGATTTTTTAGTAAGTATAATATTAAATAAATTTAATTTCTTAAATATCTTGAGTTTCAGAGAACCCCACAATATTAATGTAATTCTATGTTTGATGGTGCATACAACATAGAACATCAAGCTTAAATGAATCTTGATACACTATAAATATATTAATATTTTTATAGAACCATTATAACCTAGCCATTAAATTGTAATGTGTGACTAGGTGTAACCATATTTTGTGATATATATACAAGTATTAATAATTATAATATTTTTTAATAATTCTTAAGAAATAAACACTGAAATTTTATTATTCATTTTATATATTTTCTTCAAAAAGTAGTTTTATTAATTTATATATGAAAATAATAAAAATAACATTGTTTCAAATTTTGGAAAATTTATTGGATAAAATGTAAATTATTTTTTAAAATAATAATATAAAAATTTTATTATAATGAATTTTTGAGATTTTTCAGAAAAGATTTATTTTATAGTGAATAGTCAAAAATAAGGTTTTTTATTGAAAACTATAGTTTTTATTTCAAGTAGTTTATAAGTACAATTTTTTTAAAAAAAGTATAAATGTAATATTTTTACAATCATATTACTAATAATTAAATTAATTTCATTATGATAATTTTTTTGGTTAAATTTAGCATAAAAATATTTGTATACATAGAAAGAAATTTTTTTCTGAAATTTTTTTTTTCATTGCATTTTTATTTTTTAATATTAAATTAATTTCTTCCAAAAATTGAAGAATAATATTAAAGAATGGATCCCATATTTGAAATCAAGATACCCTAATTTATAAAAGAGTTCTCTTTTATTTATTGTCATTATTAATAATAACCATAATACTATTTGTTACCATTATAAAGGGTAAATCAGGTAATTAGGGTTAAAAATAAAATGATAAGGAATAAATAATTAAACTAAAACATTCATAATTTTTATTTAATGAGTTCTTTTAATTGAAATTCTTCCATTATTCAGTTATATGAATTTTTTTTCATTTGGATATGATTATGACAACTATGATATTTTATGTAAAGTAAAGTAAAAAATATCCCACTATAGTTTTTAATATTTATAAATTTTTATCCTAGGGATAAAAATAGGATATGTTTACTTATAAATACTATTTTTAAATATAATTTATTTATATTAATCATGGAATTTTTTTAATATTGAGTGATAAAATAATTATATTAAATTCATACATAATACTGATACAACAAATAATTAATTTATAGAATAAATAAAAAATTGACATTATAATCATTAAAAATAGTATAATATGAAATAAATATTGTGGGTAACTAAATTTATAGATGAAAATGATATATTATATAGGTATGGATTCATGTTATCAAAATTATTTTGATGTCTTGATGTTATTAAATTCAAACTAAATGAATAGTTCAGAAATTCTCATTATGATTATTCTATGAAAATAATATTGTATTAAATGATTTAAAATGAATAAAAATATTATTATTTGAAATATTAAAGTTATATGGTCAAAGAAATCAAACATGTTTCATTTATGGGTCATTTTGATTTTTATAGTGTCATTATAGACCCTTATGATGTTGATCATTTTAGTTTTACAGTAATTGTCAAAAGGATTGATGGGGTGTTAAAACAAAAAGATAAGGGTAAAATAATATACAATATAAGACAAAATTTTATTATATTAAATGATATCAACATACCTACACCATATATTCTAATTATATCAATTTGGATCCATTTTATATGATAAATATTTCATAATAATTTAATATTTTATTAAATTGAAAAGGTACCCATCGCCTCAATTATAAAAGGGAACCTCCCACTATGAATTGTTATGCCACTTTTATCTATCTATATCCACCAAAACCAACCCTTTTTATCTTCTAAAAATCTTTATCTATGTTTTCAAGGTATTTTCACTTCCAAAATAGCAACCCTAGGTCCCATAAAAATTTATCAAAAGATATTTCACTGAAGAATGGTTAATCATCTTTACCTAGTCTTTCAAGGTTATTTGTTCATATACATACACATCAGTTGTCATTTACTTCCTAAAATAATATTTAAGAAACAATTAATAACGGATTTAATTTTTTTTTATAAAACGAATATATTTTTCATTATCACATTTCCAAAAATAGCATTTTCTATAATTTTTGTTTCATAAAATATGTTCAACTATATTATTTAATGAAAAGTATGTTTTAATATTGAATGGTTTAAATATATTATTATTTTTCCAGAAAACTGTTTTGATAAATAGTATTTTTTTAAATGTGGTCTTAATTTATTTAACTGATAATGTTAGTAAAAAATATGAAATTTGAATAAAAAAATTTAATCTAAATAAAAAGATAAATCATATGAAATTAAATTAAAAAATAATAAATTATATTTAAAAATTTATTTATTATATCAACTAAATTTTATCATTATTTTAAATAAATAAAAATTAAATATATTTTATTTTAAAATTATTAAAGGTGATAATAGTAATAATAATTAATTGAAAAAATTTGTTTTATTGAAAAAATATTTTTATCGTCATGTTAATATATATTACACATAAAATTGCAATTATTTTAAATTTATTAATTATGTGAATTATTATTAAATTAAGGTAAAAGATTCTATAAATAACTTTTGAATTTATAAGTATTAATAATTTTTTTATTAGTTAAGAATGTTGTTAAACTAAAAAAATAATGAAATAAAATAAAATATTAATTAATGATTTAATAACCAAAAAAATGATAAAAAAGAGAATAAAACATGACAAAAGAAGATAAAAAAATAAAAAATTGTTAAAAAACGAGATATCTTTTATGATAAAAAATTATGAAACAAAATAAAAAAAATAAAAAAAAATAAATTATTATAGCAACATAAAAATAAAAAATATATATAAATATAATAAATACAAATTATGATTGAGATAATAAAACTAAATATAATAATATAAAAGATAATGTGATTATGAGAAAAGGGACTCACATTTTTTTGGCTCTATTTTAAACCAACACCAATTACATCACTCCCTACCAAATTCCAGAACTCAGTTGTTTTCTATGAATATAAAACAAGAAACTATAATTATTTTCCTCTGGAATGGCTTGTAATATCTCGGATTTTCGGTTTATTATTTTTAAATATTATATAGAATTATTTCAAGACCGGGCGTGAAGACGGCACATCATTTCGAGGTCCAGTGAGACCGGAATGGTGGTTTGAAATTTTTTTTAGTTAAGTGATTCGGCACTTCTGCATGGTTGTGGCAGTTTCCAAACGGATGCCCGGATCAATAATCTAAGCGCACCTTTGCGTCTGGGATGATGACTTTAGCTAAGAATGAGTCTAACCTCGACCAGCGTGGGTCGAGAGAAAAAGTAAATTTTCGGACGTTTTAAGTCAAATAAAATAAAATAAATTAACCAGTTTATTTTATTTCATTTAAGGAAACATCCGTTGTAGCACGGCAACGGTGCAACTTTTTCCTAAATTAATGACGCATCTTAATGACATTGAAATGGAAAGTCAAAGCCATTAATACTATCGCATAATTAAATGACAACATTTTTCCCTTTTTAATGGGTTAAGAAATTATACGCCATTGGAAACGTAGAGAGAGGAACCTCTGCATAATCCACGGCGTGTTGGAGAAAACTCTCGATGACAAATGGCGACAGATCAAAGTCGAGAATCGCTGCGATAGTAACGTTGAAGTATCTTGACAACAATGACAGCGCGATGCCTTCGCAATGATCGATCCTTTCGAAAGGTAGGGGTTGCTATTTCGATTTATTTTCCCCATATTTGAGTTTAAACGACGAACGCGGATCAACCACGAACAAGTTGATCCGCTGATTCGTACATTCTTGGAGGAGGGATTTTTCTTAGGGAAGACTATGGGGAATTGATCCATGCTTTATGTTGTTGATTGATTCTTGCCCCGTTTTAAGACTATTAACGGGAGTGGGTCAATGCTGTGAAGAACGACGACGGAGGTTCGTTCCTCAATTTGTATATTTGGATTTCTTCCTCCTTTTTCCCCATGCGTTCTTCATGTTCTTCGTGGGGTGACAAATAATGGATCGTTGCACATCCGTTCTACGACGCAACGATCCCAAATCGAAGGTTCGACATCGCAACGTCCTTGTCGAGGTGCGACGACGATAGCAGACGACAAATCGTACAGGATCGGAAAGAGCGTTCTTCAAGCGTTCTTCGTGCGGGAAGGTCAGAACACGTTTTCGAAGCCGATCGGAGGCCATAAAATGACGGAAGCGGCTTCGTGGGGTCGGGGCGACCAGGAACTGGATGTTTTTCGGAGATCGGATGACCAGATTAATGATCAGAGAAGGACAAGAGGCGCACTGGCGAAGAGCGCCGTTTCTAGAAATTTACAGAATACACACCGTGTACTTCCGAAGAACACGCCGTGTAGTTTTGGCGGTGGCCGGTAGGGTTTCGGGTCAGAGAAGAATCACAAGGCATGTGACACCGGTCACACGGCGTGTTGGACCTTCCCCGAAGCCCAGCGAGTACTTTGGGTAGTACACAGACACTTGATGATCTACACGGCTTCAGGCGGCACGGCGTGTACAGCATGGAAGAGGCTGCTACGCGTAGCTCGGCATGTATCCCGAGGAGAAACAGACACGGGATGGAGTACACGATCGGGTACTCCATCACCCGGCCGGGAGAGGGCAATAGCATGGGTCACCCCGTGTGTAGATTGCACGGGTTGGAGTACACTGGTTGATGACCGTGTACGGGCACATGGCCAGAGTACACGAAGCCAACCCCAGTTACCCAGACCCGGCATGTACTCCATACTACATGCCATGTATTATGTTTTTTTACATGACCAGCCTCACGACACGGGCCATTGTACACGGGCAGTACCTGGGGTTGGACAACACGACATGCATCATTTCTACACACCGTGTACTTTTTAGAAAACAGCTTGGTCCTTTTGTTCACTATGCCTTGAACATCTTTTGTTTGGGTTAGTTCCCCTTCTTCTTGTTCCCCTGAAGGTCAAGCATCATTCCCTCAAGCAGGATTATGATCCCTTCAGCAGGACATTCTGTGATAGAGTTAGACATCTATCTGAGGGACCTGGATCAAGATCTTCTATCCATTCCAGACCCTAGGTACAGTCAGGCATCGGCGTGACCAACATTACCGGGTGTTGATCCTCTACCTAGCAGGTGAATTCTGGATGAGTCGCGGTATCCTCCATGACCCTAGTAGTGATTCTCATCTGTGTATCGAAATCTTTCCCACTCAGGAGTGTGTCTCCTGTAATGAGTGTATCTTTATCTCGTGATGGTTCTCGATGAACAACACTTCCCGGACGGACGTCATCAGAGCTATAAGACTCGTGGAGTGTGTTCTCCCGGAACGAGCGCATCGCAGAATCTTCGAACTGAATCCCTTGCGGGGTTATGCGGTTGCGTGACATGTCTCTAGACCACAAGTCTGGGTTTTGTCTATATCTGGTTTGTTTTATATGTTCTGTAAACATATACTATGCATAGATGATTGTACATTTACTTTGTGTACTACTTTGTGGTTTTTGGGGTCCTCTAATGAGTATTATTATACTCACCCCTGCACAGGCTTTGGCCGCACGTCTGGTGTCTTGTGTAGACGAGCAGCCTTTTGACAGAGTCCAAGGTGGACCAGGATATGACCGAGTTTTCTGAGTTCCCTACAGGCCGAGGTGTTCCTACGGCTACGAGCGGCAGTCCTAGTACCTTTGTGCTTACAGGTTGGACTTTGAAATTTTTTAGACTCTTTATTTTGGTGGGCTTGTCTTCTGGCCCAATTTGCTTTTACAATACTCTACCTTTCATCGTACTTTGTTGGTTGGGTTTAGTTGTATGCACGCATTTTTGTTCCTTAGTGTTTTACATTTTAGCATTTATGGGCTTGGTGATGTGTGTGTGTGTACTTGTAATTAGGAAATTCCTCTAATGTTAGTGATATTCCTACTCGGTGCTAGTCACCAGCCTCTGGCCTATTGGAGGTGGGCTTGGGGAGTCACGGTGCAGGACCCACTGGGATGGGTCGTGACAGAGTTGTATCAGAGTTGGTCAGTTCTACCTTAGGACCAAGAGTCTGTGAGTTTGGTTTGGGGCAACAGTGTTGAGTGTTTCATGTTCGACTATCAGGCTAGAGACTCCAGTGTTGGTGCAGCGGCCGACGTATCCATACATCAGGACTCTGATAACCTACTTTTCGACTCGGTACATGAAAACAGTGGTTGTGGGGAAATAAAAGGTACATGAATTGTATAGGATTGGGTGGTGTCTTCCATGTTATTGGTGTCAGCTATCGAGATATACTCATTGACCGTGGTACCTCTTGTTTGTTTACAGGATGCCTCCCCAATGCATACCCACTAGGATTCAACAGCACGATCACGAGGATGACCCCCTAAGTGATGAGGCTTCGATACAGGGACCAGCTCCCCATGCATTTCCACCAGGTGGTGCACCTGCTATACCACCACCAGTGGAGTATCCAGTGTTACCCGCAACACCGACCGGTGAGGAGCGCAGGCTCAGCGTGCTCCATGAGTTTCATAGACAGAGACCCCTCAGGTTCTAAGGCGAGCCCGACCCTCAGGCGGCTAAGGACTGTCTTGAGGCGGTGACCAGAGTTTTTCGTTTAGTGAGGACCCCGGCAGACCAGATGGTGGACCTAGGAGCGATCCTTCTTCAGGGTTCAGCAAGACGATGGTGGAGTCTGACCATGCAGACTCACGAAGAGGAGACTCTTTCGTGGATAGAGTTTAAGAGACTCTTCAAGGAGGAGTTCTATCCGGTTATGCTGAGAGATGTGCGCATCCAGGAGCTTCTTCAGCTCCCGCAGGGCAGTATGACATCGGCTGACTATTCATCGAGGTTCACCAAACTCTCCAGGTACTCTATGGATATGGTCAGGGATCAGTACTTCAGAGCTCAGACCTTCGAGCGAGGCCTACGGGATGACATCCGAGCTAGTGTCGTGCCACTATGCATTTCGACTTATGCTGGACTGCTCGAGCGGTCCTTGGTGGTCGAGATCTTATTGGCAGAGCAGAGACAGCCGCTGACAGTCAGCAGCAGGCAGATAGGTGCAGAGACACCATCAGCAGGGACCCGACATCAGGCATAGGGATATGGACGTGGGAGACATCATAGGAGGACCCAGGACAGGGTATCGACAGTCCAGGGCTCTCAGGCGGGATCCAGTCAGCCTAGGGAGAAGTGGTGCTACACATGCGACAGTAGGGGGCATCTCGCTATAGATTGCCCGACACGTCGAGCTGCTGACAGGGAAGTGGTGGATGGACCACTGATGTAGAGGCAGAGAACGGAGCAGGCAGATCCTCCATGAAGAAGACATGGAAGAGGAGTAGGGAGAGCTTCGGGTGGTGGAAAACGCTTCGAATTACTTCCACCACCACCCCCAGGAGGTCCTCACTAGGCTCATGGAGCTGGGGGATAGGGATGGGGACATCTGCATGCGGTCGAGGCGTACGACCCAGGGGATCCAGGGATGATTCGAGGTACGATCTGTGTCTTTTCTACCTTAGCATCCCTACTCATAGACACAGGTGCCAGTCATTCCCTTATAGCCACATTTCTTGTATAAAACCTCGATATTCTGGTAGAACCGTTGACTGGATCCTTACGCTTGGAGACACCTACAGGAGGAGACTCGATGATCACACACCTTTTTAGACAGTGTGATCTTACCCTTGGAGGCGATAGTTTTTATTGGAACCTCTTGGTGGTAGCGTCGAGGCCTTACGACGTCATTCTCGGTATGGATTGGTTATCTGCGGTCCATGCCAAGATTGACTATTTTAGGCGAAGGGTGCGGTGTGTCCGCCATGATGGAACAAGGTTTTCCTTTATCAGAGAATTGGAAACCCAAGCAGCACAAAATGCGCTCATGCATAGGAGGGTGCAGCCAATCACTCATGAGTTGTCTAGCCTTACCCTAATAGCAGTAGATGTTGTGAGCTCTCAGTTCCCTGTTGTGGTGGCAGAGTATGAGGACGTCTTTCCCAAAGATGTTCCCATACTACCTCCCCACAGGGAAATCGACTTCTGCCTCGACTTACAGCCCAGGATGACACCGATTTCCTCATCAGCTTATCAGATGGCTCCCGCAAAGCTTCGCGATCTGAGGGTGCAGTTGGAGGATTTGCAGAGAAAGGGTTTTGTAAGACCCAGCATCTCACCCTGGGCGGCCCCAGTCTTGTTTTCCAAGAAGGCAGACAGGAGTATGAGGTTGTGCGTGGATTTCCGGCACCTGAACCGGGTGATGGTGAAAAACAAATATCCACTTCCAATGATTGATGACCTCTTCAATCAGCTAATAGGGGAATAGTGGTTCTCGAAGGTTGATCTTCGATCAAGATATCACCAGCTACGAGTATGGGATGAGGATATACCGAAGACGGCTTTTAGATGTCGCTACTGTCACTATGATTACTTGGTGATGCCCTATGGTGTGACGAATTCCCCTGCTGTGTTCATGGGACTAATGAACCAGATCTTCCAGCCGTACATTGACTGGTTCGTAGTGGTCTTCATCGATGACATCCTTGTGTACTCGGCGTTAGAGGATGAGCATGCGAGACACCTGCGGGTGGTTCTGGACGTACTCTGGGAGCACCAGCTTTATGGAAAGCTCTTGAAGTGTCAATTCTGGATTCAGGAAGTCCACTTTCTGGGACATGTCATCTCAGTAGATAGAGTGGCTATGGACCCAGCCAAGGTGGAGGCTGTGTTAGCATGGGAGCCACCTCGGAGCGTAACGGAGGTGCGAAGCTTCCTTGGGTTGGAAAGATATTACCGGAGATTCATTCCTGATTTCTCCCGGATATCAGCACTGATGAAAACCTTGACCCGGAAGGGGGAACCCTTCGTGTGGATAGAAAAGTGCCAGTGGGATTTCGAGATGTTGAGACAGTGTTTGACGAGCGCCCCAGTCTTGATATTGCCGGAGGAGGGTGTCGGGTACGTAGTCCTCTACGACGCATCAGGGACTGGTCTTGGATGTGTCCTGATGCAGCGACATGCAATGATTGCTTACGGTTCGCACCGACTTAGGCCACATGAGTAGAACTATGCGACCCATGATCTCGAGTTGGCAGCGGTTGTCTTCACATTGAAGATGTGGAAACACTACCTTATGGGCGAGCAATTTATTGTCTACTCTGACCACAAGAGCCTCTAGTACATCTTCTCACAGAAGGATCTGAATCTAAGGCAGAGAATTTGGCTAGAGTTCCTCCAGGACTATGATTTCGAGATCATCTATACTCCTGGGAAGCGGAACAAGGTTGCAGATGCTCTTAGCCGAAGTTCTAGCTCACAACTTTTGAGTGAGGTGACACAACAATTATCCGCGTTACAGTTATCCTTCATGGATAGAGAGGACACAGCTTACCTATAGTCAATGGTTGTCACCCCTCCACTCTTACAACGAGTTGGGGAGGCACAACTTGGTGATGTCGACTGTGTGGCCTTATGTGCTCTGTTATCCACGGGACATGCTCCTGATGGATATTCGCAAGGTGGGGAGCACGTACTTCTTTTCAGAGGACACACTGTTGTACCAGTGGATTTGCAGGAGGAAGTCTTGAGGGAGTTCCATACATCCCCTTTGGTCGTACATCCTGGAGTGGAGAAGATGTACCAGGACCTCCGATGACAATTCTGGTGGTCAGGCATGAAGAAGGCAGTAGCAGAGTTCGTTTCTCGATGCCTCACATGCTAGTAGGTGAAGGCTGAGCACCATGTTCCAGTAGGGTAGCTCACCCCCTGGAAGTTCCAAAGTGGAAGTGGGATGGAATATCGATGGACTTCGAAATGGGATTACCACGGACGTCCAAGGGGCACGACTCCATCTGGGTGATCTTTGACCAACTCACCAAGTCGGCCCACTTCCTAGCTATCAGGGAGCATGGTTCCGTAGAGAGCTTGGGACGCCTCTACGTGCAGGAGATAGTTCAGCTTCATGGTGTCCCCTCGACTATAGTATCAGACCGAGATGCCCACTTTACATCCCGGTTGTGGAAGGGATTGAAGGCGGCTTTTGGGACTCAGCTACGCTTGAGAACAACATTTCATCCCTAGACGGATGGTCAGACCGAGAGGACCATTCAGGTTCTTGAGGATATGTTGCGAGCATGTATCTTGGACTTTGGTCATAGTTGGGAGGACCACCTACCACTGGTGGAGTTTTCGTACAACAATAGCTACCACTCCACCATTGGTATGGCACCATTCAAGGCCTTGTACGGGAGACCCTGACGGTCATCGATTTGCTGGACTGACCCCGGAGAGTCAGCACTCATGGGTCCAGAGTTAATGCGAGCTACCACAAAGAAGGTGCAAATCATCTGGGAGCAGATGAAGAATACACAGAGCCAGCAGAAGTCTTATGCTGACAGGAGACAGAGACCTCTGGAGTTCGAAGAGGGAGACCACATATTCCTTCGGGTCTCACCTCGACGTGGGTTGCGGAGATTTGGCCGAGGCGACAAGCTATATCTGAGGTTCATCGGACCTTTCCAGATCCTGTACAGAGTTGGTGAGGTGGCGTACTATCTAGCTCTATCGCCACAGTTGCATCGGGTACATGATGTCTTCCACGTGTCGCAGCTGAGGAGGTACATGCATGACCCATCACACGTCATTGACTGGGGCGAGCTGGACATCGAGGACGGAGGGACCTTTGCTGAGTACCTGGTGGAGATCAAGGATCGACAAGAGGGGATCCTTCGTGGGCGATCATTTCCCTTAGTGCGCGTCCGGTGGCAGCATGGGAATCTTCAGGAGAGCACGTGGGAGTCGGAGGCCCAGATCCGTGCCCAGTACCCTCATCTTTTTGTAGCTTTTGTTTTGGCATTTCAGGGACGTAAATCCCCAAGGTGGGGAGAATGTAATGTCTCAAATTTTCTGTTTATTATTTTTAAATATTATATGGAATTATTTCGAGACCGGGCGAGAAGACGACACATCATTCTGAGGTCCATTGAGCCCAGAATGGTGGTTTAAACTTTTTTTAGTTAATTGAGTCGGCACTTGTGCGCGGTTGTGGTAGTTTCCAAACGGATGCCCAGATTAAAAATTTGAGCACACCGTTGTGTTCAGGATGACGACTTTACCTAAGAATGAGACTAACCTCGACTAGCACGGGTCGAGGGAAAAAGTTAATTTTCAGACATTTTAAGTAAAATGAAATAAAATAAATTAACCAGTTTATTTTATTTCATTTAAGGAAACATCAACTACAGCGAGGGAATAGCACATCTATTTCGTAAATTAATGGCGCGTCCTAATGACTCTGAAATGGAAAGTCAACGCCACTAATACAGCCACGTAATTAAATGACAACATGTTTGTTTTTTTAATGGGATAATAAATTGTACGTCATTGGAAACGTAGAGATAGGAACCTCTGCAGAATCTATGGCGCGTTGGAGCAAACTTTCAACAACGAATGGCGACAGATAGAAGTCGAGAATCGCTACGCCAGCAACATTGAAGGATCTCGATGACAATGACAGCATGAATCCTTCATCAACGATCGATACTTTTGAAAGGTAGGGGTTTCTCTCTCGATTTTTCTCCATATTTGAGTTTAAATGACGAATGCGGACCAACCACGAACAAGTTGATCCGCGGATTCGTACATTCTTGCGGGGGGATTTTCTTCTGGAAGACTATGGGAAATTGATCCATGCTTTATGTTGTTGATTGATTCTTGCCCCTTTTTAAGCCTATTAACGGGAGCGGGTCAAGCCGTGACGAATGACGGAGGAGGTTCGTTCTTCAATTTGTTTATTTGGATTTCTTCCTCCATTTTCCCCGCGCGTTCTTCACGTTCTTCATGGGGCGATGAACAATGGATCGTTGCACATCCGTTCTGTGACGCAACGATCCCAAATCGAAGGCTCGACATCGCAACGTCCTTGTGGAGGTGTGGCGACGATGGCGGATGACAAATCAGACCGGATCGGAAAGAGAGTTCTTCGTACGGGAAGGTCAAAACACATTTTCGGAGCCGATCGGAGGCCTGAAAATGAAGGAAGCGGCTTCATGGGGTCCGTTCGACCAGGAAATTGAATTTTTTCTGCGATTAGATGGCCAGAATGATGATCGGAGCAGCGCGGGAGGTGCGCTAGCGAAGAGCACCGTTTCTGGAAATTTCCAGAATACATGGCGTGTACTTCCGAAGAAAACGCCATGTAGTTCTGGCGGTGGCGGCTAGGGTTTTGGGTTAGAGAAGAATCACATAGCGTGTGACCCCGTTCACATGGCGTTTTGGACCTTCCCCGAAGATTGGCGTGTACTTTGGGTAGTACACGGACACGGGATGATCTACACGGCTTTAGGTGGCACGACGTGTATAGCTCGGCAGAGGCGGCTATGCGGAGCTCGGCGTGTATCCCGGGGATACACGGACACTGGATGGAGTACACGACCATGTACTCCATCACCTGATCGGGCGAGGGTAATAGCACGGGTCACCCCTTGTGCAGATTGCACGGGTTGGAGTACACGGGTTGATGACCGTGTATAGGCACATGGCCAGAGTACACGGAGCCAACCCCAATTACCTAGACACAGCGTGTAATCCATACTACACGCCGTGTATCATGTTTTTCTGAATGACCAGCCTCATGACACGGGTCGTTGTACACGGTCAATACCCAAGGTCAAACAACACGGCGTGTCTCATTTCTATATGTCGTGTACTTTTTGGAAAACGGATTGGTCCTTTTGTTCACCGTTCCTTGAACATCTTTAGTTTGGGTTAGTTCCCCTTCTTCTTGTTCCCATAAAGGTCAGGCATCATTCCCTCACGTAGGACTATGATCCCTTCAGCAAGACTTTCTGTGATAGAGTTAGGCATCCATCCAAGAGGCCCGGATCGAGATCCTCTATCCATTTCAGACCCTATGTAGAGTCAGGCATCGACGTGACCACCTTTACCGAGTGTTGATCCTTTACCTAGGAGGTGAATTCCGGATGAGTTGCGGTATCTGCCATAGCCCTAGCAGTGATCCTCATCTGTGTATCGAAATATTTTCCACTCAGGAGTGTGTCTCCCATAATGAGTGTAGATTTATCTCGTGACATTTCCCAACGTACAACACTTCCCGGACGGACGTCATCAGAGCTATAAGACTCGTGGAGAGTGTTCTCCCGGAATGATCACATCACGGAATCTTCGAATGGAATCACTTGCGGGGGTATGTTGTTGCGTGACTTGTCTCTTGACCACGGGTCTGGGTTTTGGGTATATCTGGTTTGTTTTATATGTTCTGTAAACAAATACTATGCATAGCTGACTGTACCTTTACCTTATGTACTACTTGGTGGTTTTTGGGGTCCTCTATTGAGTATTGTTATACTCAC
The DNA here is from genome assembly GCA_963277665.1 of Viscum album. Lineage (NCBI taxonomy): Eukaryota > Viridiplantae > Streptophyta > Magnoliopsida > Santalales > Viscaceae > Viscum > Viscum album. The sequence goes on from OY728121.1 coordinate 820,220,575, forward strand.
CCTTGCATGGGCTTTTCTCACACGTCTGGGGTCTTATGCAGATGAGCATCCTTTTGAAAGAGTCCAGGGCAGACCAGGACAAGACCGTGCTTTCTGAGTTCCCTACAAGCCGAGGCGCTCCTACGGCTACGAGCGGCAGTCCCAGTAGCTTTGTGCTTACAGGTTGGACTTTGCAGATTTTCAGACTCTTGCTTTTGGTGGGATTGTTTTCTGGCCAAGTATTCTTGTAAAGTACTCTAACTTTTTTCGTACTCTGTTGGTTGGGTTTAGTTGTATGCATGAATTTTTGTTCCTTAGTGTTTTACATTTCATCATTTGTGGTCTTGGAGATATGTGTGTGTGTACAGGTACTTAGGAAATGCCTCCCATATTAGTGATATGCCTACTCGGTGCTAGTCACCAGCCCCTATCCTTTTGGAGGCGGGCTTGGGGAGTCACGGCACGCGCCCCCACTGGGTCGGGTCGTGACATGGCTCATTTTATTTCCAAACAAGGAATAAGATAATTTACTTTGTTAAGCATTGGGTTTTACATTAAGAGAAATTGGGGGTTTTATATTGGGGTTGGGTCTTTTCTGTTCACACTATATTCTAGTGATATTTAGGATTATATGTATATATATACGAACCTATGGAATTGAAATCACGGATGGATGGTTGTGTCTTCCTTTATAATCACTTCATTGTAGGTGGTTTTATTTTTCCAAACATTGAAGATCCATTTTTGTGTTTTTTATTCACTGTTGTGAGGGACTGTTCATGAGACCTGTCCTGTCATGTGCAGTCTAAAATAGATATTTTAAGGTAAAGGGATTTTTTTATTTTTATTTTAAATATATAAATTTATTTTTATATTTATAGGTTTTAAGGGATATTTATTATTTTTAAATTTATGCATCTATATGTATATGTATATAAGACTTTAATTTCAAATTCTATAATAAATGTATGTTTGTTTTTACTAATTTTTATCATGTTTAAGTTTTATAAAACAAAATATCTATTTTGTTTTAAAAAATTTGATTTTATTCATAAACTTCATAAGGGTATTTTAAATCCAATCATTTATTTCTTTATTTTCCATGAACTCTATGTATATATACATGGAAATATTGAATGTTAAAAAACAATTATTTCATGATCTTAAATAAGATATTTTAAAACAATACATAAGATATTGTTTTTTATTATTAAATGTGAATTGTTTCTTTATAAACAATTTCTATATGAGAATTTATCATTTTATGTATTCTTTCATATTATGTTTACTGTTTATTTACAACATGTTGTAAATGGGAAATTCACTGTTTTATGTGCGAATTAGTTTTATATGTGCATGAACCTCATTCATAACATTAGATATGACCATCATATAAAATATTTTTGATATTACATGCACATTAATTCAAGAAATCATTAAATTTATTTAGAATTTATAATTAGGTATTTTAATACGTTAATTTGTTTATAAATGTAAATTTCACATTAATGTTTTTATAAATTATTTAAAAAATATGATTGAGACACATAGAGAAATTTGTACGATTATTTTGTTCGATGAAAATAATTTATATATGGTTTTGAAATGATTTTTTTGGTTATGATTGAGAAAGATGGGACCAATTAAAATGTTTTTCTAAAATAGGTTACTAGAGCATTGAATGGAATGATCTGGTATACAAATTGAATCCATGACCTCTAGCAGACACTTCCCCACATATGATATGACTAATTGGCCTTATGGTTTTTATTACGGCCTGTTGAGTATGTAAGATCCTAGGTATTTATATGATAATACATTTTCAAATCTTTTAATATTTATTAATAATATATTAATTTTACATTAATGAGTATGCATTGTCTGATAGCGTACCCAACACTACACGAAAACTTTCTCCAAAATCTTTCGTTTTACACAACATTGAGTTATACAGAAAAATAATATAATAACATTATTATTTTTTTAAATGGTAGTAATCTTCTAGATATTTTATTGGTGGGAATTTCCATAGATAACTAAAATATGTATATACATATTTGATAAATGTTTTTACATTTATTTAAAAATATTTGTGGCTTAAAATGACAATGAATCAAATTTTAAACACAAAATACTATAATATTTGTAGAATGTCATTTTACCGCCTTTTGATGGAGAACCCTTTTAAAATATAGTTTTTTTTTCACTTTTATATGATATATTTGAAAATATATATTTATTATCTATAAGTGGAAAATAAAAATTAACTTTGATTGAGATTTTTGTATTTTTCAAATGAAATTCAAATTTTAATGAATAGTGAAAATTTGTATATTTTAATTCGAAACTTCATTTTTGTATAATTTATTTTTATAGTCATGTATCCGTTAAATTGGTTTTAAAATTTAATTAGATAATGTTTTTATCATTTAATCAAATATGGGTCATTGGATGTATTTTCACCTTCAAATTAGGCATAAAAACATGTCAATCTTTTGGTATTTTTTAATTCTTAAAAACATGCATTTTGATTCTTACTACGGTAATTAATTTTAAATGATTTTTTTTCAAATTCTATGTTTGGTGTTTGGAAAAATATATTCCATATTTTGAATCATTAGATCTAAATTGTTTAAATATGTTCCTTTTATTTTGGGACATTATGAAAGATAAATTTTGTAATTATTTTTATTTACCATTGTTAAATGGTAAATCAAGTTAATAAGGGTAAAAATAATTTTGTAATAATATAAAACTACCCTAAAACATGTCTTAATTATATTAGATAAGATATATATGACCATGATCATCCTTAGGCAGAACGTTTTCCATTTTGAGGCCACTAGGGTGAGAGAATGACATTTTATAATTTTTAATTTAATGAAAAGAGAAATATATCATAAACATGCATCTTTTAATAAAAATATTTTAATATAGCATTTTATAACAGATGTAAATGACTAAAAATAATAATTAGAAACATAATAGTACTTCCAACATCATGGTATTTTATTTATAATCTTTATACATTAGATAAATATATTTATTTAGGACACAATGAGGATGCAATGATTACCTTATTAAAGAATGATTCTAATAAATGATATTATAAATATAAAAATAAATGTAATTTTATTATTTTGATGCCATACAAGAATGTTTTGGTGGATATTGACATATTATATTTGTTTTAATTCATTTTTTCGAAGGAATAATTCTATTGTGACTGTAAGAAAAACCAATTACTAAATAGTGTCAAAATTGACAAAAATGAGTTTTTAAAACAAATACTATTTTATTAAATTATATAATAGTAAAAAAAATCTATGATAAGTAAAAATGATTTATATAATGTTTTAAAATTTTATTAATTATCTACTTATTGTTCTATTTACATTTTATAGTAACTAAAGTGACCATATATTGTGAAAATACAAGAAGACCTAGTAAGTGTTAATGTTTTTAATTAAGGCTTAAAGCTTAAAGATAAGGATAATTTTGTGACATAAATGTGTCTAAAACCTATTGGATGAGGTTATTTATACCCATTATCATATTATAATATAAATATATCACTTTGGAAATATTATAATTCTGAAATCATTTTATAATAGAATAATATTTCAAGACTTTCATAATGTGCCCATCCTCCCTTTTATAAAAGGACACCAACTCTACCCACTTACTCACACCTCTCATGAAACATGTCTCATCCAAATACTAATAAAATACTCTCCCAACATATATAAATTAATTATGGAATCCTTAAATTGGGAAAATGGTAATATATGAATGTTTTTTTGGCGCAGATCATTAGGAGTTAATGGTTTTGGAGGTAGCGTCTTCTCTCAAGTTTCTTTTTTTATTTTCCCTATCCACTCCCAATTATTTTATTATTAAATGATTACATACAAACATCAATATTTTTATTAAAATATTTTGTTTTTATAAGATTTATCCTAACTACTCTTACACACACCTCCATCAAGTGGATATGAAAAAACCTTTTCATTGTACGGCGAACTACTGCCTCATGAAATGATCATTGTTCAATTATCTTATACGACCTCTCGTGGTAAAAATTATGATGGAAAATTATTCATATATGATATATATTATATTTATATTTTTACTATTCTTATATATTTTTTATTTACTTGATACCTTTATGCTTTCCATAATGTGTAAATACGATAATTTTATTTGAGGAAGTGAAAAATACCACCCCCTCAAAGTGATATGACTCATTCATTCCATATATAGAATGTATAAAGGATGATATTAATGATCATATGAAACATATATAACATATATATTATACTATAATTATAACATACCTATGTATTATTTATTTTTCATTCCTATAACATGACAAAGGAATGAAAGTGGCATTCATGCGTACGTATGACCTACAATCTCCATGAACGGTGCTTTTTCACTTATTATCATAAAATTATAGGGAATATTATAAATACATATATAATAGATATATATTATATTTAAATCATTAATATCATTATTTAGATGATGTACTTTTGACTATATGGACAATTTACATCAAAAGAAGTACATTTTCAACTCAAGTACCGAATATCGACAAAATGACCAATATGAACATGAATAATTATGTGATTGTTATAACATGGTAATAATTTATATAAAATGAATAATAAAAATTAAAAATGTTCGTGAAAAATTAGAAAATAACTTAATATTATTATTCAGGAATAACAAGGAACATACGTGATGATTTGGACTCAAGGTAAGGGACTTCGTCTCAATATCCTATCATTTGAGGAATATTTTGATTTATACATGGAATTATTTTATACAGTATATAATCAACCCATATTACATGTAATTATATCAATGTCTTTCAAAAGGAATATTTTTTGATGAATTTTTTTACTAAATGACAAATGGATTATAATTTTTTAACGTACCCGATGACAACGTCCTTTCCGCCGCCACGGGCATTATTTGATATTTGTCTTCCTCTATAAGCAGAAATGTTTTTAAAAATTAAATTAAATATAATATTATTGTTTAGGGTATTTTTTTGTTGAAAATGGTTATGATAATGGATTTATTATTTCAATATCTTAAGCTGATATTTTATGATTGCATTTTAGAAATGCTATCTTTCTTTTATGCATGTTTGATATGTTATGATTATGTTATGGTTCTTGGGAATTATTTATGTATACACAGGGTTCCATGATAAATCTAGGCTGGGTGAACCTGGCATATCTTTCTATTTCAATGGGTAATGTGATGGTGGTAAACATTAGGGATTCTCCTAAAAGATTTAGGGAATATACTGTGATGGATAGCCAAAATGTAACCATGAAGGTTACTCCCAATGTAGCTATGAAAGATACAATTTAATTATGTTATAGATTAAAAAATTTACTTCTATGATTTATGATGTCTATGTGTTATTCATAATTCTAATGATATCATGAGGTATATTAAAGAGATTATGTTTTATGAGTGAAATGAATGATTTCATTTATTTGTATGTATTTATGGAAAAATGTTTTCTTTATTTATTTAATAAACCATAATAATATTTTTAGGAACACCCCATGTGTTTGAAATGTTTTTTATGGTATAAGGATGGGAAAGAGAAAGGACTAAATCAAGAAGATTTTTATAAATAAAAGATTTTTTTTATGGGAATTTATTTTTGTGAAAAACATTATTGAGTAGAAGTGTCTACATTGTAATATTTAAGATGTAATTAATTATTTACTACCTAATTCTATAAATTCATAACCTGAAACGATCCTCAATTTGAATTAAAATAAAATTATTGATTGGTCTCAAGATTATGTAATGTTTTATGGACGGGGACACATAGTTACTATCAGAGGTCAGTTTATATAACTTGAGGAGTTAGATATTGTTAAATAAATATCCATTATTTTTTTTATTTTGTGGTAAGATTGAAATGATATATAATTTAATTATTTCCTTTTTGCTTTTTCTATGATATGTTTGTGTTTATAATGGGTTTACACAGAGGAAACATGGTAGCTATTATGGGACAACATCAAGAAGAAAACAACCTACCAAATCAACAACCAGAAATGGTTGGAATCAGAGCTGAACAGTTTGTTGTAGTGGTAGAATAGTTCAAACATGATATAAATGGTGGTAGTATCCATGCAAAAGATCAGCCAGATCAACCATAAAGGAACATGTCAGTATTGAAGTATTTCGTGAGGCAACATCCCTCATTATTCAGAGGATCATCTGACCTTATGCAAGATGAAGGGCGGATTAAAGCACTGGAAATTAATTTCAATGTCATGTAGTGTTCAAAAAATCAAAAGGTTAGTCATGTTATTTAGAATTTTGAAGGTTCAACTGATCAGTGGTGGTCAATGTTTAAAAATATCAGGGATAGTGATTATATTCATTCCATTCATTGCGATTCAATTGAAAGATATGTTTCTAGAAAATATTTTCCTAAGGTGGTTCAACAGAGGACGGAAAAAACAATTCTTAGAATTTAGGGAGGAGGATGACTCAGTGGATGCTTATGAAGCGAAAATCACTCGATTGGAAAAGTATGATCCAAATTTCATATGGGGTTTGGATAGTAAAATCAATCATTTTCACATAGGATTAAATACAAATTATTAAATTAAATTAGCTTCTTATGAGTTCAAAAGTTATGAAAAACTTTTTCTATGTGTGGAGATGGTGGAAATGCAGTTTTCCGATGATCAGGTGTTCTTTGACAAAAAACATAATAAGAGGTCGAGGTGGAGGATGGAAGTGAATAAATATTCAAAAAAATTCGATGGTAAGAAACTTAAGTTTACATTTTGTAAAATTTGTGGTAAAAATCACACTATGGAATGCCTTTTAAATTATGGTATTTGATTCTGATGTGGTAAAATAGGACATAAGGCTCGTAATTGCACTATAAAACATCAGGGTACTAGTAATAAAAAAAATGAATTAAAGTCATTAAATTTATTAAATTGTAATGAATTGGGTCATTATGTAAATGGGTGTCCGACAAAGAACTCAAATGATGGAACTCAGCCAGTCTAAAAAAAGAAATGTGTATTGAAATACTTTTAAATTACATCATCAGATGATTGGTCACCAAATATAGTAGTATTAGGTACAATATTTGTTTATTTAGATTATTCCAATGAGTTGTTTGATTCTAGGACTACACATTATTTCAGTTTTGAGAATTTTTCTACTAAATTGGTATTTATATATCTAGATGTTAATCTTGAATTTGTGGTAAAAACACTTGGGGGAAATGTTGAGACAAAAAGAAATGATAAGAATATTCCTTTCCTTTTGAGCAGAAAAAATCTACCTAAAAACCTTATTGTTTTTCCTCCAGTAGAGTTTGATGTCATTTTTAGTATGTATTGTCTTTATATTTGTAATGCTATGATTGACTACAGATCTAAATAGATATTTTTAGAAATAATTTCAATTTGTTTAAAATATTGAACCCTTACTTTTGATAGCATATCAGGAAGCTGAGAAACTAGTAAAATATTCAAATTAATTTTACCTTGAACATATTGTAGAAAACAAAGTAATAGTTCATATTAATGATTTTATAGTGGTCAATGAGTATCTTGATGTTTTTCTTGTTGAGTTTCCTGGTATAATACCCAACTTGGAAGTTGAATTTAATGTTGACTTGGTTCCTGATGGTAAGCCAATTTCAAAACCCCTTATCAAATGGCCCAAATTGAACTTTTATAGTTAAATAAGTAGTTGTATGAGTTGTTAGATAAATGTTTCTTTTGACCAATCACATCACCATGGGGTTCCCCTGTATTTTTTTTAAAAATAATGATTGTTTAAGTAGACTTTGGATTGATTATTGAGACTTGAATAACATCAATGTTAAGAACATGTATCCTTTTCCACATATTGATGATTTATTTTATCAGATCCAGGGAGCTCAGTATTTTTCAAAGATTTACTTGAGGTTGGGTACCATCAGTTGAAAGTAAAAGACCCATACATTACAATGACCATTTTTTGTACTAGATATGACCAATATGAGTTCATATTTATGACTTTTGTATTAACCAATGCAACTTCTATATTCATTGATATTATGAATAGAATTTATCATAAGTTCGTTGGTATGTTTGTGGTTGTGCTTATTGATGATATTTTGGTATATTCTAAATGTAAAGAGGATCATGAAAGTCATTTAAGTGTTGTCTTGAAATCATTAAATGAAAAAAACTATATGGTAAATTCAAGAAATTACGAGTTTTGGTTACAAAAAATTCCATTCCTTGGTCACATTGTCTCTAAAGATGGAATAACTGTTGATCATGTTAAAATAAAAGTTATCAAAGAATATCCAAGACCCACAAACATAACTGAGATTCTTAGTTTTTATTTTTTAGTATATTATTAACTGAGTTTGGTTGAATATTTTACATGATTATCTAGACCACTAACTATGTTCACTCAAAAAGTTTTTGATTTCATATGGATAAAATAATGTGATGAATGTTTTAGGAATTGAAAAGAAGATTGGTGAATGCTGTAGTTTTGGCCCTACCTTCCCAAAATGGTGAATTTGTTATCTACTTTAATAAATCATTTAATGGTTCTGGTTATTTCCTAATGAAGAATGATCAAGTAATTTCTTATGTTTCTTGTTTGGTGAAAACTCATGAGTTAAATTACCCTACAAAGGATTTTGAATTTTTTGTTGTTGTTTTTTCTTTAAAAGTTGTGAGGAATTTTCTATATTGCATGAAATGTGAAATATATACTGATCACAAAATTTTGAAATATATATTACCTCATAAAGAATTAAAAATGAGATAGAGGAGTTGGATGGAATTAATCAAGTTTTATGATTCCTTGATTCGTTACCATCTAGAAAAATAAAATAAAGTGGATGATGATTTGAGTCGAAAGAGTAACACAATTATAACCATGAAATGTTTGGAACGAGATCATTTGTTTTTGGATTTGATGAATTTTTTATTGGAAGTTGTTGGTGCATGGAATTCCTGTAACAACTAAGTCCCACTGACAGCACAAACACCCCGCCATAACATTATCATCGGGTCCTAGCCCACCAGGTACCACCAGTTGCCCCGCAGACACGTAGGGCCCTCCCCAGGGTCCACCCACATGCCTGAACGGGTCATATGACTAATGACAGTCCCCACAGGCCAACACATGTCCTTTACAGTGTGTTTTGCCCTCACTCACACTCACCCTGAGAAACTTCCCAGGAGGTCACCCATCCTGATCACTACTCCAGGCCAAGCACGCTAAACTGTAGAGTTCTAATCAGGTAGGCTCCCGAAAAGGAAGGTGCACCATGTTGGAATGAGTCATATCATTTAGTCATTTAACCCATTATCATTTGGGGATGTTACAATCACCCCCCCCCCCCTTTAGAGCACAACGTCCTCGTTGGGGGCCCTACATCTCAACCCAGGCAGTGCACCACACTTAAGGCTGGGTACCACCTCTAATACCAAATGTAACAACTAGGTCCTGGTGACAACACAGACACCCCGCCTTAACATGGCCGTAAAATCCTAGCCCACCAGGTACCACCAGTTGCCCCGCAGACACGTGGTGCCCACCCCAGGGTCCACCCACATGCCTGAACGGGTCATCTAACTAATGACAGTCCCCAACAAGCCAACACATGTCCTTTCCAGTGTTTTTTGTCTTCACTCACACACACCCTGAGAAACTTCCTAGGAGATCACCTATCCTGATCACTACTCCAGGCCAAGCATGCTTAACTGTGGAGTTCTTATCAGGTAGGATCCCAAAAAGGAAGGTGCACCTTGTTGACATGAGTCATATAATTTAGTCATTTAACCCTTTATCATTTGGGGATGTCACAATAACTCTATTTTTTTCAAGTGGAGGTGAAATCATCTTTATCAGATAGAACTAATCAAGTGTCGAAAGAAGACAGTGAGTTGTAGAAAAAGATATAATTTGTTCAAAAAGGTATGTTACCTAAATTTAACATCGATTTAAACTATTTTTTGATGTTTTGAAAGAGATTATGTGTGCCTTTTGATTCATAATTGAATAAAGAGTTATTATGTGAATATCATAGTTCAATATTTTTAGTTCATCATGGAAGTAATAAGATGTACAATGTTCTTTGAGAGTTTTTCTGGTAGGATGTAATGAAATTATATATTGCTAACTTTAACATAAGATGTTTTATTTATAAAATGGTTAACGTATAGAGGCAGTTAACAAACAAGATTCTTCTCTCTTTTGTAGTGCCATTGTAGAAATGGAAAAAATGTGTCCATTTGATTTAGATGTGGGAATACCAAAGACTTGTTGAGGTAACAATGTAATCTGGCTCATAGTTGATCGATTGACTAAATATTCTCATTTTAATTCTATTCTAGATACTTTGTCTCTAGATAAATATTATTGACATTCTATTAAAGAGATAGTCAGGTTACATGGAGACACCCTCTTCATTGTATGTGATCGGTATATGAGGTTCACTTCTAACGTTTGGAAGGGCCTTTAGAAGTCATTGGTTTCTAAATTAAATTTTAGTATATATTTTCAGCTACAACCATATGGGTAGTCAGAACAAAAAATTTAGACATTGGAAGATATGCTACATGCTTGTCAAATAGATTATCATCGATTCTAAGAACAATATATTTATTTGGTTGAGTTTTCTTATAATAATTTTTTTCATTCTTTGTAACGACCCAAAGTTTTATTAATGGAAATCCCTCTTGATCAAATTAAATGTCTCTTTATGTTCATATAAAATGTCAACTTCTTTGGTTTTATGATAAGAATTTTGACTGTTGGTAATATAGCTATTGAACAGTGATCACATGATTAGTATAAATAGATGGCTTTTACAAATCCAATTTACACAGACAAATGAAGCAATGGACTCATCCAGTAGAATTGCTCCATATGAAGCCCATTTGTCAGAGCTCAGAAAAGAGGTGGTGTCCTTGGGCTTCACTCTTGACCAAGCCCAAGCTGAGCTTTACCATGTCAAGCTCGAACGAGACCGTCAACGTGAAACGTGGAAGTTGATAGATATTACCATTAGAGCGATGTTATCCGAGCCACCCCAAGAGTCTGTCACCATCGCACACCTTACCCTTTGGTCTTATGCAGCTATTTTAAGGGGTTATGTAACAAATCGCGTGTACTATGTTCATGTATATTATTTTTGTATATAATAATGAATATACATCCTTGTCTTTTTTGATACATTGTAAATAGTTTTAAAGTACAAATAGTGTTTTTAGTTATTATTTAATTAAGAATTATATTTTATTAAATTAAGGGATTTTTGAATTAAAGGATATTTTAATAAAATATTATTATTATTAAATTAATTTTTATTAAATATAAATGATCTTATAACTTTATGAATGTAATTATAATATTTATTACGGTTTGAAATCCATTTTTGTCAAAACCTGTGAATTTTCGATAAGTAGCGGTTTTTAATTTAAAAGATAAAATTAACATATTTAGAAAATTATTTCGATAAAATAAATGTGATTTTTGGAATTTGGATGTCGAAATTATCCAACGGTGAATTTTTCATAATTTTCTGAGACAGTCAAATTTTTGGGTAAAAATTAAATACCGTTTAAATATATAATGTGTTTTATGACATCATAATGACCCAATAGTGACGTAATAAAATACTATAAACTTTATGTTCGGCCAATATATGTTTTAACATTAAAATAATTTTATTTTGGGTTTGTTTTACTTACTTTTCAAAGCATTAATAGACCACTCAAGACTTATTATACACCTTGTCTTTTTAAATTAATTTCCATGGGAGTGTGAATCACCTCCACATAAAAAAACCTATTATTTTAAGCATTTTGGACTTTGGACTTATAAAATATTGTTATCCTCTTCCCTTTTACAAAACCCATGGGCAAACACCATGAGATGGTTTGTGGTTTGGATTAATTTAATGTAAGGGGTCCCAAACCTAAATAATAAAGAATTGCGTCACCTTTCCTATATAAACCCACCCAAGCTACCACTTCCTCCCCACTCTAAGCCTTTGGAGTTCGTCCAAACTCTTCCCTACTCTCTCTAGAATCCTCCCAAGGTGCCCCAAGCTCCCAAAAAGCCTCTCACAAGTCTCTCTCTAGCATTTGGAAGCACACTTCCAAGTAAGGGTTTTTTCTTCCTTTCTCATTTTTGTCCAATTTTCTTTAAGTCGTTTTTCCCTTTTAATTTCAATTATGAATTTTGGGGTATGGTTTCGCACCTCCCTCATACTGCCATCTTTATGTTTGATTTATGGGAGACCTTTTATCTCTCATTAAATGCCTCCCATGTACACCAGTTACTATGCTGAAATTCCAAAAGGAACTTCTCTCTCCTCTTTTACATTCATGAAATACCTTTGTATCATGAATCTAAATTCCATTAAAATTTTTGGGACATGTATCTATATGAACTAATTAATGTTAATTTCATGTAAATATAATGAGACACCCCTTTCTCTCTCATCAACCATTTTTATGAATTCTTATGTCACGTCGTTACGCTGCCGAAATTGCACCGATTTTCTAAGCCAATGCCATTGTGTAGTGAATACCTTGCCCATTTCTCCATCAAGGGTATTCACCTTTGTGCACATTTACATATTGATTATAAATATTCATGTATGAATTCCACATTCCTTTATCGTGGAATAAATGATTATGTTTTATGAATCCATGTTTTATGATCCATGTGGAACACTTATGGATGAAATGAAATGTTTAAGAATGGCGTGCCCTTATAGCACTCCAATGCATTAGGTAAAGTATAGTATAATGATACGTCTTAGGCAATGAGGGTTTAATCATGATAATTCAAGTGCAACAAGGGTTTACTCATGATTTATGTGCAATGAGGATTTACTCACGCTCCATGTGCAATGATCCTTGGCTCGTGCTAATTCCATGTTAAGTGTTGTTGCCACATTTCCATGTTATGATTATCATGCTTTATCATGCCTTTATGTTCATGTTTCTCTTATTCTATATTGATATGCCTATTGTCTAACATGTATTGTACTCCTTTTGTTATTCCATTTGTACTCCCTTACTGGGCTTTATAGCTCACCCTTTTCATATTCATGTCCTCAGGTTATTTCAGGAAATGCTAAGTACGAGGGAATGTAGTGGTAATGTAAAGGAAGTTTTAAATAAAGATGTTGTATTTAATGTTTTAAGTTTTTATGTAACGTTCCTAAGCCCCAAAGACACTAAACCTCTCGATCTTCTTTGTTGTATCAAGTGATGTTTTATGTAATAAATCATGTTTATGTTTGTAATAAAAGCAGGGTTGTCATAGTTGGTGTCAGAGGATAGGTTTAGTTATTTTTGGGATTAGGATTAGAAAAACATAGTAAAGACTTAGAGAGAAGACTAAGTATAATAAAAATATCCCTATGTTTTGGTAAGTACTGAGTAAGTGATTTATCAAGAAAATAAATCCCTGTCTGGATACGAGCAGGTAGAGGCTGCTCTGGCACAGATGTATCCTAGGGGTAAAACCTAAAAACACCGCTTTGAGTTAGACTCAAATGAGAACCGGTGCATGAAAACGAGCCTTGCTGCACTCTTGGTTACGACACTCCTGGGATATATGCTTTGGTAAATTCACAAGCTTAGTATAAACCCTTATTAAGGGAATTAAAAAATCCCCTAAGAATATATGTTAGAAAGTAGATCATGAAAAGCCAAGATTGAAGCCTATAGACTCATGAGTTAAGGAAATAAAAGTTTATTTATAAGTAATAAACTTTTGTATTTGGATTACCGTTTATGTGTTACCCCTATCTTTCCTTTTATTCCATCCAATGGCCGGTAATAGGAGGACTCGGGCTAATAACCATTGTGAAGATCAATGTGATGACTGTAGTAATGAGATACAAAATCCAATGGGAGAGGGAATCGCGAACATTGTCATGCTTCTCTCTCAGCTAAGTCAAGTTTTGAATAGAAACAGTGGTCAAGAGGAACATTCAACCCCACCCTAAAAAAGAACAAGTCGCTATCGAGAGATTCATGAGACAAATGCCTCCTACTTTTGGTGGATCATCCAATCCCACGATCGATGAACAATGGATCAAATCCATTTAAAAGATATTCTACATCATTCAATGTTCTGAACAAGAGAAGGTTCTCCTGGCATCTTATCGTATGGAGGGTGAAGCTGATCAATGGTGGATGTTGATCAAAAATAAGAAGCCTGAGGAGGAGATCGAGGCGTTGGAATGGAAGGATTTCCGGAAGATTCTTTTCCATAAATATTTTCTGCGCACCCTCCGGCTTAAGATGGAAAGTGACTTCCTTTCCCTCAAGAAAAAATATGATGAATCTATTGGAGCGTACGAGGAAAACTTTACAAGGCTTTCACGTTACGCTTCCGGCTTTGTCATTACCCCCGAATGCAAAGTTGACCGCTTCTTTGGTGGGCTGAATCCTAGCCTGCAGAAAGCATTAGAAATCTGTGACTTCAACAGCTATGAGGAAATTGTCCGATGTTCCCTCAAAGTCGAAATGGAGATTGGGGAATCACTAGGGTATCCTGGGGACAAGAAGCGTAAGGTGGAATTCAATGATGGCGGTCCGATGGATAAATCCAATGGTGCTAAGAAGATCCACCACCCCACATGCCAAAAGTATGGAAAGAAGCACCCTAGAAATTGCCTTAAGGGGACGAGGAAATTCTTCAGATGTGGAAGGTAAGGTCACCTAGCTGTTAACTATCGGAAAGAAAGACCCGCGGCTGCGACAAAAGATAGGAACGCTATATTAAAACTGCAACGTGTTGTTCAATTCTAAAAATGCAAAGAACCGGGTAATTTTTCAAATCAGTGCCCTAATCCAAGGGTTTTCGAAGGCAACCAACAACCTCCAAGACAGCAAGGAAGAGCGTTTTCCATCACTTCTGCCGAAGTGAACCCTGACAATAAAGTGGTGACAGGTACACTAGTTATTCATTCAAGAATAGAGAACATACTTTTTGATTCAGGTTCTATGCATTCTTTTATATCTCGAATTTTTAGTAGAACAATCCCAGCACCACCATAAATCATGTAAGTGAAGATGTTGGTGAGTACAAAAAAATGGGGAAATTATTGCATCCCATTAGTATAAGTCCTCCCCTGTTATAATATGTGTATTGAATTTCCCGGAAAACCTCGTTATACTCCCTCTGGTGGAATTTGATGCAATTCTTGGCATGGATTGGCTTTCCTTATATAGATCCAACATAAATTATCAGGAGAGGGAAATCACACTCCATATGGAGAATCGACCCTTGATTCATTAAAATTGTCAGGAGGAAGATGAATCTCCTTTAGCTCCATCATCACAAGCATGGATATTACTTCCCTATGAGAACGCATATCTGGATCAGATGATTGAGTCCAAAGAAGAAACCCTCCTTGATGAAATGTCTGTTGTGAGGGAATTCATGGAAGTGTTTCCTGATGAACTGCCTGGTCTTCCTCTTAGAGGAGATGTTGAGTTCTCAATTGAACATATACCTAGGGTGCTACCAATATCCAAGAATCCATATAGAATGGCTGTTTTAGAGCTTGAAGTGCTGAAGAAACAACTACAAGAGAATCTGGATAAAGGGTTTGTATGCCCAAGTGCTTCACCATGGGGTGAACTAGTCCTCTTCTTCAAGAAGAAGGATGGGTCAATGTGGCTTTGAATCGATTATCGTGAACTTAACAAAACCATGATAAAGAACAAGTATCATCTCCCATGAATTGATTACTTGTTCGATCAGCTGCGTGGATCCCAATACTTCTCCAACGTGGACTTACGGTCGGGATATTATTAAGTAAGGGTGGAGAAGGAAGATATCCCCAAGACTGCTTTTTGCACAAGATATGGGCACTATGAATTCATAGTAATGCCTTTCGGACTCACTAATTTTCCAGAAATCTTCGTAGACATGATGAATAGAGTCTTTAGAGATTACCTTGACAAATTTGTGGTAGTCTTTATATATGACATTATAATATACTCCAAAACCATGGAGGATCATGAGGAGCATTTAATAACTGTACTAGAGACTTTGTGCAAGGAGAAGCTTTATGAAAAGTACATCAAGTGTGTGTTCTGGTTGAAGGAGGTCTCATTCTTGGGCCATATCATCACAAACAATGGGATATCTGTGGACCCCTCTAAAATAGATGCAATTGAGGGATGGTCGAGGCCAACATCGGTAAAGGATATCTATAGCTTCTTGGGGTTAGCTGGATATTATCGACGATTTGTGAGGAATTTTTCACAATTGTCCAACCCTCTTACCAAGCTAACTCAGAAGGGAGTAAAGTTTTTTTGGTGTGATGAATGTGATGAATGATTCAAGGTGTTGAAAAGGAGGCTTATCACTGCGCCTGTGCTCACATTACCCACAAGTGGGGAACTTTTTGTGGTATTCAGTGATGATTCAAAGATGGGCTTAGGCTGTGTGCTGATGTAAAATGATAAAGTGATTTCATATGCCTCAAGGCAGATGAAAATCAATGAGTGAAACTATCCAATGCATGATCTGGAGTTGGCGGATGTGATCTTTGCCTTGAAAATATGGCAGCATTATCTCTATGGAGAGAAATGTGAGATATATACTAACCACAAAAGTCTTAAATATATATTCACACAGAAAGAAATTAATATGCGCTAGAGAAGATGGTTAGAGCCCATCAAGGATTATGACTGTTCAATACATTACCACCCTGGGAATGTGAACAATGTGGCAGATGCCCTAAGTAGAAAGGATCTAGCGATTCTATCAGTGATGAGAATTGAGAAGGATCCAATCTTATTAGACTTGATGAAGATGGACATGGGAATCATGGAGAAGGGAACATCATAAATCCTTTCACAAATGATTACTCAACCATATCTTTTGGAAAGGTTAAAGGATTCTCAAAAGGATCATGTGGGAATTCAAGAAAAAGTGGAATCTATCAAAAAGGGGAAATCCTCAGAGTTTAATGTTAATGAAGAAGGAATTGCGTGGTTTGGGAAAAGACTATGTGTTCCATCAAGTCAGGAGATGAAGAAGGAACTTTTGGATGACGCACATAGTTTGAATTTCTCTATTCACCCAGTGAGCACAAAGATGTATCGAGATCTCCAAGAAAACTCTTGGTGGGATAATATGAAGAAGGAGATAGCTGAATATACATCAAAGTTCCTGGTGTGTCAGAAAGTGAAGGGAGAGAGGTAGAAGTATAAGGGGATGATGCAACCATTGCCCATAACAGAATGGAAATGGTAGAACATCACCATGGACTTTGTCATCGGACTTCCAATGACGTCTAAAGGCAACAATGCAATCTGGGTTGTTGTGGATCGTCTTACAAAGACTGCACACTTCATTGCTATTCGGGAAGATTTCTCTTTGGATAAACTGGCACAGATATATATCAGGGAAGTGGTAAGGTTTCCTGGAGTACCACTATCTATTGTGTCTGACCGAGATCCAAGATTCACCTCTATGTTTTGGAATAGTCTTCAACATGCTCTGAATACTAAATAGAACATCAGTACGACCTATCATCCTCAAACTGATGGCCAATCCGAGCAGACTATCCAAACACTTGAGGACATATTGAGAGGATACTCAATGGACTTTAAAAGAGGATGGGATCAATATCTTCCTCTGGTTGAGTTCTTTTATAACAATAGTTTCCACTCAAGCATCCAAATGGCACCATATGAAGCCCTGTATGGGAAAAGGTGCAGAACACCGACATGTTGGGATGAGGTCGGTGAACGTAAACTGCTTGGACCAGAAATGGTCGATGAAATGGTGGAGAAGGTGAAAACCATTCAGCAGCATATCAAGGCAGCCCAGAGTCAACAGAAGAGTTATGCAGATAACCATTGATGATACCTTGAGTTTAAAGTTGGAGACATGGTTTTTCTACACATATCTCCATGGAAGAAGGTCATGGGGTTTGGAAAGAAAGGAAAGCTAAGTCTAAGGTACATCATCTCCTTCGAGATTCTTGATCGTGTCGGGGTTGTCACCTATTGACTAGCACTTCCACCTACCATGGCCAAAGTACATGATGTTTTTCATTTTCCCTCTTAAGGAAGTACATACCGGACCCTTCACATGTACTCTCTTCAGAGGTGGTACAATTGGAAGATGGTCTTTCTTATCAGGAGCAACCAGTGAAGATCTTAGATCGTTGGGAAAATGTCATACGAAATAAGACAATGCCCCTCGTCAAGGTGTTGTAGAGAAACCACATGTTTGAAGAAGCGACTTGGGAATCAGAGGAAAAGATGAAGCTGAGTTACCCACATCTGTTTTCGTGTGGGAAAATGAAAATTTCAAGGGAAAAATTTCTTTAGGGGGGAATATTGTAACAACCCAAAGTTTCATTAATGGAAATACCTCTTGATCTAATTAAATGTCTCTTTATGTTTATTTAAAATGTCAACTTCTTTGGTTTTATGATAAGAATTTTGACTGTTGCAAATATAGCCGTTGAAAAGTGATCACATGATTAATATAAATATAGGGCTTTAACAAATCCAATTTACTCAGACAAAAGAAGCGATGGCCTCATCCAGTAGAATTACTCCATACAAGGCCCATTTGTCAGAGCTCGGAAAAGATATGGCATCCTTGGGATTCGCTCTTGACCAAGCCTAAGCTGAGCTTCACCATGTCAAGCTCAAACGGGACTGTCTACGTGAAAAGTGGAAGTTGATAGAGAATACGACTCGAGTGATGTTATCCGAGCCACCCCAAGAGTCTGTCACCATCGCACACCTTACCCTTAGGTCTTATGCGGCTATTTTAAGGGGTTATGTAATAAATCGCTAGTACTATGTTCATGTATATTATTTTTTTATATAATAGTGAATATACCTCCTTGTCCTTTTTGATACATTGTAAATAGTTTTAAAGTACAAATAATGTTTTTAGTTATTATTTAATTAAGAATTAAATTTTATTAAATTAAGGGATTTTTGATTTAAATAATATTTTAATAAAATATTATTATTTTTATTAAATTAATTTTTATTAAATATAAATGATCTTATAATTTATTGAATGAAATTATAATTTTTATTAAGGTTTGAAATCCATTTTTGTCAAAACTCGTGAATTTTCGATAAATAACATTTTTTATTTTAAAAGTGAACATTAGAATATTTATAAAATTATTTGGATAAAATAAATGTTATTTTTGGAATCAGGACATCTAAATTATCCAATGGTTAATTTTTCATAATTTTCTGAGACAGTCAAATTTTTTGGTAAAAATTAAATATCGTTTAAATATATAATCTGTTTTATGACATCATAATGACCCAATAGTGATGTAATAAAATACTCTAAGCTTCATGTTCGGCCAATATATTTTTTACCATTAAAATAATGTTTTTTTGGGTTTGTTTGACTTAATTTTCAAAGCATTAATGGACCCCTCAAGACTTATTAAACACCTTGTCTTTTTAAATTAATTTCCATGGGAGTGTGACTCACCTCCACATAAGAAACCCTATTATTTTAAGAATTTCGGACTATGACCTTATAAAATATTTTTTTCCTCTTCCCTTTTCAAAAAACCATGGAAAAAAACCATGGGATGGTTTTGGTTTGGATTAATTAAATGTAAGGGGTCCCAAACCTAAATAATAATGAATTCTGTCAGCTTTCCTATATTAACCCACCCAAGCTCCCACTTCCTCCCCAGTCAAAGCCTTTGGAGTTCGTCCAACCTCTGAACTACTCTCTCTAGAATCCTCCCAAGGTGCCCGAAGCTCCAAAGAAGCCTCTCACAAGCCTATCTCTAGCCTTTGGAAGCACACTTCCAAGTAGTGGTTTTTTTCTTCCTTTCTCATTTTTGTCCAATTTTCTTTAAGTTGTTTTGCCCATTTAATTTCAATTATGAATGTTGGGGTATGGTTTCTCACCTCCCTCATACTTCCCTTTTTATGTTTGAATTATGGTATACCTTTTCTCTGTCATTAAATTCCTCCCATATACACCCGTTACTATGCCGAAATTCTGAAAGGAACTTCTCTCTCATCTTTTACATTCAAGCAATACTTTTGTATCATGATTTTAAATTCCATTAAAATTGTTGGGACATGTATCCATATGACCCCATTACTGTCCATTTTATGTAAATATGATGAGACACCCCTTTATCTCTCATCAACCATTTTTATTAATTCTTATGTGTTGCCGTTACGCTGCCGAAATTGCACCGATTTTCTAAGCCAATGCCATTGTGTAGTGAATAACATGCCCATTTCTCCATCAAGGGTATTCACCTTTATGCACATTTACTTATTGATTATAAATTTTCATGTATGAATTCCACATTCCTTTATCGTGGAATAAATGACTATGTTTTATGAATCCGTGTTTTATGATCCATGTGGCACACTTATGCATGAAATGAAATGTTTAAGAAGGGTGCACCCTTATAGTGCTCCAATGCATTGGGTAAAGTATAGTATCATGATAAGTCATGTGAAATGAGTGTTGACTCATTCTAATTTAAGTGCAATGAGGGTTTAATCGTGATTTATGTGCAATGAGGATTTACTCATGCTCCATGTGTAATGAGCCTTGGCTCATGCTAATTTCATGTTAAGTGTTGTTTCCACATTTCCATGTAATGATTATCATGCTTTATCATTCCTTTATGTTCATGTTTCTATTATTATCTATTGATATTCCTATTGTCTAACATGTATTGTACTCCTCATGTTATTCCATGTGTACTCCATTACTGGGCTATATAGGTCACACTTTTCTTATGCATGTCTTTAGGTTATCCTATGCAATGCTAAGTACGAGGGAATGTAGTGGTCATGTAAAGGAAGTTTTCAATAAAGATGTTTTATTTCATGTTTTAAGTTTTTATGTAATGTTCCTAATCCCTGAATACAATAATCCTATCGATCTTCTTTGTTTTATCAAGTGAAGTTTTATGTAATAAATCATGTTTAAGTTTGTAATAAAAGCAGGTTTGTCATATTCCGGTATACAGATTTCTCCATTTGATAAAATACATAGAAAGACGTGTCGATCTACAACTTTTTTGGATGAAGTAAGTGAAAGGAAGTTGATGGGATCGTAATTGGTAGAAGGGATGGTAGAAAAAGTTTAGTTGATTCAAAATCACATGAGAACACCTCATAATAAGAAGAAAATTAATGTGGAAAGACGAAGAAAGGAACATTCCTTCTAGGTAGGTCATCATTTCTAAATCAAAGTTTCCACATGGAATAGTGTGTTACATTTTGTTAAAAAGGGAAAACTGAGTCCGAGGTTCAATGGACACTATGAAATCCTAGAGAATTTTGGATCAGTTGCCTACAAAGTGTATTTACCACAATGTTTATACCGGGTTTACAATGTTTTTCATGTTTCTATGTTGAGAATGTATATGCCAGATCCATCTCATGTTTTGAATCTAGAGGTTGTTTAGTTGGAAGATAATCATTATTATGAGGAATAACTATAAAAAATTATTAACCGCAGAGAGAAAGTGTTTTAGAATAAGTTTATTCACCAGGTAAATGTTTTTTTGGAAAAAATTTATGGTTGAAGAATAAATTTGGTAATCTTAAAAATTCTATGAGGGATAAATACCCCCACTTATTTTACATGTGAATAAAAATATAGGGACCTAATTTCTAAAATGGGGGAATGATGTATAATCCCAATTATTTATAGAATAATAAATTTTCATATCTATTAATATTTATGAATAAGATTTAAATTTTAGGTTAAATAGTATGTTTTTTTATAGTGTACACGACACACTATAATGACTTTCTATGAAATCTTACGTTGCAGACAACTATGAGTTATGCCAAAAAATAATATAATAATATTATTATCATTTTAAATGGCAGTTAAATCCTAGCCATTGTATTGGTGAGAATGAATATTACTAAAAAAATTGATTATACAAGTTAGTAAAAATATTATTACATTTTAGCAATATATTTTTTGGGATTAAAATGAGAATGAATCCAATTTTAAGAATAAAATAATCTAATATTTTTAAAAGGTTGATTTGCCACTTTTTGAAGCGGAACCCATTTTAAATCTAGTTTTTGTACTATTATATGTTATATTCGAAAACATAAACTTCTTTTTTAAAATTTGATCATCAATATTTACTTTTGGTTGAAATTTTGGATTTTTTCTGATTAAATTCATATTTTAAAGAATAGTGAAAAATACCGCATTTAAATTCAAAACTGCATTTTTTTCTAATTTATTTGTATAGTTATGTTATACTTTTAAATATTTCTAAAGTGAAATTGGATTATATTTTTATCTTTTAATACAATTTTCGTCATTGTAAGTAATTTCATATTGAAATGGGACATAAACACATGTCAATATTATTGTAGTTTGTACTTCATAAAAACACGCTTTTTGTTTTTGACAATGAGAATTAATTTTAAATAAATTTTTGCAAATTCTATGTTTTGAATATGGAAAAATGGATACCATATTTGGAATTATAGGGTCCATGTTGTTTAAATAAGTACCTTCTTTGGACATTATGAACAATATTTTCAGTAATTATTTTTATTTACCATTGTTAAAGGATAAATTAGGTAAATAAGGGTAAAAAATAATATTATAATAAAAACATATACCCTGAAACGTTCCCTAATACTATTTTATGAGATATTTCCAGCATCTAGCATCCTTAGGCCTAACCATTGGCATTTTTGTTCCAATTGGGTGTGAAAATGATATTTTATAATTTTAAATTTAAAGGAAAGGGAAATATAACATAAACCTTTATCTTTTAATAATTTTTTTAATATAGAGTTATATAACAAATATCTATAACTATAAATATAAATTAGATATCTAAAAAGATCTCTTACATCATTGTATTTTATTAATAATTTTTATACATTTTATAAATAAATTTATTTATGACGTAATGATGATGTAGTGATTACCTTATTAAAGAAAGATTCAAATAAATTATATTACAAATATTAAAATAAATGTAATTTTTTTAATTGGATTCCTTCCACGAATTTTTTGGAATATATTGACATATTATATTTTATTTAGTTAATTTATTTTGATGGAATCATGTTTTAATGACATTTAAAAAAATAAATTACTAAATAGTGAAAAAATTGACAAAAATGTGTTTTTAAAACAAATATTGTTTTATTAAATTTCATAATAGTCATAAAAATCTAATATTGGGAAAACTAACTTTTATAATGTTAAAAATGTCATTAATTATCTACTTATGGTTCTATTGGCATTTAAAAAAACTTTAGTAACCATATATTGTGAAAATATAGGAAGACACGGTGGGAGTTAATGTTTTTATCAATGGGTTAATGTTTAAATATAAGGTTAATTTTAAGACATAAATATGTATAAAACCTATTGGTTGAGAGGATTTAGACCCATTATAATATTATCACTAAAATATATCACTTTATAACTATTATAATTTTAAAATCATTTAATTATAAAATAATTCTTCTAGACTTTCCTAAAGTGCCCACCCTCTTACAAATGGCCACCACCTCTACCCACATAATGACACCTCTAAAGCCCTTTGGATAGTAAAAATTCAACTTCAATAATCACTCAACATCACTACCTTCCTCATTGAATCCTTAACCTGGGTAGATGGAAATTCAAGATAGCCTTTTGGCTCAAATCAATAGGATTTACTTGTTTTAGAGGCAGCGTCTTCTCTGAAGTTCCTTTCTTTTATATTCATTATTCACTCCCTATGATCTTCTTATTCCATGATTACATAAGAAAACTAGTATCATAAATATAAAAGGATTTTGTTATGATAATTATTTGAACGAAACTTACACACAACATTATCTAATGGCCATGAACAAATTGTTTATGTGTACGACAGACTACAACCTCAGGAAACGATGAAATTTCAATTTTTTTCTATCTCCTCCCATGGTGGACATTATGATGGAACTATATTTATATATGACAGATATTATATTTATATTATGTCTGTGCTTATTTATTTTTTATTTAGATCATACCTTTTTTCTTTCCATAATGTCTAAATACAGTAATTTCATTTGAGGAAGTGCGGACTATCGCCCCCTAAATGAGATATGAATTGTTCATGCAATACATGGAACATATAAATAATGAAAATAATGAAATTATGTAACATATATTACATAGATATTATACTGAAATTCTAACAAACCTGTGTATCATTTAGTTTTCATTCTTTTAATATGACAATGAAATATAAGTAGCGTTCATGCGTACGTATGACCTACCGTCTCTATTAACGGTGCATTTCATTTATTATCTACAAATGTTCTAGACTATTATCAATAAATAAATACAGGATATAAAAGATATTAAAATCATTAATATCATTATGTAGATGATTTTCATTTCAATTCATGGAAAATTTACATCAAAACAAATTCATTTTCAACTCATGTACCGAATATCAACAAAACAACTGATATGAACTTGAATAATTATGTGATTGTTATATTATTTTATAGAAGGGAATTCCAGAGAGTATTCTTTTTGAACCATCCACACTCGAGATCCCCCCGCCCCATGAAGAGATCATCCAGAGATGCCACAGCCAGGGAGAAGCCATTGTCAGCAGAGATGACATTGCGTCCCATGGGGTAACACATCAATCAGCGATGGTTCGTCACAGCAAGTCGTCAGCCAGGTCAAGTGCACCCATTCTGCCCACCCGGTGAGACACCGGGTGACCTGGAAAGATGAGTGGTACATGGGAGGTGGAAATTCCCCCAAGGGCAGGCTCCCAAGAATCAAACCCCAGACCTCACCGAACACTGTTGCTAGGGCCCTCGACCCTATACCACTACGCCACCGCTGAAGAGGAAATTATGTGATTGTTATAGGTTGGTAATAAGTAATATAAAGGGAATAATAAACTTTTAAATAGTTAGTAAACAAGTAGAAATTAACTTATGTTTATTATTTAGGATGAACAAGGAACATACATGACAATTTGCACTCAAGGTATGAGAATTCATCTCAATCTCCTTTCATTGAGGAATTTTTCAGTTTATACATGACTTTCTTTTGTAAGGTATATAATCAAAAACTTTTAATTTTAATTTCATTTGATGGTTCTAAAAATGAATCCTTTTCTATAAATCATTTTACAAAATTATAAAAGGAATGTTTATTTTTAACATATGCGGAGGAAACAACCTTTCCGCCATAGCGAGCATTCTTTGATATTTGGCTTCCTCTATTGGTCGTAAGGTTTTTTAAAAGAAAAGTAAATACCCTATTATTTTTAGGGTATTTTGGTGTTGATAATGGATATCATAATGGATTTATTATGTCAATATGTTGAACTTATGTCTTGTTATTTCAATTTGGAAATGTTATCTTTCCTTTATAATTAATTAATATATTATGATTATGTTATAATTCATGGGAATTATTTAAGTATACAGGTGGTTCCATGATAAACCGAGGGTAGGTGAGCCTTATATATCCCCCCATTGTATTGGGTAAAATGACGACAGTAAACATCAAGTATATCCTATGAAATTTAGGGAATATTCTGTGATGGGTATTCCAAACGTAACCATGAATGTTGCTCCCTATATAGATGGGAAATCTACTGTGTAAGTATGTTAGGGATAAAACTAGTTACAATTATGATTTATTATTTCTATGAGTTATTCATAAATAATATGAGGTTATGAGGTATATTAATGATATTTTATATTATTAGTGAAAAGTATTATTTAATTGATTTGTATGTATTTATGGAATAATGTTTTCTTTCCTTATTTTATAACCCTTAACGAGATTTTTAAGCCCTTCCCCAGTGTTCGAAATTTTTTTTCATAGGGAATAAGTAAGGGTAATAGAAAGAAAAAATTCAATAATATTTTTATCTAGAAAATAATTATTTTTTTAAGCAATTTTTTTGTTGCGGAAAAAATTGATAGATTAGAAGTGTGTACATTTTAATATTTTAGATGTAATGTTGTAATTGTAGCCGAATTATCTAAAACTCTAAACCTAAAAAATATGAAATGTGAATTAAATTCAAATTATTGACTTATATAAAGATTGAGTAATTTTTTAAGGTTCTGTAATTAATGTTTATAATCATGAATCCATAAAAAAATAATTATCATGATTGAGAAGTTGAAATTAGTATTTCAAAATAATTTTTATTGAAAACATATATAGATTTTAAAGTATTATACACTTTTAAGAAAATATTTTCAATGTAAGAAAAACATTTCATTTAATAGTTTTTCTGAAATGAATTATTTGATAAATGTTTTCACTGAAATTTTTATTTTCAAAGAAAATCATTTTAAAATGATATTCAAAACCTTTAATAGGGAAAATCAATTCTCACCCTATATTTTAAAATTTATTCTTCATAGGTTTAGTTGAATTCCAATGTGGTGTGTATTTAATATAAGGTGGCATTGCCAGTGAATATATTTTTTAAATTTTTATTCAACTTTTTAATTTGTTATGTATATGTTTAATTCCACAAAACCCAGCCTAAAATGGTCTTGGTATATAAAATTCTCAGTGTATTTTTTAATTATCATTTATAAAAAAATAAACCCCATTTATATGAGCAGAATATTGAAGCACTATTTTGGGGATTTACACTAGTTAATAGAGAGACATTGTTGACAATTTTAGAGATTGGATGTTTTCATTTGAGAATAATTAAAGTGGTAGAGTATAGATGTTTAGAAAATCTAGTTTTTCTTAATTCTGATGATGAAAATTTAGAATTTTCATAATCTCGATGAAAGAATTTTGATGAAAAAAATATTTTATGGGAGGAAGAATTAAATATCTCAATATATTTAAATAGTAATATTATTCTAATTATTATTTATATAATAGGTTTTTTATAATTTAAAAATAATTAAGAATTGTCTTGATAAAAACATTTATAAAACCAAGTTATTTTTCAATATCACTTTTCAAGAATTAATATTTTCTTTTTAATACTATATATTTCATAAAATAAATTCAAATAAATTCATTGTTTAAAATTATGTTTTAATATTTAATTTTTTGAAAATATTATTATTTTTCAGGAAAACTATTTTGATAATTTATATTTCTATAAATGTGGAATTAATTTATTTTCTTAATTATTTTTTTTGTAAAATTTAGGAATTTGAATAAAAAACTGAATATAATTTCAAAATTAAAATTATATGAAATTATATTAAAACATGATAAATTATATTTATAAATTCATTTAATATACTTATTAAACATTTCTCATTATTGAAAATAATTAAAAATACAAAAAATTTGTTTTAAAATTATTAAAGGCAATAATAATAACAATAATAATTAATGGTAAAGAATTTGGGTTTAAAATAAAATTAATATTATTTCAAGGTAATATATATTATTTATAGGATTGTAATAACTTTGAATTTATGAATTATTAGAATTATTATTAAATTAAAGAAATATATTTTCTATTTTTTTTAAGAATATAAGAGTTTTAATAATTTGTTGTCAAAATTAAGATTTTTTTAATATAAGAGACTAATTACATATAATATAATATTAATTAATGAAGTTATTTGAAAAAATTAATATATTCCTAAAAATAGTAGAAGGACTAACATAAGAAGATAAAAACACTATAACATTGTTAAAAATGAGACATGATTTCTATTAAAAAATGGTAAAACGAAATACAAATAAAAATAAAATAATAAATTATGATAGTATGACGTAATAAAATAATATATAAATATAAAAAATAAAAATTTAGATAATGATAATATAATATCATATAATAATAATAAATACAATGTGATTGAATGAAAAAGAATCTCATGTTTTTGACACCATTTGAAACCAAAACCATTTACATTGTACCCTGCCAAATACCTTTACTCGGATTGGTTTCTTGTTATATAAAATGAGAAAATTTAATGGTTTTACTCGAGGAAATATCACATGGTTTCCAACCTTGGTAGTAGATAAATTTTCTTTGCTTAGCATATGGGTTTAATTTAATAGAAATCCTATTTTTGTTCTATTGGGTTGAATATTTTACAGTTCACACTTTATTCCAGTGATATTTATGATTACATGTAAATATATATACAACCCTATGGAATTGGAAACTGGGTTTGATGGGTGTGTATTCCATTATAATCCCTTCAATATAGGTTGGTTTAGTATTCTGAGCTTTTAAGATCCATTTTTGTGTAGTTTATTCACCATTGTGTGGGACGGATCTTGAGACCCTTCTTATTAAAAGCATTCTAAAGCATATATTTTAGGGTAATGGGATTTTTTTAAATTTTTTAATATATCCATTTATGTTTTAATTTATAGTTTTGTAATGGATATTTTTATGTCATAAATTTTTACACTTGTATATATGTGTATATATGATTTTACTTTCAAATTATATAATAATGGTTTGTTATTATTACTTATTGTTTATCATATTTCTATTTTAGAAATCAAAATTTATATTTTTTTTCAAAAAATTGATTTAAATCATAACCATTATAAGGGTATTTGAAATCTAATAATTCATTTATTTATATTCAATGAACTCTATGTATATGTACATAAAAATAATCAATATTAAAAAGAATTTATTTTATCACCTTAGTAAACATTTTGTGTTGTTATTTTTTAACTTTAAATTTTATCTTTATATTTAATTTATATTAGAGAAGTTATAATTTTATGTATTCTATCATTTTATACATACCCTTTTTTTACAACAAGTTTTTAGTAAGAATAATTATCTTTTTATGTGTGAATTTTGTTTATATGTTTATTAATGTAAGTTATAAAATTAGATATGTCCAATATATGAAATATTTTTGACATTCCATGAACCTTAATTAAAGCATTAGTTTGATTTATATAGCATTTATAATTATGTATTTTAATGATAATAATTCTTTATAAGTATGTAATTATTTTACTTGTTTTTATAAATTCATTAAAAATATGGTAGGGTTGTGAATATAATTTGGTAATATTATTTTATTCTTGAAAAATAATTTATGCATGGTTTTGAAATGATTTTTTATATGATTGAGAAAGGAATGAGCACTTAAATTGATTTATTAAATTATGGAACTATAATATCGAATGGTATGATGTGGTATGGGGAGTAAATACATAACCTATAGATGAAATTTTCCCACATATGATTTGGCTATGTGGTCATTTGGTTTTTCTTATGGCTTACTATGTGTCACGATTAATGCAGAAATATTACTATTTTTAATATGGATAAGTCCAATGTTGTGTTTGAAGTGAATTATTATTTTAATTATATATATATTTCAATGTTTTAATAAATATTTAGAAAATGTATTAAGTGTATGGGAAAATTTTGAAGTATATGTTTTATAAAATGAATTATTTGATAATTGTTTTCACAAAAATTATTGTTTTTAAAGAAAATAAATTCTAAATGATTTTTAAAACCCCTTAATGGGAATATTACTTCTCACCAAATTATGTAAATTAATTTTTCACATGTTTAGTTTAATTTCATTATAGTGTGTATTTCATATAAAGAGGATGTTCACGTGAATACATTTGTAAAATTTTATGTACTGCTTTTTTAATTTGTAATGTATATGTATAATTCTCCAAATACATGATGAGACAATGTAATTTTATGTAAAATGATTGGTGTATTTTTTATTTTTGTTTTATAAAAAAAATAAATATCATTTTTACGTGATAAATTATGAATCTAGGGTTTGAGGTTTCATAGGGACAACCACATTCGATATATTTTTGATCATATGGAAAGAATACACATCGATCATGAAAACATATGAATTATTGTCGCAAAATAATGGTGTAATTCATTTTTCATCACCAATTTACATGGATGGATATTAATATGTAACTAATTAGTATATATGATATTTATGAAATATCTATGATTCTAAAAATAATAAATTGTATTTATCTTTCTTTCTATCCATCTATTAAAAAGTGAAAACTCCATTCATGGGCAAGTACAACCTACCATCTCTATGAATAGTGTAATTCGTTTTTTATAACTATATTTATAGATGATATATATATATATATATATTATAATATTATACCATAACTAATATCTTGGAGATGATAGAGCCCTGATAAATGTATAAGGAACATAACTACCAAATCAAAACATACTTGACAAACATAGAAGTTGTCACATGTAATAGTGATTTAATAAATAATTGACAATAAATGGGTGATGAATAATTATATTTAATTGGTATGATATATATATATATATATGATCATGGTTATGGAATATATGTATAGTAAACTTTTATTTACTATATAAGATGATCAGACATGTATAAAATAAGTCAAACATTATGTGAGGGTTTAATTCATTATCTAATCATTATTCAAAGTTGTTAATATTTCCATTGGGGTAATATTTTGTTCCATATAAATTTTTTATAAAAAAATATTTTAATTATTTTTTAAACTATCATCCAATTATTTATTAATGACATTATAACCCATGACTTTCCATTTTACAAAATGGTTTTAACATAATCACTTTTTTGAATGAGGCACATTTTGACTATTAACAAAAGATTAAAAGGAATGTTTTAACTTACATGGAATGAATTGTATTTTGTTCCATCATGACACCTCAATACTTCTATAATTCATTTTTAAGTATAATAGGTACTTTTAAAATAGTATTACTTCATTATTTCATGAAATAATTTTATATTTTTAAAGGTGATTTAAAATGTTGAAAGGGTATTTTCCCTGAAGAAAGTTTTCTATGATTTTTAAAGAATTTCATCTATTTCCGAACACATTGTTGAATCTTATGTTGAGGATATACTCTAATAAAACCATACACTGAATTTTTTTTGTTTTTTTATGAACATTTTCACCGGTTAATGTATTTTCATTCCATATGATAGTAATTCAAACATGGAAAATTATTAATTGTTAAGGGATGTTGATTCAGTTTCATTATTTTTTCATATAAGGAATGCATTGGATGTAGTGAGATAATGTATGAGAATTATATATCCCCTCTATGCATTGGTAGGTATGATGATACAAACTAAATTGGGTTTTGGCCGAGGCCATACCCATAAATATTCAGATGTCATGGTATATGGCCAAGATTCTATTTTTAGATGTCGTAGACAAGGCCTCGACTATAAGCATTACATGTCCAACTATATTCATTACATCAACAAGAATTCAATTATTTATGTATATGTTACTATTTATTTTATAATCCATATATAAATTTTTATCTCATGTTATTATTTATATGGATTTACTTGATCAAAATTTATTCTTTCCATATTATTCATTCCCTGTTAGCTTCTCATGTAAGTGTACCAATACCGAGAATTTTAGGTCACCCATTTCTTCTATTTTCATTCCCAGGATGCAAGGAAGTGTTTTTCAATTGATATTAATGTATATATTAATGAATTTAATTATTTTATTAAAGAAAATACAATGATTTATGTTAAGACATCAAATGAACTATGAATTTATAGTATTCATACTATTTTCTAATAAAGATAAACTATCAAGTATATTAGGTTGTGATTTATTGTATATTATGCCAAGATAATATTGTTGCCTCCAATTTAGGGCTATTGGATTAGGTGCCTTTACAGTTGGTTTTATATAATGTTTATTTGAAGCCTTAGGGAACTATATTCAAGAAAACATTGATTAGGTAAACATAATCATGCAATAGACTTTGAGAATATTAAAATTGAAAGGAAGCTTATTATTTTGAGATTATTTTTAAATAAAATTTCACTGTATGTTAATTGTTTCACTAGTTTTGGAGTTATATATTATTCTTTCTAATGATAGGATATAATCTAGTATATTTCATTTTTTAGAAATGGTTTATCTTTGAAGGAAATAAAACCTTTTAAATGAAGGTAATCCAT
Source organism: Viscum album (assembly GCA_963277665.1). Taxonomy (NCBI): domain Eukaryota; kingdom Viridiplantae; phylum Streptophyta; class Magnoliopsida; order Santalales; family Viscaceae; genus Viscum; species Viscum album. The sequence goes on from OY728121.1 coordinate 820,252,575, forward strand.
GTAGGGATTTCTCTCCCGGGAAAGATAATGAAGTTGGAACTTGAGATATGGATGGATCCAAGCATACTAGAAATATATTATGGTAGCTAACACATGTTGTGACCAACCGTGTTTCCTATATGGAGAACCCCTACAATCCATAGCACTCTGTAACAATGTTATAAAACATCATGTGTTAGTAACATCAATCATTTAATTAGAATAAAATTGATTTGTAGCCCTGATAAGGATGTGTTTGTTTGGGAATATATATTTTTCTTTATGAAGTAATGAAAGATATTTTTTTGTCACGGTCATTCATAATTTTTAAAGGGATGTAGATCAATGGTTGTCATTGAATCAAAATACTAAGGACGTGGTAGAAATAATGATCATGGAATGGAAGTACTTCAAGGAACTCTTATTGGATAAATATTTTTCTCTTAAAGAATAAGAAGATATGGAGAGATAATTCATGATTCTATGAAAAAAAGAAGTGGAAAATGTTTATATGTATGAAGCCATCAATACAACGTCATCAAGGAATGTTGATGACAAAGTACATAATTCATATAGAAATATCAACCATTTCATTGATACATTAAGGACATTTATTTGAAGGGAACTAGTCTCCCAAATCTTCTCATCATATAACGACATAGTCTATTGTTTTGTCAGGATAGATAAGTAATTCTATATGTATTATGACACCATGGGTATGTAAGGGAAGAATAAGATTGAAAATACAAAAATGTATATGTGTAATAAGTGAAAGGGACATTTTCAAATATGAAATAATTGATTAAGTAAACACATTGGTAATAATTGAAAATGATTTTGTTTCAAGTGTGGAGAAAATTTCCACCAATCTCATGATTTTAAGGGAAATAAATAATCTATCAATTTTTAATACTTCAACTTTTAGTAGATAAGAAACTATACCAATTATTATCTTTGAAATCAAGGAAATTTCCCCTATAAAATGAAGTGATATCATGGTCAATAATTTGAGATTAGAACAAATGAGGTTCAATTTCTTAATGATGTGTTAGGGGTACTTTAATCATGTCCTCAAACTTACCTAATGATTTATTTGATTTTGGATCTTCATACTCTTTTATATCATCCATTTTTTCTTATAAAATCATATATCTCCATAGAATCATAATAATGATGTTATCAGTCAAGGGTTAAAATGGAAGTCTTAGAATAGTAAGGATGTGTTAGTCAGTTCACATTATACAAACAAACATGCCCAATTAATCATATTTAAAATCATACCAATGGTTTGATTTTGATATAATCCATGTTATGGACAAGATTTCAAAATATAATGAAAGTATTTATTACAATGGTAATTAAATTATAATCCATTAAGAATAAGTGGAATTCCTTATCATTATAGGGTAGATTTAATTATCTGATTTACATCTATTTCCACCCTAAAAACTTTTCAAAATGAAATTATTTTAGAAGATGACCCGAAACTTCCTACAGATGGGAAATTTAATCTTCCAATTGAGGATATTCCTATTCTATAGGAAACAAATTGATTTATTTCAAGATGAATTACCTGGAAATCCACCATAGCATGAGGTAAACATTTCTATTGATTTAATCATGGATGAAAGACTTATATCAAATAATCCATATAGATCGATCATTATGGAATTAGTTGAATTTAACAAACCACTAGTGATGTTTTTTAATAATTTACTTTCATTATCTAGTGTTTCTCAATTGGGATCCCCCGTTCTTTTTATATGAAAAAATATGGATCTATGAGGATGTGAATTGATTATGGGAAATTCAATGCTATTATAATAATGAAGAAGAATCTTATGAATAACATTGATAAATTATTTGATAAACTTTATAATTCTCATTATATTTCAACGATTTATCTTTATTTGGGGTGTTATCTATTTTACATAAATAGGGATTATATTATGAAGAAATCATTTAGAATTACTTATTGATATTATGAGGTTACAATATTTCCATTTGGATTGACTAATTCACAGTCACTTTTTTTGACCTAATTAATAGACTATTCAAGGATTATCTTGATTATTTTTTAGTGGTATTTATTTATTGTATCCTATTTCACTCTGAGATTTTTTTGGTCCATGAAAAAAAGTTGGGGGTAATTCTAGAGACACTCTAGAGAAAAGAGTTTTATAGAAAATTTAGCAAGTTTGAATTCTATCTTTTTAAAATTTCTTTTCATCTCCATATTTTCTGTAAGGATACAATCCCATTTGATCATATGATGAAACATTTTGTCCATGAAAGACCTACACCAATGAACATAACATTCATTTATAGTTTCACTGGTTTGGAAGGTTACTATCAGCCATTTGATCAATATTTTGTCAGATTGGATAACCTGTTAACCAAGCTTACTCATAATGGGGTTATATTCATTGGGAAATAAGAATTTAATGAATGTTTTGAAGAACTGAAGAGGATATTCATGAATCCTCCAATCTTGAATCTACCATAGCGAAATGGGGGATTTATGATATATTTTTATGTATCATGGAAGGGACATGGTTTTTTCCTTATATAGAATGATGGATTTATTTCTTATGAATCATAGAAGTTAAATATTCATAAGAAAAACTATCCATTTCATGTTATTGAGTAGTTTCTGTAACATTTTCATGGAATATATGGATTCAAAATCTCTATGATAAATGATGTGAGATATAAATAGATCACAAGTGTCATAACCCATCCCTCTAGGGTCATGCCGTGACTAACCTAAGACCACATTATATATGCAAGGGGCTGGTGACTAGCACCATAAAATAATATCCCAAAAAGGGAAGGCATTTCCTGTAAATCTGTACACACACAGATAGGGCGAACTACACAAATCTATCCATGGATGAATGAAAAGTAATAAAACCCACAAAAAGTATAACCATTGAGATTAATGTTTTGAAACTAAAAGTAATGTAGTCAGAATACATTACAAACTGAATGGAATGTACATAAAAAGAATTAAATGTTTCAAAGGTCGTCTGCCAAGGATCTTACCTAAAGGGTAGGTACAACTCTCCGTCAGATGTCACTGCGGCACACCACTTCTATCAATCCACATTAGAGCATCTTCTAGTCCTGACTCCCCAATGTCCTGGTCAAAGTTGTACAATGTATGCACAAGAAACAATAGGTTTAAGAACAGCCTGTGCAGAGGTGAGGATAACAATAATCAGTAGGGACCCCGGGACCAACAATGGTCTCTATGTAGTCAAAAACGTAAAACACCACAAGGTAAATATCATAGAGGTAATACCACCTTGCACGATCTCAAACACATAGAAGAATGTAAAAGACAACTCACACTAGGTATAAAACTTAATGAATAAAAATAAAATGATTTGTTATAAGCTAGATCAACTTATTCTATTTAGAGGCTTGACTGTTAATCAAAGAAGGGTTTCTTCGCTGCCGATCCAAAAAGTGTTTCTCTTCCACTAATCTATGATAAGCTGCTCTACGGCTAGTCCACAATGGGTCGTGCAATTTCTGATCCACAGAGGGTCGCTCTCATGCTGATCCATAGAGGGTCACATTATTATTGATCCACGGAGGGTTTCTCTCTTGCTGATCTACAAAGGGTCTTTCTCATGATGATCCACATAGGGTCATTCCATTTCCAATACATGGAGGTTCTCTCACTATCTGATCCAAGGAGGGTCTCTCTTCACTTGATAGCCAGCCACTACAGTCACTCACCATTTATGTTTGAGTTCTGAAGGTTCTTCTCCTTAAGCCATCAGTGGTATTTAAACCACCATAAAGACTCCCTTAGAGGTAACCCAAAGGACTCTTTTTTTGAAAGGGTTTCAATGCCACTGATGGTGCATCAATCGAATGTGTGGTTTCCAAGATACACACATTTTAGAAAACAGGGGTCCTGTTGTGTCTAGGCCTTGTCAGACTCGGTTAGACTGACCCAACCAACCGGTCTTGGGGGGTCCCCAAATTCCTGTATTTAATTAGAAAGACTCCACCTAAAACTGGTTGGGATGGGGTCGGTCTGGTCCGACATGGGTAGTGGGCCTGGCCCAATGGGCCTCACTGTACCCAGCCCTATATAGCCAAGGGTCCAGCCTACCAGGTCGCTCGGGGACCCGTTCTCATCTGGCCTTGCTCAAAGGGTGTGGGTCTGGCTTGACGGCACGGGTCCAACCAACTCGGTGCCGGTCCGGCCCACTAGCGCGGTTCCCGCCCATTGGTGGGGGTCCGGCCCGTCGGTGCGGGTCCCACGTGACGGCGCGGGTCCAACCCACCTATGTGGGTCTGGCTCACCGGCGTGAGTCCGGCCACTGGACCATGGGTATAGCCCGCCAGGGCAGCTCTGGGCCGTTGGTTGGGGGGGCGGCCTATAAGCCTGAGGCCCGACCGCATGAGCGGCTAGTGGTGCGCCTTCCAACCGGGAGGCGGTAGCTGTGATGCATCCATCCCTCAGTGGCCCCGTGGACATGAGGACTCCTCTAACTACTATTGAAATAATATGGCCCACTTGCCATCATACTGCCCAGATGTGGGTCGTCCCTGCAAGTGATGGCTGGTGTCGCGTATCCTCATCATTGCGAACGTCTGGTCTTGGCTTCCTACTGCGGCAACGCCACAATGTTCATGCCACCTCCCTCCACCACGGACACCACCTTCATGCCTCGGTGCCTAATACGGGCCACTGGAGTCACTCTAATGGCCCATTTTTTAAGCCGTATGTTTCTACTGTGTCTATATGTTTCCACTATCACCATGAAGCCTTCGAATTCACCTTGCTAACAAGTTTACTAGTCGACTTTGAAGAATGCAATAAGAACAAATAAGGGGGAGCGATTGGGCCTTATTCGGGTCATCCCATTCCCTCTGCGTTAGATTTAAATCATGGGGATAAACATAATGATAACCAAAAATAATGTAAAAACCCACATCAAACCCCACACAATATCCACCCGCAAGAATGATCAATTCATGGATTAACCTATTAGTCAGTTGATCTGTGTTTGTTGTAAAGATTCAAGAACGATGAAGAAATTATATAATACTTATAATTCATAAACCCATACATGGATTTACTTGATCTTATGATGATGAATGATGTGATTCAGGTCATCGTCGATCCATGGTCGTTGGCATTCATCACTGCTTTCCAACCTCTATATCTGATCCTCCAATGTTGGTCGCTTCATTCTTTGTTCTTCATTAGAGTGGTATTCCACCAACGGTTCATCAGAGATTTCCCTAAATTTTTTAATATCCAAAATCTATCACGTTGGATTATTAAAATAAACATAATGTTCAACAATGTTGCGCCCATTAATGATGCTCATTAAATGATCCACATTTAATGAGCCACATTTATTTAGCCACATTTAATGAGCCATTAAAATAATACTGTCAGAGTTTCAAACAAGCCATTATTAACCCTCCATTAAGGCATCTTGTTTCCAGACCACAACGTCACTGTCCACCACTCAATGGTGAGAAAAGAAATAAAATAATTATTTTAAATTATTTTATTATTTTTCATGAAAATTCCGGAAAATATATTTTCTGCTCGGCCCTTATCAGCCGATGTAAATTCATTTATAGGTTAATCCTGGCATTCTGAGTTCAATAGTTCCATTGGATTCTTGATTTGAGCACAAGTTCAAAAGTTAAAAAAAACACTCTAACACGTTTACAGAACTTACATTGGAAAAATTTGAAAATTCCAAATCGTCCTAACCAGGCCTCAGAATCATGTTCCATTAGAGCGTATTGTCTCAAAATAATTCCATATAATTAAAAAATTACATAGAATTTCTGAGACATTACAATAAGAGTCTGGAATATATCTTCTGATATAAATTTCTCAACATGATACAAGGGTGATGACTCAAGCTACACAATGTTTATAATTTCTCAATACAGTACCACCGAAGGATGTAAAATAATCTACGAGATGAATTGTGTTGGAAATATCATGGAGTTTAAAAAAAGTATTTTAATGGATTTCATGTTCATGGATATAATAAATATCTATATAGGAATTATTATGTATGGGGAAACATCACTCATTTTCAAATGAAATCCAAATCATCATTATTAAAAAAGATAAAAATTTCTCAGTCTGAGGATGAGAATTCTTAAAAGAACATTAAATCCATAAATGATGGGAAATTGGGAAACATTGTATATGAATATGGTTTTCTAATGTTTGGAAGTATTATATATTTTCAATCGATGTAACATCCAAATACATTATTATATTTTTATTTTAGAATAAATTTCATTTATTTGATAGCTTGCAATGCATGAACCACATAATTTATTAGAAAATAATTTACTAAAATAATATATAAAAATTAAAACAATAAACTAGCTATTAATTTGGAAGGTATGAAGTGTACTAACTAAATTAATAAAATTATCTTTACCTATTGATTATAAATAAAATAATATTCATTTGAACGTAAAATATATTTTTTAATTTTATTTTTCTAAAAATCGTTTTACTCATGCTTCGCACACATAATTTTTTTTTTGAATATTTTAGAAAAATTATTTTACAAAATTATTATTTTTATTTAAATCAGAATATTGAAGTTATTTTCAGGTGATTTTTTTTATTTTTCTAAAAGTTTCATTATTGGATGAATAATGAAAAATACTGAATTTCAATTGAAAAACACCTTTTCATTTAAAAAATCTATAATAAAAATCTACTTATTAAAATTTTAAAGTAAAATTATTAAATATTTATATCAATTAATCCAATATTTTTCATTATAATATGTTTCATAATTAATGTTGATATAATAAATTTGTAATCTTTTGAACATTTTCTCTTTAAAATCCCATTTTCTCATTGTGTCAGCAGGATTAATTAAAATTTTAAAATTTCAAATTATTTGAATGAAATTCAGAAAAATGGATTCCATATTTAGAATCATAATAATTTATATCATCTAATAATAACAACAATTTTTTTGATGAAAATGAATTGTGAAAACAGTGAAAATTAATTACTATGATTAAAGTAAAAATGGGGTTTTCACGGTGTTAAACTAAAAAGATAGGGGTTAAAATGGCCAATTTTTTATAATATATATTTTTTATAAATATTTTTACATAAAATATTATATTATTGATAATGGTTCAATATTTGAACCTTCTTACATTAAATAAACATTGGTAATTTTTATTCTTTTTAAAAATTACTCATTTTCACTCACCTCCCCTATAAAAGTCCACCCCACTCATCTTTTATTAACCCCATAAAACACTATTTTTCACTAAATCACTACCATAATAACTTCCCTCATTAAATATGGTAGTGATTTAGTGAAACAATAGTGTTTTATGGGGTTAAGAATATATTAGTGGGGGTGGACTTTTATAGGGGAGTGATTTAGTGAAAAAATAGTGTGATATCTAATGATGTTATATAATTACCATAATAATGCCATTTTTTTTAATTGTTCATCCACCTCATTAAATAGTGTTATATCTAATGATTTTATATCACTACCATAATAATGTCATTTTTTCACTAAATATTTTTACATAAAATATTATATTATTGATAATGGTTCAATATTTTAACCTTCTAACACTAAATAAACATTGGTAATTTTTATTATTTGTAAAAATTACTCGTTTTCACTCACCACCCCTATAAACTTCCACCCCACTCATCTATTATTAACCCCATAAAACTCTATTTTTTCATTAAATCACTACCATACAAACTTCCGTCATTCAATATGGTAGTGATTTAGTGAAAAAAATAGTGTTTTATGGGGTTAAGAATAGATGAGTGGCGGTGGACTTTTATATGGGAGTGATTTAGTGAAAAAATAGTGTTATATCTAATGATGTTATATCATTATTATTATATCATCATTATTTAAATATATATCATTTTCATTCTAAACCTTTCACTCAATGAAAGATGATAACGTCATTTTTATACGTGTGGACTACTGCCATTGCGAATGATGTGACTCAATTTTCATAATCAAAACACATGGATAATATATATAAGTATATTAAAATAAATAATATGGTATTTATGATATTATGTTCACTCTTTAATGATAAAAAATTACTTACCTCATTTCCATAATGATCGTTGAAAAATGGAAATGTTACTAATGCGTACATATGACATACTGTCTCCATGATCCTAACATTATTCATTTATTAAAACCATATTTTATGATTGGTATTAAAATTATTATTGATGAAAAAATATGTTAATTATTTAATTATTATTATTCAGTTATAATTTAATTATATAATATTCATAATAACTGAATCCTTCATGACAACGAATGAATGAGAAAGAAAGGCAATTAACACTTGAGAAAATGAAAATAATGAATATTATTAATAAAAAGGAGATAAGATGTTATAAAAGGATAATATATGATATTATATATATTAATATAGATTTATATATGTTAATATCATGTTTAAAAAAAATTATAGAAGGATAATGAATGTCCAAGTATAAGGAAGCATGAGGTAAGGGATTTATTAACTAAATATACATTCATTGAGTTATACATTTTTTTTGATTATTCCATGAAAATATTATGAGTTTAAGGAACATTGATTGTTTTATTTTTTATTTTCACTTTTTTTATTTGGAAATAATTTTCATAAACATTTTTTAATTCATTGATTAATCCCCACCTCAGGGATATGATCTTTTTAATGGATTTCATCTCAAATTTACATTCAATTGAGACTTTTTTTTAATTATGAACCAATTCCCTCTTATATGGTGTATACATGTCCCTATTACTTGTAATATCATGATTAATTCATAATTAATTGAATTTTAAGATTTCATTGAATCATTTAATCCAAGTGGATTTGATATGGTATTACCAAGTGGTAACTGTTATTTTATAATCTCACATTTAATTGTGATTATTTTCTTTCTCTTGAAAAAATCACTCAATTATAATATATTTAAAATGGTCATCACATTTATATTAAATATACATATTCTTGTATCAAGGATATGATTATTTCCTAAACTATATAAAATTTCTATATATGGGGTTCTCATTTAATGATATTTTATTAACTCGGAAAATAATAATAAATTTGAATCCTTTATTGAATATAGATAGATGATGATAAGGATAAACATTTATGAATTAAAAAGATTATTCGATGATTGGGAAATGAACTAGATATGAAATAAATAGGTGGGACCCAATTATATATTACCCCTCAATGCATTGACTTGTATCATGAGACAAACTAGTTGGAAAAATCCAATGGGTTTTCACCTAGTAGTTTTAAAATATAATATGGGTAGATATTGATGGTGGAGGTATCATGTTCCTGTGACATCATGAGAAATAATTATTATTTTTATACATAAATAATATAGTAATTATTTCTACCCATTATATATTTTCTATGATATTATATAGGGTTTCAATTCATTATCGGTTTGTTGATTAAATTAAATGTTTTTAGTAATTTAACTTGATATATTGATTCTATCTTATCATACCATGATAGTGAAGTTATTTAAATGGAATGCGTGTTCATTTATTTAACTGTAAATGTAGAATTTTCTTATTTATTCATGATATATTTTACATTTCTAACCCTTACCGAGCATTTTAGCAGGCCATTATTTTTTTTTGTCCCTAGAATATGAAGAAGAAATAATTAAATGAGTATTGAATGAATCAGTTCAATTAATTTTTTTATGTACTATGTTTTATTTTTTATTACCAATTATAAAATAATATAATTTATATATTTGGTTCTCCAGAAGTACTAAACTAGTTGGTCCTTCATGATTTCATTCCTTTTATCTACTCTAATGTAATGAAGAAGACACTCACTTTAGGAAACTTGGGTTATGTCACTATAGTTGGTATTCAATAATGTTTAGTAGTTACATTGGGAACAAGATTAATGAAAACATAGATTAAGGAATAACGTACTATGATAGTAATTCAGGATAAGTATAGAAGAATATATAAAATTATTTCTAAAGAATACATTTTGTGGTTTTTTAATAGTAATACATCCTTGTTAGGATACTTAAAATGGACTTGTTTCTAGAACCGAGGTACCTTGGGGTAAAACTATGAAAATGGTGCATTGGGAATGACATTATCATAAAATGGTACATAATTATGAGCCTCAATATACAATTGGATTGACACACTCAGGGGATATGATTTGGACAATTCACGTTTTCTTTAAGACACAATATAATGGATTTTAAAATAATTATACATTTGATGAAACCAAATACTATGATTCCAATTTTAAACATCCATAATATTTTAGGTTATGTAATGAATTACACAATAATAAGAAATATACATTATGTTTTAAAATTAATATTTTTAGGAGCTAATTCAATTTATAAAATAGTTTAGAAATTGTGTATGGATAGAAAATGTGTATCAAAACTCATGGCCAATAAAGATATTTCCCTACTGAGGTAGCCAATACAGTCAATATTTTAACTAAAAAAATTATTGAAATATTAGGGTAGCTTATCAAACCTATGAAAAATAACCATCCATTGATAGAGAAACCTCTACCAAAGATAAATTCTTATATATTAGATCAGTTTGTGTGACATAATCCCCCATCATTTAGGGGGACTACTATTACAATGATAATTGGGAAATAAATTTAGTATATGGAGAAGATCATTATTGAATTGGTTTATAGTGAAAAGGAAAACGTTACCCTTATAATGTACCATGTGAAAGGTTATGTTGATCAATGGTGGTATTTGATCTATAACTCTATGGAGGAATGGGAAATAGAACTCATGGAATGGAAAACATTTAATGAAACATTCTTTCAAAAATATTTCCATCATGATAACAATATGAGATGAAGATAACAGTCCATAGATTAAAATAGAAGGATGATGAAGGTTTTGTGGAGTATGATGAAACCCTTAAAAGTTTATCTAGGTATGATACATTTTACATATGCAACACAGATTGAAATATTGATCACTAATTTGAAGGGCTTAAGCTAAGTCTCTAATGGGAACTAATATATTAAACATCATTATCACATGGTGAAATAATATAAAGAGAAATCAAGATCGAAAAATAATTATCTAATTATTATTTAATTATAAGGAATCTATAGATGAAGAAGATGGAAGATGAAAAATTGATAATAGAAAGAAGGGATGGGAGTATTTTTTTGATATTTGATAATTGTCGAATGAGATTCCAGAGTACTTTTTTTAATATAATTTTAGTTTTCTATAAGATTAGATTAAAAGGACCACAAGCTCATGATTTCCTGGGAAGGATAGAAATTCCAATGTGTAATGCTTACACTGAACTGAGATAGGGAACTAATCAAATTATTTACCCTTACGTCAAGGGAATATATGTCATATTAAACTAAGGGATGAAGGTCAATATTTTTCTATTGATACAATAAAAGTGGAATGATTAATAATATTGAGTATTTGGATCTAAGAAATATGTCATAAAAGTATTTTGTGATGATATTCTCATCATAAAAATTATGATGTATATAAGGATTGTACTGTAGTACTATTTTATTAAGGATTTCATAGAATATGTTTAAAGGTAATGTTCACCGAGAAAATAATTTTTTGGAATGTTAAAATTCTAAAAAAACACATCTTTGAAGGAAAATTAACCCACAAAATGTTATTGACATTTACATAATGAATTTGGGATAAAGATATTTTTGATATGGATAAATTAAATAGGATGGTACGAAATACCTTAGAACTGAATACTGATTTTTTGACAATGTAGTTTATGCCATCATTTATGGAGTTAATAGATTTTTAGATATATGAAATACATCCAATAACCTGTGTTTTTTACTGAATATGGAAGAATACATTTCTTCAATATTGTTTAATGGTGATTCAAATCATTATATTATTTTAAGTGAATACATGACTAAGGAATTCACATATTTGGTATGTGATGATTATGAGTCGCTTTACTTTTTTCATAGGAATGTATTTTTTATTTAAGGACCTTCTTGTAAAATTTTTTCTACCAAATTTTGGATGAGAATTATGGTTAACTATTTATGGATGGGATTAAGTTGAACATTAGGGGGTTTGGAGTAAATTTTTATAAATATTATGGTTTTAGTAAATATTGTCTGAAAATTTTGTTACTAATTTTGGATCATACAATTTGATAAAAGGTAGATTTATTTATTTTGGAATTAGCAAATATCATTAGGGATATTCAATTATTATAGTAGGAAATGAGGTGGAAAATGATCGATGCACAACCAAAAGATAATGTTATGGATATGAAATAAAAAGATATCAAGTAAGTATATTTTCATATAGTCCAATAACATATGGTAAAGGAATTCATAAACACTAGGAAAATCGATTGAAAAAAAATTTATCCTAATAATTTTATTTCTATTAAATAAAATTGCCCCAAAACACATCACATATTTTTGGTTCTATGGTCCCTAAACATTTATGGATCACCCAATTTCGTTTGATAAATGATCTATATCAATGATGGGGTAGTAGTATTATCTTATAAACACATTTTTTCATTTCCCACATATGTTCTTCTACTTGGTAACTGAGTTATGTGATTATTATAGATGACATACTCACTTCCCTTTCTATCTCATCAAGAGGATGTTTTATTAACCAGTTTTACAAAGTGGGGTTTCAAGAAAGGTATTTTCAATTGTAAAATCATTGATATATATAGATCAAGTTTTAACTTAATGAAAAAAATTTATATAATTAGGTTATAATGTAACACCACAATAATTTATAATATTTTTTTGAATATATTTAATTTATTTTTTAGCTTCTGATACATGAAACACAAAATTTAGATGAAAATACTATATTAAAATATTATATAAACAAGAGCATTACAACTTCAAAGCTATGTCGGTGGGTTTTAATAGAAATAAATAAATTATGAAAATAATGGTTACCTATTTATTATTAGTAAAATAATAATCATTTGAATGTAAATGAAATATTATCAGAAAAGATGTATTTAAAAAAAGTAGGTTTAATTGAGATTTACAAACATAAATTTAAATTAATTTTTAAAAATTTTAAAATATTTAATTGAAAAAAATTACTCTTTTTTTAAATCGAAAAATAAATATTATCTTAAGGTTAATGTTTTTTTATTTTTCTAAATAGTTTCATTTTTTGTCAAATACGAAAATACTAAATTTTAATTGAAAATTGAATTTTATTTTAAATAATTTATAATGATAATTTATATTTTTAATTGTTTTTAAAGTATAATTAATTTTATTTTTTATCAATTAATAATATTCAGTTCATTAGAATAATTTTCAAATATTATTTTGATATAATTTTTTTTAAAACATTGGAGAATTTTCTATTTGGAAACTATTTTTCTCGTTATGAGTATAGGATTATGATTAAATTAAAATTTTACTATTATTTGAATTGAATTTAGAAAAATTGATTCCATATTTTTTAATCATAATAATTTAAATTATCTAATATGGTGAGCATAGTTTTTTACTAAAATGAACTGTGAAAAGATTAAGAATCAGTTATTGTGGATAAGAAAAAAATGGATTTAACCGGGGTTAAAATAAAAAGATATGTGCTAAAATAACATTTAAAATTTTATAAAAGTTATTTTTTGGCCGTATTTAGAACATATACATAATATAATATATAATTACTCATTATATGATCATTTTAAGATGATGACAATCTGGTTAGAATCCATTCTTTTCAAAAATTGCACGTGCGTCACACACCTCAGCTGTAAATGGCATCACATTCTCTTCTCTTTATCACCTATTAAAACCATTGGATTTAGGAAATTACCTTCAAAAATCAAATCTAAAATTCCCTTACCTCATCTGAGACTCCTTATTTTGGGTATATGGACAACCTAATAAGTCATTGGTGAAAACACAATGTAGATACCAGAAGAAGAGGTAATGTTCTTCAACAAGCGTTTTTATTTTATGTCTTTCCCAACCTCCTTAGATTATTTTTATACTATGATTATAAAATTATATCATTATTTTTACTATACTTAGATGTTTTTATTTTATGTTAAGGACCTAAAAACACCTCCACTATCATCAAATTGTTTTGGAAATCATTATTCACGTGTACGATGGACTTCCGTCTCATGAAACAATGGCATTCATTTGTCAATTAACACCTTTAATGTTTTGGTATGATTATGGGTATAAATTATATATATATATATATATAATATTTATAACATAATTATACATATGGATTAATTATATTATATATACCTTTCTACCATCCATTCTGTAGGAGATTCAATAATGTCACTCGTGTGTACGGTTGACTATCGCCTCCTGAAATGATGTGATTCGTCTTCCACTAACGCTTTATATGGATGGTGATAAGAATAAAATTAATGATTATATTTGATATAAATGAAATAATTATTATAATAATTAGGTAATTATGATTCTTAAAAGATAATATATATCATTTTCTTTCTTACCTTTTCACTTAGTGATAAATAATAACATCATTTGTTTACATGTAGACTACCACCTTCATGAAGCGATGCTACTCAATTTTCCTAAAAAAACCACATAGATGACATATATATGTATATGTCATGAAATAATATTTTATTAATGATATTATGATAATTATAGAAAAGTATTACATTACTTACCTCTTTTCCAAAATGATCGTTGAAAAATGGAAATGTTACTGATGTGTACGTACGATCTACCATCTCCATGTTAGTTACATACATAATTTATAAAACAAAATATTTCATGTATAGTTTTAAAAGTATAATTGGTGTATTAATATTCTTATTATTTCATTATTATTATATTAGATTTTATTTGATTATATAATTTTCACATGTAATGTAACATTCATGAGAATGATTGAATGGAAAACCAAGTCAATTAACACCCGAAACATTGAAAATAGTGAATGATAATTTTGGAACTGGGGATAAGATTTTAGAAAATAGTAATATTAGAAATTATAAATATTAATATCAATTATTTAGAATTTAATAACTTGTTTAAAAACTAATACACAAGTGGTGAAATAATGTTCAACCAAAAGGATTCCGGAAGTAAGGGATTTCTTACCTCAATTTCCATTCATTAGGTTAAAATTATAATTCACTGATTATTTCATACAAATATTATGTGTGTAATTTCCTTTTATTATTTTATGTTTTATTTCCACTTTATTAATTTGGAATTAATTTTTATAATAATAATTGATTAATTGATTAATCCCCTCTTTAATGAAATGATTATTGTAAGGTATTTCATCTCAATTTACATTCCATTGAGACTTATTTGTTCTTATGCATCAATTCACTTTTTTGTGGTGTATATACTACCTAATTAAAATTTAATATCACCATTAATTCATAATTACTGTAATTTTATGTCCAATTTTAATGAGTTCTTCCAAAAGGATTTCACTTGAAATAAACATTTGGAAAAAGTTATTGTACAATCTAACATTATTTTTGTGATTGTTAACTATATCTTAAGACAATCACTTTATTACAATAATTTTACATGGAAATTATATTTCTATAAAATATCCATTCTCTTGTATGAATGGTATTATTATTTCTTAAATAATATTCCATTTTTACATATGGTGTTCACATTGAATTTTCTTATATTAACATGGGAAATTTAGATAAATTTGTATCCTTTACTCAATATTGATACATGATTTAAATGGAAATTATATATTAATTAAATCTATTATTTCTTACCTAGTAGTTTGAAACTATCTTGAGGGTAGATCTTGATGGTATATGTATCATGTTCTGGAGGAATGATATCTAATAATTATTCCTTTCCATATTTCTGAATTTAGTTATTAATATTATTATTCATTAGATTTTCGATATGATATTATCTAGGGATTTATTTAATTCTTACTTAATTGATTTAATGGAATGATATTTCATTTTTTTATGTTTACATATTGATTTTTCATTATCTTACCGTGATAGTAATGTTATTTAACTGGAATTTGTGGTTATTTATTTACCTTTACATGTTTATATTTATTATTGATTCATGATAGAATTCATTATACACAAACCTTATGGAGTATTTCATCTCAACCTTATTATTTTCCCATGATATAAAATGAATATTTTAATGATTTTTAAAAGAATAAGTTCATATTATTATATTGTTAATAATGTTTTATTTTATACTCCCAATGTAAAATGTGTATTATGTATGTATCTGGTTATCCATATCATTTTAATAGATTAGTCATTTATGATTTTTTTCTTTTTATTTATGAAAATGTATTAAAGAATACACAAGTTATGTGCTATTGGTGTCTGGTCCCAAAAATCTATAACTGAGATAAAGAGGGAATTATTAGATGATGGTAAAAGATATAATTTCTCGATACTCCCTGGAAGTACCCTTATGTATAAAGATATGAAGGAATGTTTTTTATGGAATATTATGAAGTGGTAAATTGATGATTATGTATCAATATGTTGGATTTTTCAAGAGGTGAAGGGTTGGAGGAAACATCTTAGAGGAGTCATGATACCTATACATATACCTTGGTAGAAATGGGATCACATTACTATGTAATTTTTCTTCATTTTAACATCATATTACCATCTTTTAGGTATTTCTCATCACCTTACATGTTCTCCAATTCACTTTTTTTGGTATGGAGACTATTGAGGATGGAATTAATTTTTGGGTAAAATGAATTAACCATTAGGGAAGTATTTTTTAATGAAGGGAGTCTAAGTATATACATGTAATCGATTATTAGGGTTCTCTTTATCTTCGGATAGTTCTTGGGATGTTTGGGGAAGTCATGTAAGAATCTACTGTATTGGATATTATCTTGGAATTTACACACTATATAATGGAAGGATATGATGTGTAATTTCTTCTAGTATCATATCATGATATTATTACAATGTGTTAAATATTACATGATATGTAAACATTACACACCATGTAATGATGAAAATATGTTTTTTAATAAAATGGTGATGAGGTTTTTGTCATATATAGACCCCATGGATTATATAATGTGTAATGAACCTACACACGATATAAAAGTCAAGAGTAGGGTTTTGAGGACATTACATAGATTATATTTAATTAATTCATCCACATTTTCTACCCTCTTGACCTAGAGATCTCAAATGATTTTGGAGACCACTGCTCCATTCGAATCACTTCATCCAGTAATTGATCTACATTATCATTAGGATGAATATATCTATGTGATAATTACTTTCCACTTGTTCCCTTTATCTAATATTAGTAGTTTCATTATGTTGTGTCAGTAAATTTGTTGATCTTTGGTGATAATTCCTCTGATTAACTACTATTTACTATTTTATAATCTTAATCCAAGGGACTGTCCTCTGTTTGTTGTAGTGCAGTGAGTGTGCGTTCTTGAGGTATATTGTGAAATTTCCATTATCTAAACCTTTTATTAAATTTAATCAATTATAATATGCATATATTTATTCTAGGGCCTCCATTGTCATTGTTTTTGTTCTTTCTATTGGTTGATTTCATTTTGGGCCTATGAGACGTGAGTAATAAGTTACGTGGTTCCATATGTAGCCTGTAATGGTGAACATAATTTCTGGTTTAATTTATAAAACGATTTATAAATTAATTCAAATGATTTAATGATTTTTGTGTGTGTAGAGATGATTTTTTTTATTAGTTTTGGTTTCCCCATATTTTTGTTATTTAAAAAGGGTTTTCAGAGCATTTTGAAATTTCTTTCAAAAAGGGTTTCCAAATAATGGTCTTAATGAAATGGTATGATAATTTATTTTGGAAAATATAATTGATAGAAACCCTTGGGTGATTAGGAGGAAGATGCAGTAATATGCCTCTTCCACTATCGTTGGGTTCATTCTGTGGGTTTTTTCTCTCCTCCAAAAGCCTTTTGTTCTATGGACTTGTTATTCCTATTAAGGGGTTCAATTTCTAGGGTGTTCCTCTACACTCTAGACTCGATGCATATATATAAATACTTAAAGTGTGCACATTATTAATTATTAGGTATGATTTTCCTACCTATCCTAACATAGGGTGATCCATTGTGAGATATTACATGTTCTTTTCTTTTATATTCTATCATTTTGAGTTTTACATCCTTTGATTTAATATGATATGCAATACCTCATTTTTATATGTCTTCTTGGGTATAGGTATATAAAATTTTTTGAAATTGATTTGCCTAATTTATTTAGAACGGTGGGAAAAGAGGAAATTAAATAGTTTTTTCCATTATTTTGATAAAAAAACTAAACTATATATCATTCATTCTTTTCACTAAATTTGATCATACATGGATTATTATACAAAGACATGTTACATAAAAACTGGATGTGACCTTACGAATCCTTTTAGCTCACACAGTTCCCACCCCTAAAATGGTGAATAGACTACATTATGACTTACAATGTAAGGATTATCAATGTTCTATAGGGAGGTGCTGAGGTTTTCTATCAGCTGGGTTTGGGTACCTAGATTGTGAGATGGTGTGAGATTTCTTACACTATCACATAGAGACTCAGAGTATAAGTTTTGGTTTTTTATCCTTTTCTCATAGATTAGTTTCTTGGAGTTTTTTCCACCATTTCATTTGTATAGTTTATGTTGTTCCCATTATAATATAAAATATATACCTTCACATTTTATTCAACTATTATTTGTTCTAAACATGTATATAAATATTAGGTTTTTAGCTATAGGTTGGGTGATATCATTCCCTTTTTTCTTGTTGTTACCCGAGTGCTAGATGCTAGCCTGAGGGATTGAGAATAAACATTAAGTATGTTGATATTCAGATTCAATAAAAATTTGAGAGAGTATCTGGTTCTGGTTTGACGTAGTATGGTTTCCTAGGTGGTATGGCCTCAAGAGCCCTTCTTATGGGAATTTTTGTAAAAAATATATAATATTCTCAGAATTTGAGAGGTAGGTTGTGGTGAGTGCCTGATCAGCTCTTACCTTGATGAAACTCAAGATACCTTATGATGTTTGGATGCATGTATCCTATTTTTAGTTCTTGATATAAATCTCAGTTTCTTCTTATGGGTTTTCTTATTTGTATAGATATTATTTTTGTTTTTTATCATTTTGTTTTGTTGTTGTGAAAGAGTATGCATCATAGATGTTTTTTTAGGGTTCCCAAGGGTGGTATAACATATTCTACTCAATGTATTCCTCTTATAGATCTGAATTTTATTATTTTTATCATTCGGGAAGTTCATGATGTTGACCAGAGCATACCATAATCTTAGAACGCAACTGCTGACTTACAACCAGGAGTTTTGGTAGGCCAGGAATGATCACGAGAGTTCATGAATGAGAAGCCACCATCCTTTAAAGGTATGAATGATAAACAAGAGGAAGAGGACTGGATTGAAAATATTGATCAATCTTAAACATATGGGAAACACTAGAGAGTATTAATGTAAAGTGCCTTGTGTTCAGACTTGAGGGGCTTATAAATTGACGGCGGGATTCCATGGTATAGGTGGATAATAAAATGATCTTAAACAAGAAGGTTTTGAAGAATCTATTCTTCAACCTATTTTTTCATAGTCACTGTTGATGGAGAAGTCTATAGAGTTCATCTCACAATATTAGGAAGATCATACAATGTCTCCATAGTCCCGTTTGTTTGAATATATGGTTCATTTTTCATAGGTGGTTTTATAGAATAACCAGCTGAATGCTCAAATGTACCTGCAATATTTGCGGCTAAATATCAGATAGTACGTATTTATATTTAATATTTCTACCTATGTTGATATAGTGTATATATATATTATATTAGATTTGAATATGTTAGGATTTTTTGGATATTCCACCCATTCTCTTTCACCTAGTGACTGCTTTAGTGGCCTTCTAGGGAAAAAGAGGAAGTGATATGATCATCACTAGCATGGTGGGGGTGGTTCATCGGAGCAAGGATCCTCAGAACCACCAATTGCATCTAGTAGTGTGAAATTGAATTTCAATCATTATGGAATGTTTAGAAACACATGGAATTATTTTACCTTGCCTACAGTGATGTGAAACAGTTATGGACGTTATGGTTATCTACACTGTTTTTGTCAGGATATGTATGTTCCTTAATATAGTTAGAGATCATCGACTCCAAATACTAATATTGGGTAGTCATATGCTTAAAATAATATAGGGATCTATCCATAAGCACTAGGAGTGAAGCATATTCTATCAGTAGATGATTTTCTAGTGGAGTTAGATGCAGGACCCGTGATAGTGATAGGTAACTTATTTATTGCATATTCCATAGAAATTTCTTTATTTGATTCTAGTACTTGCCACATTTATTAATATCTGGTAATTTTTTTGATATTTATAACCTTATAACAGATATCATTTCCTACTTATAGAGTTAGTGAGACATCTTGTAAAGAGTAAAGACAAAGGGATTCAATGTTCTTATTTCTCTTTATCGATAACCGATGCATAGTTAGTATAGTGATTTCTCATTCTCGGTCCGGATTTGTTTGACATCATCATTGGAATGGGTTTTCTTATTTCTCATCATGAATATTTTGAATGTTATCATCAGGGTGTATCATTTATTATATATTATGGTAGGTCAAAATTGATTCGATAAGAGTGGGATCTAAGGTCTGGTCATTTATGACCTCCCCACATGGAGAACAAGAGGTTGTTTTCTATTGTAATAGTTGGCCCAAATGATATTTCTTATATTTTTTATCTTCCTACTATTTTTTTGTGATTTAACTAATTTTTTCATATATGATCTATCTAATCTTTCTTTATATATGGAGGTGTAGTTTATGATTATCCGGGTTCTGAGTATAGTGATAGTTTTGATACCATATCAAAGGGAACCAATAGTATGGAAGGGGATCAAGATTCAATTGGATGACCTAATAGAAATGGGTTTTTTTACATAGCCTTTATCCTCATAAAACCTCAATTCACATTACTAGTAATGTTGATGGTTTAATCTTATTTTTCATAGATTATCAGAATTTGAACTGATTAATGGTTACGAATAAGTATAATTTTCCTCATGTGGATGATTTTTTTGGCTAGTTAAAGGGGAAAGTGGTTTTTAAAGATTGAAATTCAATTGGGTGATCAATAACTCATAGTTTGTGGATTTGATATATAGAAGAAGAAATATATGGGTAGTTGTGTCCATTTGGAATATTTTGATATGCCTCTTGGTGTGACTGATGCTGCTAAAATATTTATATCTTTGATGAATCAAATATTCAATTAGTATCTCGACAAATTTTTGATTGTGATTGTGGCTGCTATTTTGGTTTATGCGATATATAATAATTTGCAAGAAAAAAATTTTGGTTTCATTTTGGAACTCTTTTGGAGTCACCATTTGAATATAAATAATTCAAATACAATTACCAAATATATGAAGTGTAGTTCATAGTGCATGTGATTTAAAATCACGGATTATAAGTTGATTTTGAGAAGGTAATGGTTGTCTTGTCAGGGTAAGAACCATAAAATATCTTTGAGATTTAAATATTCATTTTTATTTTTGGATACTATCAATGGTTTATATAGAATTTCTAAAATTCAGTGTCACCTTTGACTTCCCTTACTATGAAATGGTTAGAATTTTTAAGGGATGAAAAATTGAGGTATTCTTTTAAAGATATGGAACAACTTCTTATATCATCTATTATTTTTATCTTAATTGAGTTTGTTAATGGGTTTGTGGTTTTATGTGATGAATATAGTTCTGTTTTGAATTTTTTTCTCATGTAGGATGATTATGGGGTTCCTTATAACTATATTCATCTTTGACCATTTGAGAATAATTACCCAACTCATGATTTAGAGCTTACTATAGTTAATAATGCACTTCATTATTGGCAACACTATCTTTTTGGGGATTGGTTCACAAAATTTTCTTCCCATTAAGTGTTTAGTCAATATATTTTATCAGAGAGACATCAATATCATGTGGATTCGGTGGGTGGAATACATTCAAAGGTTTGACATAGACATCATTTGCACCCTGTGGAAGAGGAATGGGGGTTTAAATGCTCTCACTAGAAATTTATATCATAGGATATTCAAGAATAAAAGGAAGTGTGGAACCTTATGGTAATTTAATCTCAGTTTCATCTTATAAGGCCCCATCCATAAACCTTACTTAATCTTGTGTTATTACAAGATTACACATTGAGGATTTTTTCAGGTAGAGAGTTTTATGAAATTAGATCATAAAACTTGCATTACATTTCACAGTTAAACAAAGTGGTTACATAAAAGATAGTATTCATTTTTACCATCAACAGAAACATATTCAAAATAAAACATGGATTTTTTATTGACACTTCCTTGACACTATCATCATATCATGTACCCTTCCCTTGACCTGTGAAAAACATTTCAAAAACATGGGATGAGCATAAAAAGCTCAGTAAGGGATATAAAAATATGGAACGGAAACATGAGTACATGTATACACAAGAATCAATGAAACCATACTCTACTCATAAAACATAAGCACTTTGACATACCTCATTAAATCATGAATAAATCATTGAAATAATAAGACATAAAGGTAACTTGAGGCATTCACAACATTCTTACGTAGGGAGTAACCCTCTTGGTTACGTTTGGAATACCCATCATAGTATATTCCCTAAATCTTTTCAGAGAAACCTTAACATTTCACTCTTTCACATTACCCAATGAATTGGAGAGCTATATCGGGCACACCCGCCCTTAGTTTATCATGGAACCACCCGTCTTCATAACATTTCCCAAGAACCATAACATAATCATATCACATAAAACATGCATAAAGGAAACATAAAATTTTCACATTTCAATAACAAGATATCAATACAACACATAAATATAATAAAAACATTATGAAAACCATTTTCAATACCAAAATAAAAGAAATGTAAAACATGGTATTCATTTTTCTTTTAAAAAAAGGTATGGTTTGTAGAGGAAGCCGAAACTCAAATAATAGTCACGGCGGTGGAGAAGTCATTATCGCCGCATACGTACGACAAAAACGTTCCCTTTTGTCGTTTAGTAAATCACTTTGTATAATAAATATTCCCTTCGGATAAACATAAAATTCAATGGGGTTTATACACCGTATAAAAGAAGGTTGTGTATAAAACAAAATATGCCTCAATGAAAGGAGATTGAGACGAAGTCCCATACCTCGTATCCGACTTGACTTGATCATTATTTAATCTCCTGAATAATAAACTTGAGTTAATTTTATCCTTTATTAAGAACCATTTTCAAGTTCATTATTCCTTTCATGTCACTTATTACCATGTCATTAACACTATGTAATTATTTTAGTTAATAACAGTCATTTTAACGATCATTGGTACTTTATTTAAAATATGCTCTTTATAATTACAAGTTGTTCATGTATCCATTATATCCAGAGTTATACCCATGATTTATATATGATATATATCATATATATCCAGTATATACATGCATTTATAATATTACACAACGTTTAGAGGTAAGAAATGAAATGCACCGTTCATGGAGACGGTAAGCCATACGTAAGCATGAACGCTACTTTCATTTCTATTTCATTTTTATGGAATTAAAACATAATGATACATAAAATTATTTTAATTCTAGTATGGTATCATATATAATATCATTAAATATATCCTTTATACATACCTCATATGGTATTAATGAATCAAATCACTTTGAGGGGGTGGTAGTCCGCACTTCCTAAAATGAAGATATCGCGTTTACTCATAATGGTAACCATAAAGATATTCCATAAATAAAAAATACAGAAGATTAAGTAAAAAATAAACATATTATATATAATATATAAATATAGTGACATCTTAACGGCCACCTTTTAAGGTGATATATGAGTGTTGGACAAGCATCGTTTCGTGAGGCAGAAATTCGCCATTCACGGAAATAGTATGTTCTTTAACCATTAAGTGTAGGTGTGTGTAAGTGTAGATAGAATAATTCTTATAACAACATCCTAATATATGTAAGATACTGGTGTTGTTACAAAAGAAATTAATAAAAAGTGTTTAGGGGGTTGGAGAAGCAAAATAAAACAAAAGATCACAAGAGAAGACACTACCTTTAAATCGGGTAACTCTTTTGGATTTGAGCTCAAGGATTCCTTGGGAAGACTTCTGCCCAATGTGAGGCTTCTAGAAGTTAGAGAGGGATGTGGAGAGACATAATGGGTAGGGGTTGGCCTAGCCCAAGGCTTTTGAAGTGTGGGTAAGGAGGTAGAGGTGGGGGCATTTTATAAGAGGAGAGGAGGGGAACTCTTGGAATGTAAGAAATGTTACATTATTTTAAAATAATTTTCTGATTTAAAAGGTCCCACATTGATATAATTCAAGTATAATGTGATAAGGGTTCTAAATACACCCATCCAATAGGTCTTTTACAAGTTTAAGTTATATTTGTATCATTATCTTTTCATTTTTTTTAAATCCTTTATTAATGAGGTAATCGATGCATCATCATGAGGTCATAAATAATTTAATTCATTTAATGTATAAAAATTATAAAACAAATACCATGATATAGTAAATATTTTTAGATTTCCAATGACTATTTATAGTCCAATATATCATTTATGTAGACAAACGTAAAAATGTTTTACTCAGGTTAAACACTCTTTGCTATATTTAACTTTCTTTAAAAATAAAAAGATAAAAAGTCACTTCCACACAAAAGTGATTCCATGGGGTCCTCAAGTTTGGCACAAGTAATCCCATGGTCGTCCATGAGACAACCAGTATCATTAGGGCACATGTTGGTGTCATTTTTTATTATTATCATATTATTTTATTATCCTTAACTACCTAATTACTAATTAATCAAGATAATTAAAGATAATTATCGTCATTACTATTCATAATTTCCAAAAACAAAATATTATTAATTACATAATTTGGACCTTATGATTCCAAATATGGAATCCATTTAACCAAATTACAAACATATAAATTGAAATAATTAATTTAAAAATAATTCCCATTTTCAAAACAAATAGCGGGGTTTTTTTTGAAATAATTTCTAGGAAAAGTTTGGCATTAGTTTATGCCCAATTACAAAGTAAAATTAATCATAATGACCAAAATTGGATTAAATGGTAAAAATATATTCTATTTACACTTTAAAACTAATTAAAAACATAATCCAACCATATAATTAAATTAAATGAAAAAGCAGTTTTGATGTAAAATGCAGTATTTTTTCACTATTCATTAAAAATGAACATTGTAAGAAAAATACCAAAAATTTATCCAATGTAAATTTCAATGTCCCAATCATAAATAATATGTTTATTTTCACAAATAGAGATTATAAAATTGTCAAAAGTTTGATTTAAAAATGGTTTTCCATCAAAAGGCAGTAAAACAATCTTTTAAAAATATTAGTGTATTCAATGCTTAAGATTGGATTTATTATAATTTTAAGCCTCTAAAACACTATCTAATTCATAAGTAGACATAGATAAAAAAACAATTATTCATTACTTACTTGGGATGTTACATCCTTCCCCCCTTTAGAAAATTGCGTCTCCGCAATGCATTTACTAATCGAATAAGTGGAGGTATTTATCCCTCATTGAATTTTCAGATTCCCATGTTGCCTCTTCAACCATATGGTTTTTTCACAAAACCTTTACCTGGTGAATTAACTTATTTCGCAACACTTTCTCTCTTCGATCAAGAATCTGGACTGGTTGTTCTTCATAAGAGAGATTCTCTTCCAACTGAACTACCTCTGGACTCAAAACATGAGATAGATCTGGCATATACTTTCTCAACATCGAAAGATGAAAAAAATTGTGTACCTGAGATAAACTCGGAGGTAAAACCACTCGATAAGTAACTGATCCAACTCTCTACAGAATTTCATATGGTCCAATGAACCTTGGACTCAGCTTTCCTTTCTTACTAAATCACATCACACTTTTCCATGGTGAAACTTTGAGAAAAACATGATCACCTACCTCGAAAGATAGATCCTTACTCCAGTTATCCGCATAACTCTTCTGCCTACTCTGAGCAGTTCTCATGTGTTTCTGAATCAACTAAACTTTTTCTACCAACTCTTCTACCAATTCTGGTCCCATCATCTCCCCTTCACCCACTTCATCCCAGAAAGCTGGAGTTCGACACTGCTTCCCATATAATGCCTGAAATGGTGCCATCTATATACTGGAATGAAAACTGTTATTATAAGAAAATTCATCCAAAGAAAGATATTGGTCCCAACTTCCCTGATAATCCATCAAACAAGAACGTAGCATATCCTACAAAGTCTGAATTGTTCGTTCTGACTGCCCATCTGATTGAGGATAAAAAGCAGTACTAAAATTTAATTCAGTACCCAACGACTTCTAAAGGCCCTTCAAAAAGTTAGAAGTAAACCCGGGATCACGGTCAAATACAATGGAGAGGGGAACTCCATGAAACCTAAATATCTCTTTAAGTTATAATTGAGAAAGTTTATCTAGAGAGAATGTATCTCGAATAGGA
The DNA here is from genome assembly GCA_963277665.1 of Viscum album. Lineage (NCBI taxonomy): Eukaryota > Viridiplantae > Streptophyta > Magnoliopsida > Santalales > Viscaceae > Viscum > Viscum album. The sequence goes on from OY728121.1 coordinate 820,279,184, forward strand.
AGGAAATGAGAAGATTTAGTCAATTGGTCAATAATAACCCAGATTTCATTATTACCTCAAGATGTCTTTAGTAATCCCACAACAAAGTCCATGGATATATTCTCCCATTTTCACTATGAAAAAACAGTTTTGATGTAAAATGCTGTATTTTTTACTATTCATTAAAAAATGAACATTTTCAGAAAAATAACAAAAATTAACCGAAGGTAAATTTAAATGTCCCAATCATAAAGAATAAGTTTATTTTGACAAATAGAGCTTATAAATTTTTCAAAAGATAGATTTAAAAATGGTTTTCCACCAAAAGGCAGAAAAACAATCTTTTAAAAATATTAGTGTATTCAATGCTTAAGATTGGATTTATTCTCATTTTAAGCCTATAAAACAGTATATAATTCATAATTAGACATAGATAAAAAATATCTATTATTCATTACTTACTTGGGATGTTACACATCTAGATTCATATGAGGATGTTTTAGGTATGGTTCTGACTACTGTTTAGTAATCATCATCTCTCTTTGAGTCTAATCTATAGGATCAATATAAGGATGATGAGTTAAATTGGAATATTTATATCATATATGGAGGGGAAAATATTTATGGTATATCTCTTTCTTTGGATGATATTATCACTTATGGGGATCATTTTTTCATCTGAGAATCTATAAAGAGATTAGTTTTGTTTGATTTTCATATTTTTTAGTGGACAATTTATCAAGGAACAAAAAATATGTATTTTGACCTGAGATTTAAATTATGGTGGTGGGGTATGAAGCACAACATTATTGATTATGTGTCTAAATTTTACACATTTCAATAGAAAATGATAGAGTATATCAAAACTTATGGTTTGATCTAACCACTTCTGATACTGGTTTGGAAATGGTATGAGGTGTCCATGTATTTCATTACCGGATTACCATAGAATCCCTAATGAAGAACTGTATCAATCTTGAGGATGATATTTGGAAAAATTTAGATGATTTCATTCTGATTAGGTTCACCATTAATATGGATGAATTATGTAAGATTCTTGTGTAAGATATTTTGAGGATACATGGGGTTAATTATTCTATTATTTCAGATTTGGATCCTTGGTTTACCTTGAGGTTTTGTAGGAGTCTATAAAAGGAAATGGAAACTGAGATCTGGATGAGTACAACATACCATCTACAAACAGATGGTTAGATAGATTATGTTTTTTAGATCCTGGGGGATATTCTCTGAAGCTATTTCTTTAATTTCTGTGGATCTTGAGATACCCGACAGAGAGAGGATTATTTTCAAGAATTTTTTTATCATTCATTAATAAGAATGGATCCTTTTAAGTCCTTGAATGGTTTCTCAGCAATGTCACCTTATTGTTGGGTAGTAGTGGGAGAAACATATTTGGTGGGACCAATTTTGGTTCATGAGACGTCTGTGATGATTGAGGATAAACATTATCATCTGGTTACTTGTCTGAATTGATATAAATCTTATTTAGATCAATGAATTCATCCTTCTTAGTTTTTTATAGGTGAATGGGTTTTTAGGAAAGATTTTCATCAGTTGGGTCATCAAAGTCTTGGAAAAAAGGTAACTATTTCTCTAAGATATGTTTTTCCATTTGAAGTCATTAAGAGGAATGTATAGTTTTATTATCAGTTTCTATTTCTAGTTCATTGGGAATAAATTAATGATTCTTTTTGACATATCACAAATCAGGAAATACATTTATATTCCCTATCACATTCTTATTTGGGAATATATTTAGTTAGAGCCAAATTTTTTTATTGTGGAGAACCTAGTAATTTTTTTTCACTCTTGTGAAAATTATTAATGGGAATTAGATTCCATTGGTCGGAGTTTTGTAGTGAATCTATTCATATTCTCATGAGACGTGGAAGTGTGAGTCGTTAATGAGGGTGAAATGTCCTCACCTATTTACGAAACATCATTTTTCCATAATAATTCTTGGGGATGGAAAATCTTATGGGGGGTGTTTTTAACATGCAACTAACATCGTTCAAGAAATTTTCATCTCTTTACTTGTTTTAATCATTAATTTGGTGTATCTTGTGACCCCTGAAGATGGAAATAATTTATTTATAGTATGAAGTAAATTTTAGAGATGTAAATTTATTTGAATGAGTGGAGTACTAGTATAAATGTGTATTGAATTAATGGGAGTACATGATGTTTAATGTTTACTAGGATTGTGTCATTTTCAGAGTATATAACATGAAATATTATATGTAGTGTAAATATTGCACGTCGTGTAATGTTGAAAATCAGGATTTTAATAAAAATGTGATGGGATTTTTCAGAATATATAGACCCAAGGATTAAATAATGTTTGAAAGGGTTTTACTCCATGTAAATGTTGAGATTGGGGATTTTTGGGCACTATATGTCTGATATTTGATTCATTCATTTACAAACATTTTCCATCACGAGCTAGAGATCTCCTCTAGTGATTTTATGACCTCTTTTCCATCCAAATAACTATGTTCCATGACGGATCTCTATTATGGTTAGATTGTATTTTTTTATGTCAGTATTACTTTAGACTTATTAATTTCCTTTGACAGTAGTATGGTCATTGTGTTTTTTTATTATATTAGTTGTTCTATGGTGACAATTCCTTTGATTATTTTCTAAATCAATTGTCATATCTTGTTCTAGTGGTCAATCATTTATTGGTAGTGGTGTGTTAAGTGTGTGTTCTTATTATATGTTGTGATCCTTCCTCTTTACCATCACTTTTATTAAATTTAATGAATTCAAAGATGTGTAGACTGATTATAGGGCCTATTTTTTCCTTATTGCTTTCTTCATGTGGGAAGATTCTGTTGTGGGCTTGTGTGACCCGAGTCTTGAGGTTGGTGGTTTTGTCTCTAGGATGTGTTGGTAAACCATATTGAATATGTTTTTGATAATTTTATTATATATGAATTAGAATGATTGAATTCTTTTATTTTTGTGTATAGAAATGGGTTTTTGATAAATGATGGATTTTCCTTGGTTTTAGAAAATGATAATGGTTTTCAATGAATTTTAAAATTGTTTTTAGAAATTGTTTTTAAAGCATGGATTTGATGAAATGGTATGATTTTATGTTTTGGAAAATAAAAACATGGTAAGTCTACTATACTTTGGTGGAAGTTGTTATGATAGTTCAGATACATTTTCACGGGGGTTTATTCATGGGGTTTTCTTCTAATCCAGAGCCTTTTAGTTATATGAACATGCTATACCTATTTGGGGTTCACTAATGGGGTGTTATTCCTCCTTCTATACTTGATGCATATGTCTGGAGGCTTGATGCATGTGTGATTTTCTATGTCTGGTACAAGTGACCAAGATATCCTAACATAGTGTATCCCTTTTAATGATATTACCTATTCTTTTCTTTTAGATTATACTATTTTGACTTGCACTGCCACTAATTTGATATAATATGTGATACCTTCTTGGTTTTTATACATATTTTTATATATAAGTATATGAAATGTTTTTAAACTAATTTACGTGATTTATTTATAAATTTTGAAAATTGGAAATTAAATTTTTTTCCATTCTTTTGATAATAACATCTAAAATGTATATGTTGCTCTATTTTACTTAATGTAGAGAATGAATTTATTATTGTATAGAGACTTGTTATAGAACACCTATGTGAGTCCCTACTGAGCCTATTGGACCACACATTGGACACCCCTTCGATGGTTCATAGACCATGTTATGTATTTCAATGTACGGAAATAAATGGCACCATAGTGAGGTGATGATTTTTTCTATTAGCTTGGTTTGGGTAGTTTCATGGTGAGATGGTGCAGGTTTTCCCACACTATCATATGAAGAAAATTGTTGTAGATACTTAGGATTTTTCATTCATTCATGTTGGACTTGTATCTTATAGATTTTTTGGTTCCCTTTTCAGTTGTATCTCTTTCATTGTTCCCTTTCTATTGTGAAATATATATATTCATGTCTTATTTTTTTCTATACATTTATATATATTTCATGTTGTCAGATTTAGGCTAGGAAAAATATTTCCCTCTATTTATTATTATTTCCCAGGTTCTAGTCCCCAGCTCGTGGGGATTAGGAACACCCCTTGGGTATGTGTAAATTTGGGTCTGGTACTAGTTTGAGAGGGTATCTAGGTCAGGTTAATCATAATTGGATTACAAAATACACCAAAAAATAAAGATGTAATATGAGTTATTTTTTATCTCCATACAAAATCTTCTCATTTCATCTTGATAATAGAAGATTTACCTATATAGTGCCTTGCATGTCAATATATTAATTTTTTTAAGACTTTATATTGAACCTATTTTAATTGTGTCTAATAATGTTCCATGATTTATATTGAAATTAAAGAAATTTATTTAGAAGAATCTTGATACTGATATTTTTAGGAGAAGCCCTTATCATCAAAAAATTGATAGGTCGCCCAAAATGACTATCCAAAGATTATAAGACAATATGAGAAAATGCTCACCTAAATTTTAAAGTATGTGGGATTTGTATATACCTTTTATAGAATTTATATATAATAATATCTTCCATTAAAGTATTCAATAGGCCACATATGGATCATTATATGGTTATTGATTTCATACTCCAGATTGTTTGGATGATGTTTGTGAAAGGAATATTATAGTATTTGAACTTGTAGAGAAAACATTGGAGAAAGAAAAGATTATTCAAAACTATATTAAATAATATAAAATAATGAAAAATATATATACTAAAATCTGAATAAAATATTTTTAATTTCATGTGGGAGAACATGATTTCTTGAATGTATCTCCACGAAATGGTCTTATAAGATTTGATAAGATATTAAAACTGAGCCCCAGGTATCTCAGAATTTTTTAAATTATAAAATGAATAGGAGCTATGGAATAACATTTTTAAATGCTACATATCCCTTATAAATTAGATAATGTGTGCTATATATCATTCTTATAGAATTATATTATTGAACCAATGCACGTGCTGGCTTTTTACTAAGTAAAACTCCAACCTGATCGATCTTTTTTCGAATAGTGTATCCAAAGTCTAGAAACTGGGGAATAAGTGTTGGGGAATCATATGACATGGATGGTAAATTTATTTTAGAGAAATATTGAGACAAAATATTCAATGTGGGGAACTTAGAGAAATTATGAATAACTAACCAATTCTATTCATGAGGTGAAATTCTAGAAAATTTTTAGGATGATATTTTTTGAAGGTGGGAAGAATTTGACACCCTATGATTTTACAATAAGTTTGTTTTAATATAAGATTAATTTCTTCAGTATATTTTTTTTCATAAAAAAATATGATTTTATAATAATTCTATGTTCAATAGAGTATACAACATACAACACCTAGCATAGACCAACTATGATACACTATTAAATTATTATTATTTTTATATGACCGTTATAACATACTCATTAAATTGGAATCTTCGAATAGAATTAATAGTAATATTATTTTTATATATATAAAATTATTAATAAATAAAAATTTATTATATAATACTTTGGAAATAAACACCATAATTTTAGAGAAGTCATTTAATACATCTTTTTGAAAATGAATTTTATTAATTTTTATATGTAAATAATATAACTAATTTTTTGAAATTTTAGAAAATGTTTTTCATAAAATGAAATTAATTTTAAGAAATCATAATATAAAAATTTTCTTACTGTGAATTTTTTAGATTTCTCTGAAAAGTCAGATTTCCTATTAAATAGTGAAAATTATTGTATTTAATGAAAAACATTATAATTATTACCTTAATTTTAAAATTACATTTTTTAAAAATATTTTAAAAATATTTTTACTTCGCTTATATTTCTATCAATCGTATATGTTCATTGGAATCAATCTTATAGTATAGTTTATTTTTGAAAACATTTTTATACCTAAAAGTCATGTTTTTGAAAAACTGCTTCACATTGTGTTTTCCATTTTAATATTAAATTTTTTATGCCACTTAGTGATTTATAATACTAAATAATGGATCCAATATTTGGAATCAAGATTTCCAAATTTAGAAAACTTTTTTATTTCATTTTTTGTGATTATTAATAGTAACCTAGTAATTTTTGATTCCACGTTAAAGGGTAAATCATGTAATTAAGTTTAAAAATAAAATTATAAAGACTAAAAATAGAACTTATCACAAGAATAAAAATAAATGGATGAGTCAATTTCATTCATTATAATGTATTATTTTTTAATATGACCTCATTTGTCTATTTTCATGAGATTATATCCATTATAGAATTTTATGTAAAGAAATGTAAAAAAATGTCACACTTTTGTTTTTAATAGCTACAACATGCTTAACATATAGTTAACCATATGATATTTTCAGTGATAAATTATATATTGAATTATAATTCATTTATATTAATCATTGTAAATAATTTTTAATTTTAGGTGATGAAATATTTACTGTAAATTCTTAAACAATGTTAACACAATTATTATTTAATTAATGAAAAATAAAATAAATGATATTAAAATCATTTAAAGTAGTATAATTTGTAATAATTAATTTGAACCCCAAATTATCCTATAAATATTATTTATTAGGAAGGTACATGTCAGGTTCCATTTAAGGGTTTCATATAATTTATTTTTACATTATAGACTCTTATGGGAAAGAAAATTTAATAGTATGGTAATTGACAAAAGGTTTAACAAGTGTTTATGTCTCAAAGATAGGGGTTCAAACATATCAAAAACTTATCCAAATTTTATCAAATGAAATTATTTCGACTTATCTCCACCTTATATTATAATAATATTCATTTTTATCCATTTTTTGATAAATATTAATATTAATGTATTGTTTTAAGAAATTACCAAAGTTCCCCTCACCTCAATTATAAAATGGAACCACATCTGTTACATATTTACACTTATTTCAGTCACATATCACAATAAATAACTACCCATTAATCTTATAATGATACTTATAAAATATATTTAGTTTATTTACATTAAAAAATATCAAACCTATGTCCCTCGTGATGTTATCTAAATGGATTCTACATAAGAAGAGGTAATCATCTTTACTGACTCTTTCAATTTAATTTCTACTTATACTTAATATTTATGTGTTTTAACAATACTAAATTAAGAGATATAGTATCATAAACATAACAATATTTTATTATCCTAATGGTAAACTATATTTTATCTCCTTTCCATCCTATAAAAAGCGAAAACAACACTGTTGAATACGTAGAACTTAAACTTTCCACCTAGTGGTGTAATTTTTTTTCATAACAACATTAACTGGATGGATATAATTATGGAACTAAAAAATATATATTATATTAGTGAAATAAATATTATTAATAAATGATTAAGTATTATTCATCTTTCTTTCTTTCCTTCCTATGAAAAAGTGGAAACAATGTTCTTGCATAAGTACGACCTACCATCTACATGGACGGTGTACATCATTTTTTGGTCTCTATATTTATAGATTAATATAAATCTATTATATATATATATATTTGATATTTATACCATAAATAATATTATTATGACTATGGGATATTGATAAAATTATTACGACCAAAATAACTAAATTAAATCATTCATTAAAAATGAATCACGTATCACCTGGAACAATGAGTTAATAAAAGTGTGATAAATAATTATAAATAAATGGTATGATATATATATATATATATTATTGTTATATAATATTTTTATAAAAAATACATTTTTTTAAATAGGAATTTGGGAGACATGTGATGGAAGATAGACTCCAGGTAATGGTTTAATTCACAATCTCATCATTATTTGAGATTGTAATTTTTCTATTAGTGGGATATTTTCTTCAATATAATTATATTTCTGAAAATGATTAAAATATTTTTTTTACAATACTAAAATTATTTATTAAATACATTTTTACCCACATTTTACCATTTTAAAAAATGTTTTTAACTGAATCTTATTATCATATTCTAAATAAGGTAATTTTGAATTTCAATAAATGTTTAAAAGGAATATTTTTTAATTTATATGGAATGAATATAATTTATTACCCTAATGATGGATTAAAATTTTGAAGAATCATTTACAAGTTTACAATTTTCTTTTCCAGTAACATTATTTCTTAATTATGTGAAATTATTTTAGGATTTAAAAAGTAATTTTTGATGATTAAAGTGTATTTTCCTAAAGAAATTTTCCGATGAAAATTTTATACTATTTACACCTATGTCAAAATCCATTATTGAATATATTTTAGGGATAAAATATAATTATTACATCCAGCATAATTCTTTAAATGTTTTATGATCATTTTTACTTGGGATGTTATTAACATTCCTTATGATAATTCTTCAAATATGTAACGTTAGTGATTATTTAGGCTTGTTGATTCTATTTTATTATCAATACATATTTTTTATGAATGAGACTTAGTATGTGATGGTGGTGGACCTATATATCCCCTTTATTCATCAGCAGGTCTCATTTGAAAAACTACATTGGGTTTCACTGAGGCCTTACCCATTTATTTTTATATGTCATGGAATAAGGCCTTGATGATATTTCTCGATTTCCAAACCATGGCCTCAATGGTATGTTTAAAATTTTCATCAATATTTATTCCATTATTAGGAATAAATTTATTTATTTACATATTATTACTTTATTTTCTATATATGGATTAATTTCTAGCTCATGTGATTATTTATAAAGCAATACATGATCACCATTTATTATTTCTATATTATTAATTCCTTGTTTTCTTCTACTGTATGAAAACCCTTACTGAGAATATGAGATCACTAATTTCTTATGTATCCTTTCCCCAAGATTCTAGGATGTGTCTTATAATTTATATGTAGGGATATTTATAAGCTAATAATGGTATTCATGAAGAAAATACAGTGTTGTATTTTATGTATGCAAATGTGCTGGCCAATTATGGTATGTTAATTGTTTTACAACACTAGTAAACTATTGGTAATTTGGGATGTGATTTATTGTACATTATTTCAAGATAATTATATAACCACCGAATCTAGGATGATAGAGTTTGATTATTTATAGTTTTAATAGGGAAAACCCATGGATAGATATAGTTGAAAGAAACCAATAATGATTTTAATTAATTATGATCCATCCATTCATTTTAATTTAATAATACATAAATTATAAACATATATAAATTCTATTCAAATATAAATAATTAATTCATTTAACATTTTTCTGATCTAGATCCCATAAAATAAAATATATCATTCCTCTATGATTAATTCATGTTCTATTTTTAATATCTCAAATATTGGAAAGCAATAACACTTCTATATGGATTTCTAGAACCATAGCTATAGAAAAAGAGTGAAAATATTGATTTGGTTGTTGGAGTTTACATAGTGATTGAATCAAAATATCATGCATCTCTATTTCTCAAGCTATAAACATTTTAATATTACTATATAAGGACACTCCTTAGAACTCTAAATATGTAGTGACCTGACCCCAATAACCTAGAGAGAGTGTGTTCTTTATTACATTGGAATAAGATACAAGGAATCACATCTTGAAGGACTTTATTGTTTATTATTCTCAGTAAACTTGATACATACTTGAGTCTTAAATTACATTTGGGTACACAAATTACAACCTATTTTTTTCTTGAATAACATTATTCTCACTAGAATATACTTTCTTTTAAATCATTGGAATCTTCTTGGAATCTAGATGAAATGAAACAAAATAAAAATATTCTAAAAAAATCTTTAATGATTATTTATAGTGCAAGAAATCATTAATAATTAAGGAAAAAAATATAAAGTTAAAAACTGAACACACTTTCCATGTAATGAATAAACTCAAAAGGAAGTAAATCTAGAGATAATATAACTTTGAAAATAAAATGGATAATAATCAATAATTAAAGATAAATTACTAAACACACATTAAATTTTAATAGTTTTAATATCATTCTAGGTTAAGGTAAAATAAATAGGACAAGGTAAATAACTGAAAACACATTATATTAAATAAATAAACAATTAATAAAATACATTCATAGAGAATATCATAGATGAAATATCATTGATAATAGTAATTAATTAATTCTCAATGAATGGAATTCATAATAATTAGACTTCATGTCTCATTCACATGATACATTTACCGTTAATAACAATCCTTAGGACAATTTAAAACTACATGGTTAAAACCCATCAGATTTAGTCAACTAGGTTGCATTATGAGGCCTATTGATGCATCAATGGTAAATCTATAACTGTGACCCACACATTTCCACATGAAAAAAATTCTCATATATCGAATAATAAATTCAATTCATGAATTAATGTTCCTTATTATTAAATATCTATATTGAGTAAAGGACTAAAATTTATCAATATATCCCCAATTAATCAAATAACATTCAGATTAAACACCATATGAAATTATTATATATGGTTAAGTTAGTAATAATATACATCCTTCAATAAATATTATTTTTAAGATAAATTTAATGTCATATATAAAATGATTACTAGAAAGTGATTGTTTCAAGAGAAAGTTAACAATCACCATATAAAGTGTTGTTGCACAATAAATTATACCAGTAAGTAATTATAAATTCAAATCCATCAGGATGAAATGATTTAAAGTGAATATAAAATAACCTGATGTTTAAATGATTCATGATATTACATGTTAAAGGGTCATTATGGACACCACATATAAAAAATTAGGTGAATAATAATAAAATATGTTCAATGAGGAGAAATTGAGATGAAGTCCCGTACTATATGCTTCCTTTCGGTTGAACATTATTTAACCTTATTTATAGTATATTTAGAAATGTTATTAACTAATTTTAGATCCAGATAAATATTTAAAATATCATATATGATTATTTAATAACATATTATTCCTTATTTGTTAATAATCATTCATTATTTTAATTTTTTCAGATATTAATTGACTTGTTTTCTAATTCATGATTTATCTAGAAAGATATGATTATTACCAATATTATATAGTTTGATAATCTATAAAATAAAAATCATGAAATAATTATAATAATTTTAATTTAATTTTAATTTCTAGATCAATCATTTCAAATTATTTTGAGAAATTAAGCATTCTACGATCATAGAGATGGTAGGTCGTACATACAAATGTGCAACGTTTCCATTTTTCAATAAGCAATATCGAAATTAGGTAGGTAGTATATTATAATTAATTATTATAATTATATCATATATAACTTATTATTTCTTTAAATATACTTATTTATAACATCCATGTGATGTGGTGATGAAAATAGAGTCACATAATTTCATGAAGGTTGTAGTCCACAAGTATACTAAAGACATTATCATCATCACTTTAGTCAATGGTAAGAAGTAAATGTATAAATATTATCATTTAAAATGGTAATTATGTAACTAATATAATAATTATATCATTTATATCACATATAATTATTAACATTATCCTTATCACCTTCTATCTAAAGCGTTAGTAAAAGATGAATCACATCGCTTCGTGGGGTGGTAGTCTTCCGTATAGACAAGTGATGTTATCTTCTCCCCTATAAAATGGAATGTAAAAAGTTATATATTATATAATGATTAAAAATGTATAATTATTTTATAAATATTATATATATACTTTATGTTTATCATAATTCCCAACCATAATTGGTGTAATGGTATAAGGAATGACATTGTTTTGCAAGGTGGTAGTCCATTGTACCCATGCATGATGATTTAATAACCCATTTTATGGATGTTATGATGGTTGTAGGTCATGAAGTTAAAATAAAAACATCACTATATATGATAGATACCTAGTTAATTTTATCATCATAGTTTAAAAATATTTTATGGAGGTGGAGAAAGTAAAAGAATTTGAATTCTTATTGAGAACATTACCTCTTCTCCAGGTTTATTCCATAGGATCATGCCAAAGACATCATAGAATAGAATAATTCCCAAAATAATGTTTCTAGGATCTTCAAAATATTATTAGGAATTTATTTTTGTAGTTATTTTCTGAAATAATGTGGTTCTATTGGGTGAAAAGAGGGGACATTGGGCATCCTTTTATATGTGTGGTGAGTGGAACACTAGTAATTTTTTAAAAGAATAAATAATAACCTCGTATTTTCATTTCACAAGGATAAAAAAATGCGAAAATGTTGATACTATAAGATATAAAGTCTAATTATTTAAGGAAAATAGTTTTTAGATGGTCTTTTTGGTTATTTTTACCCTTATCTTTTTCGTTCAACACCCAGGTAAATTTATTTTTACCTTAATCATAGTATTTAATTTTTTACTACATGCAAGATTCATTTTGGAAAAAAATTAATTTAACCTTATAAGATAATATAAATTTTTATTATTCTATATTTGGAAAAATAAATTAAAAAATTCCATTAACAAAAGTGGAATCAATTCATTAAAAATCAATCTTGCGGACATGAAGACAAAGTTGGTTTTTAAGAAGAAAAAATTTAAATTATTACAAGGTTTTTATATAAAAATTTATCATAAAAATTATACGAGTGATATAAATTGGATAAATTGGTATAAAATGGAAAAAATGTAAATTTAAAAAAAATTGAAAATATAATTTATCATCATAAATTTTTTTAAACGAAATGGCTGTTTTGAGTTAAAATTTAGATTTTTTAACTATTCATTAAAAAATGAAACCATTTAGAAAAATCACAAAAAAACACAATATGGTAATTTAGTTTCTTGGAATTAAAAAATGTTTATAATTTTTTTATTTATTTTTCTAAAATGGCCAAAAATCAATACTATGTTATGCATAAGAAGTGTGATGAAACCATTTTTCAAAAAATATAAATTTTCAGATTTTTTTACTTTTACATGATTAATAATTTATTTCAAATAAATAGGTAACCATAATTTTAATAATTTAGTAATAACTGTTCATCATTAACTTATTAACTCCTCGGTTATAATTGTCACATTTAAATAAAGATATTATAGAGTATTTTCTTTAAAATCACGTGTTCCGTGTATCCCAAGATATCGAATAAATTAAATTCATTCTAAAAGAAATTTATTATTAATTATTTGGGTGTTACATTATCCCATTATTAAATAAATTTAACTAAAAAATTTAAACATTATATTAATAATTATGGGTTTGACGTTTGAAAACACCTTTATTGTAACGACCCAAAAATTTATTAATGAAAATTTCTCTTGATCTAATTAAAAGTATTATTATGTTAAATGGTTATATAAAATATCCACTTCCATTGTTTTATGTTTTTTGATTTCAAAATACCATTAATAATTATTACAGTTTCTAATATAGTCGTTGAACAATGATCACATGATTAGTATAAATATAGGGCTCTATCAAATCCAATTTACTCGGACAAAAGAAGCGATGGCCTCATCCAGAAGAACTGTTCCATAAAAAGATCATTTGTTATAGCTCATAAAGGAGATAGTGTTACTATGCTTTGATCTTGACCAAGACCATTCTGAGCTTCAAAACGTTAAGCTTGAGTGGAACCGCCTATGGGAGATGTGGATGTTAATAGAGATTACCACCCGAGCGATGTTATCAGAGAATTCGCAAGAGTCTATCACCATCACACACATTACCCTTCGGTCTTATGTGGGTGTTATAAGGGGTTATGTAACATGACCCAAGCACTATGATTATGTTCATTATTTTTTTATAGAATAAAGAATATACATTCATTTTATTGTTTTTACTTCTTAAATTAAGTTTTAAGCACAAATAGTTTTTTAGTTAATATCCAATTAAGAAATTTATTTTGAGGAATTAACATGTTATTGAATTAAATATTATTTTAATAAAACATTATCACTAAATTAATTTTTATTAAATATAAATGATCATATAATTTTTATGAATACAATTGTAATTTTTATAATGTTTTGAAAGTTGTTTTGGTCAAAACCCATGAATTTTTGATAAATATCTGTATTTATATTAAAAAAATTCTCATATTTGGAATATTATTTTGATAAAATTAATATTAATTTTCTTATCAAGATTCCAAAATTATCAAATGGTGAATTTTTCATATTTTTCTAAGTCAATAGAATTTTTGGGTAAAAATTACATACCATTTTAATATATAATGTGTTTTACGACATCATAATGACCAAATAGTGATATAATTAAATATAATAAAAAATTTATTAGTCCAAAATATTTTTTAACTTAAAAATAATGTGATTTTAGATTTGTTTGATTAATTTTATGGCACCATAGTGGACCCTCCAAGATTTATAAAACATAATAACTTTTAAAATGATTTCTTTGAGAGTGTGACTCACCTTCACATAACAAAACATAATATTTTCAGAAGTTAGGACACTTTCCATATAAAATAATACTTTCCAGTCCCCTTTGGAAAATACCATGGGAAAAATCATGGGTTGGTTGGTTGTTTGGATTAGTTTATTGTGTAGTGTCCAAAACCTAAATAAAAAAGAATTGCTTCTCTTTTCCTGTATAAACCCACCCATGCTCCAACTTCTATTCACTAAAAAACTTTGTAATACATCCCTAATCTTCCCTCCTCTCTATAGTATCCTCCCAAGGCGCCCCAATCTCCCAAGAAGCCACTCTCAAGCCCCTCCTTATCCTTTTGGATCACTCTTCCAAGTAAGGGGTTCCTTCCTTCCTAATTTTTTTCCAAGTTTCTTTATGTCGTAATACCCTTTTACATTAAATTAAAAATCTGGGGGTATTATTTATCACCTCCCCCATAATAACGTCCTTAGGTATGAAATATGAGATATCACTTCCTCCCTCATTAACACCTTCTTTTTACACCCGTTACCATGCCATAATTCCGTATGGGTTTGCTTTCTCTCTCATTATTTGTCAAAGTTTCTTTAGATTTCTATACTCTTGTATTTTAAATTAAAAACGTTGGGGTAAGATTTAAAAACTCCATTATACTTCCCATATTATGGATTAATGACGAGAGACCCCTTTCTCTCTTACTAATGCCTCCCAATTACACCTGTTACCATGATAAAATTCCGAATGGAATTTTTGTCTCTTCATTTACATTCAATAAATTATTTTTTTTTATGAATCTATATTCCATTAAAAATTTTGGTGCATGTATCTATATGAGACCCTTACTATACATTTAATTCATATATGTTGAGACACCCATTTCTCTCTCATAAACCATTTTTATTATTTCTTATGTCACGCTGTTACGCTGCCGAAATAGCACCACGATTTTCCAAGCCAAAGTCATTGTGTAGTGAATACCATGATCATTTATCTATCAAGGGTGTCCACATTTATGAAAATTTACTTTTTAATTATAGAGTATCATGTATTAAGTCCACATTCCTTCATCTTGGAATTAATTATAATGTTTAATGAATCCATTTTGTATGATTTATGTGTCACACATATGTATGAAATAAAATTATTAAGAATGGTTCACCCTGATAGCGCTCCAATGAATTGGGTAAAGAATAGTATCATGATAAGTCAATTAAAATGAGGGTTTAGACATACTAATTAATGTTCAATTAGGTTTTAATCATACTCCATGTTAATGAGCCTTGTCTCATGCAAATATCAAGTTAAATATGTTTGCCACATTTCCATGTTATGATAGTCATGCTATGTCATGCATTTATGTCCTTGATTCTCTTGTGCACATTTGATATTCATATTGACTAACATGTACTATATTCATCATGTTATGAATTTTTTTCTCCCTTATAGGGAATTATAGAACACCATATTCTTATTCATCTCCTCTGGTTATCCCATGCAAGTGAATGTACAAAAGAATGTTGTTGTCATGTGAAAGAAGTTTTCAATAAAGATGTTGTGTTTTATATTCTATGCTATTATTTAATGTTCTTTATTTCCAAAGACACTAGACCTCTTGACCCTCAGAGTTTAATTTTTTTCATTTTTATGTAATAAATCTTGTTTATGTGTGTAATAATGAAAAGGGTTGTTATAGTTGGTATCAGAGGATAGGTTTAGTTATTTTTGGGATTTGGGTTAGAAAGAACTTATAAAAGCCTTATGGATAAGACAACTTATAATAAAAACATCCATTAATTTTAGTGAGTATTTATTAGGTGGTTTATCAATAATATACATCCCTTTATGGATACGAGCAGGTATATGAAGCTCTGGTATAGATGTATCTTGGTGTAATACACGAAAACACTACTCTAAGCTAGGTTCGAACTGGAACTGGTGCACGAAAACCAGCCTTACTGCACTCTTAGTTACGACACTCCCAGGGGATATGATTAGGTAAATTCATAATCATAGTATAAACCATTATTAAGAGAATAAAAAAAATTCCCCTATGAATATATCCTGGGATGTAGATCATGGATAAAATAGATTAAATCCTTTAAATTCATAAGTTAAGGGAAAAAATTAATTTATAAGTCATCCTATTTTGCCTATGGATTTACCTTCATGTGTTACACATAACATTCCTTTTATTCTATCCAATAGCCAGTAATAGAGGGTCTCGGGCTAACAACTGATGTGAAGATCAATGTGATGACTATTCTAATGAGTTTACAAATCTGACGGATTAGGAATCAATTTTTTTTTGGGATAGTATCTCAGTAAACTCACGTTTTGACGAGAAACATGGGTCAATAGGAACGTTCAACCCCCCCCCCCCCCATGAAAGAACAAATAGCAGTCAATATCTTTATTAGACAAAGGCCTTTTACTTTTAAGGGATCATCTGATCCATCAATCACCGAACAATGGATCAACTCCATTTAGAAGATCTTCTCCACAAATCAATGTTCTTTAAAAGAGATGTTACTTCTGAATACTTATCGTATGGAGGGTGAAGCTGATAAATGGTGTATGTTGCTCAAAAATATGAAGCCTAAGGACAAGATAGAAGCATTAGAATATAATGATTTCCTGAAAATGTTTTTTAGACAAATTTTTTCTTCCCACCCTCCGACTTAAGATAGAAATAGATTTCCATTCCCTCATGAAAGGAAGACGATGAATCCATCAGAGCAAATGATAAAAACATAAGAAGGCTTGCACGATATTACTCTGGATTGATTGTTCCCCCGGAATTCATGTTTGACCACATCATTGGTTGGCTAAAACATATCATACAGAAAGACCTAGTGATCTGTGACATCGAGAGCTATGAAGAAATTGTCTGATGTGCCCTAAAAATCAAAATGGAGATCGTTGAATCTTAGGGGTAACATGGGTATAGGAAGAATAAGTTGTAATTCAATTCTTTAATTCTGATGCATAAATCAAATGGTGTTAATAAAATCCAGCACCCCACTTGCCAAAGGTGTGGAAATAAGCACCCTAAAAATTGCCGGAAGGGGACGAAGAAATGCTTTAGGTGTGGACAAGAAGGGAACCAGACCATTAACTATCGACTGGAAAAAACCCATAGTTGTGACAGATGAGAGAAACGATCCATTAAAACCTCAATGTGTTGATCATTGCTTCAATTGAAAATAACCAGGGCAATTTGAAAACTAGTTCCCTAAGCCATGGGTTTTCGGAGGCAACCAACAACCTCTATGGCAGCTAGGCCAAGCTTTTTTGATTAATACTATCGAAGTGAACCTATAAAATGAATTTGTGATAGGTACGCTAGTTATTAATTCAATAATAGTGAACATAATTTTTTATTCTCGTTCTATGTGTCCTTTTATATACCAAATGTTTAGGAGAACAATCCCAACACCACCACAAATTATGAAAGTAAATATTTCTGTGAGAACAGAAAATTGGGAAATCATTTCTACCCATGAGTATAACTATTCCCCTATCATAATTTGGGGATGGAACTTCCTGAAAAACCTCATCATACTCCCTCTTGTGGAATTTGATGCAATTCATGGCATGGATTGGCTTTCCTTATATAGGTCCAAAAAAATTTACATGAGAGGGAAATCCCTCTCCATATGGAGAATCGACCTCAGATTCTATAAAAGTGAGAAGTGAAAGATGAATCATCTTTATCACCATCATCTCACGTGTGGATATTACTTCCCTATGAGCACATGTATCATTCTCATATGATTTGTTCTGAGGATGCAACCATCCTTGAAGACATGCCTATTGTGAGGGACTTCACTAAAGTGTTTCTCATGAAATTTCTGAGTCTTCCTCCTAAGAGAGATGTTGAATATTAAATTGATCTTATACCTAAAACATTGAAAATATACAAGACTCCATATATAATGTTTTCTGTGGAGATTTAGGATATGAAAAAACAACTACATATGAATCTGGATAACGGGTTTATGCACCCAAGTGCATCACCATGGGGTACACCAGATCTCTTCGTCAAAAAAAGGATGGGTCAATGTGTCTTTGAATTGATTATCATGAGATCAAAAAAATCATGATAACAAACATGTATCCTCTAGAAAATATTCATGACTTCTTCGATCAACAAATTAATTTTAGTATTTATAGATGATACTTTAATATACTCAAAAACCAAGAGGAGCATGAGAACCATCTAGGAACTGCACTAGATACCTTGAGAAAGGGGAAGCACTATGATAAGTACAACAAGTGTGAGTTTTGGTGGAATGAGGTCTCATTATTGGGTCATATCATCACTAGCAATGGGATAACTTTGGAACCATCCATGATAACTTTAATTGAGGGATGTCCCAGGCCAACATTGGGGACGAATATCCGCACCTTCCTAGGGTTAGCTAGATATTATCATCGATTTCTGATAATTTTGTCATGATTTTAAAACCCTTTTACCAAGCTAGATCAGAAGGGATTCATGTATTTTTGGAGTGATGAATTAGAAGAGAGGATCAAAGAGTTGAAAAGGAGGCTTATTACTAGGCTTGTTCTCACACTACCCAAAAGTGGAGAACATTTTTTGGTATTTGGTGATTCTTCAATGAATTTAATGGGTTGTGTGTTGACATAGAATGACAAATTAATTGCATATTATTCAAGGAAGTAGAATTTTAATGAGAAAAACTATCCAACACATGATCTGGATTTGTCTTCAGTAATATTCTCTTTAAAAATTTAGAGAAATTACCTATTTGGGGAGAAGTGTGAAATATGCATGAATCAAAAAATCCTCAAATATATATATTCACATATAAAGAGTTGAACATGCACCAAATAAGATGTTTATACTTGATCAAATACTATTAATGCTCAATCCCTTACCACCCTGGGAAAGCGAACAAGGTGGAGAATACTCTTTGTTGAAAGTACCCAAAGATTATATCATTGAAGAGAATTGAAAAGGGTAAAATATTATTAGATTTGATGGAGATAGACTTGGGAATAATAAAAAAATGAATATCATCAATCCTTTTAGAAATGATTACTCACCCGTCTATTTTGGAAATGATAAAGGATGCTCAAAAGGATGATGTGGGAATTTAGAAGAAAGTAGATACTATCAGAAAAAGAAATATCCTTGGAGTTTAATGTTAATGAAGTAGGAATTGTGAGATTTGGGTCAAGACAATGTGTCCCATAAAATCCATAGTTAAATAATGAACTTTTGGATGATGCCCATAATTTGAATTTCCCCATTCACCCATGAAACATAAAGATGTTTCATGTTTTCCTAGATAATTATTGGTGGGATAACATGAATAAGGAAATCAGTGAGTATACATCAAAGTGCCTAGTATGTTAGCAAGTGAAGGCTGAGAAGTAGACATCTAAAGGGATAATGTAACCATTACCCATACCTATAAGGAAATGGGAGAACCTAACCATAGACATTGTCACTGAACTTCCGAAGACATCCAAAGGGAGAAACGATATCTAATATTTTGTGGATTGTCTGACAAAGACTACACAATTCATTACAATTCGAGAGGATTTCTCATTAGATCAACTAGCACATATGTATATCAGAGAAGTGGTAATGCTTTATAGATTACCACTCTCTATTGTATCCGATCAAGATCCATGATTTACCTATATGTTCTAGAATAGTCTTCAACATTCTCTGAATACTGAGCTAAACTTATGTATGGTTTATCATCTTCAAACTAATGGCCAATCTGAGCGGACTATCCAAACATATGATGAAATGTTGAGAGCATGCTCAATGGAATTCATAATATGATGGGATCATCATCTTTCTCTGTTTGAGTTCTCTTACAGTTACTATTTCCCCTCAAGCATCCAAATGGATCCTTTTGAATCCATTTATGGGAAGAGGTGCAGAGCACTGACATGTTCGAATGATGTTGGGGACCGAAAACTCCTAGGTCCAGAAATTGTCAAAGAAATAGTGGAGAATCTTAAGACTATCCAGCAGTACATTAAAGCTTCTCATAGTAAAAAAAGATCTATGTTGACAATCATCGACAAGACCTAGAGTTTGATATTAGAGACATGGTATTCCTCTGAATATCACTGTGGAAGATAGTAAGAAAATTTGGTGGAAGGGAAAGCTTAGTCCAAGGTTCATTGACCCTTTTGAGATCCTTGATCGCTTTGGAGTAGTGGCTTATCAACTAGTATTACCACTGATCCAGTATCAAGTACATGATGTATTATATGTATCACTCTTGAGGATGTACATACCTAACCCATCGCATGTACTCAATCCTTAAGTTGTTCCTTTGGAGAATGACCCATCCTATGAAGATAAGCCGATGAAGATATTAGATCATAGGGAAAATGTTTTACGAAGTAAAACAATGCCACTTGTCTATGTGTTGTGGCGAAACCACATGCTTGAAAAAGCAACGTGGGAATCATAGAATGTGATGAAGTAGAGTTACCCTCATCTGTTTATGTATGGGAAAAGAAAATATTGAGGGAGAAATTTCATAAGTGGGAAATATTGTAAGGACCCAAACATTTTATAATGATAATATATCTTGATCTAATTAAATGTCTTATAATGTTAAACTGTATAAAATATGCACTACCATGGTTTTATAGTTTTGGATTTCAAAATACCATTAATTTTTTTATCATTGCTAATATAGACATTGAACAGTAATCACATGATTAGTATAAATATAGGGCTTTAATAAATCCAATTTACTCAGACAAAGGAAGCGGTGGCCTCATCCAGTAGGATTGCTCAATAAGAACCCCATTTATTGAAGCTTAGAAAGGAAGTAGCATCGCTGGGCATTGCTAGGCATCGCTCTTGACCAAGACCAATCCATGATTCATCACATTAATCTTGAGGGGAACTTACGACAGAATAAGTTTAAGTTAATAGAGATTTCCACCTGACCAATGTTATCTGAGCCTCCTTAAGAGTCCGTCTCCATCGCACACCTTACCCTTCAGTATTATACGGGATTTATAAGGGGTTATATAACAAGACCCAATAACTATTATTATATTCATTAGTTTTGTATATAATAGATAATATAAATTCATTTTATTATTGTTACTTTGTAAATTGTGTTTTAAGAACCAATAATATATTTTGTAAATATTCAATGAAGAAATACATTTTTATGAATTAATGGATTATTGAATTAAATAATATTTTAATAAAATATTATCTATAAATTAATTTTTATTAAATATAAAATATCGTATAATTTTTATGAATACAATTGTAATTTTCATTATGGTTTGAAAGTTGTTTTTGCGAAAACCCATGAATTTTCGATAAATGTCAGTTTTTTAATATATAAAATTAAAATATTTAGAATTTTCTTTAGATAAAATGAATTTTGTTTTCAGAATCAGTACTTGAGAATAATCCAATGGTGAATTTTTCATATTTTTCTACAATATCCAAATTTTTGGGTAAAAATTAAGTACCATTTAAATATATAATGTGTTTTATTACATCATAATGACCCAATAGTGATGTAATAAAATAAGATAAAAAAATTTCGGAAAATATTTGTTTTACCTTTTAAATAATGTGATTTTATATATGTTTTACTAATTAAATGGTGCATTAGTGGACCCTCCAAGACTTATAAAACATTTTAATGTTTAAAATGATTTTATTGAGAGTGTGAGTCACCTCCACAAAAGAAACCCTAATTTTATAAGATGTTTGGCCATTTGACATATAAAATAATGTTTTCCACTCCCTTTTTAAAAAACACATTTGGAAAAAACAATGTACTGGTTATTGGTTTTGATTAGTTTAATGTGTGGTGTCCAAAAACCAAATAAAAAACTTTTCCTTCTATTTTCCTATATAAACCATCCCAAGATCCCAATTTGTTTCACTAAAAACCCATGTATCAAATCCCTAATCTTAAATCGTCTCTCTAGTATCCATCCAAGATGCCCGAATCTCCCAAGAAGCATCTCTCATGCCCCTCCGAAGTCTTTGTTATCTATGAAAACAAAAAAGTTCATCCCAAGGAGGTAGTACTGCCCCATATTTAGTGTGATCCTAGCCGCTACGAGCTCCAAGTTATGTGTTTCATAGTTACTCTCATGGGGAAGTAACTTCCTAGACCTATAAGAGATCACCCCTACTGCTGCATCAACACACACCCCAAGCCTTGGCATGTAGCATCACAGAAAATCTCATACATCACCCCTTCTTCTAGAAAGCTTAGTACTGGGGAACTAACCAGCCTCCCCTTCAAATAACTGATGGTTTTCTGAAATCAATCACTCCATACAAAAGCATGGTCTTTCTTGGTTAAGACTGTCAAAGGTGCTACAACTCAGGAGAAGTTGGGCATGAATCTCCAGTAGTAACCTGCTAGGCCTAAGAAACTTAAATCCTACGTCACATTCTTGGGTGCCGCATAAGAAAAAATTGCCTCGAGATTTGATGGGTCCACCACTATTCCCTGCTTGGACACCACGTGTCTAAGGAAGTGCACTTCCCATGTCCAGAACTTGCATTTGGACTTCTTCCCATAGAGATGGTGCTGTCAGAGGACCTCTAAAATGGTCCTCAGATGGTCAGCATGATCCTCCTCAGATCTTGAGTAGATCAGGATGTTGTCAATAAAAACGTCTTTGAACCGGTCCAGATATTCCCTGGAAGATAGTGTTCACGATCCCCATGAATAGGGCCAGAGCGTTTCTAGTACCGAATGGCATGACTATGGACTCAACATTCCCATATCTGCACCTGAATAGATTCTTGGAAATGTCACCCTCCTCCACCCTCAACTGGTGATATCTTTACCATAGTTTTATCATGGAGAACCATCATTCCCACTTCAATTGGTCAAAGAGGTTGTCTATCCTCGGGATAGGGTAACAGTTCTTGACCGTTACCAGATTAAGTCCTAGTTAGTCTATGCACGGCCTGAGACCACCATGTGCCTTCTTCTCAAGCAAGACAAGAGCACCCCATGGGGACACAGTTGGCCGAACCAAACCCTTCTTCATCAGATCATCTATCTGAATCCGTAACTCCCACAGTTCAGAAGGCTCCATCTGCTAGGGGGCCATCAAAATCTAACGAGCACTAGGTTGCAATTCTATCCCATACTCAACGTCATGTTGAGGGGGGTAGAGTCACCTCCTCCTTAGGGAAAATGTCCATGAACACACTGACAATCCATGAGACATCAACCATATATGTATCCACCGAATCTACTGATAACTTGAATAAAAAGGATTGATGTGTCTCCACTCATCGACTTCCCTCCTAGAAACCCCTCTCTCCGACGAAGGTCACAGGTTGTCTCCCCGTATCTAAAAATATGGTCCTTCTAATGAAGTTGATAACATAAAATACATAGGACAACCATGCGATGCCTAAAATGACATCATATAGATACATCTTTAATAAGAGAAGGTCCCCACTAAATTGATGTGGTCCCAACATCAGCCTACATTCTCAGAAAACACAAGACATGATCGTCTGACCTCTGATTGGCGTACTCAAAACCAGGGGTACATAAAGTCTCTCTATATCTAGACCAAAAGCATGGGCTTGAATGGGTGCAACCAAGGAGTGCGAAGCTCCTAAATTGAACAAGGAATAGGCAAGAGTATTAAAAAATATGATCATACCTCGAATGACATTCTGCCCTACTGGGACGGCTGCCTTTGCAGCGTGCAACTGCCCAAGACCATCTCCTCTACATCTTGTATATCAGCTACCTCCCCTGAACATGCCCTGGTCGAGGTCCTTGAGGTTCACCTTAGGTTTGGCCTCCTCGTGCCTTGTCTTCTCTTGGAGGAGCGGTAGCTCGCTGTTCCTATAGCTGAAAGGGCCTGCCTAAAAACTGTTATTGCTGAGGTGCGAGCTGAACCTACGTACCCCCACTGTACTGCACTCGGTTTGGTCACTGATACCAAGGGTGCCCAGATCATCCATAGATGAAGAACCTCAGTCCTGAGCCATCAAGGAAAGGGCTAGGACTAGGAGATCAAAATAAGAACTATTGGGGCTGAATCCCCACTGGCCAAAATCTAGAAGGACCTGATATTGGAGGCATGCAGCTGACAGCCTTCCCTTTGATGAACCCAACTGGCTCCCCTCTCGTGGCACACCTCCCAGCATGTGCATCCACTCTACCACTTCAGCCTTATTCTGGACCTCCAAGTATGTCTGTAGAGTGTAAGGAGTAACATCATACTAAAGAGAATGCCAGAGTGCGATCTTTAAATGCCTCGCCAGAGACTCATCATCCGGGAAGAGGTCTAGAGAAAAGCAAAGGAGATCCTTAAACTTGATCCCCAACTCTCTCACAAAAATACTCCCTTGCTGAATGGAGAGTATCTGCTGCCTTTTCTCAGCATTCGCCATGGAAGAGAGGAATTCCACCCTGAACTTCCTCTTGAAGTCAGTCCATGTAAACTCTACCTCTCTCTTATCCCCAATATAGAGTGTCCACCACTGACGCACTAATACCCACATCTGGCTTATAGCTAGAGGAACCCAGTGCTTCTTTAGAGCCCGAATCAAGATGAAAGATATCACCGGATCCTCGAGCCATCACTCTATATCCATATTTGAGACACTACGCTCGTACATCCCAAGGGTCAGCCACTGAAAGGAATGAAGCGCCCTCTACCACTGATCGTCCTCCTCCTCTCGGTCAGCCCTATGCCAATTAGCCAAATCAACCTCCTGGGCCTTGATCACCCTCATGACTCATGGTCATCGTTCAGGTTCCATAGCTACATGGTAAATATGGAATGCCTAAGCTTGAGTAGTGTAGAATATTTATTTTAATTTTTCATAGACTTATTATTCATTTAAAATCCAAGAAATAACCAAGACAGACAATAACACTAGTCATTATGATGAAAGTACCTTTCCTAGGTTTTCTACACTACAATCAGTATAGCCTCACTTGGCCATTCTATTGGAAAAGGGTCCCTACATTGGATCATGTGGGACCCTAAAATCTTGTATCTCAGCTGGTCTTCCCTGGCCTATTTCATGCCCCATGATTTCCTAACACTGTTTCCCTACAATCCCATGCAATCCTCACTATGCCTAACCCCAAGCTCCATCCTTCCTCTTAGCCTCCCTCTTATACTATTTTGTCACGACCTTCCATCCCCAATATGTGGGAAGTGACAACGGATTTCCAGAACCTTCCTTATTCATTTTGAACGAGAGATAATGACCCCTACGACCTGCATTTAATAGTTCCTAGAGTGGAGACTAGCACCAAAGGTATAGAATCACATGAAAAAGTGAAGGCATTACCCATTTTATTTAGTATGATTGTGAGATAAGATAGTATGTCCCATGAATCACCAAAATTGGAAGTAAAAGTAAAGACAAACAATCCATTCCCTTATGCATGTTCCAATAATAAGTGCTACAATACAAGAAAACTGAAAAGGTTACCAAAGCAACTGTCCCAATGTCCAAACTAGAATGGTCCCGCATGGTCCTAAAAGTCCTCCTGGTAACCCGAAAGTAGTTATATATATATAGGGTGAGTATAAAGGTATACTCAGTAGGGAAAACCAAAATCTCTAGTGCACAAGTGGGGAGGAAATCTATTGCCCAGTGAGAAAAAGGAGATAACTGAAACAACTGGAAAATAAACTATCCCCCCAACCTCACCAAGGCACACTCTCCAAAAAAATCAATTAAATTGCAATATTAGTAATAAAACATCGATGTTTTAGGGTACTGCACACCACATTCTGACTGGTTATTAAAGATATCATACATGTCAGACCTTTCCTGCCACTCTCACCACAGTCCCATTGCTATACCCTGCTCGCACACACCTGGGCCACCACAACCACACATCCCACCCACAAACACTTGAGCCACAAAAAACACATGTAACCATTCCTATAGGCACCAGGGCCAGAAAAACTACCACCATGCCTAAAGACACCTGGGCCTCATCTTGAAGACACTTGGGAAACAGCCTGCCCGCACACACCTGGTCCAACCACCACACCTACCATGCCCATTGAATCATGGACTATAATGGACATTAGTTCATTATATCCCACCTGAAGAGTCGTAGGATATGAGTTAAAGGCATTAAAAAAGGATCTAATAACCATCCACTCATAGAAGTGTTGTGAAAAACACCCTCCCTCATGAAATGGGGGTTTTAGGCATGAAGTTCTCAACTTTGGTGGTGCAAGAATAAGAAACAAAAGATCTAAATTATACATATCGGTAAAAAACACTCAACCCATCCTAGGGGTTCCAATATTAGCCTATACACAAACACCCTCATTACTATTCATTCTTATAAAGCATAGTAGCCACAACCAAGTTACCACTCATTCCCACAAAAAAATTCCCCATTAAACCAATTCTTGTTTTCATATTCAAGTGATTCCATTTAAAATTATTCTTCACTACTAGGAAACTAATGCGTATAGCCACAAGCCAAGGAAGTAAACTCACATCTAAGTAGCAATTTGAACCTTCACACCTAGTTCTCTTGTAAGTCATGGCAACAAAAGGGATCCCTGAGATCCATCAAGGTATTGGAACCAAACCAAGTCCCACCATACAACCCCACAAGGCCATGGATCCACAAACCGACATCTGCACCAAAATAGGGTATCCCATCAACATCCATGTCACCCCAGAAGAATAAATCAGAACAACCAAACATATTTCCTATACATAGTATGGGAGTTTCCAGATTCTATCACATCATTCATTGAGTTTTCTTCTTTTTGTTTTGTTAACCAAGGAGTTCACATGAGGATCCTTGATCACTGGATATCCATTTAATCTATCGGGTTTATGTGATTAACTAATTTACATGTCATAGCCATTCAATCATAGAATTAACCATAAAAATAGAGGATCATTAGTGCACAAGTAGGGACCCCTGATGACAACGAATTTTAGTGGACATAAGCCCATTAAATCCACAACATATATCCAAGGATACCCGAGTAGAATAAACTTCAAATCACCCATTATTTCTTTAAAAATACATTAATTGTCTTCATTAAGGTTTGGTTTCATCCATTCCCATTAAAAAATCATTAGAATACCCAACTTGCATGAAAAACAATAAAGAGAGACAAAGTAGGAACCCCACCTAGATGATCAAAGATTGAAGTTTCCCCCCACCTTCCAAGAACTAGGGATGCGCGACGTGCAAAAGAGGAACTCCGAGTACTCCAAGAGTGAGTGGAAGGTTCCATCAGAAGTGCACCACTTGCCTCCGGAAGCGGGGAACTCCAAATGCACCAAGGAGAAGAAAAAAAGAGGAAATCCCTGGAGAAGAATAAATCTACTGTGATAAAAGGTGAAATCATAGAGTTACAGGATATGAAAATATTTAGCAGCTTTAAAGCCAGATCATTTTTTAACCACGCGGTTAGATGGTTACACATGATGGAATAAATTTTTTATTTAATAATTTTCATAGGAGCGGTGGTCATGAAAGTTGTGCGTTAAAAGATATCAGTTAAAGAGGGGAAAACAGGTCTGTTGATGGTCTCTTACCCTTAACGGATTTAAAACAATGTTTATGGGGGATAAAACGACTTTAAACAACTTTAAAAATGTTAAAAGACTAAAAAGTGGTGTTATGGAAAAATGGGGAAAGAAATCCCGATGATCCCTTCGTGGCACCTATCATCGACACACCGATCAGGGACACACCGATCGGTGGCACACCAATCTAAGACTCATTGATCGACATCACACTGATCGTAAACACACCATGTAGTGACTCACCGATCATCATCACACTGATCATTATCACAGTAATCGATGTCACCAATGGATGAAACCACAATGAAATCTTGTCGCTGATACACTGCCTCTCAGATCTAGACTTACTGATGGGGTCCAGGGCATCCCAAAAACCATAAATTGTAAATGTGGACTAAGAGGGTCCATTCCATTATCATTTTTTAGGAATTCATAGACTAAATTGTTTATTTCATTCGTTTCATTTACCTTACTATGGTTTTGTGTTAAAATCACATTTTAAAATTCCATTAATAGGGTTTTAATAATAATTAAAGATAAATATAAGGTAAGGTAGATAATTTTGAAGACATATAATGTAAATAAAACCTTTTATATTATAATAATTTTGTTTTTGGGGAAATTGAATACCAAGTACATGTGTACACATTGTGATTTGATATTAATTTATTTAATGGTAATGAACCAATTCTCTAAAACATTTAACCATAATGATCCCCTATGGTAGAAAATTGAAATCTTGACTTATAACTCAATATTAATTAATTATTAAATAATGATCTTAATATTAAAAGTATTTTGGGATCAATACCTTTCCCCAAATGAAATTTCTTATAAAAATAGCATTCACTCAAGCTTTCATATGACTCATTATAAATCCCTCTGTGATTGGAATTAATGATATCTAGTGTATGAGGAAAAATCTAGATAAAAAAGAAATTGGGGCCTATGAAATTTGAGTAAATAGTATATAAGGTAATAACTATTTAAAATGGTATTTAGATAACACAATCTTGATAGAATAGTTATACTGAAAATCATTGGTGAGATCTATAGATCAACATTAGTGAAAAAATATTCCTCTGAATTTTATTGTGGTAGAAGGTTATAATATTTGCAAAGTAGAGAAAGCATTGCCCATGATATAACAGTCCCTTAAAGAGTCGTGATCATATATAGATGGTAGTATATCACAAGGGACTTCTACCGAAGGTCTCTCAATTTCATGAATTTTTCAATGGGTCAATATTGATGAAAGACATACTTGATCATTTAAATCATCTAAAATCATATGTTTGGACACTATAGAATGATCTTTCTTATATGGTTCTACTAGAAGATACTATTTATTGAACTTATAGTGTGCTATGGAACAATACCACTCATGTGGTCAATGTTTTATAGTGAAATCATTAATTTGAGGAAGCTATTTGGTAATATAAGGATATGATGAGGTAGAATAATCCTCATTTATTTTTATACAATTTCAACAAATTATAGGGAGTAATTATTATAGTGGGTAGAATGTAACAACACCATATTTTATGATATATTTCACTCTAAATTAATTTAACGTGTTTTATATATTTCTTTGCATGCAATAATAAATTTATATTAGATGTGATACGCTATTATTAAAATTAAATGTTAGCACCCATATATTGCATTGGAGGGTATAAATTGAAATAATTAAATTATGAGAAAATATGTAGATTTTTTTTGAATATTTTAAAAGTTATTTATTAATGATAATGAAATAAGTACACTTTTTTTATGTTAAAAATTATATCATTTTATATTAACATATCAATTTTTCAATGTATTCTATTTTTTAATTTGATCAAAAATAAATTATCATTTGGATGTAATATTTTTGTGTTTAATAAAAAAAGTGAATAATTATTCATAAGTTGATAAAAAACGGTTAATAGTGATGGTAAAATAATTCGAAGATAAAATAGTTATTTTTTAGAAAACTATTTTTATGTGGACAATGTATTTTTATATTATTAAAGTAATTTTATCACTTTTGATAAATGATTTTAATATAATATTTTGATAATTTTTTCAGTAAATTATATTAAAATTCACCTAATTTTTGTTACTATTTATGATATGTGAATAAAATGAATTTTAGGTTAAAATATACATTTATAATGAAATTAGATTTTATGCATTTTGGGCACAGTTATTTGAATTATTTTTTACAAAATTATTTTGATTGAGTTTTAGGTAATGGATTATAAATTCTTGAATCATCATAAATAACATTTGTTTATAACACCAAAATAATTTTGTTTCTATAATGAATATTTTGCTTGTAAAAAATTATTTTACCAAGGTAAGGGTTAAAAGTGTTAGAAGATAGTTTAACCTAAGATATTACGCATAAACAATCATAAAACACAATATTTATTTTAATTTTATGATGTTATTTAGAACATACACTTATTATCATATAATATTGGACATATATGTGCCACTCAAATTGATTAAGGCATATATTTCATGATAATGTTTCATGTATTTTCATGTTTCCTATTCACATCACTTATGAAAGAACACATCCCATCATTTATTATTAAATCCTCTATTATACAACTATCTCAACCAAAATCTATCTAAATATCTTCCAAAATTACCTATATGTTTAATAGTGGTTAGGGTATTCTTAATAGACAAACCCAAGAATCCTTAAGAAAAGATCAATAGCTGTTTTCTTTAAGAGTAGGTAATCATCTACACTGAATACTTTTTGGTTTATTTCTTCCTCTACTTCATCCAGATATTCTATAATGAAATTTAAATTATGACATCAATATATTCACTATACAGTTTTTTTGTAAATGGTACAACCATTTTATATTTATGTTCTATCTTATGAATAACGATAATGTTGTTCATATATATGTGTGGACCAACACCTCTAAAAATCAATCTTTTTCATTTTTCATTTAAACTTAAAATGGATTTTAATAAACATTTATTTAATAAATTTAAGTGATATTATTGTTATAATTAATATTTTTTATAGATAAATTATAAAAGATTAAATATTGAATAAATATGATAATAGTGACATGATAATTTTTTTTGTTATTCAAAACCATGACCATGTTGTAAGTACTATAACCATTGAATATAAACATGCCTGGAAAATAGAAATGTTTCCACTAATGTATTAATTTTAAATAATTTTTTTAATAAAATTGTATTGGGAAATTATAAAGGAATGATATATTTAAATTAATGTATAAATATGGTTCTAGAATAGATATATATTAAATATATATTTATCATAGACACTGATTGAATATGTGTGATGTAAAATGGGACTTTAGGTAAGGGTTTATGTAACAATATTATTTTTTTGGGATTATCTATGATAAATTATCAATAAGGAAATTATATGAACATCAACAATTGTAACCAATATATTTAATTCTAAATTGTTTATTCAAAAAATTTAGAATTATTAGCATCATTTTATTTTTTTATTAATATAAAAAGACTCAGATTTGTTTTGAAGAAAAGAAGGCATTATCTCCACTTTGGTGGACATCGATTTCCTTTTTTTTCATTATTTTTAAAATATTTTCATGAATATTATTTTCAAAAATCAAAGGGTTATTTAAATAAGTTCTAAAAATAATTTATCTTATTTTAAAATAATAAATTAATATTTTTAATAATGCATTCAAAACAAGTTATTAAGGAATTTTTACAAAACACTATGAAAGGAATCTATGTTTTAATGTTTACCCCACAAATGGATTTACTTATCACTAAGATCATTATTTACATTTATCATTCCTTTATAATATTCCACGGGTATTTTCAATAAATATTTTTTCAATATTATGGTAATTTTGTTTAATGATAATTAAATAAAGTTGAATTTTTTCTATTTTTAATGAAATTTTAAAATTCTATTTTAAATGTATTTTAAACCCTTGTTAACATCCTCTAGGTATTTCTAATCTTCACTGGGGATATGAAATTTTTATATCATCCAATTTATTCTTTTGTATGGATTATGATGATTATATTTAGAGTAAGATTCAATGAAACCTATTTATTTCCCACATGTTAATTAAAATATGAGGAAATAATTATGAAACCAATTTAATTTTCTTGCATTATTCTATAATGAAATAAAGAATGTGTTTTATGATCTATCAAAACACTTAAACATTTTTTTTTATTTTTTGATGAGTGGTACCAAAATAATATATCTATTAAATGAATTGGTTAGATAATAATATATGTGAGATAAAGTCTCCCCTCCCTTTTAAATTTAACAATTCTTGGGCTGCGGTCCTAGAATGTTCCAACATGATAAAATATTTCTGGGAGGGAATGAGACACCAGAATGATTCTTTTTCATGCATGGATAAATTAAATCTTCTGAAACAACATCTCAAGGGTTGGTGTTTTTCTAAAACAAAACATCTTGACGCGGACATCTCCTCCTTGGAGAATGACCTCTCTCGTATTCCAAGCTCCAATACTTGCTCTAATTTTTCTCTTGATCCCCAATATTAAATTACTATCTCTTCAAAACTTAACTCTATTCTGAAGCTCAAGGATAACATGCGAAAGAAATCTTCAAAACCAAATAGCATTCGAATGGTGATAGAAATACTAAATTCCACAATTCTCTCCACAGAATTAGGAAAACATGTAGGCCCCTTTCCTTTCTTAGAGTTGATGACATTCTTCTTGACACTGTGGTGCCATTGCTAATCATGTTGTTGGTTAATACCACAATTTTTTTAATCGTCCAGAGGTCAAAAAGGATCTTCTTCCTGACATCATTCCTTATATAGTCACTGCTGAGGATAATGACCTTCTCTAAAGCATGCAAATGGACCATGAAATCAGGGCCAATGTCTTCAGTCTCAGCCCTGATAGTTCCCTGGGACCTGATGTGTTCAACAATGGGTTTTTCCAAAAATACTGGGATCTCATCCATGTGGATGTGTGTAAACTAGTTAACTATTTTTTATCCAATGGGGTTCTCCCTTATGGGTTAAATTATCAATTTATTACTCTTATTCCTAAAGTGTACAATGTTTGATGAGATTCACCTTTTCCGACCTATTTCCCTCATCAACACCCTCTATAAAATTATCACCAAACTTTTTTCCAACAGCCTCACCTCCATCTCCAATAATTTTTTTTATTGGAACCAATATGGATTCCTCAAAGGAAGAACTAATCAAGATTGTATCTGCCTTGCCTCATAATGTACTAATATTCTGAATAAAGTCACTAGAGGAGGCAATGTGGCCATTAAACTTGGCCTAAGGAAAGATTTTTACACCATGGAATAGAATTTCATTTTAAAGGTTCTCAAAAACATTGGTTTTAATGATTTGTTTATTGATATGATCTGCACCTTATTCAATTCAGATTCCATTTCGGTGCTGGTTAATGGATCCCCTGAAGGTTTCTTTAAATGCACAAAGGGGGTTAAGCAAGGTGATCCTTTATCTATAATTATTTTCTCCATTACTGAGGATGATTTAAGTAGACTCCTCACGATCCTTGTGAGTCAAAACAAAATTAAGGCCATTCAGGCTTCAAGAAACTTAAATGTCCCTACCCATCTTTTATATGCCGATGATATTATTTTATTTTTAAAAGGTGATAAAAGGAACATCCAAAACCTCAAAAATGCCTTGGCTCCTTATGAACATATTTCAGGTCAAGCGATAAGTTGGAACAAATCCTTTATCTTCTTTGGGAAGAATTTTTCTCCCAACAGGATAATCCATATAATCAATTTCTTAGGAATCAAAGAAGGCTCTTTCCCTTTTACTTACTTCGATGTGCCTATCTTTTGGGGAAGACCAAAATCCAGCTATTTTCACAGCATTATTGATCAAATAATCAATCAACTTTATTCTTGGAAAGGTAAATCTCTCTCTATGGACGGTAGAGTTTGTCTTATTAAATCTACAATTGTTTCCAAGATGGTTTACTCGATGATGGTTTACAATTGGCCTACCAGTATTCTAAAAAAAATCAACGTTTTCATTAAAAAATTTGTTTGGATTGGTAGTTCGATTGAAGGAAGACTTGTCACCATAACATGGGTCACATGTGGTAAACCCCTGGATAAGGGTTGTCTTGGGATTAATAATCTTAATCTTTTTAAAGAATCTCTTCAAGCTAAAATGAATTGGAATTTAGTTCACAACAACTCGGATTCCTTGGCATTTCTTAAAAATGAATTTGTTTCCATGAATCAGAATGGAAACTTGGGTTAAGTCACTTCCTCCATCTAGCCATCCATTAGACACTCTTTCCTTAATATCATACACAAATCTCGATAGATGGTTAGTGCTAATTCCTCTATGAATTTATGGCTGGACAACTGGACTGGAGTCCCCTTAATCTCAATGCTATCGTCCAACACTACTCTTCGGAATACCAACTCCACTATATGTGATGTTGTTAACTCTCATGACATCACCCTTCCATATCACATCAGCCATATCATTGACAACTATCCTTTTTTCGACACTGCTGATTTCTTTATTTGGGAACCTGCATTTAATAGAGTCCTTGATTCTAAAAGTTACTACAAATGTTTTTTTAGGAATTCTATTTCTGACTTTGTTTGGTTTAAATCTTTTAACAAACCTTGGATCAAACCCTCACGCCTTACTCTCATTTGGCGTGTTTCTCATAATAGGGTCCCCATCGATGTGTGCCTTCAATCCTTTTGGATTTCTCTTTTCTCTAGATATTATCTGTGCAACCAACAACACAAGGATGCTAATCATTTGTTCTTGTCTTCTGCTATAGTTTCTACTCTTTGGAATTATATTTATGACATTATTGGTTGTAGATGGTCACTTCTTACTACTATCGACTCTCAACTTCAATACTGTGTAATTTTGGATTTTTCTAAGAAAATAATGAATCTTTTTCTAACAGTGGTGGAAGAGCTCCTGCATGTGATCTGGAATGATATAAATAATTTTATTCATAATAATTTCTCATTCAGTCTCAATTCAAGCAAGACACATATTCTCATTGCTATCAAGGATGCTGCCTCTCTTCAGAAAGATCATTGTGACAACTCGGTTGGTGATTTTGAGATCCTCCGCCTTCTTCACATTGCGGGATCTTATAGGCAACCTCAATGTAACATTGAAGTCTTCTAGCACGCTCTGTTTCCAGGATGGATCAAAGTGAATGTTGACGACACCAGAAGAGGAAACCCGGGTCCGGAAGGTTGTGGTTCAATCTTCAGAGACTCTCTGGGAAGATTCCTTTGCTGCTTCTTCGGTGGATGTGGAACGCCCTCGGCTTTGGAAGCGTAAATGTGGGGAGTCATTCATGTGGTGGACGTTGCCAAGAAAAAGGGTTAGAACAAGCTGTTGATTGAATGCGATTCAACCACTGTTGTCTAAGCTATTTGGAAGGGGTGGTGCACCTTGCATGGCCGCTTACCTATCGAAGAATTAAATTTCTTGCTTTTCCCATGGATCTCAACTACATTTCCACCCATGTGTACCTTTAAGAGAACATGGTTACTGATAGTCCTGCCAACAAGGGGGTCAATCAGGATCTTACCTGGTTGGATGATTTTCTTGACGACTCGCTTCGTTTTTTCATTAAGGATTGTAATAAAATTTCGTCTTTCAGGCTTTCGTAATTCCCTTTATCTTATTTCAATAAATTGTTCCTTGGTCTTTGACTGAGGCACTACCTCTTAAAAAATTAATGATTATTTAATTGTTGGGCATGATTTTTTTATGTTATGATCATGTTCTCATACACTTATTCTTATCTCATGTTTAGTTATGATTATTGATTGAGAATATGATCTCACCCATTCATATATTTCCATTTTCAAAGGCTATGAAGAATGTTTTTGGTTAAGATATTTTTAAGAAGGATTCTAGGTGAGTAGATATTTATTTGAGATACGGGAGATATTTCAGGAAATAAATTTAACATGTATCTAGTTTCTGAAGAGACTAATCCTTTAAAGTCCAATAAAATAGAGTATCTATATTAAAAAAAGGCTTTCAGTTCATACATCATAGACAAATATATATTCAACTGAAATTAAATTAATTTAACATTCTTTGATATCAATTCCATACAAAGTATTATGTCAATTGTAACTATTGGTATAATGAATAGGATGGAAACCAATGTACCATATCAAATTTTAAAAGTGTAATATGATTATAATTTTTTATTATATGGTTTACATCATGATGGTTAATAAGAAAAAACATCTGTATAATATCATGGGATGATTCAGTGTTATCAAAAAACATGAATGATATTAAAGAGTGTATAAATCTAGAATAAAAAAATGCATAATGAAAATCTGAGTTTGTGATGAAAGAATAATATATGATATCATTTGGGACCTTGAATTATACATTTTTTATTTCATAGGGTTTTCCTTTCTCCTTTATACTATTATATGTTTTATTCCTTTTATTCTATTGAAATTTACTTGAATATTGACCCATATCATTGAAATTGGGGAATTAAAAAATAATAAATTCTCTCATTCCCATACACTCAGGATCTTGAGGACACTTATCTCTATATTGGAGGAAAACACCTAACACATTCATCAATTCCCCATGGTGTTTAATTACACGATTTTTACATGTATAAAAATATGACCATCCCTTTTTTATTTTCTTTATTCATTAAAACATTGAAATTAACCTTTATTTTCTTCTCTTGTGTCCTATTTAATGTATAATATTTGAAGATTTAATTTGCAGTATTGATGTTACTTTTCACAATATCAAATTCAGATAAAAGTTAATGGGATACATTTCCATTTATATTAAATTTATATAATTCATTTAATAAGTGAATGATATTTATTTTAATATTACATAAATAACACTCAACATTTTTTTATATCATTATAAATTTTTCCTCAAATTTAGTAATATATTCCTCTTACTTATCCCATAAATTCAAAAGTTTTATTTTAGTGTCATCTCATTTCTCATGAAGAAAATATATTTATTAGAATATCTCTTCCAATAATTCTAGTTATTTTTTTTATATTTCTCCTTTTACAATGTTGAAATAAATTCCACCATTTAAAATATCTCTATTTAGTTAGTATATATCCATGATATAATTCACTATTTCACAACATACGAATGAAATGAATATCTTTTCTAAATACCCAACCAATTTCTATACCTCTATTATATTGATTGTTCCAAAAAAAAGTAAGAGTTTGTTTCTACACGGAGTGATCCAATGATGTTACATCATGTAGAGGTAAAACATTTTATCCCATATGTTTAGGGTTATTTTTCATAACAATAGTGAAATTCTCAAATATATTCATAATATGAACATCTTAAACACCAAATTCATTTATTTTATCTGGAGGTAAATATCTACATCGATTAGACTTGTTAATGAACTTTACACTCCTTCAAATTGGAACTATTTATAATAAATATAATATAATTAGACAATTCATTAATAAAATTATGAATTATAAAATTTAATATATATTTTCTATGAATTTATTACAAATTAATTTCATGTTTTATAGAAATTGTTATAGATTATAATATGTTTATTTCATAGGGTATTTTTCTCTAAATATTTTCATCTTAATCTAGTTCATAATGATTATATTAAGATTGATATAAAGAATAAAACACACAAAATATAGTACCCCAACGTTTGTGGTTATTTTATTAAAATGTATCTGAATGAATAGATAATAATACACATTATCAGACAGTTTCATAATATTATGAATCTAGATAAATAAATGAAAATTACATTATACTGAAATCTTAAGACACAAAAACTGAATAAATTAACATTTATTATTTATCAATGATAATCCACAAGTCACACATTTTAATCATCCTAGTCACATGGTGATATCAGAAACAATATAAATGCATGAGTTCATATTCTATATAAGGGCTACCAAACAATATAAGATTTCATACTTAAATATTGAATGAATAATATAAGAGGAATAAATAACTTCCACAATAATTTGAACTATGGGAATAATATATCAATGAATTAAATATCAATAATTATATTCATTTATATCTATAATTGAAATCATAATGATGGAAATCATAATGTGGGGAATCATAAAAATAGCTTCAAGGCCTTATATCAAGTCATCATATACAAATGGGTAATCCTTACACCAAACACCAAAGCTAGTTTTCTTATTTAAATGTATCAATGCAACAAGATGTGATATAATTATAAGCCTCATCCATCAATTAATAATTCCAATTAATTCATCATATGAATATAATGGATAAGAAATGAATATCATAATTTTATTAAAGTAATGTCATATATAATAGTGACTAAAAACTAAATAGATACCCATAAATAAATAAAGGATATATGGTATTTAAATATTTTCAATTCAATAAAATGATATGGGTGTATACAAGAATCTTCGATAATCAATGTAGAATCCATATGATATTCACAATGTTTGGGAATGTACCCCTAATAATTGAATGATAGTGTCATAATACTGGTGGATATATCAATAACAAAGGGATATCTAAAGATGAAAGTCATTAAGTTTAAATGTTTTCCATGGTATGAGACTAAAGAAATGATGGAAAACAATTTAAATCCATTTTTATGGTTTATAAATAGAGTTTGAATCACTTCAAACCGATC
This sequence comes from Viscum album, assembly GCA_963277665.1. Classification (NCBI taxonomy): domain Eukaryota; kingdom Viridiplantae; phylum Streptophyta; class Magnoliopsida; order Santalales; family Viscaceae; genus Viscum; species Viscum album. The sequence goes on from OY728121.1 coordinate 820,317,765, forward strand.
TCTTTGGCATATCAATCTAGGTGTGCATGTTGGATGATTTCACGTGAATCCTAGTGAAGATTGAGTAAATCTCAAACCAACCATTTTCATAGTTATTACAACAACGCATATCTGAGATAAATCATTCTTTCAATTATAGTGTCTATAAAGGGTTATAATTCCATTTAAACTACACACACTTTACATCACCAAAACTATAAAAAAATCGCATATTTGTATTTCTGCAATTTATTGAGATTTATAATGACTTCTAAAGGTAGTATAATGAGAGTTAATGGGGATCCTTAATTGATAGTATGATTATATAATTACAATAATCAAGAATAATAATTTTTAACATTGAAATTAAAATGAATTTTGTAGTATTTCTCTAATAATGAATCAGAAGAGATTTAGAATCCTTACACCAGTATTTAAATGGATTAAGAAAATGATATAATGTTCATGAATACTTAATATCTTTTAAAAAATATATCAAATTGAAGATAATAATGTAGAAATAAAATATCAAAATTAAATGAAAAATAATTTTAAGTCCATTATAATAAATAGATTGCAATTAAAATGGAAAGATGAGGATTACGAACTCTTACATACATGGTATCTTCATAAATATTGATAAGAACACCATATAACATTAGAAAGATTTTCAAGACACTTTGGAGAGATAAAATGGGATACACATAATGATAAATGTAATTGGAGTGGAATGGAATGGAATAATGGGTTGTTATTCATAGAAAATCAGGGGAATTTGTTTATTAATATCAAAGATGGGCCTGAGACTCTAGGTTATATATTAATAGATAATTAATGGACAACCGATGGTATTATGCCATGATCACTGAAATGGGTGTCTTATTTTCATATTTTAATTTTTTAAGTATTAAAATATTTGAAAATATTCGAACAAATTTTATTTGTGACATGGATAAAATTATTAGTCATAACGAATTGTTTTAAAAAAATTAATATGTAATTTTTGTTTGGGATGACAATTTATATCATTGGAAAATTATTTTTATTACATGAAAATACATTATTTCAATATATATATATCAATTTTCCCTGTAACACCTTTATATTAATTATTTCTTCATTTTATATTAATTATATTGCAATGAAAGTATCAATATATTCATACTATATTTTATTTTTTACCCAAAAGTTTGATTATAATATAAAATTATGTAATATTCCACATTATTTATTTTTGATGTGATGATTATAAATTTAAATTCATTTTTATAAAAATATTTCTTTTGATATTTGAATTTTAATTATTAAATAAAATGAGTTGTGAAATTAAAAATCACAAAGATGGCACCAATAATTCAAATGCTATTTTTTATTCTAAGATCCAAGTGAGGAATTATATTATTATTCAATGATATATATATATATATTATTATATTATATTATTCAAAAATTATTTTTTGGTAATTGTTTCATATTTTGTTATAAATTTATTTAATTTGTTTTATATTTTATTATAATTTGTTATATTGTAATGAGGAAATAATATAAATTAAATTCTACCATAAATTTTTTAGAATTTTTTATTTACTGCACTAGAATCATGGGTATTACAACCATCACCAATCCTTGTGTCCTATGGTGACGACCAATATTGACTATTCCAATTTTGACCTATGAAATATGTCCTTAAAGGATTTATATTTCCACCTAGGGAAAATAGTGTTCCCTTGAATAAACTATCATATTAATATGGGAAGAGAATCCTACCCATTACATTCTCATCTACAACACACTTGGGGAAAATGTGAACCATCTAGGAATATTTCATTTATAACACACCCAAGGGAAAACAATCATGCACGTTACTATGTCATAAAAATCACACTCAAGAAAAATAACATCATAGGTGTGATCAGACATTTAATCTTGGGAACCCATTTAATTACCTTTAAAATTTACATTTTTTCCAAAAATCACAGAACAACTAAATTTTATTTAAAAATATTAATACAAACCCAAATATATGAACCCCTCATAGTATGATGATTTTGTTTTCTACATCAATAAATAGTATAAAAATTGATTTTATTTATTTTTCTAACAAAAATAAATTAACCAAGATATCACATCATACATAAACATAAAGTAATTAAGAAATTATGTATTGGTTATGGGCCACATACCTTGTTCTTGATAAAATTTCATTATCAAATACCATCATGAAAATAAAATTAAACGGGATGAAAAAAATTATTTCAACCAAATCAGTAATAAAATAAACATAAAAATATAACTAAAATAAGAACACTAAATTGTATATGAATACATAAAAGGATTTTATGGGTCAAATATAATCATACGGGGCGATCCAATTGAGTGAATAACTTATGAATCCATTGAGTAATGATGAAGATCTCCATCAATAGATAAAAATCAAAAGTGGATATGTCTCAGAAAAGTCTTTAGGAAATATATAGAAAGACCATATTTAATAACCTTAAATATTTAATCCCATTAATTATTTTTTATTTAAAATAATCTTAGGTCCCATATTATGGCGTTACAACCATGATAATTATGTGACACAAAATTTTGAGATTCTCTATAGTGCGGCCTCCCCTAGCCCTAGTGTGGTGTTCCTATTATAGGTAGAAAAAATCATTAACACACTCTAATATACAACTATATATAAATACACCATTATTAAATAACTTCCCCTTTAAAAACTCATCATGATATGAATACCATGGTCACCACATGAAAATAAATTACAATTCCAAAATATAACTGACATGGTGATACCTCCATTTTGTTTTCGTTGGACTGAAAACATAACCCTTACTCACCATAGAAAATGTCACGGAATGACTAAAGGTATAATGTTCTGACCATCTTTAACAAAAAAATGTTTTCAAAGAAAAATCTTAGGGGTCATTGGTCCAAAATGTATGGTTTACACCCAACTCGAATGGGTATATACTTTTTAGAAATATACCAAACCCAAATGTAAGGGTCTTATGATCCCATAAATAAATGGTCTTGGTCACTATGTGAGTACCCAATTCATAACACGAATAAACATCCATGAAATTTAAAAAAGGAAAAAACACATGTAAAAAATTTTTATGGGTCAACGTCTTGGAATGACATCCCATTGAATGACATGGTCCTCAAATCCTTTAAAACTCACCATTTTTTAATGTATTTTAATTTACCCATCAATATGCATAATAAAAATCCATAGGCTATAAAATTACCATTCATAACATTGGAAAAGTATTTTCCATAGGCACACATCACATCATGACCCCAACCTTTAACGGTGTAATGTACACTTTTTTGAAAATAAAAACCACCAACTCACTTTATTTCAACTATAATTCTCTTATGAATACTTGAGAAAACTCCTATGTCCCAAAACAATAACAAAATAATTTAAAATGCTTAAAATTACATGATATATAAGGAAATACTCTCATTATTACTTGAAAATAACTTATATGGGGAGGGTCTTCATCAGTTGATAAATTAATATTTAATATTTATTTTTGATGAAACATTTTACCCTTATTAAAAAAATAATTTTTATCACTATAAGATGCACCAAAATAGACAGAACAGAAACTAAATATTTTTTACTTGGTTAACTACTCAAAATTATTACCTTTTCTGTAACACCTAATAGATTAAAACCCCAAAATTACATTATTTATTACAATTTCTTATCTTTCTTATTGTTTTGGTATTTTTTTATTTTAATATTTACTGAATTATTTAAATCAATACAAAATAAAGAGGAAATTTCCTCATAGAATATATTTTTCCTAGAAAATATTTTCATTATAAACACACACTTAAATTTATCTAGATAACCCCTATATAGAGTTATGAAATAATTATTTTTTATAATCATCCTTAAGACCTATGAAAATCATTTGAAATAAGTTCTATTAGAATAAATATATTATAATGGGACATAAAATAATAAGATATATTTTAGTAAGTTTTTAAACATGAAAATTCATAAGAAATTTTATCATTCACATTATAAAAATTTTATCAAAAGAATATATTCCCACTTCCATGAATTAAATCCAATTTCTTAAAATAATTTAGAAAACATTTTTTTAAATTCATATTGGTAGAATCCTAATCATAAGGGTTTGTTGGAAAAAATGGAAAATACAAAATATGCATCAATGAAAAAATCTTATTACATATACAAAATAAGGTCATAAACACTCTTAAAAAACATAATATCATGTTCATACCTTATAAAATAAATATATGTTTTAATTAAACCATTAAAATTATTTCATGTTGGAACTCTGGGGAGATATCTATACATTCAAACTTGCAATATCAATTAAAATGGATTAGATAAACGATATAATTCATATATATATATATATTATAATTTATTTATAAATGATTAACTCCATCACTTAACCCAATGAATTGGAGTGCTATACGAGGAACACCCTTCATCAGAGCTATATTGGGATAAAACAACATTCATAAAATCTTTACATTAACAATACCACATAAAAAATATATGGATTTCATGTTATTAATAAAACCCTTTTTAATTATCATTCAATCCTATATAAAATAACACATTCAATTATATTATTATTATTGGAATTTTTTTCATATCTCATTAAAACAAAAAATTCCCATAATATTAAGGGAAGCATTTAAAATGATAATAACCAAGGATAATTATAGAGGAATAATTTTAAGGAACAAATGTTATAGTTTGTAGATTATTTTCTCAATCCATATATGTTTCAAAAAATCGTTTACATTATAGAATTTTTTTTCAAAATTCCTAGTTTAGTATATAATTAAAATATTCATTTTTAGAACCCTAATAAATTTGTAAAATGTAGTTTTAAATGACATTTAATATCTTTTTTACAGATAATGGAATTTTTTATTGATTATAAAGAACATGGAAATGAAAAAAAAAATGATTTGAAAGAAATACATTAAAATAAATAATTAAAGAGAATTCTCTTACAATAATCCTTGAATGGATTTAATAATTATATAAATATGGATTAATATAATTTTATTAGTTTTATAGTGGATTAAAAACTAATTTCATGATATTTACATTTTATTTATTGCTTTTATTTCATTTATTAACAAGTTATATGTAGTTACTAAAATGGTTAATTTCAAGTTCAATGTTTTGTGGTCATTCATTTTATAAATTGAAAACAACGTAAGTTCATTGACCATCACCTGGTATGTTATGGATAAAATACCCATGGAATATTAATAATTATATATATTTCATATTTTTTGTTATATACACCTTTAAAACAAACCATGTTAGTTGATGATGAGAATTTATCAACATTATTTCATTGAGACTATAGTCCATACACAAACATGAATGTCATTTTCATTTTTCTAATGGGTGGAAAATAAATAAATAATTTAACATTTAAAACTAATTTAATAATAAATTTGTTATTTCTGTCTTATTTATTCATTATTTTAGTCCTTAAAACCATCATAGTATGGTAGAGATGAAAAATAAATCACATCACTTTATGGGGGTGGTATTCCACACATATGCACAAGCGACGTTATCAATTTCCAACAGATTGAAATATCTATAAGGTACATAATATATTTTATTTTTAAAATCATATTCATTTTATAAGTATCATATATATTCATTATTATCCATAATTTTAATGATCCAAATTATTTGGTGATAAAAAACAAAACACTATAATTTTTAGAGGAGGTATTCCGAATGTCGACCTAAGTGATGTTTTCATTTCACAAAAGATGGAAAATGAGATGAAAAAGGGTTTTAAAATAAACATAATAAACTATATTTAAAATAAAAATAGTTATGTCATTACTTAATAATGTTTTTATAATATTTTAATGAGGTATATGGAGAAATAATCTTGGAAAAGGCTGGTTAGGACTTATACCTTCTTATCAGATATATCCATTGGGATTACTTCTTAAGCATTCTATAAATTGTATTCCGAGAATATTAAAACCCCGTTTTTTGGTGGATGTATTTTTTAAAGTTTTTGGAACGCATTTTTTGAATGAGAGTTCTCAAAATTTGTTGGTAAGTGAGGAGAGGATGGTCCCTCATATAAGCGTAAAGGATGGCACACTTGTTTTTTCTAAACTTCTAAATATTATAAATTATTAATCATGGGAAAATTTATCCAAAACAATAAAATATTTAAGAAAAACTAGTAAGGTTATATATTAAATCCAATAATAAGAATTAATATTTTAATTTTAGACCTTATCATTTTTTACCATAATTAACCTGATTTATCCTTTACGATAGCAACACATTTTTATGATGGTTACTATTAATAATGATATAAAATGGAATAAAATAATTAATAAATTTAAAAATATTGATACCAAATATAGAATGAAATTTTCAATAATAAATTAATTAAATTTAATAAATTACATTTAATATTAGTGTGGAAAACATAATGAAAATCATTACCTATAAATATTTCTTTATAAGCATGGAATTAAAAATATTCTTAAATCAAATATAATGTCGATTCCTATAGAATTATTTATATTATATTTAATAGAATATATATTATGTAACTTTATAATCAAATAAAAGTGATAATGACACACTTAAATTATGTTATTTAATTGAAAGAAATGATTATTTTTCAAAATTTGGTATTTTTCAATATTCACTAAAAACATAATAATTTTATAAATATGAAAAATTTATAATAAGTTATATTTGATATTTTGATTAAAAAAATGGATTAAATTTTATCAATAGAAATTTCTAAAATCAAGAAACTTATCTCTTAAATTGAACCATGTAATTCATGGAAATTAATTAAATTAAATTAACATATAAATATTTCTACTGATTTTCTTTATAAAATTAATTATAAGAATATGATAAATATATATCCAAGAAATTAAAAATAAAAAATCATATGATTGATAAATTTATATGATTATTAAGGTTCTCACGTTCAATCACCATTAGTAATTTATTTAGACATAATTTTTTTCATTACCAAAACTTGTGTGAGTATATTTCCTTTATAACTTTTTTTCTTCCCATATTACATCCTCAATCATGTGATTCTTCCATAAAAATATAATTTTTGAATATCCTAAATTTTTTATACCTTCTCTATATGATCCAAAATCTAAAAAATATTTTCTTATTAAGATATATTTTTCTCTAACTGCACCTCTATTGGATTCAAGACATGAGATGCACAGGGAAACTACTTTCTTAGAAAAGAAACATTAAAAAAATCACGTACCTAAGATAAAATAAGATGTAAGGGTATAATCTGTATAACTTGTATACCTTCTACGAGATTTCCACATATATATTTGAATCATCATTACATTTTTGTCCATTTTTTCTACGAGTTATGGTCCCAAAAATTTCCTTCCACTAATGACATCCAATCATTATCGATCTTGACAATTCATTCCATAAAATTCCTCAAAAGTTACCATTTTACTACTTGAAATAAACCTATAATTATGAAAAATAAATTAACAAATGATGTATTTTGATTAAAAATTCCTTGATAATATAATCAGTATTCCCAAATAATATCCTCTAATGCCTTATTTTTTCACTACAAATGTTTTTTAGATTGAGAAAGAAAAGATTTACTAAAATTTAATTTATTACCAATCGAATCCTAAAGTCCTTTTCAATTTTTTTAAATATAGGATCATGATTAGATGCAAAAAATTGGGGAACTCCAAGATACCAAAATATCTCTTTAAGATAATTTCTTGAAATATGATCCAAATTTAAATTATCACTTACAGTTACTAAATTTTAAGATTTAGTCAAACTATCAAAAATAACCACAATTGAATTATTACCTTGATATGTATTTGGTAATCCCACTATAATGCCCCTAGATAACATCCCCAATTTATTATTTTTGTACAAAAAGTTTGAATCATCCCATTCAATATTTTTCATTCAACTTTAATCTATAAAAAGTTAAAAAATCATGGTGAAATCAGTAAGTATTGTCTTCACACATTCCCACAAAAATTATTATTTAAGGTCTTTGTAGATCATAGTATTACCAGGTTGAAAAAAATGGAGAACTATGAGGTTCATGTAATAATTCCTTCTTCATCTAGGAATCATGTGGTACACAAAACCTCTTTACGAATATGATAACCCCTTATTTATCAACATTATACTCATAAAACCGACCATATATGAACGATTCAATATTTTCTTACAAACCAAGGTCATACTTATATTAATCCTTAATTATACATAACAAATAATATTTCATTGAAAAATGAGCCAAAATTGAAGATATTTTTATATAAAAAATTTCCAGGACAAAATTAATGAAGTCATTTAATAAGGGATTGTGTTCTATCCATAATGTAGTTAATGATGTATTATATTTTCAACTCAAGGAATAATCTACCTTGTTTTCTTTACTTTTATGATAGCCAATTTTGATAATATAATCATTAATCAGTTATATCCATATTATCTTCCTCATGTTCAACTCTTTTTGTGTGAATATATACATTAATATTTTCTGATTAGTATATATTCCACATTTCATCCCATATAAATTATGACTCAATATTTTTAAAGCAAAAACTTCTAGATCCTTATCAAGGACATGTTTATCATAATTAAAATCATGTATTTTCTAATAAAGAGATGTATACATGATAACCTACTTTTTTTCATCAATACAGATCCAATTCCATTTAAAGAAGAATAAATGTAAACAAAACATTCACCACTTCTTATTTACAAGGATAAAAATTTAATATTAACCAATTTTTTATTAGAATCATGAAAACAGTGACTATATTCCATTATCAAGATGAAATTTCATTTTTTCTATTTATCGTGGTTAATAAGCTAGATAACTGAAAAAACGTTTTCAAAAAACCAAATATAGTAAATTCTTATTTATAAATTCTAAGAATCATAGTGACATCTGTTGGTTTTGTACACTATTAAACCACTTTGGGTTTTATAGAATCAATATTTATTACAAGATAGAAGATATATACACAAGAAAAGAAATCTTTTTTTTTTGAAATTCACATTTACTAAATATTCCATACTACTTAATTTATTTTAATATATCAAAAACTATATGTATATATTTCTTAGGATCCTAATAGAATTTTCAGTTTACCAAATCGCCATCGATAAATACAAATAAAAATTTATCTAAATTATCTTGGAACACTTTATTTATTATAACCATGAATAAAATTGGTTTATTTTTAACCTAAAATGCATAACCACAAACTTATAATGGAAAAAACATGTTTGGATAAAAATAATCAGAATGTATTCCTCATTCACCTTTAGCTGGTGATACCCTGATCCAAGATAAATAATTAAAAATACTTTTATATGAGAGGATATCCAATAATTTATCTATATATGGATATAAATAATTGTTCTTTATAGTGATATTATTCAGTAATATATAATAAATGAAAATTCTCATGTAAACATCCTTTTTTTAACCTTAAAAACTAGATAACCCTAATGAGATGTGAAAGGGAGGATGAAATTGTTATCCACAAACTCTTATAAGTATAATTTCTATTTTAAAAACACAAATGAACACATTCGATAAGGCGTTTCTGAAATTTTCGTAGAATACAAAATTATTTATAGAGTATACTCACCTCACGATCAGGAATAACACCATGAAAATCATGTGGATGTACATAAAAAAATTCATTCACTATTGAAACATCACCAACTTGAACAATTCATTTATTTTAAAAAATTAATGCAAGATATCATTCACTGCACACTATTTCCAATTTCATAGATTCTAGATATGTTATAAAAGAAATAAAATCATTATTATATATGTATTGTAATATGTGACAAAAATTTAGAACAAATTTTTTATCATTGGAATATATCTTATAAAGATAATCTAAAATACAATCTATACCCAAAATAACATCGAACTCTATATTTGTATTGCCAATAAGGATTACAAGAAAAACCCTTCCACAGATGATAACGTGAATATTTTTTAAAATTAAAATTTCATATATTCTAAGCTATGGGTTTTTATTAAATTTTATGTCTTCATTTTTTAAGATAGTAATTTTATTTTACATTCATATTTACAATATATAAAATAATTTTCGGATCTCAACTCAAATAAGTAATTGTCATAGTTTTAATAATTATGTAATTTACCGATCACTGCATAATTTGCAGGCCCCACATCTACCATAGTAGTTTAAGGTGATAGTTTTTAGCTTTCTAGTAATTATTGTGATGATTCAAAACTTATGTAACTAAAATTGGCGATGCATTTTAATAATTTCCAAACTCATTGAAATCTTAAAATTTATCTGCATTCATTTCATTATTTTTCTAACCATTATCATTTATATTTTATCACTATCACATGCCATGTTTTAAAGCCTTATATGTTGAAAACACTTCCTAGATATCAAATGACATTATCTATAATAATTTTCCCCACACTTATCATATGTGGTTAATTGAATTTTCTTATATTCATGTTACTTTGATTAATGATTTTTTATTTTCTACCACCTAGATAACTTCTTAACCTTATTATTGTAAAACTCCACAACCACCAACATAGATTTATCATCACATCACATAATTTACTTATAAATTTATAAATATTTATTTACTAGAGCCATAAATAATTTTGTCTTAAATATTTAGTAAATTAAATTAATTTTATTATCATGTTCTAGAATGAAATCCAGTGAATACATTAAAAATATTATAAAATTACCTCCATAGGTTCAAATAGATTCCTCCTAATTTTTATTAAATTTAAGGAATTTTATTTCCATTATATCAATAAAAATATTAGGAAAATTAATTTTAAGAAACCAATCATTAAATACCATCTATTCCACTGAATCAATTTCTACCATTACATTAGTGTTATAAACTAGAAACTACCATTTTTTAGATTCACCTTCAAAATAAAAAATATAAAGGTTCTCCTTAATAGGTTTCAACCATAAAAACCCCCAAGTAAAATATCCAATGTATTTATCTAACCTTCATCCTTCACTGGGAGTGAAGATACACTGAATAATAGGGGGTGTTGTTTCATTAAATGGTCCACTATAGACATGTTTTTCATTTGAGAATTCATTCTGTGTAAATCATGGTTTAAAGAAGAAAAATTACATCTTAACTAAGTGAATAAATCTAAACCTACTCCATTCTAAACAATCTAATTTTATTATTCAAAATACTACTATTCAGTTGATTAAATTATACTTAAGATTCCTAGTTTCTTTAGTGGAAAACCATTGTCAGCAGACACGAATTTGATGAATAAAAATTTAAATATTTAAAATCAATCTCATGATAATATTACTATAAATTAGAGTATCTTTAAAGTGTATTTTAACATTATCCTACCCTCCAATGTTATCTAAACCATTTATATGATAAAACTATAACACCTCCATCTTTTAAAAAACCCATAATTATATGAATTATAAAAAGTTTTTATCCTTACATTTCCAAGATAATTTCATTTTAGATTTATATGGTATAAGTTAATGTAATACATATAAAAGAAGAAATTACCACAAAGAATCCATTTTATAATAAAAACATGTTCTTTATAATGAAACACTTAATTTGATCAATATAACTCTCAGATCAATAACTTTTACAATATTTACTTTTCTACTCATACTTAATCCCTAAGAAGAATCATTTGAAAATTTTGGATTATAAAAAGAGTGCTATGTATTTGACCAAAAATATAAGTAACCCATTATTATAGTTGTAAAGATAAATAATCCATATGAACGTTTTTCTTATTAAAAATATATATTTTATATAAAAAATTAATTTACTCTTTCATGAAAAAACTTAAATTTAATAATATAATTGATAATACATTTCATATGAAATCATAAATGATTATTTATAATCATAATGGTTTCTTATGAAACATGAATACTCATGAATACATTTCCATGAAATAAATCCTTTCACCATTATAGAAAAAGTTCATAAACATTCCTTAAAAACATTTTCTCGTAATCTTTACCTTTGAAATAAAAATACTTCCTTTACAAACTATTGACATAATATCATGTATGTTCATTGGGGAATTATCCTTACATTAATCCACAGAATAAACATTATTATAGAATCACATAGTCATATAATTCCCATATCTTCCTAGAGTAACCATTAGCATGTAAACACCAACACATTACAGTATGCATTGGAGAGCTATATTGAGATTACTAGTCATTAAAGCTATTTCAGGTTCACCGAATATTCATATAAATTTTCAATGAACCATATAATGAAAAAACATATATAATTTACTATAATAATAAATCTCATTTAAATTGGCATTTAATCCCATTCAAAATGACACTTTTAGACATCATAAAGAGATGATAAAAAATAACAATTTACATAAAACATGAAATTACAAGAATATTGAGGGATATAAATTTATTTAAAATAAAAATTTATAAATTTATAAATAATTATTAATTAATAATGTCTATGATGAATGAAAAAAAAGTCAATTATAATACGATAAAGAAAATATTATTTTGCACTTTGGTAAAAACATCAAAATGAACTATCTATTAAATGATTAAAATAATCCTTTTTCAAATATTAAAAAGAATTTATAAATTAGTTGAAATTGACTTTTAATAGCATTTTAAGTATAAATAATTACGTTGTTTAATCATTTTATATAACATGTTCATGGAAGAAAATTATTTTAATGCAATAGTTTAAAAAAATAAAAAAAATTGTATACCCTAATTCAAATATGGCTTAGTACATTTTCAAAATCCTAAATAATAAAAATATATTATTTTTCTAATTTATTAACTTCATTTTTCATGTCCATTAAATTATCAGTATTCCATTTATTTTATTTAACAATGGGTTTTATTTTGTTACTAAAATGGTTATGTTGAGGTTTGATGTTTTGGGGTCGTTTGGTTTATAACATCTAACCACATTGGAGTTATTAACATGTTTGTTGGAGGAATGGTTCCATTACCTCTATAATCTTAAATATTTTATAAATTTAATTTATATTCACTATATTCACTTTTAGAACCATCCATATATGGTGGTCCGGAAAAATAACACATTGTTTGATGGTGAAGATTGTCTATATGAATGAAATAATTACGTTTTTCATTTTCCAATGACTAGAAAAGAAATAATGTATATAAAATTTAACCTATAAATAATAATAAATATTAAATAAATTTCATGTTTTATCATTATTTTTATCTTTATTTCTATCATTTAGATGTAGAGATGAAAAATGAATCAAATCGCTTTGATTAGGGTGTATTCGACACATGCACATATGTGATGTTATTAATTAAAATGAAATGGATAAAGTAAAAATATAAGTAATATTTTATCATTTATGAATGAATATTATTTCATAAAAACCATATATATTAATTTTTCACCACATTTTGACCAAAACTATGTTATGGTGATGAAAAAACACATCACTTCATAGAGGAGGTATTCCACACGTATGCAAGAGAGATGTTTTCATTTATTATATGATTGAAAATGGGATGAAAAATTGTTCTTTTTCCAGGAACTAAGTAGGGATTCCTAACATAGGCTACAATAATCGATTTAGACAATCATGAGTATCTCAAAACAAGTGAAATAGAAACCAAAACTAATTCTCAAAAGGATAACCATTTAAATATCCACATACATGGCTAAAAAATAAGAATACAATAACACTATACCACCGAGTCTCTTAAAAATAACGCACAAGAAGCAAAAAAACTGCTTCAGGGAGTATAAACCATTTCCACCATAACAATAGAGAAAAGAACTGAGACAAGGTTTCCCACACCCCTGCAAATTCTAGACAATGTGATAGCATCACTCTGAGGCCACCGACTGGATCTCTGATGTCTGAAAAATCCACTACCTCATAGTCATGAGTTGACAACCTCTAATAAAGACTTCTTCTCTTGGCGACAATTCTTACAAAACTTATCCTAATGAACCATGTAGTCATATCAATTATAGGTATTTAAAAGATTGTGACAAGACATCTTCAAATGTCCAAAATGACCACACTAAAAGAATAAGAGTTAATGGTACAAAAAATTAGAATTAGAAACCAATGAAAATAGATTTTTAGATACTAGTTCCTCTAGAACACACCTCTCACCGGATGGGGTACCTTCATGAATGAAAAAAGGTATTAGATTTACAACTGCCTATTATCTAGAAACCAACTCATCTAATAATGATTCAGCCACTGACTTATCAAAATAAAGATTCATAGAGTAGAGTGTTTTCTCCATAATCTTTTGACAAAGACCCCAAATAAAAAGAGGAGCCTTGAATAGATCTGACGATAACACCTCTTGGGATAAGGAAACTAGCTCATTGAAGTGCTCAACATAGGCCTTCACTATCTAATGTCCTTATTGAATACTCATGAGCTACTATAAATTATTCATCTTCACATCCTTAGGTAAAAACCATATAATTAAAGTGGTCTTAAACACCTCCCCTTTGAACCCAAATTACATCGAAGATAGATAAATCACGTTCAATTTGTCCAAATTTGGACCCCCAAAAAATCCAAAAACAACTTGTAATCTCACATATTTGAGAGTTACCAATGGTCTGAAGATACTATCAATATAATAAATCCATTTCACTACATCTAATGGACTTAATTCACCAAGAACATTTGGAAACAACTAAGATGAACAATAATTTGGACAAGAACCACTCGAAACATTTGGGATATTTTTGGGGAGGAATATTCAGAACAATATATGGAACAAAAAACCAAAATCAACATCAACATGAAACACAATCAAAATGAACATATCTAAAACAACATAACCACAATCCAACCACTACATGAACCACGAAAAATCATCTTTTCAAAAATCCCATTTTAACCCAATTCCAAAACCAAATTCCCCCAAGGCCACTGTCTAAATACTAAAATCAATTTTTCAAATAACTTGTACCAACTATTAAAATTAAAACTAACCCCAAAATCATTTACCTTATCAAAAAAATTTAGAGAAAAACAGAAGACATGACATTGATTTAAAATAGTCACTCATGGTATCTTATAAACTGTCACTTATGCATTCATCCCACTTCTGATCATATCAACCATGAACACAAGAGAAGATGCACTATCCATGCATATGAACACATATTAGAATGTTCATTAGGAATAACAAGGGTCACACATACCATTTAATCATCAAACCCATGAATTTACCCCATTTAAATCTCAACCAATTTCTCTATGAAAAACCATTTTTTTCAATCTGAAACCACTTGAAAGAAATAATTTTCATTTCCAAAACCAGTTTCATTTTAAATTAATAATCACACAAACAAAAACCAAATCACAACTAGCAACAAACTACTGAGGTAAGGAACTAGTGGCCATCCCTAACCTGAGGACATGCTTAGTGGGCCATTCCCCACGTAATAAACAAAAACTATGAGTAAATTGAACCTTAAATTTTGACTCTATATTGGTCACTACTCCTGGTGATATCTAAACATAACACTAACTCGCCTACATTTTCATTCCTCATCTACACAAACCTAAACAAAACAAATACTCAAATTTCAAAATAACCCTAGAAACTCAATGATTAAAATAAGAATGGGTTTAGTACATCCTTCCCATACTTACATCTTGTGGCATGACAGTCCAAATATTTGATCTACTTGACACCCCATATTTACAATGGAATGCTATGATACCATTTTTACATGAAGAAAACTAGGGTTTCATCAAACCCAATACAAAAACAAATCTAGGACTTGGCCCAATAGGTGTTCTTGATCCCCATGGGCTAGAAACTAGTTCCAAGAACATAATTAATCACATTGGGAATTATTTTAAAAAATAAAAATAGGCTCAAATAGTAAATACAAGCATACAGAATAACCCACATTCACTGAACATCAATAAATAAAAAACTGATCTAGATACAACAACTGATAAAAAATAGAACTAAATACAATACTAAAACTGAACAATTCCAACATGATATGCACATAATATATTGGTATCCACCAACCACAATAAGGTACTACTTCAATGGTACGACAAAACTAGAATCCTAAACAAACAAAAAATATCGAGTCTTGGGATGTTGAGTGGAATAATTAGGGTTTGAGCTCATACATCTCAGTAGGTAATCACCACAACATCGATGTATTTCCCTTCTTGTAATATTCATAAAAAATAGGTTTGAAATATATTTAGAAAATTGGATTTGAAGTCATTTCCATAATGTAGAGATAGCTTTCCTCAAATTTCATTTTTAAAACAACACACACAAAATTACTTTTCAAATAAGAGATCCACTTTTCACAACCCATTTTATAAAATAACCCATGTGAAAATCCATTGAATGTAATAAAAATATATAAGAATAATGTGTAGAAAAAAAATCAATTTTCATATACTAGCATGAATAAAATCCGAATAGGAAACAAAAATAAAGAGAACATATAAATAGTAATCAAGGGAACTTTCTAAACAACCCTAGAGGCAATCCATGGATGTATTCGGTTTAAAATCACCTATCAGAATTTTGTGTAGCTCCCTATCGAATAACAAACCGAGTGCACTAAATTAGCTAATCTTGCGGTGTGTCCCACCTATCCTCTTATCAAATTCATGGGATAAAACCCGTTTAATTAGTTTAGACATGAAACAACCACTAGACCCTCAATATGACTCCCAAGAATCCCATTGTAATAGTAAAATTCAATAAAACATGATATATCAACCATAACCCACAACATTGTCACGCACAAGCCACTAAATGGGAAGACATTCCATCGTCTAGTGAACTCAGTACTAACAATTTTTTCATTCATAATAAACTAGTGAGGATCCCATCCCAAAAATTTTAGTGGTCTCCAAACATAAGACAATTCATCATGACTATTCTAGAAAATAAATTTATTTCACAAGTATACTAATCCAAAAATTAAATCATACATGGAAACCACAATTTTCCATAATCAAAACCACTTTCCTAATCATTTTAAAATACTAAAAGGGCCTTCATTCTACACATGTTCTCAATAATTTATCCAAAAGATGTCAAGAATCCCCCCAAGCCCATACATCACATATGTTCGAAAACTATTTTCGATTACATTAAAAGGTTCAAATCAAGACTTCACATCAGTTTACAACAAAACCAACTTTTCAATACATCACAAAGTTCCAATCAGGCCTTTGAAAATCTCCAATAAAAATAAAATTACAAATCTATTTCCACAAAATTTTCAAAGTCAATATAAAACACCATATTAATATGCATAGTTCCAAAACATTACCTTACATTTAAAATCTAAAACTCATCCTAATCCTATGTGAAAACATATAACATCAAGATAATATTCAAACAATACATTAACATTCAAGAAATAAATCCTCATCCAAAAATTCCAAACAAATCATGATTTCAGAGTCACATCTGAAAACACATTTAATGTCAGATGATGTGCCAATGCACCATTTGGAGGCCAAGAAACCATTTTTAAAAAAGAAAGTGGAATTAGAGGTAGATAATTTGTAAAAATATGGTACAAGGGAGAACACATTTTCATCCATGTCCCAAATAGGCCTTAAAAACCCTTGAGACAACAGATTATGACATTAAAACATTCGCAAGAGAAAATACACTTTCCAAATTCACAAACACACCAAATCCATTTTAAAATATTCTTCAAATCAAATTCAATATTTGAAACTGCATTTTAGGTGAACACTAAATAATTTCATATGCCAATAAAATATTTTGTTTTGGAAAACCCACTTTCATCACATTCGAACCACAAAATTCCTAGAAAACACATTTCACACATTTCACAAAAGAAATATAACACATTTGGAGATCATAACTAAGAGGAATAATTTGATCATCTAATGATCCAACCTTCAAATACATGGATAGTACATTTCTTTTTAGGAATAAAGAATACATTATAAAAAAAGATGACCAATGACCATATTAGTTTATTGTCTTTGGAAACATGGAACACATTCTTTCAATTGGTGGAATATCCTAAAAATCAACCATAATGATATTCCCTATTAGTTTTCCTACCTCAAACCATTAATTATATATAGGGAAAAAAATAATGAAAATGGATGCACTCAAATGCCCAGTAAGGGTATGCCTGTAAAATATCTTACAAAACATAAACATTAGAATGTAAAAACATGAACATAACATTTGATAAAAAAAATACCTAATTTAACATATACCAAAATCATGGGTCATGAAATAAATATTTGTAGTTCAGAATGAAAAAATCTTAATGGAATCATGAACCATGAAGAAATAGAAATGTCATAAAACATTTAATTTCAGAAAATAAATAAGCACATAATATGATTTACATAGTATCCAAGGCATTGTTCAAAATACCCCATAGTGGAAAAATTCCATTAGTGGACCAGGTTAACTTATTGTTCCAACCATTTATTACTGAATCAAATTTACATGTCCTTACAGTCCTGTATTACTGAATGTGATTTATTTCCCATTATAACCCTATATAAATGAACCAGATTTACTTATCATTACATTAATTTCAATCTCATGAAAAATAAATCTTTACCCAATGCATTAGAGGTAGATATAGGTCATACCCATCTCACAGTGAAATCATTCTTATAGGTTAAAAAAACACAAATCATTCATCATATCATTACCCATGAAATAATATTAGTTTCTTAAACATCATTCCATCATAATACATATAAAATAAATGTATTTAATAAATACAATTCCATCACAAAAACAAAAAAATAAATGTAATTTTAGGGATAGAAACATAAACAAATGTCATCTTAGATGGAAAATAATTTAGATAAAACACTTGAACTTAATTCTGGAGGAAAATATCCTTTCGTATGGAAAAACATTTTATTTTATCTAAATTCCACACAATTTTAAAAGAATATAACATCATTGAAAATAAAAATGAACTAATGTTGAGGAATCTTTATGGAAATAAGGAATTATAAATACATAATAATAAATTCAAACCTTATAAGATAAAAAAGGTCATTTATCTCCTACTCTTGCTGGAAAAGTCAAAAGGTAACTCAAATAAAAAAGGAAAGAAAGATTCCATCCATAACATTTAATGAAAAATCACTAATGGGTACAATTGGATTTAATAAATTTTATTAGTATTTAAATAATATTAAATATTTATAAAACATGGATTTGGATGATAAATATACCCTAATAAATTCTTAAGTATAAACAATCTCAGAAAATAATGATATTTCCAAATTATCCTTTGCAATGTACATTACGTTAGTTGTGGGTGTGTTAACCTCTTGTATATGGGGTTTAAACATATTATGAAATTTTAAAAAACCATAATAATATTTATGACAACATATATGATCCACTTATGACTTTATATTACCCCTTTATTTTTCAATTCCATGATAAGGTAATATTTTGGGTGATAATTGTTTTATTTATCCTACATGTTTTGAGTTGTTATTGTTGATATTATTACCTAGAACATGATTTAAATACCTCAAAAATGTAAAAAATGTGTTATATATCATAAATATTCTGTATATAAATTTATATAAATGAAAAATAAATGAAATGGAATATACCGTTCATAGAGACGGTAGTTCGTACGTACGTATGAACATTATTTCTGTTTCCTTATTGAATTGAATAGAAGTAAGTAAATTGAATATATATATATCCATTATAATTATTGTTTCATATATTTCATTTTTATTTATTATATATACATTATAATCATTCTTGAATGGTTAACGTGGAGAATAAATCCCATCACATTGTGGAGACGATAGATCGTACATACGCCCGAGGAATGATATCATTATCTTAATGGTTAAATGGTACAAAATTGGATGGTTTATTAATTATAAAGCATAATTATCATAATATATTAATTATTTACATCCATTATACTCATCATTATACCCATAAAAACTATGTATTTTGGAATAAAAAATTACACCACGGTGTGGAGACGGTATGTTATACGTATGCAGGCATGGTGATATTGTTTTCTGTAGGATGGATAAAAGGAGGTATAAAGTTGTATAATAATTATAATAACATCTAGGAATGTATAAGATACTTTATTTATTTTTTTATTATGGGAAAAATATAATAATATTAAGTATAGAATGAAATTTATTTTGAATGATGTGATAAAAGAATTACCTCTTTTTCGAGTATCTACTTTTGATTTGAACAAAAGGTATCCCTAGGATAGAATTATTAGAATGATGTGGCCTCAAGGATTTAGTGAGGAGAGTCAGAAGAGGAAATGGTTTGGTTTTATCTGAGAAAAATGGATTTAGAGGATTGGTTAAAAGAGAAGGATAAATTTACTTTTATTGGAGAAGTTAGGGGCACTTTAGGAATGTCTTAAAATGTTATTTTATTATAAATTGTTTTTCAGTTTCTAATGGTCCCAAAATAATTAATTTCAAATATAAGATGAGGATTGGCCTAATTCCTCTCAACCCATAGTTTTTAGTCCTATTTAGGTCACAAAAATATTCTTTTCATTTAGCTTTAACTTTTAGTTAAAAACATTATCTCATACCATGTCTTCTTTTATTAACATAATATATGGTTATTATAGTTAATATAAAAGGACGAGAGAACCTCAAATGGATAATAAATGATTTTTTAGCTTTATCTAATTAATTTGGATGAATATTATATTTTTAGGGCTATTATATAATTTAATAAAATAGTATTTGTTTTAATAACTCATTTTTTCTATTTTGACACTATTTCGTTATTGATTTTTATACAGTCATAACAACTTGATTCCTTCAATACAAAGGAAAACAATCATCCCTAAAATGTATATTTAATAAAAAAAATCATATATATCATCAAAATGTTCAAATTAAATTTATTTTAATATTTACAATAACATTTATTTGAATATTTCATTAAAAAGGTAATTAGTGCATCATCATTTTGCCATAACTAAATAAATTTAAATAATGTATACATAACAAAAAAAACATGATGTATGAAATATTTTTAATATTATAATTAAAATTTATATTCAAAGTGATAAATTATATAACTCCTCCTTAAAAATGTTTAAATAAAAATTTACATGTTTATCATATTTTTCCCTTTAAATTAAATTAATTATTATAACATCTCATTTTCACAACCAAGTGATATTTACATAATTTTTACGTTATGATTAAAAATATGGAATATATTTTTCTAAATTCAATACATAGAATTAGAATAAAATAACTTAAAATTAATTTCTACTGTCAATAATAGAAAGGGGGTTTTAAGATATAAAAACAATCAAAAGAATCATATTTTTTTATGTCCAATTTAAATATGAAATTACTTCCAATGACCAAAATTGTATTAAATGATAACAAAATAATCCAATTAAAATTAAAAAACAATTAATAAGGTAATATTATTAAATAAATAAATTTGATGAAAAGGTATTTTTGAATTAAAATGCAGTATTTTTCACGAATCATTAAAATATAAATTTTATCAGAAAAATAGACAAAATTCATCCAATGTAAAATTTTAAATCCCACTTCAAAATAATAAGTTTATTTTTTTTCAAATATATATGTAAAAGTGTTAATAAATAGATTTAAAATGGTAGTTCCATCAAAAGGTGGAAAAATAGCCTTTAAAAAAATACTTCTTTTATCTAAAAAATGAATTTTTTTTATATAATGTTGAGATGATACATAAGATGAATGTTAATTTAATATAAAATTCAAATATTGGTTAATACTATTCTTAGTGGAATGTTTATATCTCATTAAATAATAATATTTTAATAACATATTGTTTTTTAGTGAAACTCAGTATTGCGTACTACACAAGCTATCGAGGAAGGTTTCTCTTGCATGTAACACAAGCCATGCCGGTGTTGCGTGTAGTGAAAGATTATTTTGGTGTTACATATTATATAATAAAAACAAAGTTCTTTTATGCATTGAATAAAATATATACTCAGTTTTTTGGGTATCGTACACCAACTCGTTGTGGCATATAACATACAACAAGTTGGTTCAGTGTGAAAGGAATGTTTGACTTATTAAATTGTATGATATAAATGAAAATTTTAATTTATTTGAAACAATGGTATATAAAAATTGGGGGTGTTACATTATACTCCCCTTAACATTAATTTATCCCTCAAAATTTGTCGAGGCTATAAACAGTTTACTACTTGAAAGATTCATTCATAGAAAACCCACATCGTAAAAAGAAATTCTAAAACATCATTTTAAAAAAGGAAAGTTTGATACATAACAGTTACACAAAGAACACATCATTGGGTTTCAACATAGGATAACAAAGTAGAAATGTGAAAACATAGATATGGAAGAAAAATATAATCATCATATCCTGATGGATAGTGATACAGAAAAATATTTGGATAAAGCTAACAACTAGAAAGTCATAAATTATTGATGATTTAAGGGACCAACCAATTCATCATATTAGAAGTTACTAAGATAAAATTTTTGGTTTTCAAGATCTATTCCCTAAATTTGAAGAATACGGGAAGAAAAAAGTACATGATTTCAGTACAATCTCATCATTGGCCATTCCATGAACAATTTCCGCTTCATCTCTTAGTTAATGAAATGAAGTTGAATTTTTCAATGTTGAGGTGTTATAAGATTATGAAATAGAGTGATAGTTCATTGAATATATCTCAAAAAAAGTTTATAACATGTTATCAAACACGAATATGTCTATATATGGTAAGTTAATAGATTATTATAACAAACTTTATCAAATGTTTAACGTAAAATTTCCAACAATTTAATAACCACACAATCCTTATAAATTATGAATATCAAATACTATTGAATATGGTTCAAATAATTGGCTTAATTTTTATCCCCCACATATCATAAGATATATTGGGTTAGTCACATTCTAAAAAATGTTAACACATTCTTCTTGTATTCACTTGAGATGTGGTAATAACCTGAATTATTAGATATCCTTTTTGAAAACATTCATGTTTCTTTATTCAAAAACATATTGGATATATTCCTTATGTCCCAATAATTTTTATACATTATCCATTATAGCATAACCCTCTTGTAAAAAACACATAATTAAATTCCAAGAAACTTGCAACATCAAATTTACTTATTCAAATACAACATATATTTATACAAACATCATTTTCATAACATAAGATTTATCATTACTATAATCAGGTGTTCTCCAAGTATATCACCTTACCCTTAAATCACTTTTTGGATCCATAAAACTATTCAACATATCATTTCCAATACACAATGAAAAACATATACAGAAAACACTTATATATTTCATGATTCATATAGCATAATCATTGAATTCCGAAACATATACACCTCAATCATCCATCATTATTCATAATCCATTACTTCAGATCCATCATCTTTGTATTTCCTAAAATATAAATAACGTATTATGGTTTGTCAACCTTTACCATCTTAGGTTTAATGTCAAAAATACTAGAAGAACATAACATACCTTTAACATATCATTTACAATCTATTTAGCCTCAGTAGTATGACCAATACTCATACCATCATCACGATTCTCTTCATGATATTTCCACTTAGTAAATTCATCTTCATTATTTCCATAATTTCCACATCTGAAACATTCATTGGTTAACCATGTCCTATGTAGTTCTGGATATTGAACAAGAATAATATGAAAAGTGTGAGAAATACATATTATAGATTAAAAACACATAAGTATGGTAAATTACTTATAATATATCGATCAATGTTATTTTTGGATTAATCCTATGTTATTCATGATTATCAAAAAACACTATGATTGTACACTATAATTGACTTATCCTTAGGAAATCCCAAGCAATACCTTATAAATATCTCAAGGGATATCACTAATGTTTTCACATATTAATTTCCAAAGATTGACTAAACCATTGCTCTGATAGAAACTCCAAGGACCCACACCTAATCTATATGGAAATTACATTTCTTTTGCAGAATGCAGAATACATTACAAAAATAGACTCCCAAAGAACAAATTATTTTACTGTTTTTGGAATCCCAGAACACATTATTCTATCTTGGTGAAATATCTTCATCATCCACATAAAGATCTTACATATTAGTTTTTCTAACTAAAATCATTCTTTATATCATGGGGGAAAATAAACATGAAAATAGGTGAGCTCAAATGCTCAGTAAGGGTAATCGAGGAAACTATATTTCAAAACAAAAACATAATAATTTAAGAACATGAACATAAAAGTTAAATAAAAACATACCACATATAATATTTATAAAAATCTTGAGTCATGAAATAAATATTAGTTGTTCATAAGGCATAATTTATAATGTAATCACGAACCATAAGAAAATAGAATTGGCATAAAACAAGGAATTTTGGAAAACAAATACGCACCTTATATTATTTCCATAGTAGTCAAGGAATTTCTTCTAAGTAAATCATAGTGGAAAACTTACATTAATGAAACAAGTTTAATTTATGTTCTAGACATGTATTACTAAACCAGATTTAATTGTCGTTCCAGCCCTGTAATACTGAACCAGAGTCACTTTCCATTCCTGCCGGGTATTACTGAACCAAATTTACTTGCCATTACAATCATGTCTATCTCATGAGATATAAATCCTTACCTAATGCATTTGATGGGATATAGGTCCCACCCATCTCATATTGAAATCATTATTACATGTTCCACAAAATCATAAATCATTTATCATGGCATAACCCATGAAATTAAATTGGTTTATTAAACAACATTACATAATAATCCATATAATATAAATAAATTTCATAAAATTAATTCCTTCACAAACATAATAAAATAATTTAATACTAAGGACCGAAAAATAACCCTATGTCATCATAGATGGAAAATAATAATGATAAAACAGTTGAACTTAATTCTTTAGGAACATATCCTTTCTTCTTCAACAATGTTTTCATTTATCAAAATTCCAGGAAATTTTAAAATAAAATATTTTACTTTAAAATAAACATGAAGTCATGTAGTAGAATATTCATTGAAATAAGGCATTATAAAGATGTATAAATATGTTCATACTGTATAAGTTAAAGAAAATACATGCTTCTCATACTCTGGTAGGAAAAGTCAAAAAGTACCTTGTATGGAAAATGAAAGAAAGATTCCTTCCATACCGTTAAATAAAATTTCACCAGTGGGTAAAATTTACTTTAAAAAAAGTATAATAAATTAAATAATATTATATATTTAAGAAACCTATATATTAAAGATAAATATACTCTTGTAAATACATAGTTGTAAATAATCTCGAAAAATAATGAGATTGGGAAATTCTCCATTACTTTGTGCTTTTTTAAGTATAAGGTGTTTTAACCTACTTTATAAAGGGTTTAATTTTTTTAATAAATTGTAAAATAATCATTATAATAATTATGATATCATATATGATTCACTTATGGAATTATATTACCTGTTTATTTATCAAGTCCATGTTAATGGAAAGTTCTCAGTAATAATCATTTTTTTATCCTACATGTTTTGACTTATTATTTTTTGACCTCATTACTTATATCATGATTTAAATACTTCCCAAATGTAAAAAAAATGATTTATATATCATAAATATTTAGTATAGATATTTATAATAGCTTGATAAATGAAATGGAATATACCGTTCATGGATACTGTAGGTCGTACGTACGCATGAATGTTATTCTTGTTTCCCTATTGAATTGTATGGAAGCAAGTAAATATATATATATATACACATAAATTCAGTTGAAAAATTATTTCATATATTTCCTGATTATTTATTATATATACTATATAATCATTCTTGAATGGTTATCTTGGAGTATGAATCTCATCACGTCTTGGAGATGGTAGGCCATACCTATACACGAGCAACGATATCAGTCACTTAAGGGTTACAAGGTATATAATTGGATGTTATATTAATTATATTGTATAATTATCATGTTATATTAATTATTTATATCTATTATATGAATCTTTATACCCATTGAAATTAAGTATTGTTGAATTAGAAATTACACCACGATGTGGAGACGGTAAGCCATACATATGCACACATAATGATATTTTTATTCGTAAGATGTATAAAAGAATGTATATGGTTGTAAAATAATTATAGTAACTTCTAAAATGTATAATATACTATATTTATTACTTTTATATGGGAATAACATAATAATTGGAATTGTAATAAGAAAGGAATTTTGAAAGAGTTGATAAAACAATTACATCCTTTTTTGAGTATCCCATTTTGATTTTCATAAAAGGTATTTCTTGGATAGATTTATTCACAATTTGTTTCCCTTATGATGAATCAATGGACATTGGGAGAGGAAATAGTGATCTTTAGGTGTAGAAAAATATCTTTAGATGTGTGATTAAAAGTGAATGAGAATTTTCTTTTTATAGGATAGGTGAGGGGCACTTTAGGACAGACATTAAATATTAATTTATTATAATTTCTTTTCTCTTTATAAGGGTCCCAAATTCATTTATTTAAAATAAAATATTAGGATGGGTCGAAGTTCTCCCATTCAATAGGTTTTAGACAATATTTGGACACAATAGAATCCTTATCTTTTAGCTTTATCCCTTAGTTAAAAACATTATCTCTTACCATGTCTTCTGGTATTTTCATAATATATGGTTACTATAGTTACTATTTAATGCCAATAGAACCTCAAGTAGATAATTAATGACATAAGTAACATTATCTGAGTATGTTTTTGGAATATTACATTTTTAGGACATTTATATCATTTAATAAAATAGTGTTTTCTTTAAAAATTCATTTATATCAATTTTGAAGGATTTGGTAATTGATTTTTATTAAAGTCATAACAGCTTGATTCCTTTTATCCAAAGGCCTTAACTCATCCCTAACATGTCAATTTAGTCTAAAAAATTCTTTTATTGAATCAAAATGTTCAAACTATATTTGTTTTAACATTAATAATATCATTTATTTGAATATTTTGTTAATAAGATAATCATTGCATCATCATTGTGTCATAACTATATTTATTTATTTAATGACTAATAATATAAATAACATACCATAATGTACGAAATATTTTTATCTTTATAATTAATATTTATAGTAAAAGAGATTAATTATATAATCACACCATAAAATTTTTTTAGTATTAAGATACATGTTTATGTTATATTTCACTTTACTTTAATTAATTTTTATAACGTCATTTTCAAAACCAAGTGGTTCTCAAAATGCAAAAATTTCGGCCGAAGTATTGTTTTGGTTGATCATGAATCATTCAATATAACTATTACTTGTGTTAGTATATTTTTATATTATTATAATATTTTTTTACCCTTATTTACCATATTTACCCTTTAACCATGTTAAATAAAAATAATTTCTGAAGTTACTATTGATAATGTGAAAAAATAAAAGGTTCTTATTTAAAAAATTTGGAACATTTAATTCTAAATATTGAATCCATTTTTCTATCTTAAAAACTGATAATTTGAAGATATTATTTTAAAATTAATTGTCTTTCTCAAAACTAGAAAAAAAATTAAGAAGTAAAAACTACCAAAATAATGACAAGTGTTTATGTCCAATTTAAACATGAAAATATATAAAATGACAAAATTTTTATTAAATCATAAAAAATAATCCAATTAATTTTTAAAAAAAATTAAAAATATAATCTAACTATATAAATAAATTAGATGAATAGTGAGTTTTGATTTAAAATACTGTATTTTTCACTATTCACTAAAATATAAATTTGTACAGAAAAATATAAAAAATTCAAGAAAATTAAATTTTTATGTTTCTCTACAAAATAAGAAGTTTATTTTGTCAAATATTATACAGAAATGTTTTTAAAACTAGATTTAAAATGGGAATACATTTAAAAGGTGGCTAAACTTCTTTTATAAAATACTTCATTTATCCAAAAGATTGAATTTGTTCTTATATCATGTAAAATAATTCATATGATGAATGTTAATTTTATTTAAAATTAAAAAATGTGGTTAATAATAATCATAAAATCTAGTTTATATCCCATTAAATAATAATATTTTAATAATATGTATGTGTTTAGTGAAACTTGATATTACATACAATGCAAGAAATCGAGGTAGGTTTCTCTGGCATGTAACACTGGAAAAGTCAATGTGGCATGTAGTGAATGATTCCTTTAGTGCTACGTATAAAATAATCCAAAAATAATTGTTTTATACATTGAAAAAAATGTATATTTAGTGTTACGTGTCTCGTAAACTAACTTGTTGATGTGTGTAACATATGAAAAGGTAGTTTAGTGTGAAAGTAATGTTTGACTTAGTGCATTGCATGATATAAATAAAAATTTTAATTTATTTGAAAAAAATGGTCCTAAAAAACTATGGGTGTAACATTATACCTGTAGAGACCTGAAGCTTGATGTACATGGACATTACATTACCTTTGCGGAATACTTAATACATAATAAGAACCAACACTCAAGGACCGTAATTGTTTAGTGTCTTTGGAAACTTGGAATATAAACTTTAATCATGTTGAAAGATCTTCAACAACTCCCATAATGATCTTCCCCTTTTTGTTTCCTTACCTAAAACATTTATTTATTCCTTGGGGAAAAATAAAACATAAAAAGGGTGTGCTCAAATTCTCAGTAAGGGGAAAACATATAGAATATAAAACAATCCATAAACATTTGAAAGCAAAAACTTGAACATGAAATTTAAACATCAAAATCTTGAGCAAAGACATAAATAGTGGAAGTACGTAAGGAATATATCATAAAGGAACATCAATAATGATAAAATAGCATGGGAATAAAACATTTAATTGTGGCAACCATTCAGCACTTGTTATGATTCACATAGTATCCAAGGCATTGCTGCCAAAACCATCTTAGTGGACAAAGTCCCTTTCTGAATCGAGTTCACTCCTCGTTCTAGTCCTGTAACACTGAATCAGATTAACTTACCATTCCAGCCATGTCTATCTCATGAGATATAAATCATTACCCAAATAATTTGAGGGATATATAGGTCCCACCCATCTCATAATTAAATCATTCTTACTTGTGCCACAAAATAAACATACATCATTCAAAATAACCAAACAAATAAAATGGATTTCATAAACATCATCCCATCATCACATAATCTATATAAAAGAAATGGATATCATTTCATAATAAGAGAAATGAAACCATTTAAATCAAAGAGACTTTATACTTGAAACATACACATATGAAATAATGTCATCTTAGATGGAAAATGGGTTTGATAAAACAATTGAAATGAATTCTTGAGGAAAATATCTTTTCTTATTCAAAATCATTTTCTTTTCACAAAATTCAATGAAATTTTAAAAGAAAAGTATTTTTTTGAAAATAATCATGAAATCTTGTAGAGTAAGCTACTTGAAAATAAGTCGTTATGAAACCGTAAAAATCTGTTCATGCCGTATAAGTTAAAAAAACATTATTCTCGTACTTTTGTCGGAAAAGTCAAAAAGTACCTCGTAAAAGAAATATTTCATACATACCATGTAGTAAAAGTCAAAAATGGGTAAAAAGTACTTTAAAAATACATGAAAACACTTTTATAAAACATGGACTTGGATGATAACAAGGCCCTAGTAAATTCTTACGAATAAACAATCTCGGATAAGAATGAGATTGGAAAGGTTATCCCTTACCTTAGGTCTGATATGCTTTGTATGGATCCGAACCTCCTGTATAATGATTGAAATAATTTCATTAACTTATTACATAATCATATTCATTGTTATGATATCATATGTGTTTCACTTATGACTTTATATTACCCGTTCTTCTGTAAATTCCATGTTAAAGAAGTGTTTTGGGTAAAATTATTTCATTTATCTTATGTGTTTTAACTTTTCATTCTTGATATTATTACTTATATCTAGGTTTACATAATTCCAGAATGTAAAACATGATTTATATATAACATATATTCATCATATACATATATATTATAGATCGATAAAAGGAATGAAATACACCGATCATGGAGACGGTAGGCCGTACGTACGCATGAACGCTATTTTTGTTTCCTTATTGAATTGAATGAAACTAAATAGATGACATAAATATTTATATACATAAATACAGTTGCTTCCTTATGTCATATATTTCGTTATTATTCATTATATAAACATTATAATCATTCATGTATGGTTAACATGGAGAATGAATGTCATCCCGTCGTGGAGACGGTAATCCGTACGTACGCACGAGCGATGATATCATTCCCATAATTATTGAATAGAATTAGAGTGGATGGTATAATATATCAGAATCAGTATGATGTTATAATAACCATATATAGTTATTCTTTACACCATTATACCCATCCATGTAAGGTGTTGGTGGAAAAACAGATTTCACCACGGTGTGGAGACGGTATTTCGTACGTACGCACGTGTGGTGATTTCGTTTTCTGTAGGATGGATAGATGGTGAAATAGGGTGGTTTCATAATAACATATCAGTATACGAGTTATACTATTGTTATTACTTCATAATTAAACAACTAAAGAAGAAGAAGAAGTGGAAGAAGTAACAAAGTTGAAAGAATCGGTAACAGACATTACCTCTTCTTTGAAGCGCCTCTTTGAGACCTCCTCTTAGGGCACTAAATTTGGTCTTTGAAGAAGACCGGAACCTATAAGATGTTTCTATGAAAGTGGAGAAGAGAATTTTCCAGGGGTTGGCCTATCTAGAAGGATCAAAGTGGTGTGAGGAAGATAGGGAAGAGGTTCCCTTTTATAAGTGAGGAGAGGGGCACCATTGGAAAAACTAAAAATATTATTTTATTATAAAGTCATATTCGGTATTTAATAGATACAAATTGATTTATTTCGAAGCTAATGTGGGGATGGGTCAAAATCATCTCATCCAATAGAATTTAGACCAGTCAATGTTTCTATGTTAACCATATAATTTAGATTTAACCTTAAGTTAATTTTACTTTTACCTTGCCTTCTTGTTTTCTTACACTATAAGGTTAATAAACTTACTATAACAAGCCAAAAAAATCCCAAGTTGTTTATTATTAATATATATAACCTTATCTAAGTAATTTGGCCGAAACGTAGATTTTTAGGAATAAAATAACAATTAATAATATAATATTTGTTTTCATAACTATTTTACGTCAATTTTGACACTATTTGGTAATTGATTTTTGTGAAAATTATAACAGAATTATTTGTTCTAAAAAATTTAATTAAATCAATAATACCTTGTCATGTTAACCTATAAAATTAGTGTAATTCATAAAAAGTCTCAAATTACATTTATTTGTGTATTTATAACATCAATTATGTCAATATTTCATTAATAAAATAATTACTGCATCATCATTGTGTCATAAATACATTGAACTATTTGAAGTCTAAAAATTACAAATAAAATACCATTATTTAGGAAATCGTTTTATATTTCTAATTAATATTTATATTCTAATTTATCTTATGTATAACCTTATAATAAAAATCATTTAGTTATTAAACTTTGATTTTAACTATTTTAACCATTCTTTAAATAAATTAATAATAAATGTCCTAATCTAATCCAAGTGGGCCTAAATGGTCATATTTTATTCCTAAGGTTGTTTTTGGTCTAATTACACTTATCCAATAGAATTAAAACATGTGTTAGGGTAATAATAATAACATTTTTACCCGTAATTAGCCTATTTACTTTTAACTGTGGTAAAAAAAAGAAAAAAGTTACTATTCAAAAAAATTATTTTCATCTTATTGAACCACATTTTAGTACTTGACATTAACCTCATATCTCGGATTTTCGAAATTCCACTCACAGAAGTGGAAAAATTATGTTTTATGTGAATTTGGAAATTCTCCTAGGAGGTGGGTAAAAGACGATGAAAAGTTCAATAAAATTTTTATATATCTAAAATTATTATAAAATGACTCCAATTAATTTAATTGAACTTATATAGGTATTATGTATCAATGTTGACCTAAAATAAATTTTTAAAAAATAATTATTTAAATAAAAAGTCGGTTTTTAAATAGTAACCTGGTGTTTTCACTATTCATCAAAAATTGAAAGTTTTCAGAAAAATACCAAAATTTCACCCTAGGCTAATTACGATATTTAGAATCCAAAAATGAAGTCTACTTCAAAAGATAAAATTTATAAAATTTTAGAAAAAATGGTTATTTCTATTCAAAACGGCCAGTTTATATAACATATCATTGTTTAGTGAAACTCGGTATTGCGTACAACACACGCTATCATGGAAGGTCGTGATTGCGTGTAATGCAAGCCAAGTCAGGGATGTGTGTAGTGAAAGCTCCTTTTCGTGTAGCGTACAACACAAGACATCAATAAAATTAAGAAGAATATTTTTCATAAAATATTGGGGTGTTACATTCTACCCCCCTTAAAATAAATTTCTCCCTCGAAATTCGTCAGGGTTATAAATGGTTTACTACTAAAAAGTTTCTTTAATAGAATCCCACTTCGTAGAAAGGAATACCAAAACCAATCCTTAAAAACTAAAGTATGAAACGTAACTGTTACCCAAATAAACTAATCACTAGGTTTCCACATTGGGGAAAATATGAATATGGAAGAAAAATTTAACCATCATGTTCCGATGGAGAGTGGTAGAGAACATGGTTATGGAAAATCCAGCAATCACAATGCCATAGATTTGTGTTGATCTAAGGTACCATCTGATTCATCGGATATAAGATCACTAGGACAACATTTTTGGTTTTCAAGATCATTTCCCTAAAGTTGAAGAAATTGGAATTAGAAGAAATACTTTCTTGATTTTGGTACAGTCTCACCATTGGTCATTCCTTGGAAAATTTCCACTTTATCTCTTAAATAAATGAAGTTGAATTTGTCATTTGTGAAGTGTTAGCAGATCATGTGATAGAATGATGGGTCATTCCATCTGTCTCAAACAAAAGGTTAGAAAAAGTTATCAAAAATACATAAGTCCATCTATAGTGAGATTAATCATATATGGTTCCTAAAATGGACTTATACTTCATATATCATACTGCTTAATATAATAAAACTAGTTTCTACTAAACATGGACTTCCTGTAGGCCAGTGGTAGGCGATAAAGGCATGTCGCACTTCGGTTGTGGTTTGATTCCCACAGCCTTGTCCAACGTGATGGGTTGTCGCCCATCCTACATGTTGTCCTTTTTCTAAAACTACATTACTATAACATCCCATCAATAATATCGAAAAAAGTTCTATCCTTAAACAATACTAATTTATGTCCAACATAATCAATTCCAATCTTTAGGCTTATCTAAAATACTTCGGTCCAAGCTCAAAGTATAAAGAAAATGATTACTTGAAATGTCACATAACAATCACGTGAATGCCATCATTTATCCCCCATATATCATAAGACATATCTTATTGGACACAGTCCAAACATTTGAATTCCTTAATCATGTATTCTCTTGAAGATTTAATACCCATTGAACCTTAGTGAAAACATTAATGTTTCCAAAATTTAACTCTTTCCACATACCAAAATACAAAAATTCTATATACTCAAACCATGATATAACTTTGTCCTTATATCAGTCATGAGGTCATTAATACTGTCAAACATTTCATTTTCTCCTTATCCCTTCATTATGCTCATATCATCTTCTTTCCAAAATATTTGAATCACTTTTCATGGTTACTGGTACCATAAAATTATTGAAAACCACTATAGACTAATAAAAATATATTCCAATACACCATAAAAGTACCTCAACAACATTATTCTTGTATACCAATACATAAACAGTTCAATCCATCCTCTTCATTTATTGTCATGGATTAATCCCTTCCTTGATTTAGAAGTAAACTCTTATGTTAAGGCATTGAGTTGGGTAATGACCATGTTCTCCACAAATAAGACATTGAACTCCATAACAGTCTGTCACTCTATGACCCTTTTCTCCACACAGATAACATCTTACCCTCCATTTGAGATATTCCTCAAGGTTCTTCTTCCCTTCTTTATAAATCTCAATCATCCTTTCTCTATGCTCCTCACCATGCAAACATGCATAAAATTACATCTTCCTATTTTTTGATGACTTAGGAATACCACCAAAGTTCACCTTGTTAATCATATATCATGATGACTGATTTGGCACAATCACAATATCTTTCTCTCTAGGCATTACACAATTCTGTTGATCAAAGTCACCGATTTTTCCATTGTAATCAACGTTAACTGAATTCTTTATCGTTCCCTCCATTGACTAAAACTAGAAACCATACTATAAGAAATAGTTAAAATAATGAGGAATCACATAATCATTAAAATTCACTTATGGGATGTCAAACTTATCACACATTCATTAATCCATGACACCTTAGGTTAACCCTAGGTTATTTATGATCATCAACATAATTCTAGTACTATAACCTATAGTTATACTTATCCTTAGGGACATCCCCAGACATACCTTAGAAATATCTCTAGGGATCTCACTAAAGATTTCGCATCCTAGTTTCCAAAGGTTGACTAATACTTTCCTCTGATACCAACTGTAGAGACCCGAAGCTTGATGTACATGGAAATTACATTACTTTTGCAGAATACCTAATACATAATAAGAACCAACACTCAAGGACCGTAATAGTTTAGTATCTTTGGAAACTTGTAATACAAACTTCTAATCATGTTGAAAGATCTTCAAAAACTCCCATAACGATCTTCCCCTTTTTTTTCATTACCTAAAAACTTTTTTTATTTCCTTTGGAAAAATAAAACATAAAAAGGGTGATCTTAAATGCTCAGTAAGGGAAAACATAGAGAACATAAAACAATCCATAAAAATTTGAAAGAAAAAACTTGAACATGAAATTTAAACATCAAAATCTTGACCAATGACATAAATCGTGGAAGTACGTAAGGCATATATCATAAAGAAACATCAATCATGATAAAATAGTATGGGAATAAAACATGTAATTGTGGCAACCATTCAGCACATGTTATGATTTCCATAGTAGCCAAGGCATTGCTGCCAAGATCATCTTAGTGGACAAAGTCCCTTTCTAAATCGAGTTCACACCTCGTTCCAGTCCTATAACACTGAACCAGATTAATTTATTGTTCCATCCATGTCTATCTCATTAGATATAAATATTTACCCAATTCATTGGAGGGAGATATAGGTCCCACCCATCTTATAATGAAATCATTCTTACTTGTGCCACAAAATAAACATACATCATTCAAAATAACCCAACAAATAAAATGGTTTTCATAAACATCATCCCATCATCACATAATCCATAAAAAAGAAATGGATATCATTTCATAATAAGAAATGTGAAACCATGTAAATAATAGAGACTTTATACTTGAAACATACACAAATGTAATAATGTCATCTTAGATGGAAAATGGTTTTGATAAAACACTTGAAATGAATTCTTGAGGAAAACATCCTTTCTTATTCAGAATCATTTTCTTTTCACAAAATTCCAGGAAATTTTAAAAGAAAAGTATTTTTTTGAAAATAATCATGAAATCTTGTAGAGTAAGCTTCTTGAAAATATGGCGTTATGAAACCGTAAAAATCCGTTCATACCTTATAAGTTAAAAAAACATTCTTCTCATACTTTTGCCGGAAAAGTCAAAAAGTACCTCGTAAAAGAAATATTCCATACATACCATGTAGTAAAAGTCAAAATGGGTAAAAATGGCGTTAAACATGCATGAAAAAACTTTTATAAAACATGGACTTGGATGACAACATAGCCCCAGTAAATACTTACGAATAAACAATCTCGGATAAGAACGAGATTGGAAAGGTTATCCATTACCTTAGGTCCGATATGATTTGTATGGATCCGAACCTCCTGTATAATGATTTAAATAATTTCATTGACTTATTACATAATCATATTCATTTTTATGATATCATATATGTTTCACTTATGACTTTATATTACCCGTTCTTTTGTAAATTCCATGTTAAAGCAGTGTTTTGGGTAAAATTATTTCATTTATCGTATATGTTTCGACTTGTCGTTCTTGATATTATTACTTATATCCTAATTTACATAATTCCAGAATGTAAAAAATGATTTATATATAATATATATTCATCATATACATATATATTATAGATCGATAAAAGAAATGAAATACACCATTCATGGAGACGGTAGGTCGTACGTACGCATGAACGCTATTTTCGTTTCTTTATTGAATTGAATGAAACAAAATTGATGACATAAATATATATATACATAAATACTGTAGATTCATTATGTCATATATTTCATTATTTTTCATTATATAAACTTTATAACCATTCATGTATGGTTAACATGGAGAATGAATCTCATCGCGTCGTGGAGACGGTCACCCGTACGTACGCCCGAGCGATGATATCGTTCCCATAATTATTGAATAGAATTGGAGTGGATGGTATAATATATCAAAATCAGTATGATGTTATAATAACCATATATAGTTATTATTTACACTATTATACCCATCAATGTAAGGTGTTGCTGAAAAAATAGATTTCACCACAGCGTGGAGACGGTATTCTGTACGTACGCACGCATGGTGATTTCATTTTCCGTAGGATAGATAGATTGTGAAATAGAGTTGTTTCATAATAAAATATAAGTATATGAGTTATAATGATATTATTACTTCATAATGAAACAACAAAAGAAGAAGTAGAAGAAGAAATAAAGTTGAAAGAATCGGTAACGGACATTACCTCTTCTTTGAAGCACCTCTTTGAGACCTCCTCTTAGGGGACTAAAATTGGTCTTTGAAGAAGACCAGAACCTATAGGATGTTTCTATGGAAGTGGAGAAGAGAATTTGGCAGGTTTTGGCCTAACCTGAAGGCTAAAAGTGGTGTGAGGAAGAGAGGGAGGAGGTGCCCTTTTATAATGGAAGAGAGGGGCTCCTTTGGAAAAACAAAAAATATTATTTTATTATAAAGCCATTTTCAGTTTTTTATATCTCCAAATTGATTTATTTAGAAGCTAATGTGGGGTTGGGTCACAATCTTATCATCCAATAGAATTTATACAAGTTTAAGTTTCAATTTTAACCTTATCATTTAGATTTAACATTAAGTTAAATAATTTTACTTTTACCGTGTCTTCTTGTTTTCTTACACTATAAGGTTAATATACTTACTATAAAAAGCCAAAAGAACCCCAAGTTGTTTATTATTAATATATATAACCTTGTCTAAGTCATTTCGCCGAACCATATATTTTTAGGAATAAAATAACAATTAATAATATAATATTTGTTTTATAAACTATTTTATGTCAATTTTGACACTATTTGGTAATTGATTTTTTTGAAAATCATAACAGAATGATTTGTTCGAAAAAAGTAAATTAAGTCAATACTAACATGTAATATTAACCGATAAAATTATTGGAATTCATAAAAAGTCTCAAATTACATTTATTTGGGTATTTATAATATCAATTATGTCAATATTACATTAATAAGATAATTATTGCATCATCATTGTTTCATAAATAAATTGAATTATTTTAAGTCTAAAAATTACAAATAAAATAATATTATGTAGGAATGCTTTTTATCTTTCTAATTAATATAAATAGTCAAATTTATCTTATGTATAACTCTATATTAAAAATAATTTAGTTATTAAACTTTGATTTTAACTATTTTAACCCTTCTTTAAATAAATTAATAATAAATGTCCTAATCTAATCCAACTAGGCCTAAATGGTCCTATTTTATTCCTAAGGTTGTTTTTGGTCGAATTACACTTATCCAATAGAATTATGACATGTGTTAGGGTAATAATACTATCATTTTTACCCTTAATTACCCTATTTACTTTTAACCGTGGTAAAAAAAAGTAAAACGTTACTATTCACCAAAAATTATTTTCATCTCATTGAACCACATTTTAGTCCTTGATATTAACTGTGTCTCTCGGATTTTCAAAATTCCACTCACAGAAGCTGTAAAATTAAGTTTTATGTGAATTTGGAAATTCTCCTAGGAGGTGGGTAAAAGACGGTGAAAAGTTCAATAAAATTTTTATATATCTAAAATTTTTAAAAAATGACTCAAATGAATTTCATTGAACTTATATAGGTATTATGTATCAATTTTGACCTAAAATAAATTTAAATAAAATAAATAAATTTTTAAATAAAAACTCGGTTTTTAAATAGTAACACGGTGTTTTCACTATTCATCAAAAATTTAAATTTTTCAGAAAAATACCAAAATTTCACCCTAGGCTAATTTCGATATTATGAATCCAAAAATGAAGTCCATTTCAAAAGATAAAATTTATAAAATTTTAAAAAAATGTATTACTATTCATAACGACTAGTTTATAAAACATATCGTTGTTTAGTGAAACTCGGTATTGCGTACAACACACGCTATCATGGAAGGTCGCGATTGAATGTAATGCAAGCCAAGTCAGGGATGTGTGTAGTGAAAGATACTTTTAGTGTAGCGTACAACACAAGACATCAATAAAATTAAAAAGAATATTTTTCATAAAATATCGGGGTGTTACAATACCCCTATAACATGAATTTCTCCCTCAAATTTCATTATGGGTTATAAAAGGTTTACTATATTAATGTTTCTTTCACGGAAATCCACATCGTAAAAATAAATACCCAAAATCATTTAAAAATGGAATGTTATAAATATAACGGTTACCCAAATTAACTCATCACTAGTTTTCCATATTGGATAACATAGGTGGGATGTGAAAACAAGGATATGGAAGAAAAATATAATAATCATGTCCTGATGGATAGTGATAGAGAACATGTTTTGGGGAAAGATAACAACCAGAAAGCCATAAATGTAGGATGATTTAAGGGACCATCTGATTCATCAGATAAACATGTAGTAAGATAACATTTTGGGTTTTTAGTATCCTTTCCAAAAGTTGATGAACATGAGAAGAAATACTTACATTAATTCAGAAAATTCCCACAGTTGGTTGTTCCTTGAACAATTTCCAGTTCATCTCTTATTTAATGAAATGAAGTAAGTTTTCTATTCTTTAAGTGTTATAAGATCATGCAATATAGTGATAGTTCATTCCATCTGTTGTAACAAAAGGGTCAGCATAGGTTATCAATCATTAAAAATTCCATATATGATATGATAATACTTTATTCTAATAAAGTTCATCTGATATCTAACATCGAGATTCAAAATATTTGATAACCAATCAATCCTTTTGAAAGATGAAAAATCCAAAACTATTGAAAAATGTTAACAAAAATGGATTAACATTTATCCCCCACATTTCTTAAGAAATATCTCCTTGGTCACATTCCAAAAAACGTGAACATCTTCATCATGTATTCTCTTGATTCTTGGTAACAACCTGAATTATAATATATCCTTATTGAAAACATGCATGTATTTTTTTCAAAAACATATTGGATATATTCCTTATATACCAAAAAGTTTTATACTTTATCACTGATTCCATAAACCTCTTGTCAACAGCTCCATAATTAGTTCCCAAAAAACTATCATCATCTAATTTAATTAATCAAAATCTAACATATGTTTATCCAAACATCATTATCTTAATATAATGGATATCATTCCCTTAATCATGTGTTCTCCATTTATATCACTTTACCCTTAAATTTCTTTTTGGATCCTTATAACTATTCAACATATCCATTACAATCCATAATGAAAATCTTATGCTGAAAACACATATATATTTCTTTATTCGTAAAACATAATCATTGAATTCAAAAACATATACACCTCAATCATCCAACTTTATTATTAAAACATTTCTCATAATCAATAATCTTCATATTTCCTAAAATAATAATTTTTTCCTAAGGTTTATCAACTTCAGATTATTAGGTTTTATGTAAACAACACTAGAAGACCATCAGATACCTTTCACATGTCATTTTCAATCTCTTTATCTGCAAAAGTATGATCAATACTGGTACCATCACCATGATTCTCTTCATGATATTTCCACTAAGGAAATAAATATTTATTATTCCCAAAATTTCTTCATCTGAATTATTATATGGTTAAACATGTTCTATTTATTTATTGATATTGACTATGACTTGATTGAAAAGTGAGAGAAATAAATATCAGAGATAAAAAACACATTAGTATGGTAAATTAATTATAATATTTCAATCTATGATATCTTAGGTTTAATCCTAGGTTATTCATGATTATCACAAAAACTCTAGGATTGTAACATATACATGACTTATCCTAACAAAATCCTTAGACATACCTTATAAATATATTTAAGGAACTCAATAAAATTTTCATATGCTAGATACCAAAGGTTGACTAATCCTTTTCTCTGATACTAACTATAACGACCCAACCTTGACGTACATGGAGATTACATTTCTTTTGCAGAATACAGAATAGATTAAACAAATAGATGGCCGAGGACCCTATTAGTTTAGTTTATTTGGAAAATATTAAAAAATTATTCTAACTTAGTGAAAGATCATAAACATATCCCATAATGATCTTCCCCATTAGTTTTCCTACCAAAAATCATTCCTTATATCCATGGGGAAAATGAACATGAAAAGGGGTGAGATCAAAATATCAGCATGACTAAGCATGGAAAATATCATACAAAGCATAACAAACAAATGTAAAAACATGAACAAATTTTTTGAAAAAAAACATACCACATTTAAAATATACCAAAATCTTGATTCATGAAATAAATATTGGTATATCATTAGGCTTAAAACATAATGGTATCATTAACCATTTAGAAAATATCATTTCCATAAAACATGGAATTGTGGAAAACAAATAAGAAAAAAATATTATTTTCATAGTAGCCAATGAATTGCTGCCAAGACCATCATAGTGGAAAAAGTTCATTATTGAATAGGGTTTACTTTCTGTCCCATCTATGTATTACTGAACTGGGTATACTTTTCATTCCACCTCTATGTTACTGAACCATATTAACATGTTGTTCCATCCATGTATTACTGAACTGGATATAATTTTCATTCAAGTAATGTCTATATCAAGAGATATAAATCTTTACCCAGGGCATTGGAGGGAGTTATTGGTCCCACACATATCATAGTGAAATCATTCTTACATGTTCCAGAAAAAAAAATTATTCATCATAGTATAACCCATGAAATAAAATGGGATTCTTAAACATCATTCAATAACAATCTATATAAAATAAATGTATTTCATAAAATTAATTATATAATAAAGACAATTAAATAAATTTAATAATAGGGATAGAAATATAACCTTATTTTATATTATATGGAAAGTAATTTTGACAAAAAAATTGAACTTAATTCTTTCAAAAAATATCATTTCCTCTTAAATAACATTTCCTTTTCTAAATAAGACATGCAATTTTAAAAGAGAAGAATTTATTTGAAAATAAATGTGACATCATATAGAGGATGATTCAAGGAAATAATGAGTTATGAAGATGTAAAAATCCTATAATACAGTATAATTTAAAAAATTCATTCTTCTCATACTCTTTCTGAAGATGTTATAAAGTACCTTGTTTAGAAAATGAAAGAATGATTTCCTCCATACCATTTCATAAAAATTAACTAGTGGGTAATTTTTACACAAAAAATATTATTATAATAGATGTAAAATTATATATTTAAGAAAAAAGGATGTGGATTGTAAATATACCCCAGTAAATACTTATGTATAATCAATCTTAGAAAATAAAGAGATTGCGAAATTATCACGTACTTGTACATTACGTTATTTGAGGGTGTTTTAGCATCCTGTATAATGGTTTTAAATGTAATATTAAATTTTAATAGAACCATAATAACATTTTGATATCATATATGATTCATTTATTACATTATATCACCCATTTATATATCAATTCAATGTTAAAGCAATGATTTGGGTAATAATGGTTTTAATTATCCTGCGTTTTTGACTTTTTATTCCTGATCATATTACTTAGATCATGATTTAAAAACTTATATAAGTAAAACAATATTTATATATCATAAATATTCAATATATAAATATATATAATAGAAAAATAAATGAAATGTAATACATCGTTCATGGAGACGGTCGGCCGTACGAACGCATGAATGTTGTTTCTATTTCCTTATTGAATTGAATGGAAGAAATTAAATGAAATATATATATATATATATATATTAATAAATACAGTACCATTATTATGTCATATATTTCATTTATTTTTATTATATATATTTTTTATAATCATTTTGAAATGGTTAACATGGAGAATAAATCTCATCGAGTCTTGGAGACAGTTGGTCGTACGTACACATGAGTGACGATACCATTCACTTATTGGTTATTATTTATATAATTGGATGGTATATTAATTATAAGAAATAATTATAATGTTATATTCATTATGTAAATCCATTATACACATCATTATACCCATCCATATAATGTTTTGCTGAATAAAAAATTACACCACGATGTGGAGACAGTAAGTTGTACGCACGCACGCATGATGATATTGTTATTCATAGGATGGATAAAATGAGGTATAAGGTTTTCAAATAATTATAATAACATCTCAAAATTTATATGATACTAGATTTATTACTTCATTATGGGAAGAACATTAGAATATAAAGTATAAAAAGAAATGGATTTTGAAAGAGGTAATAAAACAATTACCTCTTTTTCGAGCATCTACTTTGGATTTTAACAAAAGGTCCCCTAAGGATGGATTCATTACTAATGTGTGGCATGTAGTATGTATTTAGGGAAATTGTTAGAGGAAATGGGATTTCGTTGGTAGAGAAAATGGCCTTTATATGTGTTATTAAAAGGTAAAGAGATGTTCCCTTTTATAGGATAGGTGAGGGGTACATTTGAAAAGTATTTAAATATTAATTTATGATAAATTGATTTTCAGTTTATAATGGTAGAAAAATTATTTCATTAAAATATAAGATGATTATGGCTCAACTTACTCTCAAAAAATTTCTTTTAGATATGTTTAGGTCACAAAATTAGCCTTATCTTTTAGCTTTAATCCTTTGTTAAAAACAGTTACTCTTACCATGGCTTCCTGTATTTTCATAATATATTGTTCTAATAGTTACAATAAAATTACAAGAGAACCTAAATCTGATAATTAATGATAATATTAACATTATTTATGTTATTTTTTCTAATCTTAGATTTTTTGTCTAATATATCGTTTAATAATATAGTATTTGATTTAAAAGCTCATTTATTTAGGTTTTTACACTATTTAGTAATTGATTTTTGATAAAGTCCTAACAACTTGAATACATCGAACCAAAAAAATTAAACAATCCCATACATGTAATTTTTCTCAAAAAAATTGTATATGGAATAAAAATGTTAAAATACAGTTATTTTATTATTTATAATATCATTTATATAAGTATTTTATTAATTGGGGAATCACTACATCATCATTGTGACATAACTAAATCTATATATTTAGTGTATAATAATTATAAATAAAATAACATGATATCGGAAGTTTGTTTTTATTTCTAAGGATTATTAATAATCAAGGAGATCATTTATATATCCCCACATTAATTTTTTTAGTAAAAATAAACATGTTTTTTTAATATTTCCCTTTACTTTAAATTAATTATTATAACATGTCATGTTTACAACCATGTGGTTCTCAAATGCCAAAATTTCAGAAAAAGTATTATTTTGGTCACCCATGACTCTTAAAAATGGATTATGACTTGTTTTAGAGCATTTTTATATTATTATAATATTATTATCTTTTACCCTTATTTAG
Source organism: Viscum album (assembly GCA_963277665.1). Taxonomy (NCBI): domain Eukaryota; kingdom Viridiplantae; phylum Streptophyta; class Magnoliopsida; order Santalales; family Viscaceae; genus Viscum; species Viscum album. Next base: position 820,361,775 of record OY728121.1, read on the forward strand.
CCAATATACTATTTAACCATTTTAAATAAACAAAACTACTGAAACAACAATTAATAATCTGAAAAATGGTATCTATTTTCATAATTTGAACCTTATAATTCAAAATATGAAATCCATTTCTTTAAATTAAAAATATATAATTATCATTAATTAATTTTAAATTAATTCTTGTTGTCGAAACTAGTAAGTGAGTTTTTAAGAAGTACAAACTATATAAAGATAACCATGTGTTTATATCCAATTAAAATGTGGAATTACTTCAAATGACTGAAATTGTATTAAATGATAATGAAATAATCCAATTAATCTTTAAAAAAAATAAAAAATATAATCCATATATTTAAATAAATTAAATGAAATGACATTTTTTAATTAAAATGCAGTATTTTTCAAAATTCATTAAAATATAAATTTTATAAGAAAAATACCAAAAATTAAACCAAAGTAATTTTTGATATCCCACTTCCAAATTAGAAGTTTATTTTGTAAAATAGAATATATTAAATTGTTAAAAACTATATTTAAAATGGGAGCTCCATCAAAAGGAGGAAAACCTTCATTTTTTTAAAATACTTCTTTTATCTGAAAAATTGAATTTGTTCCTATATCATACCTACAAAATAAATAAGATGAATTCTAACATTATATGATATTAAAATTTTATTTAATACTATTCATAACATCTAGTTTATATCCCATTAAATAATAATAATTTAAAATATACCATTATTTAGTGAAACATAGTATTGCGTACAACACAAGCTGTTGAAGAAGGTTGCTATTACATGTAACAAAATCCAAGTTAGTGTTATGTGCAATTAAATATTCCTTTGGTGGTTCATATAACAAAATCCAAACATAGTCCTTTTATACATTGATCAAAATCTATACATAGGGTTGCGTGTTTCATACACCAAATCATTATTGTGTGTAACATAAGACAAGTCAGTTTTGTGATTAGGGAATGTTTGATGTAGTACATTGAAAGATATAAATAAAAATTTTAATTTATTTAAAAGTATTTTTCCAAAATAACATAGGGTGTTACGTCTCATAATCAATTTCTATTTGAAAACAATATTCCATTACATGTGTATTGTAAATCAATTCAAAAACAACTATTTCAATAAATATCAATTACATTTAAAAAATCACAACATTCCATGAATTAGTGTCACACCATTAAAGTCACCAATTTCTACATATAATAAACAAATCACTACTGAAAAATATTTAAAAAACATAATCAGTGGAAAACACCACACCAAAGCACCCAATTTCACATTAAAAGATCAATTGATATTTTATCAAACACCTTGTGTGCATATACCTAATGGGCTAACTAATGAAAACCCTTAAAACCCATATCACCCCAATATTAACTAATTAAAATACTATAATAATTTATATTAACACATCCCAAAAAATAAAAACACATTTAGAAATCAATTTGGAAAGAAAAAGCATCAAATGAAATGTCTAGGAAAAGAAATGGATGGAAACTCCTACCTCAATGACATGTGAATGAAAAAAAATGGAGAATAAATAAGTGACCCCGATTGACAATCATAAAACCTAAAATCCAAAAAAAGAACTCATACATAATCCCTATCTCTTAGGGTTCAGCAAAGATTAAACCCAACTAAGGCATACTAATAAATCAAGAGAGAAAATAGAGAAGAGGAAGAAATTTACCTAAGCACAAATATCACCCCTTAGAACCTTAAAAAATAATCCAAGATATATGGAGGGAAAATTTATGGAATATTGGGAGATCACATGGTGCACCTAGATTGAGAATGGGAGGAGAAATCCATAATAGGGTTATGTAATTAGTGGGTCAAATAAGTAAATTCTTTCTTTTACTGACCTGGGAAACATTCATGGTTTGAATGCACTATTTTCAAAACTATATACTAAAAATGAACCCCTAACTACCAATGTGTTACATTCCTCATAGTTAGCCACACTATTTTGCAAATCATGCACCAACCGTGCAGTCGCCACTATCCAAAATGAAAATTTAGCTACATAGTTTCATGAACAATGTTGCACATTTTCTCCTAGCCATGAATGAATAGTGAAACACATAATTTGAATCCACAAAGGTCTAGTTTTACACCAAATACTCACCTAAATACTTCTAAATATAAAAACATAAAATAGGGAACTGAATCGGGGACATTCCCTCCCTAGTCTCCCTGAGGATGTGTTATTGTGAGTTCCTATATTGGGCAGATCCAAAGTCATTCCGTGGTATTAGTCTGGTTCATATAGCGGGGAGAACCCTCTAGGGTTCTCCCATAATTATTCATGTTGGGGTTTACTCTATAAATGTTTTTATATGACTTTCTATGCGAATGGTCACCCTGATGATCGTGCCATTGTTCAGATTTATTCAATTTTAGGAAAAAGTTTAGTTTATCATCCAGATGGGTAAATTTTTTGGGGAATAAAGTGTTATTTGTGGGGATAATTTTCACACACCACCCATGTAATTTCTTTTAGGTTATTCTCTTCTTGTCCTTAGATTATTTGTTTTAGGATCATGTTAGGATCCTGATTTGATCATTTTGTTTTTGGAAGTATTTTCTTGAGTCCCTCTTAGAATAATTGAATTTTTGTGCTTGATTATAGGTGGATAAAAGAAGGCATGTGGTTAGGAGAAACCATGTGCTCTAATCTAAGAAACTATGATACATGACTCTCTTGGGAAGTGAGTGGTACACTGTTGGTGCATAGTTTGACAAACTATGTGGCCTAACCACATGGGTTTTCGTGGTTATTAAAAATTAGAAAATTTCATATTTTCTACATTGATATTTTAACAATATTTTGTGTTAACCCTCCTTTTCTCAACCTAGGATCACTATAAGAGCTACCAAGATTTCATATATGGTCCTAATTTTCCCATGGATTCATTTTGATCATTATATGGTGAGTTCTTCATGGTTTTTAGCCAATTTTGACATATTATCTCTTTTCTTACTTGATTACTTGGTTTATCTTTGTGGGGTTTCATCTCTGAAAAATCATAAGAGTTTGTGTCAAGGTGTGGGATTTTTTTCTTAGTTTTTAAGGTGTGATGAGTATCTCTTAGGCTCGATTATTCCTTCTCCTAATGTTTTATTTCATTCGCACATTGTTGAGGTTAGTGTTTCTGTCCATTTCCCTTCCAATAGATTACATTTAATGCTTGTTCTTTCCTAAATTATTTATCAATTTTATTCCCCTTCTTGTGTTGTGTTTTTATTAATTTAATTTCTATTTTGATGACAAAAAATTGTGGTGAAATAGTTTTTTGATGGTTTCATTAGTAATTTCTCTATTTAAAAGAACACAAGGTGTTTGATAAAAAGTCAATTGACCTTTTAAAGTGAAATTGTGTAATTTTTGGTGGGTTTTTCCATTAATTATGTATTTTTAAATGTTTTTGGGTTGTGAGTTGGGTGTTATATTTAGAAATTAATTAATTTTATGGTGTGAAACTTCTGAGTTTCTTATTGTACTAGTTTAAAAAAAATTGTTGTTTCTCTAAAAAAAAGTTTTAAAAGTGATTTGAAATGAACTTGTTGTTTTGGAACACCATAAATAAGAAAATGAATATATTCCATGTATGCATCTTCCTTGTCCCTTAAGAATGTGTTTTATTCTGTGTGTGAAAAGTGAGAAATGTGTTTGTAGTGTATTTGAAGGTTTTTATGTGATGAAATATGGCTTTACAAATTAAATGTTTCTTTTGGAATATGAACTTCCTTGGTGTGAACCTAAAATGTATATGAAAATTTTAACAGTGATGTGTAGCATGTTTTATAAAGGGGTTTTTGTGTGTGAATTTATAAAGGGTATTTTCCCATGGAAATGGTTGGATTTCATAATGTGTTTTCTAAATGGTTGCTTGATTGCATGTAGAACTAGAATGAAGTTAGTTCATCCATAAAACATGGTGTTGTCAAGGATATTCTTCCAATTCCTATTAATTTTTTCAAAATAGTTGACTGAACTTCAATGGTTGAGTTGGTGTATCATGCGACTTAAATGTGGTCTCAAATGTGTCTCTCAAATCTTGGCCCATTTTTCTTTATTAATGGGTCTTAGTTTCCAAAATGTTAAATTCTCGTTTGGCACTTATCTTGTTATTGTATATTTTCACTTTGGTTTTTGATGTATTTTGGATTTTAAATATAATGTATCCTTTGGCATTGTGAATGTGAAATTGGTATTTTATATTGACCATAGAAATTTTGTAGAAATGGATTTAAAAATGTATTTGGAATGGAAATGATCAATGACCAGGTAGGTAAATTCTGTTATATTGAAAAAAACTCTATATGATGTAAGGTAATGTAAAGGCCCAATTGGAACCTTTTAATGTAATGGAAATGTATTTTGAAATGTATCCAATTTATGGGCCTAGTGGGAATCTTGACATGTATTGTTTAATGGATTGAAAACATGGTTAGCATGATGGTCCAATTGATAATTTATAATTATTTAGAATACATTATCTGCTATGAAAAATTGTCTTTTCCATGTATCATTTAATTATTTTATGAGCTTTCTAAAGAAAGAAATGGTTTTTTTGTATGTTTGTTGAAATTTGGATTATGTTTGGAGACCCCAAGAATTTTGGGATGGGATCCATTCTAGTGGGTTGTTCATGGGGTTATTATTAGTATTGAGTACACCAAACCCTAGGATTAACTCACCAATAGTGTATTATTAATGAGAACAATGTGGGTTGTGATTTCATAACCATTTCTCTGAGTATTATTATTATCATCATGGGATTCCTGGGATTTATCTAGAGGGTCGAGTGACATTTTCTTTTCGAACTCAATTAGATGTGTTGTATCCCCCAAAAAAATTTTAGAGTCCATTTGAGATGTTCCACTTGATTGGATATTCTATACTAGACACTTGGATCATTAATAGAGATCTACACCATATTTTGACAGGTGATTCCATGCTATGTAGATCCAGGGATTTCCAAAACAGATTTTTAGAAAGAGCCCTTGATTACTATATGTATGTTCTATTTATTTCCACATATCCTTTGTATTTTAGTCATATTACCTTATACTAATTGATTTTTTTTTCATCAGTTTCATCTTATCTATTTTTTATTACATGGAATGTATTATCATTTTGGTTTTTTCATTGAAATAGGTGTTAAAAGTGGACTTATTTATGAAGAGGGAATATGTATGTGTTGTTTTAAAAAGGAAATTTTTGGAAAACTATTTCAACTTATTGGAAATGATTTAAAATCCTATTTATAAATGTTTTTCATACTAGTGTTTATAGAATATTTTGGGAATGGAATTCTGTGGAACTTTTGGTGGTTACCTACATAGTTGTTTAAGCTTACACCCTACTTATACCCCTAGGCATTGGTAGAACTGATTTATTTTGCAGGCAAGGTTTTTTGTTTAGTTTTTTACTTTATAATAGGTTGTTATTGTGTTTTTTGGTCACCAAAAGGTCACCTGGAGATCATTTTATCATGGTTTTGTTGCATATTTTTATTTAGTTCTATTTTTTAGTAGTTTTTGTATCTAGAATAGTTTTTTATTTATCGATATTCAGTCATTATTGGTTACGCATCAAGGATTTTTTTTATTGGATCATTATTTTTTTCTGAAAAATAATTCCCATTGTGATTACTTTGATGCTCAACACTCGTTTCTAGACTCTAGGGATTGAAAATGCCCTTTGGGCCATGTCTCGAACTAGGTCGGGTGTCAGGTTGAATGGCATCCTGACTTGGTTTGTCACATGTTCCATAATCATTTTAAATTTTTATAATATTTTAGATATTGATGTTACTTTTCTATAATACTTCAATGAGACTTTATGGAGGTTAAAAAATCCATAAAACTTTAATAGGTATTCTTGGAATTATGCCTTCTCTTGGGATATCTCACATTGGATTACACCTTAAGCAATCTAGTATTGGGTTTTCAAGAAAACATAGACATCTATGAAATGGGTAGCGATGTTGGTAGTTGTTTTTTAGGGATTGGAGGAACTAGGGTTCCCATGATGTTTGATAAATAGAGGAGAGTTGGATCCCTTTAATATGTTAGGGGATTGGAACACTTGAAATTTTTATATGATTTTAAATATTATAATTTCTTAATCATGTGAAAGGATCTCCCAAACTATAAAATATCATATAAAAGTTATAAAATTCGAAATAAAATCACCCAATAATAATTAATAAAAGATTTTGTGGCCTTATTACTTTTTAACATAATTTTCCACATGTACCATTTACCATAATGTCACATTTTTATAATTGTTACTATTGATAATGGAAAAAATGAAATAAAACTCAATATATAATTTTTTAAAAAAAATAACTACATTTTTTAATATATTTTACAATATTAAATTTTTGTAATTTGATGAAGTTACATTATATATATATTTTGAAAATATAAGAACTTATTTTAGAAATATGCGTTTTTATGCATGAAAATGAAGTTATTCAAAATTAAAATATAATACTGATTCCTATATAATTATTCATTTTATGTAATCAATGTTATATTATGTTACTTTTAATTTTTTTTATTTAATTAAAAGACATGATAGTTTCAAAAATCATCATTTTGACTATTCACTCAAAAATCAATATTTCCAAAACAAATCATCCTAAGTTATATTTGATATGTTGATTCAAAAAATGAAGCCCTTTTTATCATCATCAATTTATAATATTAAGAAATTTATATTTCAAAAATCAAAATGTAATTCATTGAAAAATAATTTAGTTAAATTAAACATTTTCTTTATCTTTTGATTTTTTAAACAATAATTTATAAAACTATGATGAATATAAATTAATAAAAGAAAACATATAAATCATAAGGTTGATTAATTACTAGTATTATCTTGGTTTTCATGTAGCCTTATCGGGATACAGATTTATTCATGTTCATACAGTCCAATAGTATCGTCATGTTGATTATAAGGAGTATGGTTTATTGTAGATCTCAGGTTACACAAATGTATCATTAGAGTAAAATATTCAAAAAATAGATATAAATATTGATTAATAACTTCAACACCAACAACATGTTTAATATAAATAATAAATATTAATTTTATTATTTCATCACATTTTATTTCTTTTTCTTATATTTTTACAATCAAAGTATCACCTTTTCTTTTCTATCTCATTAATAATTTATTATAGCATTGAATATTCTTTCCTAGAGTTGTATGAAAATTTATTATTTTGGGAAAATTTAAATCATTCGCATTAGTTAGTAAGATCCAATTTTAATTTTTATCATAGAAAACAATATCGCAAAATTTGAATTCAAATTTCAATTTAAAATTCAAATAAATTTGTTCTCCACAACTATTTATCCTAAATCCCTTTTTATTCCATCATGATGTTCTACATTTTTAGTTATTGAATCTATCCTATTGTGAAATCCCATAACTCATGAAATGACATGAGAATTCACAACACAACGAAATTTTTTTTATGAAAAATGTAAATAAATTCTTCAACCTTCATCACGAAATAACCTTATCCATGGAATGAACCATCTTATCTAATATATTGAATAGAAAACTGATTTTTTTTAATTAAACCTTTATATATTAGTTCAAGTATCAATTGATGTAATTTCCCATTGAATATTCATTATTAGGATCTATGGTTTTTAATTATATAATATATTGCATACTACTAGAGTGTTGTGTTTTTTAGTAGTGAGGTTGGTTTTGTGGGACTTAAATAATATAAACTTGATGATAATGTCTTATACATCATTGAGGGAGACCTCTGTTTTAAAAAATACAGCCTCTTAAAATTTCTTATTCCTAAACTAAAAAGTTTTTATGAAATATGAAGAAAATATGCTTTCAAATATAATTATTATGCACTCAAGAATTTGAAAAAATCTATCTTTGAATAAGCCTTATGTTTATAAAAAAATGTCTTAAACAAATTCATCATAGTCTGAGACTACATAGATAAAGTATTATATTCCTTATAATAAGTCTTACACTGGCTAAAAAAGTCTTATAAAATATAAAGTAAAGTATATGGAATATTCAATGTCTTTTAAAATATTCCTGGAGTCTTATATAGAAATCATAATTCTAAAAAAAATAATCTTTTTTTAAAAAATATAATTCATTATAAATAATATAAGACTAATATGAAATAAAACAATGAATTATTTAGTTCCAAAAAGACTTAGAATTTTTCATAAGTGTATTATAATTTCATCAGTTGTCTTAAGAATCCATTATAAGTCTTATAAAATATGTTCACATCAAATTTTATAGCTATATGTTTCCTCTTACTCTCAAATAGATAATACTTATCTGAATAACAAAATTCATTCAAAAAAGAGTTTTATTTATTTATTAATACTCAAAATTTCATTGCGAAGTCTAGAATTATATAATTATTACAAATAGCTTAAAACCCTTATTATACAAGATAAAACACATAATAATAGAGGAATATAATTATCCTCAAATGATAAAAAAAGTTGAATGTGATTTTGAAGATGATTTATATATTGATAACAATATCTAACACAACAAACATATACACTCTGTGATTATTAAGAATCTCCTCCAACATTATAATCACTTCAAATATTAACATCATCTCATTCAAATCACATGGTATTAATACTCTCTTACATTGGATTGTGTTGGAAAGTAGGGATCATAAGTAAATTTCATTCAAATAACACATAAACTTGAATCATTATTCAATAATTCTATCCTTTGTGACATATATCGATGAAATAAATAATATAATGAAGAACAAAATCACACCCTCTATAAAAATAATTAGTAACACACATTTATTCATAACATTTCTTCCTCTTGAAAGAAATTTTAAATAAAATCATCATTTTTATAACTGTATGCCACTTCATATTAAACATATTATCTTTTTCTACATTTTAAAAACAATTCTTTGAACCTAGTAATAAAAATTTCATTTATCCATGGTCACCAAAATTATTTCAATAGTTCATAAATCAAAAAACTCTTCATTAAATGTTGACTTCAAAAATTTCCACATTTAATAACTCTATACATATATATTCACCTCATAAATAAGATATATCATCCACATGAATGTAAAAAAATCATTTTGTTCACTAATATTTAATTTTATCCCCCTTTGTAACCAAATTATATGATAATAGATAAAGAGATTTATATTATCTTTCATAACCTTTGATAATAATATACAATGAAAAAGTTTAAGTGGGTATGTAGTAAACAAACCTTAGACTTAAGAGGAATGAGGATGAACTACCATCATCAACATAAATATCAGAAATGAATCCTTTTTGTAGTAGATTAGTGATAATATCTTCTATTTTATACATAGTTGGGAAAAATTCTAGCCTTAATAGAAATTGCTGCACAAGCTCATTAATGATAAGATATTTTATTTTAATATGATTGGATATTGAATGTGGCAAATTATTTTATGATAAAATGATAAAATTTTACTATCACAGAACAAGAATACTTCTAGGTTTATATAAAACCTATGATCTTCCGATTTATTCCACATAAACATCATTTAGGTTATATTTTTAGTTACAATAAATTTTTCATATGCAGTAGTACTCATGGACATTGAAATGTTCATATTTATGTGCTAGCATACACACAATTCACAAAAAATGAAAACTCTAATAGTTTTAAAAATCTATCATGTATATTTTCATCCTAATATATATTAGGATATTTAAATAGATCAATTGTTCCACTATTTTTATATTTTATTCTATTGTTTCTAGTTACATTAATATATATAAAAATTAATTTTTTATCTATTTAATGATTTTTCATAGTTTTATATTGATACCTGGAACATAAAGTAACAAAAAATAAATTATATAGAAATGAAATTTCTAAAATAAATAAATTTTTATAAAATTTATAAATTCCCTTAGGTCTAAATATATCCCTATTTTAAATTTTAAAGTTTAATCCCCAAAAATGAGTGTAGAAACCTATTTGGAATCCTTCATATTAATGTTAATAAGTTGTTCATGAGATTAATCCTTCTGATCAAGAGGGACATGATATTAGTAATGTGAAAGTTAAAAACAACTAAAATGTAAAATTTCATCCACGACTGAATTTTACAATAACTTCTTCATTTTGAGATAAACTGTTTCTCAAGAACCATCTTTTTTCAATAAAAAATAATTTCTCAAAAATAAGAAAAATAATAACTGATACAAAATTTTAATTTTTAATGTATATTTTTTTCCCACTCTTCCTTTAAACAACATGAAATATTTCATGGATGTATCACACATGGAATACCATGATCTTGGGGCCTCACTATTGTATAAAACACAGTTAATACCATTTTTTCCTTTTAATGTTTTCTAAAAACTGGTGTTAATATATATATAATGTAAAAAGATAGAGTATCAACATTGAAAATTTAAAAATGATGATTAAAAAACCATTAAAAGATTATAAAAAGAAGTATTTTAATGTTAGTTATAAAAAAATAATGTGTAAAGGTACATTGACATGATTTTTATAAAAACCCAACATTTAAAGACGTACTATAATTATTTTTAATGATTGTTTTTGGTAAAACTGAAAATTAAATTTAAAAATATATCTTAATAATATTGTAAAATATGTAATTACATGATTTTACACCCAAAACACAACACCAATATGAAACCCCAAACAACATAAAAAAACCGAAAAAAACTTCAAAAATTCACAACATCTCTGACAAATATATATATATATATGAAACGACTTCAAAAAAAATACTCAAACATAAAAAATTATAGGAAGATTAATTATAAATCATTTTTAAACCATTTTTTATTTATGGTGAAACCTAGAAAAAAACCTACATGATGAACTATTATGAATTAAAAAATACATCATATTTGTATAAATTTTAAGTATTATGTTGAAATATACCTTTTGGAAATATATTGTGGTTCTAGTCATGATTATCTAATAATTGAATTAGAAAACATAATGCCCTCATTAAATACTACATATTTGATAGGTACATTGTGTTTATGAAAAAATATTTTAAAATACGAAACACTAGATATATAAGTAAAAACACGTCTTCCCTGATATAGATGTTATCTACTTTAAATTTTACATATTAAATTTTTTATTGGGCTACTATTGTAAGGGGTGTCCAATTGAACCTAATCTATTACCAATTATAAATTTGAATATTAATAATCAAAAGATATATAAAATTGAAATATTAATTTTAATGAACCAAAAATAATAAAATAATAATTAATTTTTTAAAAATTTGTATGAATGTTTCAAAACACTACAAATTAAAGAGAATAATAAATATGATTTGTACTCATTCAGAAAAAAATATGAAAAAAACCAATTTATGATAAAGTACTAAAATTTAAGCGTTAATAATATAATTAATTGTGGTTCATAATTATATATATGTTCATACGAGTAATGTAATGGAAAAATAGATATTTAATCTATGTTTTTAGAAATTATTTTGATATATATTCATTTCTAGAATCTTTGTAAAGGTATTGGAGAGATTGTATTATGTGTCTTGTATCCAAAAAACCATAGACAAATATGAAATAATATTGTATCAAAATAGTGTGGGGAAACCACCATTGAAGTTTAAGAAATTAATTTAGTATAATATATGTTTTCATGAATAAATAAATTTTTTTATTGAAAATAACTTACATAAAAAACAACTAAAACACATTTATATTTAGCTCCTCACACTTCATACCATCACTGATGAAATTTTTATATATATTTATCATTTAATATCTTCTAATAGTGTCAAGATTCATAAAAAATTATAATTGATTTCTAATTGAGAAGAAATCTATGTTATATATTTTTTTCCATTATAATCTAAATGAGTATTTGAAGATTCAGGTTCCTAAAAATTTCCATTACATCCTAATGATTCCTCTAATTTTAGATTCTCCAATATATGCGAGGTATACTAAATATTTTATGTATCTTGAATTTAATGATATGAAACAAATTCAAAACAACACATACTTCATTTAACAACTAATTCTACTACATAGATAGACATAGTAATAAATGATCAAAACACTATCCAACTATGGGAAACACATTAGTATGGAACAAAACTAGAGAAGATAGATCACTAATAAAATTTACTATTAATTTTACCTCACACATGTTAATAATAATATTATTTTCATAATCCCACATATTATTTAAAATTCCGTATGAAAAAATATATACATGGGGATCCATGTCATGAAATTCCCATTAGACAGTTGTGTTTGAATGAGTTGTTAGACGATCTGGGTAGGTAGGCGACGCGTGATGCATCTATCTCATCACCTCTATAATAAGAGATTCTACATATAATTTAATTCTATAGAATATCTACAAATTACACTATCACAGGTCAACCTTTAAGGAATATATTTTCACATAATATTTTACTCATCGATTCAATACTAGGGGTGCGACCATATCATTTTTTAGAACATATTCCATCATTATCCCATTTGATATAACCCATTTGTTCTATATTTATTGAAATAGTTGCAAGAATGCCCATCCTATACATACTGTTAAAGGTCCCCTGTGTCATTTTCGTATGGTGTTCCTTTTTGAAAAATATTTCCAAATTTTAAATTATAGAGATGAACTAGAAAAATTGTACAATTAATGAAAATTAATAATTAATAACTTATTCTATTATAAGAGACATGTTTTATGGGATATAAATATACATAAATTTTTTTCATTCATTCCCTTTCCATTTCTCATGTTGAGGGGGAGGATATAGAGGGTTGGATTGAACCTCTCTTGATCTCTTATATTAATTTGTTGATAATTCATCTAATTTTTCACAATCATTTTCTCTAAAAATGATGGATACACTCTACCTGAAAACATATTAGGGTTCAAATTCTAGTGCTATATCTTATGAGTATTTTTCACAGATACATATTACATAAGAAAAAATAAATAATTTTTCACGTAATTAAAAAAACATCAAATAAATTTTACCTACAACAAAAAACATACAATTAAAGGTTCCTTCCACTGACCAAATACAAAAAACTACCTTCTCTCCATATATCACGATCTGTCCCCAGGGCCTATGTCAGGCCTACCCAAGCCATCATATGATAGGTTAGGGGCTGGTGAGTAGCACTGAGTAGCAATATCCCACAAATGGGAGGAATTTTCCTAAGATCCTATACACACACACAAAACTCCAATCCAAGGATGCTGGAATGTAAAAACACTATGTAAGTAAAATTCAGGCATACACTACAACCCAAAAATAGAGTACGACATAATGTCAAGAAGTAAAGTAAAACCGGACCAAAATACAATCCCATAAAAATGAATGAGTCTGTAACATATGTAATGAATCTCATCGGCAGAAAACCCCACCTGATCTAACTACAAGGTATGAAAATGGACTGCTTTCTATAATCCATTGGAACAAACCTCATTCTGTCTTATTAGACTTGTCCCGACATGGTCCTATTATCCCTAGAACAACATCCAAGATTCTACTATGCACAAAAGACATGCAAATATTGTGAAAATCCCGTGTAGGGGTGTGTAAAATAATACTCAGTATGGAACTGTGAAATAAAATTAAAAATACCAAAAAGGAAATACCACTAAGAAGAAATAGTATCTCAACAGAGGTATAAGTCATCAACATATATGAAAATAAAATCCATGTATACTCACAAAGGATTCCAAGACTAAAGGTTTCATCCACTTCCAGCCATATTGTTCCACTTGAAGCATGCTCAATTCTAGTCAATCTCACTCCTCAAGCTATCTAATAGTAATCACGTAGAACGAGTCAACAAAAATTATCTGGTAGTAAGTCTAGTATCAATATGTCTCGAACATCCCTGAGAAATTCGGTCTCACTATGACAAGGAGTCTTGTTACCACAACCAATATTTGGTCACTTTATTCCACTCGAGGCATGCCCATTCTGGGATAACCCAATCCTTGATCCATGATGCCATTGAGGACTCTTACAAGAGGTCTTTCTAATTTGGGCCTCACCCAAAGAGAAAACCCTAGTAAAAGATCATCAATTACATATAGGGGATTATTCTTAGAGAATAACATGAACCTAATATATATTAACCAACAATGTTGGGGATTCTTCTCAAACAATACCACAAACCCTACTGATGTGGCTCGTAATAAATGGCATCCTATTTAGAGAATACGAAGAACCCTACCCATACGACCCACAAAATGGAGGATTACCTCCTTTAGATTGGAGGTCACGTCAATACCTAGGAAACTCCATCAGGTCTGGTAGAGTATCACTCTTGTCCCAAGGAGTATGACACAACTTTATATGAGACTGTATCCTCTCGAGGGGATTGCTTCCCAGTGAAGTGGATGCAATGCTGAACCGAACCCTCAAGGAAATAACAAATAGGATGCTTTACAGCAACACTGGTCCACACTAAAAACCAATAAATCCATCTAAAATGTAATGACTTTCTGTGAGGGTCCCAAAGACTCCAATGGTTCATCAAACCTAATTAATGTTTGAATGTTATGGGTCTTTCATTAAAAAGTTGTCGGCAGGATTCAAGTCTAGTAAAACGCAGTCGGACTGAACCGACACAACCCAACACATCGGGTCCAACCCAACACACCATATCGACCTCGACTGTACCAGACTGGACCAATACCTGACTAGCCTACTGGTTCTACTCGACCCACTAGGTTGGGCCGCCTAGTTTCTTTTAACCTGGCCTACCACATGTGGGCCGATTCACCAACATCGGACGTGGCCAGCTAGTCACACCCCAACCTAGTCAACATAGCTAGTTCGTGGTATGTTAGGCTTGTCCTCATGACCAGCACCACCTATGGAAAAGCCCTGGGTCTTCTGTCCAACATCGCTTCAGTGAGCCACATCCATCCACAGCGTCCCCCATCTATGGTTGTCTTCCACCACCACGGGCCCTTCCACCACCGTCCATCGAGCTTATGGCTGCCTATACCACCACCAATGGCCCCTGTCAATGTGTCACTCCACCATTTTGGTCCCGCTAGACCATGGTGCACCACCACCTCTAGCTCCCATTCTGATGGCTATTCACCCGGACCAACCTTTCCACTAGGCTGCTTCCACTTCTTCTGGTGAATGCTCTGCTAAAGGACTCATCTTGCGCTGACCCTTCCACCGCACCTCTATAGGGTTTTTGCAGTGTAAGATACTCATCCTCAAGATTTTTTCACCATGGATCAAAGAAGATACAATATATTCACTCAAAGAACCATGAATAATGAATATAAATGAATGGCGAGGGGGGGAACACTAGAACTCCTAAAGAATGGATCCATGCCTTTGTGTGTTTCGGCCAGAATTATTTCTTATAAGCATGATCATGAAGAAAGAATTAAAAATCACAAAGATATAATTCCCAAATTAATCCTTGCAACAAGACACCCATCCCACTAGAACAATCGACTCATGTATCACTCTATTCATGGGTTGTTGGGAATTATTTATTTTTAAGAATAATGGGATGAAGAACATTACATAGAAATAAAACCCCTACCTCGAGGATTGGATCGGTCGTTGGTGAAGAATGGAGCTTCACCGCTATCATTTTTCAATCCTTGATCCTTGGTCTTTGATTCACGTTTCATGATCCATGATCCATCGACGTTTGTCAATGCTTTTCATTCTCCACCAAGTGGCTTCTCCAATGCCTTTTCATTTATAGAGCTTCCAGGGAATTTATCTAGTATTTTCAATTTGATATCGTATCCCTGTCATGATGTTAAATGAAGATACTTGTTTAAGCATTGTTGTTCTATATGATGTAGTGTCATCATGCTATTTCATTTATGAAAGGAAAGAAAAACTTTTTTGGGGCATCGCAGTTTTATACCTCTCTGAAAAATGATAATATAACTAAAATAAACATTTTTCAAAGTTTATTTTATTATCTTTCAAAAATTAAAAAAATAACTTTTACCCTCAAACCATGCCGACAGATTTTAAGCCCCTATTGAAGAAAGAATACACTCATGAGATCAATGGTAGTCTCAGAATTCCAATCTGAGTTACCATTTATGAGTTAGAGGATTTGGAAGTAAAATAATTTTTATTTAATTATTTTGTTTACGGTTATGTATCAAAAATTACATTCCACAGTTGACCTATGTCATCTAATGATAGTCTCCATATAAGGAAAATACCCAATTACAAACACAATGATGGTCTAAAACATTAAATATGAGACACCACTCATGAGTTATAAGGATTTGAAAAATAAAATAATTTTATTAATTTTGTTAACCCTTATGCCATTTTCTGGTTTCTCACAAGAGACCGGTGTCGACTAAAGTTAAGACACTCCTAGGGTAAACCTAAAGTTTTGAAGAAAACGGTGCCCTTATATTTTTGATATGGGAACCCCTTCAAGAGTTGTTCAACTTTTTCAGGAAAACCAATCATGAGATATTAAATACATATCATTTTTCTTCAAACCATTCCAGGCACACCGGGCCTCAGAATCTCACGCCATCTCAGTGCCTTGTCGAAAACTTTCCCTAGAAATTTTCAACAAATAAACCCTAGAAAATACAAGTAATTGAATTCTTCCCACCATATGGATTTATTTCCACAAAATCTAAACCATTGGATACCCAAATAGATAAGGGTACGAGCAATAACCTGAGCCTCACACTCCCATGTTATCTTACAGAGATTATCATGCTGCCACCAGGCATGCACTATAGGTATTAAAACCCCACAGAGGGTCCTCTACTATAGATCCTTGAACTCCATGACCAGGATGAAAAGTGAGCTTCCTAATCAGAAACAATCATCTATGGGATTTTAAGGATTCAAGTTATCTCCTGTGTGTAAAGGCATTCCAAGAACATTACAGAACTCTACTCCAAAAAAGATAAGAAGTGGCTAAATTGGTGAGTGGGTTAATGATCACCCATATGGTATCATGTACCATATATATGGTTTAGAAACATATAATTAAGTTCATAGATATCTTTTCGCACTCCCTTCCTGGCACACCAAGGAAGAAAAGAGAAATCCCTTCCAAGATTAGTAGATCAACACTGTGAGTTTAAAAACAAAGAAATTGAATCAAACAGTCACTCAACATTAATATCAATAAGTAATCCCAGTTTTAATCTATTCTATCCTCCCCAGTGTGCTCATTTATTGCCACATGTATATCCTGATGTATCTCACCACTCTAGGGGTAAACTGCTACTACTTAGCATCCCCTGAAAGGAAGTACGTTCACCCCACCTTTTGAATATAAAACAAGGTCAATACTCGTGGAAAACTAAACACATAAAGTATCACTATCAATATCACCAAGTTGTGCCTCCCTAACAAAATATAAAAGTGGAGGGGTAATAACCACCAATTAGAGGTAAGTTTTATGATCTCTATCCATGAATCATAACTGTAACTATGATAACTGTTATGTTTCCTCGTTCAGAAACATTGAATTGGATCTCTAGCTAAGATCATCTGCTATCATGTTTCCCCTACCAAGAGCATTTACTCTCCCCAAGTAATATTCCTATAAGAACTCTACCCAATTCCTCTGTCTCATGTTTAGAAAATTCTGAGAGAATATATAGTTGACACTCTTGTGGTTTGATAAAATGATAAACTACCAACCCCTCACGTAGTTTCGGCATATATTTAATTTGATGACTACCATTTCCAACTCAAGATCATGTGGCGTGTAGTTTTTCCATGTGGTCTCAACTAACGCAAACCATATGCAGTTACCACTTGAATATACATAATGAAACAACACATTCTAGTCACTGATGCATCGTAGACCACTACGTACTCGACTCTTTCCTCTAGAAAACTCAATATCAGGGTGCTCGTCAAATTCTTTCTAAACTACTGAAAAGCCTACGGGCACTATTCTATGAACTTTAAGTATTTACTTTTAAATTGATCAAAGTTTTCATCAACCATTTGGTATTGGATTCATGTTCTCCATGGTCACATGGTTAATGTGTCAGTAATCCACACATAACCTTGTACATTGGGTCTCACTATGACCTTCCTCTACCAGTCCTCCACCAGCACACTCAGCTCACTCAGCACTATGAAAGCCATAAAATATACTTATGCTAATATCGGAGAAATTATGGGGTGTATAACAATGCATATGTCTATCTCCCTATGGGGTGGTAAACCTGGAACATCTTTATGGAACACGTCCTCATACTCTGCCACTACTGTTGGTAACTGAAAACACATAACATCAAGTGACCCAAGGGTAAGGCTAGACGACACAAGAGTGATCATTTGCTCCCTCCTAAGAATAAGTCTATCATGTTCTACCTAGGTTCCCTTTTTTCCATCCATGGAAAATCCAATTCCCTCACTACAGATATACCACACCCTTCTTCCTAAAACAATCAATCTTGGCACAAATTTTCAAAAGCCAATGCATTCAAATAATGGTGTCGTAAGGACTCGACACTGCTACCCAGAATTTTGAACCATAATTCACACCTTAAGGGACATATCACACTGTTAGTATATGTGTGATTATCCAGACTCCTTGTAACGCCCCGACCCCAGCTACCCAGAGTCAGTGCATTACTTCGTAACATTTGCATGATCACAAAAGATCAAGTCTCGAAAGACCGATTAGTTTAGTAGCCTTGGAAACACTAGATACATTCATAAGTCTTACATTACATCATAAAGTGAAAAACTAATAACAAAGTCTTCATAGTCCACACTCATATACTCTTCTGACTATCCCTGCAGGTCATTCATAAAATACTTCTTTACATCCTGGAAAATATTAAAACATTGAAAGGGGTGAGCTCGGATGCTCAGAAAGGATAACAATATAGCGGATGCTTTCATCAATAAACATAAACACTTAAGGCAATGTCTAACTAAAAAAAAGCCTTTTAAACTTGAACTTCAACATAATATGGCAAAAGTAAAATGAGATAATGCCATTCACTTCTTCACATGGATATTCTACTGGTTGAATAATCACATGCAATATCAATAACCACTTTCATAATGATGGAATGCATAATTCCAGACTATCATAACCACATAGCCAAGGCCTCGTGCCAAGACCACAAATAAGATTTTCTCAAGGCCTCGTGCCAAGACCACAAATAAGATTTTGTCAAGGCCTCGTGCCAAGACACTAGTTTGTCTCATGAGACCTGTCGATGCATCGAGGAGCTATAGCGGGCTCCACCCATCACTTATTAAGTCCAATGCATTCCTCATATGAATAGGTTTAAACATATCATAAACCATAACATAATCGTATCACATAAAACATGCATAAAGGAAACATAACATTTCCACATTTCAATCACAAGATATCAATACAACACATTGATATAATAAAAACACTTTCAAAACCATTTTCAATACCAAAATAAAAGAAAAGTATAACATGGTATTTATTTGTCATTAAAAAAAAATGTATGGCTTGTAGAGGAAGCCGAAACTCAAATAGTGGTCACAGCGGCGGAGAAGTCGTTGTCGCCGCATACGTATGACAAAAACATTCACTTTTGTTGTTTAGTAAACGCTTCATATAAAAAAGATTCCGTTTGAATAAACTTAAAAGTCAAAGGGGTTTATACACCGTATAAAAGAAATTTGTGTATAAAACCAAATATACCTCAATGAAAGGAGATTGAGACGAAGTCCTCACAAAGATCATTTTTAAAATAAAATAGATATATTATGTGTATTCACTATAGGTACACATAAATAAAGTAAAAATACAAAATAAGACATAATAATATCATGACATAATTTGAAAGTAGGAGATTAACCCAAATAATAGAAGTTGGGTTAAGAAGTTCCCTTACCTTGTGTCCGACTTGATTCGACCATTATTTAACCTCCTGAATAATAAACTAGAGTTAATATCTACCATTTTCAATTTCATTATCCTTTTTATATCACTTATTACAATGTTATGAACATTATGTAATTTTTTTAAGTTAATAACGGTCGTTTTGTCAATTTTTGGTACTTGAGCCAACAATAAACTTCTTATAATTACAAGTTGTTTATGTTGTAGAATATCCATTATCTCCAGAATTATATTCATGATTTATATGTCATATATATCATATATATCCAGTATATACATTCATTCATAATATTACGTAACATTTAGAGGTAAGAAATGAAATGCACCGTTCATGGAGACGGTAAGCCGTACGTACGCATGAATGCTACTTTCATTTCTATTTCGTATTTAATGGAATGAAATCATAATTATATAAAGGTATAATATATTTCCAGTATAATATCATATATAATATCATTTACTCTATCCTTTATACATCCCACATATGGCATTAACGATTCACATCATTTTGAGGGGGTGGTAGTCTGCACTTCCTAAAATGAAATTATCGCGTTTACCCATAATGGAAATCATAAAGTATGCCATAAATGAGAAATACAGAAGCATAAGGAAAACATAAACATATTATATATCATATATAAATATAGTGACATATTAATGGCCACCTTTGAAGGTGTTTTATGAGTGTTGAACAATCATCGTTTCATGAGGCAGAAATTCTCCATCCACAGAAACCGTATGTTCTTTAACCATTAGATGTAGGTGTGTGTAAGTGTAGCTCGAATAATTCTTATAAAAACATACTAGTATACTGAGGATACTGGTGTTGTTACAAAATAAATGAATAAAAAGAGTTTATGGGGTTGGAGAAGCAAAATAAAACAAAACAACATTAGAGAAGACATTACCTAAAAATCGGGTAACTCTTTTTGATTTCAGCCAAAGGCTTCCTTGGGAAGAATTCTTCCCGAAGTGAGGCTTCTAGGAGTAATATGGGGATTTTGGGAGAGTATTTGGGCAGAGTTTGGCCGAGCCAAATTGTTTTAAAGTGTGAATGAGGTGGTAGAGGTGGGGGCCTTTTATAAGAGTCGAGGAGGGGCACTCTTGGAAAGTAAGGAACTTTTACATTATTATACAATGATTTTCGGATTCTAAAGGTCCCACGCTTATATAACTCGTGGATAAGGTGATAAGGGTTCGAAATCTACCCATCCAATAGTCTTTGGACAAGTGTAATCCTTGGATTGTACATTTTCTTTTCATTTTATTAAAATCGTTAAATAATGAGGTCATCGCTGCATCATAAGGATGTCATAAATAATTTAACTTATTTAATGTCTAAAAATTATAAAAAAAATACTATGATGTAGGAAATATTTTTATCTTTAAAACGAATATTTATAGTCAAAAATATGACTTGTATAACCCCATGTAAAAAATTGTTTTAGTAAACAATTTCATGTTTGTGTCATTTTTTACTTTAACATTAAATAAAATGTATTTATGTCATTTTCCAACTAAAGTGGCTCCATGGGGTCCCCAAGATGACACATGGATTGTCTTGGTCGGCCATGGAACATCCAATGAGGGTAGGACATGTGTCAAGCTCATCTCATAATATTAAAACCTTATTATTACCTTAAACTACACTAATTACCTCTAATCACAATTAAGAACTTAAAAGTTACTATTCACCAAAAAATTATTTTATTCCTATTGAACCACATTTTACTTCCTAATGACGACCATGTATGTCGGATTTTTGAAAATCAAAACATAGAAGTGGTAATATTTTATTTAAACGAAAAATCAGTTATTTAACTACCACTTAGTGGTTTCACTATTCATCAAAAATTGATGTTTTTCAGAACAATTCCAAAAATTCACCCTAAGCTATATTTGATATTACAATTTCAAAAATGATATCTATTTTACAAAATTCCAAAAATATAAGTTGCATTAATTTATTTTATAATTAATTCCTGCTGTCACAACAAATAGCGTGTTTAAGAAACAATTTATATCAAAAGATTGACAATTGTTCATGCCCAATTTCATTGTTAAATTAATTATAATGACCACCATTGGATAAAATGGTAAAAATATATTCTAATTGTACTTTAAAACCACTAAATAGTATAATTTATCACTATAAATTATTTTTATTAAAAAAAAATTTTAAGTATTTTTTACTATTCATAAAAAATTAGAAGTTCTCGGAAAAATACCAAAAATTCAACATAGGCTAATTTTGATATTCCGAATCCAAAAATGAAGTCCATTTTGAAATATAAAATTTCTATAATTTTAAAAAGTTGTTATTACTATTCATAACGGCTACTTTGATTAGTCGCGGTGTTTTAGAACTCAAAGTTGCGTACAATGCAAGCTATTGCATTATTGAATGAGAAGCGTATCGTGGAAGCTCGGGGTGTTACACTCCTCCCAAAGGCATATCCATATATAAGGGTCAAGTCAATGGTTCAATTGGAAACAATAGGTATTGAACAAGATTTGTGATAAGGAATATTGATTGGCCCCTATGTTTATTAATATGGTAGCTAAGAGTAGAAAAAAATTATAACTCTAATCATTCATAGATCCCTTGGGTCATATACCATGAATGCATGATGCTACCCAAGCCCCTGTCCTCTAGCTCCCAAAGCCTAGTGTGGGCCACAAGGTGTTGTGGTGGAAACATGTCAAAAATTTGTACAAGCTCTTTATGCTCTCCCAGCTCCTTTGCCACATTTTTCTCCCTAAAGATCCATCTGATCATATCACTATCTCTACCTCCATTTTCCATCCACTATTTCCTTGTTAGCATCATGACAAGATGGAAAACCTCTAGTGATATGTCTCATGTCGTCTTATTAAAATCATTGCCTCTCTTTAGTCCCATTTTACTCAACCTACATGCCTTGAGCTATAGATCACCTATCTTGGGACCTCCTCTCGTAACAACTAACACATCCACGTCTCTAAGGCTGACAATAGCTTTCTAATCCTATGGTCTCACATACTTGTTTCTCACTACCAACATCTAATAGATGTATCTTCTCAGCTAGAGGACTTTCAACGACAATGTTTCTCTCTAGAACCCTAGCATTCTTAGGAATTCATAGAGGAATAAATCTCTCTTGGATGTCCCTAAAAAACCTTGATCAAAGATCCACGCCCTAAAGCACTAGTTGTATCGTATTCCTCGAGTAACTTGAATGGTATGTATGCCTTGATGAATACTTAGATAATGACATGTCGTCCTTCCATAACAGTAGATGCTCCTGGGCATGCATATCCCTTAGATTTTAAGGTGAGACCATGTTCTCTATGAATGGTTCCCAAACACTGTCCACATAAGAGTCACCTCATTGTATGATTGGGTAATACAAACCTTACCATATCCCTACTAAGTCACATAAAATTCTCATTTCTAGGACCACTATATAATATAATAGTGTCTGGTCTGGATGAAAAACTCGGTAACCACCTCAAGCGAATCATCAGCCACCTGAAAGTCTAGCTCACCTCGGAACATGATGGGTCTCTATCACTAAAGATCATGAAGGACACTCAACCTTCTCTTCTCTCCAGTTGGTACTATGAGTACCATGTGATACTATATAGGTGGTGGTACAACTGTTACACCACACAGAGGTGATGTCTCTGGTATAAATTAGTGTACTCTTATCTCATCACCTCATGGATCTTCCTCGTGATCAACCAGTGGAATCCTAGTTGGCTGTCTAGTTTGAATCATCTTGATACCAGAAAATATGAACTAGGGTAAATAGATTATAGCTCAAGTTCCCAATCAAGAAGAAAATGGAACAAAAAACTCATTCCAATATGATGCCTGAACAGTCATTTTTTCCTACAACTAGTTTTTTCATGAACCAAGTTGAAAAATAGAATTTAGGGTCCTGGTGTATTGATACATCAGCCACAACACCAACATTTGATTCCTCAGCCCGAAATCTGAAATCGAAACACAAATCATAATTTCCCCAAACCAAAATCTTTAACTATAGGTCCTTAATTCAGAACGGAACTCATCTGATACCAATCCATCATGACCCGTCCCCCATGGACCATTTTGTGACCACCCCAAGCCCAACACTGATTGGCCAGGGGCTACTAACTAGCACCGAGTAGGTATATCCCACATATGGGTGTAATTTTACTAAGAAAATGTACACATGAACACAAATCCAAGCCAAAGATGCTAGAAAATAAAAACACAAAGTAAAGAAAATGAATACATACACTCCAAATAATGGAGTACAATATAAAGAAAATCAGTAAAATACAACCAAACCAGAATTCAAGACCTCTAAAAAGATAGTTTTTGTAACACAAGTATTGATACTCATCCATAGAAAACCCTACCTAATACAACTACATGGTATGACACTGGAGTATTGTCTGTAAGCCACTGGAACACACCTCAGTCTGTCTGATCATATTAGGCCCCACGTTATCCTAGTTTTCCGAGAACACCATCAAGTGTTGTCCACTTTCATAAGACAAGACACGTGCAGGTGAAGCTTGTTCATGGGTGAGTAAAAAAATACAGAGTAGAGCACAATGAGATACAATGTAAAACACCACAAAGTAAAAAATGCTAAAAATAAACAGTAATATTAAAACAATTATATGTCATCAACAAGTTAACAAGAATAATAAAGTATACTCATACATGATTCAAAGACTCATGTAATCATCTACTACCGACCATATGGTTCCACTCATAGAATTCTTGATTCTGGGAGATCTCATTGATCAAGCTATCTAATAGGTTACACATCTAATAGGTATACCAACATTATCTGAGTGAACATTTGGTCTCGATACATCATGATGTTCCTTGAGACATTTGGTCTCACTAAAGAAATGAGTCTCAATATCAGAGCTAATCCTTGGTCATAGTATTTCGCTTGAGGCACACTCATTCCAGGAGAAATCACTTCTCGAGCTTTTATTTCATCGGATACTCTTACAAGAGGTCCCTCTAATTTGGCTCCCATCGAAAGAGAAAACTGTTGTTAAAATCAGTATATAAAAATCGGGGATTATCCTTAGAGAATAATAAAAACCCAATATTTATTAACTGACATTGTAGAGGATTATTCTCAGAGAATACCATGAACACAATAGATACTGATCATGAACTAGGGTATTCTACTAAGTGAATACTATGAACCCTAAAGATAAATCCCACTATATAGATGATTAATTCCCTATGCTCAGAGGTCATGTCAATATCCAAGAAACTCCATCTGGGGTGATAGAGTATCACTCCAATCTTAATGAGGATAAAAAAACTCTATCTGGGACACTATTTTCTCAAGGGTATTGATTCCTAGTGAAGTGGATGCAATGTCGTACGAAAACCTTGAGGAATGAACCAATGGGATGATTTCAACCTATGATGTTCCTCACTAAAAACCCGCGAATCTAACTAAAAAGGACCACCATTCTGCGAGGTTCTCAACGCATCAAATGAAACATAAAACAGAATTTCAATTTGAATGTTATTAATATTTTAGTAAAAAGGGGTTCGTTGGGTCTAGGTCGGGGCCGACCCAGTTGGACCGACCCAACCTGAGCTCATCAAACCAACCCATTGTGTCCGACGCGGGCCACCAGATTGACATAGAACACTGGGATATGCCCACCCTAGCTGGTCCTTACCCAAATTGTTGGGCCAACATGTTGGGTCTGCTGGACACATCCTTATTGGCTACAATTCCAGCCCACTAGGTCGCCTGGGGCGGCCTTGTTTTCTCCAGCCTGGCAAGAAACATGCAGGCCAGTCCACCGGCACTAGATGCAGCTAGCTGGCCCCACCTTGACTTGGTCAACATGACTAGTCTGTAGTCAACATAGCCAGTTAGTGTGACCATCGCCTCCCACGACAAATCTACGGGTTTTCCGTCCATTATGGCTCTAGCGAGCTGCGTCCCTCTACAGTAGCACAATACTATGGTTGTCCGCCACAAACCCCTACGGTGGTTGTCTGCTGCTTCCACGACTATCATTCACCACTTCGGTCTGCCTAGTCACTGCTCTCGCATGCCGCCGCGGGCCCTTCCACCATGGTCTTTCGAGCCGGTGGCCACCTACGCCACCCACCATGTCCCCCTACTGTGGGTTTCTCCACTGTCACAATCCCGTAGGACTATGCCATGCCACCATCGTCGACTGCCATGCCATTGGTCATTCATCGGGCCCAGTCTGCGCCATCTTCCTAGTGCGTCTTCCACTAATGGCCTCCTCTCGCACTGCACTTTCCCTCTCACCTCCGTGGGGTTAATACAATGTTATATTATCATCCTCAAGATTTTTCTTCCATAGATAAAATCAGCAAAAAAAATATCTTCTCAAATTCTCCCAAAAAACGATGAGAATGAAAAAGAGGGGGGGAGAAATACATGAACACCTAAAGAATAGATCCATGCCTTTGTTTGTCCTGGATAAATTTTTTTCTTGTTTTCTATATCATGAAGAATGAATTAAAAATAAAAATGATCCAATTCCCAAATTAATCCCCGCAACAAGACACCCATCCTCCAATAACGATTGATCCACGGATTAACCTATTTTGGGGTTATTCTGTGTGCATCATTTGAAAGAATAATAAGAAGATGAAAATAACATAAAAATAAATCCCCATCCTCAAGGATTGGATAAGTCTTTGGGGATTAATGGAGTTGCACCATCGTCGTTCATCGATCCCTGATCCTCGGTAGTTGATCCAAAATTCGTTATTCATGATTCATTGGTATTCATTGTAGCTTGTCATTGATCACTAAGAGGCTTCACTATTTCCTTTTCTTTTACAGAGCTTCCATGAAATTTCTCCATGATTTTACATCTGATCGTGTATCCCTATCAAGATATTAAATGAAGAAACAACTTTTATCATATCTATTTCTATGTGTTGTTGCATGACAATTTTGTTTCATTTATGAAAGTAAATAACTTTTTTTTCAGGGACATGCAGTGTCACTGCATCACATAAAAAGGTTAAAGGAAATAAAATATACACTTTCCAATGTTTATTTTATTATCCTATAAAATTTCCAAAAAATAATTTTTACAATCAACCCTTGCAGGTTGAGATTAGGCCCCCGCCTAAGGAAAAGAAACCCCCATCATCTCAACTGTGCTCCTATATTTCTTATCCGAGTTACCATTTCTGAGTTATAGGATTTGGAAATAAAATATTTTTTATTTAATTATTAAATTTACAGGTACGTCCCTTAAACTACATTCCATAGTTGACCCGCAACGGGTAGTGTTAGGATTTTCCTAAGGAAAACACCGCATTACAAAACTCAACGGTGGTCTTATATTTTCAATCTGAGTCACTGTCCAGGAGTTATAAGGATTTAAAAAATAATAATTTTAGTTTGTTATTTTATTTACAGTTATTCCATTTTCGGTGTTTCTCACTGGAGACTCATGGATACTAATGTTAAGTCGCACATAAGGTAAACAAACCATCTAGAATGAAATGATGTCATCATTTTGTGATAAGGTAACCCGTTTAATAGTTATTCCACTTTTTCTTGAAAACAACCCACATGTGTTATTAAAAACTAAATAATTTTCATCGAACAATTTTGAGAACATCGGCCCTTAAAATCGAATGTCGTATCAACGCCTGGTCACAGAATTTTCCCAAATATTTTTTCAAAAATAAAACCAAGAAAATAGTGGTCATTAAACCATATTTAAAAACCCACACCTAGGGCTTGCATCATGATTATATTTTCTTTTAAAAATATAGAATTAATTCAATTTTGACTTGAAATCTATCCATATTGTTTCCACAATATATATAGACCTTTTCTTAAATCAATTTATCTCCTAAAATATATGTTCAATATGGAATTATATATATTTAATATTACTCAAATGAAATGCATAAAATTCAGATATTTGTAAAAATAAATAAAAAAGTATTGGAATTTTACCATTATAGACTCCCATAACTAATCTTCTACAAATTTTTTTGGCTCTCCTCTAACTGGGAAATAATATGATTATGTTACAATAATTCAACTTAATTAGTAAACATATCAACTATATGGGATGTGGGAAAATTAGTTAAAAATTATATTCAAACCTAATTATTAACCTTATTACTCCATGTGTTAGTGAATGTTTTATTAATCATGTAATACCAAACTTACTATCATTTGGTATCATCGTCTTTGAAGAAGAATAATATAGGCGCCTAATTTGAAGATATATAAGTTTAATTTCATTCAATTATTTAATTACCATGGATATATATATATATGTAATGTAAAGAACATACCTTGATTACCCTAACTATTTTTTTCATTTAGATAGATGTATGTTACTTTAATAAATGTTTATGTACAATTATTTAAATAAAATTTTAAAAATTCCAAAAAAATTGATTTTTCAGAATAGAAAACAAACATTTAATGTTATAATTTTCAGAGAAAAAAATGTGCAACTAAATCTAATGAAAATAAAAATTAACCATAAAATGAAAGAAACTATAATCATATAAAAAGTGAATTTTTGTACCCTAAAATGATTAAAAATAATTAAATGTTATTAACAAAAATATATAGTTCATAATAGGAAAAATACAAAAAATATTTTGTTGAATAATATAATACATCTAAAAATGATGAATTTAAAGAAAATAGTCTAAAAAAAGTAATACACTAAATCCTTTTCAACCAAAAAATCAATATTTAAATATAATGAATATTAAAAATATTACAAAATATTATGAATTCTTGAAATCTATTTATTTAAATATTTATGTTGTGAAGTAATATTTTAAACTCTAATAATTTCATAGAAATTGAAGATATTTACTTGAATAATTATGGGACTATCATAATGTTTTCCCATATTATATATACGTTATTATTTCATGTTGCATGGACTATGTTATAAATCAAAAATAATTTATTTTGTTTTTTTTAAAATATTTTAGGTCATGTTTTTTGATAATAAGAATGATCCAGATTGATTGGCCAGGTGTGTGTAGGCATCCTAAGGAAGCATTTAGCATTTTTTAATGATAAATTTGGTTAAAAATTTTGTTCAAAATGACTTGAGGGTTTATGTAATGCTTGGTAGTTTGGTTGATCCCAATATAGATATCAATGGAATGTTTTTGACATCAGTCTTAAATGATATTCGTGTTATAGTTTTTATGAATGTTGTAATTGGTCATGTGTAAGATGGTTGGTGGTATACCAGAAGTGAAGCTCTAGGAGGTTTGTAGTACTATATTGAAAAATATCGAATCCAGTAAGTTCATCTCTAGTGGGGGCTATCCAAAATATATAAAATAAGGATAGGTGTAGCCACACCAATTACGTTGGGCATGTTTAAAAGAAGAATATCCAATAAAGGGTGAAGTAAAATGACCTATGCCTTTGTGTTCCATATGGTTTATTTATAATGTTCCTATATGAAAAGGGAAAGGTGGATAGTCTATAGAAATATGAATATAATATTTCTTAGACATTAAATGGTGAATTCTAAAATTGATAACCTAACCATGGTGTATTCCAGGTTGTTTGACGATCTAGGGGAAAACCGCAAAATAACTAGTGATACGACTTAGTGTAAAATATGTGGTTGATATTTTGATCTATATTGAAGATATACATTTTAAGGGGAATGATGTAGTATGGACCACGACTATAGTGAACGTTTTTACGGTCAATATTTGGAGTCTAAACCCAATACAACTTGAATTAGGATACCAAACATGTCATGCATTCCATGATGTAGTGAAAATAAAAGTGTTATTTACACAAAGAAATCATGCAATAATTTTTAATATTTAGAATGGAAAATTTGGGGTAACACCATTAGTTGATGTATGAGTGGTTTTTCGTGATTCAATAATAATGGGATTCATTTTTGGTTTATCATTCAATTAGTCTTCATAGGAGTTTAATGTGTTTGTTTTTGAATTTATTTTGAATATATTATAAAAGAAAATGAGTTTTTTTAATTTTCCATGACATTTTATTCATATCATCAATTGTTTTAGATTTAAGGAATTAGAAAATGATGTTAATAGGAGTTTATTAGAAATTTTATCAGCCTATAATTGTAAAAATGGGAGCTACTCTATTGTCTCACCATATCCTTCTTTAATCTAAATATCCACGTGGTGAAAATGAGAGATGGACATTGTAAATACATGAATACTCAAATTTAAAAAAATGTTTAAGGTTCTTTTACAAACAACAGACCATAAACTGTAGGATTTCGAAACCATTTAATAATTTTTATGTGGATTTTGTGATTTCTATGTCTATATAAAGATAAGAGTTTTACCCTTATAGTTTTCGAAATGAAAGGAGAATTTTTTCCAATGTGTTTTTATAGATTACGATGGAGAGTAAAGGTACATGAATATCGAGTAAATCCATTACTTTAAGATGAATTCAATGATTCTATGAAGGGACCTAACTGTTAATAAAATTTTTATGGATCCTTCCTAGATAACTGAATACTGATGATGAATGATTTTTAGTTATTGTATAGTAAGTCACCCTATGATTTGTATGGAAGTGTTCATGGGAAAGGAGTGAACTCACATAAACCTTTTTAAATAGTTATATTCATAGTGATTTTGGTGCCTAGAAATAGAGTTATATGAGAATCAATGAATCTTGTTTATTAATAAAGGATTGGACAATTTTTTCTTTAAAAATAATTTGTTGAAAAATGATGAAGTGGCCTTGAATTTCAGAATAAATATTACGAGGAAAGAGATGTAAGATAAAAGTGATATGATTTAAGATCACTCTAAATATATCCCGAATAAAATGGAAATCATAAATGATATTTCAGTTAGCATCTTTCCAATCAATACCCAACACGTTGAATGGACATATTCTAGTCTTTATACAGTGTTAAATTTAAAATAAATAGATTCCAAACTGGAGAGGATGGATGATGAAATTGGTGAGCTTGAGGAGAATATAAAAAATAAATGATAATAAAAATTCCCTCCCTATAAAATCATAAATATGAGAATATATTCTAGATTTTAAATCTATAATAAAAAATTTGTTCCATGAAAGTGTGGTCCCATGAATGATGGAAACACCAATGTGCTTCCACTATGGAATATTTGGTCACATAATGAGTATATGTTCAAAATACAAGAATCCTAATGATGTTATAAGAACTACAATAGAGTCAAAATCTCAATTATATAGGGACTAAATGTGGAATTATACTTATATTAGTTATTTCTTCTTATCTAACCTTAGTCCTATATAGAGATATTTCAATTTGAGGAGTGAATGGAAGGGTAAATAATATAATTGGAGACACTAAAATCCTATGAATTATAAGGTTAATTTTTATAAAAAAACTAATCTTATGTTGGAAAATAGCTTCAATTATTTAGAGGATGGAAAAAATATCAACTAAAGGTGTATGCAGCACCAAAATATGGATAATTATATCAACTCTCTTAAAATGAACAGTGGATAATATGGATGAAAAAAACATTGTTTTTTCATGTTTTAACGGATGAAAAGAATTTGATGTTGACTTTACTAAATATAATATATTCTAAGATGTCACATTTGGCTATCAATGAAATGATTTTACAAGATGACTATTGAAAATCACCAGGAGAAAAAAAATGTAGATAAAATTGAGAATAAATCCAAAGGTGTGATATAGAAGATATTATACCCTAGACAATTAATGTTCGATTTTTATATATTCCACAATTATAGAAAAACCTAATTCAATGAAGTGTGTAAATTTTAAGATCCATGAATATAAGTGTGTAAAAAGATAGACAAAATGGTGTTCCCTTATAAAAGTAACACCTTATCCAACTAGAAGTGATTATGAAGAACATAAAGAGATTATTACCTTCCAACCAGAAATATGAAAAACAAAAGGCAAAGATATACTGTTATGGGTTGTTTCATCTTGACCATCTATATTCCCCAACATGATGAACATTGAGGTACCCCTTCATATATGCCTTGTTATTTCTAATATTTTTTTAATATGTTTTGAATTATAGTGGAGATACAATCCATGCGGTTGAATGTTCTAAAGAAGCACAAGTTTATAGAGTTGAATGAAAATTTGGAATCATTTAAGAATGTTAATAGCTCAATGGAAAAGAGATTAAGTATAATAATTAGTTAAAATTCAACCGCTCTTACAATATATCATGTAAATTTATTAAAAGGATCAATATGTTACTTCATCATGTGGTATGTTTCTTAGAACAAAGTACATTAATGTTATCCAATAATGGTTTGGTATTTTTTGTTGGTGATCATATGTATTGTCTTTAAATATTGTAAAATACAAACATACAATGATATTTAAATGGAATTTATTAGTGACATGGCCACAAATAGACCTTTTATTTAATAAAAATAAAAAAGGAAGAAGAGCCTACAAAGGTACTCTTAAGAGGGTGTAAAATATTGAGTCCTAATGGCCTAATCCTGAACAATGTTGGCACCCTCAGGGATAGTTGATAAAATACTAGAGAAGAATTGGATCTAGTTATCCATGGATGCTCTAGAAGTGTGAAATTAATCCACAACATTTCCCTTACCCCATGTATGGAGGATGGTCATGTCATTATTGATAAGCCACATGCACCTTCTTATAGAGTATTCAATTTACCACTAAATAGGTCCCTTACATTATATTATAGTTTATATTGTTATAAAATTGTTCTCTACATCCCTAATAGAAAATCACCTCGGATATCATAGATGTAGGCCCGTGAGGATAGCATGGGACTTCGCTGGAAGGGAGTCACTATTCATTGAGAATGTAGAGAAAACTACCACAACTGATCCTCTAGGGTCTTATACCACTCTACCACCCCACATAGATCCCATACAGAATGATTCTTATTTGTTTAATTTGTTCATCAAGAGAGGAGGCCATCTCTTGACCCATTTACTCTAAATATTTGTGACAAAGATAGTTGGGGGTTGGGAGGGATTCAAGACCATGATAGAAGGAAAATCCACGGATCCTTTCCTTAACATGCATAAATCTAGTACAAGGTTTCTAATTTGTAAAGGGATACCCATGATGGTTAATGGTGTGGAAGGATGACTTATATAATTCCTATACATCCAGAGAATCCAATACCTATTAATGAAGATTATGGTTCTAAATTTACTCTTAGGTTCGTGACTATTTTCAATATGGAACCAATGGTGAAGGAAGGTCTCAGTAGAAGCTAACTACTGATATCCTCCCAAAAAACTAGCTGAATGTTACCCATTACCCCTTCTCCAAGTCATTTTTGAAGAATATGTAGATCATTTGATTGAAATTCTGTTCCCTAAAACAGGGGAATTTAAAAGCAAGGATGACCCCTATTCACTGGACGCTTTCATCAGTTGGCTGGGTATTGTACCGAAATCTCCAAAACATTAAAAAAACATCAAATGTTTCTCCTTATACCATAATATATTTCCACAAATATCCAAATGGTAAGACACTTCTTGAGTAATATTATTGTCTTTAATATTGGAAATACTTGTTGCACATCCCGTGAAAACACATCGGTCAATGACATTATTCAAGACACTTCTATCAAATATGATCCTCCAATTATCATCCAATGTAGCCTAAATGAAGGTAGTATAGTTTTTGGCCTCCCAAAAGCTAATACTAGGGGTGGGGTAGTGTAGGAAATGAGGAGGAGTCCCTGACTAATTTGGGTTCTTATTGCTAATATCACCCTTTACAATTAACCATCTATAATAAAGCTAATGGTTTGGGATATTGGGTAGGATCATCTTCTCAATTTTGTAGGGTTTAAATTTGGAAAATCTACCATCATTTCATTAAGACCCCTTCATGTCACGAACCAGCCCGAGTCGACCCTGAACCGGTCACCCAGGCTAGCCCGCGACAAGTCCCAAGAGTCATTCCCGATCCTCCCGAGATAGTGACAAGCACCAAGGGCATCAATAGAGTACAAAAGGGAATGATTTCTCCCATATATAAACAATCAAACAAACAGAGAAAATAAACGGACAGCCCAAAATGAATTTATATAAAAATTGAACTAAATATTATTTTTACATGAAACTAAAAGTAGAACAAAACCAACAACTCAACTGAACAATACTGATGACTAACTAACTCCATGTGACACTTCTGGTCACTCTCCAACAGAATGATCAAATGTCGCCCAAGGTGATCGAACTAAAGATGAAACCTGCACAAGGGCTAAAAAAAGAAGAAGACTATAGGCGTGAGTATTAAAACACAGTAGGTTTTCCCGATATTCTATTCCAAATGGACATTACTTTAACATAAAAGAAACATCAATTTATAGTTTTAAATTCAAGATATGAAATTATGGTTTTCAAATGAGGTTCCATGCTATAATAATTATCAGACAAAAACATGCATGTTTAATAAACAAAAATGCAAGTAACAATTTTTTTCAAAGAGGTGCAACTTCAAAATGAAAATAGTTTTCAAGAGGTTTAATTTAAAGAATTTTAACTTTGAAATAAATAACACATACTACTTAATTTACCAACCAAACACACCGTATGCCGACGGTGAGTACAAAATAGCCAATGAGAACTAGTCATGGGAACACCCCTAGGCACTAGTTAGTTGTGATCCCCAGGTACCTTGTATCTCGGTGAAAGTAACCATAATAAATATCCGTTTTTGTGCACGATAAACTAGTAGGGAACATACAAATAACCTAGTGGTACCCAATCATCATCATAATCATAGTTTAGTTAGTGTTGTCATTGTCAAACTTTCTACGTGAAACAGAGGCCAACCCCCCACAGAATCACTAGCATACTAGTACACGTCCGACCACCTAGATACCCAGGATTCCCTTTAGTGCTCAATCAAGTTACAAATATTATCAAATACACATTTCACATCCACATTCCATTCCCAAACCATAAAAACACAAACATCCAATAATCTTTCTTCACATTTCTTACACTAATTAACAAACTGCTAAATATTTTGGTAAAACAATTTCATGAAGTGTATTGAGTCTTTGTACATAAAACTCATTCAAAAACACTCATTAAATTATAAAAAAACATCAAAACCAAACCAAATAATATATTCAGCCCTATAAACATATAATAGATTCATTTAATGGACCATAAAACAATCCCAATTTCACAACTTGGTATACACAAGTAAAACAATCCTTCATTTCTAGGAAATGCCAAACAGGCCTTTAAACATTTTCTCAAAACTAACGATTGACGAAGGTATGAATTTTAATTTTATTAAGTATGTGTATAAAAACCATTTAGAGCATCAAAACACATTCTTAAATCTCTTATAATAATCAGGTTACATATTCAAAACACAACCATTTTCATAATGATGTGAAACGGTCCATTTTTGGGAAACTCGAGCCAAAATATGTTGTAAACCAAAAACCCACTTGTTTGTAAAAACAAATCCAAATTGGAAATCCATTTAAGGAATCAAAAATACCATTTATCATTATTCCAATTCCTTTTATAAATCCAAACAAATAACTTTTAAATCACACATCACACATAAAAGCCAACCTGGCAATTTACCGAACACATGTCATGCCCTTTTAAAACAAAACAATTTATTTTAAGTACGTGAAAAGGAATAAAACACCAATTTAATGTCATATTTTCATTCAAGATACTGTAACATGTTAAAAATACCATAAACCAGATTATAAACCTCAAAAAATATTTTCAAAAGAAAACGGACCATTTAAACAAACACTTGTTGAGAACTTTCATGACAAAACAACACTACCTTTCACAAAACAATGATTAAACAACCACTTTACACACCATGAAAAGTATCCAAAGGCTTAAAAACAATAATAAACATTTCTATCAGTTTAGTAGAATATTAAAATGATGAAATTGAATGATAAAGGCATGTGAAAGGGATATCCTACCTCAAATCATTGGCGTAATTGAAATGCACACCCGAAATCACCCGATGCGGGTTTATAAACCCTAAAACTATAAATACCAGACCTAAACAAACAGAAAACCCATCCAAAAAACATTTTATAACAAAACCCTAGGTCTATCCATACTAGGGGACAATATAAATCCAAGAAATAATGAAAGGAGGGGGAAGAGGAAGGAGAAAGGAGAAAGAATCTCACCTTTCACCCTAGAAATTTCTTCGTCATCCATTAGATCTAAAACCCTATAAAGAAGGGAATGGATTGAAACATCTTGGAGACACTCCTACGGCCTGGAATAACCATGGAAATAATATTGGTGTCCAAAAGAGTATTAATTCATCGATTTATGTATGATACAATTTACCTTGTCAATTCTGGGAGATTTGAGGTATCCTAAGAATTTTCTACCTAATCCGCGACCCATATGAGCTCCAAAGAAGTAAAATATATTATGAGGGTTAGGATAGGGTTATTGTCTTCTAGGTGGAGGTTGAATCACTAACAAATATTAAAAAATGAAAAGGATATAAAAGAAACGAATTATTTTTTTTAAATAGGAAATGGGTCCATGGGCTGGCCCAATACCTAAATAAGTAACCCAAATTCACCCTGCTTATAAATTTCTAATGGGTCCGAAAGGATAAATAAGTTTTAATATATCAGTATAGGAAAATTGGGAAGTTGAATGGGTGAAAAAGGATGAAAAAAAAGTTATAAAAAAATGTTGTTTTTAAAACTGGGAATGGGCTCACGGTTGGCCCAAATCATGAAGTAACCACCCTTTATTCAAAAACTACTAAACAAACAATGGGGATACCAAATTAGGGTGGTTAGACATATATGAAACTTCAAAAATCAGGATTAATCTGACCAAATACCCACGAAAAGGATCGTGATTTCCAATGGACCAGATCAATACAAAGACAAAAAAACCGTGTGTGACACTTCATGTGTTTATCCCATATGATTTCCCCTCTATTACATCCTAGTAATGTTTGACGTGATTACCTTTCATGGTTTCATAAATACTCACAAGATTAATCCCCCATTATTTAATGGGTTTTTAATGATTGACCAAATAAGGCCAATGAAACATACCTTCCATGTGTA
The DNA here is from genome assembly GCA_963277665.1 of Viscum album. Taxonomy (NCBI): domain Eukaryota; kingdom Viridiplantae; phylum Streptophyta; class Magnoliopsida; order Santalales; family Viscaceae; genus Viscum; species Viscum album. The sequence continues at coordinate 820,398,807 of OY728121.1, forward strand.
GGTCCCAATGAAAAGAAATCATAATTTTATCAATGTTGGAAATCACATCCTTTGGGACCATCAGTGCAGATAGGATATTCATGAGGATGGAGGAGAGAGTGGAGTTGATCAAAATGATTCTCCCTCCAAAGGATGTGAATCTATTTTACAGTTTAGAATCCGTCCCATGATTTTTTTCAATGGCCAAGACATAGTGTTAGATCATATGGTTGTTAGGGGACATGATGGAAACCAAATATTTCATAGGGAAATAACATTTAGGCACGATAAGGTTGGATTCCAAATCTATTATACTCTTCTTTAACCATTTGATATAAATCAAGATGTTTCTTTTCTACTAGTTGAAAACATCAACACCCCAAGGGTAATAATCCACAAGATATTAATTAACCTTTGAATCTACCATCTACTACTGTTATCAAAGAGAATGGCGTCATCTGTAAACATAATGTGGGATGTACCTCCAAGAGGATTTTCATAATGGTAAGGGGAAGTCATTCCCAATGTAATGCATGGATCAAATTATCGGCTGAGGAAATCATTAAAAATGATAATGTGGGAGGGGAAAAGGTGTCCTACCTATCTCAACCCATTAATATATTTGAAAAAACCATATGGTTTTCCCATTAATTATGTGGAAAGCCCTAGAGAGCTAAACCAATGAAGAAGAAAATCTATGTCGCTCGCAAAAAATACTATGCATTCCATGACCTTATTGAGAAAGGTTTATTCGACTCTATAATATAATTTACTCATATCTAGTTTAATGGTCAAATTACTTCCAATGGTTTTTAGGTTTATGTCAATTATTACATCATCTTTCAAGGTGACATCCCCTGGAATTGAGCTACCTTTCAAAACATTGGGTTTTTACTCTACCACCAAACTAGGAAGGAATGGGGGATGTCTTTTGTTATGAACACTAAAAATTACAATATAAGTAACATTTCATAGGATAATAGGTCTATACTAATTCATAGACATAGGGTCTTTGAATTTTTCCATGCGTACATTTTTGGTAGCACATGGCACACAAAGGATATTACCACCTTGGAAAAAATATTGCACCACACTAATCAAAATCATCTTTATTATGTCCCACAATGTCATGTAAAAAGAAACAGGGAAGGAAAACAACCCTAGTGTACTGTCATGATTATAGACCAAAATTAATCAAAAATTTCTTCCACATATTGAATAACATTAATCCATCCATTCACATTATTAGTAACATTGTTGGGAATCATATCAAAAGGATCAGAATGTCCCCTCGAATCTCCTACCACCTATGTCAGGTTTTGGGGACACCAATAGTTACCTAAATAAGGAATATTATATCTTACAAAGAAAATCCATTCAATTAGAGTAAGACCCTTCTTCTAGAATAATATTGGGTTTTGATTGTCTGTGTTTTTTTATGAGGTAAGATTGGAAATACCTAGTATTTCTATCCACTTTGATAAAACATTTTTCTCTTTATTTTTTATGATCATACACTATTCATTTTGTGACACCTCTACTAGATGATCATTTTTTCATCTCATAGAACTAAACATGTCATCATATCATGTAGTGTCTAGGTTCACCACGTCCAAACTAGAAACAACATTGAAGTCTCCCCCAACAATCCATGGAATTTGTCCAAGATTTATAGAACTCAATCCAACCCACATGGAGACTCTAGCTAGAGCATCACAATTTACATTAACCACCAATGTAATGATTTCTCATAACCCCACTGAAACATGGAAACTGATACATTGATCTGTTATAGAGAAAAATTCAACTAAAAATCTATGTTTCTAAAAAATCCAGATATAAGAACTAGAGGGGAATCCATAATCCAATATGTGAACTATCAATCAACAAGAAACATCCATGAATTTCAAGGGATAATTTTAGAGTTAGGGAATTAAAAACACAGAGATAGAGTTATTACAAAATTTAATATATATATATATATATATATGAAATCAGATATTACCTAGGCTCCTAGTCCACAATCATTCCATATGAAGAGATTAATCATCAAGTGAGGAGATGTATGACATGAGCCCCAGACTCGTGGACCTAAATAAATTTGAATACCTAGTATTTTATTTGGATCTCGATTAAGATCTGGTAAAAGATCCACTAGAGGGAGTGTGGTTCAGAGAAGTAGGTGAATTGTATTTAGTCATCATCTCCTTGAGGGATGAGGTGATACTTCTATTACGTGGAAGAGTTGAGTAGAACATTTTTTTTGAGGTAGGGGAGTTGATAACTGGTGAGTAAACCTAAAAAAGTGAATCAATGGAGTCACCTGGGTCTAGCTCACAGATTTTGAGGAATGATTGGGATGGATAATCGTTAGAAAAAATACTACCTTATTCAAGAAAGAGTGGTAACATCTACAGGGGCCGAAAAACATATAATTAGGGAGAAGTAATAAAAATTAGAAATTTAGAGGAGCTATGTCTAATCTTTTTGGGATTCCACCCATAGGAAGTAACTAACTAATGATGATGAAGCTTCTGACTTCGAGGAGGTAGATGATAGGGGGACTCACTTCCCTCTATCTTGAGGCCTCAAATTTCATCTCATTGGAGAAGGGTCAACAACACCACAAAATGCATTCTAATTACAATGAAAAGTCACCAAATCATGATATGATATTATTTTCCTGGATTTATGACATTTAGGGGATGCATGTCATGGAAAGTGATAACTAGAGTAGAAGTGAAACATGGAAGGGTCCCTCAAATCCTAAGACCATTTATGAATCCATTTAACTCTGAAAAGAATCTTAGAAAAAGATGTTATTTCCAAATCCATCTCTATGCAGATCTAAGCTATCGTCATATCCTCCATAAAATGAGACCTCCAAACAATACAAAGGATCCCAACAAATTCCATACCTTAATATCTAAATTAGTCCACTTAGAGAATTGTTTTACATCTTAACATCCAATAGGAAAATTCACTCAAAAATTCTCTTGAATAATTTTTTTCAGGGATGGAGTTTGGATTATGGAGAAATGGTGAGTCAGTAAATGACAAATAAATCCTCCCTCTTCTCATAGGGGGATTTGATACCAATGTGAAATCCCTCTTGATTGTTAAAGACTAAGGGGAGATGATATTTAATTTATATTCTTCCCATACATATTGGGGGGGGATATTTTTAAAATTAAAGTAGGAGAGGTAATAATGATGATGTTACCTCCAAAGAATATGAATAATGATGAAAATTTTATCCCTAATTTTGATAAGGATATTTATAATAACCCTTAATATTTGGAATAATGTTAACATTTCATTGAAAATAAGGGGGTTATGATGTGTTAAGGGGGGGAATATAACTTTTATGGGAGAAGATACATTCTTGTGTGTGTTGTGTAAGGATAAGAGAAATTATATTATGTATTGTCAAAAAATATAAAGGGGGTATTGATAGAAATCCAAATGTATTGATGATTGATTTATTTTAAATAATGTTGGTCAAGGTTATTGGAAATAACTATGGTAATGGTTGATGAACAAGATGTGTGATTAAATATAAATGAAAATGTTGTATTTTTTATAGAATAAATGTTAATAACACATATTCATGGTGACCAATGTGTGGAAATGATTCTTGCGAGACTGGTTTATCCTAATTGTGATGACCATGTTATGTTGTTTACATCAAGATTCGTAGAAATCAATGATGGAATTATTCTCAATGTGGTGTTTGGTCAAGTAGAAGATGTATAAAGGGATATATAATTTAAAGAAAAATGTGGTGTGTCTCAAAAGATTGAAAAATTACATAGCCAATATGGATACATCCTATTGGCTATCATGGTGAATATGGAGAAGATGGCTAGGTGTGGCCACACCCATATCCTTTGGTGTGTTGAATAGAAGAATTTACAAAAATGGGAAATGATGAAGGGAACACATCATGGTGTTACATATAGTAGATTTCCATAATTCTAAGATGAAATGGGAAAATTATATGGACCATGGATGTAGAAATATAATCTATGGTGGACGATGAAGGGTGGGTGCCAAAATGGATAGGCTTTCCTTGGTGAAAAACCATCATGTGGAGGCCGTAGTTGAGATACTATATTACATTGAAGACATAGAGTTTAAAAAAAAGGAAAATAAACTATTCATGACCATAGTATAAGTGGTGGTTGAAAAAGATGGATTCCCATGCCAAAATAGCTTCAAGAAGGTGATCACACTCATTGTGGTCGTATTTTTAGAGGAAAATGGGAAAAATCATTTCACTAGGGAATATTATTTTCAGTTTCCAAATTTGGTGTGGTAAATTAGGAAGATCCAAGTTAGGTGATGCATGGACATATTTTAATTGATTCCAAACTCTTATGAAACATATTTATTCCTTTATTCTTGATGTCTAAATTTTTTTGTATTTATCATTGTGAAATTATTTGAAAAATGTTCACCCTATGAAAGGAATTTATGCAGGTTTCCAAGAGTAGTTATTTCTGAGAAGTAATAATTTTTTTTTGACGAATTAATGGATGAGGTTAATGGTATTTTATGGGAGTTAATATTAGCTTATAATGATGTGACCAGTGGACACTTTCATGTCTCACCATATCCTTGTTAAATTATGTCATCTATAGGGAGAGTAAAAGTGTTTATCAGCACTCATAGAAGATTATCAAAATTTTCAATGTTAAAGAAGGGGTTTTTATGGTTGAGTAACTATAGTTCTGGAATATTTGGAAAACATTGAATACTTTTCCAAGTGGTGTTTTTCCTTTCCATGTCTATAGAAAAGAGAATATTAATTCCATAATGGTTTGTAAAACTGAAGATGATGTCTTTAAAAGTTGTTTTCATAGATTGGGAAGGATAATTTAATTGGAATTAAATAGATAATCTTACCATTGTGTTATGATGAATTAACTAATTTTGTAAATGAACCTATATTTTCATAAAATATTTTTGGATACTTCTTAATATATTGATAAATATAGGAGTAATAATATAGAGTGAGATGGTAATGATATTTGGGTGATAGTGAGTAAGCCCTAAATATTGAATATTAGTGATCCTGGATGAGGAGAGACCTAATTGATTCATTAATAAGTCATGAGATTCATAGTGATTTTTTTACCAGAAAAAAATTATGCATCTCCCTTGTTCATTGCATAATGACGGTGAATGATGTATATACTTGTGTCTATATTTAAATTTTCAAGGAAAAACAAAACAAGTCATGTAACCATATGTATATATGAATAAATAGAATTAAATAGTAACCTTGAAGGTTGATTAGTCATTATTATTTAAGGGTATTGAAATATATAAGGACAATTACTATAAATTAGATTAGTCTTTGATAATCAGTTTCACCCACCCCCCTCTCCGGGTGATCTCACATTAATCATGTAATGTCTCTAACCAAGAAACCACAATAACATGTACCCTGAGTTGGGACATCAAATTACTAAAGCACACCTCCCCATATTCTAGAGGTTTCCGACTAGTAGTGGGGGTCTAAAGTGAATCATGGGGAGAGTATACGCTCTTATCTGAGTAAATCCACAATAGAAGTAACATCATGAGATAAAATAACAAACATGAACAATAAATCAAAAACATGAAACAAAAATCAATAGAAAACCAAGTACACAAGATATAACAAAATCTAGTGAATACACAACCTACCATTAAGTCAAACAATATAAAGAAAGACTAGAACTATCGAAAAACTCTAAACCCAAACCTGATACCCAAACTAGTCATTACCTTCCATTATATACCATGTCATCCTATGCCTAAGTTAACACTATGTCCCTATCCTAAACCTATATCAGAAAAAAATAACATCATCTTAGGTACCCAGGGGCCATGTCGACCCGAGAAGGGTGCGATTACAACTCAGTAGGCCACCACTAACTGTGTCTATGTAGTAATAATTTATTACTAAATTGTATGAAAATAATCTAGTGATTCAAGTAATCAAGACAAAATATAAATCATTTTGGTAATTATTATATATTCATTTAATCCCTTACGTTCTCTAGATTCAACCAATCAAAAAATCCTACAAAGGTTAGACTGGGATTCTAAGATAAGGCACACGGTTTTACACAGACTATTAACCACAAGGGGTGATCACTAATCAAAATACTATTACATACCCATTAGTTAACAATATTCACTCTATCATTCCCCTAATTTGTCCCATGGTTAAAAATTTACATCACATACAATACGGCCTAATATGGCCACTTACCAAGTATATTGGAATATTTAAGGAACCCTATATCACTAGGGATGAATATTTAATAAACCAATACATCACGCTTATCCTATATCCTCACTCCTGTTAGTCTCATCAAATGAAACTGTTAGGGCCATAGAGCCTTTGTCTCCTTCCCTAACCCATAAACTATAGGTTTGGGGTTTAGAGAATTAGTCTACCCTGACATGTGGGTGTAGATCCTCAAGTCCAATACTCCACAACTACCATGGCGTGTGCACATGATTCATTGAACCATTAACCACAAATACCATTCCACAATCCATTATAAAAAATACACATAATGCTAACATTTCATATTTCATTAAAAAGATAAATCAACATCATTCATTAACCCATTAACTTGTTTACCCATTATAATTAATAACATGTTAACCCAAATAATTTATAGCAAAGACTCCCTTATTCCATGTTGCCAATTAAACACAATTAACATTAATCTCATTTATAAGCCATTTCCCATTTACCAACACAAACCATAACTATTAACCACATATATGATTATCCCAAACACCCCATTATGATATGTCATCAACTATGAATATTAAACATTTAGTTAATTTCATAACAATGTTTTCATGCAAACAATATAATCATGGGTCCTATCTCACTAGGTCCTAGATCCATTCATTGACTATGTTCCAAATGTACCTTTAAGACCATATCATGGTATAAAATAATTCAAATTACTTATCTAAAATTATTTTATTCTACCCATTAAAACATTGGTCATTCCCTTTAATAACTAAAACATTCCCCAAAGATTTTGTTTCCATTTCAACAATCCCAAAACAACTATTCATCCATTTCAGAAAAAGGGAACTATCCATCATTTAAAAAAATCATTTGAAATCTCTTTATAAATCCCATTTTTGACTCACTTTATGTTCAACACATCCTATAAAAATATTTATCACTTTCAAATATCATTTTCCATCAATAAATATATAATCACGTGAAATCCCCAAAACATAATATCAAACCCATTTCAAAACCTCTTAATTATTTAGAAAATCCAACATAAAATAATTTAAATTAACCCATTAACCCCACCCACATACCAATTAAATGTTTATAACCAATTCATTCTTATAATACCCACATATTAAGTTTTATCAATTATCATCACTATTTACAAGGGCTCAGCTTACCACATGGGTAGCCCTAGGTTGGGTCTCACTCACCAATGGACCTATCTAGGTCCATGAAGGGTTTTAAACCTCAATATGAGGCCCAAATATCATTTCACAACTAAATAAAAATATGAACCAAAATGAAGCATAATGGAATAACTGCAAACACATATAGAACTTAAAGAATATGGGGAAAATGTTAAAGACCACCTACCCCATACTTAGAGATGATTTCTAGAACAAATGCATCACTTGACTAGAAATCAAACACCCCTTAAATGCCCAATATTTAATCTTCTATAAAATTGAAGGTTTTAAAGATTTGGAAGGAGATATGAAATTATACAATCCCTAATACAGATAATAGATCAAGGAGGAGTGTTTGACTCACCATGATCTTTAATTCACACCCAAAAGTACACAAAAACCCTAATAATAAAATTTTAATTTCCTATAAGATGTTTTCTAGGGTTTGTATATTCCCCCAAGTTGTTGGGGGTCGAATAGGGTGAAAACTCGGGGAATAAAAATAGGATCCGGAGGGGAAAACAGAAAACCCAATTCTTAAAAGACACATGGTTTGGCAGCATAGTTATCCAAATCATGCGCCAACCATGCTGAGACCTATATCCAAGAGGGTTGAAGCCAAAAAATATCCTACAAGAACCCCCATGGTTTAGAAAATAGTGTGTTAACTAGACACCAGCATTGACCCAAAGGGGGTGGGTCCGAAGCCATAGGGTTTCTTTGGTCAGGTGCACAGTTTATACTAACCTTGTGATAACTGTTCACTATGCACTCCATAGTCTCTTTTCTAGACATTTTCTATCACACAATATAGAAACACAAGAAAAACTCCCCGTACACTGAAGAACCACTTATTTAGACATATCCAAGGATGTTTATACCAAATATAAACAAGTATGTGCATTCAAAAAATATCAGGATCATAAAACATCCCCACCTCATAATGGTTTGTTCTTGAGATGTGCCTCTGAGCATTCCTGGGTCTTTTAGATCAAAAGGTTAAACCATTGGTTCACCAATCAACCTTCACCTCCATATTTTTTCCATGAACTCATCCATTTCATGAAAAGGCATGGACAAAGTAAATTGTCCTACCTAAAAAATATTTACCCCACCACATTCCATAATCACAATTCTGATACTCTTAATGGTTGCATATACCTAAAAATCATAATCAACACGAAAAAGAATCGAGAAATTTATAGGTAAAACCACAAAACCACCCCACATAGGGATGTCAAAAATGCACTAAATTTCCCATGGAGATCCGATTAAAACACCTTAAGACCACTCCACTACACAAAATTTGGCTTAAATAACATGTCACCATCCTGCCCACCCCAGTCATCGTGCTAACAGTGAACCACACCCAGAGGCATCCAAATGAACATCCAGGTTCTAGCCAAATCTCCTATCGTACATTGATCTGTATCTTCAAGCCCAATAACCTCAGTTAATTTTCGAACATCCAAAAAGAACAACCCAAACATACTCTTCCTCTTAGGGTACTCAATCACTCAACAACTAGGCCAACATCCAACACTAAATCTAATACACCAAGATGGCCCCCAACTGAGTCCATCCAACATAATCCGTGATTTACATCATTAACCAACTACTTATATGATATGGTGATTTATAACAGATTCTTTAGCCTATCAAATGCCTTTTTCGGATATTGAGAACTCCAAAAATTGAAAAATTTACCAACATAATCTAAATTCAAATTTCAGGAATTACCCAACAGGTTTTCCAACTCAACATTCCCAATCATCAACAAATAACCATCCAAAAATCGAATTGAACCCTTTATCGAAACCACCTTCATTGGAAACCACCATTATCTATAATATTTTAAGAGTAACATGGTTCTTACTTATCTCCCACTACCATTATGATGACATTCGTATCTTCAAAACATTATCCAAATGTAGATTACAGCCCCACACATCCATTCCTTTTTTCCCAGCTGAGTCAGGCCATCCCCGGCCGACTCACTCAAATGATGCCCAACTTCCTATTTTGATATGCCTTCACTTTACCTGGATATGACACGGTTTTTATTAATTTATATCACCATTATCCGTACAAACCAATCTATGCCACCGCTGACCTCGGGTACGACTCTTTCATCATAGAGTTCACTACTCTAAAAACTAATTTAATTCAATACAAAACTGATATACACAACACAACATGACCAATCTGATTACCTGTATAACTATCCAAATTGTGAAGCCATCACTTAGCTCGATCAACCATTACATCCAAGTTCATCTCAGTTTTCACCAGGGAAATGTAACATGCACCTTAAATGTTTATCATTGAAATATTAATGCCCTTACATGAGTTCCTAACTTTCTACACCCATACATGACTTAACATAACACTCTAACCCTTAAGAGTGTCATTTTCACCTCCTTACTAAAGAAGTTTTGACCTTTGTGGCTCGCACTCAATCACAAGATGGACCCCATAACATGGACATAGCCATCCAACATCCAATGTAATATCAAAACAAATAACACTGACTAATCTTTCCTAACATCAGTAAATGACACCTATGGAAATATTCAACATTATATCAATATTGAGGACCTCACATGAAACCGGTCGATAGTGTACTCCCCACCACACGACACCATGTAGGCTACCCCAAGGGAATAACCTCCGAGATATCCAAAATCCAAAAAAACCACACTCAAGACACTAGGTGTAAGGTGAGATCCTTCTCAGCGCACCTGGTATGATGTTAAGATATTGTACATGAGCCTCAGTAGTGGAAAGTATTCTAATAATTCAACAAAGAACACCACCACAAACGTTTTTCCAACTCTGTCACCTCTCACCAAGAGGACACCTCAAACTCCCAAAGGTCATGGGTTTCCCTTCCTGTTAGTGTCTTGAAAACAATAAAAACCAAAACATTAATTGAATTTCAAACTAAATTTACTACCATCTCATGATGATATGACATGAATTCATTACCCAACATTCATAGTGTCACCATTATCACACCCTACTCATGTTCTAATTTTTTGGTCCAATAGATCACAATAAATACATAATGATTCAATCCTCCTGTCTAAAACCAACATGTTTATCACACTAACATGGCCTCTCCACATTTATTCGATGGAAGGAATGTGTAATTTAATCCACCCACCTAAGAACATTCCCCAATGGAATCGTTCATCTTTACTACGTTCCCATAACTCATCACTCTTCAGAACCATAAAGGTCTCACACACTCTTATGAGCATACAAAAAAAAACTCTAGATCACATAAGATAATCATCACCAATGCTAGGACCAAATTTCAGCCTATACAACTGATCATTCCACCTAATCTGCCACCTTCCTTGGTACCCTAGATTTCTCAAAATCTCATCCAAAAAAAATATTACAAACATACCAACAACATGACCACCCTATCATTGGATGTGCCTGGTCTTCCCACACTGGTGGCACACGACCGATCTCGCATCAGAAGCCGCTGATGACAACTGCCTAGAAGAGTTCCCTGAACTACCTCCTCCTTTCTTCACATGATCCTCCCGCTTCCTTTTCTTCTCTGAGGAGCTTCCACTTCCCACTGCTGATATATAACCATAGTAACCAACCCTTCCTTTTCTATCAATCTCCACCATGCACGCCCAATCAACGACCTCAGCATAGGTCCTCAGCTTAAACAAGAACACATGGGAGTATATCTCTGGTCTCAAGCCTTTTCTCAAACCTCTGGGCCTTCGCTTGCTCATTAGAGACAATTTCTGGAGCATACCGAACCAACTCAGCGAAACGGTTGGCATACTCCATCACAGATAGATTTCCCTGAACAAGTTCCATGAACTCTCTAGACCTGGCATAAGCCAAGACCTCAGGGCAGTACTGTTCATTGAAGACAGCCTTGAAATCTCCCCAGCGCATCTGCTCATTCTTCCCAGCCTGAAGCACTGACTCCCACCATTTACGGCTGGGACCCTCCAACAGAAAGGAGGCACACTTCACCCTGAGCTCCTCGGGTGTTTCCAGGAACTCAAACATACGCTCGATCTTCTCGATCCATTCCTCTGCTTCTTGGGGTTCTGAGCTGCCTCAGAAGGTTGGAGGCTTATTTTTCAGGAACTCCTGGGCCTTGTCCTTTCTAGGACCAGTCTCATCCTCTCTAATAGGAGCTGGAACTGGAGCTGGTCCATATCCTAGAGCCTGGACAGCCCGGACCACGACCTCGACTAGCCTCTGATCAATTGGTGTGGGAGAACTCTCTCCGGCTTCCTCTCGTGGGTGCGTGAGAGCTTTCCGGGGAGGCATGTTGCTACAAAATGTAACAGTCACAAAATAATAATCAATACCACAATTCTGAAAATTTTAATCAAATGCCTCAAATATAGATAATAAAAACACATTTCAGTAATAAAATAAACAACTACAACACATCCGCATGATGTCCACATGTGGTCTGCAGCCCACACGTCTCACCTGGAAGTGAAGTCAATCTTTAAATTCCAACATCCCCAGGTGACTCAGGGTATGCCATGAGATGTGTGGGCCAGACACCCTACTCACAACCAAAACCCCGAGCCCCGACAGTCCTAGCTCCTGTCTATCCTGACTCATCCCAAAATAACAATATAACCCAAAAACATTAACCTCCTCTGATACCATTTTGTCACGAACCGAATCTGGTCACCGCCAAAACCAGCACCAAACCCAGCCCGTGACATGACCCTAAGGGCGTTCCCCATCCCCACGGGCTGGCACAAGTGCCCAGGTATCATAAAAATTCATTTGGGAACGATTTACCCGAGTTTGGGTTCATAAGATAACCAAAAACAAACAACAAACCAAATCTGAAAAATTATGCCAAACAAGAATTAATAAAAATTCAGAACTTAGTATATGAGTTTAAACAAGACACAAGAGGTAAAAAGGTACATAAAAGTAGCAGCAAACAGCCCAAGAGACTCCACACAACAAGGGGTCATCACCCACAAGCCGTCTCCACAACACCGCACCATCGAGAGAAACTAGCAACCCGAACCGCCATCGCCCAAGGCTTTTCCTTTGCCTGTGTCAAACATGATCAAGTCTACTTACACCAAAAGGTGTAAGTAGGGTGTGAGGCTAATACCAATAGGATATCACCCAAGGATTTAAAGTGATAGGCATTGTAAAATAAAAGGCTTTCCAGAGTTATAAATAGATAATAGTGGCATTTATTTCTAAAAGTGCAACTTTGAAAAGAAAATAACTTTCAATGGGGATAACTATAAAGAATCAGTGAAATTGAATAAAACATTCAAGCTTCTGGTTTTCACATCCCAAAATACCATAAAGAAAGTTTAAATGCCAAAAAGGCCACGAGCACCAAGCGTAGGAACCCCCCTAGGTACTAGTTTGTTGTGAGCCCCAAGTACCTCGTACCTCGGTGAAAGTAACCATAACGAAATTCGTTCTCGTGCATGAGCCACTAGTAGGGAGCATACCCATAAACTAGTGGTCTCCAATCATCTCCATTATAGTTTTGTTAGTGTTATCCATGTCAGACTTGCTAAGTGAACCATGGTCAAAACCCCTCCGTTCACTAGCGTACTAGTACACGTTAGCCCACCTAGATACCCGGGTTTCCCGTATTGTGCTCAAATAGTCACCACATGCTACCAAAATCAATATTCACATATAAATGTCATTTCTGGTCACACACATTCAAAATAGTATCTACACCTTCTTTTCACCTTTTGCGTAACTCAATAAACCATTTATAATTTCCATAAAACAATTTCAAGAAAATTAATCAAATGTTGCACATTAAATTCATCTAAAATCCCATATTTAAAACCAAATGGAGGCCAATATTATACCAAAACATAAATTTCAGCATCAAAACATTTTTATAAATCCAATCCCTGAATTATAAAACAACACCAAGAGGCACAATATGCGTTACACATGTAAAACACCCATTTTCACACAAGATTGGCACTTAAAAATCTACCACTTTTAAAATGCTACCCAAATCAATTTTTGAAATCAAAATACTGAATGATGAACATAATGGAAACCTAAATACAGCATGCCAACTCATTATACAATACCTACATATGAAATCACCTACCAAAAGAGTCAAAACCCCCAAATCCTTATGCGTCACTTCAACCGCACCTCCGCCGCACCACAAAGGAGTAAGATTGAACCTAAAAACAGAGGATTGGACCAAGAAACTCAAAACTAAAACCCTAGGTACGAAACCCCATTTTCTGGACATTTGGGGATTCAATAAAAAAAGAAGAAACCCTAAGAAGAAGGGAGGAATAAGGAAGAGAAACAACTTACTTGAGAAATCTGGACGTTTTTTGGAGCTACAGAAGTTCGGCCCTAAATCGCGACCAATATGAGCTCCAAAGAGGCGAAAACGAAGATGGGGGTGTGGCTGGGTTCGATGAGAATGTGTGAGAGGTGGAATCACCAAAAAAGGATAAAAAATAAATATTTTATGAAAGCATTACAAAACAATTTTAAAACTGGAAATAGGCTTTCGGGTTGGCCCAATACCTAATTTTATCACCCAAATCCATGATTCTAATGAATTTTTAAGGGGCCCAAAATTATTTTTTGGTTTTAATATTTAAAGGAAGGTCATTTTGGAAGTTTAATGGTTGAAAAATGTTGAAAAACGAAGGAGTTATTAAAGAAACAAAATATACTTTCAAAACTGGAAATGGGCTCTTAGGTTGGCCCAAATTTTGGAAACCCACTATTTCCTTTAAAAATGCATGAAAACCCACCAAAACAAATCAAGGATGTAAATTAAATGAAAAATACCTCTAAATATTTCATTTATGTGACAATTCTCCCCCCCATGAAGGACTTTCCTCCCCGGAAAGTCAACATGAGGCTTGATTGGAAAACAAGAACGGGTACTCTTCCTCGACCCACGACTTTCGCTCCCATGTCTCATGTGTATCATTACCATGCTGCCAAAGAACCCGGAATAATGGAATAGACTTCCCTCGAAGTATCTTCTCTTGGGAGTCCACTATTTTCACTGGCCTCTCAACAATAGACAAGTCAGACTCTATCTCCAATTCTTCCTAACTCAACACATGGGACGGATCTGCGTAGTATTTCTTCAACTGAGAAACATGGAAGACACCATGGATGGATGTCAACTGAGAAGGTAAGTCCAACCTGTATGCACCATTCCAATACGTTCAATGATCTCAAATGGCCCGACATACTGCGGAGTCAGCTTACCTTGCTTCCCCAATCGACGATGGCCTAAACGAGGTGCCACCTTCAAGAATACTCTATCACCCACAGAAAACTCTAGGTCTCGACGCCTCCGGTTAGAATATGATTTATGACGACTCTGAGAAGTCAATAAACGTTGCCTGATTAATTTTACCTTCTCAGATGTCTCCTGCACCATACTCGGCCCTAGTAGTGAGGTCTCACCTACCTCAGCCCAACAGAGGGGGGACCGACAAGGCCGACCATAGAGCGCCTCAAAAGGAGACATTCGAATCGAGGATTGGTAACTGTTATTATAAGCAAACTCAACCAATCCCAAATGGGTATCCCAAGAACCTCCAAAGTCTAGGACACATGCACGAAGCATGTCCTCTAAAATCTGATTTGCCCGCTCTGTCTGACCATCCGTCTGTGGATGGTATGCTGTGCTCATCTTAATCTGGGACCCCAAGGACTTCTGAAGGCCTTCCCAGAATCGAGATGTGAAACAAGGGTCTCTATCTGAGACAACTGCGGATGGCACACCATGGAGTCTCACCACATCCTGAAGATACAAACGGCCCAACTCATCCACTTTAGATGTATCTCTGATCCGAATGAAGTGGGCTGATTTGGTTAGACGATCAATCACCACCCAAATGGAATTCTTAGCTCGAGGTGTACGAGGTAATCCAACAATGAAGTCCATGGCAACCTCGTCCCATTTCCAGGTAGGAATGGGTAGTGGTTGGAGCGAACCAGAGGGCCTTTGGTGCTCTGCTTTCACCTGCTGGCATGTGTAGCATCTCGACACAAAGTCCGCTATGTCCCGTCTCATACCAGGCCACCAAAACTGCCAACGAACATTATAATACATCTTAGTGGCACCCGGATGGACAACCCACTGAGACTGGTGGCTATCCTGCATCACCACCTTCTGTAGAGATAACGGCACTACCGAACGACCCTTGAAGCACAAGATGCCCTCGGGAGATGACGACCAATCAGAGGATGTCTCCCCACCATGAAGAAACTGCTTCGATCGCTGACAAAGCTCATCACTAGGTTGTTCCTGCTGAATCAACTCCAACAGAGAAGGAGTCAACTTGATGCTCTCCAAGAATGCCCCTCCACAATGTTCCTTGGTCTCCACATGCATCTGAGAAAAGATCCCCATCAATGTCCACTCATCACTGGACTTCCTCAAAGCCTGCACTGAAACCCTTCTGCTCAAGGCGTCGGCCACTACATTACCCTTACCTGGGGTATAGACAATGTCAAAATCAAACCCCTGCAAGTACTCGATCCAGCGACGCTGCCTCATGTTGAGGTCCTTTTGTGAGAAGATATAAGCCATGCTTTTGTGATCAGAATAGACCACAAACTTCTCCCCAAAGAGGTAGTGACGCCACATCTTCAAAGCATGCATCACTGCTGCCAACTCCAAGTCATGGGTTGGGTAGTTCTTTTCGTGTGGGCGAAGTTGGTGAGAGCCATACGCCACCACATGATCATCCTGCATAAGCACACACCCAAGACCCATACCTGAAGCATCACAATAAACCACATATCCCTTTCCAGCCTCTGGTAAAATCAGCACGGGGGCAGTAGTCAATCGCCTCTTTAGCTCCTCGAATGATGCCTGACATTCTGGACCCCATACAAACTTCACCCCTTTCCGGGTGAGGGAAGTCATCGGTGAAGCAAGCCGAGAGAAATCCCGAACGAATCGCCTGTAATAACCGGCCAAGCCAAGAAAACTCCTGATCTCGAACACATTCTTCGGTTTCTCCCATGACATGACTGCACTAATTTTCTCAGGGTCCACTGAAACTCCATGCTCTGAGATCACATGCCCCAGAAATCTCACCTCTCTGATCCAGAAAGTGCACTTTGACAACTTTGCATAGAGGCGGTGATCTCGTAATGTACCCAAAACGATCCTCAAGTGATGTTCGTGTTCCTCCTCAGAGCAAGAGTATACCAGAATGTCATCCACGAACACCACAACAAAGGAATCGAGATACTGATGGAACACCATATTCATAAGTGCCATAAATACTGCTGGAGCATTGGTCAATCCGAAGGGCATGACCAAATACTCAAAGTGGCCGTACCTTCTTCGGAAGGCTGTCTTAGGGATATCTGACTCCTTCACCCTGAGTTGATGATACCCTGAACGTAGGTCTATATTTGAGAACCACTTTGCCCCCTTCAACTGATCAAACAAATCATCTATTCTGGGCAAAGGATATTTGTTTTTAATTGTTACCTTATTCAGCTTCCGGTAGTCAATGCACAACCGGAGGGATCCATCAGCCTTTTTTGCAAACAACACAGGAGCGGCCCAAGGAGAGACGCTCGGGCGAATGAATCCTTTGGATTCTAAGTCGTCCAGCTATATCTTTAATTCCCTCAACTCGGTGGGGGCCATGTGATAAGAGGGAAGAGATATCGGCTGTGTTCCCGACGCCAGATCAATCGAAAACTCCACATCCCGCTCCGGGGGCAAACCAGAAAAATCATCAAGGAATACCTCTGGAAACTCATTCACTACATGAGGCAGTGCACCTTCAAGGGAAATACAATCCTCTAGCATAAGAGAAGATAACTGGAAGATAACCCTTCCCAACTCTGGGAGTGGAGGCCCTGCGCGACCTGACCGAGGATCCCATTCTCCATGAAAAACCTGATGACTCCCATCAGGTGCCGTGAAACTCACACGCCGTCTATAGCAATCGATGTGTGCCTGGAAGTGTACTAGCCAATCCATCCCGAGTATGACATCAAAAAGGTTCATATCTAAGACCAAGAGGTCCCACTCCATCTCAACCCCTGACACAGAAAGCGCACAAGATGGGCACCTGAGACCCTGCTCCTTCTTCTTTCCCAGCGGTGTCACCAACTCCATCGCGAATGACATCAAATCAGTTGGCAGATTCATAATGTCCACAAAACGGAATGAAATGAATGAAACAGAGGCACCAGTATCAAAAATAGCAGTAGCTATAGAAGATGAAATCAAAATGGTACCTCGAACAGTCGACGGTCCCGCCTCTGATCCTGGTGGTGCATGATCCACCGCATGGAGATGTCCAGTCTCTGCCTGAAGACGACCGCTAGTTTGTGGTTGTGCCCTGAACTGGCTTTGCCCAGAAGATGACCCAGCCCTACAACCACGGCTTCCAAATCGAGATCCCCCAGTCCTCGACGGCTCAGACTGTGCTGGCACTCCTCTGGGAGCCATGGATCCTGCCCCACTTTGAAGTGGACGCGCTATCCCGCAAAAGCGTTGCACGTGTCCCATACCTCCACACTGGAAACAGGTCTTCGGAGGATGAGGGCATGGTGGACGGATGTTCCCGGTCTTCCCACACTGGTGGCACATGACCGATCTCTCATCAGAAGCCGCTGATGACAACTGCCTAGAAGAGTTCCCTGAATTACCTCCTCCTTTCTTCACATGATCCTCCCGCTTCCTTTTCTTCTTTGAGGAGCTTCCACTTCCCACTGCTGATACAGAACCATAGTAACCAACCCTTCCTTTTCTATCAATCTCCACCATGAACGCCCGATCAACGACCTCAGCATAGGTCCCCAGCTTAAACAAGAACACCTGGGAGTATATCTCTGGTCTCAAGCCTTTCTCAAACCTCTGGTCCTTCGCTTGCTCATTAGAGACAATTTCTGGAGCATACCGAACCAACTCAGCGAAATAGTTGGCATACTCCATCACAGATAGATTTCCCTGAACAAGTTCCATGAACTCTCTAGACCTGGCATAAGCCAAGACCTCAGGGCAGTACTGTTCATTGAATACAGCCTTGAAATCTCCCCAGCGCATCTGCTCATTCTTCCCAGCCTGAAGCACTGACTCCCACCATTTACGGTTGGGACCCTCCAACAGAAAGGAGGCACACTTCACCCTGAGCTCCTCGGGTGTTTCCAGGAACTCAAACATACGCTCGATCTTCTCGAGCCATTCCTCTGCTTCTTGGGGTTCTGAGCTGCCTCGGAAGGTTGGAGGCTTATTTTTCAGGAACTCCTGGGCCTTGTCCTTTCTAGGACCAGTCTCATCCTCTCTAATAGGAGCTGGAACTGGAGCTGGTCCATATCCTAGAGCCTGGACAGCCCGGACCACGACCTCGACTAGCCTCTGATCAATTGGTGTGGGAGAACTCTCTCCGGCTTCCTCTCGTGGGTGCGTGAGAGCTTTCCGGGGAGGCATGTTGCTACAAAATGTAATAGTCACAAAATAATAATCAATACCACAATTCTGAAAATTTTAATCAAATGCCTCAAATATAGATAATAAAAACACATTTCATTAATAAAATAAACAACTACAACACATCCGCATGATGTCCACATGTGGTCTGCAGCCCACACGTCTCACCTGGAAGTGAAGTCAATCTTTAAATTCCAACATCCCCTGGTGACTCAGGGTATGCCATGAGAGGTGTGGGCCAGACACCCTACTCACAACCAAAACCCCGAGCCCCGGCAGTCCTAGCTCCTGTCTATCCTGACTCATCCCAAAATAACAATATAACCCAAAAACATTAACCTCCTCTGATACCATTTTGTCACGAACCGAATCTGGTCACCGCCAAAACCGGCACCAAACCCAGCCCGTGACATGACCCGAAGGGCGTTCCCCATCCCCACAGGCTGGCACAAGTGCCCAGGTATCATAAAAATTCATTTGGGAACGATTTACCCGATTTTGGGTTCATAAGATAACCAAAAACAAACAACAAACCAAATCTGAAAAATTATGCCAAACAAGAATTAATAAAAATTCAGAACTTAGTATATGAGTTTAATCAAGACACACGAGGTCCAAAGGTACATAAAAGTAGCAGGTAACAGCCCAAGAGACTCCACACAACAAGGGGTCATCACCCACAAGCTGTCTTCACAACACCGCACCATCGAGAGAAACTAGCAACCCGAACCGCCATCGCCCAAGGCTTTTCCTTTGCCTGTGTCAAACATGATCAAGTCTACTTACACCAAAATGTGTAAGTAGGGTGTGAGACTAAGCCCAATAGGATATCACCCAAGTATTTAAAGTGATAGGCATTGTAAAATAAAAGGCTTGCCAGAGTTATAAATAGATAATAGTGGCATTTATTTCTAAAAGTGCAACTTTGAAAAGAAAATAACTTTCAATGGGGATAACTATAAAGAATCAGTGAAATTGAATAAAACATTCAAGCTTCTGGTTTTCACATCCCAAAATACCATAAATAAAGTTTAAATGCCAAAAAGGCCACGAGCACCAAGCGTAGGAACCCCCCCTAGGTACTAGTTTGTTGTGAGCCCCAAGTACCTCATACCTCGGTGAAAGTAACCATAACGAAATTCGTTCTCGTGCACGAGCCACTAGTAGGGAGCATACCCATAACCTAGTGGTCTTCAATCATCTCCATTATAGTTTTGTTAGTGTTATCCATGTCAGACTTGCTAAGTGAACCATGGTCAAAACCCCTCCGTTCACTAGCGTACTAGTACACGTTAGCCCACCTAGATACCCGGGATTCCCGTATTGTGCTCAAATAGTCACCACATGCTACCAAAATCAATATTCACATATAAATGTCAGTTCTGGTCACACACATTCAAAATAGTATCTACACCTTCTTTTCACCTTTTGCGTAACTCAATAAACCATTTATAATTTCCATAAAACAATTTCAAGAAATTAATCAAATGTTGCACATTAAATTCATCTAAAATCCCATATTTAAAACCAAATGGAGGCCAATATTATACCAAAACATAAATTTCAGCATCAAAACATTTTTATAAATCCAATCCCTGAATTATAAAACAACACCAAGAGGCACAATATGCGTTACACATGTAAAACACCCATTTTCACACAAGATTGGCACTTAAAAATATACCACTTTTAAAATGCTACCCAAATCAATTTTTGAAAAAAC
Source organism: Viscum album (assembly GCA_963277665.1). Classification (NCBI taxonomy): domain Eukaryota; kingdom Viridiplantae; phylum Streptophyta; class Magnoliopsida; order Santalales; family Viscaceae; genus Viscum; species Viscum album. Next base: position 820,419,422 of record OY728121.1, read on the forward strand.
AATACTGAATTATGAACATAATGGAAACCTAAATACAGAAAGCCAACTCATTATACAATATCTACATATGAAATCACCTACCAAAAGAGTCAAAACCCCCAAATCCTTGTGCGTCACTTCAACCGCACCTCCGCCGCACCACAAAGGAGTAAGATTGAACCTAAAAGAAGAGGATTGGACCAATAAACTCAAAACTAAAACCCTAGGTACGAAACCCCATCTTCTGGACATTTGGGGATTCAATAAAAAAAGAAGAAACCCTAAGAAGAAGGGAGGAATAAGGAAGATAAACAACTTACTTGAGAAATCTGGACGTTTTTTGGAGCTACAGAAGTTCGGCCCTAAATCGCGACCAATATGAGCTCCAAAGAGGCGTAAACGAAGATAGGGGTCTGGATGGGTTCGATGGGAATGTGTGAGAGGTGGAATCATCGAAAAAGGATAAAAAATAAATATTTTATGAAAGAATTACAAAACAATTTTAAAACTGGAAATGGGCTTTCGGGTTGGCCCAATATCTAATTTTATCACCCAAATCCATGATTCTAATGAATTTTTAAGGGGCCCAAAATTATTTTTTGGTTTTAATATTTAAATGAAGGTCATTTTGGAAGTTGAATGGTTGAAAAATGTTGAAAAACGAAGGAGTTATTAAAGAAACAAAATATACTTTCAAAACTGGAAATGGGCTCTTAGGTTGGCCCAAATTTTGGAAACCCACTATTTCCTTTAAAAATGCATGAAAACCCACCAAAACAAATCAAGGATGTAAATTAAATGAAAAATACCTCTAAATATTTCATTTATGTGACAAGTAGAGTAATTCTAAAGGAATACATGGGGAGACAATACCCACTTATTAGATTAAATCCTAAATAGATGTAAAATTAATATATAAAATAACCAACATAAACAATAAATGGAAAGAATATAAAAATACCAATATGTAACCAAGAAAAAAAATTTTGCCAAAAAATATTGAATACTCTACATGCCATGAATCCAAACAAAATAAACCAATACATGAACAATCAAAAGACTCTGAACCTGCAATTGAGTCCCAACCCTGTACTAACCTCTAATGCTCCAACCCGTCATCCCATGAACACCCCAAGATGTGGTCCTTATCCCAAACCTGTTTCAGAAGACAAAGAGCATCTTCTTGGGTTCCCAAGTTCCATGGAGACCCATGAACAGTGTGAGTAAAACTCACTTGTCCATGACCAATGTTGTAAAAGAAATAGCCAGTGGGAAAACAATTGAATGAAAATAAAAATGTTAAACAAGTAAACATGATAAAAAGAAAATCATTTTAGTGATTTTCAAATATCAATTTAATCCATTATGTTATCTTCAGTAATCTAATCAATAAAATGGTCTCATGTCAAACTATGAGTCTATGCCAATTCACAAGGCATTACAAACACTTTTAACCACAATGGGTGTTCACTAATTAAAAACTATAACATAAACATTAGTTAACATTATATTATCAATCACTCTCATTATTTTCCCCATGGGTTAGGAATTTAAATCAATTACACTATTTCTTATGTTGTTCAATTACCATGAAAAAGGGTATAGGTCATGTTCCGTATCTCACTAGGGATAAAAATTTCATAAAAAATACATGACACTTACATTGGAGCCTCATTCCTAGTAGTGTCATAATATGCAACCATTATGGGCATTGAGCCTTAGTCCCCTTCCCAATCCACTTAATTACAGTGGTGGGGTTCAGAGCCATTCTCTAACTGAACCTAGGGATACAGATCCTCAATTCCAATACCCCATTACTACCAAGAAATTTTCACATGCTTGTTTGAACCATTTACCACATATACCATTTCAATAAATGTTCTCAAATAATTCACATAACATTAAAATTTCACATTACATTCCAAAAAAACCATCTTCTGGCCATAACCCAACAAAACAATTTACATTTACATTTCACAACCAATTATCCCATTTTCATTATACCAAACATCCCTTATTTCATGTTTTCAATTAAACACAATTAAAATTAATATCAATTTCAAACCATTTCAAATTCATTAGAAAAACCATAACTATTAAACACATATATCTTTATTCCTAAAACCCCCTTATTCTATGTCATCAACTATGAATATTCACCATTAAGTTCATTTAAAAACAATGTTAACATGCCAACACAATCGCCATGGGTTCTATCTCACTATCTCATATATCTATTAAATGACTATGGTCCCAATGGACTATTAAGACCACTTCATGGTATAAAAAAATAAAAATTACATTTTTTAAATCATATTGAAGCCACCCTTTAAAACATGGGTATTATTATTTGAAAACTAAAACATTACCTAAGTATTTTATTTCCATTTCAACAGTACAAAAAATCCATTAAACCGTTTTCACAAAAGGGAACCCTTCCCTCATTTCAACCATCATTTGAAATTTCTTTAGAAACCAAATTTTTGAATAACATTGAGTTTAACACCTCATTTAAAAACATTTCTCATGTGAAAATTTCTTCTTCCATCGATAAATCTGTAACCAAGTCAAAGCCCAAAAAACAATAAAATCAATTTCAGAACAACTTAATAATTTTATAATGATAAATTATAATCATTTAACTTTTACCATTAACCTTATCAACATTTAAATTATATTTATACTACCCATTCACTCTCATGATACCCTCATCTTACTTTTTACCAATTATATTACCCATTTACAAGGGTTCAACATACTCTATGGGTATCCCTAGGTTCTGTCTCACTCACCTACGGGCTCAACATTGTCCATTAAGGGTTCACACCTCAATATAATTCCAAAATAACATTTAAAAACAAAATAAAACTAAATGAAACAAGGAAGCACATTGGCCCAAACACATAGGCATGTAGAATATCCAGACTATGGGTAAAATATTAAAGACCACCTACCTCATAATTGAAGATGATTACAAGCCCAGAAACATCCCTTGATTCGATCTCAACCACCCTTTAAATCCCTAACATATAATTACATGAAAAGTGAGGGTAATAGGGATTTGAATGGACTGAATGGTTTCTACAATCCCTAATCCATGAAAATTGAATAAGGAGGAGTTTTAGACTCACTTGAATATTTGATTCTCACCCAAACACTCTCCAAACACCTATTTGTTGATGGAGAATCAAATCATGTGTAAATAACAAAAAATTCCATGTAATAATTTTTAATTATATGGAATTATTATGAGTCAAAAAAAATTCACACCACAAGATTCCGAGGCCCGAAGATCCTGAAACAAAATTTTGTACAATTTTAAGGCATGTTCAGTAAATGTGCAGGCAGAAATTTTTATCTTTTCAGTTGGTTCTCAGATTAACCATACGAGGAAAACATTGGAATTACAGTGTCGTGATTCATTTATGGGGATCTTAACTTTCATCAGAAAATTTCTCACAAAAAAGTTAATTTATGGACATTAAAAACAAATAATAAAATGACTTAGTGAGTTATTTTATTCACTTCTCACTGTTTAAGGGTAGATAGAGGGACCTCGGTGTAATGTTATGCTTGAATGGGATTTATTTAATTACATGACCCTTAGGTTGCGTAACCAAAACATTTACTAATGTAATGTAATTTTAATTGTGGTTCATTAATAAACCGCATTAAGAAAATGCAACATGGGTGGTTCCTTTTCCTCTATTTAAAAAAACTATGTCATGGGTTTGGGGGATCGATGTGAGAAAGATCTAACGAAATTCTGGTGGAAACCTACTCCAATGAAGAATGAGGAATGAACAAACACCGAAGAACATATTTGAATGAAAAACCTTCTTCCTCATCTGTAGTGTCTTACAACGAGTTCTAGGAAAGGTTTTGTCTTGATTTATTTCTAATATTTTTTTGAATTCATATTCTATTGATGATATTTGAACACTCCCCTTTTTATAACGCTAATTTAGAGGGCTCAGGCCATAATGAACCCGGCTCGGACCCTCTTCTATTCATGGTTTTGTTGTGTTCTTCGTGGGTGACCGAGAAATAAGGAGACAAGGCTAAACCGGGGGCCATGAAGTGTAGGAAATATCAGGGGATGCCAGTAGGTATAGTCAGAAAAGAAAACGGACATCCAGAGCTTCATAAGAGGCCCGTGGATGCCCTATCGGTGGGGTGGCCGACTCATTCCGGCTAAGAGGAGGTGGTGGCTACTGAAGGCGCTGCGGTTGATAAGGGAATCTAGCCCTTTTCAACTGCGTTGATGGTGGGTGGCGTGCAATGGGAGAGGGCGGACCCGCACCTATGGTTCCAGCTATTGACCAGTCCATGAATACTGGTAAAGTGGAGTGACACCGACCGGTGTTTTGAATTGAAGACCGAATAGAATGTTTATCTATTCAGGGGATGTCGCACCCTTCCCAGCTAGCGGGCCGACATGGTTCCACATCCCAGTGGGCCACACCCAATCAGGCAGGATGGGCCAAGTCCATGGACCAATGGGCATAGCCCATGGACCAGTAGACCGGACCGAGCCCAGCCAGACCATTCTTAGCCTAGCCAGTTTGGGATTGGCCCATCAGACTGGGTTGGGTCATTCCGACCGGGTTAGAGAGGACTAGGACCCGTTTTAGGCCTAGTTCTCTTATAGGGGCATATCTCCTAAACCGAATTTTCATTTGATGAACCGTCTACGGAACTGGAACCCTTAGGATGAGGCATTCCATTTGAGATACCCTACTTGGGATTTTTTAAATGTTGTAGTATGGCTGGGTTGGATCAGACTTGAATCCAACCAGACCCTCGGCACTAAAATTCCTATAACTTAAAGATCGAGCGTCTGATTGACATGTCGTCTATTGTGTTGGAACCCTTATGACATGACATTTCATCGGGAAACATCTTCATAGGATTTTTTAGTGGGTGAGGTATGAGCGATATCATAAGGTGTGGTTTCTCGGAAACTCAATCACACCAAGTGCGGGAATCTTTTGGCTGGTTGTCAAGTGACAAAATATCCTTAGTGGATGTGAATTAGAACAAACCTGTATGGATTAGTAGTAGTGCGACTTGATGAGGATTAACATTAGAGAAGACCGTCATGGATCATCATCTTATTACCTTGTGTGGATCAGTGACTTACGACCCTGTTTGGATCAACAACTTAGGACCCTGTGGCGATCGACGACTTATGACCCTATGTGGATCGACAACTTACAACCCTGTGTGGATAAGTAGTAGCTCAACCTGATGTGGAATAGCCTTAGAGGGCCCCATCATGGATCAGTAAATTATGAACATGTGTTGATCGATGGATTACGACCCTGTGGGGATTATTAACTTACGACCCTGTGTGGATCAGGGACATAGTCACATCTTCGTGGTTCTGCAGTAGAACATATCAATGGAATAAGATGTATTAGCTCTATGACTAATCATCATTATTTCTTCTCTATATGTTGCATACCTAGTTTGAGTTTAGTATTTTAATTTTGATTTTGGTTGGGGTCATGCTTTGTGGTTTTTACATTGTGGAATTTTGGGAGACTTTCAGGGGGTCTCGTGATCCCTACTGGGTATTGTTATACTCAACCCTCCATGGGATTCACCCACACCTTGTTGTGTCTTTTTAAAGGGATGGACATCATTGACCGAGGATTGGGAGATAGGGCCCGATGGTGCATGAAGGTGGACGATTGGCATAGAGAGTCGTAGGGAAGAGTGTTACTTACACTTCTGGTTGAAAACATGGTGGACAACATCAAAAGATTTTTTTCCATTCCACTGTATTTTTATTTTAGTTGGGTTTGTATTCTGGACCATTCTTCTTTACTTCACACTTTTAATTTCATCCGTTTTTACTTCATGGTATGTTTTTTTGGTATTCCTAGTTAGTGTATTTTCAGTTTTAAAGGAAATGCCTTCCCATTTTAGGGATATAACATTCTGGTTCTAGTCACCAACCCTGGCCTATGGAAGGTAGGAATGGGGTAGTCATGAAACAGGCCCCAAGGGATGGATCGTGAAAAATTGGTATCAGAGCAGTCAGTTCTACTGAAAAACTTAGACTCTGATATTTCAAAAGGGGAAATAGTGTTATGTGTTTTGAGTGTGGTTTTCTATTTGGGGAGTCCAGTGTTAGTGCGACGACCGACGTATATACACACCAGGACCCTGAGTTCTAATTTCTGACTTGAAACATGGAAACACTGATTGTGTGCATCTTTGAAATTTCATTCTTTTTTATATGTTTTGAGTCATCTCACCAGGTATAAACTTACTAACCAGGGAACATCTATATATTTATAGGATTTCGCCACGTAGGTAGCCATCCGGGGTTATGGTGAAAGTTCAAGATGATGTCCCACCGAGCGATAAGGCTTCGATGTCAGTCCCTCTTACGGTGATGATACATTCAGTTGGTGTTCCTGCAGTACCACTCACCATAGGGAATCATTATTCACCATCCCCAATAGAGGACGGAGCATGCCAACGTAGCGCACTGCAAGAGTTCCAGTAGCAGATCACTTTGAGTTTTTGAGGGGAAACATATCCACAGGAGGCTGAGGACTGGCTAGAGGGTGTGTCTAGTGTTTTACACCTAGTTGGGACACCAGCAGGCCCGATGGTGATAATTGGAACTAGTCTCATACTGGGAACAATAGGGTGGTGGTGGAGCCTGATGCTCCAAATACACAATGAGGCATCCCTCACCTAGTTGGACTTCGAGATCCTCTTCTAGGAAGAGTTCATTCCAGCGACTCTATGCTCTGTGCATATTCAGGAGCTCCTACACTTACAGTAGGGAAGCCTGACAATAGCCCAGTACATGGAGATATTCACAGACCACTCCCACTAATCCCGGACATAGTAAGAGACCCTTTCATTAGGGACCAAACCTTTGATAAGGGTCTCTTATGGGAGATTATAGCACCAATTATATTGCTCAAAATACCGACGCATGCTAGAGGGAACGGGAGAGCACTTCTGGTGGAGAGATTTCTAGCTGAGCGGGCACCTATAGCAAGATCCCCCACCAGATGACACGAGGCTGAGTCATCTACAGTAGGTTGTAGGCATATGATAGAGGGGCCTAAACATGCAAGACCTTCTGGTGGACAACCCCGGGATGTAGGGTCAGAGGTGAAAATCTAACGAGATAGAGGTGGTCAGCAGAAGAACATATTGTTCTACTCATGCGGCAGGCAGGGACACCTGGCTCCCAACTACTCATCCCACCATGTCGATAATCAGCAGATGGTCAAGGTGCTTTGAAGGAAGAGGAATATATTCGTGCGGGGTGCTCCACAAGGAAGTGGACATGTAAGAGGAGCATGTCATCCAACAAGCGGTGGGAGACAATTTGATGTTCTACCGCCACCACCTCTAGGTGGTCCACCACAACCTCAGAGAGCATGTGAAAAGGGATGAGATCATGTTAAGGTAGTTGTGTCCAATGACAACACATCACTCTATAGATTATTCAAGGAACTATGTATGTCTACTCCACCTTTTATTTTGTAATTATAGGAACATGTTCTAGTTACTCTTTTATTTTCATGACTCTCATTCGTAGCTCGGAGATTCTGGTAGTGTCATTGAATCGATCCTTATGATTAGAGATTCCTACAAGAGAAGATTCGATGATTATGCACTGTTTCCAGAATTGTGAGATTACTCTAGGAAGCACAATCTTTGGCAGGGATCTCCTTGTAGTAGCATCAAGGCATTACGATGTCATCTTGGGTGTGGACTAGTTATCCATAGTCCATTCTCATATCCACTATTTTAGGAGAAAAGTGTGGTGTGACCAAGAGGATGGGACCTAGTTTTCCTTCACCAGTGTGAATGGAACCTTTGTAGTAATGGATGGACTCTCTTAGAGGAGGGTGTAGCTGATCACTAATCAGCTGGCTAGCCTTACCCTCGAAGTAGTTGATGAGAGTAGTTTGAGTTATCTAGTAGTGGTGGACCTATATGTTGATGTCTTTCCTAATTTTATTCTAGGATTACTTCCTTGTAGATAGTTCGAATTCAATATTGAACTACACCCTGGGATAAAAATGATATCTACCCCAGCATATTGGATGTCCCCCACTGACCTTTGTGAGTTGAGGGTACAACTAGAAGACTTTTTGTGTAAGGTGTTCACAAGGCCCAGTGTTTCACCATGGGGAGCCTCGATTTTGTTCTCCATGAAGGTAGATGAGAGAATGAGTCTTTGCGTGTACTGTTGGTTCCTGAATTAAGTGACCATGAAAACAATTATGCACTCCTATTGATTGATGATCTATTCTATAAAATGAAGGTATCTCAGTGGTTTTCGAAGATGGACATCAGATTAGGCTATCATCAGCTAAGGGTATGAGATGAGGATGTACAAAAGATGGTCTTTAGATGCCGGTATAGCCACTATGTGTTCTTGGTGATTCCTTTCATTGTGACCTAAGCATAGGAAGTGTTCATGGGACTCATGAACATGATCTTCTAGTCTTAACTCGATCTCTTCATGGTTGTCTTCATTGATGACATCTTCGTGTACTCAACATTGGAGGAGGTGCATGCCACTCATATGTAGATTGTTCTGGATACACTCATAGAGCACCTTCTATATGGTATGATCTTGAAGTACCAGGTATGGATACTAGAGGTCCACTTTATGAGACATGTTATCTTTGAGTCTAGATTTGTAGTGGATCTGGAAATGATAGAGGTAGTGCTTGTTTGGGAGCCACCTAGAATTGTGACTGAGGTGATAAGTTTCCTAGGGTTGGCTGGGTACTATCAGAGATTTGTACATGACTTTTCTAGAGTTGCAGTACCCTTGGCAGCTTTGACAAATAATTGATAGAATTTCATGTGGAAATAGAGATTCCATCAGAGTTTCCAGGAGCTGAGGTGGAGACTGATGAGTGCCCCCATCTTGAGGCTACTAGAAGAGGGCATCGGGTATGTAGTCTACTGTGACACATCGGGGACCGGACTAGGATGTGTCCTAATGAAGGATCGAGTGGTGATTTCTTAAGGCTCACAATATTTTAAAAAACAGAAGAAAAACTACGATACCCATGACCTGATGTTAGTAGGAGTTGTCTATGCATTGAAAATGTGGTGACACTACATGATGCGATAATAGTTTACTATCTACTCTGATCACAAGAGTCTCAGGTATATCTTCTCATAGAAGGACCTGGACTTGAGACAACGGAAATGTTTGGAGTTCCTCCATAACAAAGAATTTAATATAGTTTACACTCTTGGGAAGGGGAACGTGGGGGCAAACACACTCAACATGAGGACTGGGTTACAGTTGCTGAGTGTGGTGACAGAGAAACTAGCCTCATTAGAGTTATCCTTTGTGGATGTTGACAGAGAACTAGACCACCCATTCATGACTATCACTCCTCCACTCCATCATTGAGTATGGGAGGCACAACTTGGGATGTTGACAGTGTGGCCCGACTTGCTCTGATATTTTCAAGACGGGATGCTGAGAAATTTTCTGAAGGTGGGGATCCATCATCAATTTCAGAGGGCGCAACATAGTATTAGTGAAAATATGATAGGAGGTGTTGAGGGAGTTCCATGCATCCCATTTGGCGGTAGATCCTGGTGTGGAGAATTTTTTCTAGGACCTTCAGTTTCAGTATTGGTGACTAGAGATGAAGAATGCAGTAGCAGAGTTCGTTTCACGATGCCTCACATGTCAGCAAGTGAAGGATGTGCACCAGGTTCCAGTAGTCTTGAATCAACCACTTGAGGTGTTAGAGTGGAAGTGGGATGGAACCTCCATGGACATCATGACAGAGCTACCACATACATCCATGGGCCAGAATTCCATCTCGGTGATCGTTGACTGACTCACTATGTCGGCCCACTTCCTACCCTTCTGAGAGCAGTGGTTAGTAGAGAGCTTGATGTTACACTATTTACAGGAGATTTTATGGCTTCATGGGGTACCATAAATAATAGTATCAGATCATAATGATCATTTAACATTCAAGTTGTGGAAGGGATTACATGATTCATTTGCGACTCAGCTAAATTTGAGCACCACCTTTCATCCTCAGACTGATGGTCAGATTGAGCAGACCATACAGACTCTTAATGACATGCTATATGCTTATGTCCTTGATATTTCTCGTTGTTGGGAGGATCAATTTGCCTTATTCAAGTTCATATAAAACAACATTTATCACTCCACCATCTAAATGTCACTGTTTTAGGCCTTGTAAAAGCTACCATGAAGATCACCTCTATGGTGGATAGACCAAAGGGAGTCAGCACTTATGGGTCCAGAGTTGGTAAGGGCTACCACTGAGAAGGTATTGATCATCCAGGAGTAGATAAAGTCTGCATAGAGCAAGCATAAGTCTTATTTCTATAAGCGATAGTGACCCTTGGTGTTTGAGGAGGGAGGCTATTTCTTCCTACAGGTATCACCCTGACGAGAATTGTAGAGATTTGACATGGGTGACAAGCTATCTTTGAGGTTAATCATAACTTTCCAGATCCTCAGCAGAGAAGGAGAGGTAGAATACCACCTAGCTCTTCCCCAAAGATAGACTGGGTGCATAATGTTTTTCATGAGTCATAACTGAGGAGGTACATGCATGGTTCATCTCACGTTATCGACTCGGGAAAGCTGGAAATTGATGATGGGAAAACGTTTGTGGAGTTCCCAGTGGAGAAAAAGGATATACAGGACTGTTTCCTTCAAGGAAATTTGATTCCTCTAGTGAGAGTTCGGTCACTACATGTGAACATACAGGATATCACAAGGGAGAGGGAGGCTCAGATACATGCTCTGTACCCTCATTTTTTTCATAGTTTTTGTTCTGGATTTCAAAGATGTAAAGCCCTATGTTGAAGAGGACGTAAATACCCAGAACTTCCTTGTAATGTATTTAATTATATGGAATTGTTATGAGTATAAAAAATTGACGGTACGTGATTCCGAGTCCCGGAGTGCCCAAATCAAAATATTGACCTTTTTTAAGGAATGTTCAGTAAACGGGCAGGTGCTAATTTCAATCTTTTGAACCACTGATCGGATTAAAAATATGAGCACACTGTTGGAATCACATCGCCAAGATTCACTTATGGGAAGCATAACGTTTTTTTGGAAAAAGGATGAACAAAAAAGTTAATTTTTGGACTTTACAAAATAAAATAATAAAATTACTCCATGAGTTATTTTATTCTCTTCTCACCTTTGAGCGGTGGATGATAGGACAACATTGTAACATTAGGCTTGAATGTTATTCATTTAATAGCATGACCCTTGAGTGGCGTAACAATGAAATTTGCTGAATTAATGGAATATCAAATACCATTTATTAATGAATCACATTAATAAAACACATGTGGGTGGTTCCTTTTCCTATATTTAAACAAACCTATGGCATGAGTTTTGGTGATAGATGTGAGGATGCTCTGATGAAATGCTGGAGGAAACCTACTCCAACAAAGAACGAGGATCAAACGAATGTCGACGATCATATTTGAATGCAGACCCATGTTCCTCATTCGAAACATCTTCCAACGAGTTCCAGGTTGGGTTTTTCTTGATTAATTTCTATGTGTTTTATGAATTAATCATCTCTTGATGATGTTTGAACACTCCCCTTGTTATAACCCTAACAGGGAGGGTGTGGGCCGAACTCAACAAGGCCCGAAACCTTCACTATTTTTGGTTTGGTTGAATTCTTCATGGGCGATTGATTAATAAGGTGGATAGGCTAAAATGAGGGCCACACAGTGTAAGCGTCGTCTCGGGAGGCCCATAGGCATAGTTAGAAAAGAAAACAGACCATCGATGCTTCATAGAGGCCCTTAGAAGCTCCATCGGTGTAGCAACGCCTGCGATCGGAGGAGGAGGCGGTCGGCTCTAACCGAACCTAAGGAGGCGATGATGCCCCAAGGCACTGTGACAGAGGGTGTATCAGCACCCATAGGTCCTGATATTGACATGTTTATGCGGACCGGTCAGGTGGAGCGGTGCCCACTGGCGCCACTAATTGAAGATTGAATGAACACATTGTTTGGTCAGGGGAAGTCACACCGCCCCCAACTGGCGGACCGTGCCCAACAAGATGGCCGGGCCGGTTCCACGACCCAGTGGGCCATGCCTCGTCAGGTGGGCCATGCTGGGCTCGTGGCCCAGTAGGCCGGACTAGGTCAGGTTTGTCTAACTGGGTCTGATCGGACTCGGTCCCTTCTTTGGTCCAATTCGCTTAAAGGAGCGTACCTCTTAAACCAGAAGTACGTTTGACAAACCGCTTGCAGAGCTAGAACCCTTCAGATGAGGCGATCCTTTTGAGAAACATCACTTGATTTTTGGAGAAAGTCAGACTATGTCTAGGTTGGATCGGACTCGAATACAACCTGGCCCTCAGCACTAAAATGTCTACAACGTACAGACCTGGCGTCCGATTGATGCACCATCTATTGCATTGGAACCCTTATTACATGGAAGTTTATCATGTTATATCTTCGTGGGACTTAGGGGCGGTTTATGTACGAATGATCTTGAGGATCTGTTTCTCGGAAACTCGGACACACTAAACGTGAGAATCATGTGGATGGCTATCAAGTGACATAGGACCATTTGTGGATCTGCATCAGAATGTACCTATGTGGATCAACAGTAGCAAGACCCGATGATGACCATCCTTAGAGAAACCCGTCATGGATCAGTGACTTATGACCCCTTGTGGATCGCTCACTTATGACCCTATGTGTATCGATGACTTATGAAACTGTTTGGATCAATGACTTATGACCCTATGTGGATTAGTAGTAGTGAAGCCTGATGAGGAACAACCTTAGAGTGGCCCTTCATGGATCAAGAACTTACAACCCTATGTTGATCGACGACTTAAGACCCTATGTAAGATTAGTGACTTACGACCTTATATATATCAATGACTGAGCGAATTATTCATCATTCAACAAGGGAACTTCTCAATGGAATATTATTTATTATCTTTACGACTAATAATCATTATTCCGGTTCTATATGTTTTATACCTGGTTTGTGATGAATCTTTTACTTGTACTTTGTGTTGGGGTCAGAATTTTGGGGTTTTACATTATGGAATATTGGTGGATCTTTAGGGGGTCTCAGGGTCTCTATTGGGTATTGTTATACTCCCCCCTATACAGGCATCACCTGTACCCTATTGTGTCTTTTGTAGACGATGGGAATCTTGGACTGAGGTTTGGGAGTTTGGACCAGAAAGTGCACATAGGTGATCAGTTGATGTAGAGAGCCTTAGTGATGAGTTGTACCTACCCTTTAAGTAGGATCCTTGGAAGAAGAATTCATGAGATTCTTTTCCTTTCTACTATATTTTTCTTTTAGATGAGATTATATTCTGGATCATTCTGCTTTAGTTCACCCTTTTAATTTTATTACTTTTTATGACCTCATTTGTTCTCAATGTATTTATGGTCTGTGTGTTTACATGTTTAAAGTAAATTCATTCCCATTTTAGGGATATGTCTTTTCGGTGCTATTCGCCAACCCCGGGCCAATGGAAGTAATGCTTGGGGTAGTAAGGACATGGGCCTTGGGGGGCAGGTCGTAGCATCGTGGAAGTCATGGAGGGTTTGGTTTGTCACCCAAGCTATAGGTTTTCGAATGGGGTGAAAATAGGGGAAAAATAAATAATATTAGAAGGGAAAAATTGTAAAACCCCACTTTTAGAAGGCCACACAATTTGACCGTATGGTTAGGAAAATTGTGCATCAACTGTGTGGATCACTCAATCCAAGAGGGGCTAAGTCACATGGTTTCCTCAAATCAACCACATGGTTTGAAAAACTATGTCGTAATCTTTCTCCAACCACTATTAGAATGAGGGTTCCAAAGACACATGATTTCATGGGCCAAATTCATGATTTATACTGATCGTGCTCTAACTATGTTCTATGCATTACTTGGGAACTATTCTCCTCCTTTAGTACCAACAACCCAACAACTCCCCGTACACCCCAAACAATTAATTATCCATTAACAAGGATGTTTAAACAAAATTTAAACAAGGGAATGCATTCATGAATGGTTGGGTTCTTACAAAGACCCTTGTGGGACCCTATAAACTATTATCACAACACAATCATTGTTACTGTCATGTAATAATATAATAGATGTATATATTTCTCATAAGTTTCTGACATCAACAATATTCTCATCACAAAAATGAGTTTTTTCCATTTCAAAACATTGGACTATATATTATTTCATGTGAAAAAATTGTAAATATTTCTTTTTTTGCTGCATATCTATGATAGAGTATTTATATTTGAAACTAAATATTTTGAAATCAACAAGTCTAAATATATATTATTCATGTTTCACACCACTATTATACTCTACCCAGTTACTCATAAATATTAATTCCCTAAATTTTGTATTATCAATCTCTCACATATCCTCAGTAACTCAAAAATCCTTTATTGATATTAAAATTGGGTTTTTAACATTGGCACTCGAAAAAACGTGGTGATTCCCAAATGAAAATTAATACATTATTTTTAATCATATACTTTAATTACTAGATTTTATGTAACATGTTTATCCATTTATATCAAAACCATTCCATGTGATCACAAGAAGATTTAGTCCTCATAAAAAATATTTTAGTGACTCTAATGTTGTTAAATCATTGTTGAATTTTTCCTTATACCTTAAAAATGTGGTTTTTTGCATATTCTTCAACCAAATTTCATTTATTTTTATATATCATTCCTTAAATATAAAAATATATTATGATATATATATATATATACATTATCCTCACTATTTTTTTGTCATGTGCAAATTTTCCTAGATCACATAATCATGTAGAATTAACTTTACCTTTAATCCCAAAATCCATTTACCTTCATTATCAACAATATAATGATGAGATATATGGAGACCAACATGCTCTAAATCACATAAAAACATGTAAAAATAGAAATTATTTATTTTAATACATATTTTGGACAAATAGAGGCCTTTAGCTGATAAAAATTACTAACATATCCCATACAAACTTATATATCTTTTAAAAGGATATATTCATCAAAAAAATAGGCCAGAATATTATAGGATCTTACTCAAAAGGAACAAATTGATGAACCATTATATCATAAAATGGTTGTGTAAGATACATTTATTATGGAAAAAATATGGAAAACATCATTCTCTAACACATCAAACAAATTTGGATCTACAACATAGCTGCAAATGGAATTGAGAAAGGAATAAAACATGATAATATAATTTTTTATAGGTATTAGAAAAATGTAACATAATGAGACATATATAAATTTTTTCAACAATATAATATAGTCATAAAATTTCAATCCCTTTAACATTATATTCTTCAATGATAATAAATTTTTCACATTTAAATAAAACCCACTAAGTACACTAATAACAAGAATACATTAAAGAAAATTCAATTCTCACACTTTATTAATGTTTAAAAAGACATAAGAAAATATATTTTTTATCTTTTCATTATGTAACCTACATCCAAATATATTCCCAAGGTTATTAAGTCTAGTATTTCATGCCACTGATCTATTTCCTATCATTTTATATTTTATAATATTATAATCTTACCATAAACAATTTTTTTTTCTGGAAATGGATAACATCTATTTTATGTTTTACAAATAAAAATACCCAATAGGATAACTCCAACAAAATGGATCATTTCCTCCATTTAAATTTTTGGATCAAAATGAAATCAGATTAATATCAATCTGACATCTTATTTTCTCCTTTACATAACATTTTTAACTGATTACGGTTGTTGGGATAAATAATACTATTATAAAAAATTAAATGATTTTTTTTAATATTCGATAAGGTTGATCAATTAAAAAAAATATATGATTTACCATGTACTATATTTTTATTATATTATATAATTAATTATATGGTGTCCCCTCATTACAAATTGGAAAAGATTATAGTGAAAATTATTTTAACACACAAAATAAAATATCCTTTCTTATTTTCATAAAATACCATAACACATATATCACATATAAAATTTAAATAATCATGATATATTTATTTTAAAAAATAAAAAACATTTCAACGATATTTTTAAACAACAATCATCCAGCTAGGATGACATATTTCTCCTTTATGCATAAAAATGTGGGGATAATTTCTAGAAAATATATATAATAGGAAATAAAGTATGTTTTCTACTAAGGCCATGATATGAGATAATTCCATATTTTCATGGTCCCCTTTTGATAATTTTTTATTTCATTTTGAAAATCACCAGGGTGACATGGGCTACCATCTATTTTTCACTCATATGTATTCTATCGTAGACTCTAGGCATCATTTGAATTTTCAAAGAGGCACATTAAACATTAAATTATTTGATGATACCCAACTTATTTAGATGAATGTTTGGTTCTTATTATTTAGAATATATCACAACTAGGTGTTTTATCCATTTTATATCATGTGGTCCTGTATTTGGAACATTCTGATAAATATTCAATATCCTTCTTATACTATACAAAGTCATTGGGGAATGAAAAACCCATTTTAAAATGAAAATCCACTCCAAAATATAATGGTTTTTTCTTCATAATTGGAACATGGATTCCCATTTCCCTCTAGAGTTAACCCTATTAAAAGATCAATAAATTAAGTTAGTATTTTATCAATCCAACTATATCTTGATTTCATGTTGACTAATCACAACACTACAGATAACACTATAAATGTAGTAAATCATGAGAATAGTGGTTTCTTAGAATCTCCATAGAGTCATTCAGCACTTGTTGTCTTTTCAATGGTTTCAACACATAAATCATTAATTTATTCATCAGGATGCCACTTTACCTCATGTTGAACATCCTCATAAACATTTGATATTTTGTTGATTTTTATTTCACCATTCCAGATATAACATGTATAATTAATATTAAAGCCATATAAAATTACTTGTTCATTGATATTTTTTGTGATTTAATTTTCCCGTATACAATGAAACTACACAAGGATAGAAAATCAAACCATTTAATTCATGAATTCATTTAGATTATTCTATGAAATTTTAAACCCCTTTCATACATTAATCACTAGATATTTTTTAATTTTTATAATTATAATCTATAAAAAACCCAATGGCACAATAAAATATATGAATATATTAATAAATATTAAAATTTTAACATTCATATAAATATATAAAAATAACAAACATAACAACAATAACATATAATCATATATATATTGTAAAAAAGATTATATTTGAAAAAAAAATATTATAAATTTTTTTCAAAGAGAAAACAATTTTTAGATTCAAATAATTATTCCAAAAAAACATTCTTTTAAAAGAAAAAAATTGATGAAAAAAATAACATAATAATTCATAAAAATAATTATAATGAAACTAAATTGGGCATAAAATAATTTATAATTACAAATAGTTTTAATGAATGAATAATTACAATCCCAAACATTCTATATCTACAAAAAGTGTATACTGTTAAAATATTTTAAATAAAAAAATTATACAAGATAATGATATATGTAAAAAGGAATGGATGGATTAAAATAATTTATAATTAAAAAATAACTGAATAATCTGTGAATTTTATTGAAAATATCTTATGAAATATATATTTTTAAGATATAAAATAGCTAGTGAATTTTGATGAATGAAATCAAGGGGGATGAAAATAATGTGAATGATGAATGATTGATGAGAAACATTTGAAAAATTAATATAGAAAATTGATAGAATAAAAACAATAGAGTGAGGTTGAGAGTAAAGAGGATTCGGTTTTCCATAGGCTGAATCATGTAGAGGGTCATGGAAAAGTGATTAATGATGGAATATTGAGGGGAAATAATGCCAAAAATAAAATATGAAAATCAAATGAAGGTAGAAGACCAAGAATATATGAGGTGTAACATCCCAACTTTTCAAAGGGATATGAATGCTTTAACAACTATTAAAAACCTATAATATTATGATAATAGTGTGATTAAGGGTGTATGGAGTGGTTTAAGAGATTTTAGGGCCCATTCAGAGTCTAGAGCTCCAAATCATAGAAAGACAGTTTGAGTCACACAATTAGTAAATTGTTAGTGCTAACCATGCGAGTCAACTGTGTAAGATGGTTCCTCAAGAACCCGGTGATGAACAATTTGATTACACTATGACACCCATGACCCATTTACATGTATCATTTCTTAGAAAAGATATAGACTTATTTTTCATGGGTTGTTTATGGTTTTTACAATCCATCACTGAACCTGTGCGGGGGGTGTTGTTGGGGAGTGGTAGTCTCATGCTTTGTGCACTATTTGGAAAACCCAGCGGCCAAACCATGATACCAATAAAATTTGGGCAAAAGGCCTTTTTAACCTCGTTATATTTTTAACTCACACATATATTGTTATTCATCCATTTATTGAATCCCCTACCATTTGATGCTCCTCCTCCGTGTATCTCTCAAGGCATTGAAGTAATTTCCATTGTTATGAATTAATAATTCTCATAAATGGTATGCATTTTAGGATAGTTTAATCTATCCCTTTTCAATAAGTTGAGGGTGATACATGTGTCTTTAATTAAGTATTACATGGATTTTCTTATCAAGATTTATAATTAGAATTTAAAATGCATATTATAGTGCTGGGAGTGATACCTAAATTCTTTATAGGATACTTTGGACAAGCTCATTAGGTGGATGTTGTAAATCTCCCATGAGTTGGACCGGGTTCCCTAGATGATTTATCTTTTACGGTATCAATGAGATATATTGTTTTGACATTCCACAAGCGATAATAGTTCTCCTATATATTAAATACGGGATGGTGTTAGAGGGTTATGTATTTACTCCTTGATAAGAGTGATTTTTCGGATTCCTTTTCTGGATTTCCTTGGATGGACTCTTATGATAATGTGTACTTAAATTGATCCTAGAGAGATACTAGTTTCCTTTTTACAAATTGCCTAGAATGGAACATTATTACATTTATCGTGACCTCTAGACATAAGATCATTATGTACATTTTCTCTTATAATGATCTTAACATGAGACATAGGTGATGACTAAGGTTCCTCCATGAATATATCATTGATATTTTCTATATTCCTAAGAAGAGGAACATCATAGAAGATGCTCTCATCAATTGATCTAGTTTTTAGTTACTGAATGAGATGTCAGAGTAGTTATCCTCGTAATAGTTATCCATTTTTGGTGGAGATGGATCAGCATACATGCCATCGATGTTTGTCACACATCCACTCATACAATGATTTAGGGAGAAACAACATGGGCATACTAACTGAAATACCCAACATGCTCGTATATCCACTAGACATTCTTATAATATATTTTACCAATGTGTGGAGCATGTTGTTCTTTTTAGTGGATACTTGATGGTAGTAGGGATGTTGTGTGAGGTGGTTCGAAAGGAGTTTCACACATCCCCTTGGGATGTAAATCTAGGTGTGGAAATGATGTACCATGATCGTCGATGTTAGTTTTTGTGGCTATGGATTAAGAAAGGAGTTTCAGAGTTTGTCTCTTAATGCCTTATTTTTCAACAAGTGAAGGCTAAACACCATGTTCCAGGGGATTTAGCACAACCCCATGAGGTGGAATAGTGGAAGTGGGATTGTATATCTATGGACATCAAGACAGGATTACCACATACATCCATGGGACATGAATCCATATGGGTGATCATAATATGGCTCAGCAAGTCGGCCCACTTCTAGTTATCTGAGAGTAGGGTTTAGTAGACAGATTGAGACACCTCTATGTTTAGAAGGTAGTTTGACTACATATAGTGTTATTAATGATTGTTTTTTACTGTGATTCTTGATTTACATCCCTTTTTGGAATGGATTAGAAAAGGCATTTTGGACCTAGTTACACTTGACTGAAAATTATTATTTTTATTATATCATAAACCCCTTTTAAGGATAAAGGGGAACCTAACTGGACTTCAAGGAAATAAGAAATAAAACTGTGCCTCAAAGGAACAAAATCCATGAAACCAAATCCAAACAATAAGGGAAGCCCCTCCCAGCATAAAAAAACGTTCCAACTTCCACCTTCTCATCACTACTTGGCTAGTTGTCCCGTGCAAAGATGCATAGGCCTAGCACCAATGGAAAAGGACATACCCTCTCAAACGTCTGATTCCAAATAGCCATGATCAGATGAATACTCAGCTATAAACCTCATCTAGAACAACCCATGAAGCAGAAAAGGAAGCATAGACCCTTGTACCTCTGACCGCACACTAGAAATCCTCACCCAAATAGAAACAATCAGACTTGCATAAAAGATTCACCTCAAGAACACAACAAATTCACCTCAAGAACGCGAAACCCATCATCAATGCACAAAAACCCATCACCAGCCATCATAAGTACCAATCTCAACACCATCCTAGAATAAAACATCTTTCAACACCATTCGGGAAAATCATGCACATCATCAAACAAGAAACCAGTAAAAAAATTCATGGAAGACTTCCAGTACCTCCCCCCTATGAGCTACTCTAGATCTGTCACCGACCACACCAGAACCACGCCGGAGACATCGGCAAGCCGTGTTGATTCGAGCCAAGAAGCGGAGAAACGCTGGGGAACGACGTTGCTGAGAACGAGATGCCAGCCACACCGAACCAAGCCGAAACATCAGAGCCACGCTGAGAAAATATTCAAGAAGAGAAGCCGAGCCACGCCAATCTGAGCCAGTATCTAGAGCCACATCAAGCCTTATCATCGTCGAGGACCCGAAGACAACCCCGAGCCACATCGCAGCACCACGAACCACACCGATGCCGAGCTACACCATCTCTGAGAAGAACCATAGGGTGATGTTGAGACCAAATCGCGCCGGTGGGGGAAGGGAGATAGGCTGAGGAAGAAACCCTAGCCGCCACAAGGATTTTGAGAAGCCGCTCAGAGGCCGCGTTGTTCGACCTAGTTACACTTGAGCATAGGGTTTCACCCATAAAATGATGAACATTAAAAGTAGACCATTCAGGTTATAGAGGATATTTGGCGTGCTTAAAAATTAAACTTTATCTATAGTTTGGAAGATCACCTACTACATGTGTTGTTTATGTACAACAATAGATACTATTCAACCATTTTTATGGAACCATTCTAAGCTTTGTCCTAGGGACCCTATAGGTAACCACGCTTTGGAATTACCCTTTGGAGTTAACAATCATGGTCTCAGAGTTGGTGTGAGCTACTATATAGAAGGTTTAGATCATCTAGGAGTGGGAAATGACTACACATATCCATCGTAAGTATTATGGTGTTAGGAAACGATGGCCTATGGAGTTAATTGAAGGAAACATTTATTCGTTCAGGTTTCACCCCAATAGGGATTACAGAGATTTGGATGAGGTGGAAAGTTATCTCTAAGGATCACAGTCCTTTTAAAAATACTATGTAGAGTTGGAGAGGTGGAATACCATGTATCTTTTCCACCATAGTTAGACTTAGTACATGACGTATTCTCTGTATCGCAGTTGAGGAGGTACGTTCAAGACCCATCACTCGTTATGAAATGGGGTGAGATGGACATCCCAGATGGGGTGAAATTCTCTGAGTAACTAATGGATATCAAGTATCAACTAAATAGGATCCTACATAGGTGATATATTATTTTGTTTCATGTATAGTGGTAGCACATGAATCCACAAGAGATCACTTGGGAGTAAGAGGCTCAGAATTTTACTCTGTACCCTCATCCTTATGAGTATCACATGGGTTGGGATTTTTGGGGATGTAAAGCCGCTTGGTGGGGATAATTTAGCATGTCATATTTTTCATGTATTATTCTCAAATACTATTTTGATTATTTACCATACCCGAATCTCAGGAAGAATGTGATTTTGATTCCCAGTGTGCTTAGAATAAATGCATCAAATATATTAAAATATTTAATAGCACTTGTGAATGGTTTTCTTGAAAAACTAGAATAAATCCTAAACAGGTTCCCATATCAAAAATCCAAGGGCACAATTTAGTTTAAAATGGAATTTTTACACTAGGAACAACCTATCATTTGTTGATTCATAGATGTTTTTTAAAAATGGACATGGATATAAAATTAATAAAATTATTTTTGAAAATTATTTTAATTAATATTTTTGATGAAGATAATTGTTTTTAATTAAATGTACCCTTATTTTATAATTCTAGGGTTATCGGCATATCCATGGAATTTATAGAGGATTTTTAAGGTAATTATGGTTATCCTTTAGTATGAATGAAAATGGATCGAAGATCGATGATCAACACACACCAATTTTGACGGATCTCTCCATTGAATGCAACAAAACTTCATTCTTCATCATAAACTTATCAAAATAGAAGAATAGAATGTAGGTTATGATTATTAATTTATAATACCACTTTCATAATTTCTATGAAGAACCTAAATCAATTTATGAAAAGATTGATTCATAGATCATTCGTATTGAAGGATTATATTTATTTTGCGGGGATTTTATCGATAGAAGTTATTTGGTTTAATTGCTGATGGATTCAATTTCCGTTATAAAATATTTAAATAAATATCTACCCAAACATCAATTTTGGTTCATTCCTCTGGATAAATTTTTAATTTATACCCCCATTATATGTTCCACCGTAGGAGTTCTTTGTTGGCTCGTGGTTCAACTATTCTTGATTAATCGTTCATTTGACATCTATTTCTTGGCATAATAATAAAATATCATATTCATGTGAACTACACAATGGGATAGAGGTGTGATAGTGGTTGTGGCCATAAATAAAATGACGAGGGATTCTTAAAATCTTGTTTTTTGGAATGAAACAAAGAATTGAGATTGGTCTGATTTTCGAGAGAATTCGATGATGAAACACTTTTTTTCGAAATGGGAATTCTTGGACAACCTCAAATCTAATATTTTATAGTGAGGAAAGGCCAGAAACTAATGGTTGGAGTTGAAAAGGAGGTGCATGATAGTGGATATGGTATTCGGGATAATTCCATAACAAATAGCATATAATATAGGATTACATCATGTATGGACCCTGTTCTGTGGCGACGAGGGGTTTGGATGAAGATGATGATCAAACAGTGTGTGAAACATATCACATTGCTTGTGACCCTCCCAAATTGACATGGTGAGTACTTTGGAAGTACATGAACTTGTGTTGGAGTAGATGGGCACAGACATGTTGTGTAATCCCACATTGAAACAACTTGGCATACACTGACCGGTACACAGACACACATTTGGATCACAGACACAGCCTGATGAAACGTGTAGGATATAACGAGTCTCTAGAAATTGTTTACACCCTTTTACACTCCATGTATATGTATACTACATTCCATGTTAGGATCTTCAAAACAAGAATAACCTTTGATTGTTGTACATGTTGTGTACCCCTTGGGACATGCTAGTTTGTCCCTACAAGAGTGATTAAGGCTCTTCATTTTATTATTTTGTAAAATTATTTGTTGAGTGAATTCACATGGCCCTTTTCATTAAGGATAAATTTTAGAGTTACATCCACATTATTGAATTCTGATCCCCTCAAGAGGTTGAGTGTCATATAGATTTTATGTGTCTCTTTGTGGTACTTGAGTGTGATCCTATATCACCATTGTTCCCTAGTTGTAGTATGTGGAATTAGTGCGACCTGCTAGATAAAAGTTTTTATCACACATTTATATGTCCATATTGACAGGGTCTATAGAAAATTTGACATATGACCCCCTATGTAGTGGGTTGATCCAAACTGGGTTCAATGTGTCCCCTAGTGGTTCTAAGCATGACCCCTTGACAATTTATCAAGGCCCACTTTGACTAGTGCATTCTGTTTGGGCAGGGACAAAATGAGATAGACATCATCATTGAGTGCATTTGATGATATAATGGCTCATAGAGTGAGATTTCCTAGAACAATAATTGATACAAGCATAATACCATGGCTAATAACTCATTATGGCCACTAGATTGCTTAGTGTCTCTCCTAAGTAGATATGAGTTATCCTTTTCCCTATTATACATTTATTGTTATATCATGTATTAAGGTGACTATACTTGTTACTTTGTGTTTATTTTTTTTATGTGTCTGATTGAATATTGTTATACTCACCCCTATATTGGATTTTCTCATATATGTCATGTCTGGTGCAGATGGTGTCCCTTTTTGACGGTTTCCTAGGAGGACAAGGAGTGGGTGGAGTATAGTTGGAGCATTCCAGACTGAGCTATTTACTTGGAGGATACATTGGAATAAATTCACTCCTTTGTAGTTGGTTTTCCCATTTTCAGTTTCGGTAGGACTTGTGTTATTGGCTCTATGTGAGGGACTTGTATCTAGACTTGTTTACTTTCCTTTAAATATTGTTTTACTTTGGTTGTGGAATCATTGTTGTATGATTTCATTATATCAGTTTTTTACAATCCAGTATTGTGTGGCTTAGAGATGTGTGTGTGTTCAGCTATATTTAGTCTAATGACTCCCAATTGTGGGATATGCCTACTCGGTGATGGTCTCTATCCACTGCCTTATTAGAGGTGGGCTTGGGGGTTTTCGCAAGTTGGGCCTTGGTGGGTCAGGTCATGGCATTTCATATTGGGGAAGAATGGGAATTATGACCTAGATACATCAGTTAAATTCGCATTATCATTTCAGGGTCAAAGCCAATAACTTAGTGTTCCATGCACAAATCTACCAGGATCTAGATGTTTTCCAAGTATCTCTTTTGATAAAGTACATACCAGACCCTTCATATGTTCTAAGATCATAAGTTGTGGAACTAAAACATGATCTCTCATAAGTGGAATGACAATTGGAATGTGTATACCATATAGATAAGGTGTTCTGGAACAAAACCACTCATATTGTGAAAATTGTATTATGAAATAATAAGACTTAGGGGGTTTCATGGGAACTGAAGAATGCATTGAGAGAAATGTACCCTAACCTATTTTCTTCTATGTAATGATATTTCGAGGATGAATTTTTTTAAGGGGTATAATTTGAAAACAAGGGGTTTTACTCCTAATGTAAATACTATTTTATATGGATTTATCCACATGAATCTCAAAAAACAAATGAATGTTGACCGTTATAATGTAGTCATAAAATTATATGGTATAATCAGTAGTAACTAAATTATTAAATCTATATAAATAAATACATTTACAAGAAAAAAATGAAGTAAATTAAAATGCAAATAAAAAAATTAAAAAAATTATTACAACTAAGAAAATAACTAAATTATTTCATATGCCTAAAGCATATTTTATAAATGGATACATTTAATTTCATAAATACATATGATTAGCACTAAATTTTAAAGAGTAATTAATATACATAAAAATGATTTAATACAAAATGAAAATTTTCATTATATTTTATTAATTTATTTTAATGTATTCTTTAGAAATTTTCGAATAAGCATTTGAAGGAATTAATATAATTTTAGATTAATTTTAGTTTTATCAGTTTAAAAATATGTTGTGTTATTTTTTCTAGAAAAACTACTTTTCATGTCAATAGTAAAATATAGGTTCTATTAATTTCATTGAATTAAATTATTTTATAATATAAATAAATTTAGTGTTTTTAACCATATTCAAATATAATTAAACATTATGAACTTGAGTAAATCATTTTAAAATAATATGCAATTTTAATAAATGCAGCCCATTATTTTGAAATTTTATGTATCATTTTATTGAAACATTATTTTCAACTATTTTTTTCAAATAATTATAATGTAATGAACCGTTTAATTCATTTAATGTTTAATAAAAACGATTTTAATGGTAATATTAATTTTATGATCATTAGAATCAATATCATTGATATTTATATAATATTCATAAATATTGTTTCTTTTAAATTCAATTTTATGATAATCTGGTTTTTAGGAGTAATATGTAATATCATTAAGATTAATTTCACTAAATATATAAATTAAATTTTATAAAGTTATTCCATTCATGATCCAACATAGGTCGTCCCTGAACCGGTCACCTGAGTCGATTCGCAACAAGGCCCATGAGTCGTTTCCGATCTCCCCGGTTTGGCAACTCATGCTTGGGCATCTATAGTATAAAAGAGGGAATTATTTCATCCAATATAAATAAATAATACAATGAAAATAAAAATATATGCCCAATATGAATAAACAAGAAAACTAGACATTATTTATACAAGAATTAAACA
The DNA here is from genome assembly GCA_963277665.1 of Viscum album. NCBI lineage: Eukaryota > Viridiplantae > Streptophyta > Magnoliopsida > Santalales > Viscaceae > Viscum > Viscum album. The sequence goes on from OY728121.1 coordinate 820,445,638, forward strand.
TACAAAAAACTGAACAAAACCCCACTAAACCTGATGACCACAACGTCCCCTTGTGACCTTGAGGGTCACTCTCTATTACCAAACCCAACCATCACCCAGGGCGAACAAACCCAATCTAGAACCTACACTAAATCTAATGTCTAGAAACAACTATAGGCGTGAGTATTAAAATTCATTAAGAAAACACTAACAAATCTAATACAAATGAACTTACATTAAAAAAATAAAATCATCAACTTCATGTTTGAAATATAATATATAAAACTATGATTTGGAAAAAAAAATTTGCATTATAACTAAACATGGTCCACTACATTTTTTCATGTTAAACCAAATTCACTTCCAAGAAGGAGCCAAAACAATTTAAAATAAGAATGACAAAATATTATTTAAGAAATGGAGAAGGCTGTAAAACACTTTCAAAACGAAATTATTTAATCACATGAAACCATATCATCACTTTTAGTAAGAAGTGTAATTATTCAATAAAATATAACTACAACATACAATAAGGGAAATGAAAATATAACACAAGTGTATACTCCTAGAAAAGGTATCCCAATCATTTGTCACATATAACTAGGTTCCAAAGCACATGGGAAAACCTAAGAGCTTGTGAAATAATCTACAACATACTGTACATCCTGACTCATCCAAAAAAGAATATACCTCTCAATGATATTATTAAATCATATATTCTTGATCACACCCTACATGGTATGAAAAAGGTCCATTGTCCCATTGAAATAAAAACAAAACAATTCCCCCTCCTATAGGAAACTAGCCAGAGCTAAATCTTAAGATAGTGAAATAATTTTTCTCAAATAATTCAATAACTATGAAAGGTTCCCATGTTAATATATAAAGTAAAGAGTGGTTGAGGCCAAAATTAAAATCGAGCATCCAGTCCCATCAAAATTATAAATATATGTAATTCAAAAAAAATTACCCATGTTCCACCCTAAGGATCAATCAGTTTTAGTAAATCTAATAGATATCAAAGGAATCCAAACAAAGGATCTCGCATTCTGCTAGAAGTAAATGGGTCACGGTTACTCCACTATGAGGATGTCCCATCCATTCAGTATAAAAGGATCATGATGATTCCAAAATGATTATATCCCATACATTAAACATAAAAAAGGTAAATATTTATCCCTAGAATGTTTTTCTTGCCAACCATTTTCGCCAATTTCAAAAAAAATAAAAATGTGCCTCAATCATCCTTTTCAATGAACAAAAACCTCCCTTACTAAAATGTAAAAATACACCATTTCCTATTTCACAATCAATTTATAAAAATAACATTAAATATCTAACACCACATTTTCAAACCAATTCCACATTAATTAAAATGAAGAACAGGCAATGTACGTTCATTAAATGCCAAATGATTTTCCCAAACCAATCACTCACTATATTCAATTCCAAATCAACTTGGAAACTTTTTTAAGGAACCCAAATAATCATCTCAAATTCCAATATTATGTTGGCAAAGACAAAACATGATTTTAATATCATAAATCACTCATAAATGAAAACCATTCATTTTGTCAAACACCTAGTGTGTAAATTTTATCCAAACAATTCCATTTATCACATTGAAAAGAAGAAATCACAAATTTTCACACAAAATAATTAATCAAATGATCATAAATCACCTTGAATATTTACATGACCAAGGAGGAAGAACAACTCAAGAGAAAATATAATATGAAGGAAGAGGGAGAATAAAAAAAGATATTACATTAATGATTCACCCCAAAACATTGAATAAATCCCTTATATCTACACCAGGGTAGAAGAAGGAGGCTTGGAGATCAAGGGAGGAGAACCATTTGGGCCATATGAATAATAAGATAAAGACATGATGAATTTTAGAGATATAATCCCAAGAGGGTAGAATTGTAAAATAACAATTTTAATTACCTTGGAACTTCATGTGATTTGGTTGGATGGTTTACTAAAACAGGCACCAAATGTGTGCTCTCTATTGGATACACTACACACCCCCATGGTTTGGGAAAACAGTTGAAGAACTATATACTAATCATGATACATTATTCTATGAAAATTAGAAGAATGATGTGAAAAACATAAAAAAAATTCATAATGATGTGTGGGTTTTGGGCCCACGGCCAGATACATCCCAAGTCTCTCACATTTTCGTGGAGGATGGTGCACGATTTCATCAAACCATGAAGATATACCAATAACCGTGAGAAAAAACATCATATAATAAAAATTTAAAAATCAAAGGTCTGGAACTCAATGGATAAATCCTAAACAAAAGATAATCCAGATCAAAGGAAAACAATAAATGTTCGGGTTTGAAAAATCTCACCACTATTACACTTTCTGCTCTTAGAAATCCAAAACATTATTTTAGTTCATTGATAAAAGACAAAGGATTCCCATAACCACATGATCCAAACTATCAACCCAAGTAAAATTCAATGAACACTAGAATACAACCAATACCTCTTTCATGAAATGACCCAAGAACAAAACCCACATTCAGAGAACAATGGAAAATTTTAAGCCATGACTTCCACATCCTAGCTTCAAACAATACTATTTGGCCTAATTCCAAAAGCCAACTCTCATTCAAAAGGAATGACTCAGAACCAACAATCATAAATTAAACCACTCATTTCAAAGATATCATCTTAATCTAAACTATATTACCAACACAAAAGTCTAGAATGAACTACCCATCATTAAAAATAAACTATCCCCAATAAATTCTAGAAGAAAACCAAATGAGACCCATTATGTGTCTTCCCACCATTACGAATGATACCTAACTATACCAACTTAGAAAATCCCAACAAATACCAAACCCCCACATCATGGGGGACCTAACAAATAAAACCCCATATTGAAATTGAAAAAATGGGAACTTATAAAGACACAAAAAACATAAATAAGAAAATTTTAACTGTCTCACCCCATGTTGGAGAAAAGAGATGAACCTATATTTACCACCCCCAGATGATTCCTGACTGCATGAAAGGATTCCCTCTGAGACTTATAGATAGAGACCAAATGTCATGAGGAATAGTTTTCCCCTAATTTGGTGAAAATGATCCCCAATCAGAACCCCTACTATGGTTCCATAAGAAACCAAACAACACCATAGGCAGAATTAGAAGATCATGATACCCCACAAAACTCATGTTGATAAAACATAAAACATTCACCAAGATATGGATTTATATGATACACACAAATCATCCTATCTTACACTAAATAGTGATAAAAACATGAAAAAGGAACATACTGAAACACTCCACTTCCTAGAATGGTAGAATTAAGGGTGTCCAAAAGGAAAACACAAATATATTGAAACATGATTTCTGAAGACATTCAAAACATCCCCCTTACATATGATAAAAAATATAACACCTGAAAAAATAGCTAATATAGAAATAGATATTACAATATTAAGGAAACAAAAATAAAATATAACTTAATCTAGACACAGACTAGAATCTCACTCACAAAAATGAGTCAGGGTGTCTTTGGAAGAGGAAGATCATGATCCACGTCACTTCCTTGAAACACCTCGAAAGAACTGTTACATGTTACCTAAATGTCCACTATAGGGAAGATATTTGAAGAACATGGATATGATGACTTCTTGTGACCTAGATTTCCGCACTGATGAGGCATCATGATCTTGTACCCAGAATTATTAGATGAATTATCTAGAGGCCTTTTAATTTTGTGACCAGAACCACCACATTTAGGCTTCTTTACTATATCATTAATGGAATTACCCTAACCTATTCAATAAATTTGTTGAAATTTGGCCATCTCAAGCACTCCTGCTAACACGGATAAAATCCAAAATAACTTGCCTAACCACACCTTCATAAGAGGATAGACCGAACTCAAATAGCTTCAAATACATTCCAAGACAAATCCAAAACAAAAAACATTAATCTTTTACAAAATAATTCACATCACACATTGGAAGGTAAGGAATTAGATCTAAAAAATGACCAAAGAACTCCAATACTGATCCATCTCTTTTTATAGTCTACACATCCAAAACCTCATCCCCAAAATTAGTACCTTAGAGAAATAATGTTGGATGAAAAATGCCTTGAATAATTCTTAGGAATGATCTTCCAAAGGCTAGGTTAGGGATACAGACATCCACCATTTATAAGGAAGTCTGTCAATCATAATGGTGGAAGACATCACCTTTAGAGACTCAAGAAACTGAAGGATACTCAAGATCCTATCAATTTTTTACATCTGATCTTCCTCTTTGAGAGGATCCACTTGACCATAAGGGATTGGTGGGTTTAACTTCCAAAATAGAAGAATGATGTACTTATATTGATCAATTAGATATATTGCTAATGGTAACCCACCTGTTTCTATACCTCTTATATCCATCGAATATTTGTGGATGTGTAAACTAAAAAACAAGCATAACAAAGAGATAAATGAATACCAATTAATTAATATGAGTTCTCATACTCAAAACACATATTAAGAAATACCTAAAAAGTGTTTTTCAATTCACCATACATCCACTAGTTTTCAAAACCTAATAATTTTCATCTTAAAACACTTTTGAAAGAAAAAAGAATCAATGGGTTATACACTCACCGACATTATTCAATGGATCCTCGCACATGAACATTTTCATGAAACACACGACCACTTAGAAACTCATTCCAAACTAGGAAATTATCCACAAACATCATCATCCATCAACATTTTCACAAATATCTATGCATGGGAGAACCCATGGGATTATCATATGTCGGGGAAATAATTTCCACTCTTCAAAACAAAAAATTCAACCCACACTTTCAAATTCTCAATTAACTTCCATTTGAGATTTTGAAAAAGAATTTCAAAAATCCCAGAAACCTCTTTCCCTAGAACCCCTCCTTTTCAGAAAAAAATTAATTTCATATTTTACAAAAACTTTTTAAAAACCACTAATAAAAAATAAAAATCCAATTTAAAAACCCACACATCAATTTATTTCATCATATTCAAATTATTTCTATAACGCAACAAATCGCATTCCATAAAAAATAATTTAATTAATACTAATTTCATCTCTTCTTAAACAAATTACAAATCCATATTTAAAATAAATATTTGTTTTTAAGACAAACAATTTCAATTAAATCATCCCATTTAACCAAAAAAATAATCTTATACAAATCAATTTTCTAAAACATTCGTCAAAATATATCTAAAAAAATATTTTCCATATTCAAAAACTAAACCATTACAAATTAAAACCTTTCTTCAACAATTCCAAAATAAGGGTTTTTAAAACCATCTTTTAGAATCATGGATGACAAAAAATAACTCACATGGTGGAAACTAGTGTTGATCGATTGATCGGATATATGGTTGGAAGCCATATTCCAATAATTCCACCATGTTATAAATTACTCATAGACCATTTCCATGGCTCCAAAGGGAATTATAGACCTTGTGATATCACCAAAAACCTTAGTAAAACTCACTTTTGTAATCCCAAGACACCAAAAAACCAACAAGAACTAGAGAGGTCAAACAAAACCTGACTTCCCATGGAAACTCAACGATCATTATAGAATGTGTTATCTAAACACTCCCCAATACCTACACCTAATTATCTGACAGTCCTACTGTATTTACCTTAAAATCCACAAATGATGAAGGGATTTTGGAAAGAAAGGTCCTCTAAGGTGCCTTCTCTAATACCATCTTATCACGAACCAACCAGGGTTGACCCCAAACTGGTTACTAAAGCTGATCCACAGTAAGTACTCAGAGGAATTTCTGATCGTCTGGAGCTGGAAACTAGTGAAAATTCATCTATAAATAATTAAAAACTATAGAAACAAATATAGAAGACAGATATGAATAAACACCCAAACTAAACATCCTTTGTCCATGAACTAAGAATACCAACAACTGAACAAAAAAACCCAACTGAACCTAAAGACCACATCATCCCTATGTGACATAGAGGGTCAATCACTGATACCAAATACAATCATCACCCAAGGTTATCAAAACCAAGATGAAACCGACACCAAAATCTAAAACAATAAAAAAATTCATGGTTTTTGAATTAAAATTTGTAGGTGTACCCATAAAATATATTCCCAATTAAGTTCCTTTAAATAAGAGAAAAATCAAAATTAGGTTTGAATCTCAATACACAAATGCAAGATTTTCCATATATTATCCACTTTAAAACCAAACACAATCCATTTTCCATTTCCATTTCAAAAAACAATATCATCCTAGAAGGAATAATATTTATTTCAATGAAGAATGTTAAATTTCATGTTTAAGAAAGGGAAAAGAGTCAAAAACACATTAAAACTCTTTTTTGATATTCACTTGTAACCATTTTATCACTTTTAGTATAAATCCATAGTATATAAGGAACTACAACAACAACATACGATATGGTTAATGAAAAATATCACACAAGATTAGATAACCAACATATGAATCTCAAACACCCACATTAAATAACTTGGTTCTATAGGTCATGGGAATACCTATGATCTTGTAAAATTATATAGACTATAATATGCATCTTGAATCCTCCCAAAAAATTATTCCATTCTTCATGACATCATTTATTCCCACATTATCGATCATAACCAACTGGTTTTGAATGTAGGTCACTATCCCATACTAATGAAACGAAATATATCGTCCTACTATGGGTGAGTAGCGATACAGAAATCCTAAGCTAGTTCAATAATCATTGTCAGAAAATTTTCTATTTATGCTACGTTCTGAGGTCAAGAATTAATGTAAAGAGGAGGTGAACCAAAAATTTTAACCGATCAACTTATCACATGTACATATATGATATATAGGTAACCCACACAAAAAATATCCCTTAGTCAACCCCAATTATTAATATTTTCCCTTAATACTAATAGATCTGAAAGGAGTTCACACCAATGATCTCCCATTCTTCAAGAAGTAAATTGGTCATGATGAGTCCAAAGTGAGGACGAGCCATCCATTAAACATTAATTGATCGCAAGTATTCCATAGTGAGGAAATCATATCCATTCAATATAAAAAGTGAAGAATATTATCAAATGATAGTTTTTCATGCCAATCATTTTCACCAATTTCACCGAATTTCCAAATGGGGTGCAAGAATTCTCATCAAATAACTAAAACCACCATTTCAAAAAGGTAAAAATTCACCTTTTTACATTTCAAAAACATTTTAGAAAATTATATTTGAGCACTCATGACGCATTTTCAAACCAAACCCACTTTCATCAAAATTATAAAAGGCCCACGCACCCTCATCACATGCCAAATCACTTTTCAAAAATAAGAATAGACATCATTAAATTTCATCACCACTTAAAAACCCTTTTAATAGACCCAAATAATCTTTTAAAATAAAAAAAGAATATTTTAATAAAGAAAAAACATTCATTACATATCGCAAGTCACTCATAAAGGCCAATGAGGCGTTTTATCAAACACTTAGTGTGCGACATTTAAGAAAAAAATCAATTTATCACAAAGTGAGGATGAAATCACTACTATTCACACTAAAAAATTATCCCAAATATCAAACATCACTATTTAGCATACATGGATGATTTCAAGAAAAAAAGAAAATATTATTAAATTTAAAGGGAAAGTGCAATGGGAGACCTACATAAATTCACTTTTTCTTTAAAAATGCCAACTTGAAACAACTTCATAATGTATCCAAAATCAATGAACAAAAAATAAGAATCCCATGATGTCTAATCCCCCAAAATAAATCAAGGTAAAAATTAACTCTTGATCAACTTGGTTAAGGAGGGAGAAGAACACAAGATAAAATAGAAGAAGAAGGATGAGGGAGAATATAAGAAGATATTATCTTGATGATTCACCATAAAAGCATGGAAGATATCCCTTAGATCTTCACTTGGGATGCATGGTGAGGCTTGAATAATAAGGTAGGAGTTCCCTTTGGACCTTACAATCTAGAAGAGAAAAAGTGTAGGTGTTTTGGGGTTAAAATCTTGAGATGGTAGTAAGGTAAAATCACATTTTGAATGAACTGAGAACTACGCATAATTTGGTCATAAGATTTAACTGACCATGAAGTATCCCTATATTCTCCACTAGACACAATGGTAACCCACACTATTTGACTACTGGTAAACCATGGGCCAATCATGCTGCATGGTTCGGTCCAAATTGATAGAACCATGTGCATGCATTCTGAACATTATTTTAACTGTGAATGGGTTATGAAACCCTAACCATAGAAATCAAAAAGATTTCATAGTTTCTTAGTGGTTGGTGCATAGTTTCCCAAAACCATGCACCTAAACTGTGAAACATGACAATAACATCCCAAAACTCAAAATTTAAACTTGAAACACTAGAAATAGGAGGAAAAAAAACCAAGACCAAATATAAACCGAAAGAGAGGGAAAACAAAAAAATTCTATGTGTGAAAATTGTAATATTTTATATAATAATATTATTTTTTTAAATATGGAAAATTTTAATTTTGGTTATAAAATTCAGATTTTTTTGATTAATTAAAATTTCCACAATAATGGTAAAATAATTATTTTTAAAAAATATTTATTAATATTAAATAAATTAATAACAAATAAATTCAAATTTTTTCTATTAACATATTAATATTTTATTATTTATAAACACATATAAAATATATAAATTCTTATTTAATTGGTCTTTAATACTATATAAAATTAAGAATCCATAATGGTCAAAATGTATTTCCTACTAAACAAGTTAGTCAAAGCTTTCTCTTATTTAAATGAAATGAAAATTTTTAAAGATTTTTAAATATAAGTGGATTAAATATATTATTAGTTCTGTTCCAACACAAATAAATTTGGTTATAAATGATATCATATATGTTTCATAATACATTAATTACCAATGTAAAAAAAATAGTCACAAAGGTATAAAATAAAAAGGAAATGGTTATAAACCATTAAAGAATGCATATAAACCACTAATCATGCCTCCAAATGATTGTTGTGGTGGATAATAGACCCAAAACCATTTAAAATATCACGTTCGCATATTTTTTATCCTTTCACACCAGAATATTGAAACGATATAATGGAAACATAATTGGTATTTTCAAAACTATAAATATATTCCCTTATGTATCACGTGAACACCCTTCAAAAGATAAACATATCCATCAAATTTCTATATGAAACTCTACCATTTACCCCTAACTATAAATATCTCCCACACATTTAATCCTCTATTCACACATAGTTATCATATTCCCTTAAATATGAACGGTACTTCTAATGAAAAATCAAAGTCTCCAATGCAAGGGTTTTCACCTTCTCATATTTTCTCATCCATAAGACTCTTAAAATTAAATTATCCCCCTCATAATATGACCACTAAAATATCATTATTATAATAATTATTTAAATATTAATTATAAAGGTTTATTTATTTATTAACATCCTGTTAGAAAACAATAACATCGTTAGTGTGTTGCAAAGACTACCTCTTCCACAAAGTGGTGTCATTTGTGTTTTTTTAACGCCATTCCGGAATGATATTAATGGTTTAAATGATATATAAATATTATATATATCATTTAATTACATTATAATTTGTTAATTTAATAACCACCACCACCCCTATCACACTTTGAGAAATGAGAAGACTAATATGTCGTATGTGTGGACTATCGCCTCCATGATGAGTCATTTTTTTCGAAGAGGTTTTCATAATATTTATAAAAATAATAAAATATGGTTTCTAATTATATTAAAACAAAAATAAAATCATTATTATTATTTTCGAGTGACATATGTCAATATAAACACCTCCTTAACCATACACTCCAATCCTGTAAAACTACATTCATGTTGGGTTCTGTATAAAAACCTATAAGAAACATGCATTAAAATTTGAGCGTGGATGACTATAAAAACATGAAAGAGAATATTATTATAATATATTAATAAAATAGTGGTTAGTATATAGTTTTAGACATATAATATTAGGTATTGAACTTATTATGACACTAATATTTTTATTATCTGTATGTATCTACATAATCCGTTACCAAACCATTTTTAACATAACGTAACAAAAAAACAATAGAAGTGAAATAAGAAAATATTAAATAAATATAATTTATATAAATTAATGAACCAGAAATTATATTTCAATAATGACATTGGAATGAATTTTTAGTTATTGATATCAATATTTTAATTCATGCTTGAATAGTTAAATAAATTATTGGTTATATTGAATGGATGTTACAACAATTCCAACATATAAAGAGAATATTTATAAATGAGGAGTATAAATGGAAAATAATTTGAGTAATGTTATAAAAAATGTAATTAATTTATTTACTATGATTCCAGTATTTAACTATCTTCCATGAAAAATAAATGGTAAAGGTAAGGTAGTTAGTAAGTCAAACTCCTATTATGTAGTTATATAATTTATTGACATAACTTCTTTGTCCTATACTTTAAAATTTAACTGATGTTCAATTTTTCATTCATTGAAATAGTATTATTAAACTAAATCTATTTTCATGAAATATTTCATTTTATATTTTCTTGAAAAAAAGCAGTCTCATTGGAATGTGATTCTTAATTATAAGATTTACATTGATGATTTAAAAATATGTTCAGAAAGATCTATTTATTATTGTTTTTTTATTATATTCAAATTATCTCCTCCCAAGAGTTGATGTTTTATTGGTTTTTATTTTATAATTTACTTTTAAAATGAAAATTTTGGTTTTCATGATTACTGGTTTTCATTATATATGAAACCCCATTTTTAATGGGATGATTTAGATATTTTTATGATTGATTATATTTGGAATATATGTTTATGGATAATAATTTTCGTGTTACTACGTCACCATAAAATTAGTTTTTATATTCTTATTTCTAATTAGATATTAAGGTATGGAAATAATGGGTTTGTTCAAATATATGTGGTAATTTTGGGTTTTCTTATATTTTTATGTGTTGAAATAATGATATTTTATATAATATTAGGCATAATCAGTTCAGTCATACATATATCCATATTCATATAGATATGCCACATTTTCAAGTTGATCATGTAATGAAACATTTCCATGTTGTTTATCAAGTTATGAAAAGTTTAAATATTCATTTAATTTCCAAAAAATTCTATAGTTATAGGATTAGGGATTTTCATGTTTTTTTCACATTTATATCATGTTCACACATTACAAGTTTTATCTATTATGCATTTTTTTATGATCCTTTTTTGATATTATGATTCTATGGCATGTTTTAATATTTTTATCCATGGTCTTATTATATTTTGTTATGATGTTTATGTCTCCCTCATATTCCCCTCTATATTTACAGCCCATTAGTATAATTTTGTAACTGTCTAGTCATTTGAGCACACCCCTTTTTTATGATTACATTATCGAGGATATGAATATGATTAAATCATGTGATATGTCTAGGAAAGGGTCTAGAGGAGAATAATTATTGATTTTTTTCATTTGTTAAAAAATAATACATTTATGTAATGAATTACTAGACAAAATATCTTCCATAACTTGCATTATACGACTGTTTTGGGATGTAATATTTTAATCATGATAATAATGTACTATTTCTACTATATTTAGTGTGGTCTGATGCACTAAAATGTATGGTTGTGATGCATATAAGGGTGTTTCACTAAGGGTAATACCGTTGTGGTGTGGCCATTTTTATCCCCACTAGGGGCCGTGCCATTGGGTGGAAGCCCAAATGGTTAATAACCCTACCTATTTAGGGTGATTTTTTCATAACCCAAGGGTCACGCCATAGAATAACCATTGACAAAAGAGATAAGGGTTACACTATAAGGGGGAATATAAGAGCTATCCCTATATATGGTGTTTGGATTCTCCATATTGTAGAAGTATATATGGAATAGTTTCCATGATATAAGAAATTGAACCACAACATAAGGGGATAAGAACCAAAATTTACCCCTTAGATGTTATTTTAGCTGGGAAAAGTGGGTAATTTACATAGTATCCTTTATTTTAGTACTCAAGGTTAATCAGGAAGAGTCCATTAGGATATCTATCACTATAGTTCTTCCCCCCATTAATTTTTATTATAGTGGGATTTTTTTAGGTATATCTATAGTGTATTGACGTATTTTTAAAAAAATCCAACAAATCACAGTGGATTCTGAAAAGGATGGCCAATATTTTTCTTGGTGTCTCTTGAGGACATCACAAGATGATTTCTGTATGAAATTCCACACCATTTTGATGATGGTTTTGTTGAATTAAAGGGGTGTACCAAAACTCATTTCTCATTGTTTTGGAGATCATATGTTTCTTAGACGACATGATGATGAGTGATGGAAAGTAGGATTTTGACAGGTTTAAGTAAGAGTAGCTATTTTTTACTTTAACGGAATGACATAACATAATGTAGTTGTTCCCTTGAGAAAATCCCTACAGTAAATGAATTTTTCTTTATATTAAAGTGACATGTGTCCACAACACATATGATAGATAGAACATTTAATTTAAAAAATTGTTGTTGATGCCTGTAGAACGAATAGAAGTCCAAAAGTCAGGGACAATCCCTTTAGATCTTGCTTAATCCTTCCAAACCCTCTGATTGAGGGTGTTATTATATAGACTTTACATGAAATAAATGTTTTTTGAGGGTTTCTAGGAAGATTATAATTTCATATTTTCCCTTAATAACAGTTTATTTAGCTTCTCTTATTAAGAATTATTGATAGGTCATGCATGGATAACCTCACATTTCACCATAGATTCCAAGCATAGGCCATGAGTGATGTGATATGAATTCCATCCAAATGTTAAATGATTAATGAGTTGGGAGAGTGTTCTACCCCATCAGGTATGTGAGAACGTAGGTGGTAATTCCTTAAATAGAATAATGATAGGTTGGATGAATGTAGAACGACATAAGAAGACATGATAAGATGAAAATGCATTTCCCCATCTGTCAATATCGACACCAGTGGGGTTTATCTTACATGACTTGGGAGGTCATAATGTGATCATGATGATATTGAGGGATCATTACCCCTTTGAGTAACCAAAATTACCTATGAGATGAGTTAATATAAGGGAACTCATATCAGGTAACCAAGCTATGATAGGACCATGGGGACCCATATGGGGTACCCCATTTTTAGGTTTAACCTAGAGAGGTGTAACACCATGAGGTAGATAATTTAGAAAATGGGTCTCACTTTAGAAATGAACTCATTTGTGTGCGCCTAATATGGTTATAGATAGGGATATAATGTTAACATGAGAGCTTGGACTTTGTTATATGAAATGGATTTGGCAGGTGGCCAACCTATGTTATTTCCATAAATATTTTATATGGTGGATGTTTGCTGGGAAATATGAAATATAGAATGAATAGGTAATTACCAATGATTTCACAGATATGTGGAATTTCCAGGTTTTTACCTAAGACTTGGTTATTATGTTTATATGGAGTTCCCCAGGTGTCATCCCTTATTCGATAGCTATGAATGTATCTATATACTTGTATAAATATATATATAAGTGTGTACTTATGCTAAATTTTGACTATAAATTTAAAATAAAAAAATTATTTTTATTTAAATTTTAATTCGCAATTATTAACGAATTATCGATTTTTTCATTGGGAATTAAATTTTCAATATAAAAATACGTTTGTTCTAGTAAAATTTTACGATAAAGATTCTTTTTAAATAAAAATGAAAATTATTGAAGAATTTTGGATGTGATATTTGGATTATTGATTTTAATGGGTAAATAAGAATAAATTTTTAAACGTTCTATTTAATTTCAGGAAGTCTTCATTTTATATTAGATTTACAATTAAGCTTTTATAAATAAAAATAAAAATAAAAATAAAAATAAAATTTCATACATAAAAATTTTATTTATATATAATAAATGAATATATATATATATATATATTCTATACATAATAATAAATAATGTATAGTAATTTTTTATAATAATATTTATAATATTCATAATTATTTATGTAAATATTTATAAATTATTCATAAGTTTATAATTAATAAATTTTAATTAATTTAGTTGTATATAAAATTATAAATTAAAAAATCATATGAAAATAATTTTAGTTTTTTTAAAATATTAAATGTATAAATATAAGAATTAATGAGAACTAACAATAAAAAAATAAAAAAATGTTATATGGGTAATCTATTCCATAAGAGGGGTTTGATGATCAGGATGGAACCCAAACCTGAGGAACATATGATCTTCCAACATCCTTAGAGGATTTTTCATATCATATAATATACATGTGTCGTCACTGAATGGAATACTAACATCTACTTAAGGATTCACAATCATATCTTAGAGGCGAATCTACATAAAATTGGTCATCATATGATAAATCAAATTGTAAAACACTCTTTTCAACAATATCACATAGAAAATAAATCAGCATTAAAGTGATTTTTTAATCTGATAAACTACATGTGTAAAAATATTTTTACATTATGGGGTGCATTAATTTTTGTGATGAAATTCATTAAATTGTACTACTTTGTTGGTGTCTTACTGAATGATTTAAAACTAATAACATGTTAAAATTCAAAAGTAAAATATTAATGGAAGTTTTATTTTTTTTAACATAATGAAATGTGATCTCAAACCAATTAATTCCATACAAAATCAATAAAGCTAAATTTTACAGGTTTATTCCTTGGATCAATTAATTATTTAAACATTTTAGATGATAATATAAAATAATCTTTAATTTCGATATATGTTAGGTAATGAATTATTAATATATGTATAATTTAGTATTTCATAATTGGTTTCTACTATGTTTTGTTATTTGAAACTATTTTATGAAAGAGAGTTCTGTTTTGGATTTTCATTCTTTTAAAAAAAAAAATTTCAAAATTTGTGTGACCTTGGTTCAATTTTGAGGTATGAATTGTAATATTTATTACCATATTTGGTTTTACATTAAAAATTCTCTTAGGTTAAAATTTTGGTTTTATTTTTAGATAATGTATCATGAGGTTTGGTTATTTAATATATATATATATATATATATTGATTATTGAGTTGGTTATTATTTTGGGTTTAGTCTAAAAAAGTTGTTTTTTTCCTATCAAGAGATTCTGTTGGTTGTTACGGGCCATGAAGTTTAGATTAATTGGGTAATTTATATAATTAAGATGGTGATTCAAAATAATTTTTGTATTTATATTAAAAAATGTGGGATCAGAAAAAAGTAGGATCAAATTATTTATTTGTCATGGGCATTATGATTTAGTTACACAATTTTTTTATAAGAGGAAAAACATTTATTTATTATATTTAATAATTAATCTTCACGTCACATGAGTATTTTCACACATTATTGTAATCGCTGATTCATATATTTTATTCATATACCATACAAATATTTTTTCCCTTTTATTTAATATGTTTGAACAAGTCAAAAATTTTATTATAATAATATTGGTTGTTTGTAGATCAGTTTCATTAAAAAAAATTATAATTTTTTTTAATTATTATAAGATATTAGTTAGAATGATAATTTTTAATTAATTGACACTATAAACAAATAATATTTATAAAATCATGATCTTTAATATATATGAGATGAAGACATACGAGGAATGGTTATAAAATTAAGAATTTAACTCATAAAATAATCTATTTTTTTTGGCTTGTTGTAATCCCATGTCCATAAATATGAATTTAGTATATTTCATGGGATTGGAAAATAATGGTTTCAAGGTTTCATAAGCTTATAGTGACCAGTTGTCTATAATATTGTATGTGATTCTGGGAGTAAGTTAAATTTCGTTTTTTCTATAAAATTATGACGATCATTTTAGGATATAGTATATTGTGATATAATATTGAAAATTATTTAATGATTTATACGTAGGAATGGTTAATAAAAGTGTGTATAAAATATGAAAACACATTCAACATAGTATTTATGGTTATTTTGTAGAGATTTGTGTTTATATTCTAGATATGGAAAATTAGCTCCAATAGGATGTTTGATTTGACCAATAAGGTGTGTGTGTGTGTTATAAACTCCTAATTGATTAGAAATATCATATTTATTCATCAAAATAGTATAAGATGGAATATTTCTTTTTGTTTTAGGATAGATTTCATCATAAAATTTGGAATCATTTTTGTTATTGATTAGTAGTAAAGTATATTACATGAAGAATAAATGAATGTTTAAGAGGCTTGTGTAAAGATTTAATTTGATATGATTCCTTTAAAATATTTATATATTAATAGTTAGTGGAAATGGATATGTAGTATGGGTTTTTATTCAAAATTTTATTGATTATTGAAATTTCCTTATATGATTAGGGTGATTTGGGGAGTTTTATTGTCATGAATAATATATGGAGCTAGAATTGGACATTGAAATTAGTTAGGTTGATTTCATAACCCTTTTATGCAAGTGATGGATTTTTATCCCATAGTTTATTCTCTTATAATTTTTTTATTTATTATAAATATTGAAATATAGATTAATTTATGATGTGTTGAGTTATTTTGAGGTATAGATATATTTTTATTGGTAATTTATTTTAATGATAAGTTAAGTTTTTAAGATTATAGTGGGGGAGATATATGTATATGTATATATATATATATAATTGTGTCATTAGTTCCTATGGGAAAAGGTTTTGTATGATTGAAATAATGGCTAAAAAAATTGGTTTCATTTTTAGTTGTAAATTTTATTAGTGTGACATCTTATGAAATATTTATTTTTCAGATCCATAACATATTAAATTTTTGGGGTACAACACAGATGTAATTTGGTTTAAAAAAATTATTCAATTGTTTAAATATTTATGGATATGATGAATTATTTTTAAATCATTCTGGATGACAGTAATGTTACATTGATCTAAACTGTTAGTTGGATTGTTATACCTATCATTTTCCACATAATAAAATGGTTGATTTTTAATTTTTAGCATGAATATTGTCATTTCAACCTTATTTTATCATCCATCATATTGTAGGATATTTTCCTTCCTTTTTACATTATATTTTCCAAGATAATATTCCTCTATTATAGGATTAATCAAATTTTAATCGAATGTACATCTCTATAGAACAAATTATTCTCTTTATATTTCTCCACACCAATTTTAAAAACCATATATCATATTTTTTTGGTATTAAAATATGATATATAATAATTATTTGTTAATCACATTTATTAACATTGGTTTAACTTATAATTTATTAAGAACCCAAAAATCATGGGGTTTAGTTATAAGGTCCCAACCTTGAATAATACTTAATCATGAGATAAGTCAATAATTCGACTTTATATCACATTGATGATGTTTTATTGTTTAGTGCTCTATAGAATTAGGCGATAACATATAAATAAAAACTTCATTATTACCATGTAGAAACATATACTCTCTATCCATTTTGTCATAAACCAGAAACATTTAAGAAGAAACATGGTTATTTTTCCTGTTTACCCTTCCTAACTTTTCCATGATCCAATACATGACTTTATTAAAGATTAAAATCATGTAAAAAAATTTTAAACTTGGGATGTGAAAACAATTATCAGTAAGGGACACACAAAGAATGAAAATTGTTATCCTTGCGAAAAAAATTTAAACCATGAATAATTTATCATAATCTAATAATTTTCACCTTTACGAAGTAGTAAATACTCTTTAATAAATATAATTTCATTTGTAACCCTTTTGTTACCAAAATATTATTATAAAACCCATAAAAAGAACACATAACATATAAATGGTAACCTAGGACATAATCATACTTAAATATAATAACCACACGATCGACTTCCAAAATTCATTCTTACAAATGGAATTGCCATAAGGAAAACAACCATAGCCATTGTATTGGTGGTAATAACATAACCATATGTCCTTGGTTTATCACATAACAACCCATATTTGTTTATCTAGTAACCACCAATCTTTGGTATAACTTGTAACCACCCATCAAATGCCCAAGTACTATTATATAATAATAAAACATAAATGATTACAATTAACAAAATTTAACTCATATAATTTAATTTCAAACCACATGAATTAAATTCAAGATATTGAAATATTTAATCAATTTTCAATACCATTTTCAATACCAAAACACCCTAAAAGGGAATAAGGGATTTCTTTTCCTTTAAAAAATTTTAAATCTTATAGAGGTAGCCAAATATCAAATAACTGATATGGTGGTAAAGAATTCATTGTCACTACATACGTTAAAAACATTTATGTTTTTAATTTCTAAAAATGATTTTCATAAAAAATATTCCTTTGGAATTAAAACCCAATGGGGTCTATTATACACCATATAAAAAAGGTTTTGAATAAATTATAATATTCCTTAATGAAATGAGATTTAGACAAAGTCCCTTACAAAGATAAAATGATTAGATTAAAGATAAATCAATGAAATAATTATGTATGAAAAATATAAATACAACCAATATAAGAAGATATTAAGTTTAAAAAAATCATATGTCACTCACACATATTATTAGAAGGAAAACTAATTACATGGATATTTAACATAATGAATGAAGATTAAGTTATGATTTCCCTTGCATTGAGTCTAACATGTCTTGTTCTTTATTTAACTTCTAGAATAATTAATCAAGGTTAATTTTAACATTATTTGGAACCTTTTTCAATTTTATCAATAATTTTATATCACTTATTTCCATGTTATAACATTTATATAAAAATTTGAGTAAATATCGGACGTTTTGTCGATGTTTGGTACTTTAGTCAAAAATGAAATTGTTTTGATGAAAATTGTCCATGTTGTTATAATTCTATTATATCCAGAATGATATATCTGATTTAAATATCATATATATCCAATATATATGTATTTATAATATTCCATAACATTTGGAGATAAAGAATTAAATGAAATTTTCATGAGTATGGTAGGCGTACGTATGCATGAACGCTACATTCATTTCATTGTCATATATAATTAATTAAAAATAAAGGATATATATGAATATTACAATTCCAGTATAATATCTAGGTTACATATTTTACATAAGTTCATTAATTCTATCATTTATATTTTACATGTATGGAATTAATGAGTTATATCACTTTGAGGGGGCAGTAGTACACACTTCCTCATATTAAATTATCATATTTACACAATATAGAAAACATAAAGTTATGTTGTAAATAAAAATTAAATAATAATATAGAATATATATATATAATATATAATATATAAATATATTTACATCTTAATGGCCACCATGATAGGTGGTAGGAGGAAATTTAACAATCATCGTTTCATGTGATTGTAGTACGTCATACACAGAAACAATATAATCTATATCCATTAAATGGAGGTGTGTATATTTTTATGTTGAACCATTATTCTAAACAAATCATAATATAATTATTATACTATTTTAGTTATAAAATATTGCAATAAATAGAGGTTATGGGGTTGGAGGAACAAAATAAATGAATGGAGTTTGAGAGAAGATGTTACCTCTAAATCTGTTAACTCCTTTTAATTTGAGTCAAAATGATTCTTTCAGATTCATTATTCCTAATGAAATGATTCTAGGAGGAATTGAGGGAATTTTGGAACTTATTTTAGTATAATTTTAGTGAGACAAGGGGATTAATAGGTGTGAGTAAGTGGGTAGAGGTGGTGGCCTATTATAAGAGAGAAGATGGGAAATTTAAGAATGTCTTGAAATATTATTTTATTATAAATTTATTTCCAAATTATAATAGATCCAAAGAGATATATTTCTAGGATAAGATGATTATGTGTCTAAATCCTTTAAACTAATAGGGTTCATATAGGTTTAGGCCTCAAATTTAAGATTATCTTTTGACTTTAACCCATAGTTAAATAAATTAACTTGCATTATGTCTTCTTGTATTTTTACAATATATGGTTCAATAGTTACAATATAATTCCAATAGTTCCTCAAGTGGATCTTTAATGACATATTTAAAACTATATAAGTAATTTTTCCCTATCTTATATTTTTATGACTATTATATCAATTAATAATATAGTATTAGTTTTAAAACACATTTATGTCAAATTAAAACTATTTAGTAATTGTTTTTGTTAAAGTCATATCAACATGATTAATTCTAAGAAAATACATCAGTAGAAAGATAAGATGACATAATTATCATGAAAATTCGTGTATGTAATCAAAATTTTCATACTACAATTATTTTAAAATTTATTATATCATTTATATGAATCTTTCATTACAAATCTAATCATTGTATCAACATTGTGTAATTAAATTATATAATTTATTTAATTTATTAAAATTATAAATAAAATAATATTAGGTTGGAAAGTTTTTTATATTTCAAAAGAATATTTATAATAAAATATATCAATTACATAAACAAACTTAAAAAAAATTGTAAAAAAATATATGTTTATGTTATATTTGCCTTTACATTAAATTAATTATTATAAAATTTCATTATCACATACAATTGGTTTTAAAATTCCAAAAATTCATCCTATAGAATTTCCCGGAATCCCTGTACTCAAAAAATATTATTTGAAAACGTTTTATGCTACTGTTATATTATTATAATGTTATTTTTACCCTTATTTACCTAATTTACCCTTGACCCGTTGTAAATAAAAACAATTATTGTAGTTACTATTCATAACCTCAAAAAATGAAAGTTTTCTATTTAAAAAATGTGTTAATAATGATTAAAAATATGGAATCAATTTCTCCAAATTTTAAATGTAGAAATTGTAGTAGTTAATTTAAAATTAAATCCAGTTTTAAACACTAAAAAGCGGGTTTTTAAGAAGTAAACCTATCAAAAGATTGACATTTGTTTTTGTCCAATTTAAATGTGACATTACATCCAATGACCAAAATTGGATTAAATGATAAAAATATAATTTAATTACACTTTAAATCTAATTAAAAAAATATAATCCAACTATATACATAAATGACATGAAATGGTACTTTTGAACAAAAATGTAGAATTTTTCACTATTCATTAAAAATGAAATTTTATCATAAAAATACCAAAATTAATCCAAAGAAAATTTATATGTCCTAATTATAAATAATAAGTTTATTTTTTCAAATAAATCTTATACAATTTAATAAAACTAGATTTATAAATGGTTCTCCATCAAAAGGTGGTAAACTATCTTTTAAAAATATTAGAGTATTTTAGTCTTAAAATTATATTTATTCTAATTTTAAGCCTCTAAAAATTATTAGATGAAAGTAAAAACATTTTAAAAAATTTGTAATCATAGTATAATTAGTTCTATACTTTCTCACCAATACAATAGTTAGGAGTTAACTACCATTTAAAATAATAATAATATTTTTTTATAATTTTTTGGTATAACTCAGTGTTGCGCGCAACATAAAATTTCATGAAACTTATTGTTACTTGTCAAGTATGATATCTGAGATAGAATCACCATTAAGGTAAAATCATTTTCTAATTTGAAAATATTTATTATATATGATAGTGTCTAATTCAATAATTACCTTGGATGTAACTCTTGTAATATAATATTGAATGCTAGTTATAAATTAAAAAAGTAGACCTCCAAGCCAATAAACATGATTGGGATCAACGAATGTTTATTATTTCCATTGAAATAACATAGTTATGCTTTCCGTACATGCATCCCTGTAGGAATAAAATATATTAATATGAATTTGTAAATACAATATATATGTTCAGGTATAATTTTTTTAAAGATGACAATATTTGGATGAAGAATCTAGTATTGGGCGTGTATCTATTGAGTAACATTGTCTATGAGTTTTTACTTATTTTCCACCATACTTTTAATATTTACATGCACACTAATCATTTTATTTTCATTTTTTGGATATTTATAGACACTATTGGTGGTGGCCTACTAAATTTATCTCATACCCAATTCGTGCAACTGATGGTACATGAAAAGACTTCATGATTGAAGAAGTATACAAAGAGGAGTGGCCAACATCAAATGATTGGTTTTTAATGATATGATAGAGTATGACAGGAGAGGACTGAGCCTATGATCATGATTCTAGTAGAGCTATATTTTTTGCCTTTTATCAATTTGTTTATCATGTTTTATATTCATGTAACCGTATATACCATGTTCTTCCCTTTTTTTTGTATATCATCATGTCATGATCATCATTTTTGTATTTATCTTTATGATTTATCTTCCACTACTTGTTATTTATTAATATTTATGGTAATTTTCATTATCATTAACCAATATACTATGTTGCGATCAAGAGGGAACAATCTCCTCATGGACACACCCTAGGACCTCATTGTTAGTTAGAAGACTATAATGTATGGGGAGTTATGCTTAATGTCATATTCCCAATCATCTTAGGGAATAACTTTGTAAATCCTATTTTGGGGAACTATGAAGTGGTATTATATGGTTTCATATTTTTATTTTGTATTATTGATTGGTTAATAGACGTGAAAACATGAATGTGCTGTAATTTGGTAATTAACCTTTTTCTAGGAGTTTCTGACCCATATATAGGGGAAACTCAAAATACATGGGTTGAGATTTTGTTATTATTTTATGTGTTTGTTACAATTGTACTGACTTCACCATTGGGGGGAAAAATGTTTTCTGGCATTATTAGTATTGTTATTATTATGATGGAACTCTATTTCCTTGGCCTCGCATGGCTAGGATGTATCATAACATGCAACATATTAGGAACCCAAGGATTCACATTTCATGAATTATGCAAGACCATAATAATATTACTGCATGAATTTCCTATATTTCCTTGGATTATTGTGAGTGGATGGATTATCATATATGGAAATGTGATAATTCTTCTTCAAGGGATAAAATAATTTTATTAATTAAAGATTATATATTAATATAAATGGTGTTTTCCCATATAGTTTGATGATGAATCATTAATTAAACAATTATTAATTGTTTGAGTCGTGCACCATAGGTTCCCTGGGATGAAACATTAGTTGATTTCATTTCTGGAATTACATTTTTTATTTAAGAATCATGCACATCCATAAATTTTTAATGATGATTCATTTATTAAATTCATTTTATATGTGTAGTTACATCCTAATACTAGAAAAAAAGGATAATTCATAGTTACATGATTTACCAATTATAATTTATAAATAGTGTGATAATTTGTAAATTGGGGATAGTGATACATCAAACATTATTTTGATACCTATATAATCATAAATGAGTATGAACTTAGGTAAATCTTATTTTTTTTTAAAGAAAATGGTTTCAATTAAATGGGGATTACAATTGAAAAGAAAAAGGGTTTTTCTTTTATAACATTCAATTTTCACACTATATAATGAAACATTTGCAGTGTGATATGAGACATTGACACTAGAACAACCTTAGTAGTGGGTAGTAGGGAGTGTCACATGTTACATATATGACCCATAATAATATCTAGACATGGATTTCAAAGTTTACCGAGAGGTGAGACGTGTTTATAAGATGGAATCTTACCAATGTTTCTATATTGTCATGGATCCTATATGTTGTTAAATCTCATCTTATGCATGTTTTGGGAAATTTTATAGTTAATCCACCATGACGTCCTCGAGTCATGCTCTAGGTGGGTAGATACAACTATTCTCCCAAGGTGGTGCACCTTGAGCCTCATGTATTACCTCCTGTAGTCCCAAAAGAGGCACCTCAAGATCATCCTCCATTAGGAACCAATTCTCAATTTAGAGAGAGGTTATTTTTCTCTATATAGTCTATACAGGGATATCTATGACATACCCTGACTATGGAAGAGTTTACATGATAATTCTTGCAGCAGCATGTAGCCACCTTATCGAGGTATGGAGATCTTTAGGCTACTGTGACTAATATGGAGGCCATGTTATCGATATTTGAGCATTTATTGAGGCATCTAGAGTGAAGGTTCAAGCTCACAAACTATATTCTCTATGACTCTTCCAAGAGTTTGTGGGATGTCATCTCTCAGGATTATTTGAATCTGGTTATTGTCTTAGTAGACTTCCATATATTCTAATGTGACCACTTCATCACAAATTCATTGATAGTGGACTACGCTATAGAGTTTATGCTCTTATATAGGAGTGTTATTTATTTGATGGAGTATTCTTCATGTTTCCCCAGGCATCAAAATTATGTGGGAAAAGTAAACATTGATGAGTTAAAAAGTGTGAGATGGTTTGCGGATGTGATTGTGTGCACCATATTATCACAAGTGACGACATTTCAATTAACCACTATTTTAGTGATAGTGAACTAGACTGTCATCACTGAATAAAACTTTATTGAAGCTAGAAGTGTGAGGTAGGTTAGTTCTGGTTTTGAATAAGAAGACATTTCTTCCTATATTATGAAACATTATGTCGAGGTTTCATGCAGCGGATGTGCCTTCAAGATGACATGCACTGATAGATATGGGGGGTGTCACTAGTGTGGTAGGATAAACCATCAAAATCCCCAATGTATGAGGAACCAAATCACGTGTCTATCTTGTGGTAAGATGGGTCACCTTTAGTGTTTCTTATGAATTTTCCAAATTGTTTTTAATGGGATGGGATCTGTATTGAAACATCATTTGGGTACGGGATTAGTTGCTCCATGCCAGGTAGGAAGATGGTCTAATATGGGTCAATCAGGCCAAGTAAATGTTCATGGTCATAATATCCAGAATTTAGAAGAATATTTCTAGGATATTAGACCATCCTTGGTTATTTAGGTTTCATTTCAAGGCCATGAATATAGCTATATCTACACAGTAAATTCTACCCAAAGGAGTAGAGTCAAGGGCTTTCTATTATTCAAGGTACAATTCTACTTGCCTCTATATATGAGTTTCTAACTTATTTAATATTGGATAATCACACTCTATTATTTATATGGAAATTGCGGAGAGCCTTTGGATGAAAATATATAACATTTCAAGTTATATGAACCTAGATAATCACTTGGAAGTGTGATGAGAGAGTATACACTAGTACAGAGAAATATTTATTGAGGTAAGAAGATATATCATAATTTGGAATATATTTAAATTAAGATGATAGGGTTTCATTTCATTCTTAGGATGAACGGCTTGGTTCCATATCACAACCATGTTTATTGATATCGTTAGAGGGTTCCATTTACATCACCTGAGGTTATTAATTATGTTCATATGGAAAAATTGGATCTCTAAGTCGGTTGAGATGAACAAGAGAACCATGATCTATGCTAACTAAAAACCTAGATAACTATCCTATTTATGAGTGAATTGTTAACACAACCTATATAATACCCTGCTTTAGTGGATCATTTTAGTGATGTCTTACCTAAATAATTATTTTGATTAAATCCTATGATATTGGTGGAGTTCACCATTGGGGTAGTTCTAGGGGTGGGTGTAGAGACCCGAAACTTGACGTACATAGACATTACATTACTTTTGCAGAATACTTAATACATAACAAAAACAGACACACAAGGACTGTAATAGTTTAGTGTCTTTGGAAACTTGGAATATAAACTTCTAATCATGTTGAAATATCTTCAACAACTCCCATAATGATCTTCCCCTTTTTGTTTCCTTACCTAAAACCTTTCTTTCATTCCTGGGGAAAATAAAACATAAAAAGGGTGAGCGCAAATTCTCAATAAGGGAAAACATAGAGAACATAAAACAATCCATAACCTTTGAATGAAAAAACATGAACATAAAATCTAAACATCAAAATCTTGGGAAAAGACATAAAACATGGCAGTACGTAATGCATAGATCATAAAGAAAAATTAATCACAATAAAATAGCATGAGAATAAAACTTGTAATTGTGAAAACCATTAAGCACATGAGATGATTTCCATAGTATCCAAGGAATTGCTGCCAAGACCTTCTTAGTGTAAAAAGTCCATTTCCGAATCGAGTTCATGCCTCGTTCCAGTCCTGTATTACTGAACCGTTTTAACTTTCCATTCCATCCATGTCTATCTCATGAGATATAAATCATTACCCAATGCATTGGAGGGAGATATAGGTCCCACCCATCTCATAATTAAATCATTCTTACTTGTGCCAAAAAATAAACATACATCATTCATAATAACCCAACGAATAAAATGGGGTTCATAAATATAATTCCATCATCACATAATCCATATAAAATAAATGGATATCATTTCATAATAAGAAAAGTGATACCATGTAAATCATAGAGAAATTATACTTGAAACATACACATATGAAATAATGTCATCTTAGATGGAAAATGTTTTTGATAAAACACTTGAAATGAATTCGTGAGGAAAATATCCTTTCTTCTTCAAAATCATTTTCTTTTCACAAAATGTCATGCAATTTTAAAAGAAAAGAATTTTGTTGAAAATAGTCATGAAATATTTTGGAAGAAACTTCTTGAAAATAAGGCTTTATAAAACCATAAGAATCCGTTCACGCCGTATAAGGTAAAAATAACAATCTCCTCGTACTTTTGTCGGAAAAGTCAAAAAGTACCTTGTATGGTAAACAAAAGAAATATTCCTTCCATACAATGTGGTAAAAGTAAGAAAATGGTAAAAGTGTCATAAACAAACATGGAAGGAATGTAAACATTTTATGAAAACATTTTGAGAGCATATGAACATGGATAATAAACATAACCCCTAGTAAATACTTACGAGTAAACAATCTCGGATAAGAATGAGATTAGAATAATTATCCCTTACCTTAGGTACGATATGATTTATATGGATATGAACCTCCTGTATAATGATTTAAATAATGTCATTGACTTATTACATAATCATATTCACTGTTATGATATCATATATGTTTCACTTATGACTTTATATTACCCGTTCTTTTGTAAATTCCATGTTAAAGCAGCGTTTTGGGTAGAATCATTTCATTTATCGTATGTGTTTTGACTTGACATTCTTGATATTATTACTTATATACTAATTTACATAATTCCATAATGTAAAAAATGATTTATATATAATATATATTTATCATATACATATAAATTATAGATCGATAAAAGGAATGAAATACACCGTTCATGAAGATGGTAGGCCGTACGTACGCATGAACGCTGTTTTCGTTTCCTTATTGAATTGAATGAAACTAAATAGATAACATACAAATATATATACATAAATCCAGAAGAATTATTATTTCATATATTTCATTATTATTAATTATATAAACTTTATGATCATTCATGTATGGTTAACATGGAGAATGAATCTCATCGGGTCGTGCAGATGGTAGTCCGTACGTACGCATGAGCGATGATATCATTCCCATAATTATTGAATAGAATTGGAGTGGATGGTATAATATATCAGAATCATTATGATGTTATAATAACCATTTATAGTTATTTTTTACACCATTATACCCATCCATGTAAGGTGTTGGTGGAAAAATAGATTACACCACGGCGTGGAGACGGTATTCCATACGTACGCACGCACGGTGATTTTGTTTTCCGTAGGATGGATAGAAGGTGAAATAGGGTTGTTTCATATTTATAATAACATATAATTATATTAGGGATACTGATGTTATTACTTCATAATGAAACAACTAATGAAGAGGGAGTATAAGAAGAATGGAACTTGAAGAAAACGGTAGAAGGTATTACCTCTTTCTCGAAGTGCCTCCTTTAAACTTTCTCTTAGGGCACTAGAGTTGGTCTTTTGAGAAGACCAGTACCTCTCGTAGGTTTCTAAGGAAGTGAGGAAGTGAAATGGGTTGGGTTTTTCCGAGCATGAAGGCTCAAATTGGTGTGAGGAGGAGAGGGAGGAGGTGCCCTTTAATAAGGGAGGAGAGGGGAACCTTTGGAAATATAAGAAATATTAATTTATATTAAATCCCAAACCCACTTAAAAACATCAAAAAAGACTCATATCCGAAGATTAGATGTGATAGGGTTGTAATATCATTAACCAATAAAATTTATACATGTTAGGAATTTATTTTAAACATTATCAACTTGATTTATCCTTATTTATCAATTTAATTTTATTTGTGGTAATAATATTCTAAATTTTAGATTATTATAAATAATTACATATGTGTTGTGAAATTTCCATAATTTCACACTTTATGACATTTTCGACCATATAAATATAAATTTATAATTTTTAACTATTTTTGTGATTGAAAAAAAAAATTATAATATGTTATTTTTATAAAATAACAATTGTGTCAATTTTGACACTATTCATTTATTTGAATTTAAATAAACAATATACCGAATATATGTTCTAAATTAAAGATTTAATAGATTCATAACAGGTCATATTTATCTATAAAATTAGTGGAGAACATTAAATAGTTTATATAATATTTATTTTAATGATTTTAAAACCATTTATTAGATATTTCTCTTAATAAAATAATTTCAACATTAATATTATGTCACCTTTAATGATAAATGTTTAATCCCTAAAAATTATGAATAAATTCATATGATGTAGATAATTTCATAAGATTTCTAGAGACTATTCATGTTCGAAGTTTCATTTAGTTTATCACTAAATTAAAATAATTATACTTATAATATTTAAGAAGGTGACATGTTGTCACTTTCTTTGGTTTTAATAATAATTAAATTATTTTCATGGAACAAAGTCCATTAAATGAATCTAATCAGACCCTTAGGTGATATGGGTCGACTTTTAGTCATCCAATAGAATTTTACAGGTGTTAGGGTAATTTTATAATCTTATATTTACCCTTAATTACCCGATTTACCTTTAACTATGGTAAATAAAATTTACCATAGTTACTATTCATAATGTCCAAAAATAAAAAGTATCATATTAACATAATTTCGAAACACTGATTCCAAATATGGAATCCATTTTTCAAAATTAAAAACATACATGTTACAGTAATTAATTTAAAATTAATCTCGTTGTTAAGAAAACAGGTTTTAGAAGTTAAAACATTGCCAAAGATTGAAATGTTTTTACCTATGATTTCAATGTGAAATTAATGCTAATGACATATATTATATTAAATGGTAAAAATATATTCTATTTATACTTTAAAACCATTTAATAGTATAATTTAACCATATAAATTATCTCAATTAAAAAAAGTTGTTTTTAATTAAAAATAATCGTATTTCTAATATTTATCAAAATATGAAAGTTATCAGAAAAATATCGAAAATTTATCCAAAGTAAATTTTTATATCCTGATTCCAAGGAAGAATTTTATTTTGTCAAATTGAACTTATAAACATGTCGAAAACTATATTTAATATGGGTGCACCATCAAAAGGCGGCAAAACAACATTTTTTTGAAAAATACTTATTTTACTCGAAAAATTTATTTTGTTCACATACCATGTTCTAGAAAATGTTTAAGATGAAATAATAATGTTATAACATTCAAAATTTAGTTAATAATATTCATAACGGCTAGTTCATAATAATATTATAACCATATATCATTGTTTAGTGAAACCTGATATTGCGTACAACACACGCTATCGAGGAAAGTTGTGATTGTGTGTAATGAAAGCCAAGTCAGGGTTGCGTGTTGTGCAAGAATCCTTAGTTGTTTTGTATAACCAAATCCAACCATATTTCATTTATACATTGAATATATATATATATACACTCAATGTTGCGTATAATGACTATTATAAAATGAACTTGAAATTGTGTGTAACACAATCTAAGAATAGTGTTGTGTATACTACAAGCTAATACGGTGTTGCGTATAGAAAAAGATAATCTTGTTGTAGCATAAAACACATTACATCAATTAAAAATAATACTTATCATGAAATATCAGGTTGTTACATTCGACCCCCCTTAAAATGAATTTCGCCCTCGAAATTCATCGGGGTTATAAATAGTTTACTATTCATAGAAACCCACATCGTAAAAAGGAATACTAAAACTTAATTTTAAAAAATAAAGTATGAAACGTAACGATTACCCAAAGTAACTCATCACTAGGTTTCTATATATGAGAACATAGGTGAAAATATGGACATGGAATAAAAATCTAACCATCATGTTCTGATGGAGAGTGGTAGAGAACATGGCTATGAAAAATCCATCAATCACAAATCCATAAATTTTTGATGATCTAAGGTACCATCTGATTAATTGGATATGAAGGCACTATAACAACATTTTTGGTTTTCAAGATCATTTCCCAAAAGTTGAAAATTTTGAATTAGGAGAAATACTTTCTTAATATTGGTACAATCTCACTGTTGTTCGTGCTTTAAACAATTTTCACTTCATCTCTTAAAGAAATGAAGTTGAATTTGTTATCCGTGAAGTGCTAACAGATCATGTGATGGAATGATGGGTCATTCCATATGTTTCAAAAAAAAGGTTAGAAAAAGTTTTCAAATATACATAAGTCCATCTATGGTGTGCCTAATCATATATGATTCCAAAAATGAACTTATACTTCATATATCATACAGCTTAATAATATAAAACTATTTTCTACTAAACAGGGACTTCTGTAGGCCAGTGGTAAGCGATAAAGGCCAGTCATACTTCGGTTGTGGGTTCGATTCCCACAGCCCTGTCCGACGCGATGGGTTGTCGCCCATTCTACAGGTTGTCCTTTTTCAAAAACTACATTACTATAACATCCGATCAATAATATCGAAAAAAGTTCTATCCTTAAACAATACTAACTTATCTCCAACATAATCCATTCCAATCTTTATCCTTATCTAAAATACTTCAGTCCATGCTCATAGTATAAAGAAAATGATTACATGAAATGTGGCATAACAATCAAATTAATGCCATCATTTATCCCCCATATATCATAAGATATATCTTGTTGTTAAAATTACAAACATGTGAATACCTTAATCATGTATTCTCTTGAAGAATAAATACCCATTGATCCTTAGTGAAAACATGAATGTAGTTAAAATTTAACACTTTCCACATACCAAAATCCTCAAAATTCTATATACTCAAACCATGATATCAATTAGTCCTTATATCAATAATGAGTTCATGAATACTTTCAAACATTTCATTTTCTCATTATGCGTTCATTATGCGCATATCATCTGCTTTCCAAAATATTGGAATCACATTTCAAGGTTACCGATACCATAAAATTATTGAAAACCACACTAGACTAATATAAAAATATTCTAATACACCATAAAAGTACCTCAATAACATTATTCTTGAATACCAATACATAAACACTTCAATCCATCCTCTTCAATGATTGTCCTGGAAAAAGTCCGTCCTTCAATTAGAAGTAACTTTTTAGGTCAGGGTATTGAGTTGGGTAATGCCCATGTTCTCAACAAATAAGACATTGAACTCCATAACAGTATGTCACTCTATGACCCTTTTCTCCACACAGATAACATTTGTCCCACTATTTGAGGTATTCCTCAAGGTTCTTCTTCCCTTATTTAGAAATCTCAATCTTTCATTCTTTATGCTCCTCAACCCACGAATATAAATAAAATTCTATCTTCCTCTTATTTGATGAATTATGAATACCACTAAATTTCACCTTGTTAATCATATATCGCGATGAATGATTCGGCATAATCACAATATCTTTCTCTCTAGGCATTACGCAATTTTGTTTCTCATAGTCACCAGTTTTTCCATTGGATTCAATGTTAACTGAATTCCTTCTGGTTCCTTCCATTGACTAAAACACAAAAATAATTCTATGAGAGGAAAAAATCATACAAGGAAAATAACATAATCAAGGGGGAGTACCTTCGACATGTAACATCTTAAGTTTAATTCTAATATCGTTACAGTAATTCTTGGACTATAACATATACTTATACTTAACCTTAGGGACATCCCTAGACATACCTTAGAAATATCTCTAGAAATCTCACTAAAGTTCTCGTATCCCTGTTTCCAAAGGTTAACTAGACCTTTCCTTTGATACCAACTATAGAGACCCGATGCTTGACGTACATGGACATTACATTACTTTTGCGGAATACTTAATACATAACAAAAACAGATACACAAGGACCGTAATAGTTTACTGTCTTTGGAAACATGAAATATAAACTTATAATCATGTTGAAATATCTTCAATAACTCCCATAACGATCTTCCCCTTTTTGTTTCCTTACCTAAAACCTTTCTTTATTTCCTGGGGAAAATAAAACATAAAAAGGGTGAGCTCAAATGCTCAGTAAGGGAAAACATAGAGAACATAAAACAATCAATAAAATTTGAATGCAAAAACTTGAACATAAAATCTAAACATCAAAATCATGATCAAAGACATAAAAAATGGCAGAACGTAAGGCTGCATGCTTTAAAAAATTAATTTTTCCTCAAAATATAAAGCAATAAGTTTTAAAAAACTCAACCCATGAGATCATAAACTAAATTATCATCACATTCATCATTATTTACAAGCTCGTCAACACTATTTATTTTGTTTTTTCATAAGAAAACATATCATTATCTCATTATTGTCCGGAAATTATACATATATTATGTGTTATCTTTACCTTAATCATGTGTTCTCCAATAATATCACCTTACCACCCCAATAATTTTTCATGGTTACTAATTCCATAAAAAAAATTAAAAAAATACATTATGAGAAACGAGAGAGTGAAAATACAAAGATTCTTAGTAATTATAGAATTTATATAGTGGTAGATATTCACATGAAATTCTACTAAATGATAAAAATAATATTTTCGTAGTTTTAAATCATGAAATTACCATCTAAAGAGGAAAAGTAACCCTATTTTACCTATTTTTTCATCCATTATGATTTAATAAGATTTCACATGTCCATTTTCATCAAATATTATTCTGTATTATCATCAATATTATACCTTGGATTATGTCATTTAATCGTATAAGGACTGAACATATTGAATTTGAAACACAAGAATTCCAATAGTGTATTATGTGTATTTATCTTTCTATTTTCATTTCTATCAAACTTCTTCCCATAACTTCAGATATCTATTTCTTGATGACATTCAATTAAATATTTAAAACTTTTAATATATCCCTTAATAAAATGTGCTCTAGGTTTCTTCCCACATAATAAACATAAATAAATCTCATATTCTTCTCCTCATGGTTCCTATAATTTTCTTCCAAATTTATTTTTCATTTTGGATAAAAACCATGAGATTTTTGGGTAAATCTAATTTCTATCTCCTCTATGAGATTAAATAAATCAATTTATTATTAGGTACTACATTATATTATAGATAATATGATTCAAATACGTGTTATTACAACAAAAAAAAATTATTAAATTTTATTATCAGACTAATGATTAAAATAGAGGTATACCTTTTATGTCATTTAAAATTTCCCTTGCATGTACCAATGGATTCATTATCCTTTCTCTTTAGCTCATGATATTAATTTTCTATATTTTTATATAGAATATATGGGAAATACTTATATAGTAATAACCCTCTAACAACATCTAAATTTTTTGTTTCAATTTCTTATTTTTTTTCATTGTATTCTTGATAAGATTCGACCATTGGTCTGCTTCATCTTCAAGATGATAAACATATAGTAAAATATTTTCATTTTTTGATCATTGACGAATATATAAAATTTAATCAATATTGTTGATCCAATTTTGATTCACTAGTGGAATATAAGAACCAAATGAAAATGGTGGACCTAGCATAAATAAGGACTTGATAGAATCTTTTTCCCTCTATTTCTAATTTCGATGGTCAAATGATTAAAAACTTGTACGAGTATACCAATAATATTTTTATTTCCATCTCCAAACAAAATTGGTTTCGTAAGAGGAAAATAATCACATTTCTTATCACATTATGTATTAATATAGTTCTATTGGGTTCTATACATTGACTAGAATAAAAATAATTGTCTGAGGAATACTAAAAAAGTACATTTAAAACCACATAATGAAGGGAAATTATATATAAAATTACATTCTATGAAACCTTTGGTTTAATCCATTGATATTCATGATCATTACTAAAACTCTTGGATTGTATCATATACATAAAGTTTGGGTTCTTACTAAGTTTTAATCATCCTAGATTCTAAAGGATAACTAAAAATTTCTCAGATACCAACTATAACAAACTGCACTTTTTATACATAGATATTACATATAAATAGACAAATATTCAAATTAAAACTAAGAAACACTACAATAATATGGGATTAGTGTCTTTGGAAACTAGGAAAACAAAAAAACTTATTCATAATGTGTCTACACTTTATCTTTCATATTCCATTTTAACTATAACCCTTTTTAAATATCAATCCTAATAACATTCACTATATCCTAGGGAAAAGAAACATAATAAAAGGGTGAGATAAAATTATCAATAATGGTAAATATGGTTGATATGAATCCTATCATAAAAATAAATCTATAATAATATGAACATAACTTTTGAAAAACCATACACTATTTATTGATGATAATATTCTTGAGTCATAGAATAAATCATTAAAAATTATATGTTAGGAATCATAAAATAATAAATATTGAATAAGTCATGGAATTGTTGAAAATAAAAAATCATAGAAAAAAATTTCATTATTATTAAGAATATCTTACAATACTATCATAGTATAATGGGTTAATTCCCCAAACCATCATGGTATTCTAGGTTTAATCTTAAGAATCTCAGGGCAGATAAAGTCCATTACTAAACCACTTTCACAAACCATTAATTTAATTTTTGAATTAAGTTAAATCCTCGTTCTATTCCTCTTAATCTCATTAGATATAATATCATTACCCAATTAATTTTTTGTAGATATAGGTCCCACATGGATCATAATGAAAATACATACATATTCCACAAGAACATAAATCAATTATCATATCAAATCTCATCAAAAGAAATATTATTCTTAAATATCAGTATATCATAAACATAAACCAACCATAATTTGAATAAGGATAGTGTCCTTGAATATGATCCCTATTAATAATTAGTAACAAAATATAATGTTTTCATTTATGGAAAATAATTTTGATAGCTCACTTGAATAAATTATTTAGGAAAATATCATTTATATTTTGAACAGATTTTTTTTTAAATGATGAATAACTATAAAAAAAATTATTTGGAAATATCATTATATTCATTCATAGGTACATTCAATTCATTAAGCCGCCATGATATTTGGAAAATACTATCTTACCATATAAGTTAAAAAATCCATTCCTTATGTAAGTTTTTTTCAAAAATATCACAGAGAACATCACATAAAAAAAGAAAAAAAGAATCATTTCAAACAGTTTTTATAAAAATAAAACATGAGTAAAAATGAACATAAAAAACTAATAAATTGTAAAAGGTATTTTTTATAATTATAAAATATATGGAAATGGTTGTAAAATATAATTTAAATGGAATCATTGAATATGATAATTTATTAAACAATATCCCTTTTACTTTTCATTTCCTGAACATGTTCATAACTAAAATGGATTAAATATGTTTATACAATATATAACCATGTATAATTTTTTAATTAAATAATAATATATTTATAAATAGTATCACAAATCATATTAGTATGAAATAATCAAAGAAGTACATGTTTAACACAAAGAATAAAAATGGGTTAAGAAATCCCTTACCCCTTTGTAATCAATCGAATCATATGCCGTATAAAAGTAATAATTATAATATGAAAATATTAATTTACTAAATTTAATTATATTAATTATAAAATGGAACTATATACACAACATAAAATAATTTAGTGGGGAATAAGTCATATTTCTCAATGAATTAAAAAAAGTGAGATGAGAAACCCTTACATTATACTTCATTTTGGTCGAATAATCATTAACATCATGTATTATTGTTTTAAAAATGTTATTAAATTATTCCAGAAATTTTATAATATTTTTTATAACATATAGGAACCTTTTATGAGATATTAATACCCATTCATTAATAATTTCCTAATATTTTCACTCTTTCCATTATTGACTACTTTGTTTTTCATGTACGTTTTTACTTTTTCGTATAAATTGATCATGAATTAACTATATTAAGAATTAAAATTTTTATAAATATCATATGTATTCAGTATATATATATATATATAAATTTATATATTTAGTGATAGGAAATGAAATACACCATTCATGGAGATTGTAGGTCATACATTCCTATGAACACTTTTTCCATTTTCTTGTCATATTAACTAAAAAAATTAAATGATCTATCTGTATTGGGTAATTGTTTTAGAAATTATTTTATAAATTTTTCTTAATACAATACTTAATAAGTTCCATGTAATGTGTTAATTAATCACATCTCTTTTCTGAGGTAGTAGTCCACACATCCACAAATGTTGTTATTGTATTCCAAAAAAATATAAAGTATATAGATATGTGTGAAATTATAACTCTAGAATAACAATGAAATATTAGTATCTTTTATATCAAACATAATCTATAAATATAGAATTATTCTAAACCTTTATAGGTTATAATGGAATAATTAAAATAATCATTTTGTGAGGTTTTAGTCCACCATACACACCAATGATCATTGTGTATCCCATTTTATGGAAGCGCGTGATGTTTTAGGCCATAACCTAAACATGATAACATATAATTACATTGAGGTTACTGAAGTTATTATATAATAAAAATATAATAATAATTTATGTGGTGCAAAATGAAATAAAATTGAAGGTCTCATTAGATAGAATTCAATTTTATTCAGTGGACTTCTAGTAGATATCTTCATAAATGATCTAGGATTGGACTTTCAGTGAGAGGAGTAGAACATGAATGAGGGGAGAGTGAAGATTAAAATTTATTTTAGTTTTTCTAAGATCAAAACAGCTTGTAATTTGAAATGGGTTGGTGATGGGTTGTTTTTATTCTTCAAGAGAGGTGGGTTTAGGTGAATAAATAATCATAATTATTTTTCATGCCTTCACGAATGTAGTGGAATTGAATTCCACGAATTCCACTGTTAATTATTGTTGTAACGGATTTTTATGGACAATAAATACCTCAAAATCCATTAAATGTTTTAAATTTTATGTGTTAT
Organism: Viscum album; assembly: GCA_963277665.1. Classification (NCBI taxonomy): domain Eukaryota; kingdom Viridiplantae; phylum Streptophyta; class Magnoliopsida; order Santalales; family Viscaceae; genus Viscum; species Viscum album. The sequence continues at coordinate 820,482,792 of OY728121.1, forward strand.
AAGCCTTTACCTTTAATCCTTAATGTTTTTTTATTATTTTAGCTATATCGTGGAAAATAATTTATTTAACCATGGTAAATTTTTTATGTTTCAAATGATAAATTACTCTAATACAAATTTTAGAAAATATAACAATATATATTGAATAAATTTTACATAATTATTTTTACAGAGTTGGAAAAATAATATTTAAAATTTTTCGTGCTGAAAAAATGAAAAAGCAGTCTAATAAAGTTAAAGGATCAAATGTCTAAAATGTTTTTATATCCAATTTCAATATAAAATTGATTTAAATTAACAAAATTTGAAATATTTTTGATTAGTGTTACTAAATTTACATTAATAAAATTTTAAAATATAATTTAACGTTATAAATTAATTATTTAAAAAGTTTGTTTTCAATTAAAATTCCTTATTTTTCATTTTTCATCAAAACATGAAACTTATCAAAAAAATACATAAAAATCCCCATAAAATAATTTTAATATCCCCAATTTAAAAATGACATTTAATTTCCAAATAATACTTATAAAACATTCTCAATTTAGTTTTAAAATAGTTTTGCCACTAAAAGGTGAGAAAATTTTTATTTTTAGTAATATATATATATATATATATATACTTTTTTCTTGAAATTGGTTTTCATCCTATCTGGATCCTATAAAAAATAATGGATGAATTATGATTTTTTTACTGAGAATATATGATATAAATTTCATTATTATCATTCACTTTTTTTTATAAATTTAAATTTTTACATAAAATTCCATTATGAGAATTGAAATAGTTGTTTATAGAAACACTGCCTTTATGATAAATCAGATTTAATTTTCATTCTTAATTATTTAGTAAAAAAGAATTTATTTTCTAAATATGTGTACACTATATTTTATTAATTTATTTAATATAATTCAATCCCACCATTCAAATTTCTTGTTCAATATTAAATAATAATATTTAATCTGTTTTTTATGCTTAGTGATTTCTGAAGCGAAAGTAATTAATGAGATTGAATGTATTTATTTTTTAAGACAATGAATAGTTTAAAATCAAGGGTTGTTAGTGGAAATAGTATTATGGGAAAAAATTATGCTATTGTATAGACATAATAAACTATTTATAATATTTATATTATCTCTCTCCAAGTTTTTATCATGTACTCTTAGAGGTTCGTTTCCCTTCCTACAAGGGTGTTTCTAATTCATCATGTATCCCCGTCTTCAATACCAATCAGTGTATCAAAAATAAAACACACACGCACACATATTCATATAATTATTTATTTTTTTTGTTTATAGATATTATTTTACTATTCAATTAATATGCTTAATTAAAATTTCAATATTGAAAAGAAAAAGTTATTGATACAACAAGGATTGTTATTATACTATATTATCTTCATAAAGTATCATTTAAAAAACAACAAATATCATTGTAAAATAATAACATAAATGAGTTTAATATAGATATATATTAATGTTATAATTTATTATTTCATTATAGATGAGTTGTAAAAGTATTAAATCAAAAACTTTCATTATGTAATGTCAATTTTTTTTCCTATATCATCTAATTAAGTTATGCCTCATTTTCTATACCAAACATGGTTTATGATGTGTATATATTCTTATTATATAGTCCCATTATATATATTTAATTTAATTCTATAATTTTTATTGTACATCAATTTTATTACTTTGATTGATCCATTCTTCTTATGATACAAAATCCCTATAGGAACTGTCATTTTTTTTCTAAATGTAAATTCTCTCTTCTATATTTTTCATCTCCTTACTATAAAACATCATAAAATTACATCAAAAACATCTTTATTTCTTTTTACCTATTATCATCTATGTATATTGATGCCTTAATATCTTTGAGATCAATTTTAGTTACATATAATGATTTAGAAAATTAGATTATCCATTAAAGCCCTACTTTTATTATTTAAATTTTATATTGTCTTATAATCATCGAATGTAATAGTTTTAATTATTGATACTACACATGAACATATAATACAATTTAAAACACTATTTTCTGTGAACCTTCAAAATTATTCCTCAATATATTCCTCAGAACATCGTTATGATACCCTTCTATTTTATTTTTTATGTTTTGTGTTAATACATGGATATATGATTGTTTTCCACCTAACCCACATGATTTGATTATGTAATATTTTTATAGTTTTTAATATAATCTCCTCGATATATAATTAATTGTATAAAGTTATTTATCTCATTATATAATTATAAATATAGAAGATTCATTTGAATTTGTGAAAAGTGTAATGCATTGATATCCGAAAATTATCATTTGCCATTATATTAAGATGTACTAGAAATTTATCTTGATTTAAGACATTTCATTCTCTTGAAATTTACTTATTTATTTTATACATATTGATTCTAAATATTATTATGTTGTTCATATTATTTTATATTGATTATTATTCTCATTAGCATAATCATATTTATGAATGATTTATGTTAATTAATACTATTCATATTATTTTAGGTATTTTATCTCTCCCTTTATTTAATATGTTTACCTTGGTGATCACATCTATTAAGAGTGTTATATAATAATATCAGATGATTAGGAAAATTTATTTTCAAAAATATTATGGTTATAAGTGATTAAAAATTATATGAACAGATTCTTATATGTCACTAACCCTCTTGAATTGAAGTGTTGTAATACATTGTTAGTTTTTATGAAAATTAGTGTGATGTTGATGTTTATAACGTATTGGTCACTATAGTTCAAAAATATTTACTTTTAGGTGATTTTTCACTTCATATGTTGATGGACATATTGTTTTTTATTCTTAAATATCATTCATAGACAAATAATGATAATAGATTATATGTTCATGTTTATCATTTGTTAGATAAGATGGATAATTTATTCTGTGATTAAATAAACAAAAATGTTCTAGGTTTATAAAAAGATGAAAATGAATATTTTCTCGTTTCATAAATTTTTTCTTTATAGAGTCAAAATTAAATATAATGGATTTGGAAATCCTATTGAACTGTGTTTAGTTTTACTAGAATATTAAATATTAGAGTATTCATTATTTGGGTTTATTATATTTTATCAAAATGGTTATTATAGTATAATGAGGTTATTAATTTCTATTGGGGGCGGCCCTAGTCAAAAAATAAATGAAACAAGTTACTAAATCTAGTATTCTTTATTATCCATTGATTCATTAAAATTTAATAAAACATAAATTATCAACATAACTCTTTCCCCCTATAATATGAATCTCCTAATCATATCTATATGAACATGATTGAGATCCTCTAGAGGAAAATGGATCACAATAATAACAATTATCACTTTTCCATTTTGAATCAACAACATTTTCTTAGTGATTCTCCCCTATTTTTTTACTAACAGTAGTTACATATAAAGAGGAAAATGAGCTATTAAATTTATAGAGTTTCCATAGTGATCAAATCAAAGTGTCACATATAACTATTTCACATGGCATGAATATATATATATATATATATATGTGTGTATGTATATTTATTTATATATTAAATGACCCACATTGTATCCATATAATATTTATATTTTTTTCATCAATTAATGATACATTTTAAAAACGTTTTATATGATTTTTAATCTTGGTGACATTAATTTAATCATTTTATTTTATTATTTTACATTTGATAAATATATTCAGATATAAAAAATCCCTTGAAATTAATAATATGAAATTAATATATAATTATGATAACTTGAACGAAATAATTATTATAATCATTTAATATAAAATAACATGAGAATAAACATGAACTAAATCAAGGTGTTGTTAATACCACTACATCTTAGTTTAGACTTATTCTATATTCTTATAAATCAGCCTCTTTCAACAAAACCACATTATTTTTAGAAAAGTAATAATTTCTATCCCAGAGGATATAAAAACATATGAATATGCATCATGAAATTATTTTGAATTAGTTTCTATTCATTTAAAAAAACTTTTATACCATTTAAAAAAATGTTAAAATATAATAATAACCCATTTTTGGATATCATCTATAAAAACTCTTAAACTGAATTGTAATGGTTTTCAATAAACGATTTAACAAAAATTTATCAATAACATATCTAACCACAACATAAATTTAAAATCAACAAATATAGCCTAAAAAATATAACATTATAAAGATGTTTTTCATGAAAGGTATCTTATCACAATTTTGTAATGGGGATTCAATAGGAAACATTCAGCATTGTTATACCAGAAACATTTTTTATTACACTGCATGTGTTATACTTTTTAAGTCATTTAACATAAAAACTGTTTATGTTTTTAATTTTATAATTCCATATATCTATTAGAAACCTAATTATTAAAATATTTTAATGTCATCACATCCTATCATACTCTATAATGAACATCGATTAATGATAACCTTATAATTTTAAATATTATTTATCGATACATAGTATTATGTATATGAAGCCAACATGAATAAATGATAATAAAGAGTCTTTATTTTGTATAACAGGACACATTCCAATAATATATATATATATATATATATTCCATTTTATTATATCCCAAATGACATAACACTAGAAATAACATATATTCAATAATTTGTTATGCAATGATAAAATTATTACACCAATATATAATTCAAACCACATCTCAGTATGGCTATTAACTAAACTTCATTCATCATTTTCCATTTTAAATAACGATTTATTGAGAACTTTTGACATTAGTATTCATAAAACCACATATTTAATAATTGATAAATAATATTCAAACTTATTTACTTCATAACAAATAATATTATGATGTTAATAAATTTTATTTTTCTATATATATAAATCATTGAATGTTTATGATCGTATTTGAAATATTTATACTAAAACATTTATTTTAAATAATTTAATTAAAAAAATATAACCCCATATAATAAATGAATTAATTACTAAAATATAATAAACTATGTCATATTATAATGTTACTTTTACATTGAATTCAAAAATTATAACTATTTATTATTTATTTTATAATTCTAAATTTTGAATATAGTGTGTCCATATTTTAATTACATATATTTCCACTAAAATATATTTTTTAAAGACAAAATAAATTCTAGGTTTGAAATGTAACATCTTTTAGATACAAGGAATATTTCACTATTAAAATAATAATCACTATATCATATATGGTATTCTATTTCTTTAGGTAAAAAATTTGAAATAACATTTTATTATTTAAAATATTACATTTTTGGTTGACTAGATACATTCAAATATATTTTATTAAATTACATCTATTATATACTTCATATTGGGTAAAATTTGTATATCCTTATCGTTATTATAATCATTTTATAGAATTGGATATATATTAAACAAAATATTTTTAAATAATCCATCTAATTTTATTTAAATAGTCAATTTATTTACATAATAACATATCATACAAGAGGAAATGATATATTTTACATCATCATTTTTATAAATGAGTTAATGTAATATATTTCACACCATTCCATATTCACTTGAATTTACAATTGAAAATATATCTATCATTTATTTCCCATTTTTGAAACCCACACAGAATTTATAATTTTTTTATAATTTATATTTAATATCATGAACACTTCAAAATAATTTAAATTTATCTAATAAAATTTATATTTTATGTACAATATCTATAATATTTTTTTCAACACTTAATTTAATTCATTAGATTTTTTTTATAGTGATATTTTTTTATAAATTATAATCATTTCACATCCTTCTGAAACTAATTTTTTATATTTTATTGACCTTGGATAACTATTGTAACCTCAATTATTCTTCTAATAGATGAAATGATTACTATATTTTATAATCAATACTATTGTAGAAAATAAAAATCCAATATCCTAGAAAAATATTCTTAAAAATATTTGTACATTGTGTAAACATTTAAAAAACTTATTTCTCTTATATTTTCCAATAAGTTTATTAGAAATTATTTAAAATGATAGTAAAATGAAATCAATAGAAAAAAATCCTTCTTGATGACCAAAACCTATATGAGTCATTGACATACCCTATTATATTTAGTGGTTTATTAGAGATTGATGTTTTAATTTCTATTATATATATAAATATTTCCCATCAGACTAATAACATATCATAACAAACTTATTCACTATAGAGGATTTTAAAATTATCTATTTTCATGAATGCTAATTGTCTTAATGACTAATTAATAATATAGAACTTAATAATATAAGATTGAGGGTGGATATATCAAGCGAATCGTTCATACAATTCCTAAAAACATACATATCTATTTTTTAATAACATCACTAATTGGTATAATGGGAATTGTTGTGCCTAAAAACAGTAATTTTTCTTCTAATTAGTAATAATTATTATGTTTCTATACCTATTTAATAGTTTATTTCTATTATAATTCTCGTACTTAGAAATTTATAATATTGAATTATTTTTTAATGAATATTACATTTTATTTAAAAGAAAATATTTCATCAAAAAATAATGTGTTTTAGAATAATATCTTATATATATTTTTTAAATGTGATCCAAAAATTATTTTGAACCATTTCAATAAAAACATATCCATATGTGGGAAAATATCTTTATTAATTTTAAAAATTGTTTCCACTTAGAATTTATCTCATCACATATCAATTTAGGAATACCATATTGTCCATTATATCTTTTAATAATCTGCAATATTTAGGAAGATAATATCAGGGGAAAATTTTTATCAAGATTATCCAAACTATATTCCCATAGTTTATTGAAATGTAGTGTTTCATATAAATGATTATACAAAAGAATACGCCTAAGGTAATTAAATAATCTTATTAAGGTCGCATATATTCTATATTCCTTGCATAAGAAAATCGATTGGTACCCACTTTTTTCATTCCCAAACCAAATTTAATGATTAATGTTTTAAAAAGGTATTTTGTTATATGTAATCTAAAAATTAATATTTTATGTATTTTATAAATTTTATTATATTTTCCCCTATATTACATTTATGTATACATTCATTAAAATATGCAGTTTTTGTATACATTACATTTAACCATATTTATATGTTAAAATAAAATTAATTGATAAAAAATTATATGGATAATAATTTAGTTTTATAAATCATTAATAAATTCTAAAGATATATACGGATGTCCAAATGAAGCCATTTAAAAAGTTATATGAATCCTATATAAGTAGTGGATTTAAATTATGAACAGAAACCCTAAAAAGCTAAAATATCATGACATTGTAAAAGGACCCTATATCTCATGAGTGTGGGTGAGCCCCCATTGTTGAAAAAAGTTTAACAAAAGTCACATTAACAAAATAATTGTATTTAAGAGATAAATTAATTAAAATATAATCATTAAGACTAATTTTTATGAAATATTACCAATATTTAGATTCACCTTCATAAATTGCAATAATCTCAAATTTTCTTGAATATATCAAATTAAAATATTTCATGGTAATGCGTAGCGGACTAAGCTATCAATAAATAATATGATGACATAGGCTCTCAAAATAATTGAGAAACCACTATGAAGGAGGGTGGGTGAATAAATAATTACAATTAATCAATAAGTTTTTTTTATTGAAATTAAATTTATAGATTTTTATAGAGATTATTATTATTGTCTTTACACATGCTATCACACAATTAAAAAAATAATTATAGACTCTAAATGGTTCGACACTTGAAATGAGATATCTAACAATTGTAATGATTTGGATTAATACATGATCATAAATTTCATTGGATTATTCAAATAGTTAAATGTTGTTCCAAACGAAGTATATAATTATTTTTAGGAACATAAGAGTCACTTTAACCCCCCATAAGTTACTAGTTTATTATTATTATTATTTTATTTTATTTTTTTCATTGTGTCTATGTTTTTTTGTGTGTTTCATGTCAGAAATTCATAATCATTGAATATTTATAGGGTATATAGTTTTAAGTTCCTGGTTATGTGTAATAATGTGGGAACTATATAAATGGGTATGAAATCATCACAAGGAGGTTTTGAGAAAGAATTATATCAGGTTGAATTTTGTTTTGTTCTTAATATCAAATAATTCAAATAGGTTTCATTCTATGTGATTACCCATGTAGAGGAATTCATGTATCCTCACTATAAATATTTACATGGTTTTATATTTTTCAAATATCTTATTCTATCCCTAGCCCTATTTATCCAATATTCCCTATCTTCATCCCTTTTTTATGAAGATCTCACACCACAATGGAGATTTATTCCTCCTCAAATTAAGAATAAAATCTATACACACCTCTCTTTAATATAGATTATAAATATAGATTCCTTCAATTCTCATAGTCCTTAGTTCTTCATCTTTATTCCCCAATTTTTTTCTATATTCATTTTATCAAGGGACCATAGAAGTGATTATATGGAGAAAATATGGGTTGAAGTTATTATAAATTTGGGGTTTTGTATTCATGGTCTTTCTCACATATTATTAATTATATTTGAGCTCCAACCATTGATGGTGATGAATTATTGATCAATCACTATTTAAACCATGTTGGTAAATTTTTATTCTTTCATTCCTTAGTGTTCACTTTTTCTCAGTGGTTTAATATGATATCATTATTATGACCACATTCAATAATTACAATGATTTTTATATGTATTGGATGGAATCTCAAAAGTAAAAAATGGTATTTTTTTGTTTAATTATTTTCAAAGAGGGTGTTTTATTGATATATATATATAAATATTTTTAAATAGTTTTTCATAAAGTTAATGGAATGTTTAAAAATATATTTTCCACTATTTGTGTCATGGATTATATAAAATGGGTATTTTATATAATTAAATGTGTTTGATGAATATTTTTATAATTTTTATGGAATACAATTTGTAATGGTAAATATTTAAAAGAGTTTTTTATATTTAATTTCAAAAAATAATAGATAGATTGAAATTTGAGACCCTATTCACACTATCTTATTTAAAAAATTCACATGTATTCCCAAAGATATATGTGTCTACATCAGTAACCATTCCAATTGTTTCTTTTTTACCCTAATGTGTGGTGTAAAAAACTTGGTATTGATAGAATAAATCATTTTCATATCTATCAATTTTAATTATGTAGTTCATTATAAAATATTATGTATTTGTAAATAAAAAAGATATTGATTTAACTATTAATTTTTATTATAAGGTTTAATTAAAAAGATTACTTTCTAAATTTTATAATTTTAAATTTAATAAATTAATATAATTTTTGAATCATTATATAAAAAAACAAAATGAGAGATTTGTTTTGATTTTTCATAAAATATTGATTTTTAGTGACCAGTGAAAATTGCTGCATTTTGTTTTATTGTAATTTCTTGTGAGATAAATAATTATTCTAATTTCCCAATTATGATTTTAATAAAATTTAACGGGACATAATTATTATTTATTTATATTTAACACTCTTAATTACTTTAATACTACTATATGATGAATTTTATTATATGTTTTTTTGGGTTTAATAACAAGATTTATAGAAAAATATATTTAAGTGAACAATGCCTCTCATTTTTGTTAATTAAGATAATACCCAATAAAATATATTTTAAAAGAAATTAAAATATTATATACCAATGAATATTAATATATATTCATTAATTGGTTATTATTAACTAGGTAGTTAACATAGAATTATATTTTCATAGAAAAATAAACTTCTTGAAAACCCTCCTTTTCATTGCGTCTACGGTTTTTTTAATTAAATTTTTCCTCGTATGTGAATTGAATTTGGTAAAATATATTACATAATTTTAATAATAAAAATATATATTATCAAATATGTTATACTTACTTTTTTACTATAATCAATAATTAAAATAGTATAAAATAATTTTCATGATTAAGGTAAAAACCGATTTACTGGGGGATTAAATAACAATACAAATAATGTTCAAAATGAACAAAAAAAATATCTAAAATCTATTTTACAAAAAAAAATCTTTTCAAAAATTATAAGTGTGCCACTCACCTAACAATAAAAATCCACCCATATCCTCTCTTCCTCGCATCATGAAACCCTTATAGATCAAAATTTACCATCCTATTTTAGCATAAATCATCCAACTCCCTATCCTATAATCCTTTTATTGGTTATAAATATAATCTAATAAAATCTTAGGTATAATCCAAAACTGGTGGTCCGAGAGTAGGTAAAATTCCAAAAAATGTGTCTTTCATATATTTCTTCTTCCACCTCCATTAAATATTATTCATTTATAATTATATAATTTAAAATGTACATACCATCTATTTAGATGTTATTATGTTATTTTTATATAATATATCCATTTTATCTTACCTCAAATGGGAAATGATAACATTGCTCTTTTTTACTACAGACTACCGCCTCACTAACTGATGTGACTTGTTTTCCAATAACACCTATCATGATTTGGTATGATAAAAAATATATTTTATATAAAACACTCATATCTTAATTAAAACATTTGAGGAATTATATCATTTTTATATATTTTTAATTCCCATTCCGTGTGGAATACAATAATGGAAGTCATGTATATGGATGACAACCACCTTTTGAAGCCATGTGATTAATTTTTCACTGAGGCTTTAGATGAAATGTTATGTGGATAGTGTTAAGGAATATATGTTATATACATGTAATAAATATGATATTAAAGAAATATTTATCATTAAAAAACCTTATATGTCATTTTTATTCTAAAAAATTCACTTAGTGAAAAATTATAACGTCATTCGTGTTCTTGTGGTTGACCACATTCACAATGAAATGTGACTCTATTTTCATCGCCACACCAGATGGATGATATATATGAGTATATTTCATGAAATAATATTGTATATATTATATTATTATCATTATTTAAATATATAATGTTATATACCACCTTTGCATAATGATTACTGAAAAACACAAACACTACTCTTGTGTACATATAGCCTACCATCTCCAAGATTTTAAGGTAGTTCATTTTTTATAACCATGATTCATAGTTGGTATTAAAAATTATAAATGATGTATATATATGAAAATTATTTAATTATTATTATTCTGTATGTGTTTTAAATATGACATCATTGAACAATGTCAACCTACCAAAATCATTTTTGACACATAATCCTAATATGGTCAAAACATCCAATATAGAAATATTTTATTATGTAATCATATATAACATGGAAATAAGTCAAATTAAATTAAAAAGAAATATGAAAATTATTCATAAGAATCAAAGTAATTATGGGAAATTTATTATTCTATAATATAAATGACGTACATGATGGATTAGACCCAGGGTAAGGGACACTATGTCACATTCCTTTAATTGTGGCATATTTTTATATTATGAAAATATATTTCTTTATATGTTTAAAATAATGTCCATTTAAATTTTATGTCATGAATTTTTCTACACTAATTTTATTCAATGTTTTTTATTATTATTCTTTAATGTTCTTTATCAATCCAAGAAATTTAAATAAAAAGGGACTTTTCTTCAAAAAAATATATATTTTAATGTTTTCCTTATAACTAGATTTTTCATTCATGTCCGTGTATAAAACATGATTTTATTATTGACATAAAATTATCTATATAAATATTATTCTTCTTATTTGAAATTTTTTGGAAAAAATAATCTTCATAAAGAATGTTTTACATTCTTTACAATTGAAAAATGGAATGTTTTATATAATGTAAACTGTGACAAAAATATTCCTTGTTTCCATAACCATTATTTAAGGATATTATTACATTATAATAGTTAAATTTACCTTCAATGAAAAACCTTGTTTAAATTTTTTGGCTTAATTAATATATTGTTTATGTGTTTAAAAAATATTCTATTATTAATGGGTTTTGTAAAAGTGCTTAAAATATATTTTTTTTTTCAGGTGTATTATATTGAAAATCTAAATGCATAATTTGTCTTATTCATTATATGTTCCTTCAAAAACAAATTATGATGGTGTTCCTAGATAGCACCAGCTATGTCTATTGTATCTTAAATTAATTTACTTCTAATATAGCACATAATTTCATTTAGTAATATTTATATTATTCGTATATTTAAATTTAAATTTGGTCATATAGTTATTAAAATTTCTAAGGGTTATATAAGGGTTATATTTTTTGTTTCCATAATAAATATAAAGGACATTACATGTAATTATAATGAGCTATCACGGAAATAATATTTTTTTAAAATAAAATATAAACCATCTTATTAAATTAATGGTAATTCATTTTCTGGGTAATAAATATATTTTTGAGGAAGAAAATTTAAAGGTTTTCTCATTTTTCATTTCACCAATGGTTTTATTATTTTTTATGTCCATTATTATTATTTTTATCATAATACCATGTTTTTATATTTTTATCATAAGATTTAAGGATGTGTAATGTAGAGACCCAAATCTTGATATACATGGACATTACATTACTTTTGTGTAATACTTAGTACATAACAAAAACATAAACATAAGGACCGTAATTGTTTAGTGTCTTTGGAAACTAGGAACGTAATCTTCTAATCATGGTAGAAGATCTTCAACATCTCCCATAAAGATCCTCCCCTTTTTTCTTACCTAAAACCTTTCTTTATATCCTGGGGAAAAAGAAAACATAAAAAGGGTGAGCTCAAATTCTCTGTAAGGGTAATCATGGAGAAAATAAAACAAACCATATACATTTAAACATAAAACCATGAACATAATTTTTAAACATATAAATATTGAGAAATGACATAAAACATCACAGTACGTAAGGCATAGATCAAAATAGAACATCAATCATGATAAAATATCTTGCAAATAAAACATGTAATTGTGGAAAAACATTAAGCACATGATATGATTTCCATAGTAGCCAAGGCATTGCTTACAAGACCATCTTAGTGGAAAAAGTCCCTTTCTGAATCGAGTTCACTCCTCGTTCCAGTCCTGTAACACTGAACCGGATTAACTAATCGTTCTAGCCATGTCTATCTCATGAGATATAAATCTTTACCCAATGCATTGGAGGGAGATATAGGTCCCACCCATCTCATAATGAAATCATTCTTAATTTTCCCACAAAATAAACTTAAAACATTCATCAAAACCCAAAAAATAATATGGGTTTCATAAACATCATCCCATCATCCCATAATCCATATAAAATAAATGGATATCATTTCATAATAATAAAATTGAAACCATGTAAATCATAGAGACATTATACTTGAAATATACACATATGAAATAATGTCATCTTAGATGAAAAAATTGTTTTGATCAAACACTTGAAATGAATTCTTGAGGAAAATATCCTTTCTTCTTCAAAATCAATTTATTTTCACAAAACGTCAAGCAATTTTAAAAGAAAGATATTTTGTTGAAAATATTCATGAAATATTTTGGAGGAAGCTTCATGAAAATACGGCTTTATAAAACCGTAAAAATACTTTCATGATGTATAAGTTAAAAAACATTCTTCTCTTACTTTTGCCAGAAAAGTCAAAAAAGTACCTCGTAAAGTAAACAAAACAAAGATTTCTTACAAACTATGTAGTAAAAGTCAAAAATGGGTAAAAAGGACTTGAAACATACATGAAACCATTTTCAGAAAACAGGGAGATGGATGATAAATATAACCCTAGTAAGTACTTATGAATAAACAATCTCGGATAAGAATTAGATTTGAATAATTATCTCTTACCTTATGTCCGATATGCCTCATATGGATTCGAACCTCCTATATAATGATTTAAATAATGTTATTGACTTATTAAAGAACATATTCATTGTACGTGTTTCGACTTGTTGTTCTTAATATTATTACTTATATCCTGATTTACATGATTCCAGAATGTAAATCATGATTTATATATAATATATATTCATCATATACATATATATATGATATATCGATAAATGTAATGAAATACACCGTTCATGGAGACGGTAGGCCGTACGTACGCATGAATGCTGTTTTCGTTTCCTTATCAAATTGAATAAAAATAAGTAGATGAAATAAATATATATATATACATAAATCCAGTATCATTATTATTTCATATATTTAATTATTATTCATTATATATACTTTATAATCATTCAAGAATGGTTAACATGGAGGATGAATCTCATCACATCGTGGAGATGGTAGTCCGTACGTACACACGAGCGATGATACCATTCCCATGATTGTGGAATTGTATTAGAGTGTATGTATACTATTTAAGAATAAATATCACTTTACAATAATCATATATAGTTATTATTTACACCATTATATCCATCCAAGTAAGGTGGTGGTGGAAAATAGATTATACCACGGCGTGGAGACAGTATTCTGTACGTATGCACACGCGGTGATTTCATTTTCCGTAGGATGGATAGATGGTGAAATAGGGTTGTTTCATACTTATAATAACATGTTAGTATATGAGTGATAATTATGTTATTACCTCATAATTAAAAAACTAAATAAGAAGAAGTAGAAGAAGAAATAAAGTTGAAAGAATCGGTAACGGACATTACCTCTTCTTTGAAGCGCCTCTTTGAAACCTCCTCTTAGGGCACTAAGATTGGTCTTTGAAGTAGACCAAGACCTCTAGGATGTTTCTCGGTAAGTGGAGAAGTTAAATTGGAACGGGTTGGCCAAGCTTGAAGGCTCAATGTGGTGTGAGGAGGAGAGGGAGGAGGTGCCCTTTTAGAAGGTAGTGGAGGGCACCTTTGGAAAAACTAATAATATTATTTTATTATAAAGTCATATTCGGTTTCAAATAACTCCAAATTGATTTATTTCGAAGATAAGGTGTAAATGGGTCAAAATAATCTCATCCAAAAGAATTTAGACAAGTTTAGGATTCTATTTTAACCTTATCATTTAGATTTAACTTTAAGTTATATAATTTTACTTTTACTGTGTCTCCTTGTTTTCTTAAACTATAAGGTTAATAAATTTATAATAACAAGCCAAACGATCCCCAAGTTGTTTATTATTAATATATATATAACCTTATATAATATTTTTAAAATCCTTAGATTTTTAAAAATAAAATTTCACTTAATAATATAATATTTGTTTTAAAAACTATTTTATGTCAATTTTGACACTATTTGGTAATTGATTTTTGTGAAAATCATAACAGAATGATTAGTTAGAAAAAAGTTAATTAAATCTATAATATCATGACATATTAACCTATAAAATTAATGGAATTCATATAAAGTATCAAATTACATTTATTTGGGTATTTATAACATCAATTATGTCAATATTTCATTAATAAGATAATTACTGCATCATCATTGTGTCATACATAAATTAAATTATTTAATGTCTAAAAATTATAAATAAAATACCATTATGTAGGAAATCGTTTTAGATTTATAATGAATATTTATAGTCAAATTTTTCTTATGTATAACCCTATATTACAAATATTTTAGTTTTTAAACATTGGTTTTAACTATTTTAACTATTCTTTAAATAAAATAATATTAAATGTCCTAATCTAATAAAAGTGTACCGAAATGGTCATATTTTATTCCTAAGGTTGTATTTGGTCAAATTACACTTATCCAACAGAATTAGGACATGTGTTAGGGTAATAATAATATCATTTTTACCCTTAATTACCCTATTTACTTTTAATCGTGGTAAATAAAAGTAAAAATTTACTATGCACCAAAAATTAGTTTCATCTCACCAAACCACATTTTAGTCCTTGATATTAACCGTGTCTCTCAGATTTTCGAAATTCCACTCACAGAAGCAGTAAAATTATACTTGATGTGAATTTCCAAATTCTCCTAGGAGGTGGGTAAAAGACGGTGAAAAGTTCAATAAAGTTTTTATATATATAAAATTATTATAAAATGAATCCATTGAATTACATTGAACTTATATAGGTATTATGTATCAATTTTTACCTAAAATAAATCTAAATAAAATAAATAATTATTTAAATAAAAATTCGGTTTTTAAATAGTAACCCAGTGTTTTCACTATTCATCAAAAATTGAAAGTTTTCAGAAAAATACAAAAAATTCACCCTAGGTTAATTTCAATATTCTGAATCCAAAAATGAAGTCCATTTCAAAAGATAAAATTTATAAAATTTTAAAAAATGGGTATTACTATTCATAACTGCTAGTTTATATAACATATCGCTGTTTAGTGAAACTCGGTATTGCGTACAACACACGCTATCGTGGATGGTTGTGATTGCGTGTAATGCAAGCCAAGTCAGGGATTCTTGTTGTGCAAGCTCCTATTTTTTAGCGTACAACACAAGAAATCAATAAAATTAAAAAGAATTTTTTTCATAAAATCTCGGGGTGTTACATTCTACCCCCCTTAAAATGAGTTTCTCCCTAGAAATCCGTCGGGGTTATAAATTGTTTACTACTCGAAAGTTTCTTTAATATAAACCCACATCGTAAAAAGGAATACCCAAACCAATATTTAAAAACTAAAGTATGAAACAAAACAGTTACCCAAATTAACTAATCAGTGGGTTTCTACATAGGTGAAAATATTGATATGGAAGAGAAATCTAACCATCATGTTATGATGGAGAGTGGTAGAGAACATGGCTATGAAAAATCCATCAATCACAAAGCCATAAATTTGTAATGATCTAAGGTACCATCTGATTCATCGGATATAAGAGCACTAGGACAACATTTTTTGTTTTCAATATCATTTCCCTAAAGTTGAAAATTTTGAATTAGAAGAAATACTTGCCTGATTTTGGTACAATCTTACTATTGTTCGTGCTTTGAACAATTTCCACTACATCTCTTGAAGAAATGAAGTTGAATTTGTTATTCGTGAAGTGTTAACAGATCATGTGATAGAATGATAGGTCATTCCATCTATTTCAAACAAAAGGTTAGGAAAAGTTATCAAATATACATAAGTCCATCTATAGTGAGGTTAATCATATACGATTAAAAAATGAACTTATACTACATATATCTTACCGCTTAATAAAATAAAACGAGTTTCTACTAACTAGGGACTTCCTGTAGGCTAGTGGTAGGCGATAAGGGTCAGTCGCACTTCGGTTGTGGGTTCGATTACCACAACCTTGTCCGACATGATGGGCTGTCACCCGTCCTACAGGTTTTCCTTTTTCTAAAACTACATTATTATAAATTTCTATCAATAATATCAAAAAAAGTTCTATCCTTAAACAATACTAACTTATGTCCAATATAATACATTCCAATATTTAGGCATATCTAAAATACTTCGGTCCATGCTCATAGTATAAAGAAAATGATTACTTGAAATGTCACATGACAATCACGTGAATGCCATCATTTATCCCCCATATATCATAAGATATATCTTGTTGGTCACGTTCCAATCATGTGAATAACTTAATCATGTATTCTCTTGAAATATTAATACCCATTGAACCTTATTTATAACATGAATGCTATCAAAAGTTAACTCTTTCCTCATAACAAAATCCCAAAATTCTATATACTCAAACCATAATATCACTTAGTCCTTATATCAGTCATGAGCTCATGAATACAATCAAATATCTCATTATCTTCTTATCCCTTCATTATGCGCATATCATCTACTTTCCAAAAAATATTTGAATAACCTTTCATGGTTACTGGTACCATTCAACATATACATTCAAATACATTAGGAAAAACAATAGTGTAATAATCCTTAGATGATTCTTTATTCCATAGTACCATTAACTATACAACATAACTCTCAATAAACATACAATCATTCCACTAACTTCTTAAACAACTGACTGAGCTTCAGCACTTCTTTCATCTCATATATCATTTGTAGTCTCCTCATCATAATCCACATAAATACAACACATATGACCATGCTGATTCTCTTCATGAGATTTTCCCTTAGGGAATTGGTTTTCATAATGCCCGTACATTCCACATTTAAAACATTTAACCATTGTTGATGTCTTAAAAATACCATTATCCTTGTACATGGTGTTAACTAAACCTTTTCCTTTGCAATTACTAGCTTTGTGTCCTTTTTTTCCACACCCAAAGCATCTTCCAGTTCCTTTGGAACATTCTCCCTGATGCCTCTTCCCACATGATTTACATGATGGGAATTGAACTTTCTTTTCTCTATGATCATCATGAAACTCCATCTTTCTCTTATTATCTGAGTAAGGAAGCTTACCAAAGTTGTGATTATTGATCATATTATGAGATTGCTGATTAGGCATAATAATTATATGTGGACCTCCAGATCCAATTTCATTTGGTTTCTCATGAAGAATATCATTCCATTTTCCATCAGATCCTCCATTATCATGAATCTTCCTGTTTCCAGCCATTTTCTAAAACCCAAAAAGAATAGTGTGAGAGGAAAAAATCATGCTAGGGAAAACAACATAGTAATGGGGGAGTACCGTCAATATCTAAAATCTTAGATTAAATTCTAATATCATTACCGTTGTTCTAGGATTATATTCTATACGTATACTTATCCTTAGGGACATACCTAGACATACCTTAGAAATATCTCTAGGGATCTCACTAACGTTTTCAAATCCTAGTATCCAAAGGTTAACTAAACCTTTCCTCTGATACCAACTGTAGAGACCCAAATCTTGATGTACATGGACATTACATTACTTTTTCGGAATACTTAGTAAATAACAAAAACCAATACACAAGGACCATAATAGTTTTGTGTCTTTGGAATACTAAAACGTAATCTTTTAATCGTGGTGAAAGATATTCAACATCTCCCATAAATATGTTCCCCTATTTTTCTTACATAAAACCATTATTTATATCCTAGGGAAAAGAAAACATAAAAAGAGTGAGCTCAAATGCTCAGTAAGGGTAAGCATGGAGAAAATAAAACAAACCATATACAATTAAACATAAAAACATGAACATAACGTTTAAACATCGAAATATTGAGCAATGACATAAAACATGGTAGTACGTAAGGCATAGATCAAAATAAAACATCAATCATGATAAAATATCTTTTAAATAAAACTTGTAATTGTCGCAAAACATTAAGCACATGATATGATTTCCATTGTAGCCAAGGCATTGCTGCCAAGTCCATCTTAGTGGACAAAGTCCCATTCTAAATCGAGTTCACTCTTCGTTCTAGTTCTGTTACACTGAACTGGATTAACTTACCATTATAGCCATGTATATCTCATGAGATATAAATCTTTACCCAATGCATTGGAGGAAGATATAGGTCCCACCCATCTCATAAATAAATCATTCTTACTTTTTCCACAAAATAAACTTAAAACATTCATCATAACCCAAAGAATAAAATGGGTTTCATAAACATCATCCCATAATCACATAATCCATATAAAATACATGGTTATCATTTCACAATAAGAAAATTGAAACCATGTTAATCATAGAGACATTATAATTGAAACATACACATATGAAATAATGTCATCTTAGATGGAAAAATGGCTTCGATCAAACACTTGAAATGAACTCTTGAGGAAAATATCCTTTCTTCTTCAAAATCACTTTCTTTTCACAAAACTTCATGCAATTTTAAAAGAAAGAGATTTTGTTGAAAATAATCATGAAATATTTTGGTGTAAGCTTCATGAAAATAAGGCATTATAAAACCGTAAAAATCCTTTCATGCCATATAAGTTAAAAAAGCCATTCTTCTCGTACTTTTTCCGGAAAAGTCAAAAAAGTACCTCATAACGTAAACAAAAGAAATATTTCTTACATAAAATGTAGTAAAAGTCAAAAATGGGTAAAAAGTACATGAAACATACATGAAACCATTTTTATAAAACAGGGACATGTATGATAAATATAACCCCAGTAAACACTTATGAATAAACAATCTCGGATAAGAATGAGATTGAAATAATTATCCCTTACCTTATGTCTGATATGCCTCATATGTATCCGAACCTCCTGTGCAATGATTTAAATAATGTTATTGACTTACTATAGAATCATATACATTGTTATGATATCATATATAGATTACTTATGACTTTATATTACCCGTTAATTTGAAAATTCAATCTAAAAGTAGCGACTTGGGTAAAATCGTTTCATTTATTGTACATGTTTCGACTTGTTGTTCATAATATTATTACTTATATCCTTATTTACTTAATTCCAGAACGTAAAACATGATTTAAATATAATATATATATTCATCATATACATATATATATGATATATCGACAAATGGAATGAAATACACCGTTCATGGAGACGGTTGGTCGTACGTACGCATAAACGCTGTTTTCGTTTCCTTGTCAAATCGAATGGAATTAAGTAGATGAAATACATATATATATATATATAAATAAATCCAGTATCATTATTTTTTCATATATTTCATTATTATTCATTATATATACTTTATAATCATTCATGAATGGTTAACATGGAGAATTAATCTCATCGTGTCGTGGAGATGGTAGTCTGTACGTACGCACGAGCGATGATACCATTCCCATGATCGTGTAATTATATTAGAGTGTATGTATACTATTTCAGAATCAATATCACTTTACAATAATCATATATAGTTATTATTTACACCATTATACCCATCCAAGTAAGGTGGTGGTGGAAAATAGATTACACCATGGAGTGGAGACGGTATTCCGTACGTACGCACGTGCGGTGATTTCATTTTCCGTAGGATGGATAGATGGTGAAATAGGGTTGTTTCATAAATATAATAACATATTAGTATATGAGTGATACTGATGTTATTACCTCATAATGAAACAATTAAATAATAATAAGAAGAAGAAGAAATAAAGTTGAAAGAATCGGTAACGGACATTACCTCTTCTATGAAGCGCCTCTTTGAAACCTCCTCTCAGGGCACTAAGATTGGTCATTGAAGTAGACCAGAACCTCTAGGATGTTTCTAGAGAAGTGTATAAGATAAATGGGCTGGTTTTATCCAAGCTTGAAGGCTCAATTTGGTGTGAGTAGGAGAGGGAGGAGGTGCCCTTTTATAAGGGAGGAGAGGGGCACCTTTGAAAAAATTAAAAATATTATTTTATTATAAAGTCATATTCAATTTTTAATAGCTCCAAATTGATTTATTTCGAAGATAAAGAGGAAATGGGTATAAATCCTATCATCCAACAGAATTTAGACAAGTTTAGGTTTCTATTTTAACCTTATCATTTAGATTTAACTTTAAGTTAAATAATATTACGTTTACCGTGTCTTCTTGTTTTCTTACACTATATGGTTAATAAACTTTCTATAACAATCCAAACAGTCCCCAGGTTGTTTGTTATTAATATATATAACCTTATCTAATTCATTTGGCC
Organism: Viscum album; assembly: GCA_963277665.1. Lineage (NCBI taxonomy): Eukaryota > Viridiplantae > Streptophyta > Magnoliopsida > Santalales > Viscaceae > Viscum > Viscum album. The sequence continues at coordinate 820,504,198 of OY728121.1, forward strand.
AACCATTAGATTTTTAAAAATAAAATAACAATTAATAATATAATATTTGTTTTAAAAACTATTTTATGTCAATTTTGACACTATTTGGTAATTGATTTTTGTGAAAATCATAACAGAATGATTAGTTAGAAAAAAGTTAATTAAATCAATACTAACATGTCATATTAACCTATAAAATTAGTGTAATTCATAAAAAGTCTCAAATTACATTTATTTGGGTATTTATAACATCAATTATGTCAATATTTCATTAATAAGGTAATTACTGTATCATAATTGTGTCAGAAATAAATTAAATTATTTAATCTATAAAAATTATAAATAAAATACCATTATGTATGAAATCGTTTTAGCTTTCTAATAAATATTTATAGTCAAATTTATCATATGTATACCACTATATTAAAAATGTTTTAGTTATTAAACATTGATTTTAACTATTATAACTATTCTTTAAATAAAATAATATTAAATGTCCTAATCTAATACAAGTGGACCTAAATGGTCATATATTATTCCTAAGGTTGTATTTGGTAGAATTATACTTATCCAATAGAATTATTACATGTGTTAGGGTAATAATAATATCATTTTTACCCTAAATTACTTTATTGACTTTTAACCGTGGTAAATAAATGTAAAAAAGTTACTATTCACCAAAAATTATTTTCATCTCATAGAACCACATTTTAGTCCTTGATATTAACCGTGTGTCTTGGATTTTTGAAATTCCACTCATAGAAGTGGTAAAATTAAGTCTTATGTAAATTTCCATGTTCTCCTAGGAGGTGAGTAAAAGACGGTGAAAAGTTCAATAAAATTTTTATATATCCAAAATTATTATAAAATGACTCCAATGAATTACATTGAACTTATATAAAATTTATGTATCAATTTTGACCCAAAATAAATTTAAATAATATAAATAATTATTTAAATAAAAAGTCAGTTTTTAAATAGTAATCCAGTGTTTTCAGTATTCATCAAAAATTGAATATTTTCAGAAAAATACCAAAAATTCACCCTAGTATAATTTTGATATTCCAAATCCAAAAATGAATTCCATTTAAAAAGATAAAATTTATAAAATTTTATAAAATGGTTATTACTATTCATAACGGCTAGTTTATATAACATATCGTTGTATAGTGAAACTCGGTATTGTGTACAACACATGCTATCGTGGAAGGTCGTGATTGCGTGTAATGAAATCCAAGTCAGAGATGCTTGTAGTGTAAGCTCTTATTGGTGTAGCATTCAACACAAGACATCAATAAAATTAAAAAGAATATTTTTCATAAAATCTCGGGGTGTTACATATAATGGAAAATAAAATTTCATGTCAAATGTCATGATGATTTTTCCTAAAAAAATAATTTTTGGTTTCAAATATTTTACATGAAGTGAAAAATGGATACTTATAAGATGTGTACACATTTTATATAGTTATTTTATGTATTATTTGTAGATTAATTCAATAAAACTGTTACATTAAAATAATACTCAAATTTAATAAAATTAGTTATTTAAATAAAATTAGGGATACAATCTTATTAAAGAACATGAATTTGTAGTTGGTATCAGTCGATGTTCTAGATAAAATTACATGTTAGTGTAATGTTAATTGAATTTACTTGATTGATTTTACATTATGGTTAAATAAAAATGAAATATCATTTTAATATTACTGTGTTTCGTCATTTATGAAATGTTGGTTCTCAATGATTTTTATAGAAGAATCATTAAAGCTACAGTGGGAAGGAACTGAGATTAATATATCCTTCCAAATAAACATTTCGAGGCTGATGAAATTTGAATAGAATTTTTTATTACGGTGATGTATCAATTGAAACAAGTTATAAATTTTTGTTCTATCCTTGTTGGAGATGAACTCAATCTACCATGACAGAATATGTCTATAGTAGATAACTTCATAGGGAACAGCCCCCATCATTCATTTGAACATCTAACATTATATTTTCTAAAGTACGGTTCAATTCTTTAGAGAATATATTTTATATTATGGGTTGTTTAGAACATAAAAAGGTAACATTTACCATTTATCAATTTAAAGGTGTGTCTAATCCCTTGTGGTATTTTGTTAAGTATAATCGATTGAAGGATGATCCTGATTCTATGGAATGGGATAAATTTAAGGATCATTTCATTTATAAATAGTTCCTTAACATAGATCGACTCAGAAATGAAAAAATTTCTATAATTGAGCTAACAATATTATGATAATGTTGCCAAAAATGGTTCAAATATTACAATACTGGCATAATATAAACTAGATTTTGTTTATTACATTGATTGAAAAATAAATGTATTTTCACTATTTTCAAATCCATGTACACAAAGAGATTTGGACCCGTGGTAATTCAAAATATATGAGAATGTTTTTTTCCATGATGAAATATTTGAGATACATTTTTCTACTAATTTTGTTCCACATGGAGATGAATTTAAGAAGCATTTAGGATGTCAATCAATGGGAAGAATACCAAAAATAAATCTATAGATAAGAAAATGAATTTTCCATATTTTGGAAACTATAATAAAAAGAAAAATAGATAATTTAATTTCAAATCAGTGAAGTGTTATCAATTTGGAAATTATTCCCACATTCCAGGTGATTTTCCAGAAAAGATTACAAAATAATCAAATAATGGGGTAACTAATAGACAACCAATGATGAGGGTTTTTTGAAATATTTTTGGTCATTATGATAATTTTTTCATAATATGTAAATATCAATCTTTAAATAATCATGATAGGAAAAAAATTGGTAGGAAAAAAACTTTGTATACTACTACGATTGATGTGCTGGTATCAAATGAGGTTGTGATAGGTACGTTGCCTATGTCTTCAAATTACAAAAATAATTTTTTTGAATTTGGATATTCAAATTATTTCATTTATAATAAATTTTCATGTAAATTGGGATTATCACGTTATAAAGTATAATATATATTTTAATTAAAACATGTGGTGGATGTTTTAAAGTATCAAATATTTATATAAATCATCCTGTTTTAATTAGTGGGATGATATTTCAAATAATTCTTTTTTAACTACCCATAGTAGAGTTTGATATCATTTAGGGTATGGATTGGATTTAAATTTATAATGTAATGATGGATTACAGAAGCAATAATGTTTTACTCAATTATTTCATGAAATTAATAAAAACTGAGGAAACAATGAAAATGATCAGAGATTATAGTGAATGTTACCAAAGTCAAAATGTTGAATAGAATGAAACTATTAAAATCTATGATACTACAATAGTGAATTAATATAGAGATATTATTTTAGATGATATTCATATTTTTTATTCTTGACCAAGAGGTTATTCTTATGATTGAATTATTTCTAGACTCTAATATAATTTATAAACCATTATCAAGTTGCTAAATTGGAGCAATTATAATTGAAAAAAAACTATAGTAGTTTTCGGATAAATGTTCCATTAACCCTATATATTCCCCATGCGGTTATCCTATTTTTTTTTAAAATAACAATTATTTAATCAAGACTTTTAATGAATATAAAACCTTGAATAAAATCACTATTATCATTATGTATCCTTTTCCATATATTGTTTATTTATTCAAAGAGATCCAGGGACCACAATATTTTTAGATGGTTAACTAAAGGTCCTGGTAAAAATAATTGAAGGTGATTGAGGATGACATTCAAAGGATTTCATATCAGACTAGATATAGTAAATATGAATTTTTAATGTTTCCTGTTGGAATATCAAATGCACCTGATATATTTATGGACTATATGAATATTGATTGTCATGAGTTCCTAGACATATTTTTGGTTGTTTTTAATGATTTAATATTGATGTATTCAAAAATTTAGGTGGAATATTAAATCAATATAAATGTTCTTTAGAAAACCTTTATAAAAAATAAACTATATTATAAATTTAGGAATGTGTTATTTTTTGGATTGAAATTTATTTCCTTCAAAATATTGTTTCTACAAATTGAAAAACTAATTGAGCTTTATAAAATAAAAAGTGGTTCAATAATTTACAAAAACAAAAAATATCACAGATATTCATTGTTTTCTTGAATTAGGTTGTTACTAATAGTTGTTTGATTAATCATTTCCCTTAAATATTGTAATCTAACAATGTTATACCAAAAAAGAGTTAAATTAATCTGGAAAAATTAATGTGATGATTTTTTTTCAAGAACTATTATGAATATTGGTAAATGGTGTTGTCTTTTACCGTATTTCTAGAAATGGATAATTTTTATATATAGTGAGGCTTATATAAAATTAAAGTGTTCTTTCTTAATGAATAATTAAAATTAAAATTATTATACTTCACATTATTAGAAACCTTATAGATAATTTTCCATAAACAATATCTAGATATACCTAATATGGTTTTTCCATTAACAATTATGAGGAATAATTTATATGGATAATATTTAGAAATATATATTGATAAAAAATACTAAAATTTAGATTAATATAGAAATAATTGAACATGATAATGAAAAGACTGATCAAATTGATCAATGATTGGGATTTCATGATTCATTACCATCCCAAATAATTATAAAAAGTGGATAATGCGTTGATATGAAAACATAATTCCACGTTAATAATATATTTTTGTAATGTGGAACATTTGTTAATGGTTTGATAAATTTATTCCTATAAGTTCGTGATTAAATAACATCCATTGTCTTGTTTGAGGTCGCAATGTTGTCAAATTCATAGTAAAGAATTATCCTAGATCAAAATGAGGCACAATAATTACATGAAAAATCCTAATACATTTACCTAGAGAAGTTTTTGTATTGTAATATTGATGAAGATAGTGTCTTATGATTTGAAATAATGTTGAGTGTTTCTTATGATTCACATTTAATGAACGATTTGTTGAGTTAAGCACATAGTACTCCTTTTTCCATTCATCCAGTATGCACTATGATGTACAGAGACATTTGATTGTATTATTGGTGGGATTGTATAAAAAGAGATGTTTATATCATTACAATGAAGGGCTTGAATTGAATGTAGGTTAATTAATAATATCAAATACTTAATGTATTTATTCAACCAATTCAAATATCAGAGTTTAAATAGGAAAATATATCAATGGATTCCATGGTGGGACTATCCAATACTTCTCAACATAAAAAGGTGATTTGGGTTATAATACATCTATTAACAAAAAATTGTGCATTTAATTTCCATTCGATACACTTTGTATTTGGATAATATTTATCATAAATATATAAAGTTAATAATCAGGATTTTTGTAGTTCCTGTATACATTATATCCTTCTATGACCCCTGGTTCACATCAAATTTTTGGTGAGGACATTTAAGTCGTATGTTTCTGAATTAAATTTTATTATTTATTTTTATCCTCAATCTGATGGATAGTTATAGAAAAAATTTAATACTTTGAATGTATGATTATTTCTTGTTCAATGGACTACCGTGTGATTTTGGATCATTATATTTTATTGGTTTAAATTTCTAACAAATATATTTTTCATTACATTATTTAGATCACCCCATTTGAGGAATTATATGGAAACTGGTGTCTGACCCCATAATTATAGGATGAAGTATGTAAATATATATTGATGGGACCACAATTATAATATTAAAAGGTTAGGAAGGTTTAGTTCATTCCACAATATATAAGTATGTCCAAGAGAATTTGTAAAATTAATGTGGGTAACCATAGGAAATATCATACTTTAGAGGTTGGACATGTTATTTTTTTAAAATTAATTACGTGGAAAAGTATTATGAGTTTTATTTAAAATGGAAATATATGTTTATTTTGATATTGGTTTTTATAAAATCATATATAATGTTGGATATGTTTCATAATGAGTGTATTTTATTCCAATTTTATGTAAGGTTGAAAACCTATTTCATGTTACGATGAAAAGAGAATAGGTTTAGGATTATTATAATATTTTAAGAACTTAATTAGTTAAGTTGGAAGTAAATCCTTCTTATAAGGAACATACTATTAAGATCCATACCCATAGAGAGGATTTGTTTTTGAATAAAGTGATTTACTAGGTTAATTTTTTATATGAAATCATATGGTAGAGGTGGCATGATGGTAATATGAAAAAGCTGTGAGGAAAGATATCCCAACATGATTAAGAAGTGAATAAAATTATTTTGATGAAATTTATAAAATTGGAAAAGATAAAACATCTAATTTACTGATTAAATAAATCTATTTCGTACTTATTAATAAGAATTCTATTGTTATATTGTCTATATAAATAAAAAGTATTATTTAAATTATAAAATAAATAGTTTAAATTAAACGTTTTTGTTGTAATATTTTATTTAAAAGATTAGCTAAAAAATTAATGATTTTATAATTTGACTAAATGAATATAATTTTTTAAATCATCCAATAAAAATATGTATAAATTTAATTTTTTATATTCTTTAAGAAAATAATTATTCATCACTAAATAGCGATGAATAATATTTTATGAAAAACCAGTAATTTCTTTTCCAAAAATATTTTAATCTTACACTAAAATTATTTTTTTAATATAATTTCATGTAACATATTTATTATTTATATATGTTTAATTCACATAATTAAATTTTAATCAATGTTATATTGGACTTTTGTAAAACGTTTTTTGGGATTAAAAACTGTTTTTTTTCTAAAACAGTTTTAAAATGAACAATGTTTCTTATTTTTAAAAAATCTAAATAATACATAATGAGAACTGTTATAAATTAAATATAAAGATTATATATTAATTAATTTTAAAATATAATGATTTAATGATTATTTTTATTCATAAATTTAATATAAAATCATCTATTTCATTAAAAATACAATTCTTGCAACATGCTTTGTCAGCATGTTTGTGGGATTTGTTTTAAATTAAAATTTTCCACTTATATTAATTAAATATAGAAAAATGGAGTCCATATTTTAAATTAGATGAATATATTTTATCTAATAAAAAAAACATAAAATTTTACCATATTAAATTGTAAAAACAAATAAAAATTACCATGGTTGAAGTAAAAAATTTATTTACTCGTATTCAAACTCAAAATATTTGGGTTAAAATGACATAAAAAGGACTAAAATATATTTTTTTGAAAAACTTAAACTATATTTTTTCTATTTTTCTATAATAATTAATTTGGGACTTTTTGAATTTGACGAAATTGTATACACATTTTTATTTTCTAAAATTACAAGTGTTCCACTCTCCCCACCTATAAATGGCCACCCACTATCCTCTCTTCTTCAGACTACAAAAAAATATTAGAAAGGATCTAAAAAAGAACGTCCCATATTACATATCCACATACTATAAGCATTTTTTGGTTATAATTTCTATCTATGAAGACTTTAGGTATAATCTTATCAGAGAGGTTTGAGAAGAAGAAAAATTCATAACTATGAATTTCTGTTACATTTACTATTCCTAAATCCTTAAAGTAATCACTATTAATTATTATATAATAACAGAAGTGTCTCCCATTATTTTATGTTTTCTTAAGTTTTTTTATAAATCTATATCCACCTCCTCTTCCCTAAAATGGGATATGGTAATATTTCTCATTTGTATGGAAGAGTACCTCCTCACAAAATGATGTGACATGTTTTCAATAAACGCATCTCAATCTTGGTTTTGATGATATTTATAAAGTGTGTATATATATATGATATTTATCATACAATTATTTATTTTATGTCATTATATCATATATAAAAAAAATATCTATCTATTCTGTAGGTGATACAACAACATTTCTTGTGTGTGTGGCATATAACCACCTCACGAATCGATTTGATTCATTTTTCAATAACATAGTAAATGGAACATAATAATGTTACATGTAAAGAATATTTGTTCAATAAATGATATAATAATGATATCAATGAAATATTTATGATGAAAAAATATAATTTATCATTTCCTTTCTTATAATTTCTCTAATGGTTAAAATTATATCATTGTTCGTGTTCATTTGGACTATCACCTTCTTGAGGCGACATGGCTCTCTATTCATCAACACACCATATATATGATATATATAATTATATTATGATACATATATGGTATATTTGATATTATTATAATAATTTAATTATTACATATTGTATAACACTTTTCCATAATTATTTTTGAAATGGGAAGCGTGACTTATTCGTACGTAAGACCAACCATCTCCATGATTGAAATGTAGTTAATTTCACAAAAACATGTTTTATGAATTTTATTAAAAGTATAATATATTAACATATATGATAATTATTTAACAATTTTTATTCTATATATGTTTAAATAATTAAATCTTTGAACAAAGTCTTCCTACTGAAATCAATTTTGACATATAAGTTGATTATGGTCAAAATATCCAATGTAAATATAATTTATTAAGTAATCATAGATAATGTAGTAATAAGTGAAATAAATGAAATAAAAAAAATGAAAATATTCATTATAATGTGAATTATTATCATATGTTTACATTTCATTAATATAAAGAACGTATGTGACGAATCGAACTTGTGGTAAGGGAATACCTATAAACTTCCATTCATAGAGACATATGTTGATGTTATGAAACTATATTCATATAATAGGTGTATATACATCCAAATTTATAGTTTCTATGATAAATTTTAAATTTATCCTGTTATTTATTGTATTATATAATTTTATTCCTTCATGGGGATTATGATTCAAATTTTTGAAAGTGATAAGGAAAATTTGTTTTAAAAAATATCTTTTAATGTTTTCTTTGTCACTCTCATTCTCATCCATTGCTGCATTATTAACATGTTTTTATTATTTACACAACTCCAAATATGGCCTTTATCAGCGCTAGAAAAGGGCATTAAAAATTCTAGAAAATCATTGTTAATAAAGGGGAAGATAGGGGGTCCCTTTTATCAGCACTTATAAAAGCGCTGGTAAAGGCCCCTTTTATCAGTGCTATTTTTAGTGCTGATAAAAGATAAAAAAAATATTTATTCAATTCTAGGAGGGGTTTCAACAGTGTCCCTCCCCCCCAACACCCATGCTCTCAAGCCCCATCCACACACCATTCCTTTAATAGCTCCCCTACCCACCTTTAACAATGCTAGGACTTACTCTCCACCCATGTCCCTCCCATGCCTCCCCTGAGATTCGAACTTAGGACCCCTCACATGCACATCTAAAACTTTTCTACTCCTCCATTTCACTTTTTTCTCCTTTTATTGTTATATCTATATATATATATAGTTATTTTTATTTATATATTAATATATATATATATAATAAGATATATATAGTTATATTAATATATATATTTATATAAACTTATTTATATATATATTTATTCCAATATTAATATATTTATATATTTATATATACATACATATATACATACATATATATAATTATATATTTATTTGTATATTGGTATATATTTATATCTATTTAGTTATATTTTTTATCTTTATAATTATTCATATATTAATATATACTTATAATATCGGCTCTAAATACATTTATAAAATATGTTTTCTTGTGTGTATAAATATATAAATAAATAAATACATAAATAAAACATGGACCCCCCCATACATATATATTATATGTGTATCTATTAGAAAAATTATAAATTTTTATATATATATTCAAATATTATATATGAATACGTATAGAAATATGTTTAGAATATGTAGAATATATATATATGTTTGTCAATACAGACGCACACAAATACACACACACGCACACACATTATATAGATATATAAATATGCATATATTTGTATTTTAAATAAAATTGATATTAATTTCATATTTATATAAGTTTTATATGTTGTAAAATATATTTTATTTGTAAATATGTTTAATTATTTTTATATAAAATTAAATTTTTATGTGAAAATATATAAAATATATGTATATATTGTTATATATTTCATTATAAATAATAGTACATTCTGAAAAATGATAAAATCTCAAATCCATAATATGAATATTAATGTAATACATTGAAATAAATTCATTCCTCACTGAGAAATGGAAAAAAGACCCCCTTAAATAAGGCTGAAATTTCGTCGAATGTTAAAAAATCAGGTTATCCCGACTAAAAAATCGTTTTTGGAGGGATTATGGGACTTTTTTGGCCCCTAAAATTTTGAAATAATCATTCATTGGGTTACTATAATGTAGATCACGTCAGAGGATTCGATTTGAAATGTTGTAGAGCTTTAACGGACACCCGGATCAAAAGTTATGGTCGTTTGAAGTTTGAGTTACATTTTCAACTTATTTTAGATATTTTATAATTTTTTTTGAAAATTTATGTCTTAAAATTGTTATTAAATTAGAATAGCCGATGATAAATAGAAAATTATTAATTAATAATATTTTTCAAAATATTTTAAAGTCATTTTCAGTAAATTTCTTTCATATTAAATGTAATTTTCAATTTATACTTATCAAAAACATATTTAAAATATATATATTAAATTTATATTAATATAGATATACATATATTGCAATATATTATTTGTCACGATTTTTTTTTAAATTTTTCAGCGCTTGGAAAAGCGCTGATAAATCCCCCCCTTTATCAGTGCTACTAAAAAGCGCAGATAAAGGGGTCCCCTTTAAGAGGTCTAAAAAAGAACTGATAAAGGGGGGGCTTTATCAGCACTTTTTTAAGTGATGATAAAGGGGTCCCCTTTATCAGAGATTTTGTAGCACTGTTAAATGGTGGCTCTATGAAAACCCAGTTTTGTGGTAGTGTTACATGAGAGTTTTATAAAGTTCATTTATGTTTTTATTTCTGGTTTTTTATATAATGAATATTTGTATGGAATGTTTAACTCTCTTTACAAATGAAAAAAGTAATGATATATTTTAACATACATGATTATAATGAAATTTCCCACCTCCACAACCATTAATTTAATGTTGGATTCCATTAATATAATTTAATATTTCACAAAAAAAATATTTTTCCCAGGTTATTGGAAAATTGTGATTTGAAAATGGTGTTTTTTAAGAAAGGTGTACTTTTTATCTAAAAGTGTTATGCAAAAAGGTTTAAAATATATTTTCAAGGGTTTTATGATGAAATTTTCCAAACCTAAAAGGATTTAATTTTTATATGGCCCTTTAAAATTGAAAATTATGGGTTCCTAGATGGCACTAGGTGATCCTATTCTATATTACTTGAGGGGTGTTCCCAGATAGCATTCCAATTCATTATGTAATGATAATTTAATTTAGAAAATAATATTTGATGTTCACCATAGGGTTATTCCAATATTTTTTGGTTTTATAAAGTTTATATAAGGGTAATAAGAGATGATTTATCAGTTCACCTTCACGTATTTTCTATTCAATCTAATTATTTTTCACAAAAATTAATTTTTAAAAAGAAATATAACTAATATTTTTAATTTAATTATAATTATATTTATAGGTAAAAAGTTATGTTATTTATTATTGGTTTTATACGTGTTTTCATTTTTTTCACTGCACAAATGTTCTTCTTATTTTGATGACACTTAATAGTTTTTTTCCATCATAACACCTTATAAAAATGTTTTTAATAGTATTTAAGGATTTTAAAGGAATGAAATGTTTCTTTTTGAATGTAAGGATGATTTAACTTGAAAAAAATAAATTTTATTAAATTATTATATGGTGTAAAATGGATTTCAATCAGAAGTGTCAATTTTTTATTAAATGGGTATTTGTATATGATTTATAACTCAGTTATCTGAAACTATAAACCATAAAAAATTCTCAAATTTAAGATAATGCATCGACTTATTAAATCTAAAGATTATATACTATATAAGGATAGGTCCTTTTAGGTGGTGTTTGATATATGTTGTAATCTGTTGATTCATCTCAAGGATTTATTTTTACATGGTATTTTATAGAGAGTATGTGTTTCTATTTAGGATCTGTTTGGTTTTAATAATATTAATTTTTTTAATCACCTTTAATTTTTATTTTAATCACAGGAACATGGGTATGTATGTGGATAGTATACACTTATATTTAACTAGATATTTTCATAATAGTATTGCCCCACTATAATCAAATAATTCCATATAAGGTATGACCCCATTCTTTTTCCCTATGAAGGGTGGTCTTGTGTATTTTTTTAGGATTGAAATTTTGTCAATGGTTAGTATAAGCTTAATAAGGTATAGTGTAGTCTCATATTTGATTATTGTGTTGATATTATGATATATATTCACATGGTATTGGGGGAATCTTGGGTTTTTATGTTACTTATTGTATTCATCTACTTTATTGATATATTTTTTATAATTGTATTTTTTATTTTATAATACAACGTGGGAGGGTTTTTTGTATTATTTTTTAAATATATAAAAAATGTGTTTTCAAAAAAATATATTATTTTATGAGGTATTAATTTTTTAAATGAAAGATTTCTTTTGGGGGATTTTGTCATTTAATAAAAATCTATAATTAAAGATTTTTTATTAATTTTTATATTAGTACTAACAAAACATCCAATATATATTTCATTATAGAATAAATGATTTTTTATTTCAATGTAATAAAACAATGTCCTTAGTTTATCCTATGTGGATTATTTTTTCTCAAACCCAACACAAAATATCTAGTGTACACAGTTCTTATGGTTACTTTTTGAGGTTCTTGAGGATATAAATATCCTTATGTTGTTCAAGGATTAATCTGAGGATTCTTTTTGGGGATATGGGGAGTTAATAATTGTTACAAAAAGATGGTGGGATCTATTTTAGATTTTATTTGACATTATAAATCTTTTCAACTTCTAAATATCATGTATTTTGATTTAGATTATTTTTTGTAATAGGAGATGTGAATTCTCATTATTCCCAAGGTATATATAATGTTTTTTATAGATATTATTAATCTAATGTGATGATTATTGTAAGAATAATACATAAAATCATTCCCACTAATTTCTCTATAGATACCCTAGTCTTTATCTCCATCCTGGGGTGATTGGGGGATGTCACTCATCCCACATTATGATGGGTCATGATCTGGTTTAAGAGATACCATTGGCTGGTTTATTATAATTAGTATCAAAACCTATTTTAAACAAAAAAAACTAGTTTATTTATAATCCACTTATTATATTGGGTTTTTTGGATACAAATATCAATAGGATTGTATTAATAATAGAGTAGAGGGTGAGTAAAAATGAATAGATATCTATTTTCCACATTGAACAATGATTTAAAATATTAATTTAGAGTTTCTAACATTCTATTGAGTTTTATCTTAACTAATAATTAGGTTTATTAATATATTTATTAGAAATTTTCAATGATCAACTGTGAACTAGTGGTTTTGGGGATCACTGAGTGTTTAGAAGGTGAAAATTATGAGTAAACCATGTATTCATGATTAGAGAACACATTTTAGAAAAATTTAATTCCCTATACATAATGGTTATGAAACCTCACTATGTATGTCACATAATAGAGCACGGTTTACAAGTTCAGCTGGCCAAAACCGCCATAATGTTATTTTATCTTTGGTAGTGTTTAAATCCTGTCTAATTTATAAAAAATTGAACCCAATGGTATGAACATTTTTTTTATGATATTTAAGGGAATTATTGGTATGAATTGATGAGATAGGGGAATTCTTATTTTTTCAATGAAGATATATTTACATATGAAAAAATATAGGTATTGGAGCTGTGATTGAATTCAGTTTTGTTTTATTCAAAATATTATAGAAGGGTATATGTTTGTGAAGAAAAATTTAGTATCAGTTTTGAAATTGGATTTTTAAATAGTTTTTCAAAATGATTCCTATCTTATGATACATTTAAAAAAAATATTTTTTTCCTTAAAAAATATGATTTTAAAATTAAAATGCTAAAATAAATTTTTTATGAAAAAAATATTTTTCAGAGTTTCCTGTTATGATGTTGATTTTTAAATGACTATGAAAATATTTTTAGTTACTTTGAAATATTTTAAGGGTTTATTATTTATTAATTTAGTTGGAAATATGGGGAATAGAGTGTTGTGATTTTTAACACCTTGATATTGTAGAATGTATATTTTCAAAATTAATACCATGTTTGATATCTTACTTCATATGAAACCCGAAACAAAAATGTTCCATGACATATTAGAACTATATTAATAAAACATTTATGAGTAATACAACTACAAGAAAATAATAACATTATAATTAATTATAAAATCAATTTAAACTTTATTAAAAAGACATAAGGATTTAAAAATTCCTTTTTCAATAAATAAATATATATATATATATACTGAATTTTCATTCAAAAAAATTATTTAATTTAATAAATTTTAATTTAAAAATTTATATTAATTTGTTATTTGACATATCTAAATTATCGAAGTTTGATTTTTTCTGATTTTTTATAAAATAACTAATTTTTTTGGTCAATAGTGAAAGAATGATGATTTTGTTATTATCATCACTTTTATGAAATCAAATATAATGAAAAGAATATTATATAATAGATATATATATATAATATGTAAAATAATAATTTACAAATACTATGTTGAATTTATAACATCCATGCTTAATATTTTGGAAACCTATGTAAAATTTTACATTAAAAACTATTTCTATTCGATTTTTTTTAATTTATTTTCATCACATATAGAAATTATATATAATAAAATGGAAATAATATTTTAAAAAAAATTATGTATTAATTTGATGTTATATTTTATTCATAATGATTATCTTCTAGGATTAATGTTAATTACATTGCTAATGGTGAAAGTATTGTAATATTAAATAATTTAATTAATGAAATTGTAAAATTTATACATAAAATCAATTAAAATAGTTAATATTAAATAATGAAACTATTATTATTTTTAAAACAAAATATGATTATATTAAAACCCATTAAATTGGAAAATAATTTTAAATCAGATTGTTAACATATAATCACTGAAAGATCAATTTTCTACAAATGGAATTTTCTATTTCAATTTTATTAATATAAATGATAAAAAAAATATTTATAAATTTAATGATTTAAAATAGAGACTACATTTTATTTCATCACTCCTAAAATTTTTATTATTACAAATTTTATATTTTTTTGAAACATAAATTACATAGTTAAAAATTAGTTTGCAAGTTATATGTGAAAATGGGGATAAATTGAACCTCATTATAAATGAATTTATATATGATTAAAACATTTATATAAATTCATTTATGTGGATTCATAGAATAAATATCACCTAAAACACCATTATTTTTGACATTTGGAACCATTTGACATTGAATAGTTTCTTTCCAAAATTTCTAAATAATCAGTGTTCACAAAAATTATCTACAACGACCTGAACCTTTCAATAAATTTTGTTTCCTACTTTTGTGTGTTATTTTATTTTGTACTCAAGAAAACTATATCTTTAAAGTAATTAAGTGAGTATAATTAAAATTATACCATTAAATTTTGAATATTATATGATTGTTGGCCAATAATATTGTTGGAAACTAACCTCTTAAGGTTAGGATTATTGTTTATAAATATAAGTGACATTGGTTAATTAATTTAGAAAGAGCAGTCGATGGCCTCATCCAGTAGACTCGGGTCGTACGAAGCCCATGTGTCAGAGCTTGGGAAGGAGGTGGCTTCACTGTGATTTTCTTTAGACCAAGCCCAAGCCAAACTCGAACATGTGAAGTTTGAAAAAAATCACCTAAGGGAGAAGTTCATGATGATAGAAATTACCACTCTGTCAATGTTGTCTAGTCCACCCCAAGATTCTATCATCATTTCACACTTTACACTTAGGTCATATACAGGTGTTTTAAGTTGCTATATAATGAGGATTTTGTTACGTTGTGTAATAATTTTGAATAAAGAAAATTATTATTTGGTATTATGTTAAAATTTTGAATTTCAAATGTCCAGATAAATGTAGGATAAAGTTTCATATTATTAATGAATTTGGTAAAAAGGGGTATTTTAAAATATTTTTGTATACTTTAAATAATTAATAATGTGAAATGATTTTCAAAAATTTGTCTTCTACAGTTATGATCAGTAAGAAATTTAGAGTCTTATAAGACCAACTTGATTTTTAGTAGACTATTTTATGAATAGTAAAATACCCTTATGAATAGTAAATTAGATAAATAAAAGAATCATCACCCATGACTGTATAAAAACAATTTATACATATTAAAAGTGAAAAAAAATGATCATAGTATAAATTTTGATATTTATTTATGTCATAATTAATTTATTTACAATTTTATAATTAATTCTATTATTTAAAATGAAAATATATTTTTATAAAATGTAATCATAAATTGTTACATTTTTTTCTTATGGTTATGTGATAATTTTAAGGGACCTCGATTACTTGTTCAAGGTGTTACAAAACAAGTTATAGTTTTAGAGTTATTTTTTGAATAAATAATGATGTTATTTAAATATTAAATTAAAAATATTTTAAAAATTATTTTTATAAAATGGAGTTCATTTTTGAATTTAGATCATCGATATTAGGTTAGGGTGAATTTTTGAAATTTTCCTGAAACAGTTGAATTTTCAGTGAATAGTGAAAATACAGTTTTGATTTTCCGGTGTTTATTGACAACATTGATGATGTAATCATGATGTAATAAATCTGGACAACTTTTAAAAAGTAATATATTTTATGATGTGTCCCATGTGAAAAATACCATGGGAAAATATCATGGGAAATCCAATGGCTTTTCAAATACCACCATCATCAAAGTCAATGATGTCGAGATCAATATTCATTCCACTAAGGAATGTTCTTTTTTTTCAACTTTATATGGAATTCTAAATTTTTGATTGATGATTTAATGAATTTTTTTTTTATTAAATTAAGACTATATATTGTAATTACACTGAGTTTTATATGTTTTTGAAGTGTATTACCTCATGGTATTATGTCTGATTAGAATATTTATAGTTTTCCATGGTGTTTTTGTAAGAAATGTGTTTCTAAAATTGATATAAAGTGCTTTTAATATGTGAATCAGATCTTAATTATACCCCATATGGTTCAGGTATTGTCTAAAAGTTTATTTTTGTTTATCTAAATGGGATTCATTGATGTTAAAATAAATATATGCATGAATTTTTTTAATGATTTATTTAAAGATTTATTTGAAATTGTATTTCAAAAAATATAAAGGGAACAAAATTTAATGATTTTTTCTATAAATTATATTTTTATAATTTATATGTATTTACAATGATATTTGTTTTATTTAACGTATCTATTCCCCTTAATTTTTCCCATAATTGTTAGAGATTGAAAAATGTAGTACATATGTGATGGATCTTAGGAGTTGTTTCTTTTGTTGAAGCTCAAGTTCAGGGTGTTTTTTTCATTTTTTGTGTGTTTGTATTAAATGATTTTATTTAATGGCCATCAAAAATTTTTTCATCATGGGAACCCTAGAAGCAAGGTTGGTGGTTTAGACATACGTCATAATATATAGTAAAATGACACTGGTGAACCCTCTAGTGTGAATTTATAGTTGATGGGGTATGCCACTGATCCTAGACCGAGATAAGGCTAGTTATGTGGATTAAGTTAGGATTCAATATAGGTTGATTGGTTCTACCCATTTATTGGGGGCAAGATAAATCTAAAAATATAACCAATGATAGGTCCAATGAAACTTATTATTTAATTTGTGGTTAAATTTACTCGTATTCCATGGATTATTTAGACATAACCTAATTTTTTTGTTGTAATTTGAATCCTGGATATTTCTTTTATTTTTCATATAATTATCCATTATTTACAAGGTGAAATAATTTGATTGATTCCTAATTAAATAACGTTTAGTGGGGTTTTGAATGTGATTTGGAAATGTTATATGAATGTTTCTTCTTCAAATGAAATGATATGTTTTGAAAGTTTTTAATGCATTAAATGGATTGTTTAACTTTGTGATTTCTTTATTTTAGGAAAATAAAAATTCAATTTTCTTTATTTTTTTGGATTTATGTATGAAAAAAACAACAATATAAAATTACATTTAGAGATAAGGATTTTTAATTTTAATGAAATTGGAATAACTCCATGTAATGATCCTATATGGCATGGATTTACTCACACCCTACATAAAACATCTAGTTTATGCAGTTATCATTATTTCATTTCAGGTTCCTGATGTTATAATCCTCCCTATGATATGCATGGATTTTTTCTAGGATTCTCAGTAAGTTAGATGGATAGTTAAATAGGTTCAGAATAACATTCATGGATGTAATTATTATTTTATCTTTAGTATAAATTGTATCATCGTGAATGATTTTATTTATTATTGGTCTTAATATTCTTATGGGAGATATGGCATATCTTTAATCACCTTGTTCATGTGATGTTTAATTTATTCCCATAATTTTTAAATAGATTTCATTTTTATTACATATACTCAACAATATATTGATCCCACTATTTTATTTGTTGATTCACTAGAACTTGTTTCCAACCATTGGTGATTAGGAGTATTCTATTGGAATATGAGGTGGCAGGTCAGGATCTAGTTCAGTGGGAACCTAAGGGTGATTCATTACATTCTTCAACCAGATAATACTTCCAATAATTTTATCACTTTACTAACTCTTCCTCTTCTATTATATTCATAGTAAAATGATTCTAATATAATCTCTCACATTAAATATATTCAATAATAATTGTATGGTTATAAAATATATAATAATATTTTCACAGAACATTAAATATTATCTTCTCGAACAACAACAACTTCTCAACATCAAAATTTTAATTTCAAATTCATAATTTTGGAAAATGAATTTTCAATAATCAAAGCATCTCTACATTTTCATACTCAAATTTTTAATTAATATTTAACTTTTCATATATATTTTGATTATATCATTACAATTTAAAAACTGATACACATATCTTATTTATTTTAGAGAATGGAATAATCTAACATGAGATTTTAACACATGTTCTTCACAAACAAATGACGACATAAAAATCCAAAACTACTCATCGTGGTGAAAATATCTTCTAAAAACAATCAATTATTCATGGTTACATAAAAAAATATTCTTTATAGTTAAAGCCATATTTTTCTCTAATTTCATTTCAAACTATATTTGTGTTACTTAATATAGGTAATACATTTTACATTTTAAAATTTATTAATCTATATATCTCTAAATTATCACATTCATTTCCCATATTCTAGCCCAATTTCATATAATCTCTTTAGTATCAATGAATTCATGACATTTCCAAATTTTTATATCAAACTATCAATTCCATCATTCTTAAATTTAACTAAGTGTCTCTGATATTCTTCAATATACTTGTATAACAAAATTTTAATAACCCATAAACAAAAAATTAATCCTTACCAAGTATAAAAAATATTTAATTTATTTTTCTTTGAATGTAATTCATGTATTGAAAAAACTCCAACACTATAAAAAACATATAATTTATATATTAGAAAATTCTTCACATGAGTCTCATAAATTCCCACATTATTTCAAAATATTTGAGAAAAAATTTTATTCTCATCAATAACCCCAATATAACTTTTTTTCTACCATAAAACACAACTCATTTAAAAATTATTTAAAAATAAAAATTAGTTGATATTAAATAGTTCTAACCTTATGTTAGAACACATAGTGTATGGAATATGAATATTTAATAATAAAATCATATTTTCCATAAATGATACATAACTAAAAAAAATTATAGAATACTATGAAACATGTGATACTACTTGAGAAATATCCTCATGTAATGGAAACAAAACATTCTCCAATTATAAAAACATTCTCCATATAAATTAGATATATATCCCCAATTATAGTAAACATATATCACTGTATTTTATCTAAAAATACTCTCTCCTCCTTTTTAAATATATTTTAAATAAATAGAGGAATTAACATAAACATATTTATCTATTCAATGATCTTATTAATTAATAATTACTAAATAATGCGTTTTTGGAGACAGATTCACTATGCCATAGCCTTCGGGGTAATGATGTTAAAATTCCATCATTAACCATATTTTTTTATATGAATCCTTTGGTAATGGTTTTTTCATACACTTCATCCTTCATTGGAAACTATTTTAGCATCAACAAAATTTTCACCATTGGATAATGAATGTTAAAATTGGGTTCCTAGTAATTTAGTATCACTTTGATTATCATGGACTACAAGAATTATAAGTGTTATCTTTACCATGAGATCTTTAAATCCATTCACCATCCACATATTTTTTTTCTTGAGTAACAATAAATTTTACTTCAAAAAATAACAAGGTAATGAAACATTACTTTTTAGTGTGTAACTAAAAACCTTTCACCTATGAAGATAACTCAACTAGATGTGTCCCCCTAATCATATATATTTCCATCCCAAACTAAATCTATAAATTTAAATATATCACCCATTCTAATATTCACATTTTCCAATCCATGGTCGATTATGCCTTTTGTTCCTCTGAGAATTCTCATTACATCTAGAAAATGAGACTCTTTTGTTATACAATAATACTTAACACATAATGTAATATAATGTACAATATAAAATAATAAAGCTCATAGTGAAGGTAAACTTTGAAAAAACATTTATCTCCATTCAATTCATTGACAGTTTAGTTCCCACTATAATAACAGTACATATTTTATTTATATCCATATTTAAAACACCATTTTAAGATCATGAAAATGTTTTTATTGATAAATAATAATGTGATCATCCTTTGGAGAAATTGGGGATCATAAAAAGTACCTGATATCTCTAATAAAGAAAATTTCAAACTTCTTTATCTACAGATAAATACTTTCACTAAAACTTTTTAATAAATAAATAAAATTAATACATCAATATAGATAATTAAATTGAGTGATTACTATTGGTCATAGTTAATATAGTTGTTAATATATACTCATTATTTCATGAAATATTTTTATTTTATGAAATTATCTCACAAGGAACACATTTTTTTTTTGTCTTTTTTTACCCATATAAAGGCTAATTTAAACTAAAAAAATAACATTTATCTTCTCCTAGAATGATTCAATAAAGTTTTATAGTGTACATTTCCTATTATAACCCTTTATTTTGGTAAGAAAAAATAACAACCATTATGAAAATAATTTATTACCATTATTATATAATGGAAATAAGTATCCCAATATTCTACAGTCTTATAAAAAGCATGAGTTTCTAAACAATATTTTTACATCATCCTATGAGTACAATTTTCACACTGGTCCTGCCTTATTTTATATAATGTATCCTTTTTATATTAAAATATTTAAAATTATCCACTTTATTCAGATAAACATTTTGTTTTTTTATTGGGTATCAACTCCAAGGATATATTCTCTTTTACACAGTCAAAATTTTCATTGATTTTTTCTACTCAATATTGATACTTCAATTCCTCTTTCTTATCTCTTGGATCAACATGTAAAAATATTCAGCTATGTTTTTTTTTCTTGAATGATCATCTAGTAATAACCTTCAATCCTTTTTCATAGATGTAATTTTTAACTTCACCTAATTTCTATTACTTGGATGCAAGATGTCACTATCTATCAATAGCAGAGTTTGAATCATGAATTTTATCCTTAAATTCTTCTAAAATCAAATTATTTTCATAAATAAAACCCTTTTTAACAAGAACATTTTTTTCATCATCACATATAGAACATTCTTAATGATGTAGGATTTATTTCATTGAATATTCAATAACATTTACTATAATATCTCATTACCTTTTTTTGGTATTTCTATTATCTCTTGTCATTTTCCCCTTTATATGAATGAATCATTAGACTCCTGAGGATGATGATAATATGATGAAATAAAAAACTAAATTCTAGGGATGTTTTTTTGATGGAATTATTGGAGTTGTGTTATATATTTTTTATTGTCACTATGAGTTTCTCCATGAGTATGGAGAATATGATGTGTGGTTTGGAGTTTTTTGCAAGAACTGGACATTCTACAGTCTTTTGGAGAAATAAATTCCAAGTAATAAGGTTACTTTCCATGTAATATATGTCAGGTTGGTTTTGTGAGTCTATTACTTGGAGTAAATGGATAACACGTCATGATTTTTGGTTCATGTCATGTATTGGTAAAAATTCGGTTTTCAATTAATAGGTGGTTTGTTTTTCACCATACTTGAGTGTCAAGGATTATACGACGTGTAATGGGATTACATTATGTTTATGTCTTGTGAGTGTGGATTTTATGGTGATGAATAGCTGATATCTCATACATTCACTTATATCCCTCCTTGATATCAACCTAGGAGCTCTCACCAGTAGATTTTTGAGACCATCACCCCATCTAAATCAATTTTTTCCGTAATAGGTATATATTTCAGTTGGGTTTCATCAATTATGGTGGGTAACTCTTGGGTTTATTCATTTAATTTTATCATAATAGCATTATTACATTTTAGTTTTAGATCTGATGATATATGATGATCATTCTCAAAAATCCTTTCTATATTCTTCATGTGATCTTGTTTCTATGGCCCATTCTCTATATTATGTGGTATAGTGGTTTTATGTTTTTTGAGTTATGTTGATAATTTTATTCAAATTTGACCATTTTTTGAATAAATTCATAGATGTGTAAAAATATTGTTGGGCATCTATTTTTATTATTGTAATCATTCTTCTGGTGGATCCTATTTTGGGCATCTGAAACATGAGTTTGGGGTAGTTGGTTCCATATCTATATGATGTTGATTTAATTACATGGATCTAATTTTAATAAATATTTTAAAAAGGAATTTTCTTTATTTTTTTTGTTTTTTTAGTGTGGAAATTGTTTTTTCCAAAAATATAGTTTTCCATTTTTTGGTAAATAGAAAATTTACTTTCAATTTATTTTGAAGTGTTTTTATGAAATGTTTTTAAATTTTTTTGATGAAACTGTTTCAAAAATAGAGTTTGTGGGAGGCCTTGTGTAATTAGGGTTATGGTGTAGTAATATGCCTCATATGTGATCCTGTAGGGGGTTCACTCATGGGTTATTCCTATACTCCCTATGCCTATTTTTATAGGGGATCAATAGACTTGTTTAGAGGTTCATATTAATGGGTGTTCATATTTTTCCATATCTGACGCATATATCTAGAGACTTAATTCACCAGATTTTTTATGGTTTTGTATGAGTTTTATAGATATCCTAAAGTAGATTGATCCTTGGATTGATGTTACATATTCTTACAGCTTGTACTATTTTTTTCTTTTACTCCCATGTATTTATATGATATGTGATGTATTAATTTCACTTATTGGATTTGTCTCCTTGATATATGTATATGCAATTCATTGAAACTGTTTTACCTAAGATGTTTGGGAAATGAGGAAAATGGAAAAATAAAATGCTTTCCTTGACTTTGAGATAAAAATTTAAAACTTATTATCCCTAATTGTTTTCATTAAAGTTAATCATATTTGGATTATTATACAGAGAATGGTTATGTAACAGTTGGGTGGGTTCCTATTGAGACTTTTATATCAAAACCTACACACCCCTTCTAGAGTGATTATAATATTTTATATCATTCCGTGAAGGGATGGAAAATATTCTACAATGAGGTGGTTATGATTGTAACAATTGATTATGGGTTTCTATTGATGATATTGTTGAAGGTTTCCCACTTTCATTCATAGATTAGTGGTTTTTTATGTTTTTATTTAATGTTAGACATTTCTCATGAAGTTTTTTTTTAGTTTTTAGGGTTTATTTTCTATTGTTTTATCTCAGTTATAGAATATATTTATCAATTAGTATGTTTTCATATGTTTATATATATATATATATATTCCAAATTATATCTTTTTGTTTGGGGAAATTGTTTCCCCATGTAATTTTTTGATCCCAGGGTGCTTTTCCATAGCCCATAGGCAACAAGAATACCCTTCTAGTATTCAGAAATTTATATCGGGTAATAGTTTGAGAGGGTATCTGGGTTGGGTTTGTAATAGTTTGGTGTCAGAGGTGGTCTGTTTTAACGAATTGAATTGTTATGAATAAAAATATCCTTTTTTGAGAGAAAGAACATGCACTTATTTTTTATTATATAAAATTGGGCTTAAATGACCATTAAGTATATTTACTATTGAAAATATAGTTTTTGAACTATGATCACATGACTCGTATAAATAGAGGGTTTTAACACATCTTTTTTGCATAGAAAAAGAAAGTAATGTACCAAACTAGTAGTGTTATACCCTATGATGTCCATTTATTAGAGCTTCAATGGGAGATAAAATTTCGGTTATTTTCCCTAGAATATGTCCATGCTGATATCTAACAACTTAATCATGAGAGAAACCATTTAAGGGAGATATTCAAGATCATCAATATCATGTCCCAAACTATGTTCACCAAATGACCCCATGAATTCCCCCCATTGCCCACCTTATTTTTAAGGATTATGATGGTGTGTTAAAGGGATCTGTATTAAGACCATATAAATATAATTATTTAGATTTATTTTTTATATAATAATGAATATATTTTCACCCTATTATTGTTACATTGTAAATTAATTTTAAATAAAAAATTGCATTTTTCGTTCATATTAATATTTAATTATTTAATTTATAAAATAATGGTTTTTGAAAAAAAATATATTAAGGGAATACTATTATTAAATAATATTTAATAAATATAAATGAATATATAATTTTTATTATGTTACATGTAATTTTTTATAGGGGTTGAAAAAACTATTATTTTTCAAAAAACCAAGCATTTTCAATAATTGTTGATTATTTTCTTATATGTGAAAAATAAAATATTTTGGAAATTATTTAGATAAAATCGATATTATTTTTGGAATTATGACATCAAAATTAACTAACAATGAATTTTTCATTATTTTATGAGACAATCAATTTTTTTGATAAAACATTAATACTATTTAAATATATGGGGTGTTTTATGCCATCAAAATGACCCAATTGTAATTTAATAAATACTATAAAATGTATCCATATAAATATATATGTATTATTTTTAAAAATAATTCAATTTCTTGTTTATTTAATTCTTTAATAAAATATTTAATGAATCCCTTATGACTTATTATATATTTTACGATTATAAAATAATTTCTTCGACAGTGTGACTCACCTACACCTAAGATAGGGAATTGTTTTATTATATTTGGCCCTTCACATTAGAAAATAATTTAAAATAATCCCTATTGGAATAAACCATTGGAAGACCCCTGGGTTTTTTTTGGGTTTGAATATTTTATTATGTCGTTTCCAAGGCCAAAATAATAGATATATCACTTTAATTTCTTATATGAACCCACCGACAATCCAATTTATCTTCAATAAAATACTTTGGAGCATGAAAAAAAATTCCTAGTACATCATTGAGTCCTCTTAAGGCTCTCCAAGACCTTAATATTCCTTCACAAACATTTGGATTCACACATTCATGTAAGGGATTCTCTCTCTCATCTTTTTATCAACCATTTCATTTATGAAGTGACCTTTAATATCAATTTTATTTTGTTGGGATACATTCTTAAAAATATCTTTTAAATTCAATTTTATGTTCAAATGACTTAGTATTCTTTTAGTCTCATTTATCACTCTTATGAACCCTCATGTACACCCATTACTTTACCGAAATTCGGTAAGGAATTTTTCACCCTCTTCTATCAAGCACTACTTTAATGTAATGAATTTTTATTTCATTTTTCCAATGTTGGGATATAATCTTAAATATCCCTCTTAGATTACGTTTTATTTATAAATTATGAGATCCCCTTCACTTTTATTTAACCCTCTTATGATATTTTATATACACCCATTACCATGCATAAATTTATAAGGCTTCTTTCGTTTCTCCTATATCTTCATGTTTTTTATTTTGGTATGTTTTTTGTTTCTAATTCCAAATATGGGGAAATGTATTTCCATGTCACTATTATTATGATTTTTATTTCAAAAGGATAAAATTCCCATTTCTCTCTCATCAAAAAAATTTATGAATATCTATATGACACCATTATGCTTCCAATTTTTTTCACTATTTTACATGCCCAAATAATTGTATACTGAATACCATACCCATTTTTTATCAAGGGTATTAATAATTATTCACAAATACCTATTAAAGGAGGAATTAAATTTATGTATTCCATATTCCTTGAAATCGGAATAAATTATGGTGTTGAATAGATCCTTGTAATATGATCTGTATGGAGTACTGAAGCTTGAGAATGAAATGGTTATGAAGGGTTCTCCCTGATAGAGCTCAAATTCATTAGATAATTTTTTGTATCATGATACTTCATGTTCGGATAAGGGTATATTTATGATACTATGTTTAATTATTTTTGAATATCCCATATTATGATTATTGTGTTATATCATGTCTTATTATTCATGTTATTTTTGTAATCCTTTGATATTCTTATTGTCTAAAATGTATTTTCTTTCTCATTTTATGCATCTTTTATTCCCTTACATGGATTTATAATTCAAAACATTACTATTTATGTTTTTTTGTTATCCCATGTAGTGTTATATACAACGTAACATTATGGTCATGTTCATGAATTTTGAATAAAGAAAATGCTTTCCATGTTTCATGTTGTTATGTAACATACTTAATTTTTTCAAAAGAGATTATACCTCTCAATATTTTGGGTTGTATTAAGTGTAATTTAATTTCATAAAACATTTAATAATTGGAAACAATGAGGTGGGATATTATAGTTGGTATTAGAGGACTAAATTAGTTATTTTAGGATTATGATATGAAAACCCAATAGAAAACACTTATGGATAAAACTGATTATGAGAAAACACCCCTAATTTTTTCTAACTATAGATTAAGTGGTTTATCAAACAGTTATACTTTATCTGGATAATATAAGTGGACATTGTTCTAACATAGATGTACCTAGGAGTGACAACACCAATGAGGTGTTCTAGGACTAACTCGTGGAGACCTAGTACATAACAAGAGACCTTACTACGCTCCTAGTTTTACAATTCTAGTTGGATATTATTTAGTATATTCATAAGCTCATTACAAACCATTATAATGCGAAAATATTTCCAATAAGAATATATATTAGGAAATAGATCATGGATATCATATATTGAAGCCTCGAAATTAATAAATCAAGGAGATAAATGTAATTTATAAGTTATACAATTAATTTCATTGTATTTCCCATTACATGGTTAATTTTAATAAACTCATAAATAATTATCTTTTATTAAATCCAGTATCCAGTAATATGATGAATTAGGTTAATAACAAACATGAAGGGAAATTTGATGACTTCCCCAATGTGATTCCCACCCAATGAGAGTTGGAATCACAAACATTATCATGATACTCTCGTAGTTTATAAATGTTCTGAATAGAAACATGCATCAAGAGGATTGTTGAAACCCCTATAAGAGAGAAAAATAGGAAATCAAGAGCTTGATGAGAAAAAATACTCATACTTTTAATGGATCACATTATCCCATAATCATAGATAATTATATAAACACCATTAAATTGATATTCTACATCTTTCAATTTTCCAAAAAAGAGAAGGTTCTTCTATTTGATTATCGTATGGAGGATGAAGCTGATCAGTGTTGAAAATTGATCAAGAATAAAAATCCAAAAGAACAGATCTAGTAAATAGTGTGAAACGCTTTTTAGAATTTTTTTTTTGAAAATTATTTTCCCTATATCCTCCATCTTAAAATGGAACGATATTTCCTTAAACTCGAGAAAGAGATGAAAAATCTATCTGGTCATATGAGGAAAACATAAACAGACCTTAATGGCATGCCTTTGGTTTCATTGTTACCCTAAATAAAAGGTTGACAACATCTTTGGTTGGTAAAATCATTGTCTTCAAACAGCCCTGGTGATCCGAGACAATGATATCAATGAGGAAATTATCTGATAGACACTGAAAGTTGAAATGGAGATTTGTGAATCCCAAGGGTATTATGGGGATAAGAAGTGGAATGTGGAGTTTAATTCTAGTAGTTCATTTGATAAATCCAATGGGACTAATAAATTTCATCATCCAACTTGTCAATGGTGTTCAAAGAAGAACCTTGGAAGTTTCCAAAGGGGAACATGGAAATGCATTATGTGTGGATGAAAAGGGAAACTGACCAATAATTTCGAATGGGGGAATCCCACTAATGAGGGAAAGTAAAGGAATGATCTGGTCAACTCTCAACATGTTTTCAATTTCTAGAAAAATAATTCACTAGTGAACATTGAAAACCAGTTCCCTACGAAATGGGTTAATAGAGGAAACCAACAATAATATCCAAGGAAGCAAGGGATATATTTTTCCATCAATACCACTGAATTGAATCCTAACAATGAAGTGCTGACAGGTACCCTATTTATTAAATCATGAATAGTGATAGTACTATTTGATCCTATTTTTAATAGTTCCTTAATATAGTGAATTATTAGTAGAACAATACAGAACCCAATACAATGCATGTGGGTAGATATTTCGATTAAAACCATAATGGGGCAATTATTTAATCATAATTATATAACTCCCCCTTTCAATATTTGTGTGTTAAACTTCCCTAAAAAAACTTGTATTATATACATTTGTTGAATTTGATGAAATCATGGGCACGAATTGGCTTTCCCTAAATAGATCCAATAGAAATTGATTCAAGATGGAAATCACTATCTAAATGGTGAATTGACCTCCAATTCTATTCATGTGAATGGATGAGGATGAATCTTATTTAGCACCATCATCTCAATAATGTATATTATTTTCCTATATGAAAGTGTATCTATCTCAAATGTTTGATTCTAAGGATAGAACCATCTTCGATGACTTGACTATTATGAGGGAATTTGTTGATGTGTTTCATGAGGAATTACATGTCCTTCCCCCAACTCGAGTGGTAGAATTTCCAATCGTGATTGTACCTATTGTGTTTCCAATATCTAGGATGTTGTATAGGATGGATGATGTGGAAGATTAGGAATTGAAGAAAAAGTTAATGGAGAATCTAGTTAAAGTATTCATATACCCAAGGGATTCATCATGGGGTGCACAAATCCTCTTATTCGAAAAGAAGGATGGTTCAATGCACCATTGCATTGATTATCTTGAGCTCGAAAGATCACAACAATTAAAACGTATCATTTTACATGAGTTCAATACATGTTCAATCAGATATGTGGCGCACAATACTTACCCTATGTGGATATGTTATCAAGATATTACAATGTTAGGGTGGTGATGGAGGATATCCCCAAGACTACTTTTCGTACAAGGGTCAAGCTCTATGAGATCATAGTGATTCCATTCAGACTCACTAATGGTCTAGAAAGCTTCATGGAATGATGAATAGATTCATTAAATATTTCCATAAAAAATTCATGTTAGTATTTATAGATTATATTCTAATATACTCCAAAAACAAGGAGGATCATGAGGAGCATTATAATATTGTGATAATGTTATTGTGAAAGGAGAATCTCTAAGAAAAGAACTAAAATTATGAGTTTTATTTGAAGGAAGTCTCATTATTGGGGGTTATCATCCTAATAAATGGGATATATATGGATCCTATAATGATAAAAGGAATATACGTATGGCCATTTTTTGACATATGTGATAGATATCCATAGTTTCCTTGGGATATATGGATATTCGCACCGATTTTAGAGTAATTTATAAGAGCATGAAACCCCCTAACAAAGATTTTATGGAAGGGAGTCATGTTTTATTATAATGATAAATGTAAAGAAAGATTCCTAAAGATGAAAATAAGGCTTATAACTGACCCAAAGATCACAATACACACAAGTGGGGAACCATTAATAATTTTCAGTGATGAATCGAATAAGGGGTTGAAATTTGTGTAGATGAAAAATAACAATGAAATTTCCTACACCTTAAGGAAGTTAAAAATTCCTAAGGAAACCAATCCCATGCATGGTATACTATTGGAAATAGTGATATTTGATTAGAAAATTTTGAAGAATTATATATTTATGGAGAATTTTATATTATACATGGATTAAATTTTTTTTAAAATATATTCATATAGAAATATTTGAATATGAACCAATGAATATGGTTAGATCTTGTTAAGGATTGCATATGCTCAATCCACTACCATCCTGCGGAAGTAAAAAGTGTAGCAGATTATCTAATTAGAAAGGATCCAACAATTACATCATCAATGAAAATTGAGAAAGATCTAATCTTCTAAGATTTTAATAAGATAGATAAGGGAATTGTGAAGTGAGGAACATCATCAATCCTTTCAAAAATGATTTCTCAACTGCCTCTACATTAATGGTCAAAATATTATAAAAAAGATAATGTGTGAATTAATAAGATAGTGGAAACTATATGAAAAGGTAAATCCCTCGAGTTCATTATTAATGAAGTATGAATTATGACATTTTGGTCAAGACATTGTGTTCCATCAAATCCTGATTTAAAGAGGGATCTATTGGTTGATGCACATAGTTAAATTTTTTCCTTTCACCCAAGAAACACAAGGATTTATCAAGATCTATAAGAGAAAATTCGATGGACTAACATAAATAATGGGATTGTTGATTATACATTGAAGTGACTCATATTTCATCATGTGATGTCTGAAAGGAAAAAGACAAAGGGGACAATGTAACCATTACCCATACTAATATAGAAATTGGAAAACATCAATATGCACATCATCAACAAAAAAACAAATAAATCCAAGGAAAAAAAATACTATCTGGGTTATTGAGGATCATATTACAAATACTACACACTTAATTTTTATTAGAGAGGATTTATCACGGGGTCAAAATGCATAGAAATACATCAAATGAGTTATAAGGCTACATAGAGTACCATAGTCGATTATGTTCGATCGTGATCCAAGAATCACCTAAATGTTTTCGAAAATCCTCTTATATGATATAAATGATGAGCTGAACTTCATTAAATCTTATCAACCTTAAAATGATAGATAGTATGAGAATATTATCCATACACTTGTGGGCATGTTAAGAGAAAGATAAATTTACATCACAGGATAATGGGACCAACATCTCCCTCCAGTCATGTTCTCTTATAACAATAGTTTCAACACTAGAATCCAAATAGCTCCTTATATATTTACTTATGGGAAGATGTTCAGAACACATGCATGTTGGGATGAAGTTAGATATTGAAATATTCTAGGCCATTAAATTGATAATGAAATGGTGAGGAAAGTTAAATCTATTCATTATCGCATCAAATTAGCTCATAGTTAGAAGAAAAGATATGATTAAAAATCATCGATGAGACTTGGAATTTTATATTGGAGATAAGGTATTCCTACTCATTTATCAATGGAAGAGAGTGAAGATATTTGGGAAGAAGTGAAATCATAG
This sequence comes from Viscum album, assembly GCA_963277665.1. NCBI lineage: Eukaryota > Viridiplantae > Streptophyta > Magnoliopsida > Santalales > Viscaceae > Viscum > Viscum album. Next base: position 820,535,688 of record OY728121.1, read on the forward strand.
TACAAGGTACATCGTCCTTTTTGAGATCCTTGATCATGAAGCAGTGACTTATTAACTAGCACTCCTAGAAAACCTATCTCAAGTACATGATATATTCCATGAATACCTATTAAGAATATACATAAAATATCCTTCAAATGTACTCGATCCATAGGTTGTACCATGGGAGAATGACCTTTCCTATGTGGGGAAGATGGTTAAGATAATGGATCATAGAGAAAAAGTTATAATAAATAAGATAATACCCATCATCATTGAGTAGTGGTGATGCCAAAAGTTTGAAGAAGCAATATGGGAACTGGAGGATGTGATGTAATAGAGTTACCCTATTCTATTTTAGTTTGGGAAATGGAAATTTCAAGGTTGAAAATTCTAAAGGGGGGAAATTGTAATGATCTGAATTATTATGAATAAATTCCCCCTTTTTGATAGAAATAACTTGTACTTATTTATTATTTCCAATTACATTTGAGTGAATTTTAACAATCATTACTATTGATAGTATATTCGTCGAATAGTGATCACATGACTAGATTAAATATAAGGTTTTAACAAATCATTTTGGCACATAAAAAGGAATTGATGTACTCAAATAGAAGTATTATACCCTATTAAGCCCATTTATTAGAGCTTATGAGGGAGATATAATTTAAGGGAATTCCCTAGACCAAGAAAAAGATCAAATCCATCAACAAACGCATGAGAACCATAGTTTAAAGGACATTTTCAATCACTTAGAGATCATGTCCCAAACTATGTTCACTGAATGACCCTACGAAAGAACCACCATCATGAAACTTAGTATTATGAATTATACTATTGTATTAAAGGTATATATATCATGACCCAAGAAATAGTAATATGTAAATTATTTTTCATATAATAATGAATACATTTTTATCCTATTATTGTTAATTTGTAAATTATTTGTAAGGAACATTTTCTTTCAATCAACATTCAAATTCAATTAATGAATTTATAAATTAACGGGGTTTTGATATAAATAATATTATAATGTAATATTATTATTGAATAATATTTTTCAATTATAAATGAATATATAATTATTATTATGTTAAACGTAATTTTTATAAGGGTTCAGAAAACATTTATTTGTCTGAAACCTGTAATTTCAAATAAATGATAGTTATTATTTAGAAATTCCAAATTCACATATTTAGAAAAATTATTCAGATAAAATTACTATTATTTTTCGAATCAGTATGTCAGAATAATATAATGGTGAATTTTTCATAATTTTTTTGGAAAGTCAAATTTTTAGGCAAAAATTAAACATTATATAAATATACAGTGTCTTTTATGACATCATAATGATATAGTAGTAATTTAATAAATAATATAAAATTCATCATTGTTCATATATATGTCTTCTATTTAGAATAAATTTATTTTAGGTTTCTTCAATTTATTTTAGAATATCTTTAAAGAATCCACCAAGACTTATAATATATTTTATGATTTTAAAATCTTTCATTTGACAATGCGACTCACCTCCAGATAATAAAGCGAATTATTTTATTATATTAGTCTATTGGAGTTATAAAATATTTTATACCTCTCCCATTTTTCTTAAACCATTGTCACAAACCATGTGTTGGTTTGTGGTTTTCAATATTTTATTATGTAGTGTCAAAAATCAAAATAATAAAGAAATACCCTTCCTTTCCTATATAAACCAACCCATGATCTAATTTTGTTTCACTAAAAATCATTTTTGCATGAAAAAACATTTGAAAATACTCCATGGGGTCCTCTTAAGACACCCTCAATACTTTAAGGATCCCCACTCAAGCCTTTGAAGTCACACACTCATGTAATGGATTCTCATTGTCCTCTTTTTATCAAGAATTTAATTTATGACTTGACTTTTCGTTTCCATTTTCATAAGTTGGTATATATTTTTACCTATCCTTTTACTATGAATTTTATTTTAAAATAATGGGACCCCCTTTCACTCTTATTTATCCTTCTTACGAACCCTTGTGTACACCCGTTACTATGTTGAAATTATGTAAAAAATCTTGCCTCCTCCTCTTTTATCAAGAACTCATATTGTGTTCTGTCTTTTAATTTTCTTTTTTAAAATATTGGGATATGTTTTTAAATATCCCAATTGACTCACATTTTATTTATATATAAATCTAGTCCCTTTCAGTCTCATTTAACCCTCTTAATAACCTTTATATACACCTGTTACCATGCCGAAATTTTGTAAGGGTTCTTTCCTTTCTCCTCAATCTTTAATTTTATATATTATGTTATGCCTTATGTTTCCTATTTCATATTTCAGAACATGTAAATAAATTTCTCTATTAATTTAAATTTAATTTCAAAATTATTAGATACCTCTTTATCTCCCATCATCCAATTTTTATGGATTTCTATATGATGTTGTTATGGTGGAAAATTGGCATTGTGATTTTCCATGCCAAAATAATTTTGTAGAGAATACCTTAACCAATTTTAATTCAAGGGTATTCAAATTTATTAACATATAATTATTTATTATGGAATTATATGAATTTATTCCACCTTCCTTGATTGTGGAATAAATTATGATTTTTAATGAATCCATGTTATATGATCTACGTGTCACATTTAGGCATGATTATGAAACGATTATGAAGGGTGTGCCCTAATAGTGCTCAAATACATTGGGTAATGTTTAGTATCATGATACCTCATGTTGGAAATTATGTGTACCTAATTAAATTATTGTAATTTTACAGAATTAATGATTTTTTGTTTTATCCTTGATCTATTTTTATAATGAACTGTTTGATGTTTTGTCCACATTTCCTTTGTTATGATTATCATTCTATATCATGCCTTATTATTCATGTTCTTTTGATTTTCCATTGATATGTCTATTGTATAACTATTATTTTCATACATGTTTTTTACCTTATTTATTCCACTACTAAGATTTTTAGCTCACCCCATTCTTATGTATTTCACCAGGTTGTCCCTTGCAGTGTTAAGTATGAAAGAATATTTTGGTCATGTAAAATATGTTTTCAATAAAGACATTACTTTTCATGTTTATTGTTTTTATGTAATGTACCAATTTTCCCAAATACTGTATATCTATAAAATTTCATTTTTTATTATGTATAATTTTATTTAATAAAACATGTATTAATGTTCAATAAATTGCATAGATGTTATATATGTCCCCAAGAGTCCTTGTCCTATGACATTTGTTTGCACGAAGATGTAATTATTGGGACTTGAGAGGTTGGTTGCGATGAGTTATTAGCTACCTATTTCCATAATGACACTCATGTTACATGTGATGTTAGGTTGTGTGTCTCTTCTTTTTAATTATTAGTTTCAATCTTAGTTTTTTCCTATAGTTTTTTTGTTTGAACTGGGATTATTTTATTTTATGATCATTTACACTATTTTAGAATGTTATGGTATACCCATGAGATGTCTTCCTCAGGTTCCATAGGAAGGTGTATAGTATGACCATCAAGAGATTCACCAACAGATTAGATACTAATATAGGCTATTGCGTAGGTATTTTCTTTCTTTCGTTCATGTTCTATTGTAGTTATAGATTGTAGTAGTTGAGGTACATCCATGATCTTTAAGATTAATGGATTGATCACATGAATTTTTATATTAGAATCCACTATCCTTTAATTCTATGAATTATACTAAATATGTAGAGAACATTTATAACATGATCAATCAAATATTAAGCTCTATAGATACACATAAGATTATCATGGTGAAGTTTATATTGTTCATATTTTAGGGACACATTATGTGATGGTGGTATTCCACGGTGAAAACAGATTTGAATGTGGAATTAGACTGGAAAGGTTTCTATAATGCCTTTGAATAGGTGTTTTTCCCAAATTCTTTGATGATGGAAAATTATTTGGAGTTTCTCTCACTGTAATAAAGAGGGTATTTGGTTTTAGTGTAGACTAATCATTTTTTTGAGCTGGTTTATTTTTCATCAGTCATACTCATGAATGGATAGCTAAGGTATTATAAGTACATTTAGGGTTTGGGATTAGATAACAGATCCTAGGTATTTGTGATGAATAATTCATCCTATGAGGAGATGATAGACATAGATATTCTAGCTAAAAATAATATTTACGGAAATGTTGGATATTCATGGACTTATCTTTCCCTAAATGAAGCACTAGTGGATCATTGTGGGTGAAGATGAAGTGGTAGGATCATCATAAGAGTGGTGGAGGTGGTTATCCATAGTTAGACTCCCCTACATTTCAATTACATATATTAAAGTGAATATAACTTGTTACCAATAGGGAAAGATTGGGAACACCCTACCTTCTTGTCCTTTACCTTTAATGATGTTAAATATATTTGGACGTTATGGTCATCTGTGGGACTTCTTTTGGGATATTTCTATGCCTTAATATGTCTACATATCATCAGATCCAATGACTAATGTAGCGTAGTCATAAGAATAAAATACTACAAGTATCTATCATATTTTTGAGGAGTGAAGAACATTCACATAATAGATGTGTTTCTGGTGGTGGTAGTTGTGGGTCCAGTGATAATTAGTGCTGAAATATTTATTTCATCATCAATAGTGGATTCCTTATTTGATGTTGGTTATTCCATCTAATTTACATTTAGCTATTCTGTTTATAATTTTAAACATCCAACAAAACACATGTCAATTTTTTTGAGTAAGAGACACCTCTTGGGATGAGGAAAGTGTAAGGGATTCAGTGTCCTTTTTGTTCACTATCTATGTATGATGGGGAGTTATTCTTGAATTTTCTCATGCTTGATCTAAATATATTTGACATCCTAATCAGGATGGATTGTTTTTTTTCTAACCGTATTGTGTATAATTATTATCATCATTATTTCATGTTTCATATAGATTATGGGAGCTCCCAGGTGTTTCAAGGATAGTGGGATATGTGGTTTAGTCCAAAAAGACCTCCCCCTAGAGCTCGGGTGTTTGGTTTTTATGATATGTGTTGAGACCAATAATATTTATTCTATTTTTGACCTTCCCACTATTTTTTTAATTTCGTAATGTTTTCCTGGATTATTTTATTAGTATTACACCAAAGAGATAAGTAGATTTTATAATTGACCACTTCACATTTATGAAACCGATTTGTATACATTCTTATTATATTTCACTAGAAATGATTAAAGTTATTGTCATTATGTTGGATGATATAAAGGTGACATTTTTTTTATCACCACATGGTTTCTCCATGGGAATCCATAGTTTTCTTTCAAAAATGTACATTTTTCACTTCGATAGTGTGTGGATTACCATAAGATGAACCAAGTGATGATTAAGAATAAGCCTTATTTTCCACATGTGGATGATTTGTCTGATTAGTTAAATGTGTAAAAGTGTACTTTTAAAATTGGTCTTTGGTTGGGCTATAATCTACACATAGTTTGAGAGATTCATATAATTAATATGGATTTCATGAGAAGGTATGACCATTAAGAATATATTGTGATGATGTTTGGATTTACTAACACTCTTGAAATTTTGGGTGATTTTATGAATCATAAATTCCATGAGTATCTCAAAACTTTAGTGGTAGTGATCATAGGAGACATTTTTTTATCATTAATGTTTTGAGAACTTTAATGAGAACCATTTGAGTTATGTTCTAAAAATCTTTTTGAGTCGCCATTTTTATGGAAATATTTTCAAATGAAATTTAGTGATTCAATAATTGATGTTCCTTGAGAACAAGATTAATGAAAATATATTATCTGTTGATCTAGAAATGGTGAGGGATATCTTTTCATTGTAATATCCATGTATTTCTTTTGGTATATGGATCTTTAGTGTTCAAACTAGATAATATTGATGTTTCTTTAAGAAAGTTTCAATGTTTGTTTTACCATTGACTAATCCTAACAGAAATTGGATGAAATACATTTTTCATGAAGAGTGTGAAATTCATTTTTACAATATGTTATTACTTCTAATAGAGGATCTTATTCTTACAATACATGATATTACAATTGTGCATGTGGATTTTTATGAGGATTTTATTGTTGGTTTTGGGTGAATGCTTCTGCAGGATGGTCATGTGGTGTCTTATGTCTCTCTTCATATTAAAAAAAATGATAAGAATTACACAACTCAGGATTTAGAGAATTTTCCAGTAATTCCTGTGCCTAAGTGTTGGAAGGATTATCCTTTTGGGGATATTTTACAAAATATTACATGAACATAATAGTATGAGACATATCTTTTCATTTAATTATATTAATCTCAATCATAGGTGATGTCTGTAATCTCTTCATATATATTTAATCAACATCACTTAGACAATTGGGAAGGGTAATTTCTTTGAAAATTTGATTAATAAAAATGTATCATAAAATTCTATTCTTTAATCAAAGGAAGAGAATAAAATTATGGGGATACACATTCCAATGAATATAGATACTCAAGAAAGTGTTTAATTTTTAGTTCTAACCATTTTTCATTTATCATCAACTCCCCATAAATTTATTCTAGAGATTAAGTGGTATTATGATGTGTTTAGAAGAATTCAAAAACACCTTAATGGTGGGGAGACCTTTTTTTGGTTGGTATATCTCTTAATATGGTATTCTCCATTTTGGTTTTTGGTTTTTGTACCAATATCTATGAGTTGTTAAAATATTTTTCATTTCCAAGATACTGGATGGTATATTCATTAGGGAACTATGAAGATATATTATGACATGAGATGATAATTATGGCGGACAATTATAAATCATGACATTTTTTTATTATGTGTCCTTCTATTACACCTCCTAGTAGATAAATGAAAAGATCATGAAACCTTATAGTTCTTTTCCAGAAACATCTAGTGCTTGTTTTTAAATGGGATGAGGTGACCATTGTTTTTATTGTTGGATTTCCATGAACTCCCTAAGGAAGGAATGCAATCTAGGTAATGATTGATTGGTTAACAATGCCTTCTCACTTTAATGTAATTATTTTCACCACACATATTAATGATCATGGTAATATTTATGTGACTGATATCTTGAGGTTACACATGGTTAATTATTCTATTTTTTAATATAGGTATAATTGGTTAGATATGATGTTCTGGATGAGTCTCTATGAGGTTATGGGGACTCCGGTTAGGTTGAGTACAATATTCCATCAATAGAAAAATGTTCAGATGTATTTTTCTATTTATATCTTGGTGGATATACATTTTTCATTTTTCATAGATTATGATGTATCTTGGTATTGAAAAATGGAACTAATTGATTTTGAATATGACAATAGTTATTATTTCCCTTCAAAAATGGATCCTTTCGAGGCTCTATATGGCCACTCGTTCAGGTTACCACTATAATAGGATGAGGTTTAAAATGTATCATTGGTGGAGAAGAATATATTCCAATATAATTTAATGAGGATTCAGTATATATGTCATCATTTGGTCACATTATTGAGTCGACATAAATCATAGGTAGATCATTGACATCATCCATTAGTGTATTCCATTATTGAATCGATTTTAAAGAAATTTCTCCTCTGTTGGACCACCATCATCTTGGAAAATTGGGAAATAAATCTCTAATATATATTGGATAATTATAGGTCACTATTAATCCTTGTAATGTTTCTTATCATTTGGAATATATGGTTCTATTGAAACTTATACAAGATGTATTCCATGTATCTTATCTCAAGAAATACCATCCCGATCAATCATAGATTCTAAGTTGGGATGTGATTGAGTTATATATATATTTTTCTATTGTAGAGCATACAAAAGAGATATTTCACGCTCATGTGAAATTACTTCAAGGGACGTTGATTCTATTATTCATAGTCTTAGGGTGGAATAGATTTTAATAATGTGACACTTGGGAGAAAGACTTGTTGATGTGGGAACATTGGCCTCGACTCTTTTATATACATCATTCATCCACATTACATCATGGGGATATAAATTATAATATTGGGGAGTTTAAAAATTTCAATACTCACTTTTAGGTATTTCCACTTTGTTTTTTTTTCACATTATTTGGGTGTGTCTTGGGACTACCAAGGATAGGTAGAAGTTTTTAGAGTAAATTAACTAATTTTTATGGATGCATGATTGTTTAAAATAAAGGATTCTAAGTTTAAATGATTAAATGGATTTGTGGGGTTTTCTCTGAGATTGTAGAATACCTAGGATGGCTTAGATTTTCGTAATGTAAACATACCTTTTTCATCCTATCAGATAAATGCACATCATGTAATAGGATTACATGTCTTGTGATGTATTGGGGGAATAATCCTAGATTTGGTTACACATTGTGAAAGTATTTCACATCATGTATTTAGATCACATTATGAGATGGTAAAAATCATGTTTTTAATGAAAAAGTGATAAATTGTTCACATATTTGAGTGTCATTGATGAAACGACATTTAATGGAATTCCATGTCTTGTATTTCTCTAGAGTTGGGATTTTTGGGAATCAAATGGTAGATCTCTCATCCATTAACTTAAATTCATCCATTATATCGACCTATGAGATCTCCAATAGTAATTTTGCAAACCTCTACTCCATCTGAATAACTTTATTCAATCAATTATCTCAATTGTGGTTAGGTTACATATCTTTGGGTGAATAACCCTTTAGTTTATTCATCACCAATGATACTTATATCCCTATTGCATTACTGTTTTATCTCCATTGACCTACGATGATGATTCATTTGATTCATGTCTAGATCTGTAATTCTATCTGGTGCTAGGGGCTGATCATCTATTGGTTGTAGTGTGTTAGTTTTGCACTTTTAAAATTATTTTTTCATTATTGTGTTATTTCTTGTGATGGCTCTCATTACCAGATTGTGTTACCTAAGTTGATATTTGATTCTTATATGTATAGCCTATATTTAATTAACTTCATGGATTTGATTTTGATAATGAAATATAAATGAAATATCATGATGGATTGATGGATTTTCACATGTGGGAAATAGTTTTTGATAAAGAATGGGTTTTCAAATTTTTTATTAATTCTTAATCCAATTTTCTATAAAATATGAAATGGATTAATGAAAAGTATTTCAGACATTGTGTTTTAATGAAATATATTGGAAAATAGAGAACATGAGGATCATTTGATTCTTAGGTGGGTGGTGTAGAAATATGCATTGTCCCTAACATAGTCATGGTGTTCAGTCATGGGGTGTTCTTATAATCCCTAGGTCTACTTCCCTAGAGACATGATTGGATTTTTGGGAGGTTCAAATTCCAGGGTGATCATATTCTTTCAAGATTAGATGAATATAACTTAAGGCTTGATGCATGTGAATATCTAGGATTAAGTTAGAGTTTCCTAACTATCCTGACCTACAATGATCCTTTATGTGATCTTGCATGTTCTTTAGGAATATATGGTCTTTATAATTTACTTCCATGTATTTATATGATATTCGATGCATTGATTTTATTGATTACTTATATATTATTTTATATATGTATATAAAATGCATTGAAACAGTTCTACCTATATTTTTTAGGAAATTTGAAAAAATGTAAAATAAAATGATTTATCTGATTTTGATATCAAAATATAAACAAATTATCATTAATTGATTCCATTATATTAGATAATTTTTTAATTATCTTATAAACACTGGTTATGGTATACCTAAGAGGGAACTTTTTGAGCATTTTAGATCACTCCATAAACAACCCATTGGTGGTGCATATACATTTTTATGTCTTTAGATATAGGGAATGTAATGGAACCAAAGTGTGATGAAATGGATTATATAAACAATGTATGGGTAGATTATTGTTAGATAGTGGGAGGATATACACAAAATCACTTGGAGTAGTTTTTTTTTCATTTCCCTATTTGTAGAACATATCACTTAGTGATTTGTGTCTTCTGAGATGTTTTGTTTACAGCTTTCCCCCTCAATTATTGAATATACTTATATCTCCCAATATATACCTCTATTTTTTATTTATAAATGTCATGGTGTTAATTCATGTTTAGAGAATTAATTCCATATGGATGTGGTTTCATTCGGGTTCTTGTCACAATCCCATCGAGATCTAGAATTCCCATCGAGTATACAGAAATTCAGGTCGGGTACCAGCATGAATGGGTATCTAGGTCAGGTTCACTATGTATATATTGTTTGTTTCAATATTAATAATTTTCTAAATATTATAAGATTTGAGTAATATTATATTTATAATATAGAATTTGAATATAATTTCAAATATTCCTTTTTAAAATATCACAATACTGCCACATTTCAAGTCAATTTTATAAGTGATTACAAACACCATAAAATATTTTAATCTTTGGGATATCTAAAAAATATATAATATGGTGACGTATCAAATTTTTTATGTATAAATAATGGGTTTTAATCTGAAACATCACACCAATTTTATGTCTTTATAAAAATGAATATGAATCATTCTCATTCAACATGGTTAGAGTCATCCTAATAATTATTTTGTTCTTCCTTTCCAAAATTTAGTTTATTGGATATATAAGGGACTATGATCACGTCGAATATGATTCTTCTTACCATAATAAGAAAATAATCCATAAGAACATTCTATACTAACATGTGCATGGATTGTTGTGAAGTAATAACCAAAAAAAATTTCAAAACAATATTAAAAACTATTAAAAATGTATATCTACATTCAGTTATTCTTCTTATATATAATACAAGTTAATAGATTGAATTAAAAAATAATTGAAATAAAAAACATATCAGTCTTTGATAAACTTTAATGAGTTATTTAAAAAATAGTTGAAGGGAATTTCTCTAATGGAGGATATATTTTAATATAGACTTCTTTGTATAAATATTTTATAATATTCCACAGTTGACCCATAGAGAACATAAAATTTCATTCTATTTTTAGCATAGGTGCATCATCAACATTTTCTCCTGGAGCTGGATTTATCATTTACTCATTGGAATATATGACCATAATTTTATGCTATAATTCTATTTCCATATTCATGCTTATGTAGCATGGATTTTAAGTATCACCAAACTAAAATAAGTTTCACCTAATTTTTTGAACACTTATCAAAACTCATCAATATTTTATAATATTTACCATGAACATAAAATTATTTAAAACCAATTATTCTCCTCTATCACATAGATAACATAACCATTATAAATTCTGTTTCAACAAATCAATATATAAAGTGTTCATTGAATCCAACTTTTCTATCCCAATAACTATTGATCTAACACATTTGAAATTATGTGACTTATCATTTCAAATGGTCACTAATACATCCTTAACTTTCTTGTATCATTAAAAATCATTAAAAATATATCATATGTGATGAAAATAAGATATCAAGAATACAAGAACATTACCCTAAGGATGATTTATTTATAAATACCTCAAAAAATAAATTTACATGATTCTGATGGGATTTTTTGTTTTTTAATTCAAAGACATTTTGGTTAATAGGATTCTAGAAATATCCTGTGAAAAGTTACACATGTAATCTAAAATTCAAAAAAAATTATTATCATTGATAAAACTTATATAAAACAATATATCAATAATTTTCATCCTTCTTCTGAACATCTCTCTTTAGTGAGATAACTTTCTTAAAAATAGTATTATTGGTCAAAAATCCGTAAATATAAATTTTTATTGTTTTGGGGTTGATTTTTTATATTGAAAATGCATATTCAAATGGTTATTTTTTGAGTTGTAACATGGATGTTGAGTAGGTATGTTTCCAAGGATTCAATAAAAAGGCATGTAATATTCTTTTGTTTTACACAAAATTGTTCAAATAAGGTGGCGTCATTTCCTAGGGTTTGAAAAATTATTTAGTTTTAAAATTATGATTAAGGGTCATTTTTTGTGGAATTTTTATTTTTATGGATTATATAAGATTATATGGAAAATCCATGGAATTCATAAAATTATCATTTCTTTAAATTTTAGATATTTTAGATATAATGATTCATAAAACCAAAATTAAAAAAATGGAAAATGTAGTGTGTTAAGAGATTATTAAATTTTTTATGAATGGAAAAATTCCGTTATTTTTCAAGATGAATGGGAGTTTCCTAAACAATAAATACTATTTTTTAGGAAAGGTGGTGGTATGAATGAATTTTTCATGAATGGATTTAAATTTCTATAAATATATTGATATATCATTATGATGAATAGATAATGTATTGATTATAATATAATGGCTCTAAATTCTTGATGGAATTTTGGGAAAAATATAATGTGAAGTGGATTTATAAGATATTTTTTAAATGAAATAAGTTTCATAAAATAATTGAATGTATTATGAAATGTGGTTAGTTTCATGAAATGAAATCTTTTGTTTTGTTTTGAAATATTTCATGAAAAATATTGTAGTTGTCTAAAATTTGAGATATGGTTTCATAAAAGTGGATCATACTGAAACTATAATAATATTCATAGATATTTTGGGGTAAATAGTTATTAAAAAGTGTATTAAGGTGAAAATAATGATTCTCAAAATTATTTGTAAAGAATAATGATTCAACTAATAAATAAAACAATCTTCTGAATGAGTACTGACCATAAAATCAATTAATAGAGATGTGAGATTTAAAATTGTAATGGGTTATAGTAGGGAGTCCACTCCAAACATTTAAATAGTATTGACCTTTAGTAGACTTGGTATGTAGGAATATTGAATATGTATGATCATTATATGTTTCCTAGTATTTAATAATAGTTTAATTTTTTTCTCTTATATGATTTAATTTCTAAAAATACATTTATATTAGATAGGGAGAGAATTGTGTTTTTTTTTTGCAACAAAAAAAATCATAAGGTTATGTTTTTTTATGATTAAAAATATAATCCACCCACTCACTCCCATGGTGGTTTACCTATTTGGGTAAACAATATTTTACCAAAATATATATTCTTATAAGAATATTTTTGTTGAACCATTAGTTTTTTTGTTCCCAAATCCATTGTAGTTCCAATAATAATAATAATCATCATATTTTCCTATAAAATTTTTTATTATCATGTTTTTAAACCATTTTACCAATGTATTTGATCCTAAATTTTAGACCATATTTGTGAAAAATTATTGTTGTGTCCTATTAAAATATGTTTATATTATCTCAGTTCTTTATTTTTTTTAATGAAAATTAATATGTGTTTTTTCATTCACACATATGTGTTCCAGTAATTTAATTTTTTTGGATACAAATATTTAAAAAAATTGTTTCATAACATATAAATACATTTTTACAATATTATATCATTCTTATTTATCATATATAGAGTGTGATTTATTTTTATTTAAATAAACATAACAACTCATTGAACCATCAATATATATCACATCCTTCATCCTTGAACATAAACTAACTTCTTGAATATAATTAGGAAATTTGGTTTTATATATAAATGGTTTCATTCAATCATTAATGAAATATCATTCACTCTTTTATTCCTAATTTACTTGATTATACCATTTAATGTTATATTTATAACATATAACTATTTCAGGTCACTAATGTCTTTCTGAAAAATTATCATTCTTTGACATTAAGGGATTTTTTATTTCACTAAAATTTATTTCCTATCATTATATTTTTATCTCCATTAATAATATTGATATCTTATAAAGTTATTCCATTTATTATGGCATTAGTATGATCCCCATTTATAATTACTCACAGCTCCCAACATTTGTACATGTATTACTTTTGAACTCTAACTCAGTCACATTAGAAATTATGAAATTTTTTAGAAACATTACTAGGTTATTAAACATACACATAATAACAAAAACACTAACAATAATATAATTTTTTAAGAAATTTCCCTTTATATATTTAGGGTAATTATTTAACATTAAATATAAATAAAATATATATTTTTAAATTTCTATATATTTCATTATATATAATATTATTAGAATCTCATACTATTCTTCACTGAATTCTTCATCTTTCACCATTGGTTGGTTCATTAAAAAAATGTATAGTAACTCCACACCTGAAACATTCTTGTGGTATCATACCCTGAAGCATTCCATTTCCACATTTCACACATCTTGGGATGGCTAACCATAGTTTTTATTTCTTCACTTCGTCAAGTCCATTGTCTTCATAATCTTATTATTTAATAAGTGTTTCATTCATGAATGTTTCCTGTTTTGAACACTTAAAATAAATTTTTATTTTTACCATACACATACTTATGATTAAAATACCCTTACACGTATTACATGTAATTTTATGGTCACTTAAATTTTCTAATTATTATATACTTTGATGATGGACTTCAACATCCAATTACTTTTTTATAAATTATTCTTATAAAAATGAATACAATTTTAACCAAACCCATTTTTTATAAATTATTTCACAAAAATCTATAGAATAAATAATAATTTTACTTATAATAGTGATTAAGCCCACTATTATTTCATATTAAATTATTTTAAGACATTATATATGAACCATGAATCATGTAGTTGAGGATTCATCAAAAGGAAATTCGTTTATTTATATTTTATGGTATATCCTCCATGCATATTACTAGCATAATTCATTTAAAATTTAGAAATTATTTCTCTAAAAGAGATGATAGAATCACTTTTCAATCATTGACAACATTTTAAAAGTATTTTAATTAGTTTCTTTCTTAGTAACTCCTATTTTAACTAGGGTTAACTCCATTCATAGCAGCCTTCAATATTCTTATATAATAAAAAATATTTAACGAAACACTTGATCATTCCAAATATATAATTTTTCCATAAAATGTGGAAATCCTTATATTATTGATGGAATTAAGGATTCCCATTCTAAAATTAATATTCATATCGAAACTATTTATAAAAATAAAGATATTTTTTATCAAAACTCTAAATATAATTTCATGAATTAATGGATTCAATCATTTATGCAACATCAAAATAACTACCAATATAAATATGAAGTAACATATATGTGTGATAAATCATGTACTGCAATCCCATTTCATGTTTCATATTGAAATAAAATTTATAATCATTTTTGGTGATAATGTATGTAAATTGTACACACACCAACACACAATAATGGTAGAAAAAATATATAGTACATTGTTACCTCTCAATATGTTATATATAATCCATTTCATGTTCAATATTATCTTAAGATCATATATTCCACTAGTTTCCTCATATATATTACACATGAGATGATTTTATCCTTGAAATCATGTTACAAATAAGTTGTGTATTTATATAAATTTATCTTTTACAAATTATATTGAATTAAACTATAAGAGACTATATATCAAGATAAAACCTATGTTTAGTTTTCTCTATGTCGATTCACTTTCATATTTTACTTTCATAGTAGCATATAACCATTACATGAACTTCCTTTAACTCTCTTATGTAATCTATGAACATTTTGTTTTATAAAATGACCCTTATATAATTAGTTTTACCTTAATAAAAATATTATCATATCCAACACTAGTAATTATAAATTATTTAAACATGTATTTCCATGATGAAATTTATAAAAATTATGTTACAATGAATCTGAATTTTTTTTATTTAACCCATCTCCTATTTTATACATTAAATTTTATTCAATGTCATAGGTACATTTCAATGTAGTTTAATTGCTGAAAATTGTTATCCTTAACTATTTATTAATTTAAAAGAGTGAAAAAACTCATCCATGGAGAAATCCAATGTGTTTTTAAAAGAAACAAGAAAACCAGATATTCAAAATTTCCGACCTTGGTAAAAATCTGTCCTTTTGTTCATAAAATTATCATAGTATTTGGAAAATGATTCATTCATGATGTGAATAAAATATTAATCCTAATCGAATCATAACCATCCATAATTATATTTAATCTATACAACAATAACATTAAAAATTTCTATATTAATTTCATGAAAAATCCTCAATAATATCATTCTAATTAGAATAATAAAAATGCATCAACATAATCATATTTACCGAATACGTATTACTAATTACATATCGTACCCTATGATCTAGATTGTATTAAATAATATAAAAACTCTTCTATAATATTACAATACTACATTTCCTTTGAAAACTTTTAAAACAATTATATAATATGGGTTACCTCTGACATATAATTGAAAATATTATACTTCACTGATTATTAGATACAATTATCCTACATTTTTGTATGTAAAAAACACTTTTTATAATGAAAACATCATCTATTAAGCCAAAACACTCTAATATATTTTAAACCAGTTACATATATTCCATAAGACTTCTATATATTATAAAAATCATATCTATCAATCAATCGACCTATATATTAACTAGACACTTTTTATATTAGATATACACATTCGGTATAAATAATTTATTTTACTTTCAAAATCAACTATAAAGACATCATATATACATATAGAAGGATATTTATCAAGGAAATCATTTAATATGAGTATATCTAATGCATGGTGTTCTATATCCATATTTATAATCAATTTTAAGAACCTATATGTATAAAAAAAGTTCATGACATATGGGAATGCCTATATTTTACCAATAATTATTAAAATCATCAAATGAGCATGGATCCCTTGAATTATATCCTATTCATCATTAGACATATGTAAAATGTCTATAAATATCCAAATATCATTCACCTAATAAAACGAAATAATTTTATGGGAGTTTTAATATGGTAAAAATTTTATATAAAATAAAAAATAATTTACAAATATACTATATCTCAGAAACAATCCTCACAGTGGGTTTCAACAATTCACTAATGTCTCATTATCATCCAATAAATCTCTTAGTATAAATTTTTTTCAATAAATCATATCCTCTAGTGAAATATTATGATAAATCTATTCCATCACTATCTTCCCAAAAAATCCCAAACATTGCTATATAAGGATTATAAGAGTCTTCTAGGGATGAGTAATTTTATATCATCTAATCAGATATGTACCTTGAAGATGTTAGTGGTGTTTATTTCCACCTCAAACCCCTATTAGAGACTCCCCTAGAGTCCAACCATAATAGCAACCCTTATCATAATTATGCAGAAGTGTACATTGTAATTTTCCCCATTTTCACCTAGGATATTACATGTTGGGATACCACCTTCCATGATCATATCCTATGTCACATAGCATCATCCCCTCATGGATATACTCAAGAGTCTACCCATGAGGTCCAGATCTCACTTACCATAACCGAGTCTCCTTACAGAAGGACCCATTTGGGGTATATTATATCAAAATCATATGAATAGATCAATATTTATATTCATACATATGATTTATTTTCAATATCTTGAAAAATTGTGGAATATTTAATGCGAGATCATACTCCCAATCATATCAAAATTTATGATACATATTAGTATATTCCATCAACACTCAATAGTTGGCTAATATATCTACTCACACCTATGTGGATTATTATCATATTTATTTGAGAAAATTTTATACAAAATCTAATCCTTCTCACATGCTTGAGGACAACCACCATATTCTATCAGAGACCCAAGTGCATGCTCATATCCTTTATCCCATCAAAGATAATTGGAAGTATATTCAAATGTAAACCATTTAGGTGGAATATATTCCAAATCAAAACCTTGAATCCAATAAATAACATCTATTTTAATCTTTTAGGATAGACCATACTCATTACAACCCTTAATAAACATGTCAAACAAATTCCAAAACCAGATTTGAGAAGAACCATATTCTTAATCTCTTTATCACTCCGTTGGTTTGTTGTCATATCATGATGGAAATGGAATCTATATAATGAGATTATAATTCTTCTCAAATGAATATATATGATAATAGTTAGAATATTCTCATAGTAACATAGGGTAATGGTTTTAACCAGTATCTAATCTAGAGGGATCATTGATATATTTTAGTACCACGACATAAGTAAACCCATATACTTTCCAAAAATAGAAAAAACATTTTGCCTCATTGTAACACCCCAGGAAAATAAAGAATATGACATTTTTATATTTATCCCTATTTGTGTAAAAAATGTCAATATTAATTTAAATGGAACGCTATGCTCGATGGCTTACCCAATACACAACAACGAGTTCCTTTGAAATCTTACGTTGCACTCTAATAATAAAATAATATTATTTTAAATAGTAGTTAACGCCTAGTCGTTGTAATGGTGGGAATTAATAGAACTAACTACAAAATTATTATATATCTATGTCAAATATTTTTTCTTTTTACAATAAATGTTAGTGGATTAAAAATGAAAATGAATCCAATTTTAAGCGTAAACATTCTAATATACTTTAAAAGGTCGATTAACCACCTTTTGATGGAAAACCTCTTTTAAATCCACTTTTTGACAATTTTATGTGTTATATTTGACAAAATAAAATTATTCTTTAGAATCAAGACATCAAAATTTACTTTGTGTAATTTTTTGGTATTTTTCTGAAAAAGTTCAATTTTTAATGAATAGTGAAAAATGTTGTAGTTTAATTCAAAACCACTTTTTAATATAATATATTTATATGATTAGATTATCTTTTTAATTGGTTTTAAATTGAAATTAGAATATATTTTTACCATTTAATCCAATAGTGGTTGTTGTAATTAATTTCACTTTGAAATCGGACTTAAACTAGTGTCAATCTTTTGATACATTTTGTTTCATAAAAACACGCTATTTGTTTTGACAGCAGAAATTAATTATTAAATTAATTAATGAAACTTATATGTTTTGAATTTTGTAAAATAGACATCATTTTTGAATTCGGAATATCAAATATATCTTAGGGTGAATTTTTGGTAATTTTCTGAAAAACATCAATTTTTTGATGAATAGTGAAACCACTAAATGGTACTTATAAGAACTGATTTTCCGTTTAAATGAAAATTTTCCATCTTTGTGTTTTGAATTTACAAAATCCGACATACATGGTTGTCATTAAGAAGTAAAATGTGGTTCAATGGGATTAAAATAATTTTTTGGTGAATAGTAACTTCTTAAGTTTTTAATCGCGATTAGAGGTAATTAGTGTAGTTTAAGATAAGAATAATGACCCCAAGACAAGACACATGTCCTACCCTCATTGGATGTGTCATGGACGACCAAGAAAAGCCATGGGTCAACTTGGGGACCCCATGGAGCCACTTTGGTTGGAAAATGACATTAATACCTTTTTATTTAATGTTAAAGTAAAAATGATACAAACATGAGATGTTTTACTAAAACAATTTTTACATGGGGTTATACAAGTCAGATTTTTGACTATAAATAGTCATTCGAAAGCTTAAAATATTTCCTACATCATAGTATTTGTTTTATAATTTTTACAAATTAAATAAATTAAATTATTTATGACATCATGATGATGCAGCAATGACCTCATTATTTAACGATTTAGATAAAATGGAAATATAATATAATATCTAAGACCTACACGTGTCCAAAACCTATTGGATGGGTGGATTTCGAACCCTTATCACCTTATCCTTGGAACACATCATTGTGGGACCATTAAAATCAGAGACTCATTCTAAAATAAAGTAACATTTCTTTACTTTCCAAGTGTGCCCCTCCTCTCCTCTTATAAAAGGCCCCCCACCTCTACCTCATTACCCACACCTCTCAAGCCTTTGGCTCGGCCAACCCCGGACCATTTCATCTCTCCAACTCACTCTATAACTCTTTTAAGCCTAAATTTGGGCATAATCCTTTCAAAGTAAGCCTTTGAGCTCAAATCAAATGAAGTTACCCGATTTAAAGGTAATGTCTTCACTTGTGTCCTTTTGTTTTATTTTGCTTCTCCAACCCCCTAAAATATTTTTATTCATTTATTTTGTAACAAATACAGTATATTCAATATACTATGATGTTTTTATAATATTTATTCTAGCTACACTTACACACACCTACATCTAAGGGTTAAAGAACATACTGTTTCCGTGGATGGCGAATTTCTGCTTCCCGAAACGATGATTGTTCAACATTATTTTAACACCTTCAAAGATGGCCATTAAGATGTCACTATATTTATATATGATATATAATATGTTTATGTTTTACTTAATCTTCTGTATTTTTCTTTTGTGTCATACCTTTATGGTTTCCATTATGGGTAAACACGATAATTTCATTTTAGGAATTGCAGACTACCACCCCCTCAAAGTGATTTGATTCGTTAATGCCATATGTGGGATGTATAAAGGATGGATTTAATGTTATTATATATGATGTATGTTACATATAAATGATGAATATAATTCTTTAATTAAAATATACATACCTATCATTTTGTTTTAATTCCATTAATATGACATAGAAATGAAAGTAGCATTCATGCGTACGTACGGCTTACCGTCTCCATGAACGGTGCATTTCATTTCTTACCTAGAAATGATTATGTAATATTATAAATACATGTATATTCTGGATATATATGATATATATGATATCCAAATCATGAATATCATTCTGGATATAATGAACCTTTTACTACATGAACAACATGTAATTGTAAGAAGTCCACTTTCGACTTAAGAACCAAATATCGACAAAAAAAACATTATTAACTTAAATGATTACATAATGTTTATAACATGGAAATAAGTGATATAAAAGGAATAAAGAACTTGAAAAATGTTCTTAATAAAGTGGAAATTAACTCAAGTTTATTATTCAGGACGTTAAAGAATGATTGAGTCATGTCGGACACGAGGTAAGGGATCCTACTCCTCTCTTTCTTTTCAAGTACACTCTTTTATGTCATTCCTTATAAGCTCATATTTATTGTGATTGGGATGTTATTTTATATTAATCTTACTATATTTTTTATGTTCATATGATGAGAGATTCTATTATCTCTCATCAATCCATTTTGGATGTTTTGAGTGGCGCCGTTAGGCTGCCGAATTTTCGTAAGAGATCCAACCCCTCGCTTTCTTTTTAAGTACTCTTCTTTATGTCACTTCTTTTAAGCTCCTATTTGTTATGTTGGGGGATGTTATTTTGTATTCCTCTTTCTGTAAACTTTATTTTTATATGATGAGAGACCCTATTTCCTCTCATCAATCCATTTTGTAAGTTTTAAGTGGCATCGTTAGGCAGCCGAGTTTTTGTAATGGATTTTTCACATCACTTTTATTCCCGTGAGATTTATGCTACATTTTCCACAATTTCCTTTGAGTGGTGTATGTACTGCCCATTATTATACACTTTGTGTAGTATAATTTCATTTATGGGTATTCACATCTTCATTGTATGACCCTTCTTCTATGGTGTGTACGTTTCAAAAGTTACCCAACTCGGTAAGGGGACCTTTCACCCTCCTTTTTTTAAAAGACTTCTTTTGTTATGTATTTTAATTCACATACTATAATGTTGGTATATGTTCTTCTATATCCTTATTTATGTAAATTTTATGTCCAAGTGATGATATCCCCTTTATCTCTCTCATCAACCCTTTTTGTAAAATTTTATGTGACGCCGATAGGCTGTCGAGTTTTACCAAGGGAACTTCTTAACCCAATTTCGATTTCTTTGGGTTCAACATGTAGTTATTGAATATGTAATCCTTTGAATATGTGTGAATACCCTTTGATTTTTTTACACTTAATATCCACTTATATTGGGTGTATTTATATTTGTCACACATAATTATGGGATTTATTTATCCTTAATTTAAGGATACCTTCTTTATAATGGATTTCATATCATTTTACATTTCTTTTGAGACTTCATTGTTGTTATGCACCAATTCACTCTTATATGGTGTGTATACTTTCCTTTGACATATTATATCATGAATCCCTATATTCTCATGATATTATAAAGTTCGGATTAAATGTTATTCTGCTATTATTTGTATTCAAGAGTCTCTCATTTTGTTAAAAACTATTTAACAAAAATATCATTTTAAATGTTTTAAAGATTTATTATTCTAAATCATTATCTTTAATGTCCATGTTTTTGAAATGGTTTTCAGTATTTATTTATATGGACATTAATGTTTTAAAATTATAATTCCACTAAAATCTTCAAAGTGGTTTGGGTCACTTTGATTCAAAAATCTCTTTTAAATGGTTTTTGAAAATGGATTGATTAATTCAATATTTGGGAATTACTTATTGTGATTGAAAATTAAATGTTGTTATTGAAATGTTTATATTATCAATATTTGATGTTTAATGATAGTACATGGACATTTGACGGGTGGTGCCGTGAATACCAGGATGGGTGGTTATTTTATAACCTCCAATGAATTGGGTATGGAAGTCGGCAGTATGGCTATTCCATTAAGTATGTGTGGAAGTCGGCCGTATGGCTATTCCATTAAGTATGTGTGGAAGTCGACCGTATGGTTATTCTACTTAAGTATGTTTGTGTCCCGAGTTACCTTTATATGTTATGTGATCATTATATTGGTTTTATGGTAATCTTTTGGTTACAGAAGGGTAAGTAATGAACTTTTATTCAGTGAAGAGTTTTTACTACTTCGAAAAGGTGAAAAGTATTACATTGATAAAGTATACATGGTTTACTTGTTGTTTTGAAAAACTAACAGTTTTCATTCTTTGTGTATCCCTTACTGAGCTTTTTTATGCTCATCCCAGGTTTTTTTAAATGTTTTTCACAGGACTTAACATTGAATAGGGTCAAGGATGGGATCAAGGGAAAGTCATGCTACCTAAAACATGGAACTAGACATGTTTCTTTTTAAGAGTTTTTATTTTATGGAAATTTAGTAGAAGTTTCTACTTTGTAATCTTTTGAGATGTAATAATTATGTCCTAATTCTCTAAAACTCTAAACATGAAAAGATACTCAATGTGAATTATTCACTTAATTAAATATTTAGTAAGTATTAAGGCTGGGGTCTTATACTCATCCTATATGAAATCAAGGATTTTAATACAATGGATGCCAATGGAGGAGTTTCCGACATATTCTATTAATGACTATAGTGTTTCCTTCTTGGGATACTACTCATGATGGTCATTTTCTTCCTTGAGAGACCTGAATAATATTCATGGTCTTAACCCTAAACACATAAACATGAATATCATGAAGTAATTCTCATCAGGGAAAATTTCTAGTTCTTGAATAGGACACTATCACTACCCTTATAATTATTGATATTCTTAAGGATCATTGATATTTTTAAAAATAAATATTATAATCTATTATGACTTAATGAACAATTGTAGCAAGTTATGGTATTAGTGTTAGTCCCAATTGTACTATAATTAAGAAATTAGGAGGTTCTCCAATGACTACACAATATGGAGGTCTTCCAAATAACAATTTTGAGAATAGTTATGGGGGTCCTCTGGATGGAATTAGTTGCATAAGTACTCCTAAAATTATTAACATGATTGGAAAGGAGGACATTACCATGTCCAATCATAAAAATTGTTACCAGAGAGGTACTCCTAATGGGAACCAAAAAATTGTCTTTAATGACCTATCTAAGGAAGATATATTAGAGTCCATCCTTATGACAAATATAATATCGAAAATGGATGATCTCTCCATGATTTTGGATTTGGTATACACAATGAAGTTAATTGTTGTATTATCACTATGGATGCCTTTCACATAATAACTTTTCATTTTCACATCATTTTCCAGCATAATTAAAAAAACATTTCACCATTCCCTTATAATTATAGTAAAAATAAAAATTATGTCCAACTACACCAAACATGTCTTCACTAACCTGTAGGAGATCATCTTAAAAAATAAAATCTCTCATAATCATTTCTAGAAACACCTACCTAAAATAAATTAACCTATGATGAAACTAAGAATGTTCTAGAAAATTATAGTCCTCTTAAGAAAGAAGATGAAAACAAATCATGTTTTTAGATAAGATTTATTAACACCTCATTGATGAGGAAAAAATATCAATGGTTATGTGGGAAGGCTAAAACCATGATAGAAAGTTGGTCTTGTTTTATCACATATCCACTATCTACTTTGACATACAATAGTTTTTATAAAATTAATACAAACCCAACATTCAATGATAATTATTGGATACACATTATCATCTATAGACTAGAAAATTTTATTTTTCTGAGTGTGTATATCACACAAAATTATTTCAAGAGAATAGAAATAAAATTTTCTTGGATTTCATCATGGATTCATATAAATAATATTTGGAGAGCTGGTGTGTTTTTCACCATCATTTATGAATCAACATTATAATTTCACCTCCCTAGATAGTCACTAACACCCCAATTAATGTGAATATCGATGTTTGTGGAAAATTTATAGAATTTTATTTCACCATGATCACTATCCAGAATGATTCATTTGGGAATGGATTGATAAATACCAGTTTTTAAGGCTATGTATTACTTCTGTTACTAACATAATCCAATTGTTTATTTATGGAAATAATATAATGTATAAATCCATTAATTTTAACTATACCTATAAAAAATTAATTGTGAAATTAAAATGTCAAGTAGAAAAATAATATTTAGAAGACCTCTCATAAGAGGAATAAAATATCATTGGTGAGAATCTCCCATCCAAAATAAGAAACACACATTGAACAATTTTTAATAGAGTCCAGGAAGGTTAATAATTTTATAATTCTAGCCACTATAAAGTCTATACCAGAACATTCCCATCCCAAATATTTGAGGGAATTATTTCCACCACCACTAAATTTGGGATCATCAAATCAATCGAAAATCCAATACATGATGATGAGAGAGAAATATCAACACCATCCCATAGTTCTTAGGGAATTATATCATTTCCCTCATCCATAGAGGTTGTTCATTTCCATATTTCTAGAATTTTTTATGAAATATTGTCATAGTTCCTTCTACTACATGACCAATAATCCTTATTCTCTACATGTTCAGTGAAATACATCAGTGTCTCAAGTAGGTATTATAAGGCCCCAGCCTTAAACCTTACTTAATATTGAATTAAATTAATAATTCACATCGAGGATCTTTTCAGGTTTAGAGTTTTAGAGAATTAGGACATAACTATTACATCTCAAAAGATTACAAAGTAGAAACTTTTACTAAGATTTCATAAAATAAAAACTCATAAAAAGAAACATGTCTAGTTCCATGGTTTAGGTAGCATTACTTTCCCTTGATCCCAACCTTGACACTATTCCACGTTATGTCCTGCGAAAAACATTTCAAAAACTTGGGATGAGCATAAAAAGCTTAGTAAGGGAGACACAAAGAATGAAAACTGTTAGTTTTTCAAAACAACAAGTAAACCATGTATACTTGATCAAAGTAATACTTTTCACCTTCTCGAAGTAGTAAAAACTCTTCACTGAATAAAAGTTCATTACTTACCCTTCTGTAACCAAAATATTACCATAAAATCCATATAAATATCACATAACATATAAAAGTAACATGGGACATGAACATACCTAAGTGGAATAACCATACGGTCGACTTCCACACATATCACTTAATGGAATAGCCATATGGCCAACTTCCATACATACTTAATGGAATAGCCATACGGCCGACTTCCATACCCAATGCATTGGAGGTTATAACGTAATCACCCATCCTGGTATTCACGGCACCACCCGTCATATGGTTTATCACATAACCACCTGTCAAATGTCCAAGTACCATTATAAAATCATAAGGCATAAAACAAATATAATGGAAAGAAAAACTTTCCGCACTTTGATCACAATATGTCACTTAAATATATTGCATAACAAATCCATTATAAAAACCATTTTCAATACCAAAATAAATGAAAATAAAAACATGGTATTTATTTTTCATTAAATGGTAATGGCTTTTAGAGGAAGCCGAATCTCAAATAATGGTCACGGCGGCGGAGAAGTCGTTGTCGTCGCATACGTACGACAAAAACATTCCCTTTTGTCGTTTAGTAAAACGCTTCGTATAAAAATATTCCTTTTGAATAAACATAAAATCCAAATGGGTTTATACAACGTATAAAAGAAATTTGTGTATAACACAAAATATGCCTCAATGAAAGGAGACTGAGACGAAGTCCCTTACAAAGACGGTATCCTTGGATTAAGGATAAATCAATTAAATAATTATGTGTGACAAATGAATACACCAAATATAAGTGGATATTAAGTGTAAAACAATCAGATGTTATTCACATATATTCATAGAACGACATATTCAAGGAGTGCAAGCTTATCCCAAATAATCAAAATTGGGTTAAGAAGTTCCCTTACAAAAATTTGACGGCCTAATGGCGTCACTATAAAATTTAGAAAATGAGTTGATGAGAGATAAAAAGGGTATCTCCTCACTTGGACATAAAATTTACATCGATACAGATATATGAGAACATATCCCAACATAACAATATGTAAATTAAAAGACCCAACAAAAGAAGTCTTTTAAAAAGAAGAGGGTGAAAGGTTCCCTTACCGACATGGGTATCTTTCGAAACATAAACCCCATGAAAGAAGGACAATACAACATTGATGTAAATACTCATAAATGAAAGTATATTACACAATGAGTAAAATAATGGTCAGTACATACACCACTCAAAGGAAATTTTGGAAAATGTAGCATAAATCTCATGGTAAAAAAAGTGAGATGAAAAATCCCTTACGAAAACTCAGCAGCCTAACGGTGCCACTTAAAACATCCAAAATGGATTGATGAGATAAAATAGGGTCTCTCATCATATTAACATAATTTTTATAGAAAGATGAATATAAAAGAACATCCCCCAACATAACAAATAGGTTCTTAAAAGAAGTGACATAATGGAGAGTACTTAAAAAGAAAGAGAGAAGTTAGATCTCTTATGAAAATTCGGCAGCCTAACGGCGCCACTCAAAACATCCAAAATGGATTGATGAGAGAGAATAGGGTCTATCATCATATGAACATAAAAAATGATAGTAATAGTAATATAAAAAAAAATCCCAATAACAAGAAAGATGAGCTTTAAAAGCAATGAAATAAAAGAGTGTACTTAAAATGAAAGAAAAGAGTAGGATCCCTTACCTCAAGTCCAACTTGTCTTGTTTGTTTCTTTATATTCCTAAATAATAAACTTTGGTAAATTTATAATTTCTTAAGGACCTCCTATAAATATTATTATTCAGTTCATATCACATATTTTAATGTTATAACAATTGGTTAATAATATGTGTTCATATCAGATGTTTTTGTCGATGTTTGGTACATGAGTCAAAAATTGAACTTGTTGGAAAATGTAGTTATAGGTACATCATATCCAGAATAGTATTGATGTTTTAAATATCATATATATCCAGTATATATTCATTTCATACTATTCCATATAATTTGGAGATAAAAAATTAAAAGCACCATTCATGGAGACAGTAGGCCGCACGTACGCATGAACGCTACTTTCATTTTTTTTCATATTATTGGAATTAAAACAAAATGAGAGATATATATATTATAATTCCAGAATGATATAAATAATTTAGATGTAATATATTACATATATATCCATTATATATATGTACTTATAATAGTACATAACATTTGGAGATAAGAAATGAAATGCACCGTTCATGGAGACGGTAAGCCGTACGTACGCATGAACGCTACTTTCATTTCTATCTCATACTTTAATGGAAAGGAAAAAATAATGATATAAAGGTATATTATAATTAAAGTATAACATAATATATAATAACTTTAAATCCATCCTTTATACGTCCCACATATGGCATTAACGAATCAAATCACTTTGAGGGGGCGGTAGTCCGCACTTCCTAAAATGAAGATATCGCGTTTACCCATAATGGAAACCATAAAGGTATGCCATAAATGAAAAATACAGAAGCTTAAGTAAAACATAAACATATTATATATCATATATAAGTATAGTGACATCTTAATGGCCACCTTTTAAGGTGTTATATGAGTGTTGAACAATCATCGTTTCGTGAGACCGAAATTCGCCATCCACAGAAACAGTATGGTCTTTAACCATTATATGGAGGTGTGTGTAAGTGTAGCTCGAATAATTAACATAACAATATCCTAGTATATTTATGTTACTGGTGTTGTTACAAAATGAAATAATAAAAAGAGTTTAGGGGGTTGGAGAAGAAAAATAAAACAAAAGGACTCAAGTGAAGACATTACCTTAAAATCGGGTAACTCCCTTTAGTATGAGCTCAAAGGCTTCCTTGGGAAGACTTCTGCCCAAAGTGCGGCTTCAATGAGTAATATAGGGATGTGGAGAGACAAAATTGGAAGGTTTTGGCTGAGCAAAAGGCTTTGGAAGTGTGGGTAAGGTGGTAGAGGTGGGGGCCTTTTATAAGAGGAGAGGAGGGGCACTCTTGGAAAGGTTTAAAATGTAACTTTATTTTCAAATAAGTTTCAGATTTTAATGGTCTCACACTAATGTGTTTAGAGTATAAGGTGATAAGGGTTATAAATCCACCCATAAAATAGGTTTTGGACATGTTTAGGTCTTAGATTTTACATTATCTTTCCATTTTATTTAAATCCTTTATTAATGAGGTAATCGCTACGTCATCATAATGTCATAAATAATTTAATAAATTTAATGTATAAAAATTATCAAAAAAATATCATGATGTACGAAATCTCTTTAGCTTTATAATTAATATTTATAGTCCAAAATATAATTTATGTAGACAAAATTAAAAATATTTTACTTAGGTGATACATTCTTTGTTATATTTAACATTCTTTAAAAATAAAAAGATAAAAAGTCACTTTCTCACAAAAGTGATTCCATGGGGCCCCCATGTTTGGCACAAGGCATCCCATGGTTGGCCATGAGACAACCAGTATCCTTATTACACATGTTGTGGCCATTTTTTATTATTATGATATTATCTTATTATCTTTAACTACCCGATTACTCATTAATCAAGATAATTAAAGATAATTACCGTCGTTACTATTCATAATGTCCAAAAACAAAAGAGTATTAATTACATAATTTGGACCTTATGATTCCAAATATGAAATCCATTTTACCAAATTCCAAACAAATAAATTGCAATAATTAATTTTAAAAAACTTCATGTTGTCAAAACAAATAGCGGGTTTTTTAGAAACAATATTTATGAAAAGTTTGGCACTTGTTTATGCCCAATTCCAAAGTGAAATTAATCCCAATGACCATAATTGGATTAAATGTTAAAAATATATTCCAATTAAACTTTAAAACAAATTAAAAAGATAATATAACCATATAATTTAATTATATGAAAAAGTAGTTTTGATGTAAAATGCAGTATTTTTCACTATTCATTGAAAAATGAACATTGTCAGAAAAATACCAAAAATTAACCCAAGGTAAATTTCTATATCCCAATCATAAATAATATGTTTATTTTGAAAAATTGAGCTTATAAAATTGTCAAAAGTTTTATTTAAAAATGGTTTGCTATCAAAAGGTAATAAAACAATCTTTTAAAAATACTAGTGTATTCAATGCTTAAGATTAGATTCATTTATATTTTAAGCCACTAATTTTTTTTGGATAAATTTAAAAACATTTAACAAACATACATAATCATATATTAGTTATTTCTATTCATTCTTGTCAATACAATGGCTATGTGTTACTACCATTTAAAATAATAATATTTTTTTATTAGAGTGCAACGTATGATTTCAAAGGAACTCGTTGTTGGGTATTGGGTAAGCCATCGAGCATAGAATTCCCTTTAAATTAATATTGACATTTTATTCACAAATAAGGATAAATATAAAAATTTCATATTCTTTATTTACCTGGGGTGTTACATCCTTCCCCCCTTTTGGGAATTGCATCCTCGCAATTTTAAAATTGAGCTTGGAAACATCTTTGAAAGTCCCACATTAGAACAAGAGTCGGTAAAACAATCACTTTAAAATAAAGGAAGATAAGTATAGAGGTCACCCTAGTTAACCCATACTAGGATTCCATGTAGGAAAACATGGACTTGGAGAAGAAAACATAGGGTCATGTTCTGATGGAGAGTGATAGAAAACATGTTTAGGAGAAAGTTAACCACAAGAAAATCACAAACTTGTGATGGGTTAAACGGTATTCGATTCCCCATTAGGAAAAGTTAATAGACAACATTTTTGTTTTAAGTTAATTTTTATTGAGGAATTTATTCATAAGGAAACATAATTACTTATCATGTTGAATTTCAACCTTTATTAGATTTATTACACAAACTCATACTTTCCCCAAAAGACGAGTATTTAGGAAGACTTGTTCACATTAAGAGTACTATAATCAACTTCTAGAGAATCACCTAATCCACAAAAGAGAACTATATACTTCCCATGTCTTTAGACATTAACCAAAACCAAAACCAAAAAGGCTAGTACAATATTAGATAATCCAGAAAAGAATAACCCTTTATAAAAAGAAAATCTATTCTTAATCTCCAAAATTTGTCCAAAAAAACCCAAAGTTCAACGAGGACCATTCGATAAACAATTTGTCCATAAAATCCTTCAAAGTAAACCAAACTAATATTGAAACCCAAATATTTGAAGGTTTTAGTCCCATATTCTTCCAAGTTAAATCATAACATTTATCTCCAAACAACATCAGTTGCTCTTAAAGTCTCGTATTGAAAAGTAATTAACCTAATCAAATATCCTCCATGATAGGTTAATATATTTCCATAGATAACCCAAAATCAAATTACTCTTAATTCATAAAATCATCTAACTAAAAAGAATCAGTCAAACTAACCAGGGACTTCACGTAGTCCAGTGGTAGGCGATAAATACGAGTCGCACTTTGGTTGTGGGTTCAATTCCCGCAGCTTTGTCCGACGTGATGGGTTGTCACACTGTCTGTGTTTTGTCCTTTTTCCAAAACTATATAATTCTCAAATCATTCCCGAAAAAGAGATAAAATCATCAAAAATAACCATAACAAAATTTAACCTCAATTTTATCTCATGACTTTCACTTCCATCATAACATATAGTAACCCATAATTACCTCAAAAGTAAGGATCATATAAACTCAAATGGTTATTTATAACTATGTCCACAAGAGAACAGATAACTATTCCTTGAATAAAATTTTCATATATTAAACATCAGGGTTACACATACTATAAAAAGTTTTCTAATGTAACCCCATCATCAAAAGAGACTTAATACTCTTAAGAATTTCACCATAACTCTTGAAGACCTTATATGTTGACTTCTTACTCACTCAACATTCTTCATGATCCATTAACCATTCATTTCCAACTTATTCTGAAATACTTGTTCCCTATAAACAAAATCATGAATCATATCCTAAGATTCCAAAATAGGAAAACAATAGTTATGAAATAATCCATACCTTTGATTAGTCATTGTCAGTTTCTTCATCCTCAATCAGAATGGCATTAGGTATTGGTAAACGAAAATTTGTACGATCTTGGTGATCCCATTCACGAAACTTCTTCATAGGACATGTGTTTTCATAATGACCATGAACACCAAATTTAAAACATTAAATTGATCCCTCAGAATGAACTTCTTTCCCTTTCCTCATGTCAACTGGATGCTACCTTTTTCCATGGCAGGTTCTTGATTTATGACCTTCATTTCCACATCTATAGCATATTTCTGTCCCTTTGAAACATTTTCCCAGGTTTTTCTTTCCACATCATTGACAAATAGGTTTTTGAACACACTTAACTTTACGATTATTACCTGTACTTCCGTAGGGATTTTTTTCTTGCATATATGATGCCTTAGAAAAATCACCAAGGTTTAGGTGGTCAATCATGACTCCAGATAGTTGGTTGAGTATAATCACAAGAGTTCTCATTGTAGCTCCCATATCATTCAGTTTCTTGCTCAAAAAACTGTCACAGTTTCCTTTACATCTACTGTTACTTTGGTGCCTGCTAGATCCAGCCATTTACTAAAACCAAAAAGGTCAGTGTGAGTATATCAACAAAACCATCATGTACTAATGAGGAAGATAAACACTAAGATATACTTACTCATTCACTTTATCTAAAATTAGGACTCTTTCTGAAATCCTAACCATTATGGTAATGTCACTTATGCTTAAAGAATACCCTAACCTCTAAATTTATCTAAACCGACCTCTGATACCAACTATAAGGCCCCAGCCTTAAACCTTACTTAATATTGAATTAAATGAATAATTCACATAGGGGATCTTTTCAGGTTTAGAGTTTTAGAGAATTAGGAAATAACTATTACATCTCAAAACATTACAAAGTAGAAACTTCTACTAAGTTTCCATAAAATAAAAACTCATAAAAAGAAACATGTCTAGTTCCATGTTTTAGGTAGCATGACTTTCCCTTGATCCCATCCTTGAAACTATTCCATGTTAAGTCCTGTGAAAAACATTTCAAAAACCTGGGATGAGCATAAAAAGCTCAGTAAGGGATACACAAAGAATGAAAACTATTAGTTTTTCAAAACAACAAGTAAACCATGTATACTTTATCAAAGTAATACTTTTCACCTTCTCGAAGTAGTAAAAAATCTTCACTGAATAAAAGTTCATTACTTACCATTCTATAACCAAAATATTACCATAAATTCCATATAAAGATCAAATAACATATAAAGGTAACTTGTGACATGAACATACTTAAGTGGAATAACCATACGGTTGACTTCCACACATATCACTTAATGGAATAGCCATACGGCCAACTTCCATACATACTTAATGGAATAGCCATACGGCCGACTTCCATACCCAATGAATTGGAGGTTATAACGTAACCACCCATCCTGGTATTCACGACACCACCCGTCATATGGTTTATCACGTAACCACCAGTCAAATGTCCAAGTACCATTATAAAATCATAAGACATAAAACAAATATAATGGAAAGAAAACATTTCCAAACATTGATCGCAATATATCACTTAAATATATTGACATAAAAAATCTATTATAAAAACCATTTTCAACAACAAAATAAAAGAAAATAAAAACATGGTATTTATTTTTCATTAAAATGTAATGGCTTGTAGAGGAATCTGAATTTCAAATAATGGTCACGGAGACGGAGAAGTCGTTGTCGCCGCATACGTACGACAAAAACATTCCCTTTTGTCGTTTAGTAAAACGCTTCGTATAAAAATATTCCTTTTGAATAAACGTAAAAGTCAAAGGGTTTATACACTGTATAAAAGAAAGTTGTCTATTACACGAAATATGCCTCAATGAAAGGAGATTGAGATGAATTCCTTTACAAAGACGGTATCTTTGGATTAAGGATAAATCAATTACATAATTATGTGTGACAAACGAATACACCAAATATAAGTGGATATTAATTGTAAAACAATCAGATGTTATTCACACATATTCAAAGAATGACATATTAAAGGAGTAAAAGCTTATCCCAAATAATGAAAATTGGGTTAAGAAGTTCCCTTGAAAAAATTTGACGGCCTAACAGCGTCACTACAAAATTCAGAAAATGAGTTGATGAGAGATAAAAAGGTATCTCATAACTTGGACATAAAATTTATATCGATAAGGATATATGATAACATATCCCAACATAACAATATGTAAATTAAAAGACCCAACAAAAGAAGCCTTTTAAAAAGAGGAGGGTGAAAGGTTCCCTTACCGACCTGGGTATCTTTCGAAACATACACCCCGTGAAAGAAGGACAATACAACATTGATGTAAATACTCATAAATGAAATTATATTACACAATGAGAAAAATAATGGTCAGTACATACACCAATCAAAAAAAATTGTGGAAAATTTATCATAAATCTCACGGTAATAAAATTGAGATGAAAAATCCCTTATGAAAACTCGGCAGCCTAACGGCACCACTTAAAACTTCCAAAATGGATTGATGAGATCAACTAGGGTCTCTCATCATATTAAAATAATGTTTACAGAAAGAGGAATATAAAATAACATCCCCCAACATAACAAAGAGGTTCTTAAAAGATGTTACATAAAGGAGAGTACTTAAAAAGAAAGAGAGAGGTTAGATCTCTTATGAAAATTCGGCAGCCTAACGGCGCCACTCAAAACTTCCAAAATGGATTGATGAGAGAGAATAGGGTCTCTAATCATATGAACATAAAAAATTTCAGTAATATCAATATAAAATAACATCCCAATAACAAGAAAGATGAGCTTTAAAAGGAATGACATAAAAGAGTGTACTTAAAAAGAAAGAGAGGAGTAGGATCTCTTACCTCAAGTCCAACTTGTCTTGTTCGTTTCTTTATATTCCTAAATAATAAACTTTGATCAATATATAATTGCTTAAGTACATCCTATAAATTATTATTATTCAGTTCATATCACATATTTTAATGTTCTAATAATTGGTTAATAATATGAGTTCATATCGGACGTTTTTGTCGATGTTTGGTACATGAGTCAAAAATTAACCTTGTTGGAAAATGTAGTTATAGGTACATCATATCCAGAATAGTATTGATGTTTTAAATATCATATATATCCTGTATATATTCATTTTATACTATTCCATATAATTTGGAGATAAAAAATTAAAAGCACCATTCATGGAGACAGTAGGTCGTACGTACGCATGAACACTACTTTCATTTTTTGTCATATTAATGGAATTAAAACAAAATGAGAGAGATATTTATTATAATTACAGAATGATATCCATAATTTATATGTAATATATTACATATATATCCATTATATATATGTACTTATAATATCCCATAACATTTGGAGATAAGAAATGAAATGCACCATTCATGGAGACGGTAAGTCGTACGGACGCATGAACACTACTTTCATTTCTATCTCATACTTTAATGGAAAGAAAATAATAATTATATAAAGGTATATTATAATTCCAGTATGAAATCATATATAATAACTTTAAATCCATCCTTTATACGTCCCACATATGGCATTAACCAATCAAATCACTTTGAGGGGGCGGTAGTCTGCACTTCCTAAAATGAAGATATCGCGTTTACCCATAATGGAAACCACAAAGGTATGACATAAATGAAAAATACAGAAGCTTAAGTAAAACATAAACATATTATATATCATATATAAGTATATTGACATCTTAATGGCCACCTTTTAAGGTTTTATATGAGTGTTGAAGAATCATCGTTTCGTGAGACAGAAATTCGCCATCCACAAAAACAGTATGTTCTTTAACCATTTGATGGTGGTTTGTGTAAGTGTAGATCGAATAATTAACATAGAAACATCCTAGTATATTGACTATACTGTTGTTGTTACAAAATTAAATAATAAAAAGAGTTTAGGGGGTTGGAGAAGCAAAATAAAACAAAAGAACTCAAGTGAAGACATTACCTTAAAATCGGGTAACTCCCTTTGGATTGAGCTCTAAGGCTTCCTTGGGAAGACTGCTGCCAAAAGTGAGGATTCAAGGAGTAATAGAGGGATGTGGAGAGACAAAATGGGAAGTGTTTGGCTGAGCCAAAGGCTTTAGAAGTGTGGGTAAGGTGGTAGAGGTGGGGGCCTTTTATAAGAGGAGAGGAGGGGTACTCTTGGAAAGGTATAAAATGTAACTTTATTTTCAAATGAGTTTCGGATTTTAATGGTCCCATATTTATGTGTGTCGAGGATAAGGTGATAAGGGTTCTAAATCCACCCATGAAATAGGTTTTGGACATGTTTAGGTCTTATATTTTACATTATCTTTCCATTTTATTTAAATCCTTTATTAATGAGGTAATCGCTGCATCATCATGATGTCATAAATAATTTAATAAATTTAATGTATGAAAATTATAAAAAAATATAATGATGTATGAAATCTTCTTATATTTCTAATGAATATTTATAGTCCAAAATATCATTTATGTAGGCAAAATTAAAAATATTTTACTTATGTGATACATTCTTTGTTACATTTAACATTCCTTAAAAATAAAAAGATAAAAAGTCACTTTCTCACAAAAGTGATTCCATGGGGCCCCCAAGATTGGCACAAGGCATCCCATGGTCGTACATGAGACAACCAGTAGCCTTAGTACACATTTTTTGTTCATTTTTTAATATTATGATATTATCTTATTATCTGTAACTACCCGATTACTCATTAATCAAGATAATTAAAGATAATTACCGTCGTTACTATTCATAATGTCCAAAAACAAAAGAGTCTTAATTAAATAATTTGGACCTTATGATTACAAATATGTAATCCATTTTACCAAATTCCAAACAAATAAATTTAAATAATTAATTTAAAAAAACTTCTCGTTGTCAAAACAAATAGCAGGTTTTTTAGAAACAATATTTTTGAAAAGTTTGGCACTTGTTTATGCCCAATTCCAAAGTGAAATTAATCCCAATGACCATCATTGTATTAAATGGTAAAAATATATTCCAATTAAACTTTTAAAAAAATTAAAAAGATAATATAACCATATAATTAAATTATATGAAAAAGCAGTTTTGATGTAAAATGCAGTATTTTTCACTATTCATTGAAAAATGAACATTGTCATAAAAATACCCAAAATTAAACCAAGGTAAATTTCTATGTCCCAATCAGAAATAATATGTTCATTTTGATAAATATAGATTATAAAATTGTCAAAAGTTTGAATTATAAATGGTGCTCAATCAAAAGGCAGTAAAACAATCTTTTAAAAATACTAGTGTATTCAATGCTTACGATTTGATTCATTTGTATTTTAAGCCTCTAAATTTTTTGGATAAAAGTAAAAACATTTAAAAAACATATATAATCATATTTTAGTTATTTCATTCATTCTTTTCAATACAACTACTATGTGTTAACTACCATTTAAAATAATATTATTTTATTATTAGAGTGCAACATATGATTTCAAAGGAACTCGTTGTTGGGTATTGGGTAAGCCATCGAGCATAGCATTCCCTTTAAATTAATATTGACATTTTATTCACAAATAGGGATAAATATAAAAATGTCATATTATTTATTTACCTGGGGTGTTACAGGTATTCCCAATATAATCTACCTCTTTTGGAAAATAGGCATTGAATGGTGAATACTATTAGAATCCATTAACCAAATAAGTCCACATTGAATTTCAATATCAAATATGATTGTGATTCCCCCCTCAAACAATATTCAAAGGGAAATAAAAACCTATATATATTTTTTTCTTTTTAGTCTTTTATGAAGTATGGAAGATTAATTGGATGTGGAAGATTACCATTTAAATGTAGATTCTTTGGTCCCTATCTTGTATATCTCAATTTCAGGATCCATTATCCACTCATTGGTGTCCACGAACATTTTACATATTTACACAAACTATGGATCTAGGAAAATGTCATTCTCCACATTCATATATATCTACCATCATGAATAATCCTTCTAAAATAAATATTCCACAATTTATTATCCTATTTCATATAATCAAATATAATGACCCTCAATCTGACTTGTTCCCAATGAAGATGAAAACAACATGTAATCTTGATGTCCTACAAGTGATCCAATGCATCCATTAATTCAATTAGGTCACATTAATTTTCAAAAAATATGGTTAAGGTGGGAAATTAGGTGTAATTTTATCATCTAATGGTTACAAAATATGATCAATGCAAAAACCCACTTCTATAATGTTATTTGAGATATAGGGTATATGATCCCATACAATGGAAAAAATACTAACGTGAAACCTTCCAAACATAATCTAAAATTAATACATAAGGGAATCACTAACTTAATAAACCTATAAGGTCCTCTTATAGGAAACTGAATACCCAGTTAAACCTAATAGTTTCACTCCTAGGTGAAAAATTTACTCACTTTCAATATATTGGTTATACATCACTAAACAAACCAATATGGGTGGATATTCACCCTAGACTCATATAAGAAACTAATTATACTCAGAAAAATTCCATGTTGTTTATTCACCCATGCTTCCTTTATGAGAATTTTTTCAAATTGAGGTTGAACTAGGGTTCCATTTTTGTATGTTACTATATTAGGGAACCACATCACCTAGGTCCCCACAACATGGGTTCAACATTTCCTTGGTCCCAAACAATGTAAAATTTCATACATAAACCTCATATTTATACCCCTATGATACAGTAGGGGTTTATCAAATTAATGTATCAAATTTTATCATGTATGACATTGATAATATTACCCCATAGGGTTTCAATGAAGAATAATATAGCCCGAAATATGTGAAAATTCATGTATTCTATTTTTATATGGGTAACTATCAAGATATGTTTGATGAATACATTTCTATATAAATATTCTCATCATATCATATATATTGTTTAATCTACCTCTCTGACCCACTCAACTAACTAGGTACACTCACATATATAGGACCCTAATGATGTCTAAACCTAGACACTTCATCATGGGGTTATATCCCCCATGAGTCTACTAATCCATCATTGTCTAAATATTGAAATACAGATAGTGGGCATAAAATTGGACACCCTATATGTTGTAATACCCAATAATATCATCATAGATGGACTTATACAACCCCTCAATTATATAAGTATTTATATATGATCTTCTCCTATAGTTGTAATACCCATCCATGTCAACATTGATCACCCTATTCATCAAAATAATTAATTGGATAATGGTACTTGTATCAACCTCTTATCAATAATATTCCCTAAAATTTAACTTCACGTGAGACATTTTCAATGTTTAACATTATAGGGGTTTTAAATTTGTATGACCTAATTCTTTATCAGTGGGAGATATATGCTATTAGTCCCTTTTATTTACATCCATGTATTCCTTTTTTCCTTATAAATAATTTCTTATCTAGTTATTATAAGATATCATGATATATATTTATGGGACTATTCCATAATTTTAATCCCCAAGCATATCCTAAATGATGATATCATCTACTTATCCACCATCATTGATCAATAAATACATGGTCCTCCTTTTAGGTGTAACACTAAATTATTATTCACTAGGAAATATCCCCAATGAGATGAACCATATCATGTCATATATATTATGTTACCATAAGTATAGACTATAATGGGATTCCAATGTATAAACTGGGTTTTTCCACTTATATTGTCCCATTTCATTATATAGTTTTCCCCACAGTATGATGAATAAATACATATAATAGTCATGAAATACTTCCATTAAATGAGAAACATGAATTTATTTTGCGTTTATATCAATTAAAAATGATACATTAGATGCATATTTACTGATAAATAATAGCACCCCAATAGTCTATAACACATGACCATAAAGCCAAGTCAATAATCCCACGATGAATAACCTTCAAAGGAACTGCAATAGGTCCAAGATTTGTTTCTTTTAAAGAACATAATGTGTTCGAGGATACTAGAAATTTAAATTCACCACATTAAATCATATTTCATGATATTAAATGGTATGAAATGTCCCTTTCTACAAAACAAATCTCAGTTATTTTATATTCCCATTTTATGGACATGAAGGAAGTCATATTCACGAATCCAATTTGAATACCACTATAGTTATCACCTCCCTAGAGAAAAATAAATTTTACAACTAAATCTATGTTTATTTAATATAAATTATAATCATTAGATCACAAGAAAAATTAATGGCCTTCATAAATTAGATTAATATAGATAACAAGTAGTAAGACTACTACCGAGAAGAATTTATTGAAATTTTAAATGCCCCCAACTATTGAAACCCAGATCAGGTACCATATGTTATTAAGTTTGAATTGTATATAAGTAATCACTTACAATGGTCCATATTGATTATTAATATTTGTAAACTACATAAATTATCTAAATTTATATTATATTTTGACCATTAAATAGTAAAAAAAATTAATGTAGAAAGCCATTATTCTCCTATATTAACCCTAAATATTTGTCATAAAAAATTCATTGAAACCTATAGGAAAACAAAATGAAAGAAATGTGTGAGCTGAAATGATCAGTAAGGGTAACCTACAACAAAATCTATCTTTAATAAATGAGTATAATAATCATATTTAGGTAAATAACTTTACAAACATGTCATGTAATAGTATACATATAATGAAAAAGAATCTTTATATTTTTTCGTATGGAAAATCCTCTAGATGTTAATAACAGACATGAAGGAAATGAATAATTTTTTATATCTAAAAAATAAAGATATATCATTTAGATAGCTATTATCAAGTTCAATCCTCATTCTAATATACGTGTCTTGGTAGAAACCCATCTAATTATTGTTGGAAACAAACACAAAGGGGTTTTAACCAAATGTTTTGATCTCAAGTGACTTTTTATTCATCAATGTTCTTTTATTTACTGGTCCCCAAACCATTTATTTCACTTCCAAAGCATTCCTTATATATAAAATAATTGATTTTAAAAGATTTTTTTAAATCAAGTTGTCTCTTTAAACACTCAAATATTTGAATCAGAAGCCCCATAAAAGTAAATAATTATAAAATGAAACAATTAAAAACATGAAGATAAAGATATTCAATATTTTATATATCAAAATATATGTAAACCATTCTGTATAAATAAGTATTAAATATTTAATATCTTATAGAAATAAAAGTGAGACAAGATAAACTCATGCATTGTACTTTCCTTTAATTGAACACTCTTTAACATCCTATATAATGATTTAAATAATGTTACTAATTTATTAAAGAAACATATTAATATATAGTTTGTCATATATGTTCCTATTATATCATTTTATTTCTTGTTTGTTATTAATATTTTAGTATTATCATTATTTCGTGTGTTAACTACTTAATTTTACTTTTAATATTTTCAATTATGTCTTTGTTATTGAGTATGGGATATAGTTACATAATATATGTAATTATATTAAGGTCAATTATATCACATTTATTCATTATATATATTCATATAATGATTCTTTAATTTTGATCATGGAAAATGAACTTTGTCTCATCATGTAGATGGTAGGTCACATGTATGCATGAGTGACGATATCATTTACTTAATGGTGAAAGATTAAGGAATTTGATGATATATTGATTTTTACTAATAATAATAAAATCATAATTAAAATAGATATCTATTATTTTCATGATTATACCCATCCATGTAATGTGGTTATGAAAAACAAATTACACTGCGACATGGAGAAAAGATGTAGTACTTATGCACACACGATGCTTTCATTTTTCATAGGATGGGTAAAAGTTGGAATATGGTTTTCCCATAAACATAAAAAATCAAAGAATATTTATGAAGATGGATTTAAAACATTATCATGGAAAAATACAACAAGAGGAAGGGGAATGAGAAACAAACATGAAATAATCAACAAATACGATTACCTCTTCTCTGATGGAATTCCTTTAATATAATCATATGAAATCTACGGTAGGACATTTGGAAGAACAGAAACCTATTTAATAGAACTATAGATGTTGAGAATCGAAATTATTAGAGTTTAAATTATATTTATTTATTTAATTGGAGTGATAAAGTGAAGGGGGGGGGTCCCCTTTTTTAATTAAGGTGAGGTACACTTTGGGAAATCATCACAATATTAAAATATAATAAATCTATTATTGATCCAATGACATGAAAATGTAAAAGAGGAGAATTTGGGAAGAAAATTTAGACCCAAATTTACCCCCTTTGTGATTATTTAACAAATTTTAATTTTTATATAATTTAATAAATTTTTAGTTCAATAAAATATCATTATAATCAAATTTGATACAATTCATTAAATTTGACATCAAATACATCAAGAAAATTATGTTATTTGAATATATTGATTTGAAACATCTCTAATTTATCCCATGGATATATAAAAATAATTACCAACTATAATTCATTAAAAATATATCAAAACTAATACTTTTATAAATAATTATTTTAATTGTATATTTAATAAATTAATATTGTATTAGCATTTCAGAAGCATTTCTATTAATTATATGATTTTTAAAAATTCTGAAAAAATATATAGTTAAAATAATTTCATTAAAATATAAATAGACATTTATTTTCATTAATATCTTTAATATTTTTCTCTGTGGACTCATAAAATTTTTTAAATATAAATAGAGTGACATTTTGTAACTATCATTGATTTAAATAATTTATATGTTATTTTCATGGATTAGATTCCATTAAAAACTAAAATTAAACATTAAGGTGATAAAGGCGGAATAATAATATTATATTATTCTTAAGAGTTGTTTAGGTCACATTTGTACCCTTGTCTTTTGGGTTTAACCATTATCTAATCCCTTTAACTCTTACAGTGGAAACATTGATTTAGAAATCTATGGGTAAATATTGTAA
Organism: Viscum album; assembly: GCA_963277665.1. Taxonomy (NCBI): domain Eukaryota; kingdom Viridiplantae; phylum Streptophyta; class Magnoliopsida; order Santalales; family Viscaceae; genus Viscum; species Viscum album. The sequence goes on from OY728121.1 coordinate 820,577,992, forward strand.
CTTTAAAGAGATCAATGAATTCTAAACTAATCTGGGATGATATAATAAACCTTATATAATTTTTTGGAGAATTTTTATGTATTTTAAATTTCATATCATTAAATAATATAATATTTATTTTTATATATCTTTAATACTAATTTTACACAATTTATTACTTTAACATATAAAAAATTAAATAAAACATTATATATTAAAAAACGATTTTGGAAATCACTAACTTGGACAAAATTTCTATAAAATTATTTTATGATATTAATTATGTTAAATTATATGTATTTTATTATTTTTAATAACATTTATTTGATATTTCCTTTAATTAAATAATTAATGCATCATTATTGTGAATGAAATTAACACAATTATTTATTTTGTAAAATTTAGATATAAATTACCATGGTTAAGAAAAAAATTTATCTTTCCAAATACTGCTTCTAGTCTAATTTATCCTCTATGAAACCCAATATTAAAATATTTAACGTGATAAAACCAAAAAACGACATCTTTGACTTTTCATTGAAATAAAATACTATAAATGGACTAAATTCATCCAACTATCTATAAGAGAACATTAAATATGTCCAATGATTATGTTGATCAAAAATCATTCATCCTTTAAAATTTTGACAAGTGATCATGTAATTTTTCAATATTAGTAATATTAATTTTATACTTAATTACATGATTTACCCTTAATAGTGGTAATTATGATTCTTTAGTTTCTATTAATATTGGAAAAAAATAAAATGGACTTATTTCCATAATTTGGACCTTATGATTAAAAATATTGAATAATTTTTTTAAAATTTAATACACTTATTTTCATATAATTAATTTAAAACTAATCTCATTGATGCTGTGGAAAAATGATTTTTTGAAGTGAAAATGTGGAAAAGTATGAAATGTTTTATATATATATTAAATATAAAAAATATTATATTTACTGTAATTGATTTAATTTATGTATTATTAATACATTGAAAAATAAATTATTTTAAAATATAATTTTACCCAATTAATTATATAGATGAAAATCCAATTTTCTAATAAAATATATATTTATTTTTCTATTTATCAGAAAATGGAACTTATTGGAATAATTCCAAAATTCAAAAAAATTGAATTTCATAATTATGATTTCAAAAATGATTTTTAATTTGTTCAATATACATTATAAATGTGTCAAAATATTGTTCTAAAACTACTACGCTATTAAATGCTAAGAAAAATACTATTAGAGAAATACATTTTTAATGAATAAAAGTTTACTTATTTTTAAATCTATTATAGGAAACACATATGATTTTTTTATTAGATTGAATATCTAATTTCTAAATTTCTAAATGTAGTTAATACTATTAATTTAAAATAATTAAATGACTAGTATATACTATTATTTCATTTTTCATTTTACTTTGGTGTAATATGAAAAGTAATCTACCGAAATGGTTAACTTTTAAAAGAGTCATAAGATAAAATATTTTTGTGTTACATTAATAGATCCTTTAACAAATTTATTCCTCATTATTTCAAATTTCAATTCAAAAATCAAATGTCAATAGTTTAAAATTTATTCATGGGAAACCCACAACAAAAATATCATTAATAAAAAATACTCTTAATAAGAGGGAATGAGAGATGTGATGGTCTCCACAAACATATAATTCAAATAGTAGAACTTCAGTGGTAAGTGAAAACATTGAAATGGAAGAGAAATATAACTATCAAGATCTATTGGAGAATGATATGGAATAGGGTAAGAAGAAATTAAATCCTCATAAAACATTAAATATGATATTTGATAAAGTATAATTTATTTTTCAGAATGAAAAGTAATTAGATACATTTTTTTCAAAATATTATGCCTTGAGTTGAGGGACTTATTTTCGATATAGATAATCACGGGATATAACAAACATACTTGATTAAATTCCATGTAATATGAATAATCTCATCTATTCATTGTTCTTTGATCGGTTAAGAATAATTTTAGTACACCTATAGAGTGTCATTCAAGATAAATTTAAATGCCTGAAGCACTTATAATGAATCATAAGGTCTCCATTTTAATCCTTCATTATATAAATGTTTACAGAAATAAAATAGGTCATTGAAAAGTATCCAATAAATCTTACTTTAACCTCGAAAAATAAAATGAAATGTTTAACATAATCTATAACTATTTTTAAGAATCATCCAAAATACATCTGTCCAAATTCACAATCAAAGAAGGGCTCCGATTTTTGAAAATTAATCTTAACATTATATTATAGAAACGAGTTACACATAACATATTACCATTACAACAGGACAATCACTAGGATTTTTCATCCCATATTCTCAATATAATGGAAAGTGAATATTTTTTCTTCCATAGTTTCAGCCACTTGAGATCTCAGTGAACTCTATCCTTCTCATATTTTGTGGATCTAAGAGTTGGTTAAGGTTTATGTTATTAATCATACATTATAAAAAATAGATAATCAAAATCCAAATATTCTTCACTCAAATCATTATTCTGTTTTATTTCCCAACAAAGCATTATCAATTACATTCATCACTATCCCAGTTACTCCTAGTTCTATACATTGACTAAAACAAAAATAAAACATAGTGTGACTAATACAAATCATAGTGAAATAATAATGAAAAATCATTTATAGGATGTCTAAATTATAACATATTCTTCTCAATATAAAACTCAATAGGTTTAAATGAAGTCATTTATGGTTATTACCAATTCTACATGATATTATCCTATAATTATACATATCATAAAATGAAAATCAACAGGTTAAGTTCCCTAGAATATGTTTTCCTAAATCTAGTTACCAAGGTTCCTACTAAACATGCTCTGATACAAACTATTAAAATTCAAAACTCTAGTATCCCGAATAAGGTTTATTATTATATTAAATTAGAATAAAATAAAAGTAACTTAATCTATATAGTCTGAATAATTTCTATTACATGGTAATCTAGATATTTATTTTAAATTTAAATTATTTCTTAATCAAAAAAATATATTTTACATGAAAAATCTATTATTCTATATGATTAACCAATAATATCATTTATAATTTTCATCATTTCATCCTAGAGAACATAATACATAAGAACCGTGTGAACTCAAATGATAATTAAGGGTAATGTACAATGGATTCTAACTTGAAGTAAATTTTATTAATAAGCATAGAAAGGTAAATAAATAAACAAACATGATGTTTAATTAGTAAAATGAAAATTGAAATGCATCCTTATATTTTTTTCATAGTAGATATCATATGGATAGTAATATCCTAAATGATGGAAATTCATAATGTTGAACATATGATCTATTATGATATATCCTATCTATAGCACTGTGAGGATCAATCATTTTCCATCATATTTATGTGAGTAGAAACAATTCTGATTTTCATTATAAAAAAAGGCAAAAGGTCTTTCACTATATTATTTAATATCTATATAATAGTGACGCATCAACAAGTCCCAAAACCATGGCATTCATGTCCAATTCATTCCTCACATATCGAATAATTGATTTTAAAAGATATTTTTAATAAAATGTTTCCCATACTACATTGAAATTCTTGAATCATTATACCTATATAATTAAATAATTATGAAATGATGGAATGAGAACCATTAGGATAATTATATTCTTGATATGATATATCAAAGGGGAATTACACCACATAACATAAATAAGTTTGGAAAATTCCATATCTCACATAAATAAATGTAAGACGTGAACCCCCCAAATATTCATCTTTCCTTTTATTTAATGTTCTTTAACCACATGTATAATGGTTTAAAATATTTTATTAATTAAAAAGATAAATATTTTAAAATTTAATATATTATATATGATGCTCTTATATCATTTTATAAAAGGTGGAATATTTTTTCCCATAATCATAATAAAATCTAATAATATAGATTATACTTTAGTTATTAATTTATCATTTAAACAACACATGAAGAAGATGTGTAAGAATAAGAAAACCAGAAAGAGTCAATGTCGATGAATACCAATTCTTCAGTTGACATCCATTAATATATTCTTAAGTTGTCTGTGGTAGGAATTTTTGAAGGAACAGAACCCCTATTACATAAATAAGGATCTTTATAACATAAATAGTTAGTGTTTGGTCTTGTTATATAGCTCATATTCATGTGAGAAATGGAGGGAGGAAGTTCCCATATATAGTTGAGGTGTGTGGAACTTTCAAGAATTCCCAAAATACTAAAATATAATAAGGATATTTTAGAGAAAAATTATACCAAATGAAATATAAATGAATATGTGAGGAAATTTTATACCATATATTATACCCGCTATGAATATTTATATTTTTTATGATTTTTATATAATTTTATAAAATTTTAATTCAATAAAATGTCATTATCTTTAAATTTGATACAATTTATTTAATTTGACTATAAATACATCAAGAAAAATTGAAAACTGAAATATAATGGTTTAAAAAATTTAAAATATATTCTATCTTTAGATAAAATTTATTATCCACATTAAATCTACCAAAATAAATCAAAAGTAATACTTTTTAAATTATTTATTTTATTTTTCTATTTATTAAAAAACATTGTTTATGAATTTCACAAGAATTAAATATTATTATATAATTTTTTGAAAATTCAAAAAATAATCCATAATGAATATAATTTCATGGATGTCATTATATAAAATATTTTTCATTATTAAATTGATTTTGACCCTATTTTCATGTATAAAATATATTTAATACCATGAGAGTTATATTTTGTATCTATCTTTGATTTAAATGATATATAATTTATTTTCATGGATGTTTTTCCAATAAAAATTCCAATTAAAGTTTAAGGTGATATGTGTATAACACACTTAGAACAATATATTTTAGATAGGTTTAGGTCACATTAATAGTCATATCGTTCGGTTTTAACAATTATTTAATCCCTTTAACTCTTACGAGGACAACATGGATTTTTACTCTTTTAGGGTCAGTATTGGTAAAATAATATGAAAAACAAACATTAAATGAATGACGAATGATATTATAAATAATTTATAATTTGTTTCTAAATTTTATTTTTTTTATTTTTTTCATTTAATAAAGTATTATTTATTTTAATATTACATTAACGTAAATTTTAACCCTATTTATTACATCGACTTAATGAAATTAATAAGACAATATATATTCGAAAAAGCCCTATTAACACATCTATAACCTTTTAAATGCATATATAAATATTTTTTATGAAATTAATTAGGTAAATTTTTGTTTATATTAAATTTTTTAATAATTATTATCATGTATTTCCATTAAGTTAAAAATTATCGCCTCATATTTGCGAAACCCATTAAGTTATCTCTATATTTACTAAATATTAAAAATAAATTACTATGATTATGATGTAAATTTTATCATAACATATACTATTTACATTCAAATATATCCCTAATTTATTTACATATTAAATTGTTTATCTTGGAAAAACAAAAGTATGATATCATTGACTTATCATTAAAATAAAATTCTATAAATAGAATAAAGTCTTATAAGTGGCTCAAATAACAAATAAAATTTCCCCCAAAATTATGTTCATATATGGTCACTCATAATATAAAATTATAAAAAAAATCATTGTAATATACACAATCTTATCTTTATTCTTAATTTCCTTATTTACCCATAACCATGATAACTAAAATTTAAAAATTTGTTCTTCATAATAAGAAAAAATAAAAGGGACCAATTTACATAAATTGGAAATATTTATTTAAAATATCGAATTCATTTTTTTGAATTAATAACATAGAATAGTATAAAATTAAATAAAAACTAATCCCACAGATGTTGTTAAAAAACGTGTTTTTTAATGTGAAAACATGAAATAATTCGAAATGTTTTTATATCCACGTTCAATATTTGAAAGACTCTAATTACCATTATGGAATTAATAGATAAATTATTGATATAATTGTACACCAAAAAAATTTAAAATATTATTTAACAACAATACTTATTTAAATGAAAATTCAGTTTACAATTTAAATGGTCTATTATTTTACAAATAATAAAAAATGAAACATATTAGAAAAGTAATTAAAATTAAAATAATGTATATTTTGATATTAATATTTTAAAAAATACTTTTAGGATAATAAAAAGAATTAATTTATTTTCTAAAACATTGTTTTAAAACAACTTCTCCATGAAAATGAGAAAATATGGATTTTAGAAAAATGCATCTCTCTATGTGTAAAAGTGTTTTTATTTTTATATCATGTCCAAAAAACACAAAAAAAATATATATTTTGGATTAGATATATAAATTTTTTATTCTATAATGAAATTAATACTACTCAATCCCACCAATTATGTGGATTGGTTATAGTAATATTTCATTATTTTTTTAGGATGGGGGTTGCATGCAATGTAAGCTATCAAAAAGATCAACATTAAAGAGAAACAGACCAAAAAATCATGGGTTGTTATAGATATTGTAAAGACTGGGAAAATTACATGTAAATTTTTAATTATATGGGAATTTTACGAGTCTGCGAAATTGACGGCGCGTGATTCAGAGGCCCGGAGTGCCCAGAATGAATTTCTGAACTTTTTTAGGTACGTTCAGTAAAAGTGTGAGTGGTTTTTTGTAAGTTTGGACCCGGTGCTCAGAATTGAAATGTGAGGACACCACTGAACTCCCAACGCCAATATTTGCTTAAGGAGACTTTCAACTCGACCGCAGTAGGATGAGGGTGAAAGTTAGTTTTCATATTTTTTTGGAAATAAAAATAAAATAAAGAACACCATTTATTTTATTTTTAAAACCACCCTATTTTAATGTGCAGTGGTGGGTACCACCCGAGTTTAAAGCCTCCTAATTTGAAATTAATGGTGGGGACCACCCGAATCCCTCTTAATGGGTGAAAAACTTTCAAATATCCATTTAATTAATTGAGAAAACTACAATTAATTAAATGTGTCAAATTAAATTGTTCCAATGTGGAATTAAATTGTTAAACTTATTTCTACTATATTGGATCCTTTTTATCTTTGAAAGGATTGGTTGGAAAAGGAGAATTGGCAGAGAGCCTTGGAGAAATTTTTATAAACATTTCCTCTAAATGAACAATACCCTCTCCAATGAAGAACGTGCTTCAGAATCAAGAATGAGGACAACACACGTGCTTTACTTCAGAAGCAAGTTATGGAAGAGATGATCGATAGAACCCGCTCTGTATTCTTCCTCACATCATCTTCTAATAAGAAATCGATGTTGGCTTTGTTGTTGTTTTATACGCCTTACCCCATTCATGTCATTCTTCATGATTCATGAACAAATAAGACGATTGTTATCGTTCTAACAAGAAAAGAGAAGTTCAAACGAACACGGCTCGACCTCTCCACAGAAATTAAGAGTTTTGATGGGATTTAAATGATAGCGACATCCCAAGATAAGTGCAGAAATCATCAGAATCAAGAACGGGCCTCCGAGGTGTGCCCAGTGACTCGAGTAACGTCACCGGTGGGACTCAAGTGTGGCTGCAAGCACTTTGGACGGCCGCGATGAAGGCGGTGGCATGACCGCGCCACTGAAGGAGTCACGACCTGTCAGCCGTGGGGGAGAAAGGGTGGCTGGAGGCAGTAGATAGATGCGCAATGGAGGCGGTAGTGCGCGTCTGCGCTGCCGGGCACGCGGGAGCCGCAACACAGGGCCTCCCCACTGAGGTGATGCGTGGCTGGCCTGATGCTGGCTACCAGTGATGGCACGGTGCATGATCGCTCTGCATGGGGAGGGCTGGCCATCTACCTAGCTGGGTAGCCGAGTGGTCCGCCCAAGTGGACTGCACTGCGGGCCGGGCCGGGCTGGGTCGGACCAGACCCGGACAAGTTTTGACCCTTTTCACTCTTTCGGCCATATCTTAAGCTACGAGCGTCAGTTTGAAGAACTTTCTACAATTCCATAAACCCTGGATCGAGATGGTACTTTTTGAATAAAACACTGGAGTTTTGGATAATGTTGGGGTACAACTGAGTTGGATCGGACATGAATCCAACTGGGGCCTTTGGACTAAAAGGTCAATAACTTACAGACTGGGAGTCCCCTTGATGCACCCTTTTTTTCATTGATACCCCTATCAAGTGGCGGTCCTTTGGGATTATTCATTAGGGGACTTCATGAATTTTGGAGTATCCACCTGTGGCTTGAGGATTATATTCTCCTGGAATCAAGCAAGCTTAGTGCGGGAACCCTGTAGCTGGCTGCATCATTGAAAGGGATTCTATGTGGGTCTGTGCTTTGGGATCCTTCGTGGATCTGTATTTGAGGATCCCACATGGATCCTCTCTAGGAATCTGTGTGGGTCTACTAGAGGATCCTTCGTGGGTTTGCTTTACTAGGATCCTAAGTGGGTCTACTATACTAGGATCCTATGTGGGACAAATGATTTAGGATCCTATGTGGGTCAGATGATTTAGGATCCTACGTGGGTTTGCCTCTTAACAGAGTAAGATGATTTAGTAGTTACATCTAATCATCTTTACTACAATAACTAAGTTATACCTAGTGTGAGCTGAGTCTTTACCTTTGTGGTAATCTCTTGCGTGGCGTACCTTTGTGGTACTTACCTTCATGGTGATATCTTTGTGGTATTCTTCTATGTGGCGTACCATTGGGGTACTTAACTTCGTGGTTATACCTTTTTGGTATTCTTATGTGTGGCCTACCCTTGTGGTACTTACCTTCATGGTTATATCTTTGTTGTATTCTTCTGTGTGGCATCCCTTTGTTGTACTTATCTTTGTGGTGTTACCTTCGTGTTATTCTTTCCTTCGTGGAACAGTTGTACTTTGGCTAAGGATTTGGGCCTTGTGTTTCCTCATGAATGAGATGGGTATTCTTGATAACTTAGGTATATGTATGGGAATATACCTAAGTAGGGTGTTCAAATGTTTTCATGCATTGGGGTTTATCCATTGTTGTTTTTGTGAGACCTTCGAGTGTCTCGGGGTCTCTACTGAGTATCGTTATACTAACCCCTACATGGGCTACGCCCGCATCTTTTTATGTTGGGTGCAGACACGGATAGTGCTGACTGAGGATGAGAGCACCGAGACTGGAGGTAGATCAGATGTGGACATTAAATGAGTATTAAAACAGTGATGACTATTCGATATCTGTACCTACCCTTCAGGTAGTGTCCTTGGCGGGAGTTCACAAGAGCTATTTCAGTTTACTTGTACTTTTTATTTTTCATGTACTTTCCAGTTGGGTTGGTATTATGGCCACTTTTTCTTACTGTACACACTCTTTTTTACTATATAGTTTACTTGTGTTCGTGTCCTGAATTGTGTTTTTTTGTGTGAGTTTACAGGTTATAAAGTCAATGCCTCCCAGTTTTAGGGAATACGCCTTTTGGTGATAGTTGGTAGCCCCGGGCCAATGGATGGTGGGCTTGGGGTAGTCACGACACAAACCCCGAGGGAAGGGTCATGACAGATTGGTATCAGAGGATTCAGTTCTACCATAGAACATTGGAGTATGATCTTTTTAACGACAATAGTGTTAAGTGTAGTGATTGTGGTTATCAGTTTAGGGAATCCAGAGTTGGTGTGGTGGCCGACGTATCCATACACAGGGACCCTGAATTTTGATTTCTGACTCAGTGCACGAAAACACTGATTTCGGGTTTGTTTCAAAACGTTTTCTTTGGGATATCTTTGATTTAGTACACCAAGTATAACTTATTGACTGTGGTGAAACTGTTTATTTTCAGGATGCCTCCACGCAGACAACCATATAGGGTTCCGATTATAGTACACGATGGTAGCACACTGAGCGATGAGGCCTTGGTACAATGCCCTTTTTCAGTAGAGGCAGTAGTGGAGGCACTAGCTGTATCATTACCTGTTTGGGACACCAATTCCACCGACCTCAACAGCAGAGGGTGCACGCCGCTTAAGCTCATTGCATGAGTTCCAGCGCCAGAGGCCACCCAGGTTGAGGGGAGAGATGGACCCACAGGAGGCTAAGGATTCGTTGGAGGCCATGGTGAGAGTCTTAGAACTGGTAGGGACACCAGCTAATCTCATGATGATCCTTTCCCCCCAGCCTTCTTTAGGAAGCAACAGACAGATGGTGGAGCCTAATGATCCAAGTTCATGATGAGGTGACACTTCTCTGGGAAAACTTTGAGTGACTATTTCGAGCATATTTTTTCCCTGCGATCCTTCGCGCAGTGTGCATATAAGAGTATCTTAATCTGTAGTAGGGCAGCATGACTGTGGCTCAGTACTCAGTGAGGTTCACTGAACTCTCACACTACTCCACTAATATGGTGCATGGCCCATTCATTCGGGATAAGACCATCGAGTAGGGACTCCGGTGGGATATCAGGTCTTCGATGATTTATCTCAGCATCCCGATGCAGGTAGGGGAGTTTGAGAGAGCACTCATATTGGAGATTTTTCTTGCTGAGCAGTCACCAGCAGCGATACCCACCACCGGGCATCACGTAGCGGAGTCTTCTATAGCTGGAAGCAGATTGATGTCACATGCGACGGGAATGGTCACATGGCTCATGATTGTCCGACCCACCATATGGATGATCAAAATATAGTCGAAGGACCTCCTATGTAGAGACAAAAGTTTGAATGAGTAGGTCCGCAGTGAGCAAGCAGACAGGTCAGAGGAGTTGGTCCGGTAGCTGGAAGTGGGAGAAGATTTGAGATGTTACCACCACCACCACCAGGTGGACCACCGAAACCACATGGAGCAGGTGGACAAGGGCGAGCTCAGCTCCAGGTACCTGAGGCCTATGACCACGACACTCCAGAGATGATACGAGGTACGATCTGTGTCTACTCCACCAAAGCTGCACTACTTATAGACACAGGTGCTGGTCATTCATTTATTGACACTACCCTCGTTCGGAGCTCAGAGATTCAGACAGAGCCATTGGCTCTATCCTTACTTATAGAGACTCTTAAGGGAGTGGATTTGACAATTACACACTAGTGCAAGTAGTGTGAGCTTACTCCAAGAGGCGAGAGCTTTGTCTGGGATCTCCTAGTAGTGGTGTTTGTGCCTTATGACGCCATCTTTGGTATGGACTAGTTATCTATAGCCCATACTCATATTGAATGTATTAGGTGAAAATTGTGGTGTGTCTTCATGGGTGGGACTAGGTTTACCTTCACTGGAAAGAAGGGAGCCTTTTTAGAACATGATGGACTTACCCAGACGAGAGCGTAGCTGACCACTCAACAGTTGGCTGGCCTTACCCTCAAAGTGGGTGATGTGGAGAGTCTGAGAAATCCTTTGTGGTGGACAAGTACACAAATTTATTCCCTAATGATTTTCTATGTCTTCCTTTTCATAGAGAGGTAGAATTTTACCTTGGCTTGTACCCCGGGACAACACCGATATGTACACCAACATATTGTATGGCTCCCGCGGAGTTTCGTGAGTTGCGGGTAAAACTAGAATACTTTTAGGGGAAGGGGTTCATTTAGCCCAGTGTTTCTCCTTGGGCAGACCCGATTTTGTTCACCAAGAAGGCATATGGGAGTTTGCGACTTTTTTTTTACTATCAGTGCCTGAACCAGGTGACCATGACGAACATGCACCCACTCCCGAGGGTTGATGAACTCTTCGATCAACATAAGGGAGCACGATGGTTCTCGAAGATAGACCTTAGTTCAGCCTATCACCAGGTAGAGACCCAAAGCTTGACGTACATGGACATAACATTACATTTGCGGAATACTTAATACATAACAAAAATAGACACACAAGGACCGTAATAGTTTAGTGTCTTTGGAAACTCGGAATAAAATCTTCTAATCATGGTGAATGATCTTCAACATCTCTCATAAAGATCTTCCCCTTTTTTTTCTTACCTAAAACCTTTCTTTATATCCTGGGGAAAAGAAAACAAAAAAAGGGTGAGATCAATGCTCACTAAGGGTAAGCATGGACAAAATAAACCATACTATATACATTTGAACTTAAAAACATGAACATAATGTTTAAACATCAAAAGCTTGAGCAATGACATAAAACATGGAAGTACGTAAGGCATAGATCATAAAGAAACATTAAGAATGAAAAAATAGCATGGGAATAAAACATGTAATTGTGGAATCCATTAAACACATGTAATGATTTCCATAGTAGCCAAGGCATTGCTGCCAATACCATCTTTGTGGACAAAGTTCCATTCTGAATCGAGTTCACTCCTCGTTTTAGTCCTGTAACACTGAACCGGATTAACTTACCGTTCCAGTCATGTCTATCTCATGAGATATAAAATCTGTATCCAATGCATTGGTGGGATATATAGGTCCCACCCATCTCATAATGAAATCATTCTTACTTGTGCCACAAAATAAACATACATCATTCATAATAACCCAACGAATAAAATGGGTTTCATAAACATCATCCAATCATCATAGAATTCACATAAAAGAAATGGATATCATTTCATAATAAGAAAAGTGAAACCATGTAAATCATAGAGACATGATACTTGAAACATACACATGTGAAATAATTTCATCTTTGATGAAAATGGTTTTGATAAAACACTTGAAATGAATTCTTAAGGAAAATATCTTTTTTCTTCAAAATCATTTTCTTTTCACAAAATGTCATGAAATTTTAAAAGAAAAGTATTTTGTTGAAAATAGTCATGAAATATTTCGGAGTAAGCTTCATGAAAATAAGGCTTTATAAAACTGAAAAAAAATCCTTTCTTGATGTATACGTTAAAAAAAACTTTCTTCTCGTACTTTTGCCGGAAAAGTCAAAAAGAACCTCATAACGTAAACAAAAGAAAGATTCCTTACATAAAATGTATTAAAAGTAAAAAATAAGTAAAAAGGACTTTAAACATACATGAAAAAACTTTTATAAAACATGGACATGGATGATATAAATAACCCCAGTAAATACATACGAATAAGCAATCTTGAAAAAAAATGAGATTGGCAAATTTATCCCTTACCTTAGTTCTGATTTTATTCGTAAGTGTCCGAACCTCCTGTATAATGATTTAAATAATATCATTGACTTATTCCAGAATCATACTCATTGTTATGATATCATATATGGTTCACTTATGACTTTATATTACCTGTTCTTTTGTAAATTCCATGTTAAAGAGCGTTTTGGGTAAAATCGTTTCATTTGTCGTCCGTGTTTTGACTTGTAATTATTCATATGATTACTTAGATCATGATTAATTTATTCCAGAATATAAAAAATGATTTATATATAATATACATTCAGAATATACATATATATAATAGATCAGTAAATGCAAAGAAATACACCGTTCATGGAGATGGTAGGCCGTACGTACGCATGAACGCTGTTTTCGTTTCCTTATTGAGTTGAATGGAATTACGTAGATGAAATACATATATATACATATAAATACAGTATCATTATTATGTCATATATGTCATGATTACTTATTATATATACTTTATAATCATTCATTAATGGTTAACATTGAGAATGAATCTCGTCGCGTCGTGGAGACGGTATTCCGTACGTACGAACGAGCGATGATATCGTTCTCGTGATCGTGGAATTTTATTGGAGTGTATGTATACTATTTCAGAATCAATATCACTTTACAATAATCATATGTAGTTATTATTTACACCATTATACCCATCCAATTAAGGTGGTGGTGGAAAATAGATTACACCACGGTGTGGAGACGGTATTCCGTACGTACGCACGCGCGGTGATTTCATTTTCCGTAGGATGGATAGATGGTTAAATAGGGATGTTTCATACTTATAATGACATATCAGTATATGAGTGATACTTATGTTATTACTTCATAATGAAACAACCTAATAATAAGAAGTGGAAGAAGAAATAAAGTTGAAAGAATCGGTAACGGACATTACCTCTTCTTTGAAGCGCCTCTTTGAGTCCTCCTCTTAGGGCACTAAAATTGGACTTTGAAGAAGACCAGGACCTATAGGATGTTTCTAGGGAAGTGGATAAGATAATTTGGCAGGTTTTGGCCGATCTTGAAGGCTCAAAGTGGTGTGAGGAAGAGTGGGAGGAGGTGCCCTTTTATAAGGGAGGAGAGTGGCACTTTTGGAATAACTAAAAATATTATTTTATTATAAATTCATTTTCGGTTTTAAATAGATCCAAATTTATTTATTTAGAAGATAAGTTTTGGATGGGTATAAATACTCTCATTAAATATAATTTATACAAGTTTAGATTCCTATTTTAACCTTACATTTATATTTAACTTTAAGTTAGATAATTTTACTTTTACCGTGTCTTTGTGTGTTCTTACACTATAAGGTTAATAAACTTACTATAATCAGAAAAACGAACCCCAAGTTGTTTATTATTAATATATATAACCTTATCTAAGTAATTTTTCCAAACAGTAGATTTTTAGGAATAAAATAATAATTAATAATATAATATTTGTTTTAAAAACTATTTTATGTCAATTTTGACACTATTTAATAATTGATTTTTGTGAAAATCATAACAGAATGATTAGTTCGAAAAAGTTAATTAAATAAATACTAACATGTAATATTAACCTATAAAATTAGTGTAATTCATAAAATGTCTCAAATTATTTTTATTTGGGTATTTATAACATCAATTATGTCAATATTTTATAAATAACAAAATTACTGCGTAATCTTTGTGTCATAAATAAATTAACTTATTTAAAGTCTAAAAATTACAAATAAAATATCACTATGTAGGAAATAGTTTTATCTTTCTAATGAATAATTATAGTCGAATTTATCTTATGTATAACCCTATATTAAAAATGATATACTTATTAAACATTGATTATAACTATTTTATCCCTTCTTTAAATAAATTAATAATAAATGTCCTAATCTGATCCAAGTGGGCCTAAATGGTCATATTTTATTCCTAAGGTTGTTTTTGGTCGAATTAAACTTATCTAATAGAATTAGTACATGTGTTAGGGTAATAATAATATCATTTTACCCGTAATTACCCTATTTACTTTTAACTGTGGTAAAAAAAGTAAAAAGTTACTATTCATCAAAAATTATTTTCATTTCATTGAACCACATTTTACTTACTGACATCAACCGTGCCTCTTGGATTTTTGAAATTCCACTCACAGAAGCGGTAAAAGTATGTTTTATGAAAAATTCAGTTTTTCTAATTACCACTTAGTGGTTTCACTATTCATCAAAAAATGAAAGTTTCCAGAAAAATACCAAAAATTAGGCCTAAGATATATTTGATATAATGAACTCAAAAATGATGTCTATTTTACCAAATTCAAAACATATCAGTTTCATTGATTAATTTAAAAATTAATTCCTGTCGTCAAAACAAATAGCATGTTCTTAAGAGATAATAACTATCAAAAGATTGACACTTGTTTATGTCTGGTTTAAATTTGAAATTACATCCAATAAACAACATTGTATTATATTGTAAAAATATATTCTAAATATAATTTAAAACCACTCAAATTAATAATTTATCACTATTAATTATTTCGATTAAAAAGGTAGTTTTTAATTAAAATTTAGTAATTTTCACTATTCATCAGAAAATGAAAGTTATCCGAAAAGTACCAAAATTTCACCTTAGGCTAAATTTGATAATCTGAATCCAAAAATGATGTCCATTTTGAGAGATAAAATTTCTAAAATTTTAAAATGTGGTTATTACTATTCATAACGGCTAGTTTTAATAATATTTTAATAGCATATCGTTGTTTAGTGAAACTCAGTATTGCGTACTACACACGCTATTGAGGAAGGTCGCAATTGCATGTAATGAAAGGCAAGTCAAGGTTGCGTTTTGTGCAAGCTCCTTTTGGTGTAGCGTACAACACAAGACATTAATGAAATTAAAAAAAAATATTTTTCATTAAATGTCGGGGTGTTACATTCTACCCCATTTAAAATGAATTTCACCCTCGAAATTCGTCGGGGTTATAAATGGTTTACTATTAGAAAGTTTCTTTAATAGAAACCCACATCGTAAAAAGGAATACCAAAACCAATATTTAAAAACAAAATTATGAAACGTAACAGTTACCAAAATAAACTAATCACTGGGTTTCCGCATAGGTGAAAATATGGATATGGGAGAGAAATCTAACCATCATGTTCTGATGGAGAGTGGTAGAGAACATGGCTATGGAAAATCCAGCAATCACAAAGCCATAAATTTGTGACGATCTAAGGTACCATCTGATTAATCAGATATAAGTGCACTAGGACAACATTTTTGGTTTTCAAGATCATTTCCCTAATGTTGATGAAATTGGAATTAGAAGAAATACTTTCATGATTTTGGTATAGTCTCACCGTTGGTCGTTCTTTGGAAAATTTCCACTTCATCTCTTAAAGAAATGAAGTTGAATTTGTCATTAATGATGTGTTAGTATATCATGTGATATAATGATGGGTCATTCCATCTGTCTCAAACAAAAGTTTAGAAAAGTTATCAAAACTTACATAAGTCCATATATAGTGAGATTAATCATATATAGTTCCTAAAATGGAGTTATACTTCATATATCATATTTCTTAATGTAATAAAACTAGTTTCTACTAAATAGGGTCTTCCTGTAGGCCAGTGGTAGGTGATAAAGTCCAGTCGCACTTCGGTTGTGGGTTCGATTCCCACAACCTTGTCCGACGCGATGGGTTGTCGCCCGTCCTGTAGGTTGTCCTTTTTCTAAAACTACATTACTATAAAATCACATAAATAATATCAAAAAAAAGTTCTATCCTTAAACAATAATAACATATGGTTAACATAATCCATTCCAATCTTTAGGCTTATCTAAAATACTTCGGTCCAAGCTCATAGTATAATGAAAATGATTACTTGAAATGTTGTCAACCAAGCATGTGAATACCATCATTTATCCACCATATATCTTGTTGGTCACATTCCAATCATGTGAATCCCTTAATCATGTATTCTCTTGAAAAATGAATACCCATTAAACATTAGTGAAAAAATGAATGTTGTCAAAAGTTAACTCTTTCCACATACCAAAATCCAAAAATTCTATATACTCAAACCATGATATAACCTTCTCCTAATATCAGTCATGAGCTCATGAATACTATCAAACATTTAATTTTCTCCTTATCCCTTCATTATGTGCATATCAACTACATTCCAAAAATATCTGAAAAACCTTTCATAGATACTGGTACCATTAATCATACACTTTCAAAACTCAAGGAAAGACAACAGTGTAACAATCCTCAGATGTCTCTTTATTCCATAGTACCATGAGATTACTTATACAACATTACACATGATAAACATGTAATCATTCCACTACATTCTTAAACCATTGACCGAGCTTCAACAATTCTTTCATCTCACATATCATTTGTAGTCTCTTCATCATCATCAACATAAATACTACCCATACGACCATACTGATTCTCTTCATGGGACTTTCCCTTAAAGAATTGGTTTTCATAATGCCCATACATTCCACAGTTAAAATATTTAACCATTGTTGATGTCGTAGCAATACCATTATCCTCATCCCTGGTGTTAACTGAACCTTTTCCTTTGCACTTACTGGCTTTGTGTCGTTCTTTTCCACACCCAAAGCATCTTCCACTTCCTTTGAAACATTCTCCTCGATTCCTCTTCCCACATGATTTACATGAGGGAAATTGAACTTTCTCTCCTCTATGATCATCATTAAACTCCATATTTCTCTTATTATCTAAGTCGGGAAACTTACCAAAGTTGAGATTATTGATCATATTATGAGATTTATGATTATGCATAATAATGATGTTTGGACTTCCAAATCCCGTTTCATTTGGTTTCTCATGATGAATATCATTCCATTGTCCGTCATATCCTCCATTATCATGAATCTTCCGGTTTCCATCCATTTTCTAAAACCCAAAAAGAATATTGTGAGAGGCAAAAATCATTCTAGGGAAAACAACATAGTAAAGGGGGAGCACCCTCAATATATAATATCTTAGGTTAAATTCTAATATCGTTACCACAGTTCTAGGACTATATCCTATAAGTATACTTATCCTTAGGGACATCCCTAGACATACCTTAGAAATATCTCTAGGGATCTCACTAACATTTTAGTATCCTAGTTTCCAAAGGTTGAATAAACCTCCCTCTGATACCAACTATAGAGACCCAAATCTTGACGTACATGGGCATTACATTACTTTTGCGGAATACTTAATACATAGAAAAAATAGACACACAAGGACCGTAATAGTTTAGTGTCTTTGGAAACTCGGAATAAAATCTTCTAATCATGGTGAAAGATCTTCAACATCTCCCATAAAGATCTTCCCCTTTTTTTCTTACCTAAAACCTTTCTTTATATCCTGGGAAAATGAAAAAATAAAAAGGGTGAGCTCAAATGATCAATAAGGGTAAGCATGGATAAAATAAAACATACTATATACATTTGAACTTAAAAACATGAACTTAATGTTTAAACATAAAAAGATTGAGAAATGACATAAAACATGGAAGTACGTAAGGCATAGATCATAAAGAAACATTAATAATGATAAAATAGCATGGGAATAAAACATGTAATTGTGGCATCCATTAAACACATGTAATGATTTCCATAGTATCCAAGGCATTGCTGCCAAGACCATCTTAGTGGACAAAGTCCCATTCTGAATCGAGTTCACTCCTCATTTCAGTCCTGTAACACTGAACCGGATTAACTTACCGTTCCAGCCATGTCTATCTCATGAGATATAAAATATTTACCCAATTCATTGGAGGGAGATATAGGTCCCACCCATCTCATAATTAAATCATTCTTACTTGTGCCACAAAATAAACATACAACATTCATAATAACCCAATGAATAAAATGGGTTTCATAAACATCATCCAATCATCACATAATTCAAATAAAATAAATGGATATCATTTCATAATAAAAAAAGTGAAACCATGTAAATCATATAGACATGATACTTGAAACATACACAAGTGAAATAATTTCATCTTTGATGAAAATGGTTTTGATAAAACACTTGAAATGAATTCTTGAGGAAAATATCCTTTTTTCTTCAAAATCATTTTCTTTTCACAAAATGTCATGCAATTTTAAAAGAAAATGATTTCATTTAAAACAGTCATGAAATATTTTTGGAGGAATCTTCATGAAAATAAGGCTTTATAAAACTGAAAAAAATATTTTCTTTCCGTATACGTTAAAAAAACATTCTTCTCGTACTTTTTCCAGAAAAGTCAAAAAGAACCTCATAACGTAAACAAAAGAAAGATTCCTTACATAACATGTAGTAAAAGTCAAAAATTGGTAAAAAGGAATTTAACCATACATGAAATAACTTTTATAAAACATTTACATGGATGAAAGAAATAACCCCAGTAAATACTTACGAATATGCAATCTCGGATAAAAATGAGATTTGCAAAATTATCCCTTACCTTAGGTCCGATTTGCTTCGTAAGTGTCCGAACCTCCTGTATAATGATATAAATAATGTCATTGACTTATTCCAGAATCATACGCATTGTTATGATATCATATATGGTTCACTTATGACTTTATATTACCCATTCTTTTGTAAATTCCATGTTAAAGAGCATTTTGGGTAAAATCGTTTCATTTGTCGTCCGTGTTTTGACTTGTAATTATTCATATGATTACTTATATCATGATTAATTAATTCCAGAATATAAAAAATGATTTATATATAATATATATTTATAATATACATATATATATAATAGATCAGTAAATGGAAAGAAATACACCGTTCATGGAGACGGTAGGTCGTACGTACGCATGAACACTATTTTTGTTTCCTTATTGAGTTGAATGGAATTAAGTAGATGAAATACATATATATACACAAAAGTACAGTATCATTATTATGTCATATATTTCATGATTGCATATTATATATACTTTATAATCATTCATGAATGGTTAACGTGGAGAATGAATCTTATCGCGTCGTGGAGACGGTATTCCGTACGTACGCACGAGTGATGATATTGTTCTCATGATCGTGGAATTTTATTGGAGTGTTTGTATACTATTTCATAATCAATATAACTTTAAAATTATCATATATAGTTATTATTTACACCATTATAGTCATCCAAGTAAGGTGGTGGTGGAAAATTGATTACACCACGGCGTGGAGACGGTATTCCGTACGTACGCACGCGCGGTGATTTCATTTTCCGTAGGATGTATAGATGGTTAAATAGGGTTGTTTCATACTTATAATAACATATCATTATATGAGTGATACTGATGTTATTATTTCATAATTAAACAACCTATGAAGAAGAAGTGGAAGAAAAAATAAAGTTGAAAGAATCGGTAACGGACATTACCTCTTCTTTGAAGCGCCTCTTTGAGTCCTCCTCTTAGGGCACTAAAATTGGTCTTTGAAGAATACCAGGACCTCTAGGATGTTTCTAGGGAAGTGGATAAGAGAATTTGGCAGGGTTTGGACGAGCATGAAGGCTCAAAGTGGTGTGAGGATAAGAGGGAGTAGGTTCCCTTTTATAAGGGAGGAGAGGGCACTTTTGGAATAAATAAAACTATTATTTTATTATAAAGTCATATTCGGTTTCAAATAGCCCCAAATTGATTTATTTCGAAGATAAGGTGGGGATGGGTCGAAATAATCTCATCCAATAGAATTTAGACAAGTTTAGGCTCCTATTTTAACCTTATCATTTATATTTAACTTTAAGTTAGATAATTTTACTTTTACCATGTCTTTTTGTGTTCTTACACTATAAGGTTAATAAACTTACTATAATCAGCCAAAAGAACCCCAAGTTGTTTATTATTAATATATATAACCTTATCTAAGTCATTTTTCCAAACATTATATTTTTAGGAATAAAATAACAATTAATAATATAATATTTGTTTTAAAAACTATTTTATGTCAATTTTGACACTATTTATTAATTGATTTTTGTGAAAATCATAACAGAGTGATTAGTTCAAAAAAAGTTAATTAAATCAATAATAACATGTCATATTAACCTATAAAATTAGTTTAATTCATAAAAAGTCTTAAATTATATTTATTTTGGTATTTATAACATCAATTATGTCAATATTGTATAAATAAGATAATTACTACATCATCTTTGTGTCATAAATACATTAACTTATTTAAAGTCTAAAAATTACAAATAAAATATCACTATGTGGGAAATCTTTTCGTCTTTATAATGAATATTTATATTCTAATTTATCTTATGTATAACCCTATATTAAAAATTATATACTTATTAATCATTGATTTTAACTATTTTAACCCTTCTTTAAATAAATTAAAAATAAATGTCCTAATCTAATCCAAGTGGGCCTAAATGGTCAGATATTATTCCTAAGGTTGTTTTTGGTCGAATTAAACTTATCCAATAGAATTATGACACGTGTTAGGGTAATAATAATATCATTTTTACCCGTAATTACCCTATTTACTTTTAACCGTGGTAAAAAAAGTAAAAAGTTACTATTCATAAAAAATTATTTTCATCTCATTGAACCAAATTTTACTTACTGACATCAACCGTGTCTCTAGGATTTTTGAAATTCCACTCACAAAAGTGGTAAAATTAAGTTTTATGAAAAATTCAGTTTTTTTAACTACCACTTAGTGGTTTCACTATTCATCAAAAAATGAAAGTTTCCAGAAAAATACCAAAAATTAGGCCTAAGCTATATTTGATATTATGAACTCAAAAATGATGTCTATTTTACCAAATTAAAAACATATCAGTTGCATTAATTAATTTAAAAATTAATTCCCATCGTCAAAACAAATAGCGTGTTCTTAAGAGATAATAACAATCAAAAGATTGACAATTGTTTATGACTGGTTTAAATGTAATATTACATCCAACGAACAACATTGTATTAAATTGTAAAAATATATTCTAAATATACTTTAAAACCACTCAAATTAATAATTTATCACTATTAATTATTTAGATTAAAAATGTTGTTTTTAATTAAAATTTAGTAATTTTCACTATTCATCAGAAAATGAAAGTTATCCGAAAAGTACCAAAATTTCACCTTAGGCAAAATTCGATACTCCGAATCCAAAAATGAAGTCCATTTTGAGAGTTTAAATTTCTAAAATTTTAAAAGGTTGTTATTACTATTCATAACGGCTAGTTTAAATAATATTTTAATAGCATATCATTTTTTAGTGAAACTCGGTATTGCGTACTACACACACTATCGAGGAAGGTCGCGATTGCGTGTAATGCAAGGAAATTCAAGGATGTTTGTTGTGCAATCTCCTTTTGGTGTAGCGTACAACACAAGACATTAATGAAATTAAAAAGAATATTTTTCATAAAATCTCAGGGTGTTACATTCTACCCCCCTTAAAATGAATTTCTCCCTCGAAATTCATCGGGGTTATAAATGGTTAACTATTCGAAAGTTTCTTTAATAGAAACCCACATCGTAAAAAGCAATACCAAAATGAATCTTTAAAAACAAAATTATGAAACATAACGGTTACCCAAATAAACCAATCACTGGCTTTCCACATAGGTGAAAATATGGATATGGAAGAGAAATCTAACCATCATGTTCTGATGGAGAGTGGTAGAGAACATGACTATGGAAAAGCCAGAAATCACAAAGACCTAAATTTGTGACGATCTAAGGTACCATCTGATTCATCATATATAAGAGCACTAGGACAACATTTTTGGTTTTCAAGATCATTTCCCTAAAGTTGATGAAATTGGAATTACAGGAAATACTTTCGTGATTTTGGTATAGTCTCACCGTTGGTCATTCTTTGGACAATTTCCACTTCATCTCTTAAATAAATGAAGTTGAATTTGTCATTCATGATGTGTTAGCAGATCATGTGAGAGAATGATGGGTCATTCCATCTGTCTCAAACAAAAGGTTAGAAAAGTTATCAAAACTTACATAAGTCCATATATAGTGAGATTAATCATATATAGTTCCTAAAATGGACTTATAATTCATATATCACACTGATTAATATAATAAAACTACTTTCTACTAAACAGGGACTTTCTGTAGGCCAGTGGTAGGCGATAAAGGCCAGTCGCACTTCGGTTTTGGGTTCGATTCCCACAACCTTGTCCGACGCGATGGGCTATCACCCGTCCTGTAGGTTGTCCTTTTTCTAAAACTAATTTACTATAACATCACATATATAATATCAAAAAAAAATTCTATCCTTAAAAAATACTAACAAATGGTTAACATAATCCATTCCAATCTTTAGGATTATCTAAAATACTTCATTCCAAGCTCATAGTATAAAGAAAACGATTACTTGAAATGTCGTCAACCAAGCATGTGAATACCATCATTTATCACCCATATATCTTGTTGGTCACATTCCAATCATGTGAATACCTTAATCATGTATTCACTTGAAAAATGAATACCCATTAAACCTTAGTGAAAACATGAATTATGTCAAAATATAACTCTTTCCACATACCAAAATCCAAAAATTCTATATATTCAAACCATGATATAACCTTCTCCTTATATCATTCATGAGCTCATGAATACTATCAAACATTTAATTTTCTCCTTATCCCTTCATTATGCTCATATCATCTACATTCCAAAAATATCTGAATAACCTTTCATGGATACCGGTACCATTAATCATACACTTTCAAAACTCAAAGAAAGAAAACAGTGTAACAATCCTTAGATGTCTCTTTATTCCATAGTACCATGAGATTACTTATACAACATTACACATGATAAACATGTAATCATTCCACTACATTCTTAAACCATTGACCGAGCTTCAACAATTCATTCATTTCACATATCATTTGTAGTCTCTTCATCATAATCAACATAAATACTACCCATATGACCATAATGATTCTCTTCATGAGACTTTCCCATAGGGAATTGGTTTTCAAAATGCCTGTACATTCCACATTTAAAACATTTAACCATTTTTGATGTCGTAGAAATACCATTATCCTCATCCCTGGTGTTAACTGAACCTTTTCCTTTTCACTTACTGGCTTTGTGTCCTTCTTTTCCACACCCAAAGCATCTTCTAGTTCCTTTGAAACATTCTCCTCGATTCCTCTTCCCACATGATTTACATGAGGGAAATTGAACTTTCTCTCCTCTATGATCGTCATGAAACTCCATCTTTCACTTTTTATCTGAGTCAGGAAACATAAAAAAGTTGAGATTATTGATCATATTATGAGATTGCTGATTAGGAATAATAACGATTTTTGGACTTCCAAATCCCGTTTAATTTGGTTTCTCATGAAGAATATCATTCCATTGTCCATCATATCCTCCATTATCATGAATCTTCCTGTTTCCAGCCATTTTATAAAACCCAAAAAGAATTGTGTGAGAGGCAAAAATCATGCTAGGGAAAACAACATAGTAAATAGGGAGCACCCTAAATATCTAAAATCTTAGGTTAAATTCTAATATCGTTACTGTAGTTCTAGGAATATATCCTATATGTATACTGATCCTTAGGGACATACCTAGAAATACCTTAGAAATATCTCTAGGGATCTCACTAACATTTTCGCATCCTAGTTTCAAAAGGTTGACTATACCTCCCTCTGATACCAACTGTAGAGACTCAAATCTTGACATACATGGATATTACATTACTTTTGCAGAATACTTAATAAATAACAACAATAGACACACAAGGTCCGTAATAGTTTAGTGTCTTTGGAAACTTGGAATAAAATATTCTAATCATGGTGAATGATCTTCAACATCTCCCATAAATATCTTTCCCTTTTTTTCTTACCTAAAACATTTATTTATATCCTGGGGAAAATAAAACATAAAAAGGGTGAGCTCAAATACTCAATAAGGGTAGGCATGGATAAAATAAAACATACTATATAAATTTGAACTTAAAAACATGAACATAATGTTTAAACATCAAAAGCTTGAGCAATGACATAAAACATGGAAGTACGTAAGGCATAGATCATAAAGAATCATTAAGAATGATAAAATAGCATGAGAATAAAACATTTAATTGTGGAATCCATTAAACACATGTAATGATTTCCATAGTAGCCAAAACATTGCTGCCAAGACCATCTTAGTGGAAAACGTCCCATTCTGAATCGAGTTCACTCCTCATTTCAGTCTTGTAACACTGAACCGGATTAACTTGCCGTTCCAGCCATGTCTATCTCATGAGATATAAAATCATTAGCCAATTCATTGGAGGGAGATATATGTCCCACCGATCTCATAATGAAATCATTCTTACTTGTGCCACAAAATAAACATACATCATTCATAATAACCCAACGAATAAAATGGGTTTAATAAACATCATCGAATCATCACATAATTCACATAAAAGAAATGGATATCATTTCATAATAAGAAAAGTGAAACCATTAAAATCATAGAGACATGATACTTGAAACATACACATGTAAAATAATTTCATCTTAGATGAAAATGGTTTTGATAAAACACTTGAAATGAATTCTTGAGGAAAATATCCTTTTTTCTTCAAAATCATTTTCTTTTCAAAAAATGTCATGCAATTTTAAAAGAAAATGATTTTGTTGAAAATAGTCATGAAATAATTTGGAGGAAGCTTCATGAAAATAAGGCTTTATAAAACTGAAAAAAAAATCCTTTCTTGCCGTATACGTTAAAAAAACATTCTTCTCGTACTTTTGCCGGAAAAGTCAAAAATAACCTTGTAACATAAAAAAAAGAAATATTCCTTACATAACATGTAGTAACAGTCAAAAATTTGTAAAAAGGACTTTAAACATACATGAAAAAACTTTTATAAAACATGGACATTGATGATAGAAATAACCCCAGTAAATACTTACGAATAAGTAATCTCAGATAAAAATGAGATTTGCAAAATTATCCCTTACCTTAGGTCTGATTTGCTTCGTAAGTGTTCGAGCCTCCTGTATAATGATTTAAATAATGTCATTGACTTATTACAGAATCATAATCATTGTTATGATATCATATATGGTTCACTTATGACTTTATATTACCCGTTATTTTGTAAATTCCATGTTAATGAGCATTTTGGGTAAAATCATTTCATTTGTCGTCCGTGTTTTGACTTGTAATTATTCATATGATTACATAGATCATGATTACTTAATTCCAGAATATTAAAAATGATTTATATATAATATATATTCATAATATACATATATATAATAGATCAGTAAATGGAAAGAAATACACCGTTCATGGAGACGGTAGGTCATACGTATGCATGAACGCTGTTTTCGTTTCCTTATTGAGTTGAATGGAATTAAGTAGATGAAATACATATATATACACATAAATCCAGTATCATTATTATGTCATATATTTCATGATTACTTATTATATATACTTTATAATCATTCATGAATGGTTAACGTGGAGAATGAATCTCATCGCGTCGTGGAGACGGTATTCCGTACGTACGCCCGAGCGATGATATCATTCTAATGATTGTGGAATTTTATTGGAGTGTATTTATACTATTTCAGAATCAATATCACATTTCAATAATCATATATAGTTATTATGTACACCATTATACCCATCCAAGTAAGGTGGTGGTGGAGAATAGATTACACCACGGCGTGGAGATGGTATTCTGTACGTACGCACACACAGTGATTTCATTTTCCGTAGGATGGATAAATGGTTAAATAGGGTTGTTTCATACTTATAATAAAATATAAGTATATGAGTGATACTGATGTTATTACTTCATAATGAAACAACCTAATAAGAAGAAGTGGAAGAAGAAATAAAGTTGAAAGAATCGGTAACAGACATTACCTCTTCTGTGAAGCGCCTCTTTGAGTCCTCCTCTTAGGGCACTAAAATTGGTATTTGAAGAATACCAGGACCTCTAGGATGTTTCTAGGGAAGTGGAGAAGAGAATTTGGCAGTGTATGGCCGAGCATGAAGGCTCAATGTGGTGTGAGGAAGAGAGGGAGGAGGTGCCCTTTTATAAGGGAGGAGAGGGGCACTTTTGGAATAACAAAAAATATTATTTTATTATAAAGTCATATTCAGTTTTAAATAGCTCCAAATTAATTAATTTCAAAGCTAATGAGGGGATGGGTCTAAATAATATCGTCCAATATAATTTAGACAAGTTTAGGTTCCTATTTTAACCTTATCATTTATATTTAACTTTATGATAGATAATTTTACTTTTACCGTGTCTTTTTGTGTTCTTACACTATAAGTTTAATAAACATACTATAATCAGCCAAAAAACCCCAAGTTGTTTATTATTAATATATATAACCTTATCTAAGTCATTTGGCTGAACATTAGATTTTTAGGAATAAAATAACCATTAATAATATAATATTTGTTTTAAAAACTATTTTATGTCAATTTTGACACTATTTAGTAATGGATTTGTTTTGAAAATCATAACAGAATGATTAGTTCGAAAAAAGTTAATAAAATAAATAATAACATGTATTATTAGCCAATAAAATTAGTTTAATTCATAAAAAGTCTCAAATTATATTTATTTGGGTATTTATAACATCAATTATGTCAATATTTTATAAATAAGATAATTACTGCATCATCTTTGTGTCATAAATAAATTAACATATTTAAAGTCTAAAAATTACAAATAAAATATCACTATGTATGAAATATTTTTATCTTTCTAATGAATATTTATAGTCGAATTTATCTTATGTATAACCCTATATTAAAATTGATATATTTTTTAATCATTGATTTTAACTATTTTAACCCTTCTTTAAATAAATTAATAATAAATGTCCTAATCTAATCCAAGTAGGCCTAGAAGGTCATATTTTATTCCTAAGGTTTTTTCTTTGTCGAATTAAACTTATCCAATAGAATTAGGACATGTGTTAGGGTAATAATAATATCATTTTTACTCGTAATTACCCTATTTACTTTTAACCGTGGTAAAAAAAGTAAAAAGTTACTATTCACCAAAAAATATTTTCATCTCATTGAACCACATTTTACTTACTGAAATCCACCGTGTCTCTCAGATTTTTGAAATTCCACTCACAGAAGCGGTAAATTTATGTTTTATGAAAAATTTAGTTTTTTTAACTACCACTTAGTGGTTTCACTATTCATCAAAAAATGAAATTTCCAAAAAAATACCAAAAATTAGGCCTAAGCTATATTTGATATTATGAACTCAAAAATGATATCTATTTTACCAAACTCAAAACATATCAGTTGCATTGATTAATTTAAAAATTAATTCCCGCCATCAAAACAAATAGCATGTTCTTAAGAGATAATAACTATCAAAAGATTGACACATGTTTATGTCTGGTTTAAATGTGAAATTACATCCAATGAACAACATTGTCTTAAATTGTAAAAATATATTCTAAATATACTTTAAAACAACTCAAATTAATAATTTATCACTATTAATTATTTCGATTAAAAAGGTTGTTTTTAATTAAAATTTATTAATTTTCACTATTCATCAGAAAATGAAAGTTATCCGAAAAGTACCAAAATTTCACCTTAGGCTAAATTCGATACGCCGAATCCAAATATGAAGTCCATTTTGAGATATAAAATTTCTAAAATTTTAAAAGGTGGTTATTACTATTCATAACGGCTAGTTTTAATAACATTTTAATAGCATATCGTTGTTTAGTTAAACTCGGTATTGCGTACAACACACGCTATCGAGGAAGGTCGCGATTGCGTGTAATGCAAGGCAAGTCAAGGATGCATGTTGTGCAAGCTCTTTTTGGTGTAGCGTATAACACAATACATTAATGAAATTAAAAATAATATTTTTCATAAAATCTCGGGGTGTTACACGCCAGCTCAGAGTACAAGACCAGGATGTCCAGAAGACAGCTTTTAGATGCCGTTATGACCATTATGAGTTCTTGGTTATGCCATTTTTCATCACCAATTCTCTAGTAGTTTTCGTGGGACTAATAAACATGATATTTTAGACATACCTTGATCTCTTTGTTATAGTCTTAATTGACGACATCTAGATATAGTCAGTGACTGAGGAGAAGCATGCCTATTATTTTCATATAGTTATGGACACACTACGAGAGAACCAACTTTATGGTAAGCTCTTGAAGTTAAAATTATGGATCTAAGAAGTTCATTTTTGAGGACATGACATCACGGAGGATAGTGTTGTGTTGGATATAGCGATGATTCAAGCAGTACTTGCTTGGGAGCCACATCGGAGTGTGATAGAAGAACTAAGATTCTTGGGTTTGGAAGATACTACAACAGGCTTATGCCAGATTTCTCCAGAGTTTCAGCACCTGTATAAGCATTGACGAAGATCGAGAAACCCTTCATGTGGTCAAAGAGATGTTAGTGTAGTTTTCAGGTGATGAGGCAGAGACTGACTAGTGCCCCCATCTTAAGGCTTCTGAAGGTGGGAAATGGGTACGTATTCTACTACGACGCTTTATGGACTGGGTTTGGATGTGTCCTGATGCAGGAGTGAGAAGTTATCACTTATGGATCTCGATAGCTGAGACATCATGAGCATAACTAAGCCACACATGACAAGGAAATAGCAGTAGTGGTATTCTCCATGAAGATGTGGAGACACTATCTGATTGGTGAGAGTTTTATTGTTTACTCTGATCATCAAAGTCTCATGTATATCTTCTCGCAGAAGGACCAGAACCTGAGATAGTGGCATTGGATTGAGTTCCTCTAGGACTATTACTTCGATATAGTGTATAATATTGGGAAAGGGAACATAGTATAAGATACACTCAGCATGAGATCAGGTAAACAACTTCTAGGTGAGGCGATAGGGCAGCTGGCCGCTTTGCAGATATCCTTTGTGGATGGAGATGGAGTAATTTTTCTGCAGTCTGTTAAAGTCACCCCCCACTACATAGTGAGTCATAGAGGCACATAGGGGGGACACTGACTACGAGGCTCGATGTGCTCAGATATCCATAGGACATGCACCTGATAATTTTTCTGAAGGTGGGGAGCACGTCGTCCTTTTTCGGAGGACATACCATGGTACCAGTGTCGCTTCGGGAGGAAGTGTTAAGGGAGTTACACACATCTCCTCTAGCGGAACATCCAAATGTTGAGAAGATGTACTAGGATCTCTGAAGACAACACTGTTGGCCGGGAATGATGAAAGCAGTAGCAGAGTTTGTCTATCGGTGCCTCACATGCCAGCAAGTGAAAGTGAAACATCATGTACCAGCAGGCTTAGTTCAGCCTTTAGAGGTCCCAGAGTGGAGGTGGGACAAGATAAACATGGACTTCATGGCATGACTCCAACGTAAATCTAGGGGTCATGATTCAATTTGGGTGATTGTCGATCGAGTCACCAAGTCGGCCCACTTCATACCGATCAGAGTGTAGGGATTAGTAGAGAGCTTTGGATGCCTCTATGTGCAGGAGATTGTACGGCTATATGAAGTACCCTTGACGATTGTCTCCGATTGTGATGAACGTTTAAATTACCCTTTATGGAAGATTTTATAGGAGGATTTTAGTACACAGCTTCGTTTGAGTATCACCTTCCATCCTCAGACGGATTTCCAAACTGAGCAGACCATTCAGACCCTCGAGGACATGCTACATGATTGCATCCTAAACTTCAGTCGTAGATGGGAAGATCACTTGCCTTAGGTGGAGTATTCATACAAAAAAATCTACCACTCCACCATTTGGATGACACCTTTAGAGGTGTTGTACGACCAAGCTTGTAGATCACCATTGTGGTGTACTGACCTAGGGGAGTCATCACTCATTGGACTAGAAATGGTACGAGCTACCATGGAGAAGGTGCAGATCATCCAGGAGTGGATGAAGACTACACAGAGAAGGAAAAAGTCTTATGCCAAAATGGGACAGAGACCTCTGGTGTTTGAGGTTGGTAACCACGTCTTTGTAATGGTCTCGCCCCGACAAGGTTTGCGGAGATTTGACTGGGGCATCAAGTTATCTCTGCGGTTCATCAGACCCTTTCATGTCCTCAACAGTGTTGGTGAGGTGGCTTACCGCCTAGCACATCCCCCTTAATTTCACCAGGTAAATGAAGTTTTCCATGTATCCCAGCTGAGGAGATACATGAAAGACCAATCACATGTCATCGACCTTGGAGAACTGGACATCGATGATGGGGTGACGTTTATAGAGGTTCCAGTGGAGATTAAATATCGATAGAAGTGGGTCCTTCGTGGGTGGTTGATACCTTTACTGCATGTATGATGGCAACATGAGAACCTCTAGGAGGGCACATGAGAGATGGAGGCTCAGATTCATGCCCAGTACCCCCAGTTATTTTCTAGGTTTTTGTGATGTGGGTTTCGGGGATACAAATCCCTGAGGTGGAAAGAATGTAAAGACATGAAAAATTCAATGTAATTTTATTAATTATATGGGAATTTTATGAGTCCATGAAAATTGATGGCACATGATTCTGAGGCCCGGTGTGCCCAGAATGAATTTATGAACATTTTTTAGGTACATTTAGTAAACGTGCGAGCGGTTTTTGTATCTTTTAAACCAGTGCTTAGAATTGAAATCTGAGGACACCGTTGAGCTCAGAGCATCGATATTATCTTAAGGAGACTTTCACCTAGACTGCAGTCGAATGAGGGTGAAAGTTATTTTTCTTGTTTTTCATGAAAATATAAATAAAATAAAGAACAAATTTTATTTGATTTTTAAAACCTCAAAATTTGAATGTGCAGTGGTGGGGACCACCTTAGTTTAAAACCTCTTAATTTGAAATTAATGGTGGGGACCACCCGAACCCCTCTTAATGGGGGAAAAACTTTCAAGTCTCATTTTAATTAATTGAGCCAACTGCAATTAATTTAATGTGTCAACTTTAATTATGCCAACATGGAATTAAATTGTTAAACATATTTCTATTATATTGGATCCTCTTTAACATTGAGAGGATTGGTTGGCAAAGTAGAATTGGGAGAGAGCCTTGGAGAACATTGGAGAAACATTTCCTCCAAATTAAGAATGTCCACTCCAACGAAGAACGTGCTTCATAATCATGAATGACAAAGACGCACGAGTCTGACTTTGATTGTGTGTTGTGGAAGCGACAATCATTGGAACCCTCTTCATCTTCTTCCACATGTCGTATTCCAATGAGAAATCGATGTAGGGTTTGTTGTTGTTTTATACCCCTTACCCTATTCTTGTCATTCTTTAGGATTCAAGAATAAATAATCTGATTTCTATTATTCTAACAATGAGAGGGTGGGAAAAACGAACATTGCCCGACATCTCAGAAAACATTGTGAGTTTTGATAGGCTTGAAACGATGGCAACATCCCGAGACAAGTGCGGATTTATTCTGAATAAAAAACAGGCCATTGGGGCGTGCTTGGCGACCTGAGGAACGTACCTGGTGGGACTTAGGAGTGGTGGTCGGCACTCCGGTCAGTGGCGATGAAGGCGGTGGTGCGACTGTGCCACCAAAGAAGGGGTTGTGGCCCATTAGCTGCAGTGGAGTAAGGGGGCCGGTGGCGGTGGCCGACTGCACAATAGAGGCAGTGGGACATGTCCGCACCACCGGGCATGCAAGAGCCGCATCATAAGGCTGTGACAGCGAGGAAAGGCGTGGTCGGGTGATGGCGCAGTGCATGACCGCGCCGTGCGAGGGATGCTGGCCATCCGGGCAGCTTGGGAGCCGAGCGGTCCCCCCTAGCGGACCGCACTGTAGGCTGCCACCATGGGCCACCTAGTGATCCAGATCGGACATAGGTCTGAACTCGGGTCAGGCCGTGTCAACCCAAACCGGGTCGGGTTGGCTAGGGGCGTTCTGACCGGGTCACACCGGACCCGTACATGTTTCGACCCTTTTCGTTCTTTCGGCCATATCTTGAGAAATGGGTGTCCGTCTGTTGAACCGTCTATGGTGCCAAAAACCATGAATTGAGAGAATCATTTAAGTATACCCCACTTGTGTTTTAGATAAATTTGGGGTATGACTAGGTTGGATCAGATACGAATCCCACTGGGACCTCGGGACTAAAAAGACAATAACATATAGACCAGGCGTTTGATTGACACACTGTCTATTACGTTGAGACCCCTATCACCTGCAGGTCCTTTGAGATACTTCTTCGTGGGACTTCATGGTAGTTGGAGTATCGACCTGTGTCTTGATGATATGATTCTCCTGAAATCAAGTGAGGTAAGTGCATGAACCTTATAGTTGGATATAACAAGAAAGAGGGATCCTCTATGGGTCTGTGCTTTGGGATCCTTTGTGGGTCTATTTTGGAGGATCCCACATGGATCCACTCTAGGAATCCATGTGGGACTACTCTAGGATCCATCGTGGGTCTAAATTACTATATCCTATGTAGTTCTGTTGTACTAGGATCCTATGTGGGTCTGATGATTTAGGATCCTACGTGGGTCTGATGATTTAGGATCCTACTTGGGCCTGCCTCTTAATACAGTAAGAAGATTCAGTAGTTAAGTCTAATCATCTTTTCTACTGTTCCTAAGTTATACCTGGTGTGAGCATAGTCTTTACCTTTGTGTCAATCTTCTGTATGGGGTATCTTTGTGGTACTTACCATCATGGTGATATCGTTGTGGTATTCTTCTGTGTGGTGTACCATTGGGGTACTTACCTTCATCGTGACACCTTTGTGGTAATATTCTATGTGGAATACCCTTGTGTTACTTACCTTCGTGGTGATACCTATGTTTTCTTCTTCTGTGGGGTGTCCCTTTGTGATACTTACCTTTTTTGTGTTACCTTCGTGGTATTCTTTCCTTTGTGGAACAATTTTACTTTGGTTAAGGATTTGGGCCTTGTGTTTCCTCATTAATGAGATGGGTATTATTGATAACTTATGTATATGTATGGTCGTATACCTATGTAGGGTTTTCATATGTTTTCATGCACTATGGTTTATCCTTTGTGGGTTTTGTGATAGATTCAAGGGTCTCAGGGTCCCTACTAAGTATCGTTATACTCACCCCTACACGGGCTATGCCTTCACCTTATTGTGTTGGGTGAAAATAGTGGACATCACTGACTGAAGATGAGAGTACCTAGACTGGAGGTAGCTTAGTGATGGACATTAGATGAGGCATACCATAGTGAAGACCATTCGAGAGCTGTACCTACCCTTCTGGTAGGGTCCTCGGCAGGATTTCACAGGAGTTATTTCAGTTTACTTATACTTTACAGTTTTCTTGTACTTTCCTATTGGGCTTGTATTTTGGCCCCTTTTGCTTACTGTACACACTCTTTTTACTATATAGTTTACTTGTTTTCATATCCTGGTTTGTGCTTAGTTGTGCGGGTTTACAAGTAATAAAGTAAATGACTTCCCAGTTTTAGGGAACACATCTTTTGGTGCAAGTCACCAACCCCTTGCCAATGGAAGGTAGGCTTGGGGTAGTCATGACATAGGCCCTAGAGGACAAGTCATGACAGATATATAATAACCGATTAATATAGTTTCATACATGGCCTAAAACACAATGTTTTTTATCCAAATTATCATTATATGAACTAATGAACAACCACAAGTATCACTTATATGATATGGGGACATTATACCATTGTAAAAGATGTATATACAAACATCAAATTCCATGGACGTGGGGGAATTATAAAAATTTAATGGGGAAATTAAATTGTATTTTTTAGAAATTATAAAGATTAATTATCACTAAATTTTATAGATATTAAATTAATGTGTTTTTATGATGTACAATTCAAGAGGTACCTTTGAATAAAATCATAGCACTAATCACATCAGTGAATACGATACTCCATGGATAATATTTTGATAGTTGCAGGTAAACATAGGTCATTTTGCACAATAAGAAATCATGACATCCATATACCTTTTTTTTGATTCAATGACATCCATATACCTAAATAGCCATAAATGTCACGGGCCTATGTTTCCAATGTATAATGTTACAACACTAGTGCCTCTAGTGCGAAGCGATGAACACTCTAGACCATAAGTGTCATCTTTATAGTTTTACCTTAATGCGGGAGGAGACCCATAATATATTATATCATATAAAATGATTACATTCATCCATTTAGTGTAAACCCATGGATAATTATATGGAATCTATTGAATAATATAACCACTTTAGGTTCCTCTCACATGAGCGAATTGAATCATACCTCCCTTATCGTATATAGGTGTATGAGTACATTGATTTTTTACCCAAAGGAATGGTATAATCCTATGAGTGTTCCTCTAAGACAATGCCCTCTATAGCTTCAGATAGATTCATTCCCACTTTAAATTTTCAAGAAGTCTACACAAATGATTTTATACTTAGTTACTTATACTAGGGAACATAAAATTAACACCTTTAATGGTATGATAATATATAATGTACAAGAAAAGATGAATATTAACGTTAATTCCTATGAGGCCATTTAGTAAATATTGATTATAGATAAAGGTCTAGAATGGAATTATACATCCTTTCACTTAATTATATATGATAGCAATTGGTATACAATAAATTTACATAGTATAATTATTTTATATATGCACTTATCTAGATTGATCATCAGAATATCCTGATATAATCCTTGGAGTAAAATTATATTATTACACCCACCCATTTTTTCTATCTTCTTTGTTTGAATATAAGGTATCTAATTTTATATATGATTTATTTGGGGATTATTAAATGAGTCGAACGATAATTTATGGATACCAAATATTTTTTTACTATTTTTAATCTTGGAAAAATCTATAAAAATAATGAAAATGTGATTTGATTTTTTTTAATAAAGACCTATGGTTTAGACCATTTCTCAAGATATTAATGGGTTAGACATAGTTATTTCTTCCATGAGTTTATGAGGTCACACCATAAATTATAGATATGTGTATTTTAATTTTTAGTTAGATTTAATGATTCACATTCCACATTCATAGAAAAATACATACTCTAAAAAGGAATTCTTTATTGAAAGCTATAGAATATGATTTTCTTGTTGAGTGTCTGTATTGAATAACATCAAGAAAATGGTATTTGTTCATATTGGATTTTTATAGGTGTCTATGTTGTATAAACTATTTACACCATGGATAGTCTATTGATCAGGTAAATTTTACACCCTTAATTACTTATAAACCACATCCAATTGAGTAATAAAGTATTCATAGCTCTATATAATAATGGTGCCTCACATAAAAATCCATAAAATACACAACTTGGAATCATATATTTCAAAATAAACTACTAAAGAATAATAATCTAGGCCATAAATAATTTTTTTGTACTGTGATGCTTGATAACATATAAGATCAATTTGTAGTGCTAACTTGAATTTCTCTAGTGAGTTTAATTGATTTAATGACATTTCATAATTTTAATTTCCAATTAAACTACATGATATTAAATTGAGTATAATATAAAATATGAGAATAAAGGTTAATAAATTGAGACGTTATCATTGTTTGAATTTCAAATATGATATTAAAAATTTTTAGAAGAAGAAAATGTTATAAAAAATAGAAGGCATCACCAAAAATGTAAGAGAGGCTTACATTGATGATATAGAACCAGAGGAGTGTGATCAAGATGAATATATTGAAGAAATTGAATAACGTAATAATATTTCATGCATATTCATTATGATCTTAACTTTATATGTTTAATAATAATGGATGAAAAATAGTTTTATTTGGTATTATTTTAAAACAAATTGTATCATATCCATATGATTTCTCTTGAATCTATTTACATGTTTATTCTGTATTTAATATTTTTTTAATATAGAAGGAGGTCTTTTTTCTGATGGATGTAATTATTAGATTTGATTACATATGATAATACCTCAACATAGTTCTATTTTTATAGATTTCTTTAATGTTGTTGATCATGGGGTAAATTTAATTGAAAAATTAAGAAGTCTATTAATGGAAATAAATAAAATTTTATTTAATAATGATCCTACAAAACATCAAGATCTACTAAGAGAACATTCTAATCACATTTATTTAACAGTGATGAATTTCTCAAATGATAATGTTATTTGAGATAGATTAGTTAACATTAGTGAAGGTGATACCAATGTAAAGTAATTAAATATTATGGTCATAGAAAAATATTGTTGATTTGGAGATGAGATCTAATAAAAATATAGATAGTTTATTTATTCTTGTTAATAAACATGTTGACTCCATTCAATGTTATGGATAGAAAATAAATTATTCCCACATTGAAGAGAATAGTATGAGAATATTTAGGCCAATGTAATATAAATCGTATCAACTCTATTGGAAATGAATATTGGTATGTTATCTCAGGGTGAATTGTATAGAAAACATATTACTTATGAAATAAGTGTGAATTGAAAAATCTATTTTGAACATTTATTTAATGAAATTTATTTTAAATAAATTTAAAAGTAAGAACATCATGTCATATATGATGAAGATGATAAAATTGATGATCTAATGTAACTCATGGTAAGGAATGTTAAAAGAGTCTAGGGGATATTTGATGATAGACAACCATTATCATATATCTTTTGGGAAATTATTGGACATACTTCTATAATATTTCAAATTAAATTTGATGAGTCAGAAAATGACTACGTGTTCTCACAAATACATAAGAAAAGATATCCCCTATTTAAAGAACATATATTCTAGATGATCATATGATAATATTTTTTAGAGGAAATTACATGTCACATATGAGGAGGTGGATTGAAAATATTTTATATTATAATGTATTGAAACTGAATTTATTTGACATGTCGAAAATGTTTGTAGGAATGTAGTGGAGAAATTTTAATCAATTTTTTATTAGGTTGAACAAAACAAGGAGCTTTGGATCTCCTATTTCAAATAAAAGGATATCATAAATAGATGTTTTAAAAATGAAATATGTGCATAGAAAATAGAGGTTCACTAAAACATCCAAAAAGTTATATTGATGAACATGAAGAAAAAGATGACCATAATTTGAAAATTAAGGATTTCATAGATAATAATCTTGTAAAATAATAATAATAAATGAATAATAGAATTATGTTTGAAACAAATTCATGGATCATCGATGATCGAAACCCATTTATTTAGGTAATTGTTAAGAATATTGAAAATATTAAAGAATTAGTTTCTTATTTATGAATGAACATTGATTAATAAATAAAATGAGATGGTTCAAAGAAGAAATATCTTAATGGGATTATTTTATTTAAGGTTTTTAAATAATTTTTTAAATGAGGATCAAGAATATTGATGGAAATATTGAATTATAAAATATAAAATAATATAGAAATACCAATATATGGTATAGATAGTGAAATAACAATGAAAAATTTTGTAAGCATGAATAATATAGGGATGTAGTTGACGGAACAAATAATCAAAAAAATATTTAAATTTAAAAAATAATAGAACTCAAAAAATTTGATATATCTGGTGATGATATGAGAAAAAAAATTTACATTAGTCAAATATCTATTACATTGTTTTCTTAGATACACTATATACAATTGTCATAAAACTGATTAATTTCTAAGAGGATAAAACATAAGATGTGATTAAAGGATAATTGGGACAAATTATTCATATCAATGAATAAATTTATTATATGGTTAATATTCTTTTTATAATTATTTTTCACATATTGAATTTTATTCTAGATGAAAGGAGGAAGATAAACATATTAATGTAAAAATAAATTGTATTTAATACAATCTTATATGCTTCTTTTGAAAAATAGATTTTTCTATATCAGAGTAGAATAAATATAAAATATGGATCATGCTAGAAATGTTGAAAATAAACTAATAATAGAATCAAATTGTTCAATAATGTCATGTAAGGAAAGAATAAATATTGAAAATGAAAATTTTACTAAATTACAATAGAAACAAAATAATTAGAACCACATAGATTTTGGGAAATGAATATTTAGATAATATTTGTATAAAAATTAATTTTACAATTATTGGTAATGGTATAATTGATGAAACTATGAATTTCTAATGTGGTGGATTATTGAATATATTATGAAGTGGAAATACGTTATTTGATAGAGATGTTTTTATAAACACTAATATAATTTGTGTTGATGGATTATGATATAATTTATTAAGTCTTAGTCAACATTTTGACTTATCTTTTTGGTAA
This sequence comes from Viscum album, assembly GCA_963277665.1. Classification (NCBI taxonomy): domain Eukaryota; kingdom Viridiplantae; phylum Streptophyta; class Magnoliopsida; order Santalales; family Viscaceae; genus Viscum; species Viscum album. The sequence goes on from OY728121.1 coordinate 820,617,241, forward strand.
CATTTTGTATGAAAGGATACTACATAAAAGGAAAATATGGATGATAATTTTTGAAAGGCTACATAAAAACATAAATTTTTATAAAATTGATAGTATGGAAGGTTAATAAAAATATTTAGTGCAAGAATATAATATGATGTGGACTCAAAGTCACAACCATGTTAATCAATAAAGTATGTTAATATTTAAATGTTTGAAAGAAGAAGTGGATTTTCATAAATTGATTATAGATTAATAATTTTTTTTCATGATTAATATGAAATTAGGTTTGATATCTATATCCTAAAATGAAAAAGGGAACATTAAGTTTTTTGAATTTGATTCAAATGTATGTGTTCGGTCTAATTTTTCAACTATGTACCTAGAGTGAGAGTTATTTCAACCTATTTATTGATGAATATAATAGCATGTGATGTCCTATATTCATATGTTAAAAATGTATATGTTTTCGTGTGCATAAATGTTTTTGAAGAAGTTAAAAAAATTATACAAGAGGAAATATGAAAATAATTAGATAAGATAATTGGATGGATGTCACATCTACTAAGGTATAAAATTATCTTTAAAAACACGGTATCAAACATAATGTCCTATCAGGGGGAACCCCTGAAGAATTTTTTTTTAATGATGAAATTGAATAGTGAACAATATTGAAGACATATAGTTGATCGATAGAAACATATAATTTAAATAATAGAATTAAATGATTCATGAGATAGTTTAAAAAAATAGAATTACTTATATTGAGAATGAATAAGGCTCCTTGTGAAATTTTTGAATTTTAGTAACACTTTTTTGAAGAATATTAATGTATTTAAGTGAAATTTTATCAATCAAAATAATGTGAAAATTTGAAGGGTTTATAGGGATACAATGGATAAGAATATTATCATTTTTTTAAAAAAATAGTGATTCTTACAAATCATTCAATAATAGGCCCAAGATAATTATTTAGATAAGTTATGTCAAACATGTTCCGAATAATGAAACTAAATTCATCATATTTTTCCTCTTACGAATTAATTCAAGAATGGGAATAAAAAAAATTTCATATAAAATATAATACCCCAAGATTTCACAACAACACCGATATTGATATTGTATTCAACAAGCAACACTAAGTGTACATGATCCTTGTTATAATATTACTATATTATTATTTAAACTTTGCAGATATAAACTTTGAGTAAAATATAGATTTTTGAATATAATTAACTAATTTATATATGAATATCCTAATAAATATAAATTTAATTAGAAATTATTAGTAAATAATCACTCAACATTAATAATTATTTTATATTCTCCAAATAATTCATTTCAACCAAATTGATTTTTATTAATTTTGGTAGAAAATATTGCAAACAATTAATGAAAATTAAAAAAAATTAATTTACTATATTAACATAATTTTTTTAATTCATCATAAAATTATTAACATTTTTTGGATTTTTTATAATTTTTTCAATTGTGAATAGTGAAATGTAACAATTTTGGTAAAACTATAATATTTTTAATGGAGTGTGTAATATAAATGTCCAAATATTTTAATAATTTTATGTAAAATTAATATATTTATTAATTAGTTAGATTTAATACAATTAATTGCAAATTAATCATATTCATTTTGGATTTTAATATGAGTTTATTTTTAATATTTTAAAGAAAATTCCTCCAAAATATTCTAATGTTCATAATGTTCATTAAATATAAATAATGAAAAGAAAAGCAAATCAGGAATTATTTAAATTAAATTTATAGATTATATAACTTTAATATTGAGTTGATATTAATATAACTATTATTAAAATTCATTATGTTTAAATAATATCATCTTTTTCTAGAAAAATAAATTTCTGGAAAAGCACATTTTGTTATGCATGATGGTTTTAAATTAAATTAAAATATTCAAATTATGTGAATTTAATTTGATAAAATATATTTTATATTTTAAATAATATAAATTCATATTATATAATAATATGAACCTCATTTTTTGTTATAAAAAAATTTTTAATTTCTAAAAAAAAGTATTTACCACCGTAAATAGGAACTAATGGTAAAACAAAATAACCTTACATGAAAAGAGGATAACATGTTTAAATATGATTATATTATGTTTATAGGTATTAATAGACTTATATCTCCTCCTATAAATTCATTTTCAATTATAGAGGAACTTTTCATTATACTGACTTCCCACTTTTGAATTCTTTTGGGTATTTACAAGAGTGCCACTCCTCCCCAATTATAAATGAGACACCCAACCATCACTTATTCAAACCTATCAAGCCATTTGGTTTGAAAATAATGCTCTTAAATATCTCCCCAAAATAATATTAAAACTCAATATCTATATATATTCATGAAATAACAACCCTATGGCCTATTATAAGGGATCTCATGGAGGTTCTTTGAATTGAAGGTAATAATCATCACCGAGCTCCATGGTATTGTTTCTTCTTTTCAAACCATAAATTATGTATTAAAAATTAGAATATAATAACACAATTATCACTTATTTTCATATATTCTATTTTGTTTATGGTATAATATTCATCCTTATCATCTTATTTCATTTGGGAAACAAAAATATCCTTTGTCTTTATGGCTATCTACAACAGTGTTAACTAATGTAATTAATTGTCCAATAGTGCATCTCACAACTATTCATGATTATAGATTTAATATTCTTATAATATATTTATTAAATATTATTCATTATTTAAAATTGTTATGTCAAATAGTTTCCTTCTATAAAATTTATGGAAAATTACCAACATTGTTCTTGTTTATGGAAAACTACAGCCTCATGAAGCGATGTGATTCATTTTTTTTACCACCACTATGGATGATTTATGTTAGTTTATTTAAATAAATAAAATGATATTTGTAATATTAATAGAATTTCATAAATATAAAATAACTCTTACTTTCTTTCCATCATTACTGCTAAATAATGGTAACGTTACACATTTGTATGTACAATATATCATCCCCATGATGGTAACATAGTCCATTTTGGTAACCATACCTCAAAAAATTTTAAAAACTATAGTTTATAAATGAAAATTATAATTATTTTATTATTATAAATATATTTGTTATGGAATAATCAGTTATTTTCTCATAGTCACCACACTGATTTCATTTTGAAATTATGAAATGACCATCCTCAAAATAGTAGACATGGTAATAAATGGCTATTTAATTTATCACATAATTAAATTTAATAATATATATGGTTTAGGAATATTGTATTATAAATCGAAAATGGTCTTAATAATAACAAAAAATATATATTATTATATTATATTGGAGATAATATACATACATGAAAATGTCTGTACTCATGTAATTGATTTTTTCTAAATTTTCTTTCATTGAGGCGTAATGTAATGTTATGAAAGTAATTTCATTTATATAGTATATATACTACTCATTATATATTAAAAATAAGGAATCATTCCTAATTAATGGTATTTTATATTTTAAATTTAATTTTTTCACTAAATTAGGGTTTACTTGATAATTATTAGGTGTTAAGGATGATCAGGACTCAATTAATTTTCATTGGGATTATTTTTTTATCATTTTCATTGATATTATAAACTTATTTATGTAATTAATGTAGATTATATTATTTCATAATTAAAATTTTTTTATGCCTATTTATATTTTATACACATAATATATTCATTGATTAATTGTCACTTTAATGTTATGATCATTTGTAGTGTTTTTCAACACAATTTGTATTCTTTGGGACATAAGTCATGTGATACACCAATAATATTTTATGAGGTTTATCTATAAAAATTGATATTTTATTTTATTTTTCTCTTAAAATTAAATATATTTAAGGAATAATTTTAATTTATGAATTTCATGGGGATTAATATTAAAAAAACTATTGGGGTTAGAGAGTTTTATTTCGAAATCATTTTAAATTGGGATTTCTATTCTATAATTTCACTTATATGAAATTGTTTGATCATTTTATAATAAAATAATCTAATTTTATTATCCTTTTTTATTCATGAAAATTTCATGTAATGTCACAAATTTTTTTCTCTTTGGTACTTAAAATGTTTCATAATTATTTTATGGAAAATCGACTTTTCTTCTCTATTATGTAGTACAACATATCTATCCTATGTAAATTTTTTCATTAATGTGTTTTAAAAAACAATATTAATAATATAAATTTTATTAATAATCTTATTATATTTATTAAATTTTATTAAATTATTTAAAATGAATCATCTCGTCCTTTTCCGAAAGAGTTATTTTTGATTTTTTACTAAAAATGTGAATGGAATCATTATTTTCACATATACATTGTGAACATCATTTTAAACCATTAAGACAATTATTCCACAAGATCATTGATTTTTAATATTAAATATTTATTCTAAATAGAATGTATTAATTAAATATATTGTAATTTATTGTTTTTCAAAATATATTTGCAATGTGGGAATATTATCTTCCACTTTAAATTTTATAATATAAATAAAATAATTCTTTACTTAAAAAAATCAAAAACATTTAATGTTTGGGAGTAGTCATAAAAACATTAAATATTTCTCATATACTTATACCTTTATCACTATCTATTAATTTAAATTGGTATTTTATTCCTTAATATCATTTATCAAAGGAATTGATTATAAAATTTCTATTGGAAATGATTTGAAGTTAGATTACTCAACCAATTTTTCTTTATATGGGTAATACTTATTTTTTAAAATATGATTTATTTCTTTATGTGTCACACATATACACTTACATTATATGAATAAATTTTTTGGAACTACATAAAATGGACCATTAGAAAAAATATTACTAACTGATAATATATTTATTTATAAAAATAAATAATTTTAATGAATAGTAAAATTCTATTTATAAAAACTATAGGTACCAAATATTTTTTAACAACTGATATATTTGTTTTTATTAGTAACTTGATACAATTTTTTTAAAAAAATTAAATATCATTCCTTTTTATAATAATACCAAAAATTTATTTTTTAATAAAATAATATATTACAATTAAGTATTATTACCAACATATCTTTTACCATTATAAAAATACATTAGAAATAAATTTATCATTAATATGCTTTTTTTACAAACAAAGAAAATTTTTATTATTTTATTGAAATTTTATTGTCAATTAATACATCCATAATTTAGTAATTTTTAATGATATTTTATATAAACACAATCCATATACAATATAATTTTATATATAAATTCTTATATTTTTCATTTATATATATATGAAAAAAAATACCTTCCATTTTGCTGCCCTAATTCCTTATTTCCCCCTCTCGAAAACCTTCCTCATTATTCCATACCGGGGTTCCTCATGGACCGCATTAAGGGAACACACTCCTTATTCCAACCCAACATTCATCCTCTATATCATCATAAAGATCCCTCTCTATTTACTTTGATTTCCACCCTCTGTCATAATCGCATGAAAAATCCTAGCTATACTCTTTCAGAATCCTCAGGTGAAACCCCTCAATCAAATTCATTATCCTCACTCAACTCTCATATGCCGAATCATTTTATTTTTGAATCCCTGGGCTACGTTCCTATCTCTGATGTCTTATCTCAACCCTAATATTACCTAGAATCCCTAACAATTACCCATGGATATTCATTCTCTTACCTTGAGTCACCCATCATTTCCCCTAGGATGATGGTTTTCTATTTCTCACTATATTGGAATTTTTTCTTTCAAATAACTCTCCCCTTGCATTCAACTATACTTTGGAATTCTTGTTTCTAATTAGAATGTTGTTCGATGGATCTTGTTCATGTTTGATAGATATAATGACTATAATATTGGTTTTTATTATTCTTTAAAGATAGTAAAAAATATTTATAAGGTATTTAATTTTTAATAAACTATACTATCATTATTTAATTATAACAATTAGAATATTTATATTGTATGAGTTTATATATATATATATATATAATTTTAGTTTTACCCACTTCTATGTTCTCAATTATTTCATTTATAATTCCCCATGAAATATATTTAATTATTTTTGAGAATTAAAAGTTCAATTATTTTATTTGTTACATAGTTTTCTTTCTCTCTTTATAAAATTACTATATGTTATGAGGGAAGTGTGTGAAAGTGATGTAACTATTATTAGCTGATAAAATGTCATTATTTTTCAAGTCTTATTTTACTATCACTTTTCAATATAGGTTTTTTAACAACCCGATATTTTATGATAAGTATTCTTTTTAATTTATTTGATGTCATGTGTTTTATGATACAAAAATATTATCTTGTGTTATACGAAACACCTTATTAGCTTCCAGTATACGCAACACTATTATTAGATTGTGTTACACACAATTTCAAGTTCGTTTGATAATTGTCATTCTACGCAACATTGAGTGTGTATGTATATATATATATATATTCAATGTATAAATTAAATATGGTTGGATTCTATTATATTAAACAACAAAGGAGTCTTTCACAACACGCAACCCTAACTTGGCTTTCATTACACGCAATCACGACTTTCCTCGATAGTGTGTGTTGTACGCAATACCGGGTTTTACTAAACAATGGTATATTATTATAATATTATTATGAACGATCCTTTATGAATAGTACAAACTAAATTTTGAATTTTATAACATTATTATTCATCTTACACATTTTCTAGAACATGGTATAAGAACAAAATAAATTTTTCAGGTAAATTAAGTATTTTTCAAAAAAATATAGTTTTTCCACCTTTTGATGGCGCACGCACATTAAATCTAGTTATTGACATGTTTATAAGTTCAATTTGACAAAATAAAATTCTTCTTTTGAATCAGGATATAAATTTTTACATTGGATAATGTTTTGATATTTTTCTGATAACTTTCATATGTTAATGAATAGTAAAAACACGCTATATTTTAATTAAAAACAACTTTTTACATCATAATAAATTATGTGGTTAAATTATAATATTGAATGGTTTTAAAGTATAAATAGAATATATTTTTACCATTTAATATAATTTATGTCATTATCATTGAGTTTACATTGAATTCTTAGGTTAAATCAATTCAATCTTTTGCAATGTTTTAATCAAAAACCCATTTTCATTCGACAACGGGATTAATTTTAATTTAATTTCTGAAACTTTTGTGTATTGAATTTGAAAACATGGATTCCATATTTTGAATCAGTGGGTCCAAATTATGTTAGTAGGGTACTTTTTATTTTTGGGAATTATGAATTGTAACTACAGTAAATTTTATTTACCATAGTTAAAGGTAAATCGTGTAATTAAAGGTAAATATAATATTACAAAATTACACTAACACATGAAAAAATTCTATTGGATGGCTAAAAGAATACCAATATCACCTAAGGGTCAGATTAGATTCATTTTATGGACTTTTGACCATGAAAATAATTTAATTATTATTAAAACCAAAGAAAGTGACAACATGTCGCTATCTTAAATATTATAAGTATATTAATTTTAATTTAGTGATAAAATTCTTGAAACATAGAACTTTAATAGTATCCAGAAATATAATAAAATTATCCACATCATATGAATTTATTTATAATTTTTAGGGATTAAATAATTATCATTAATTGTGACACAATAGTGATGCAGAAATTGTTTATCTAGTGAAAAATCAAGAATATAGTTTTTATTAAACTAATAGTTACCATAAAAGGCACAAATCCCTGACCAAAACTTATTGGCCATGTAACTATAAACCATAATAATCCAATGGTCGAATATTGGACCATTTGGAGCCTCATAAAAGTGATTATGACACTTATATTATTTTATTTTAAATGATTCCAAAGTTTTCACCTTCATAATTTAATAAATATAACAATTTAAATATTGTTATTTTAAGATGATAAATTCGAGTAACAGTATTATTGTGTAAGGTAATAGATTTATATTCATCATAGTATTTTAATTTTATGTTTTATGCAACAAATAAGTATATTAAATAATTATACAAAAATGTAGTAGTAATTATTTTATTAAGAGATAAACCAAATAAATGGTTTTAAAAATAATAAAATAAATATTATAGGAACTATTTAATATTCTCCAATAATTCTATAGATACATATTACCTTTTATGAATCTATTAAAGCTTTTGTTTCTAACATAGCTTCTGTATATATTTTATTTAAATTCAAATAAATGAATAGTCTCAAAATTGACACTATTGTTATTTTATAAAAATAACATAATATAAAATTGTTTAAAAATCACAAAAATCTTTAAAAATTATAAATTTAAATTTATATGGTCTAGAATGTAATAAAGTAACCAATTATGGAAAATTCACAACAAATAAGTAGTTATTTGTTATAATTTAAAATTTATAATGTTATTACCCTAAATAAAATTAAATTGATTAAATAAGGATAAATCAAGTTGATAATGTTTAAAATAATTTCCTAACATGTCTAAATTTTATTGGTTGATGGGATTAAAACCCTATATCATATAATATCCAAATATGAGTCATTTTTTGAGGTTTTTAAGTGGGTTTATATTTATTATAAATTAATATTTTTAAGATTTCCAAAGGTGCCCCTCTCCTCCCTTACAAAAGGGCACCTCCTCCCTCTCTTACTCACACCTCTTTGAACCTTCAAGCTCGGTCAACCCCTGCAAAATTCTCTTCTCCACTTCCCTAGAAACATACTATAGATCTTCGTCTTCTTCAAAGACTTATTTTAGTGCCCTAAAAGGCGGTCTCAAAGAGGTGCTTTAAAGAAGAGGTAATGTCCGTTACCGATTCTTTCAACTTTATTTATTCTTCCACTTCGTCTTATTTAGATTTTTCATTATGAAGTAATAACATCAGTATCACTAATATACTGATATGTTATTAGAAGTATGAAAAAACCCTATTTCACCATTTATCCATCCTACGAAGAACGAAATCACCGCGCGTGCGTACGTACGGAATACCGTCTCCACGCCGTAGTGTAATCTATTTTCCACCACCACCTTACATGGATGGGTATAATGGTGTAAATAATGAATATATATGATTATTTTAAAGTTATATTGATTTTTAAATATTATAAATACACTTAAATACAATTCCACGATCATGGGAATGATATCATCGCTCATGCATACGTACGGACTACCGTCTCCACGACGCGATAGGATTCATTATCAATGATTAACCATTCAGGAATGATTATAAAGTATATATAATAAGTAATAATGAAATATATGACATAATAATGATACTTAATTTATGTATATATATATGTATGTCATCTACTTAATTCCATTCAATTCAATAAGGAAACGAAAATAGTGTTCATGCGTACGTACGACCTACCGTCTCCATGAACTGTGTATTTCTTTCCATTTATCGATCTATTATATATATGTATATTCTGAATATATATTATATATAAATCATGTTTTACATTTTGTATGTAAGTAACCATGATCTAAGTGGTCATATGAATAATTACAAGTTAAAACACGAACGACAAATGAACCGATTTTAACCAAAACACTATTTTAATATTAATTTACTAAATAATGGGTAATATAAAGTTATAAGTGAACCATAAATGATATCATAACAATGAATATAATTCTTTAATTAGTCAATGACATTATTTAAATCATTATACAGAAGTTTCGGATCTATACGAAGCATATCAGACCTATGGTAAGGGATAATTCTTCCAATCTCATTCTTATTCGAGATTGTTTACTCGTAAGTATTTACTAGGGGTTATGTTTATTATCCATGTCCATATGCTCTCAAAATTTTTTCATAAAATTTTTACTTTACTTACATGTATGTTTAAGACATTTTTACCATTTTCTTACTTTTACCACATCATATGGAAGAAATCTTTCTTTTGTTTACCATACGAGGTACTTTTTGACTTTTCTGACAAAAGTACGAAGAAATTGTTATTTTTTTACTTATACGGTGTGAACGGATTTTTACGGTTTTATAACGCCTCATTTTCATGAAGCTTCCTCTACAGGATTTTTGTAATTATTTTCAACAAAATCCTTTCCTTTTAAAAATGAATGGAAAATTGTGAAAAGAAAATGATTTTGAAGAAGAAAGGATATTTTCCTTAAGAATTCATTTCAAGTGTTTTATCAAAACCATTTTCCATCTAAAATGAAATTATTTCATATGTGTATGTTTCAAGTATAATATCTCTATGATTTACATGCTTTCACTTTTCTTATGATGAAATATCCATTTTCTTTATATGGATTATGTGATGATGATATGATATTTATGAAACCCATTTTATTCTTTGGGTTATGATGAATGTTTTAAGTTTATGTAGTGGCACAAGTAAGAATGAGTTCATTATGAGATGGGTGGGACCTATATCTCCCTCCAATTCATTGGGTAAAGATTTATATCTCATGAAATATACATGGCTGGAAAGGTATGTTAATCCGGTTCAGTGTTACAGGACTGAAACGAGGAGTGAACTCGATTCAGAAAGGGACTTTGTCCACTAAGATGGTCATGTCAGTAATGCCTTGGATACTATGGAAATCATTACATGTGCTTAATGGATGCCAAAATTACATGTTTTATTCCCATGCAATGTTATCATGATTTATGTTCCATTATGATCTATGCCTTATATACTTCCATGTTTTAAGTCGTTGCTCAAGATTTTGATGTTTAAACATGAAGTTCATGTTTTTATGTTCAAATGTATATGGTATGTTTTATTTTATCCATGAATACCCTTAATGAGAATTTGAGCTCAGCCTTTTTATGTTTTATTTTCCCCCAGGATTAAAAAAAAGGTTTTAGGTAAGGAAACAAAAAGTGGATGATCATTATGGGAGATGTTGAAGATCTTTCACCACGATTTGAAGATTATGTTCCATGTTTCCAAAGACACTAAACTATTACGGTCCTTGTGTGTCTGTTTTTGTTATTTATTATGTATTCTGCATAAGTAATGTAATATCTATGAACGTCAAGCTTCGAGTCTCTACAGTTGGTATTAGAGGAAAGGTTTAGTCAACCTTTGGAAACTAGGATTCAAGAACATTAGTGAGATCCCTAGAGATATTTCTAAGGTATGTCTAGGTATTTCCCTAAGGTTAAGTATACGTATAAGTTATAGTCCTAGTATTGCGCTAATGATATTTGAATTAAACCTAAGATGTTAGATATTTAAGGTACTCCCCCTTTATTATGTTGTTTTCCTAGCATGATTTTTGCCTCTCACACTATTCTTTTTGGGTTTTAGAAAATGGCTGGAAACAGGAAGATTCACGATAAGGGAGGATATTATGGACAATGGAATGATATTCTTCATGAGCAACCAAATGAAACTGGATTTGGAAGTCCAAAAATCATTATTATGCCTAATTATCAATCTCATAATATGATCAATAATCTCAACTTTGGTAAGTTTCCCGACTCAGATAATAAGAGAAAGATGGAGTTTCATGATGATCATAGAGGAAAGAAAGTTCAATTTCCCTCATGTAAATCATGTTGGAAGAGGAATCGGGGAGATTGTTTCAAAGGAACTGGAAGATGCTTTGGGTGTGGAAAAGAAGGACACAAAGCCAGTAAGTGCAACAGAAAAGGTTCAGTTAACACCAAGGACAAGGATAATGGTATTGCTATGACATCAACAATGATTATATGTTTTAAATGTAGAATGTATGGGAATTATGAAAACCAATGCCCTAAGGGAAAATCTCATCAGCATGGTCATATGAGTAGTATTTATGTAGATGATGATGAAGAGACTACAAATGAAATATCAGATGAAAGAAATGATGAAGCTCAGTCAGTGGTTTAATAAGTTAGTGGAATGAATCTATGTTTATAAAGAATAATGTATGGCACAATGGAATAAAGAATCATCTAAGGATTGTTACACTATTGTTTTTCCTAAAGTATTTGAAAGTATATGTTGAATGGTACCGGTAACCATAGAAGGTTATTCAGATATTTTTGGAAAGTAGATGATATGCGCATAATGAAGGGATAAGAAGATAATGAGATGTTTGATTGTATTAATGAGCTAATGACTGATATAATGACTAAGTGATATTATTATATAGAATTTTGGGGTTTTGGTATGTGGAAAGAGTTAACTTTTGACAGAACTCATGTTTTCACTAAGATTCAACTGGTATTCATTTTTCAAGAGAATACATGATTAAGGCCTTCGAATGTTTGGAATGTGACCAACAAAACATATCTTAGGATATATGGGGATCAACGATGGTATTAACATGCTTGTTATATGAAATCTCTGGTAATCGTTTTCGCTATAATATGACAGTGGACTGCAATATTATGGATAAGCTTAAAGATTGTAATGGATTATGTTGGGCATAAGTTAGTATTGTTTAAGGATAAATCCTTTTTCTATATTAATGATGGGATGTTATAGTAATGTAGTTTTAGAAAAAGGACAACCTGTAGGAAGAGAGAAAACCCATCGCATCAGACAAGGCTGTGGGAATCGAACCCACAACCAAAGTGTGACTGGCCTTTATCGCCTTCCACTGGCCTACAGGAAGTCCCTGTTTAGTAGAAACTAGTTTTATTTTATTAAGCTGTATGATATATGATGTCTAAGTTCATTTTTGGAACCATATACAATTAATATAACTATATGATGGACTTATAACTTTTGATAAAATTTTGTTTGAAACAGATTGAATGACCCATCATTCTATCACATGATCTGCTAACACTTCACGAATAAAAAATTCAACTTCATTTATTTAAGAGATGAAGTGGAAATTGTCCAATGAACGAACAACAGTGAGATTTTACCAAAATCAAGCAAGTATTTCTTCTAATTCAAATTCTTTAACTTTTGGGAAATCATCTTGACAACCAAAAATGTTTTCCTAGTGCCCTTATATCCGATGAATCATATAGTACCTTAGATCATCACAAATATATGGATTTTTGATTGTTGGCTTTTTCATAGCCATGTTCTCTACCACTCTCCATCAGAACATGATGGTTAGATTTCTCTTCCATATCCATATTTTCACCTATGTTCTCCTACGTGGAAACCCAGTGATGAGTTAATTCGGGTAACCGTTACGTTTCATACTTTAGTTTTTAATGTTAAGTTTTGGCATTTCATTTTATGATGTGGGTTTTAATTAAAGAAACTTTCAAGTAGAAAACCATGCATAACCCCGACGAATTTCGAGGGCGAAATTCATTTTAAGGGGGGTAAAATGTAACAACCCGATATTTTATGATAAGTAATCTTTTTAATTTATTTGATGTCATGTGTTTTATGCTACAACAATATTATCTTGTGCTATATGCAACACCGTATTAGCTTACAGTATACGCAACACTATTCTTAGATTTTGTTACACACAATTTCAAGTTTGTTTGATAATAGTCATTCTATGCAACATTGAGTGTATATATATATATATATTCAATTTATAAATGAAATATGGTTGGATTCTGTTATATGAAACAACAAAGGAGTCTTGCACAACACGCAACCCTAACTTGGCTTTCATTACACGCAATCGCGACCTTCCTCGATAGCGTCTGTTGTATTCAATACCGGGTTTTACTAAACAATGGTATATTATTATAATATTATTATGAACTAGACATTATGAATATTATTACCTAAATTTTGATTTTTATTACATTATTATTCATCTTACACATTTTCTAGAACATGGTATAAGAACAAAATAATTGTTTCAGGTAAAATAAGTATTTTTCATAAGATGCATTTTTGCCGCATTTTGATGGCGCACCCACATTAAATATAGTTGTTGACATGTCTATAAGTTCAATTTGACAAAATAAAATTCTTCTTTTGAATCAGAATATAAAAATTTACATTGGATAAAGTTTTGATATTTTTCTGATAACTTTTATATTTTAATGAATAGTAAAAACACGCTATATTTTAATTAAAAACAACTTTTTTTATCGTAATAACATTTGTGGTTAAATAATAATATTGAATGGTTTTAATGTATAAATAGCACATATTTTTACCATTTAATATAATGTATGTCATTATCATTGATTTTACATTGAATTCATAGGTTAAATCAATTCAATCTTTGGCAATGTTTTAATCAAAAACCCGTTTTCATTCGACAACGGGATTAATTTTAATTTAATTTATGCAACTTATGTGTATTGAATTTGAAAAAATGGATTCCATATTTGGAATCAGTAGGTCTAAATTATGTTAATAGGATACTTTTTATTTTTGGGAATTATGAATAGTAACTGCGGTAAATTTTATTTACCATAGTTAAAGGTAAATCTGGTAATTAAGGGTAAATATAATATTATAAAATTACCCTAACACATGAAAAAATTATATTGAATGGCTAAAAGGATAACCATATCACCTAAGGGTCAGATTAGATTCATTTTGTGGACTTTTAACCATGAAAATAATTTAATTATTATTAAAACCAAAGAAAATGACAACATGTCACTCTCTTAAATCTTATAAGTATATTAATTTTAATTTAGTGACAAAGCTCATGAAACTTCAAACATGAATAGTCTCCAGAAATCTAATAAATGTATCTACATCATATTAATTTATTTATAATTTTTATGTATTAGGTAATTATCATTAATTGTGACACAATAATGATGAAGAAATAGTTTATCTAGTGAAAAATCAAGAATATAGTTTTTATTAAACTAATAGTGACCATAAAAGGCACAAAACCATGACCAAAACTTATTGGTCATGTAAATATAAACTATAATCATCCAATGGTCAAATATTTGACCATTTGGATCCTTATGAATGCGATTATGACACTTATATTATTTTATTTTAAATGATGCCAAAGTTGTCATCATCATAATTTAATAAATATAGAAATTTAAATATTGTGATTTTAAGATGATAAATTCTATTAAAAGTATTGTTGTGAAATTTAATATATTTATCTTCATCATAGTATTTTATTTTTAATTTTATGCAACAAATAAGTATATTAAATAATTATACAAAAATGTTGTAGTAATTATTTTATTAAGAGATAAACCAAATAAATGGTTTTAAAAATAATAAAGTAAATATTATATGAACTATTTAATGTGCTCCACTAATTTTATAGATACATATGACCTTCT
This sequence comes from Viscum album, assembly GCA_963277665.1. NCBI lineage: Eukaryota > Viridiplantae > Streptophyta > Magnoliopsida > Santalales > Viscaceae > Viscum > Viscum album. The sequence goes on from OY728121.1 coordinate 820,632,421, forward strand.
ATGAATCTATTAAAGATTTTAGTTCGAAAATATATTCTTTATATATTTTATTTAAATTTAAATAGATGAATAGTGTCAAAATTGACACTATTGTTATTTTATAAAAATAACATATTATAAAATTGTTTAAAAATCACAAAAATATTTAAAAATTATAAATTTTACTTTATATGGTCTATAATGTTTTAGAGTAACCAATTATGGAAAATTCACAACAAATAAGTAATTATTTGTTATAATTTAAAATTTATAATGTTATTACCACAAATAAAATTAAATTGATTAAATAAGGATAAATCAAGTGGATAATGTTTAAAATAATATCCTAACATGTATAAATTTTATGGGTTGATGATATTACAACCCTATATCATCTAATATTCAAATATGATTCATTTTTTTAGGTTTCTAAGTGGGGTTAGATTTATTATAAATTAATATTTTTAAGATTTCCAAAGGTGCCCATCTCCTCCCTTATAAAAGGGCACCTCCTCCCTCTCTTACTCACACCACTTTGAGCATTAAAACTCATAAAAACCCTGAAAAATTCTCTTCCCCACTTCCCTAGAAACATCCTACAGATCATGGTCTTATTCAAAGACCAATTTTTGTGCCCTAAAAGGAGGTCTCAAAGAGGCTCTTCAATGAAGAGGTAATGTCTGTTACTGATTCTTTCATCTTTATTTCTTCTTCCACTTATTCTTATTTAATTGTTTCATTATGAAGTAATAACATCAGTATCACTAATATACTGATATTTTATTAAAAGTATTAAATGACCCTATTTCACCATTTATCCATCCTACGGAAAACGAAATCACCGCGCGTGCGTACGTACGGAATACCATCTCCACAGAGTGGTGTAATCTATTTTCCACCACCACCTTACTTGGATGGGTATAATGGTGTAAATAATGACTATATATGATTATTGTAAAGTGATATTTATTCTTATATATTATACATACACTTCAATACAATTCCACAATCATGGGAATGATATCATCTCTCGTGCATAAGTTCGGACAACCATCTCCACGACGCGATGAGAATCATTCTCAATGATTAACCATTCATGAATGATTATAAAGTATATATAATAAGTAATAATGAAATATATGACATAATAATGATACTATATTTATGTATATATATATGTATGTCATCTACTTAATTCCATTCAATTCAATAAGGAAACAAAAACAGCGTTCATGCGTACGTACGATCTACCGTCTCCATGAATGGTGTATTTCTTTCCATTTATCGATCTATTATATATATGTATATTCTGAATATATATATATTATATATAAATCATGTTTTAAATTCTGGATGTAAGTAACCATGATCTATGTAATCATATGAATAATTACATGTTAAAACATGAACGACAAATGAAACGATTTTACCCAAAACGCTACTTTAACATTAATTTACAAAATAATGGGTAATATAAAGTCATAAGTGAACCATATATGATATCCTAACAATGAATATTATTCTGTAATAAGTCAATTACATTATTTAAATCATTATACAGGAGGTTCGGTTCCATACAAAGCATATCGGACCTAAGGTAAGGGATAATTATTCCAATCTCATTCTTATCCGAGATTGTTTACTCGTAAGTATTTACTGGGGGATATGTTTATTATCCATGTCCATATGCTCTCAAAATGTTTTAATAAAATGTTTACTTTACTTCCATGTACATTTAAGACATTTTTACCCTTTTCTTACTTTTACCACATCGTATAGAAGGAATCTTTCTTTTTTTTACCATACGAGGTACTTTTTGTCTTTTCCGACAAAGGTACGAGGAAATTGTTATTTTTTTACTTATATGGCGTGAACGGATTTTTACGGTTTCATAACGCCTCATTTTCATGAATCTTCCTCTATAATATTTTATTATTATTTTCAACAAAATTATTTCCTTTTAAAATTGAATGGCATATTGTGAAAAGAAAATTATTTTGAAGAAGAAAGGATATTTTCCTCAAGAATTCATTTCAAGTGTTTTATCAAAACTATTTTCTATCTAAGATGAAATTATTTCATATGTGTATGTTTCAAGTATACTGTCTCTATGATTTACATGATTTCACTTTTCTAATGATAAAATATCCATTTGTTTTATATGTATTATGTGATGATGATATGATGTTTATGAAACCCATTTTATTAATTGGGTTATGATGAATATTTTAAGTTCATATAGTGGCACAAGTAAGAATGATTACATTATGAGATGGGTGGGACCTATATCTCCCTCCAATGAATTGGGTAAAGATTTATATCTCATGAGATAAACATGGCTTGAACGGTAAGTTAATCCAGTTCAGTGTTACAGGACTGAAATGAGGAGTCAACTCGACTTAGAAAGGGACTTTGTCCACTAAGATGGTCATGGAAGTAATGCCTTGGCTACTATGGAAATCATTACATGTGATTAATGGATGCCACAATTACATGTTTTATTCCCATGCTATGTTATCATGATTTATGTTCCATTATGATCTATGCCTTATGTACTTCCATGTTTTAAGTTGTTGCTCAAGATTTTGATGTTTAAACATTATGTTCATGTTTTTAAGTTCAAATGTATATGTTATGTTTTATTTTATCCATGCTTACCCTTACTGAGCATTTGAGCTCACCATTTTTAGGTTTAATTTTCCCCCAGGATTAAATGAAAGGTTGTAGGTAAGGAAACAAAAAGTGGATGATCTTTATGGGAGATGTTGAAGATCTTTCACCACGATTGGAAGATTACGTTCCAAGTTTCCGAAGACACTAAACTATTATGGTCCTTGTGTGTCTGTTTTTGTTATATATTATGTATTCCGAAAAAGTAATGTAATATCTATGTACTTCAAGCTTCGGGTCTCTAAAGTTTTTATCAGAGGAAAGGTTTAGTCAACCATTGGAAACTAGGATGCGAGAACTTTAGTGAGATCCCTAGAGATATTTCTAAGGTATGTCTACGGATGTTCCTAAGGATAAGTATACGTATAGGTTATAGTCCTAGAATTTCACTAACGGTCTTAGAATTAATCCTACGATGTTAGATATTGAAGGTACTCCCCCTTTATTATGTTATTTTCCTAGCATGATTTTTGCCTCTCACACTATTCTTTTTGAGTTTTGAAAATGGATGGAAACCGGAAGATTCATGATAGTGGAGGATATGACGGACAATGGAATGATATTATTCATAAGAAACCAAATAGAACTGGATTTGGAAGTCCAAACATTGTTATTATGCCTAATCCGCAATCTAATAATATGATCAATAATCTCAACTTTGGTAAGTTTCCCGACTCAGATAATAAGAGAAAGATGGAGTTTCTTGATGATCATAGAGGAAAGAAAGTTCAATTTCCCTCATGTAAATCATGTGGTAAGTGGCATTGGGGAGATTGTTTCAAAAGAACTAGAAGATGCATTGGGTGTGGAAAAGAAGGACACAAAGCCAGTAAGTGCAATGGAAAAGGTTCAATTAACACCATGGACAAGGATAATGGTATTTCTACGACATAAACAATGATTAGATGTTTTAAATGTAGAATGTATGGGCATTATGCAAACCAATTCCCTAAGGAAAAATCTCCTCAGCATGGTCATATGAGTAGTATTTATGTGGATGATGATGAAGAGAGTAAAAATGAAATATGAGAAGAAAGAAATGATGAAGCTCAGTCAGTGGTTTAAGAAGTTAGTGGAATGATTGTATGTTTATAAAGAATAATGTATGGTACTTTGGAATAAAGAATCGTCTAAGGATTGTTACACTATTATATTTCCTAGAGTATTTGAAAGTATATGTTGAATGGTACCGGTAACCATAGAAGGTTATTCAGATATTTTTGGAAAGTAGATGATATGCGTATAATGAAGGGATAAGAATATAATGAGATGTTTGATTGTATTCATGAGCTCATGACTGATATAAGGACTAAGTGATATTATTATATAGAATTTTGGGGTTTTGGTATGTGGAAAGAGTTAAATTTTGATAGCACTCATGTTTTCACTAAGATTCAATGGGTATTAATTTTTTAAAATAATACATGATTAAGGCCTTAGAATGTTTGGAATGTGACCAACAAGACATATATTATGATATATGGGGATCAACGATGGTATTAACATGCTTGTTATATGAAATCTATGGTAATTGTTTTCACTATAATATGACAATGGACTGCAATATTATGGATAAATCTAATGATTGTAATGGATTATGTTGGGAATAAGTTAGTATTGTTTGAGGACAAAACCTTTTTCGATATTAATGATGGGATGTTATAGTAATGTAGTTTTAGAAAAAGAACAACCTGCAGGACGAGCGACAACCGATCGTGTCGGACAAGGCTGTGGGAACGAACCCACAACCGAAGTGAGACTGGCTTTTATCGCCTACCACTGGCCTACAAGAAGTCCCTATTTAGTATAAACTAGTTTTATTTTATTAAGCGGTATGATATATGATGTATAAGTTCATTTTTGGAACCATATATGATTAATCTAACCATAAGATGGAATTATAAATTTTTCTAACATTTTGTTTGAAATAGATGGAATGACCCATCATTCTATCACATGATCTGCTAACACTTCATGAATAACAAATTCAACTTCATTTCTTTAAGAGATGAGGTGGAAATTTTTCAAAGAACGAACAACAGTGAGATTATACTAAAATCAAGCAAGTATTTCTTCTAATTCAAATTCTAAAACTTTTGGGAAATGATCTTGAAAACCAAAAATGTTATCCTAGTTCCCTTATATCCGATGAATCATATAGTACCTTAGATCATCACAAATATATGGCTTTGTGATTGTTAGATTTTTCATAGCCATGTTCTCCACCATTCTCCATCAGAACGTGATGGTTAGATTTCTCTTCCATATCCATATTTTCACCTATGTTCTCCTACGTGGAAACACGGTGATGATTTAATTTGGGTAACCGTTATGTTTCATACTTTAGTTTTGAAATTTATGTTTTGGTATTTCATTTTATTATGTGGGTTTTAATTAAAGAAAATTTCAAGTAGAAAACCATGCATAACCCCGACGAATTTCAAGGGAGAAATTCATTTTAAGGGGGGTAGAATGTAACAACCCGATATTTAATAATAAGTATTCTTTTTAATTTATTTGATGTCATGTGTTTTAAGATACAACAATATTATCTTGTGCTATACACAACACCGTATTAGCTTGCAGTATACGCAACACTATTCCTAGATTGTGTTACACACAATTTCAAGTTCGTTTGATAATAGTTATTCTACACAAAATTGAGTGTATATATATATATATATTCAATGTATAAATGAAATATGGTTGGATTATGTTATATGAAACAACAAAGGAGTCTTGCAAAACACACAACCCTAACTTGGCTTTCATTACATGCCATCGCGACCTTCCTCGATAGCGTGTGTTGTACTCAATACCGGGTTTTACTAAACAACAGTATATTATTATAATATGATTATGAACTATCCTTTATGAATATTATTAACTAAATTTTGAATTTTATAACATTATTATTCATCTTAAACATTTTCTAGAACATGGTATAAAAACAAAATAAATGTTTTGGGTAAAATAAGTATTTTTCAAGAAACGCAGTTTTGCCACCTTTTGATGGCGCACCCACTTTAAATCTAGTCTTTGACATTTTTATAAGTTCAATTTGACAAAATAAAATTCTTATTTTGAATCAGGATATAAAAATTTACATTGTATAAAGTTTTGATTTTTTTCTGATAACTTTCATATTTTAATGAATAGTAAAAACAAGCTATATTTTAATTAAAAACAACTTTTTTCATCGTAATAACTTATGTGGTTAAATTATAATATTGAATTGTTTTAATGTATAAATATAATATATTTTTACCATTTAATATAATTTATGTAATTAGCATTGATTTTAAATTGAATTCGTTGGTTAAATCAATTCAATCTTTTGCAATGTTTTAATCAAAAACCTGTTTTCATTCGACAACGGGATTAATTTTAATTTAATTTATGCAACTTATGTGTATTGAATTTAAAAAAATGGATTCCATATTTGGAATCAGTGGTTCCAAATTATGTTAATATGCTACTTTTTAGTTTTGGGAATTATTAATAGTAACTACGGAAAATTTTATTTACCATAGTTAAAGGTAAATCAGGTAATTAAGGGTAAATACAATATTATAAAATTACCCTAAGACATGAAAAAATTATATTGGATGGCTAAAAGTATACCCATATCACCTAAGGGTCTGATTAGATTCATTTTATGGACTTTTGACCATGAAAATAATTTAATTATTATTAAAACCAAAGAAAGTGACAACATGTCACTCTCTTAAATCTTATAAGTATATTAATTTTAATTTTGTGATAAAGTTCATGAAACATCAAACATGAATAGTCTCAAGAAATCTAATAAATGTATCTACATCATATGAATTTATTTATAATTTTTATGGATTATGTAATTATCATTAATTGTGACACAATAATGATGCAGAAATAGTTTATCTAGTGAAAAATCAAGAATATAGTTTTTATTAAACTAATAGTGACCATAAAAGGCACAAAACCATGACCAAAACTTATTTTTCATGTACATATAAACCATAATCATCCCCTGGTCGAATATTTGACCATTTGGAGCCTTATAAAAGCTATTATGACACTTATATTATATTATTTTAAATGATCTAAAGTTGTCACATTCATAATTTAATAAATATAACAATTTAAATATTGTGATTTTAAGATGATAAATTCTAGTAAAAGTATTATTGTTAAAGTTAATAGATTTATCTTAATCATAGGATTTTATTTTTTATTTTTGTGAAACAAATAAGTATATTAAATAATTATACAAAAATGTTATAGTAATTATTTTTTTAAGAGATAAACCAAATAAATGGTTTTAAAAAGAATAAAATAAATATTATATGAACTATTTAACGTGCTCCACTAATTTTATAGATACGTATGACATTTTATGAATCTATTAAATCTTTTATTTCGAACATATCTTCTATATATATTTTATTTAAATTCAAATAAATGAATACTGTCAAAATTGACACTATTGTTATTTTATAAAAATAACATATTATAAAATTGTTTAAAAATCACAAAAATATTTAAAAATAATAAATTTAAATTTATATGGTCTATAATGTTATAAAGTACCCAATTATGGAAAATTCACAACATATAAGTAATTATTTGTTATAATTTAAAATTTATAATATTATTACCACAAATAAAATTAAACTGATTAAATAATGATAAATCAAGTTTATAATGTTTAAAATAATTTCCTAACATGTCTAAATTTTATTGGCTGATGATATTACAACCCTATATCATATAATATTCAAATATGAGTAATTTTTGGAGGTTTTTAAGTGGGGTTATATTTATTATCAATTAATATTTTTAAGATTTCCAAAGGTGCCCCTATCCTCCCTTACAAAAGGGCACATCCTCCCTCTCTTACTCACAACACTTTGAGCCTTCATGTTCGACCAAACCCCGCAAAATTATCTTCTACACTTCCCTAGAAACATCTTAGAGGTCTTGTCTTTCTTCAAAGACCAATTTTAGTGCCCTAAAAGGAGGTCTCAAAGAGGCGCTTCAAAGAAGAGGTAATGTCTGTTACCGATTCTTTCAACTTTATTTCTTCTTCCACTTCTTCTTATTTAGTTGTTTCATTATGAAGTAATAACATAAGTATCAATAATATACTTATATGTTATTATATGTATGAAACAACCCTATTTCACCATTTATCCATCCTACGGAAAACGAAATCACCGCGCGTGCGTACGTACGGAATACCGTCTCCACGCCGTGGTGTAATCTATTTTCCACCACCACCTTACTTGGATGGGTATAATGGTGTAAATAATGACTATATATGATTACTGTAAAGTGATATTGATTCTTAAATATTATACATACACTTCAATACAATTCCCCGATCATGGGAATGATATCATCGCTCGTGCGTACGTACGGACTACAGTCTTCAGGATGCGATGAGATTCATTCTCAGTGATTAACCATTCATGAATGATTATAATGTATATATAATAAGTAATCATGAAATATATGACATAATAATTATACTGGATTTATGTATATATATATGTATGTCATCTACTTAATTCCGTTCAATTCAATAAGGAAACGAAAACAGCGTGCATGCGTACGTACGACCTATCGTCTCCATGAACGGTGTATTTATTTCCCTTTATCGATCTATTATATATATGTATATTCTGAATATATATTATATATAAATCATGTTTTACATTCGGGATGTAAGTAACCATGATCTAAGTAATAATATGAATAATTATAAGTTAAAACACGAACGACAAATGAAACTATTTTACCCAAAACGCTACTTTAACATTAATTTACAAAAGAATGGGTAATATAAAGTCATAAGTGAACCATATATGATATAATAACAGTGAATATTATTCTGTAATAAGTCAATTACATTATTTAAATAATTATACAGGAGGTTCAGATCCATACGAAGCATATCATACCTAAGGTAAGGGATAATTATTCCAATCTCGTTCTTATCTGAGATTGTTTACTCGTAAGTATTTACTATGGGTTATGTTTATTATCCATGTCCATATGCTCTCAAAATGTTTTCATAAAATATTTACTTTACTTACATGTATGTTTAATACATTTTTACCCTTTTCTTACTTTTACCACATTGTATGGAAGGAATCATTCTTATGTTTACCATTCAATGTACTTTTTGACTTTTCCGACAAAAGTACGAGGAAATTGTTTTTTTTTACTTATACGGCATGAACGGATTTTTATGGTTTCATAACGCCTCATTTTCATGAAGCTTCCTCTACAAGATTTAATGATTATTTTCAACAAAATATTTTCCTTTTAAAATTGAATGGCATATTGTGAAAAGAAAATGATTTTGATGAAGAGATGATATTTTCCTTAAGAATTCATTTCAAGTGTTTTATCAAAACCATTTTCCATCTAAGATGAAATTATTTCATATGTGTATGTTTCAAGTATAATTTATCTATTATTTACAAGCTTTCACTTTTCTTATGATGAAATATCCATCTGTTTTATATGGATTATGTGATGATGATATGATGTTTATGAAACCCATTTTATTCTTTGGGTTATTATGATGAATGTTTTATGTTTATGTAGTGGCACAAGTAAGAATGATTTCATTATGAGATGGGTGGGACATATATCTCCCTACAATGAATTGGGTAATGATTTATATCTCATGAGATAGACTTGGATGGAATGGTAAGTTAATCCGATTCAGTGTTACAGGACTGAAACGAGGAGTGAACTCGATTCAGAAAGGGACTTTGTCCACTAAGATGGTCATGGAAGTAATGCCTTGGCTACTATAGAAATCATTACATGTACTTAATGGATTCCACAATTACATGTTTTATTCCCATTCTATGTAATCATGATTTATGTTCCTTTATGATCTATGCCTTATATACTTCCATGTTTAAAGTCGTTACTCCAGATTTTGATGTTTAAACATTATGATCATGTTTTTAAGTTCAAATGTATATGGTATGTTTTATTTTATCTATGCTTACCCTTATTGAGAATTTGAGCTCACCCTTTTTATGTTTTATCTTCCCCCAGGATTAAAAGAAAGGTTTTAGGTAAGGAAACAAAAAGTGGAAGATCTTTATGGGAGATATTGAAGAACTTTCACCACGATTAGAATATTACGTTCCATGTTTCCAAAGACACTAAACTATTACAGTCCTTGTGTGTCTGTTTTTGTTATGTATTCTGTATTCCACAAAAGTAATGTAATATCTATGTACATCAAGCTTTCGGTCTCTACAGGTTTTATTCATAGTGACATGATTTTTAAATATAATTATTTACATTCGTCATTATTTTTATATATCTATATTAAAATTTTGTTTATTCTTATACTCAATTTTTGGTAATAGATAAAAATATTTATTCAATAATGGGTAAGTTACATGTTTAACATTTATCCCTTTTTAATATTTGAATTTTTTTTCAAGCTCAATATAAATGATTATTATCAATTTTACTGGTTTTTATTATCTTCATTCATTTTTGTGAAAATCAATTGAAATTGTGTCATAAGATTTACCATAAGATAATATTTTTAAATAAAAAGTAAACAAGAATGTTCCTTTGTATTTTATGATAAAAAATGTTATTTTTCACTAGTGAGATAAGTGTACGGTAAAAAGTGTGAATTCAATATTTTATGTGCTTGTGGATACAAAATCGAATTTATGAGAAAAATTATTTAGGTAAACACATATTTTTTTTGGATTAAATTTTATATATACATATAAAACTATATTTGTAAAGGATAATTGTTTTCTCATAAATTTTTTGAGATAAGTGTGGGTACCCAATCCCATGTCGATAAAGGATAATATTTATATATATACTCGTTCATAGAAAAATTATTTATGAGATAAGTGTGGGTACCCAATCCCATGTCTATAAAGAATAATATTTGTTGATTTAATTTTAACATATCTAGTATAACAAACTAATTTAGAAATTCTAATAATTTGAATATGATATGATCACTAATTTATTATTCAAAACAATTATAGTAAAAAAGAAAAAAATTATATTTATTTATTATTTTAATTATTCAATAAAAAATTTGAATCACAACATATATAATGACCATTGAATTGTAACAATATACATAACTCCTAGAAAATATAATTTTTTTCTCAATTTACTTATTTAAGGAAGCTCGAATGTGATATTTTAATTTTATATTATGTAAAATTTACGATTCTAGGTCCTGATAGCTTTATCAATAAATAAAAATAAGTTTAAATTTTGGTTCCATTCGTTGGAACCATCAACGACATGAGTTTACAAGGGATTTATTAGCTGTTTCATTTTATATTAGTTCAATGATATTAAGTACACATTACTTCATATTATTATTATTTTTATTTTATTCTATGGTAGTTATTAATCTCAAATAAAAGTCTATAAATACCATGAGTTAGAAATGTTTTAAATTTATAATAAATTGGATTTTAAATACATATAAAAAAATACTGTCATTTTTCATTTTAGTTATTGTTTTACAGGACATATGAAAACGACATTTCATTATCATGATTTTTATTTATGAATTATTATTAATATTATATTTTCTCTTTTCTGGAATTTTTTATGACATATCAATGTTCAGAATGTATTTATTTCACTTTAGCAATGGGTATAATTCCTAAAAACATAAGGTATTTCTATTTTTACATTATTATCTATTATTTCTACTATGTTGTTTTAATAATTATTTAATTATTTTAAGTATATGTGTTTATAAGGTTAATCAGTTAAATTCTACTACAAAATTGAATGTTAAGGTGTGTTCCCTTTATATGTGGGATTTTCCTCATTATTTTAGGATATAATAATCTTATATATGATTATAACAACACTTAATATTGAACTGTAGATCATTTGGTTATTTTGTTTATAATTTTATAAAATGTACATGGTATATATGATTCTTATAAGGTCCTTATGACCATAGGTTGATGTAATTTTGACGAATGATTTTTTTATTATAGGGTCATTAAATCCAAACATCTACAATGCACTAATAATTAATTATCACAGGTTGTGTGAGTGTTGTTTCATCGGTATTACCAACGTTTTTAGGTCATATTAAAGAGTTTAGTTGAGGATATAGAGTTAGTTATTTTATTTTGTGTTGGGTTTTATTGTTGTGTTTATAAGATGGAATATTTTTATGGTTATGTGTGTTTTAGGCATTAATATATGTTGTGAATTATTTTCAATTTTTTCATAATTACAATTCAATTTAGTACTATTTATAAATAACCCCACATAAATTCATTCTTTATTACTTGGGGAATAAAAACCTAATAATGTTTTAGCTCATATGATCAGTAAGGGTAAATATAAGTTAAATAAATGTATTATAATATTAAAGTATAATATAATTATAAGGGCATGTGATAATGAACATAACATTCTCGGATCATACCTACCCTAAAAATTATCATTATCATTATTCATGGAATTAATATTCTTAGTTCATAAGACATGAATGACAAGGCAGTTATATAACATGATCAATGATATGATAAATTAGAAAAAAAATCGATTTATGGAATACACATCAGGTTATAAAATTATAAACGTGTGTAAATAGGAAAATGTTTACACGTTATCTTAATGGATGGAAATCATTCCCTCACATAAACTTAGGGATATGCAATCAGTTCCACACATAACATTAAAGATATAAAATACAGGTCCATGCATAATATTGTGAATATTTAATTAGGTCCACACATAACATTTTGAACATGAAATCTAGTTCATACACAAAAATATGGACATTAAATACATGTCCATGTATAAAATCATAGTAGTCATGGTTCACTACAATGCCCATCATATCATACTATGTACTATATTAAACTAATTTCAAACTCTCTTCCAGTATTTTATATCTCATGAGACATAAATATTTAACAAATTCATTAAATAAAGATATAGGTCCCACACAACTTTAGTTATAACATTACCACTATCAATATTAATAATTTATCCACCATCCATGGTTATAAAATAACCACCATCACATTATTAAAATCATATATATGTGTTCCATAAGTTCCTAAAACATTCATCATATGATTACTCATGATAAATGGGGATTAATAAAAATTTCTTCATATCATAACCTATGGAAGAGAGACATCTTTCATAATGATTTCAACATTTCTTATTAGAATAACCTATGATAAGTAGTGGGATTCAAAATTTCTCTATCATGGTTTACCATTTGGAAGGGAAATGAGTTTCATAAAAATATTTTCACCATAAACAAAAACTATCCAGAGATAGAACAAAAATGGTATACTTGGTATATATCCATAGTAAAAAATAAATAATATCCCTAGATGTCTTCATTGATAGGGAACCATTTTTAAAGATAAAATGAAATTCAATAATGAAAATAGCCATTCTTTCAATATTACATTTTAAAAGAAAAAACAATTTTGATATCATTTTCTTCATAAATAAACATGAAAATTTATAAAGGAAACATTATATATCAATTAAAACATTTCTTTAAGAAAATATATTGTCTAATTGGAAAAATTATAATTTTTTTAAAAATCCATTACCATGAAATTAAGTAAAAAAATTTAAATTTAAAAAATTGGTAATATTTTACAAAACATGGTTGTAAATGGAATCATATTTTAGACTGAAGAGAGAAATAAAGTCATATTTCTTATAATTTTTTTAATTATCATAATTACCAAATTGTGGAAAATGTTACCATTAGATGTAGATATCATGACTAACCAAAGAAGAAAAAACATCAAGTGAATTCATGTGACAAAAAACATGATATATAAATATTGTATACGTAATCATAAAAATTATGGATAAATGGCGAGGTTGTAATGTAAAATAATTTTCTATTGGGTAACATTGAATAATAAGAAACATAAGGTAATTAATAAAATTGGACATAAAATATCATTAGGATAAATAAATTTATGATATTATATGTCAAATGGGATTTATATACACCATGTGAATTAATAAAGTTGTATCACATATTTTATATTTTTTTAGAAAGTGCGGAGACATGAACTGGTTACCCAGTTCATGACCCCAAAGGAATTTTTTAAAACAAACTAAAAGTACAGTACAATCACGAGGTGTAAAGTTCTTACCTCAACAGTGGATTAGAGGGGGTACAAATGACAAACCTAGAACATGATTCTCAACTGAAAACACCAAAAAAAATAAAAAAAATAAAAACAGAAGTGAGAGTCAAGCACTGTCCAAGGAATTTGAAATCAAGGAAGTCTAGATAGGTATAATGTTAGAATTACACAAGCATCACCAGGAAAGATACCCATATGGTCCCCCATTCTGGGCCTACACATTCTTAAAAACAAAAAAACATGTAAGGAGTCCTTCAAACTAATAGATCAAGGGACTTCAGTATGCTGCAATGAAAATCAAATCAGAAAAACTATCATCCAATTAAAAATGCTGGTCTAGTTCCCTCAATTGAACACACCATAAGAAAGGAACCAGCCAAAAAGAACCACAAGAGTCCAATGAAACATGGAAAAAACTCTAGGATAACACCAAGGGCTCATAAGTAGACCAGATGTCTGAAATTATGAGCAGGATAAAAAACCATTCTTCAGAGAAAACAAACTGCTAAAATATGAATGTGAAAACACTTCCTATCAAATCTAGTGAAGACACCTAGATCACCAATCTCAGCTTTCTTCCTAGGGGATCCAGAGTCATGAGGCATGTGGAAATACATGATAAGAAGCCAGATAACAGAAATAAACCAAAACTAATCAATGGTAGGTAAACCACATATAGGTAAATAGCTCCATCCAAACAAGAACATACAGATTGAGCGATAAAGGCAGGATCTGTCACGACCCGTCCTTGGGGCCCGTGCCGTGACTACCCCAAGCCCGCCTTCTATAGGCCAGGGGCTGGCGACTAGCACCAAGGCATAAATCCCGGTAAAAAGGGAAGGCATTTCCTTTGTAAAGTAAACAATCACACAGAGTACAAGCGGAAGAAGTAAACACTAAGTAAAAACTGAGTACAACAGTAAGTGAGAAAAGTAAAAAGGGGACGGAAGTACAAGCCCAACTGTAAAGTACAACTCGAAAGGGAAAACAGAAACTGAAAAGTAAAGCTGCTACGCCGAGCTATCCACTGGAAATCCCACCTGAAGGGTGGGTACAGATAGCTCCTCTGCTCCTCGGGTCTCGCCGTCCGCTCCGAGTATGTCCCGCCTAGTGGTCCACCTCCGAGTACCGCCTCGTCGTCACGTCCACCTCTGGGTACCGTCTCGTCGTGAGGTCCTCCTCCGGGTACTATCTCGTCATATACTCCACCTCCAGGTACCGTCCAGTCCTCGAACACTCTGCCTCTGTCAGCACTGCCCGCCGTCTGCAACCAACACAACGAGGTGCGGGCATAGCCCATGTAGGGGTGAGTAAAACGATACTCAGTAGGGACCCCGAGTCCCTCAAGGTCTCACTAAAACCAACAAGGATAACCACATACAAGATCTCAACAGATAACCTCTACTTAGGTATATGCCCATACATATACCTAAGTTATCAAGTAACCCATCTCAATCATGAGGAAACACAAGGATTGTGAAATCAATGGATAACCACTACCCAGGTATATGCACATACATATACCTAAGTTATCAAGTGACCCGTCTCAATCATGAGGTAAACACAAAGGTCAAAAGTCTCAGCTCAAACCAGGATTTTCATTATCGAAACCGTAACTGCTGAAGAGCTCCGTCTCTAGAGTGTACAGTGGTCCTGTCACGACTCTGAGGTACTTCTCACTAACCTAAGACTGCTGAAGTACTCCTCCTGTCGAGTACTGTGCGCCAGCCACCCAAACACAGTAGTGCTTCCCGTTGAGGTATGTCACCCAAACATAGTAGTGCACACCCCCCTAGTAGCCTGTTGAGGTACTCTCCGGACGAGTACCGCGGGTCTGCACTGTCACATAGGTAGTGCTCCGTCCGCCATGGGTCTACACCTTAGAAAGTAGTGATCCTTCCACTAGGCTAGTCGACTCACTCCAAGTCGAGTCGGTCAAGCAGTCTCCAGGTCTCAGCCAGTTACACGGTCTCCGTACTCCGCACGCTCGTCACTGGGAGGGTCCGCTCCACGAGCTACAAGTCGATACTCCAAGTATCTCAAAGTCCCACGAAGAAGTATCTCAAAGGACCGCCTCGTCATAGGGGTCTCAACACAACAGACGGTGCGTCAATCGGATGCCCGGTCTGTGAGTTATTAGCCTTTTCGTCCCAGGGGCCCGGTTGGTTTCGTGAGCGAACCAAACCCGGCTATATCTCAACTGTACCCCGAAATCTCATAGGGTATACTCATAGGGACCGTTTCTCAACGAGATCACCAACGCTGCTGATGGCTCGTCAAACGGACTTTCTGTCAGAAAGGTATCAGCTTTTCCGTTCCAGGGGCCCGGTTGGATTTCTGTGCGATCCAACCCGGCCACTATCCATCTGCATCCAAATCTCGGGCGGAGAATGTCAAAAGTTCCGTATCGTCAACAAGAACTCAACGCAACAGACGGCGCGTCAATCGGACGCCCGGTCTGAGAGTTATTGGCTTTTTCGTTCCAGGGGCCCGGTTAGTTTTTTAAGGCAAAACCAACCCGACCGTACTCCACCTGCATCCAAACCTCGGGCGGAGTATGCCAAAAGATCTGTCTCATCAAGAGGAATTCAACGAAACAGAAAATGTGTAAATCGGACGCCCGGTCTGTTAGTTATTGGCATTTTCATCTCACACCCACCCTGGAAAACTTCCCAGGAGGTCACCCATCCTGATCACTACTCTTGGCCAAGCATGCTTAACTATGGAGTTTTAACCACGTAGGCTCCCGAAAAGGAAGTTGCACCTTGAGTATAGTATACCGAAACGACTGTCTCGATCCAGGGATCGCGTTGCCGCTAACGGCGAGTCGTTTGGAGGCCCGTAGCCCAAGATATGGGCGAAAAACTGAAACCCGTCCGAAACCGGGGGGGTCTGGGCCCGAACCGACCCGGCCCGACCCCCTGGTCCGACCCAAACTGGGTCGACCCGACCCGGTCCGGCTGGACCCGGCCCGGCCGGCGGCGCGACCCGGCCGGCGGTGTGGCCAGTGCGGCGGCGTGGCCCGGCGCGACGGCGCGGCCTGGCGCGGGGGCGCGGCCTGGGCGCCGCACGTTCACCGCACGCGGGGGGGGGGGGGTAAACTCCCCCCGGGTTTTGTGGATCTCGGTCGGCCTTAGGCCGGCCGTTTTCCTTTCACACACGGGACCCGCGGGTCCCGCCTCCTAAGCGAACCGGCGGCCGGCCGCCTTCCACCCTTCCACCGCGGCCCGATGGCCGCGGCTCTTCTGATCTCTGGCGGCCGGCGAGGCCGGCCGCCTCTGGCTGCTCCGCCGCGGCCGAGCCGGCCGCGGCTCTTCATTAACCGCCGGCAGCCGGTTTTCGAGCCGCCCCTTCCAGCTCTGCCGCGGCTCAAGCCGCGGCCCTTGTTCGATTGGCACGGCGCGACGACGTCGCGCCCCTCCGCCGTGGCCCGACTCCGGCCGCGGTCTCTTCGACTACCTTCGACGTGACGCAACGGCGTCGCGTTCTTGAAATCTTTCCACGGCGCGGCGCGACGGCGCCGTGCGTATCTTCCACATTAAACCGCATGAACCTGCGTGGTGCGACGACACCACGCCCTTCCGAACCATTCCACAAAAAATATACACGAAGTAAAAGAGGAGGATCGGCCGGGTTTGTACGGTCCGAACTCCTCACGTTATAAGGATAGCAATCGGCCTTTAATGAATAATAAACTTTCACAATCTTTTTAGATTAAATAAAAAGATTTGAAAATCAAGGCCCGAAAAATATAAACAGTCAAGTTCGAAGAAAGTTCCACATAACTTTAAAAAAAAAAATTTCCATGAAGAATTTTCAAGTCGAAATTCTCAAAAAAATATAAACAATTGAAACAAACCCCTACCTCGGCTCAAGTGCAGAGCACATCAACAAACTGCAGAAGACAAGCGTCGCAGAGGTCGGGCATTGCGGTAATCGTTCGTCAATTCCGTTGACGTAGAGGTACGTCCGAAGAGGTATGTCATTGGTGAATCTTCGTAAGCCGACGAAGAAAGTCCGAGGAGGAAGTGGCATTCCCTTTCGTTGACATGGAAGGTGTCGTCGATCTTCGGAAACAATCCGGCTAGGAAGAAGAGAGAAGCGGCGTTCTTGAGTGTTCTTCGTGTTCTTCGTCAAAGTTGAGGATGGTAGAGAGAGCTTCTCAAATCCTCTCAAGTGGAAAAAGAAACCAACCCCAAAATGATAAAATAAGCTTAATCTTATTTTATTACACAACCTCCCTCTTAGAATTTCAAAGGTTTGAAATTTAAAACATCTCACCTCAATTAATTATTCTAAGTGTCAAACATTAATTAAAGTGAGTTAAATGGGAGTTTTAAAAAGAGGAGGTGAAGAGTTAGGGTTCGTGTGGGCCCCACCACACTTAATCCTCTCAAGGGAGGTTACGTGTATGTGGGTCCCACCCCTAACTCCCTTTGGGAGGAGTTAACCAACAAGTTAAAAAGAAAATGTGTTTCCACATTTTATTTAACTTTATTTTAAAAACCCAAAAACTAACTCTCAACCCGCAATAAACGCAACCTCGGAAAAGGTCTCCTTAAGCGAATATCGGCGTTGCGAGTTCATCAGTGCCTTCAGAATTCGATTCCGGGCAACGGTTCAAAAGATAGAAATTCTCGCTCGCTCGTTCACTGAACGTACCCGAGCCAAACTTCGGAAATTAATTCCGGGCACACCGGGCCTCGGAATCAGGCGCCGCCAGAAACTGCGTTCTTGTAAATTTACAATGAAAATTAAGAAAAAAAATTTCCTTGAAATTTCTGGGTCTTTACATTACTCCCACCTCACGGCTTTACGTCCCCGTAAAACTTCAACACAAACTAGGGTCACAAAAGCGGTACAGAGCACACATCTGAGCCTTCCGCTCCTATGTGTTCACCCGGAGGTTTCCATACTGCCAAAGAAAGTGCACCCGAGGAATCAATCGTCCTCATAGGATCTGCTCCTGTTTATCCTCGAACCCCACTGGAATCTCCGTGAAAGACACCCCATCACCATCGTCCAGCTCCTCATGGTCGATGGTATGTGAAGGGTCGAGCACGTATCTCCTCAGTTGAGATTTGTGGAAGTCGTTCTGCACCTGGTGCAACTGCGGTGAATGGGTCAAGCGGTAAACCACCCCGCCTACCCACCTGGGGACCTAAGAAGGTCCGCTGAACCCCGGAGATAACTTGCCGCCTTGGCCACATCTCCGTAAACCTCGTCGAGGTGAGACCCGTATAAGGACGTGATCGTCATCCTCGAACTCCAGAGGTCTCCATTTTCTGTTAGAACTGGAACTCGAAAGGCTGCTGCCACGAGGGTAAGGTTGACCGACTCAAGAGTGATCGGTCGCACCCTCCTGTGCAAGAGTTACCCTGCGCTGCCTGGGGTTTCCTTTTCCGCCGACCAAGGAAAACCCATCCCGACGTTTGCCTAAAACCGTCAATTTGAGTATGAACAGTTATTTCCCATTCCATACTCAAACTAACATTGTAAGGCCTCGTCGCTGCCACCAAGAGATTCCAACCGAAACTCTCACCTCGAGGGTCTGACCATACCATCGACGTAAGTGTGATTATCGAGTCTCCTCCCAAGGTATCTTCAGATGTGAGGGTCAAGTCCACGGCTTACCGGAAACTCTAGGTCTGGAACAAGATTTGTGAAAGCGAGGAATGATTCATATCGACGTCTGTTACTTCAGCAGATAGTAGTGGACATAGACTGTCCCTTGAATCATTTTTAGAGCCATTGGGTCACACTCCTTGACCGCATGCAGCCGCATTCTTCCACCTCCCTCCAGCTCCCTGAGCTTGGCGGGGATAACTAAGGCGGGTGGTTGTACCATGTTAGGATATACACCACCTCATACTGCTCTCCTAGCTCTGCCTCCACGTCTGCTGCTTCGCAGACTCATCTCTCCTTTAAGATTCCTCTTCTTTAACATGCCCGAGTCTCTAAGACTGGAACCGGCTTCCTGTTTCTTACTGTACTGTGTAGTCTTCACCCTCTCTTGGATGTCCTGGACCTCCTTTAGTCTCACAAGAGCTGCTATTATTTCTTCTTTGCCGATAAGAGAAACCCGGTGTCATCCCCTGGATGAACCACATTCGTTGCCTAATACAGTCAATCCTGACATGAATGATGCATTCAAGCCATGGATGATGTCATAAGGCCTCGACGTATCTACTAAGAGATCCAACTGTCACTCTCGCCTCCAAGGGTCGAGTCACACATTCGGCATCAGTGTGAGGTCACTGGGTCCCCTCCAGTAGAAATCTCGAAAGTGAGTGTCAAGTCAACAATTTAACCGGGACCACTCAGTATCAACCAAACAATAGGACAGGAAAGCAAACAAAGATAAGTGTCTTTTTATTATTGCAGCTCATAGTACAAAGACACGAATACAAAGCAACATGGAACTAGAAGTACAAAGGACGTATCCACTAGTTCCTCTCCTGCCCACCTGCTCTCGGAGCTCTACTGCCTTGTCCACTGCTCGGTTGTTGCTCAAGCACTAGTCGCTGCTTCTGTTTTGGTGGCTCCTCCAACACCCGCTGATCAACCGTACGAGGATTCGGACAGTCACGTGCCAGGTGACCCTTTCTGCCGCATGAGTAACATTGTCCGTTTCTGGCATGCCTGGCTCTGACACCACCTCGGGTGCCCCACACCACCGGTCCTAAAACCCGAGATCGTCTAACTGCTAGTATGGTCCTCCTTGACCTCTGCATCATCTGTCTACTGCACACAGATGACTCGGCCACTGATCGAAAAGCACGCGGCAAAGGCAGAAGCTCCTGTACACGCTCGGGGTGTAGAGATACTGGCACAAACTCCACCCTGAAGAAGGTCTCGAAGTCTTCCCATGCAAAGTTCATCTCATCGCAAAACTGGAACAAATGGCTCCACCACCTGCCTACTGCTGCCTGAAGGAGGCTGGTAGCAAAGATCACCATGAAGTCTGCCGGCGTCCCCACTAGCCTGAAGACTCTCACCACAACCTCCAGCCAAACCTCAGCCGCCTGCAGGTCTGTCTCTCCCTGGAACCTCGGTGGCCTCTGGCGCTTGAACTTGTGCAGCGCGCTGAAGCGTCGTGCATCGCCTACTGCTGGGGCTGGTGGCATCAGTGGCCCAACGGGTAGCAGTACCGCTGGTGCCTCCGCTGGTGCCTCAACTGGGATAGGGCCCTGTACTGAGGCCTTGTCGCTCGGCGGGCTGTCAGTACATACCACTCTCGGGGCTCTAGCTGGTCGTCCGTGAAATGGAATTCTGAAAGAAACATCGTGACACGGTCAAACGTTTATACCTGGTGAGCTGACCTGGTTTGAGCTATTTTAAGGGAAAACCCTTGAAAACACACATGCAATTAGTGTTTTCGTGCACAAAGTCAGAAATCAGTTGTCAGGGTCCTGGTGTATGGATACGTCGGCCGCCCGCACCAACACTGGACTCCCTAAACTGAAAACCACACTCGGTACTCTCAACACTATTGCTTCATAGAAAGAAACATCAGAGTTATAAGTTCTGCGGTAGAACCGAACTCCTCTGATACCAATTTGTCACGACCCGTCCTCGGGGCCCGTGCCGTGACTACCCCAAGCCCGCCTTCCATAAGCCAGGGGCTGGCGACTATCACCAAGGCGTAAATCCTGGTAAAAAGGGAAGGCATTGCCTTTGTAAAGTAAACAATCACACAGAGTACAAGCGGAAGAAGTAAACACTAAGTAAAAACTGAGTACAACAGTAAGTGCGGAAAGTAAAAAGGGGCCGGAAGTACAAGCCCAACTGTAAAGTACAACTCAAAAGGGAATACAGAAACTGAAAAGTAATGCTGCTACACCGAGCTATCCACTGGAAATCCCACCTAAAGGGTGGGTACAGATAGCTCCTCTGCTCCTCGGGTCCCTCCGTCCGCTCCGAGTATGTCCCGCCCAGTGGTCCACCTCCGAGTACCGCCTCGTCGTCACGTCCACCTCTGGGTACCGTCTCGTCGTGAGTTCCTCCTCCGGGTACTATCTCGTCGTATACTCCACCTCCAGGTATCGTCCAGTCCTCGAACACTCTGCCTCTATCAGCACTGCCCATCGTCTGCAACCAACACAACGAGGTGCGGGCATATCCCGTGCAGGGGTGAGTATAAAGATACTCAGTAGGGACCCCGAGACCCTCAAGGTCTCACTAAAACCAACAAGGATAACCACATACAAGATCTCAACAGATAACCTCTACTTAGGTATATGCCCATACATATACCTAAGTTATCAAGTAACCCATCTCAATCATGAGGAAACACAAGGATTGTGAAATAAATGGATAACCACTACCCAGATATATGCCCATACATATACCTAAGTTATCAAGTGACCCGTCTCAATCATGAGATAAACACAAAGGTCAAAAGTCTCAGCTCAAACCAGGATTTTCATTATCGAAACCGTAACTGCTGAAGAGCTCCGTCTCTAGAGTGTAAAGTGGTCATGTCACGACTCTGAGGTACTGCTCACTAACCTAAGACTGCTGAAGTACTCCTCCTGTCGAGTACTGCGGGCCAGCCACCCAAACACAGTAGTGCTTCCCGCCGAGGTATGTCACCCAAACACAGTAGTGCACACCCCCTAGTAGCCTCCTGAAGTACTTTCCGGACGAGTACCGCGGGTCTGCACTGTCACATAGGTAGTGCTCCGTCCGCCATGAGTCTGCACCTCAGAAAGTAGTGCTCCGTCCACTGGGCTAGTCGACTCACTCCAAGTCGAGTCGGTCAAGCAGTCGTCAGGTCTCATCCAGTTACACGGTCTCCGTACTCCGCACGCTCGTCACTGGGAGGGTCCGCTCCACGAGCTACAAGTCGATACTCCAAGTATCTCAAAGTCCCACGAAGAAGTATCTCAAAGGACCGTCTCGTCATAGGGGTCTCAACACAACAGACGGTGCGTCAATCGGATGCCCGGTCTGTGAGTTATTAGCCTTTTCGTCCCAGGGGCCCGGTTGGTTTCGTGAGCGAACCAAACCCGGCCGTATCTCAACAGTACCCCGAACTCTCATAGGGTATACTCATAGGGACCGTTTCTCAACGAGATCACCAACGCCGCTGACGGATCTTCAAACGGACGTTCTGTCCGAAATGTATCAGCTTTTCCGTTCCAGGGGCCCGGTTGGATTTCTGTGCGATCCAACCCGGCCACTATCCATCTGCATCCAAATCTCGGGCGGAGAATGTCAAAAGTTCCGTATCGTCAACAGGAACTCAACACAACAGACGGCGAGTCAATCGGACGCCCGGTCTGAGAGTTATTGGCTTTTTCGTTCCAGGGGCCCGGTTGGTTTTTTAAGGCAAAACCAACCCGACCGTACTCCACCTGCGTCCAAACCTCGTGCGGACTATGCCAAAAGATCCGTCTCATCAAGAGGAATTCAACGAAATAGACAACGCATAAATCGGACGCACGGTCTGTTAGTTATTGGCCTTTTCGTCTCACACCCACCCTGGGAAACTTCCTAGGAGGTCACCCATCCTGATCACTACTCTTGGCCAAGCATGCTTAACTATGGAGTTTTAACTAGGTAGGCTTCCGAAAAGGAAGGTGCACCTTGAGTATAGTATACTGAAACGACCGTCTCGATCCAAGGATCGTGTTGCCGCTGACGGCGAGTCGTTTGGAGGCCCGTTGCCCAAGATATGGGCGAAAAACCGAAACCCGTCCGAAACCGGAGGGTCTGGGCCCGAACCGACCTAGCCCGACCCCCCCTGGTCCGACCCAAACCGGGTCAGCCCGAACCGGCTCGACCCGACCCAGTCCGGCTGGACCCGGCCCGGCCGGCGGCGCGCCCGGCCGGCGGCGCGACCCGGCCGGCGGTGCGGCCAGTGCGGCTGCGCGGCCCGGCGCCGGGGCGCGGCCTGGGCACCGCATGTGCGCCGCATGCGGGGGGTAAACTCCCCCTGGGTTTTGTAGATCTTGGCCGGCCATAGGCCGGCCGTTTTCCTTTCACACGCGGGACCCGCGGGTCCCGCCTCCTAAGCGAACCGGCGGCCGACCGGCACGGTCGGCCGCCTTCCACCCTTCCGCCGCGGCCCGATGGCCGCGGCTCTTCTGATCTCCGGCGGCCGGCAAGGCCGGCCGCATCTGGCAGCTCCGCCGCGGCTCTTCATTAACCGCCGGCAGCCGGTTTTCCGGCCGCCCCTTCCAGCTCTGCCGCGGCTCAAGCCGCGGCCCTTGTTCGATTGGCACGGCGCGACAGCGCCGCTCCCCTCCGTCGTGGCCCGACTCCGGCCGCGGTCTCTTGGACTACCTTCGACGCGACGCGACGGCGTCGCGTTCTTGAAATCTTTCCACGACGCGGCGCGACGGCGCCGCGCGTATCTTCCGCATTAAACCGCATGAACCCGTGTGGTGCGAGGGCACCACGCCCTTCCGAACCATTCCACAAAAAATCAACACGAAGTAAAAGAGGAGGATCGGCCGGGTTTGTACGGTCTGAACTCCTCACGTTATAAGGATAGAAATCAGCCTTTAACGAATAATAAACTTTCACAATCTTTTTAGATTAAATAAAAAGATTTGAAAATCAAGGCCCGACAAATATAAACAATCAAGTTCGAAGAAAGTTCCACATAACTTTAAAAAAAAATTTACCACGAAAAATTTTCAACTCGAAATTCTCGAACAAATATAAACAACTGAAACAAACCCCTACCTCGGTTCAAGTGCGGAGCACATCAACAAACCGCGGAAGACAAGCGTCGCGGAGGTCGGGCATTTCGGTAATCGTTCGTCGATTCCGTTGACGTAGAGGTACGTCCGAAGAGGTACGTCATTGGTGAATCTTCGTAAGCCGACGAAGAAAGTCCGAGGAGGAAGAGGCGTTCCCTTTTGTTGACACGGAAGGCGTCGTCGATCTTCGGAAACAATCCGACTAGGAAGAAGAGAGAAGCAGCGTTCTTGAGTGTTCTTCGTCTTCTTCATCAAAGTTGAGGATGGTAGAGAGAGCTTCTCAAATCCTCTCAAGTGGCAAAAGAAACCAACCCCAAAATGATAAAATAATCTTAAGCTTATTTTATTACACAACCTCCCTCTTAGAATTTCAAAGGTTTGAAATTTAAAAAATCTCACCTCAATTAATTATTCCAAGTGTCAAACATTAATTAAAGTGAGTTAAAGGGGAGTTTTAAAAAGAGGAGGTGAAGAGTTAGGGTTCGTGTGGGCCCCACCACACTTAATCATCTCAAGGGAGGTTAAGTGGATGCGGGTCCCACCCCTAACTCCCTTTCGGAGGAGTTAACCAACAAGTTAAAAATAAAATGTGTTTCCACATTTTATTTAACTTTATTTAAAAAACCCAAAAACTAACTCTCAACTTGCAATAAATGCATCCTCGGAAAAGGTCTCCTTAAGTGAATATCGGCGCTGCGAGTTCATCGGTGCCTTCAGAATTCGATTCCGGGCAACGGTTCAAAAGATAGAAATTCCCGCTCGCTCGTTCACTGAATGTACCCGAGCCAAACTTCGGAAATTAATTCCGGGCACACCGGGCCTCAGAATCAGGCGGCGTCAGAAACTGCGTTCTTGTAAAATTACAAAGAAAATTAAGAAAAAAAAAATTCCTTAAAATTTCCGGGTCTTTACAGGATCCTCCAAGACTCATGAAGTCATCAGCAAAGCCAAATTAAAATAGTTCAAAAGAAAGTAACAAAAGCCAAACAAAAAATGATCATCTTCAAATTAGTCCAAAAGAAAGATCAGATAAGTCTTCAACATTAGGAGAAATCTCAGAGGTAACTATATGAACGGAGTCATTGCCAAGGTATGTCCTTGAAATTAAAGCTTTGATCTTTCTTGAATTCCTCAACTACTCTAATACACATTCTTTTTCTAATATCAAGGTAATCATTAGCTGCCATATCACCATTTTTATATTTTCTAAAGGCAGCTGTGTCATTTTCAACTATCCAGGAGTCAAGATCCTCTGAGAAATCTAATTTCTCTTTATACTGGTAGGCATCCCTATAAGCAGGATCATTTTCATCATCTTCACTAGAGGAATCTTCTGATTTAGAGTGATCAGAAGAGTCTAAGGATTCATGAAAGGGTTCAGTGGGGACAGGCTATGGAGGGACTTCAATATCATTTATCTTGGCAAAAAGTGAACGTGTGACAACAATCCTCTCAGTATTAGCATTATCCCTAAGTTTTCGAGTTTTTTTGGGATTCGGAGTGATGAAGCCATTGGAATTAATCAATTTGTTTTTCCCTTTGCGATATTTAAAATGATAATCCTCTTCCAACATGAAATTTTCAACATAATCTTGTAAAGGTTCCTCATATACCACCTGGAAAAGTTCATTTGTCTCATGACCCTCAGGTATGGAAACTTCTATCCTAGAACATGGGATGTCCAAATGAGTATTTGAATCATCCTTGGAGCTAGAGGCAATATTTTTATCATCAGGAATATCAGTTTGACCAGCAATAATCACCTCTGGAGTAACCTTCTCAACCCAAATAGATTTTTAATGTGGTAGTGGATCAGGGGGGGAGGTATTTCATTTTCACAATGATTTGTGGAATGACCAATTCTAAAACATTTATTACAAAATTCAATGAAATTCTCAAACACCACATAATTTATGAAGTCATTTTCCCCATTTTGAATCCAAAACATCGAAGGAAAATCTTGTGAGATATCTATTTTTGTGAAAAGTCTTGCATCTAAGGGGTGTGTCAGGTTTAGTGTGTCATTATCAAGCTTAAGAGGTTTCCCAAATAGTCTAGCAATGGAGTTTAAAGCCTACTATTTGAAGAGGTGCAGTGGTAGACCCAGAAACCCTAGCCAAATTGGGGGAATGTGGGGATCAACATCAAAATTAAAAGAAGGTGACCATTTAAAGACTTTCATGTGAGAACCCTCGAACTGCGAGACCCGAATTTATAGTAATCATCATCAAGAGAAAATAGAAACAGAATATGTAAGTGATTCAACAATCCAATATAAAAGTTTGTAAAGCCTATGCTCTCCATGGTTATTCGAAGGAAAACTAGGGAGGGGTGACACTTTGAGAACTTACCAACCGGTGCAAAACAGATATCTGTGGAAAGAAGTTGAACTTCTTCCGTTGAGAAAGAAATCACTGATAAACCTCGAAACCTGTATGATTTGGGTGACACGCAGTCGGAGGTATTTGGTTCATTGCAAGGAGGAAGACCTTCGACCGCGTCTATAAAGGATTTTTCACCAAGTATCCCCGCTTGTCTAGGGTTTCTTTGAGTAGCGCTCGAGGGTAGAAGAACCCATGAATCCATCTATCACATATTTTATATCTCAAGATGGAAAATTGAGAAAAAAACCTACCCTTACATATATTGTAAAATTTTAACCATAATAATCATGAAATTGATATACAAATATATATTAAAATAAAAATAATATTTATTATATTTATTATAAAATACATTCATTGTCAATATATAAACCCTTAAAGGAAACATGTGGTGAATATGTAATTTTTTCATAGAAAGTAAATGTGAGATGAAAATCACTAACCTTAAATCATGAAAACCATTATAATAAATCAATCATGGAATATAATGAATATAAATTTGTTATAAAACCATGACATAACCATATTCATTTATATCATATTATATTTTATTTTTTATTGAAATTTTATAACACATTTATTATTGATTCCATGTTAATGATATATTTGGGATAATAAAAACATTTTCTATTCTATATTTAATTATTTGTTATTATTATTTTTCATTGTAATTTTATCATAGATCCATAATCTATGAAATGATATCCATTTATAGTAGTCCATAAATTATAGTCATATGAAATGAAATAAATTTTTCATGGAGATGGTCATATGTATAAATGAATGCTATTTTTTTTATTTTCATGTCAATTTGAATGATAGAAAATTAAATGATATATGTTAAAATTCTAAATCTATGGTTATGTCATATATATAATTTTTTTTAAAACCATCCTTAATTCATTCCTTATATAGAGTGAATGAATCACATCGCTTTGTGAGGCATTAGTCCACCGTAAATATATGCTTCCAAAATACAATTCAACATTTCTTCTATATAAAATCATTTACCTTATCAAACAACATATTTATTCGAATATTTCATTCACCCTTATTGTGATAGGATTTAAATGATGAATTTTTAATTAAAAAACCCATATATATGGAGATAATCAGATTATATTTCACTAAAAGGGAATAATAATATTATTATAGGTTTTTTTCAATGAAAATCAAACAAGAAATTCCCATATAAAGAGCGGTGGATAAGTGTTACCTAATTATCATTATTCGCATCATCCATTTTTTAAGCATATGAATTCCATTTTTTAATTTTATTCTTTTTTATTTTGGATTATCATCCATATTATCCATTTGATTTGATAATTGTTTTGTATTATTATCAAAATAATTTCACTTGAAACATCGAAGTTTGAGGGTGAATTCTTTTGATGTCACTCTCTAGTAATTTTTTTAAATTTCATCTTCACATCACTTACATTATTTTTCATGATGGACAGGGATCCCACACTTGAAATCCCAACATTTTTTATTCAATAACTAACTTATGTAATCCTTCCCACAGTTTTGGAATGTTTGATTTTGAATATTTTTCATCCCTCTATTTTACATATCATTGTTTTTTCCGTGGTAACCCATTTTCATTTTCATATCTATAGAAAACATTTTGTTTCTAGAATTGAATTCAGATTTTAATCCACATCAAATGATATCATCAATGATTCCATATTTCATTAGGCATAACTCCCTCTGGAGATTTGGTTTAATGGAATAGAATGATCAGTCAACCATACATTCAGGATGAATTATAATATGTGAAGGGTACCTTATATGTCTTGTCAACATTTATACATAGTAACCAATTTTTTTTCATTATTCTTCTTATACTCTATGAACTCCTTCTTTATTAATGTAATAATTAAATGAGGATATTAGTTATTCAAAAATAATATTGTTTGAACATCCTACATCATGGAGTCAATTTCTTTTCATTTCCTCATATCCTTAACTAGATTACACAATTGATCAAAATCACCTTACTGGAGGTATACAGGTAGAGTGAAATTTTAACTCTCTTAACTCTTGAGAATAGAAAATTAAATTTCAATGGTATTGATCTATTTCTAACTAAAAAACTGATCAACATAACCATTGATTGAAGGTGGGTGTTGCCTCATTTGGGAGTCAAGTGAATGTTTTTCCTTAAATATCTAATTTTTATGTTCACAATGATTTATATCTTGAGAATTTTGGGTGGGAATAGTAATTATGTTCTTCATGACATATCCCATAAAATTCGGTTGTTCATGTGTATAATTAGGTAAACATCAATTTACTTCTTCATTGTTCCCCTTTGGAATTAGGGATGACCTCATTGATTTAAGGTTCAAACATTCCGAGCGTTTTCTAACAGGTTTGTTCGTAGAACCGGAAACATCCAATGATTCCATATCCATTTGAACCTACTTTCCAAAGGTAGGCGCTCATTAGTTGTGGACTGATGAGGCTTAGGAATTTCCATTAGTCGAGAGGATGAGAGGTCGGACTCATCACACCTTTTTGAGGGGAATTATTGTCGACTCTGGGACTCTCTTTATAGATTTAAGTTATGTTCGTGAATCCTTATTACATTACCAAGTATAAAATGAGCTTTCCTTTAGATCTAAAAATCAATGTTTGATATGTAGGAAATTTAGAGAATCTTTTATTTGTATTCAAGGTTCTTCATCGATAGAGAATCATCTGTATTTGTTAAATATTCTTATTTAATTGTATCCTTTGATACATAAAAGTATCTTGGTCATTATGATGACCATACTAGTTTTAAAGTCACTCAGTGGGGAACGTGAAGTTTATTGCCATTCAGAAGGACATTGATTGTTTCAGAGTTGGGATCGTAGCCACAGATGGGCTACCTATGTATCCTTTGTATTGGAAAAGGAATCAGAACCCACATTGTTCGAGTAAGGGAATATGATGTTTATTATTGATGTCCCAATGAAAGATGTCATAATTAATTTTACACTCTAAGTTCACATGAGTCATGCTCAGTGTGAGAAACAAAATGTATTGGTAAAACCAGACAGTTGTGCCATGAAAGATGAAATTATATGAAATGTTGTGGGTCTTATGTATGTATGACTGCCCAAAATAGATGAATATTAGGATTTACTTTAGGGAAGAAATCAAGGAACAGGTTCCATAAAGGTATATGTACTTTATGGAGATTTGGATACTCTAATTTGGGGCTTACTCCTAAAAAGGATGCCCAAATTATGAGGGGACTTATGATTGGGTTTTACTCCTGAGAAGGATATCCAGATGAAAAGTAAATTAGGACTGGTTATGAGAAAATTAACGTACTTGGGGCTTACTCCTAAGGAGGATGCCCATATTTTAGATTGGGGATTACTCTGGAAAAGGAGGCCCAGGTTAATGAGGACTTGGGGCTTACTCTTAAGGAGGATGCCCAGATTTGGGAATTTTAAGATTGGTTCTTACTCCTGAAAAGGATTCCTAGATTAGGGGACATGGGGCTTACTCCTAAGGAGGATGCCCATAATTGAGAATTAAGACTGTGTCTTATTCTTGAAAAAGGAGTCCCAGTTTAAGGGGTTCTCTCATCTTTAAAGGATGAGGTTGAATGAATGAAATATCAATCTTTAGGGACAATAAGATGTGTAAATCATTAGGTTTTGAGAAATGTTCCACTGAGTTCCTTTCAAATAAGGAATCCAAATCAACAAATCATGCCATAAATGGATTTGAAGAGTGTCTTGAAGAATGAATCTTGAATAGGAGAGGTGGAATGGAATAAGAGGGGTTAAATGGGCAAGAAAGGCATCCAAAAAGGCAGGGGTGCGCAAGTCCTGGTAGGCGCGCAAGTACTGCGTGGGCGCGCAAGTCCTGGTCGCGCAAGTATACCTGCGCGGCACATGGGTACTTTCACATTTGTAAACAAAGCATGGTATTACTTGGGCGATCCTTGACCAATGCCATTAGAATTATCCTGAGGTACTTCTAGAAGAGAGGCGCACAAGTTTTGGTGAGAAAGTAGGGCGACGCTCAAGTATGTTCATTTCCCTTAACGGTAAAACACCTTAGGTACGCAAGTGTTAGTGAATTCTAATACTTAGACTTTACTCCTCTTGTTTAGACCTTCCATTCTAGGTAAATAATTACCTTAGAAGTGTTTGGAAGACCTGAAGAAGAGACTTAGGCGTTCAGAGCTCTAAATCTGAATTCTGGAAAAATTCCCCTCGAAATGGGGGGCCCATAGGGTCTATTTATAGGCTGGGGAAGACCCCATGCGGTGATCCTTTAGGGCGTGCAAGTCACTTGCGCAACCATTAGGTGGAACGCAAGTATACTTGCATGACAGTGATGAAACTTGCGCGACCCTTGTGCTTTTGAAGCTTTGCTCACGCCTTTGTAGATTTTTGATGTTTTCTTCAAAGTATGAATCAATTTGTGCTAAGTCATTTCCCTTTCCATTATTTTAGACAATGTGATGAAAAGTTTTGTCAACAAACGTCCCCCCACAGATTTGGATCCGAAAGAAATGAGGATGTGACTCTAAGGAAAAGAAGAAAACTCATGGAAAGGCGACGTGCAAGTGTTCAATGTGCCACACTTGGCACGCAGGTTCAATTCACACAGGGCTGGAGTACGCCAGATGTAGGCGCGCAGGTGGGTAGCCAAGCCTATAAATATGTGGCCCCATTTCCATACAAATCATCTGAATTTTAAACCTTCGAGCTCTCGCCACACAGGTCACCTTCGTCGCGCAAGTTGCTCTGTTTTTTGATGTTTCTTTGTTGTCACGCTGTTGTTTAGGTATTTGGACTTGCGCGGTGATACTTGCGTGACAAAAAAAACTTGCGCGGCACATCCATACTTGTGCGCCAAAATTAGACTTGCGCTCCTTAATTCCTTAGCCATTTTTTTCAAATTTCTTCACAATGTTTATGAAAAATCAATCCATTTAAGAGTTAATTTATTCAACTCTTGTGCAGATTTAATGGCTCCCAAGAGAATTGGAATGACTGATGAACTAGAAAGAAAGCGGATTGATGACATGATGAACATTGTTGGTCATGATTACTATGACATCTGTGACATCACTCTCCTAGATTTGGCTATGTACTTGAAGAAATATCATTTTAATTTCCCACAGAGCATCTATCTTCCTCTGTGTGGTCATAGTCATCTACAAGGATTCAATATTCCAGAAACAAAGAACAATACACCTGAGATGCAGCTGCACTGCTACTCCTCTATTTCGGTTATGTTGTGCATTAAGAGCAACAACAATGGTGTGAACATTAAAATTTTTTCTCCATGTCATTTCCTTGTAGACATGAAAATGGAAAACCCATGGCCTGAAAAGTCTTCCGATGCCGGTTGGTGGAGAGAAGACAAACATGGCATTAGAGAAATATCTGAAAATAGTATTCTCTCCAAATGGATCTTTGATTCTAATGATTCATTCTAAAATCCATGTATCCATCTTTCAAGTCTCTTGGACAGAAACAGAGTCACTGTTTGATCAGAAGAAAATTTTCTCAAACTGCATTCAAGAACTTTCTCTTACAATTGTTCCAAGAAGAGCTGGTATCACTGCATCTCTTATGGTATCAAGTGGAATGAATTAATTCCAGGTGGCTGCTGATGAAGATTGGGATGCCGTAAATCAAATGAAGAGTTATGTTGAAAGTCTTTTGTAATTCCTGAAAAAGAGAAGAGACTCCAGTCTGTGGATGTCCTTATAACTCTTGTGCATCAATGAAAAACACTTTCACCTTCAATCATTTGTACCTGCATTATCTTTTTCTATCTATTTCAAATTTACTTAATCAAATGGGCCTAGTGAGCATAGTTTTATTTTTACTAGGATTAGTGTAAATAACCCTACAAACTTTTAATCTTTTAATTGCTCAATATTACCTAAATCATACAAAATGTATGTTTAGTGAGCTGGAACATGACTTTTATTCAGAGTTCCTTTGTCTTTTGTGGGCAGTTTAAAGCCATGCACATCAGACATAAAGAGGCTAATGTTTAAGGTCGAAATAGCTTTGACCGAATGAGTTATAATTTACTCAATTCCTTGACAATTCATCTGAAAACATAGTACCATACTCAAGTATGAGAGAATATAAGTAAAATATGACTTAAGAATATTTGAATTTGAGTAATGATATGAAAAATAGATAAAAGGCATTAGAATAATTAGTTCCCAAGAATGAAGTTAGCATTATTTAACAAACCAGTTAGGGGGTTGAATTATGCAGGGCCACCTAATGGCATTGGCTGCATAGTAAAATAAGTAGCATCTTTTGGCTGACAGGTCTGTTATGTAGACTACTTATGCAAGGACACCTAAGGTCACGTGCTGTATAGTCAGGAAAAAGAACTCTCATAAATTTACTTTCCTAGTGCTAAAAGCCAGTGAATGTTTATGGAGATTCAAATTTTGAAAAGTATAGAGTTTGCTGTATGGAAAGGGGTACTTGATTATGGAGAAGATATTTCCATACAAGATTATCGAAGAACATGATGGATACCACCCCTACGAAGGTCTGACCCAAACGTAGAGAAGGAGAATATAAACCATAGACTTGAATACTTTCATATCATGAAAAAGGATATGGGACAAATATGTTAAGGATGACTATTTTTTCAGAACCCTACATATTGTCATTTAAGGAAAATAAGGACAAAAGAGGATTTCATCCCAAGAATGAAGTTACTAGTATCCGACAAACCCTTTAGGGGGCTGAATTATGAAGGGCCACCTAAGGGCATTGGATGCATAGTCAAATAATAGCATCTTTTGGATAAAAAATATGTTATGGAGACTGTTTATGCAAGGCCGCCTAAGGGCACGTACTGCATAGTCAGGCAAAAGAACTCTCAGAAGTTTGACATTTTTGTGACAAGAAGTCAAGAAAAGGTTTATGAAGATTTGTAAATATTTAAGGTTAGGATTATGAAACATAATGATGGGTATTGTCCAATGTATACAGAGATACAAAGATCAATGCTAACCATAATCATGTTGTGGCTGGGTCCTGAGTTTGACTTCACTACGTATCCCATAAGGATGGGAATGAATCCATTCGTAGTTCTTGAAATACAGTTTAACGCCGTGTGGGACAAAAGGAATAGAGATCTTAGTTTAGTTTCATAGATATTGGACCATTATAAGAAATACAGAGCGTGTGTTTTCATGGGGACTTTTCAGCCAAGGGACTGAAAGTGGAATTTGGGGTTAGGCCCAAAGACTTGGGGCTAGATACGAGGGACACTCGAACATTCCTACGTATCCCATAAGGATGGGAATCAAGCCCATATAGTTATAGAACTACCATCTGTACAAATTTGGTTCGTATATGTGAAGGGTGAAAGGGGACTTTTAATGCAATGATGATTTAACCCAAGATAAAAAGTTCAGGTATTTCCATGTATGAACGTAGTCTTTGAAAAGAAACATGATTGAAAATCAATGTAAATAATGATTCCCTCTCAGGTGAGGGTATCAATGAATATTGTAGTTTATTGTCAAACTGTACAAAAGTGTTGTATAGTTTAACGTCGTATAGCAAGGACGAAAGTGAACCAATGTAAAAAATATTGATTCTAGGGGCAGTTTCACGAATCAAAATCATATGAGATAGAGGTTAACCGATGTGAAGATATTGTTTTTGGGCTTGAACCTTGGGAGGATGCCTACGTACCTAGCCTAGAAGGCAAGGATCAATGCCCGCGTAGTTCAATTTAAATAATTAATTAATGATAATGTTTTTCTTTGAGACAACAACCTAAAAAATGGTGTTGGGACTTACGCATGGTTAGTAGCCCAAAGAGAGTGTTATGGTTGAAGTTTGCTCTATGCTCACGTGATTCATACTCGGTGTGAGAAACAAGATGTAGTAACAACCCTAATGATACATAGTTTAATGTTATGTAGGACATATAAAGGGACTATGCAGTTTAAATTCTTGTAGTTAGGACTATTGGTGCTGCACAGTTTAATGTCATGTAGTAGGGACAAAGTACAGTTTAATGTCATGTAGGACATATTAATGGACTTTTTGTACAGTTTAGCGTCATGTAGTCAGGACTATGGGGACAATACAGTTTAATGTTATGTTGGAAAAAAGGGGGACTGTGCAGTTTAATGTCATGTAGTGAAAAAAAAGAGTATACCATTTAACTTCTTGTTCGATGTATTAGGGAATTTTTCATAGTTTAACGTCATGTTGGACGAAAAAGGGACGATACAGTTTGACGTCATGTTGAACGAAAGTGCCAACAGTTTAAGGTCATATGCATGGACCGTTGGTTATGCAGTTCAACATCTTTCCGGACATAAGAGACTTCTGTACAGTTTAGCGTCATGTAGTTAGGAAGTCACAATTTAACATCATGTGGGATGAAAGGATACAAACAGTTTAAGGTCATATGTGTGGATCGTGGATGGTGTAGTTTAACGTCTTGCTGGACGTAAGGGACTTGCAAATAGTTTAGGGTCATATGCTGGACTGTGGAGCAGTTTATGGTCATACTAGACCAAGGTGCAGTTTAAGGTCATACAAGTCCGAGGTGCTGAGTTTTGTGTTCATACAAAATATTTCTTCAGAAATCTAGCATTGGTAGGAGTAGTGATGATTTCTCCATCCATTAAGATTAATGAATAAGCTCCATTGGAGTAGACCTTATGTATTGAGTAAGGTCCTTCCCATTTTGGCTCAATCATGGGAGGTTTCTTTCCTGGTATATTTGGAGTTCTGAGAAATAATACCAATTCTCCCTGAGTGAATGAACAAAGATGAACTTTTTTGTTGAAAGATCATGCTATTCGATTCTGATAGACTTCCAAGTGGTGGAAAGTGCACAATATTTTCTCATCTAACCGTTCCAATTCACTCAACCACTTTTTAGATTTCTCATCTCTTGATGATTGATCAAAAATGGATACTCTGAGCGAGGGTAGTTGAACTTCAATGGGCAAGACGGCTTCTGTTCCATATACTAGTGAATATAGAGTTGACCGCGTTTTAGTGTGGGCAGTGGTCCGATAAGCCCATAAATCATGAAAGAGTTT
Source organism: Viscum album (assembly GCA_963277665.1). NCBI lineage: Eukaryota > Viridiplantae > Streptophyta > Magnoliopsida > Santalales > Viscaceae > Viscum > Viscum album. The sequence goes on from OY728121.1 coordinate 820,668,401, forward strand.
ATCAGGCCATGACTTATTATCTTTATCCACCATATTTTGCAGTATATTTGAAAGAGTCTTATTGAAGGCTTCTATCTAGCTATTGGCCACTGCATGATACCGAGATGAATGGTTAGATTTGATGTTGTATTCTTGATATAAATTCTTCACCTCGGATGACCAGATGTTGGTGCTATTGTCCATAAATATGGTATGAGGGACACCAAATCTGGTAATGATGCTAGACTTGATGAAGCTAACAATGAATTTAGAACAGACTTCCTTGAGAGTTAATGCCTCTTCCCATTTGGAAAAGAAATCAGTAGCAGTAAGAATATACTTAAACTACTTGGCCGTAGCTGAAGGGTAAGGTCCCACCACATCCATTCCCCATGTGTAAAATGGCCATGAGTATTTAGCTGTATGAAGAACCTCTGGAGGTTGATGAATGATGTTGGCATGTACAAGGCATGAATGACACTTCTTTGTAAAATCAATACAATCTTGTATCATTGAAGGCCAAAAGTATCCAAGCATTCGAATCTGATCAGACAGTCTATGTCCAGACTGGTGGGCACCACAGACTCCTGCATGCACTTCTTTCATGACTGCCATTGTCTCTACACCATTAATGAATCTGAAGAGAGCTCCATTAAAACCACGTTTGTAGTGAATTATCTATAGGTGATCTAGGCTATCATAAAGAGTAAAATTGACCACACGTCACAAGATTTTTTCTTTCTCGGCTCTATCAGGTGGAAGTGTGCCGTTTTGCAGGTATTCCCTGATAGGTGACATCCATCCTGTAGTATGACCATACAGTTCAGGAATGGGACTAATTTCATTAATTTCCTCTGTTCTAATTCAATCATAAGGTGAAATTGCACGATGGTGGGAAATACTAATGGTTGTCTTGTCTCGATTTGGATCTGCCAGAGCTATGGCTATATTAGCCAGTGCATCATCTTGCACATTTTGTGATTGCGGGACATAAGAAAATGTCGGTTCTGAAGGGAATTCCACCATTAAATCTCTGACGTAATCATACAAAGGGATTAATTCTTCTTTTCTGATCTCATAATCCCCATTGACTTGTTTGATTACCAGGTCTGAATCACCTTTCACCTATAAGTGATTCACATGTTCTTGAAGTGCCAATTCCAAGACTGCAATGAGAGCTTGGTATTCTTCTTCATTATTAGTACCACCTTCCTATAATAAGAAATAATAAGGTAACACTGCCTTTTCTGGAGAAATGAGCACAATTCCTAAACCAACATTGTTGAATTTAGGATTTTCCATTTTCCTCCCTGTTGGACTTCTTGGAGCACCATAAAAGTACATTTCCCTTATCTGAGGACTATCCTAAATAGAGAAGACTTCCTCATCAGGGAGTTCAATATCTGAAGATGTGTCTTCCACTGAAGGGTGTTCAGCTAGAAAATTGGCCAGAGCTTGGCCCTTTATTGCCTTTTGAGACACATATTGAATGTCAAATTGATGCAAAATAACTGCCCACCTTTCCAGACGTCCTGTCAGCATTGGATGACTAAGGATGAATTTGATCAGGTTATTGTGAGATACCAATTGGACCTCATGATGTTGTAGGTAGTGTCTCAATTTCTGAACTGCAATGATTAATTCTAGGCAGCACTTCTCAACACTTGAATACCAGGTTTCTGATTCAAGCATAGTCTGACTGAGGTAGTAGAGGTTGTTTTCATTCCCCGCATCATTCTTCTGAGCAAGAAAGTAAACCAATGATCGCTCTAAGGCTGTCATGTAATGGATAAGTGGCCTTACTTAAACAGGTGGCATATGTACCGGTGGACTCAAGAGATACTTCTTGAAAATATCGAATGCTTCTTGACATTCTTCAGTCCACAGGTAAGTGACTCCCTTCTTCATCAATTTGGTGAAGGGTAAACTTTTTCCTGCTAAATGGGAAATGAAATGCGGAATATATGCTAAGTGTCCTTGAAGTCCTCTTAATTCATTCAAATTTTGAGGAGGTGACATACCATGGATTGACTTTGTCTTCTCAGGACCGACTTCAATACCACGATGGCGTATAACAAAGCCAAGAAATTGTCCTGAGGTTACCCCAAAAGCACATTTTAAGGGGTTCATCTTCAAATTATGTTGTCGAAGCTTGCGGAATATGACTTCCAAATCATCCAAGTGATTAGAACGTTGTTTGGATTTGACCACCAAATCATCCACATAACATTCAATAAGCTTCCCTAAAAGGGGTTTGAAGATACGATGCATGGGATGCTGATATGTTGCACCTTCATTCTTTAAGTAAAAGGGCATTACTCGGTAGAAAAACACAAACTGAGGGGCTCTGAAGGCTGTGGATTCCTCATCTTCTGGGGCCATTCAGATTTGATTATATCTGGAATATCCGTCCATGAAGTAAAGTGCTTCACATCCAGCTGTTTCATCAATTAAATGTTCTGTAATCGGAACTGGGAAATCATCCTTAGGACAATGCCGATTAAGATCTCTAAAATCGATGAAAACTCTAATTTGACAGTTCTTCATATTCACAGGGACAATATTAGCCAACCACTAGGGATATTGAACTTCTCTTATGAAGTTAGCATTGATAAGATTATCCAATTCAGCTTCAATTTTCAAAGGATAAGTTGGGGGTTTTCTTCTTGTGGCTTGCTTAAATCCTCGATGTTCTTCTCGTAAACCCAAATGATGAGTAGCCACATCAGGATCAAGCCCGAGCATTTCTGTATAGTTCCAAGAAAATATATCTCTATTTTTCTATAGAAAGAAAATATACATCTCTTGTTCTTCAAGAGTCATGTCCGCATTGATTAAATTGGTGGTGTGGATCTTCTTTTGTACCCAGATTTATTTCTCTGAGTTCATCCACAGTGGCAGAGATACCCGCTTCAAATGCTGGAGGGGAATCTATGAGATCTTCCCCTTCTTCTTCATCATGTGTTATTTATTCCGTTTCTGCTTTCATAGAAGATGATGAAGCAAAATTTCCATGATCAGAAGAGATGTTAAAATTTTAACATCTTGAAGAAGAGGCTTCCATTTCTGACCCAATTGATAATAAAGGGTCTTCTTGGGGAAATAAAGAGGAGATGATGGATTGAGAATCAACATCACTATTCACCTCGGATGTCGCTATCACTTCTTCTTGCCTGGTTGGCGAAGTATAGACTTGTTTGATTTCAGAAGATGAAACGAAGACATCTCCATTTGAGCTTTCATCATTTCCTGGTGGGTTACCAGTTTCTCACATGTTGTCTGGCTCAATTGCCGTAATTGACATTATGGATCTTTCCATAAGAGTATTTTGATTTGGGTCTACCCTGTCAATTTGACTGATAGGCAACACATAATCTGTACTCACATGCGCAAATGGATTTACTGGAATCTTTTCCAAACCATATGGAGCATTAACTTTGGTAATATCCCTGGTTGTGGATTTATCCTTTACCTTCATGTGATAGAATTATTCCTCAATGTATTGAGACTCCCATGTCTTGAATGGGGCCTTATCACCATACAATGTACCAACTTGACCATCAATACAATATTTGAGACATTGATGGTATGATGAAGGGATAACCACATGTTGATGTAATCAGGGTCTTCCAAGCAAGATGTTGAAAGCTGAGTCTTGATCAATAACCATGAAATCTGAATTGGATACAAGATCTCCAAACTGAGTTCTGAGTGTATCTTCGCCCAGTGGTTCTTGTTCATTTTTATCATATACTTGTAACATCATGTTAAAAAGAGATAAATCTGATTCCATGAGGCCCAATCGATGAAGTGTACGAATGGGCATGAGGTTGACTCCTGAACCATTATCAATAAAAGCTCTTCAGACGTCTACACCATTGACCTTTCTAGAAAAGTACAATGGTCTAATATGTCCATGCACGATATCATATTCATCTTCATCAGTGAAAGATATCACTTCATGGAATTCCGCAGGATTATTCTCTATGTGATAGACTTCAGCTGCAACAATTTCAATTTCAAACTCCTAATTCCTTGACAAAGCCTCGATTAGTTCCTCCCAAAGATACTTTGACAGATTCAAAGGATCCAGAATTGATAACTTGGCCGGTACTTGGGCCAGGTGTTTCAATACATCATACTATTAATTCATAGGTCTACGTTTCCCAATAGGAACATGTGGTTTAGCAGGTCCCTTGGAAGCAGATGCTTTGGAAGTTGATGCATCTGGTATCGGGATAGGAGTTGGCAATATTCCTAGTATTGGAAGATTAGACCGATTAGATCCATTTACTTGCTGAGAGGAAGAAGATTGAACCTTCAACCGGTCTTCCAGAATAACTGTGCCAGGACTGAATTTACTATGGGTTGAAGAACATGCTTGTTCTTGTTGAGCTCGTTGAAGGGCTATGCCACGAGTTTCTGCTGTGTACACAATTCTAGCAGGGGTAGAATTAGAATAGTGGCTTCTGAAAGATCCACGTCTTCCCCTATATTCTGATCCTCTGGAACTTCCTCTAATTCCTCTATTTCATATAGGGAATTCAGGCTCATCATAATCGAAACTGCAAATGGCATACAGATCTATTAATTGAATCATACGAACATAACTGAAAATCAATTCTTCATCTGATGAAGACTCTACCTGACTAGCCAATTTAGGCTGTGCAGTTTGATGGGGCGATGCCTGTTGATTCGAAGTAGATGGCATGGAATCTGCAAGGGTCAAAGACAACATAGGCTTTGACACGTACTCATCTTTTTCTGATTCTTTCTCTTTCTTTGAATCATTCCGTTTTTCAAGGATTTCCCTTTGATGAAGAGGGTTTTGCTACGAAATTCATGGTAGAAGGCACAATTGGTTTCTTCAAATGTGTTCAGAAAATAGCATGAGTTCAGTTGACCGTCTTTCTGACCATCCACTCATCATGTTTTTTTGCATTTTTGTTCTTAACTTCTTGCCATTCGCCTTCCTCCTCTGGAACTATAGCAGTTACACATGCTACCTGAGATGTAGAACCTTTTAGTTTGACTTGTCCCGAGTCGACCATATTTTGTAGGAGGTATTTGAAGACAAAACACTCATGGATGGGATGTCCCAGCATTTGATGAAATTGGCAATAATTGGGACGGTCTTCATCTCGTTTTTTGTTTGGACTCTTGGTCATTGGAAATTGAACCAAATTATTTTCCAGAGCCAAAATGAAATAACCATGAACTTGTTCATTTCGGAAAGAGTATGTTTTTCCCTTTAGATCCTCAAATTGTTTTCATCTTTGATCTCTTTGATCGTCTTGAGGAAACAACCTCTGCTGTTGGAACTCATGAAGTGGAGCCCTTCAAGAAGATGAAGGTTTTGAAGTAAGAACAGGTACATGTGCTTGCTTAAGCACAACTATAACAGTCTCTTCTTTACCCATTATCCTTCCTAGAGCTGATGGAATTTCACGAGATTTAGTGTTAGTATGTATAAGAGAATATTCTATTTGTTGATCGATTTATGTAAGGTCTCTAAACCCACTTGTGTATTTCATAGGGATCAACGGCGTGCGTAATTCATCACGTAGATCTTCCACACAGATCGGCAACAGTTCTTCTTGAGGGTGTACTAAGCTTAGGGAATATGTTAACCCCATCCAGCGAGCAATGAAATCATAGACGCTTTCATTCTCCATTTTCTTACAGTTTTTATGTTAAAAAACTATTGTCTTTGGCAAAGTTGAGATGAATTGAAGAAGAAATCATTGACGGAGATCTTCCCATCCGGTAATTGACTGGGATTTCAAGCTTGTATACCAGACAAAAGCTAGTCCTTACAAGGTTCGCACGAAGCATCGGAGTTTCACCGCTTCTTGCTGCTCCGAAGTTCCCATCATAGTATCGCGAAAAGACACGTAATGCGTCAAATATTGTTCAAGATCGCCTGATCCATTGAAAATATGGAATACAGGGTTCCCAAAATTTGATGGGGGAGAGATTGAATCTACGCATTCAGGGTAAGCTTTCTTTTCTGGTTGAACCTTCACACGCTTTCCCTCCATAGCTTCCAACCGAGATATTAATGACTCAATAGTAGTTATTAACTTTTTAGAAACATCCGGTTGAGCTTGAATCTAAACAGGTGCCCTGACTGGAGCTTGGAAAGGTATGGCAGCTGGTACTGCAACTGATGGAAGCACAGCCAATTGTTGTTGCACTTGACCCGTAGGATTAGAACTATGAGGGTGTACTGATAAAGGAGGATATTCTTGATCCATCTCAGTAGCTTCAACAAATTCCCTTGGCTGACTGACTGCAGCATGCTTAGGAGGAAGACTACCCTAAAGTAGTTCTGCGTTCATCCTCCTCAATTCCTTCATTTCTTCCTCCTATTGCGCAAATCTTTTCTATAGTGAGAGAGATTGGCCTTCTCCAGAGGGAGGATATGTAACACGATTCTTCCCCATTACCTTGTTTGATCCCTTTAGAAGAGGGGGAAGTGGGTTATTTGAAGGAACACCCAGATTTTGGGTAAACCTTTGATTTCGTGTACACACACCTTCTTCATTTATGTCTGTGTGTACAACTTCCTGAATAGGAACCTCTTCATCTGATCCCTCTGAGTGAGCATCATCTGGTGGATCAGCAACAACAGCATTGATGACATTGATTGATGCATAATCCATCGCATCCCTTCTATCAGAATTTCTATGATATTATCTCCTTCCATGTCTTTGATGAGACATTGCCTTTTGTTGATTTGATCCCTCATGAACTTCTTGATAAACCGTAATTTGGAGGGAATCTCCTAATAATTTGGCTCTTCTTTCCTCCTATGGCTCCTGCCCCAATCGAGAGAAGACTGACTTTCTTTGAGGAGGGGATTGATGATTTGAAAAAGTCCCCAGTCCGGTGGACTGGGGTTGTTCCTGCTATCTTTGCTCAACTCCTTGAATCCTATTTGTTGATTCCGAGGGTTGGTTTAAAAGAGTCCCCAGTCTGGCGAGGTGGGGTGGCTCTTGACATGCTATGTCTGAGGCTTTCTTAAAGTCCCTCCTAATCTTGCGGACCTTGGTCCGGAAATTAGCAAGATGAATCAATCGAAATCCACTTTTATCACCCAGTTCAAAAGACCGTTAGATGATTTCTGACACTTCTGTCACTTGGTGATGTGCTTTCTCCAAAAAAGAGGCCTACTCAATATTCTTTTTTGCTTGTTGTAGGATTAATTCAACAACTTGTTCCCGGTATTCTTGATTTTGAGAGGAACTAGTTGAATCTTGTTCTTGGGAAAGCTTTTGATTACAAACAAAGCCAGGTATCCGTGGCTGGCCATGGGCAATAACATTGCATGAGACCATTTTCGGCGGGCTTTGATGACTGGAGAGAACCACGAAATGCGGTGCTCCATGAACACCCCTTCCTCTGACATGAATACCAGATGGGGAATTGGAAATTAACTGGCACAACATTATTAGTGTGCCAAGGCATGAACGCTGAAGGGATCTCTGCAGATTTTCACCCTTCAGATATCGAGATACTGATAGAGATGCCAAGTCAATTTGGCGTTGTAATCCTTCTATTATCTTAACATAATTTTCATATTCATCATAAGAAAATAATTTCTTTTTCAAATGACAAAGAGTTTCCCATATGTTGAGACGAATATCACGAATTCCATCTTCCGTCAACATTTCTAGAATGTCAAACATAGAGTTAGCTAGAGGCCAAAACATGACTTACACTTCACCTTTCGCCAGTTTTTTTCTCATGTTCATCATTTCCTCTTTATCATTTGATGAAGATTCTTCTACCTGTTTTGACCAGAGCTGGTGCTTCCTTGTGGCTTCATTGGATTCAACAGGATTGGTAGAGAAATAACTTATTAAACTAGAAGATACATGACTTAGGGGTGGTTCGGAGAATGACCCACACCCTGGGCTATCTTCCAATTGAGAAATTATTTCACCTTCCAGTGATGAAACATTAGACATGACTGGTTTCGCATTTGAAATTTCCTCAAGATAAGAGGGCTTTATCGGCACTACATTATCCACTGGAGAATTTTCCGGGAAATGTGAATCACTACTGCAGAGAGGACTTTTACAGAGAAATTCATCATCATGGGGAGGACCACCATGGTGGGTTATGGAAAAAGATGAGATCTCTTACTCTTTGGTCTTCTGACCACACAGACGGTTCCTGTGGCTCACATCTGAAGATGAAACTTAGAGATCGACCGAATTTTCATGAAGCAAGCCTTCATAGGGAAGTGTCTGTTGAAGACCTTTGGAATTAATGTTCCCACTATTGGGAAATGAGGGAATAAAATCTTGATTTCCAACAGATAACTGTCTAAGGGTTTCAAGAACTCCATCATCGAGCAAGGCCTTTTTACAGATTGGCACTTGATCTCTTGACTGTGCTGGGCAGGTCTTTTTATTAGATGCCTTCCTACTCACCTTGGAAATCACTTGTTGATGAAAGTGGCGGCTCTGAGCAGGTGTATGTGCCTGATCAGGAGAGATGGCCAGGTTAGGCTGACGATCTCCACTCAAATCAGGTGTATGTGCCTGACCTGGTTGTCCGTATGATATGGGGGAGTATGCCCCATAGCCCTCTTAGACAGGAATAGATGTGTGTGTCTGTTCCAGAGTGCACTGTTGATGTGTCACTCCACTGGTATGGATAGATTTATGTGTCCCTGAGATGCTGCTAAAGCTATTATAATATCCTGACAGGCATCCGAGATATGAGCAGTAATTTTCTTCTTCTCTTTCACCATTAATAGAATATTCTTGGTGACTTAAGATGCCAAAACGGGGATATACGTCCATTTTGGGCTTGGAGTAGGTGTATGTGCCTGCTCCTGTCCTCCTTCTCGTGTTAGTGAATCCTGACAGTACACAAGTGTAGGGGTAGAGAGTTGAGTCGGAATCCTGTTTGTCGCTGGAGCTTTCCGACTGACTTCTCTGAATGCTACCAAGCAAGACTATTGGTAGGCTTGATCAATACTAGTAGTTGTATGTGCCTAAAGATAGCACCTTGCCGAACGTGGTAGACGAGATCCATCGTATGTAGTCAAATGAGCCTGCTGACTAGCTGGTGATGTATAAACAGGTGTATGTTCCTGCCTATAGTACTCTACCGGAATTGGCTGGCAGGATTGGCGTGATGCTGCCAGACGGGTCTTCTGGACAGCAGAATTAAAACGGGAAGGTGTGTGTGCCCGCTCGTTTCTTTCCACCAAGTTAGGTTGGTGGAATTCGCCATAGATGGAAGAGATGATATCCTACTCACTGTTAACCGGACTTCACCTCTGGCAATTCTTCTTGCCTACTTGGGTTCAAGGAACCTGAGCCGAAAGCCTGGAGTCGGCACCCTCATCATGTTGAGGGCACACTACCTCACGAGTCTGGTGGCAATTGTCGGTGGGAGCCCTCGTGAAGGACCCATGTCTTCTTGAATTAAGGCCCTAAGGCACCTGCTCATTCACCTCCCAAGAATAAGGGAGTGAATGGTTATTGTGTTTTAGGGATAACGACCCGAAATGGTTGGAGACGGTGGTTAGCACCGCCTACTTCTTGATCACTGGTTGTCACTGTCTGGACGACCAGGGTGAGTTATTCACTTGGACAGCTTTTCGGGCAGCCTCCAGAGATGGAATGGTACCATGTTGACGATACTCCTTAAAAAGCGTGTTTGATACCCAGTTTTAAAGATGATGAGTATGTGATATTGTCCTCAGAACGGACAACGATCCAGCAGGAGTAGCAGCAGTGGCATTCGCAGTAACGATATTCACAGGTGTGAACTTGAGAGAAGCCATTTCTTAGAATGCAGAAAATCTTGGAAAAGAGTGCCTGTTTTATATAACAGACGTAATCAAGATAAATTCAGACACTACATCTTTTGGATGAGCACATATGTTAGTGATTGTTTTTTTTGGCCCTCTCAGTGAATTTTAAATAGGGGCCTAACAAATAAGCAAAACATCATTTTGACTTGGTTAAGGATTCACGTTGGGTTCAACATTTTTTGTTCCCCTCTGGAATTGGGGATGACCTCATTGATTTATGGTTCAAACATTCCAAGAAGTTTCTAACAAGTTTTTTTGTATAACCAGAAACATCCAACGATTCCATATCCATTTGAACCTACTTTCCAAAGGTAGGCGCTGATTAGTTGTGGACTGATGAGGCTTAGAAATTTGCATTGGTCGAGAGTATGGGAGGTCGGACTCATGACTTCTTTTTGAGAGGAATTATTTTCTACTCTGGGACTCTCTTTATAGATTTAAGTTATGTTCGTGAATCCTTATTACATTACCAAGTATAAAATGAGCTTTCCTTTAGATCTGACAATCAATGATTGACATGTAGGAAATTTAGAGAATATTTTATATGTATTCGAGGTTCTTCATCGATAGAAAATCATCTTTATTTGTTAGAGATTCTTAGTCAATGGTATCCTTTGATACATAAAAGTCTCTTGGTCATTATGATGACCATAATGGTTTTAAAGCAACTAAGTGGGGCACATGATGTTTATTGTCATTCAGATGGACATTGATTATTTCAGAGTTAGGATCGTACCCACAGATGGGCTACCTACCTATCCTTTGTTTTGGAAAAGGATTCAGAACCCACATAGTTCAAGTAAGGGAATACGATTTTTATGATTGATGGCTCAAAGAAAGATGTCATAATTACTTTTACACTCTAAGCTCATGTGAGTCATGATCGATGTGAGAAACAAGAAGTATTGGTAAAACTAGACAGTTGTGCCATGAAAGATGCAATCATAAGAAATTATGTGGGGCTTATATATGTATGACTACCCAAAATAGATGAATATTTGGATTTAATTTAGGGAAGAAATCTAAGAATAGGGTCCATAAAGGTATATTTAATTTATGGAGATTTGGATACTCTAATTTGGGGCTTACTCTTGAAAAGGAGGCCCAAATTAGGAGGGACCTTATGATTAGGTTTTACTCCTAAGAAAGAGATCTAGATAAAATGTAAATTAAGACTGGTTAAGAGAAAATTAAGGGACTTGGGGCTTACTCCTATGGAGGATGCCAATATTTGAGACTGGGGCTTACACCTGAAAAGGAGGACTAAGTTAATGATGACATGGGGCTTACTCCTAAGGTGGATGCCCAGATTTGGGAATTTTAAGATTGGGGCTTACTCCTGAAAAGGATTCCCATATTAGGGGACTTGGGGCTTACTCCTAATGAGGATGCCCATAATTGAGAATTAAGACTGGGGATTATTCCTGAAAAAGGAGGCCCAGTTTAAGGGGTTCTCTCATCTTTAAAAGATGAGGATGAATGAATGAAATCTCAGACTTTAGTGACAAAAAGATGTGTAAATAATTAGGTTTTGAGAAATGATCCACTGAGTTCCTTTCAGATAAGGAATCCAAATCAATAAATCATGCTATAAATGGCTTTGAAGTGTGTCTTGAAGACTGAATCTTGAATAGGAGAGGTGGAACGACATAAGAGGGGTTAAATGGGCAAGAAAGGCACCCAAAATGGCAGGGGCGTGTATGTCCTGGTAGGCACGCAAGTACTGCGTGGGCGCGCAAGTCCTGGTCGCACAGGTATACCTCTGTAACACATGGGTACTTGCGCATTTGTAAAACAACATGGTAATACTTGGACGATCATTGACCAATGCCTTTAGAATTATCCTGAGGTACTTCCAGAAGATAGGCGCGCAAGTTTTGGTGAGGAAGTAGGGAAGCACTCAAGTATGTGCATTCCCCTTAAGGGTAAAACACCTTAGGCACACAAGTGTTAGTGAATTATAACACATAGACCTTACTCCTCTTGTTTAGACCTTCCATTCAAGGTAAAGAATTACCTTATAAGAGTTCAGAAGACATAAAGAAGAGACCTGGTCATTTAGAGCTCTAAATTTGAATTCTGGAAACTTCCCCTCGAAATGGGGGGCCCACATGGTCTATTTATAGGCTGGAGAAGACCCCGGGCGGTTATCCTTTAGGGTGTACAAGTCACTTGTGCGACCATTAGGGGGCATGCAAGTATACTTGCGCGACAGTGATGAAACTTGCGCGACCCTTGTGATTTTGAAGCTTTGTTAAAGCCTTTTTCGATTTTTTATGTTTTCTTCAAAATATGAATCAATTTGTGCTAAGTCATTTCCCTTTCCATTATTTTAGACAATGTGACGAAAAGGAGCGTCAATATTCATTAACACAGATCCTTTAGTTTCCAACCATTTACTAAGGACCAAAAAGCATTGTTTGACGACACTAATCATAATATAAAATCACACAGTTTGAAAAATTAATTAGGAGGGTTAAATCAAGGAACCTTCATGTTAATATATGGTTCCTTAGGTTTATCATAGTTTATTCATAGTCAATATCCATTTAAATCAATTATAATGGTTCATAAAGAAATTGCGAATTTCCAAATAATATTCCAAGGTGTGTCAAACTATATGTAAATAAAAGATCATATTCCTACTCAAAATCATGATTGATTCTAGTTAAATATAGTTTTTTTGTTTTATTTTCCCTTGGTAAATCTATTATAGATCGACAACCACTTATAGTATACATATAGGGATGAAATTTCTTAGAAACCACTCACTCTATCCTTTACTAGAATTACATGTCCTTTACATATACATTAATGCGACCTTAGACATATCCTTAATGACATCCCTAAACACATATTTAGAAATATCCAAAAGGATCACATTAATGATTCTTCTTCCTAGTTTTGAAAGGATAAGTAATTCTCTTTCTAATTCCCACTATAGAGACCACAAATTCTCATAAAAGAAAATTGCATCTTTCTATATGAATATTAAATATATTTAACAATCGTACTCGCATGGATCATAATAGTTTAGTTCCATTTCCATATTGGAAAAAAATATTCTAATCTAGTGAATGATCTTCAATTATCCCATGAATGGTCCTCTAATTTAGTAATCTTTATTGACATGCCCACATGAAATATTTATTCATAACAACTGGAAAGGAATCATAAGAAAGAATGAGCTCAGATTCTCAGTAAGTCAAAAAACATTGACATAAATATATGACCATAAGAAAGAATAATATAATAATATGGGTGTAACACCCCGAGATTCCACAATACGCTTCTCATTCAATAATGCAATAGCTTTCATTGTACGCAACTTCGAGTTCTAAAACACAGCGACTAATCAAAGTAGCTGTTATGAAGAGTAATAACCACTTTTTAAAATTATAGAAATTTTATATTTCAAAATGGACTTCATTTTTGGATTTAGAATATCGAAATTAGCCTATGTTGAATTTTTGGTATTTTTCTGAGAACTTCTAATTTTTTTATGAATAGTGAAAAATACTTAAAACAACGTTTTTAATCAAAATAATTTATAGTGATAAATTATACTATTTAGTGGTTTTAAAGTATAATTATAATATATTTTTACCATTTTATCCAATGGTGGTCATTAGAATTAATTTAACATTGAAATTGGACATAAACAATTGTCAATCTTTTGATATAAATTGTTCCATAAAAACACGCTATTTGTTGTGAAAACAGGAATTAATTATAAAATTAATTAATGTAACTTATATGTTTGGAATTTTGTAAAATAGACATCATTTTTGAAATCATAATATCAAATATAGCTTAGGGTGAATTTTTAGGATTTTTCTGAAAAACTTCAATTTTTGATGAATAGTGAAACCACTAAGTGGTACTTATAAAAACTGATTTTTCGTTTAAATGAAATTTTACCACTTCTGTGTTTTTAATTTCAAAAATATGACATACATGGTTGTCATTAAGAAGTAAAATGTGGTTCAATGAGATTAAAATAATTTTTGGTGAATAGTAACTTTTAAGTTCTTAATCGCGATTAGAGGTAATTAGTGTAGTTTATGGTAAAAATAATATTTTAATAATATGAGATGACCTTGAAACATGTCCTACCCCTATTGGATGTGCCATGGCCGACCAAGAAAATCCATGGGTCAACTTGGGGACCCCATGGAGCCACTATAGTTGGAAAATGACATAAATTCCTTTTATTTAATGTTAAAGTAAAAAATGACAAAAACATGAAATGTTTTACTAAAACAATTTTTACATGGGGTTATACAAGTCATATATTTTACTATAAATAGTAATTGGAAATATTAAAAGATTTCCTACATCATAGTATTTTTTTTATAATTTTTAGACATTAAATAAATTAAATTATTTATGACATCGTGATGATGCAACGATGACCTCATTATTTAACGATTTTAATAAAATGAAAAGATAATGTAAAATCCAAGGCATACACTTGTCCAAAGACTATTGGATGGGTATATTTCGAACCCTTATCACCTTATCCTAGAATTATATATGTTTGGGACCTTTATAATCTGAAAATCATTGTATAATAATGTAAAATTTCCTTACTTTCCAAGAGTGCCCCTCCTCTCCTCTTATAAAAGGCCCCCACCTCTACCACCTTACTCACACTTTCAAAGCCTTTTGTATCGGCCAAAATCTGCCCAAATACTCTCCCAACTTCCCTCCCTTACTCCTAGAAGCCTCACTTTGGGCAGAATACTTCCCAAGGAAGCCTTTGTCTCAAATCAAAAGAGTTACCCAATTTTAAGGTAATGTATTCTCTTATGTTATTTTGTTTTATTTTGCTTATCCAAACCCCTAAACTCTTTTTATACCTTTATTTTGTAACAACAAAATTATGCTCAATATACTAGGATGTTGTTATAATGAGTATTCGAGCTACACATACACACACCTACATCTAATGGTTAAAGAACATACGGTTTCTGTGGATGGCGAATTTCTGCCTCACGAAACGATGATTGTTCAACACTCATAAAACACCTTCAAAGGTGTCCATTAAGATGTCACTATATTTATAAATGATATATAATATGTTTATGTTTTACTTAAGGTTCTGTATTTTTCATTTATGTCATACCATTATTGTTTCTATTATGGGTAAACGCGATATTTTCATTTTAGGAAGTGCGGACTACCGCCCCCTCAAAGTGATGTGAATCGTTAATGCCATATGTTGGATGTATAAAGGATGGAGTAAATGATATTATATATTATGTTATACTGGAATTATAATATAACTTTATATCATTATGATTTCATTAAATACGAAATAGAAATGAAAGTAGCGTTCATGCGTACGTACGACTTACCGTCTCCATGAATGGTGCATTTCATTTCTTACCTCTAAACGTTATGGAATATTATAAATGCATGTATATACTGGATATATATGATATATATGATATCTAAATCATGAAAATAATTCTAGATATAATGGATATTTGACCACATGAACAACTTGTAATTATAAGAAGTTTATTGTTGACTCAAGTACCAAAGATCGACAAAATGACCGTTATAAACTTTAATAATTACATAATGTTCATAACATGGTAATAAGGGATATAAAAGGAATAATGAACATGAAAAAGTTTCTTATGTAAATAGAAATTAACTCTAGTTTATTATTCAGGAGGTTAAAGAATGGTCGAGTCAGGAGAAGACGCAAGGTAAGGGAACTTCTTAACCCAATTTCTATTCTTTGGGTTAATCTCCTACTTTCAAATTATATCATGATATTATTATGTCCTATATTGTATTTGTACATTATTTATGTGTACTTATAGTGAATACACAAAATAGATATACTTTATTTTAAAAAAATGATCTTTGCAAGGGTCTTCGTCTCAATCTCCATTCATTGAGGCATATTTGGTTTTATACACAACTTTCCTTTATACGGTGTATAAACCCCTTTGAATTTTAAGTTTATTCAAAAGGAATATTTTTATACAAATAGTTTTACTAAATGAAAAAAAGAGAATCTTTTTTCTTTCCGTACTTGTCTGGCGACAACAACTTCTCCGCCACCGTGACCATTATTTGAGTTTCGGCTTCCTCTACAAGCCATCATTTTTTTTAATGAAAAATAAATACAAAGTTTTAACTTTATTTTATTTTGGTATTGAAAAAGGTTTTGAAATCATTTTTATTATATCAATGTTTTGTATTGATATCTTGTGATTGAAATGTGGAAATGTTATGTTTCCTTTATGCATGTTTTATGTGATACGATTATGTTATGGTTTATGATATGTTTAAACCTATTCATATGAGGAATGCATTGGAATTAATAAGTGACGGGTGGAGCCCGCTATAGCTCCTCGATGCATCGGTAGGTCTCATGAGAAAAACTAGTGTCTTGGCATGAGGCCTTGACAAAATCTTATTTGTGGTCTTGGCACGAGGCCTTGGCTACGTGGTTATGATAGTCTGGCATTATGCATTCGATCATTATGAAAGTGGTTATTGATATTTCATGTGATTATTTGACCAGTAGAATATCCATGTGAAGAAGTAAATGGCATTATCCCATTTTACTTTTGCCATATTATGTTGATGTTCAAGTTTAAAAGGCTTTAGTTTTAGTTATACATTGCCTTAAATGTTTATGTTTATTTATGAAAGCTTCCACAATATTGTTATCCTTACTGAGCATCTGAGCTCACCCCTTTCAATGTTTTAATATTTTACAGGATGTGAAGAAGTATTTTATGAATAACCTGCAGGGATAGTCAGAAGAGGATATGAGTGTGTACTATGAAGACTTTGTTATTAGTTTTTCACTTTATGATGTAATGTAACATTTATGAATGTATCTAGTGTTTCCAAGGCTACTAAACTAATCGGTCTTTCGAGACTTGATCTTTTGTGATCATACCAATGTTACGAAGTAATGCACCGACTCTGGTTAACTGGGTTTGGGGCGTTATAGTTGGTATCAGAGGCAGTTTAGTACAAACCTTGGAAGCTAGATTTAGATAAACTCTGATTAGAGCACATAGCCCGAAGATAGACTTTGAGGATTAGTATAGAAGAACTTCCTAGAATTTTGGTATTGTAGAGATGTTGTGAGTTTTCCGAGAAATACATCCCTGTCTGGATACGAGCAGGTAGAGGCGGCTCTGGCACAGATGTACCTAGGGGTAATACCCGAAAACACCGCTTTGAGCTAGACTCGAACGGGAACTGGTGCATGACAACGGGCCTTGCTGCACTCTTGGTTACGACACTCTCGTGGGATATGCATAGGATAATTCTCATTTTCTTTACAAACCACTATGAAGGGTTATGAGTATATACTTTATCAATGAAAAAATTTCTTTTTATGATTATGGATTATATCCATAAATAGTTCAATTTATGTAAAGTGTTTTACAAATATGGAATTATGTATTTTAATTCATAAACTAATCTAGTTTATGCCATTGTTTAGAAATTGCGCCTAGTGGAAGAAATAGAAACCGTATCAATGCATGAACTCCGTGTAGGGATTTCCCTCCTGCTCAAGATAATTATTGTGGATATGGAGATACAACTAGTGCTGATCAACTTATTACCATACTGGGACTACTCACTCAGGTTATGAATAATAACCTTACTCGTATGGAGCACCCTGATCCGCAACGTGGAAGATCAATGTTAGACCGCTTCATGAGGCAACAACCACCAACATTTAATGGGGGTACAAATCCGTTAGTAGCTGAGCAATGGATAAACTCCTTAGAGAAAATATTCCACGCCTTGGGGAGTAGCGAAAGGGAGAAGGTTATCATGGCAGTTTACCGCATCACTGGAGATGCCGATCAATGGTGTTCGCTGATTCAAAACACAAAGGAAGATGAAGAAGTATCAAATATGGAATGGAGAGAGTTCAAAGATCTTTTCTTAGAAAAATACTTTCCACATGACCATCGAGCAGATATTGAAAGACAATTTTTGAGTCTGAGACAAAAGGAGGATGAGAATGTCGTAAAGTATGAGGCCAACTTTACAAGGTTAGGGAGACATGCTGCAGATTATATACGTAACCCAAGAAGTAAGATTGATCGTTTCTTTGATGGGTTAAAACCATTTCTCCGTCGTGCTTTAGTATCACAATCTTTCTCAATATAAGAAGATATTGTCTCGTGTGCAATCAAGAC
The DNA here is from genome assembly GCA_963277665.1 of Viscum album. Classification (NCBI taxonomy): domain Eukaryota; kingdom Viridiplantae; phylum Streptophyta; class Magnoliopsida; order Santalales; family Viscaceae; genus Viscum; species Viscum album. The sequence continues at coordinate 820,686,413 of OY728121.1, forward strand.
AGAAAAGGAATTCTCTAAGTCTCATGACTTTAAAGCAAAGCAAGAAAAGAAGAGAACGGTGGAACAAGAGATGGATAAAGGGAAAAGGGAAAGAAGGATTTTCCATTATGCGATAATTGTGGGAAGAATCACCCTGGTACTTGCCTAAAAGGAATGGGAGTTTGTTATAAATGTGGAGAAAAAGGTCACCAGGCGCGTGATTGCAAGGGAAAGAAAGAGGCTATCAATGTTGAATGCTACAATTGTAGGGAAATGGGGCATTATGCAAATGAATGTCCTAAGCGTCAGGGAAACTTACCTCAGAAAAGGCCAAGGGATCTAGGACAATCTTAAGTTGTTACTACAGTTGAATCGGAATAATTAATGTATTGGTGCTTTTGGACTCATGAATTATATTCTGGTTATTAGAATAATGTGATATATATATAAGGATTGTACTGCAGTACTTGTTGTTTCAGTAAGGTTTTAATATGATGAAGGTAATCATATTTTTAGTATGTGACAATAAGAGAAACTTTACTTTGTTTGGGGAATCTGATAAATTGATTTTGGAATTAAGAGACCTTTTAGGGAAAGTCCGGACAGAGGTATTTTGGATAACTATAAAGGTTGGAGTGGATTAAGTTGATCTTTGGATAGTATTGTTTAAGGTTAAAAAACTTTATGAAGATTATTTTTGGAATATTATAATACTATAGTTTTAGGAAAAGGACAACCTGCAGGGTGGGGCATAACCCGTCACGTCGGACAAAGATGCAGGAATCGAACCCACAACCATAGTGCGACATGCCTTTATTTCCTACCACTAGCCTACAGGAAGTCCATGGTTATTACAAAATAATTTTACTAATCTAAATGGTATGTGTAAACATTTGTAACCTTATACAATTAGGAAAAGTATAATATTTTTGAGTTCTATTATCTTTTTGAGTGAAAGATGAGTTGAAGGTTGAAACTCTAATTGTCAAGCATAAATATATATATACCAATCTCTTATTCAATGAATAAATTAATTCTTAAACTTTAGTAAAGGGATATTAAAACAAAAAAATGTGTTATCCTAAGACCTTATGTCTTGTTGAACTGATCAACATAGATTGAAGACTTTGAGGCCCTCAATTTAACAGTTGATTGTGATTGATGACCTCAATCACTCCCTACAAATATTTATGTTTTCCTCCAATTATATGTCTTTAATTTCCACCAATGTTCTCTTAATCGAGATCATAATTTGGTGGTGACTTTTTCATTTCCCTTTCCCTCTTATTAAGGCTAAATTTTATTAATCTTATTTCTGATGTGGGTTTTCCACAAAGGTATTTTCTATTTTCAACCTTTTATTTTCCAAGAAAAATTTCAAATTGCGAGGATGAAATTTATTGAAGGAGGGGAGAATGTAACACCCTGAGCTTCCACAATACACTTCTCATTCAATAATGCAATAGCTTGCATTGTACGCAACTTTGAGTTCTAAAACACCGCGACTAATCAAAGTAGCCGTTATGAATAGTAATAACCACTTTTTAAAATTATAGAAAATTTATATTTCAAAATGGACTTCATTTTTGGATTTGGAATATCAAAATTAGCCTATGTTGAATTTTTAGTATTTTTCTGAGAACTTCTAATTTTTTATGAATAGTGAAAAATACTTAAAACAACTTTTTTAATAAAAATAATTTATAGTGATAAATTATACTATTTAGTGGTTTTAAAGTATAATTATAATATATTTTTACCATTTTATCCAATGGTGGTCATTATAATTAATTTAACATTGAAATTGGACATAAAAAATTGTCAATCTTTTGATATAAATTGTTTTTTAAAAACACGCTATTTGTTGTGAAAATGGGAATTAATTATAAAATTAATTAATGTAACTTATATGTTTGGAATTATGTAAAATAGAAATCATTTTTGAAATCGGAATATCAAATATAGCTTAGGGTGAATTTTTGGGATTTTTCTGAAAAACATCAATTTTTGATGAATAGTGAAACCACTAAGTGGTACTTATAAAAACTGATTTTTCGTTTAAATGAAATTTTACCACTTCTGTGTTTTTAATTTTAAAAATCTGACATACATGGTTTTAATTAATAAGTAAAATGTGGTTCAATGAGATTAAAATAATTTTTGGTGAATAGTAACTTTTAAGTACTTAATCGCGATTAAAGGTAATTAGTGTAGTTTAAGGTAAAAATAATATTTTAATAATATGATATGAGCTTTACACATGTCCTACCATCATTGGATGTTCCATGGCCGACCAAGACAATCCATGGGTCAACTTGGGGACCCCATGGAGCCACTTTAGTTTGAAAATGACATAAATACCTTTTATTTAATGTTAAAGTAAAAAATGACACAAACATGAAATGTTTTACTAAAACAATTTTTACATGGGGTTATAGAAGTCATATTTTTTACTATAAATTGTCATTGGAAAGATAAAGATATTTCCTACATCATAGTATTTGTTTTATAATTTTTAGACATTAAATAAATTTAATAATTTATGACCTCAAGATGATGCAGCGATGACCTCATTATTTAACGATTTTAATAAAATGAAATGATAATGTAAAATCCAAGGCTTAAACTTGTCCAAAGACTATTGGATGGGTAGATGTAGAATCCTTATCACCTTAGCCTCTAATTACATAAGTCTGGGACCTTTAGAATCCGAAAAGCATTGTATAATAATGTAAAATTTCCTTACTTTCCAAGAGTGCCCCTCCTCTCCTCTTATAAAAGGCCCCCACCTCTACCACCTTACTAACACTTTCAAAGCCTTTTGGCTCGGCCAACTTCTACCCAAATACTCTCCCAACTTCACTCCCTTACTCCTAGAAGCCTCACTTTGGTCATAATTCTACCCAAGGAAGCCTTTGGCTCAAATCAAAAGAGTTACCCAATTTTAAGGTAATGACTTCTCTAATGTTATTTTGTTTTATTTTGCTTATCCAAACCCCTAAACTGTTTTTATTCCTTTCTTTTGTAACAAAACCAGTATCCTAAATATACTAGGATGTTTTTATAATGATTATTCGAGCTACACTTACACACAACTACATCTAATGGTTAAAGAACATACGGTTTCTGTGGATGGCGAATTTCTGCCTCACGAAACGATGATTGTTCAACACTCATAAAACACCTTCAAAGGTGGCCATTAAGATGTCACTCTATTTATAAATGATATATAATATGTTTATGTTTTACTTAAGGTTCTTTATTTTTGATTTATGGCATACCTTTATTGTTTCCATTATGGGTAAATGCGATATTTTCATTTTAGGAAGTGCGGACTACCGCCCCCTCAAAGTGATGTGAATTGTTAATGCCATATGTGGGATGTATAAAGGATGGAGTAAATGATATTATATATGATGTTATACTGGAATTATAATATACCTTTATATCATTATGATTTCATTAAATACGAAATATAAATGAAAGTAGCTTTCATGCGTACGTATGGCTTACCGTCTCCATGAATGGTGCATTTCATTTCTTACCTCTAAACGTTATGGAATATTATAAATGCATGTATATACTGGATATATATGATATATATGATATCTACATCATGAACATAATTCTAGATATAATGGATATTTGACCACATGAACAACTTGTAATTATAAGAAGTTTATTGTTGACTCAAGTACCAAAGATCGACAAAATGACCGTTATAAACTTTAATAATTACATAATGTTCATAACATGGTAATAAGGGATATAAAAGGAATAATGAACATGAAAAAGGTTCTTAAGTAAATAGATATTAACTCTAGTTTATTATTCAGGAGGTTAAAGAACGGTCGAGTCAGGATAGGACGCAAGGTAAAGGAACTTTTTAACCCAATTTCTATTCTTTGGGTTAATCTCCTACTTTCAAATTTTGTCATGATATTATTATGTCCTATATTGTATTTGTACGTTATTTATGTTTACTTATAGTTAATACACATAATAGATCTACTTTATTTTAAAAAAATGATCTTTGTAAGGGTCTTCATCTTAATGTCCTTTCATTGAGGCAGATTTGGTTTTATACACAACTTTCCTTTATACGGTGTATAAACCCCTTTGACTTTTACGTTTATTCAAAAGGAATCTTTTTATACGAAGAGTTTTACTAAACGACAAAAAGAGAATGTTTTTCTTTTCGTACTTGTGCGGCGACAACGACTTCTCCGCCACCGTGACCATTATTTGAGTTTCGGCTTCCTCTACAAGCCATCATTTTTTTTAATGAAAAATAAATACAAAGTTTTAACTTTCTTTTATTTTGGTATTGAAAAAGGTTTTGAAAGCGTTTTTATTATATCAATGTTTTGTATTGATATCTTGTGATTGAAATGTGGAAATGTTATGTTTCCTTTATGCATGTTTTATGTGATACGATTATGTTATGGTTTATGATATGTTTAAATCTATTCATATGAGGAATGCATTGGACTTAATAAGTGACGGGTGGAGCCCGCTATAGCTCCTCCATGCATCGGTAGGTCTCATGAGACAAACTAGTGTCTTGGAACGAGGCCTTGACAAAATCTTATTTTTGGTCTTGGCACGAGTCCTTGGCTACATGGTTATGATAATCTGGCATTATGCATTCCATCATTATGAAAGTGGTTATTGATATTGCATTTGATTATTCGACCAGTAGAATATCCATGTGAAGAAGTAAATGGCATTATCTCATTTTACTTTTTCCATATTATGTTGATGTTCAAGTTTAAAAGGATTTTGTTTTAGTTATACATTGCCTTAAATGCTTATGTTTATTTATGAAAGCTTCCGCAATATTGTTATCCTTACTGAGCATATGAGCTCACCCCTTTCAATGTTTTAATATTTTCTAGAATGTGAAGAAGTATTTTATGAATGACCTGCAGGGATAGTCAGAAGAGGATATGAGTGTGGACTATGAAGACCTTGTTATTAGTTTTTCACTTTATGATGTAATGTAACATTTATGAATGTATCTAGTGTTTCCAAGGCTACTAAACTAATCGGTCTTTCGAGACTTGATCTTTTGTGATCATGCCAATGTTACGAAGTAATGAACCGACTCTGGGTAACTGGGGTTGGGGCGTTACAATGGGTTTTTGATAATTAAAAAACACACAATAATCTTACCCAGAAAATCATAGATGATAAAAATAATTCCATAAAAATGAAATGAACTTCATAAAACATAAATGATAAGGAAATAAAAGAACATGGGACACAAGGGTATAAAATTTTCATAAAACATTGTTTTGTGTTATTAAAATTATCTTTTAGAATTTGGAAAATATAAATATTACAATAGGATCACTTATTAAATAATGGAAATGAATTTAGTCCCATGAATAAAAATATGGTCTTGTTACCAACACCACATGTAACATTATAGACATGAAATATATTTCAATTCATAACATTTTAAACATGTAATTAGGTTCTCAAATATTATTTTGAACATTAAATTAGTTTCATAAATAACATTATGTACATGAAACACTGTTCCCTTTATATCATCATAATAGTCAAGGATCACTCCAAAGACCATTATAATAGAAAAAATCCCTTAATGAACCTGGTTCACACTCCATTCTATTAATATCTATCTCATGAGATATAAATCATTAACCAATACATTGAATGGAGATATAGGTTCCACCCATCATTAGTTATAATGTATCCAACATCAATGGTTATAACATAACCACCATCCTTTGTTGTCACATAACAACTATCACATAATGAAACAAATAGACATGTGTTCCATATTATCATAAAACATTCATCATATATTACATCATAAAATAAAAAGGGCTTCATAGAAATTTCTTCATACCATAACGAGTGTAAAATAGAAATGATTGATTATCATTTAAACATTTACTTATAAAATAATCCATGAAAAGAAGTGGGTATCATATGATTTATTTCACGGAATAAACCATGGATGAGAAATAGTTTTCCTAAACATCATGTCATAATCAACATAATCCATTCAATGAAAAAGTAATAATGTTATCCTTGGTTTATATCCCCTAGAATATATATATTATATCAAAGGTTCTCATTTGACATGGAGAATGATTTTGGATGATCCCATGGAACATTTCATATGGAATATAACATTTATTTTAAAATCATATTTTATATTAATAATCATTTTAAAACCAAATTTCATTGATAAAAACATGAAAATTTCTATTCGATACTTTAAAACCCATTGAAAACATTATTTGAGGAAAATATAATTTCGTAATTGAAAAAAAATTTCAAAATAGAAATCATTTTGAAAATAAAATTCTCTAAAATTTAGTATAAGTGTCATTTAAAATCATTTTAGAAAACAGTTTTAGAAAGCATGGTTCATAAAGAAAATATATTTCCAACTGAATAAATAAATAATGTCATATTTTCAAATAATAATTTTCCTTATTTTAATAAATACCAAAGAGTATGAAAAATATAACATTACATGAAGATATAAAAAAACCATTGAATAGGAAAATTCATGGGAATTATTTATAGGTGATTTTTAGATTTACACATTGGAGACTGAGTCATGCAAAATACTACTAAATGATTTGATTGTAACATAAAATATTTACCACATTAGTATTACTGAATCACAATCTAAAAAAATGAATAACATAAAATTGAGAATAAAATATCAAGAGTATAAATAAATTTGGGATATTAAATTTCATTGTGTTTGTATAAACACCTTGTTCATAAATAAAGGTGTATAACACAACACATATCTCAAGAAGGCACATTTAGAAAAGAAATTAACTTACAAATTTGGTAACATATGAACCACAAAACCCATGAAATATATATTATAAAATGTATATGTAAATTGAAAATAATTCAAATTAAAATAATCCAAAAATAAATTCATTGGAATTAGATACATCACATAAATTAATCGTGTACCAAAAATGTCATTTGTCTCATTAAATTAAATTGTTAGATGAAAATCCCTAACCTTTTGTGTTGAATTTCATCATACTCATAAAATCCTCATTTATAATAAAAATAATATTATTATAAATATATTACATAACAATAATCATATATATCATTACAAATATTAATTTATTAAGATAAATTATTACAGATTAATTAATTATTTCATGGTAAATTTTTATTCCAGATAATAACCATCATATTTTTCATATATTATTTGATTTTATGAATTTTTTTATTAAATTGATATGACTATATCATCTAAAAATGATATTGTTAAAATAAATATAATATAATTTCATTATATATGTTTTTATATTAGTATAATAAATTTTGTGATTGGAAATGAAATACATCGTTCATGGGGACGGTTGGTCATACATATGAATGAATGCTATTTTTTTAATTTTATTGTTTTGTTTTAGAATGAAAAGTAAATGATATATATAATAATTTAACACTCATGTTTATTTAATATATATCAAATTTTTATAAATTAAAACCTTATTAAATTTATTTTAAAGCTTGAATGAAACATATCACTTTGTGAGGCAGAATTCTGTCGTACATCTGAGCGACATTATTTTATTCCCCGAAAATGAAATGCCTGATGGTATGTGTAATATAAAAATTTCATATCATAATAAAATCCTACAAATAATAAATATTGTATTTATATATATACAATAAATCATTATTACTATTATGGATAGGTGTTAATGGAAAAGTGAATTACATAGGATTGCAAGGTGGTAGTCCACCATACATAGAAATAATGATTTTGTTACAAATTTGAGGGATATGTACAAGGTTTATATCATGAAAATAACATAAAAAAATCTCAGTATATTAATTATAATTTTTTTTTTCAATAATCATTATATAATATGAATTTATGCGGTAGAGGAATAAATAAAACAATAATGCTCGTTGATGAACATTAACTCCCCTTAAAGTATCTTATATCGGCTTGCACTAAAATCATCCCTATGATGGATTGATTTCAAAAAATAAGGCTTATATGATATGGGTGGGGATGTTTTATGTGATTTTTTATAGATTTTGTCAATCCTAATGTCTTTATAGGTGTTAATGAGTAAGGTAAGTGAGTTCGCTTTTATAACATAAAAGGAGTGGCAGTTTTTTAAATACCCAATAATATTCCATTTTGGGATTTCAATATTACATCATGTCAAACAAAAATTTATTAATAATTAAGGGTAGTTATTATTTTCTCTAAAAACAACTCCATGAAAAATAAACATATTTTTTAATCAATTTATTTCATCAACTATAAGTTTACTCAATTTTATCCATATTCTTTTTACCAATATAACCATCCATATTTTTTATTTACCTATGAAATTTTTCATTTACGAATATGATTTAAGAATAATTATTATATAATTTAATAATACTGATAGTATATATAAAATATGGTTTATTAAATAAAAATCTATATTTGTGAGGGAAATTAATTTTTACACAAATGCATATAATTTGAAAAACGTTGTTTTAACCTTAATAATAGTAAATAATTTTACCTGTATCCATTATTAAATATTTTTCAAAATTAATTTGAAAATATTATATATTAAAAATTATTTTTACTCAAAATATGGAATCCATTTTTAATAATTCAATTCTTATATGTATCATAATTCAAATTTAAAAATTAATTTTACACACACTATGAGAATGTGATGTTTTAAAGAATTTTTTTCAAAGAATGAAATATTTTTATATCCAATTTTTATATGAAATGGATTATAATTAACTAAATCATATTAATTAAGGTATAATTAATCTAATTATAATTTAAAACCAATTTGAAATATAATTTTACAATATAAATAACTTAATCGAAAATGAAATATTTAATTAAAATATAGTATTTTCCCATATTCATCTAAAACATTAATCTATTAAAAAATACAAAAAATTAAAACTATGATAATTTTGAAATTTATAATTAATAAATGTTGTTATTTTTATCAAATTAATTTTATAAAATAATCAAAATTTATTTTATGAATATTTGTTTTAATGAAATTAAATTTTTGAAACATATAATGACTTTAACAAAAAGTTAAATTTATTTTTAATTAATATTTTCCCTTTATAGAAAAAAATTATAATAATTTTTAAAAGAGTATTTAATTTTATTCAAATATATAATTTTAAAGACTTGGTTATAATGGCTTGGTTTAATTAACTATACAAATAAAATATAATGGTTTTGTAAAAATTCAGTGTCGTACAAGCTAAGATAATGTTGTTAGTATTGAATGATAAAATTTAAATTGTGTATATATCAATATTAAAATGGTGTTGAATGTAACAAAATACTTTTGTGGAATTTATTTAATAATCAAGAAAAAGATAATTAATAAACGATCATTGTGAAAGAGGATGGTGCCTAGTTCTGATAAATATACTGTTCCATTTTTGGGTCAGGGTATGAGTGGTTATACAAGATAAGATTATTGTAGATTATATTGGCTTGGTCTTGAAGTCATGTATTTTTATTTTTAAAGAAATGGTAGGTAAAATATAAAAAATCTTATCATAATCTTTATTGTGTGGCCTAAGGTGGAATGGATGTTTAGGATGGTGAGGTTTTATTTAGCATACAATTAGATTTACTATTTTTCTTCCCATGGTAATGATTTTTAATCTCAATAAAATGAGATGGGGTTTTCATGTCCTTCATTATATAGACTTGTGATAGTGAATTAATGATATATCATTTCACATATATTAACTTTTGATTATTTCTTGAAGAAATAAACCTCTAATTTGGTGAGTTGATTTTTTTTTCATTTGTTATTTCATTTTGAAAAAATGGGATTTGATTTTTATTTCACCGAGTACAATTTTATAGAAAATAAGAAATTCTTCTTATTTCAATATAAATATTTATATGAAATGATTTTATTTCATTGTATTTTATTAAGTTATATTATTTAACGGTTTTTATTTAATATTTTATTTCATTATATGTTATCTTGATCACAACTATAGGGACTTTTTAATTGATGTTATGATTTATTAAAATGAGATGAACATTGAAATGTATTAATATTTTGAAAAAAGAATATTGGTAAAATAGTTGATTTTCTAGAACCCTAGTTGGTTTAATATTGGTAGTCTACATTAAGAGAATATTGTACTGAATTTTTTATATTTTTTGGAAATATTTTTCAGTTTTGAGTTAATATTTTTTATGGATTAATTATTTTTGATGATATTAATTGTGGATTTAAAGAAGAATGTATTTTTTTGGGAATATATGTTTTCTTGATTATTTTGTCTTATGATGGTAAAATAGGGGTATTTGTGATGAAGAGTATCTCAATGAACTAAACCTGAAAAATGTCATCGGATCAAATTTTAAAAATATTTTTTAATCTAGTATGATTTTTTATTTAATAAATTGTATTTTAGATTAATATATAATATTTTATGTTGTTTTCTAAAGTAAATGATCATTTTTCATTGATGATTATTTCTATATTAATCTTTTTATAATACTTATTTGGTAAATTACTTATGAATATAAAAATAAAATGTTTTTCCCATATGGTAAAAATAGGGGGAAAGAGGTACTGTTCATTTACTATATAATTGATTTACTCTCAGAAATGGTGGTAAAATCATGATTGATTTTCAAAAAAAATTAATTTTCCAAAATTAATTATTATAGATTTAGGTTAATAATTATTTAAATGTTTTTATAATGATCCTACAAATTTAGTTCCTCCTAAATTATTCATAAGATGTGTTATTTCATACTTAATGTTTTAGAGTTGCTTTAAAATATTATTATCAAAATATATATTCATGATTTTTTTGAATTTAAGATTTTTATAGTTATATGTTTCAGTATTAATAATGCACTTAAAATATAACTAAAAATCTCAAAAATATTTCATCAATGATTTAATTTTATTATTATATCTACATATAGGTCGTTTTTTACAACAAGATATCACAAAAAAACTGTTCAAATAGATTTTATTCATGGTGTTCTATATTTTATAGGTATGTTTTTTAGCCCCAATCAAAATTTTTAAATAACTACATCAGGAAATTAATTCAATGTTACTATTGAGAATTTTACATGTTTTTAAATCCTTGTTAATTTTTTCAGAATGACCATACTGTATATTTAACTGTTTAAAAATAATAATTTGTTGTAATAAATGTTCGAATTTCCAAAAAACTAATCAAAATGTGTGGTTATTTTTAATTGAACATAACAAGATTACCATTATATAGAACTTGAAAACATTAATTTATATAATCATTTATATTTTTTATAATACTATATTAATGTTTTTAAAGGTGTTTAAATGTTCTCTTAGGGACCATATTGATCATTAAATTATTTTAAATAAATAGTTGGTTATAATAAGTGTTGTATGTTCTGAAAACTACTCATTAAAAGTCGTTCAGTTAAAAAATTAGTGTTTTTTGTTTATTTAAATTTATGATTATATGTACATGTTTTTATGGTTGATTAATAGTAATGTTTTAAGGTGGAATTATTAGAATATTATTCCTATATTTTCCTTTTGGGGTTTTGGATTCCATTTTAAGGTTGATTAAAAGACACATTGGATTGTTATTTACCGATAAATTTTTTATACTATGTTTATTATTTTCATAACATTACTACTCATGTAAGGTTTAATTTGTATTTTCAGACAATAATGTTTTTGGTATACCTATTGGCATCATATCCAGAATTGATTCATAGAATTGAGTCAATCAGACTACCAATGCTTTAGATTTACTTATAGATGATGAAAAATAGTCATTCTATATAGATCATTTTATACAATTCATTTATTACTATTTTTATTTAAATTCATATAGTTATTTTTCTCTAATTTTTGGGTATGTTATTTGGTTGTGTTTATGTAGAGCATAGGGCTAAATGGTTAGTAATTTTAGTGACATGATATTCCTCTCCCCCAAGACCAACATTGTTTCTCTCTAAAACAATACTATATTTTTACATAAAATTATATCTTAATCAAAATCAGCTAAATTTTTCCTTGGTCTCTCATAAATATTCACCATATCTCCCCATGAGAGTTGCTTAAAAATATTCCATCTCCTTCATTTCATAACTCAATAACTTAAATCAGTTTCCTTTTTTATGCTCCCAAATTCTACCAATGATTAAAATTCATTCCTGACATATTATTCAAAATATGATCTTCCTCCCTCATTGAATTATACATGTTTCTATAAATATTGGTATCTCTTTGTATATTCATTCTACTTTTATAAACCTTGATGATTTTATAATCTATCATCTAGAATTACTATAGTACATATATACATTAGTCTCTATTAATAATGGATTTAACATTGAAAATATTTTTAATAACAAACAAAATCACCTTCAAAGATTAGTTTACTAATTCACACATCAAAAAAAAATTTCAAAAGAATTACTGGAAATTTATTTGGGTTAAGATAAATTATATTATATTATAATATTAAAGAAGATGTGTGAATATATATCCTTCTCATTTGATATTTCACTTCAGATATAATTTAACACAAAATTTATTTCATAGTTATCCTGAAATGCATACCTATTATAATACATGTAGTTTGTAATATATATATTTTTTGTTTTTAAACTATTATTAAAATTTTTACTATTATATTTTTTAATTTTATTTTCATTATATTAAAAATATTTTCTATTCCACTTCATCTATTCATTCATAGAAAAAAATTAATTTTATTTATTGAGAAGGAGTTCGAGGAGAAATTATGGGCGGCTGACTATTATAAATCTAAATTTTGACTAATTGAGCTTCATACATGTTTAGGTAAGTCTACATTAACTCTGGATATTGTGAATATTGAATGTTGTATATCTATTTTGTGCATGTATATGGATTTTATTTAGGATAACATGATATAGATATAGTGATGGATGCTAAGAAATATATAACTGGTTTGGATTCATATCACACTGGTAGTTATGGTGTCCATATAAAGTTGAGGGAACCCATGTTTGGTGTTGGATAACACTTAGAATTGTGTTCCACTATATTCAATGGGATATTATTCTTGTATTTCTTGTTCATATCAACTATCTTATATGATAACATTTTTCATGTTCTACAGATTCTATATGTGGTAGAATCCATGGCTTTCTAATATAGGGTATATAATATAGTTCTATAATGTTTTTTAAAGGTGGATTCATTTCTACTACTATGTGATCATATGAGGTTATTTTTTAGTCGACTTGTTTTATAATATTAGAGTATAGTATGGTACATTTTGAGAACTAGATTGTGTCTAATTCAAGGTTATATTCAGGATACCTACATATGATTTCATTTCTTATTAATGTATTCTTTTTTACTACTATTCGGTGTAGGTGTATCGAATTTTCATGTCCACGATGTTTTATAGAAATATCAAGCATGTCATATCTCACAGTTTTTTTGTCAACATCTTCATGAGATTTCAGGATACATCCTCAAATATTCACATTCATTTTTTGATTATACCTTATTCAATATTTTGATAATGAATCATCTATAATGTTATATATATAAATATATATTGGATTCCTGAAATGAATTGATTCAATGGAACATGGAATTTTGAGGCTTGTTTTTCATGCTGATCCTTTCCCACCATCCTAGCATTCTAAACATGATGGGTTATTTCACTAACAGTGATAAGGAAATTCCCATCAATTAATACATATCAAATGGACCCTTATGATGAAGTCATGTTGTAAAGCCTCTATGATGGTGTTTGGGAGGTCTCAGATTTATGCCACCTTCGGTGTCTTTAGTATAATGATTCAAAATTTCCACCCATCCTCGAACTGATTTAATATTAAATACATCCTAAAAGATTGTATAAAGAATCTTCCAATTGAGTTTTTATATAATTTTGTGACTAAATATTACCTTTTCATTCTCTTCCTTTTTTTCCATTTCACTATTTTTTACTTTATTCTTATTATATATTCTCTTATTTTTCAAAATTAATATCAATAATATTTAGAAATAATAAAAAATTCTCATTCTACATAGTTCATTTTTTTAAATTCATTTATTTATATTTTGGTATCTATTAATGTTGTTAATTTTAACTTATTCCTAGGTATGATCTTCAGTTTAGTGTGGTTTACCTCTTTATAATAACCATATTTTTTCATCAAGATGTATTCATGAAATGGAATGTAAGATGTTTTGTGTTAGGCCATCAAGATTATCTCTTGGAATGCGATTTTTCCCTACTATTTGATGATAGCGTATATTATAGGCGAGGAACACTGTATGTCACGATAGAAAAAGATGCAATGAAACAACTCTTATTTTCATATAATAAAACCCCTAGTCGATCTTCCAAAGATATTCTCAAATGACAGGATTCCCCATCCCCTTGTAAATCCATATCAATTAGAGTTGCCCATAATTTGGAATGTAGTGGAAATCATGGTTGGTGGGTTAAATGGTGCTCTCACAGAGAAGATATTAATCATAATACTGATAGATCATGAATATATAGCATCATGTAGGCAGGAGGTGTGCTCAGATTCACCCCATGTTCTGTAATTCTTGCAATCATGGTTCCCTTCGGTAGTGCAGACTCTCTCCAAGATGAATCTCACAAACTAATCACAGGCCTACATATGTTCCATGAAAAAAGTTTCTATCCTTCTATGGTGTAAATTACTTCTTCTACCATCCATACCTCCCTATATAGTTTGTGTACTACCTCTAGTGCATCACTTATCTCATATATAGATAAATAGATTGATTATATATCATAAAATATTTCTGCACATCTACTGTGAAAATGAAAATATTTCTAATTTCATCGCCTCTCTAGTTATCGATGATATATATTTTACATAGTTTTACAGTCTTGGGTTTCTTATTATTGTGGGAGTGGAAATTATCATAGTGGATTCACAGGGCCTCCATTATTTCGTTTCTATGAAGTCCCCTATGTTTTCTCACTTTTTATCAATATTCTTATATCACCTTTTTCTTTAATAAAATTATTTTTAAATTTTTCGTTATGTATTATATATGATAAATTAATATATACATTATGAAATTTTAAAAACATTAAATTTTTTAATTTAATTTCAATTATAAATTAATATTATATATTTGTAATATTATTAACAAAAAATAAAAATATGTCATATTAATTTTCTAATAACCACACTTACCAACATATATATTATTTATTGGTATAATTAAATTATAATAGAACTATTTTATATTTCCAATTATATTTTTCATTAGATTTTTTACTGGATCATTAGTGACATTACATGACTTTCTGTAAAACATTATATAAACATAAAATGTATCTTTAACCACAAATAATTCCCTCATTGAAAAAAATTATTATTTTTTAGTGTGTACCCACAGTTATATATCACCTAATTGCATTGGGTAATGTTTTTGTATCATCAGACGTCATGTATGTGTTTAGGGAGTAAGCCTAATAAGATATGGGACTATATCCACAATGTGATGTTTTCTTGATAGATATCCTTGAATTATTTTTATGTCATATATTTTGTTACTACCACATCTTCCATGTTACCAAAATTGTATGATACAACGTTAATTAATTAAGTGATCCATATGACTACTCATGGGCCTTCTATTTTATGAAATCATGTTATACCTTAAAATAAAAAATTAAGTTTTCTTGTCTTTTTTATTCACTTGCTGGTATGTTTAGCTCATCCCATATATCAATATATTCCATATGTTATCTCATGCAGTTTTGTGATCTTGAAATATTTAGTATGTAATTTAGACTAAAAATTAAGAAGTGTTTTTAGCCTCACTCTATTATATAACGATCCTATTATTCCAAATACACTAGCCCTCACCATCATTGGAATGTAAATAGTAGTTCTTTATGTTAAAAACAAGTAATAATATGTTTAATAGTCTTGGTATGTTGAAAAAATTAATTATATTCATGTTTTTAAAGATATAAAGATTTAATTTTTTGATGATTAATATGAAAAGGTAAGTTAAACTATGACTCACTCATAGAGAAAATTTTATTTTGTTAATCCATTAAATATAATGGGATAAAAATATAATCCAACATAGACAAGTAGAATAAAATTAGTTGAATTTTTTTCCATATCATCTGATATTGAACATACTTTATATAAGACCCCAGCCTTAAACCTTACTTAATCTTGAGTTATTACAAGATTACTAATTGAGGATATTTTCAGGTTTAGAGTTTTAGAGAATTCGATCATAAAACTTGCATTACATTCCACATTTAAACAAATTGGTTACATAAAAGATAGTATTCATTTTTTCCCATCAACGGAAACATATTTAAAAATAAAACCTGTATTATTTCTTGACACTTCCTTGACACTATCATCATATCATTTACCTTTCCCTTGACTTGTGAAAAACATTTCAAAAAACTTGGGATGAGCATAAAAAGCTCAGTAAGGGTTATAAAAAATTTGGAAAGGAAACATGAGTACATGTATACATAAGAATGAAATCATACTTTACCCAAAAAACATAAGCACTTTAACATACCTCATAAAATCATGAATAAATCATTGAAATCATAAGACATAAAGGTAACTTAAGGCATTCATAACATTCTTACGTAGGGAGTAACCCTCTTGGTTATGTTTGGAATAACCACCACAGTATATTCCCTAAATATCTTCAGAGAAACCTTAGCGTTTCAATCCTTCGCGTTACCCAATGCATGGGAGAGCTATATCATGCTCACCCGCCCTTAGTTTATCACAGAACCACCCGTCTTCATAACAATGCCCAATAACCATAACATAATCTTATCACATAAAACATACATAAAGGAACCATAAAATTTCAACCTTTCAATAACAAGATATCAATACAACACATTGATATAAAAACATTATGAAAACCATTTTCAATTCCAAAATAAAATAAAAGTAAAACATGGTATTTATTTTTATTTTTTAAAAAAAGGTATGGCTTGTAGAGGAAGCCGAAACTCAAATAATGGTCACAGCGGCAGAGAAGTCATTGTCGCCGCATACGTACGACAAAAACATTCCCTTTTGTAGTTTAGTAAAATGCTTTGTATAAAAAAGATTCCTTTTGGATACACGTAAAATTCAAAGGGGTTTATACACCGTATAAAAGACGGTTGTGTATAAAACAAAATATACCTCAATGAAAGGAGATTGAGACGAAGTCCAATACAAAGACGATATCCTTAGATTAAGGATAAATCAATTACATAATTATGTGTGACAAACTAATACACCAAATATAAGTGGATATTAAGTGTAAAAAAATTAGAGGTTATTCACACATATTCATAGAACGACATATTCAAGGAGTACAAGCTTATCTCAAAGAATCAAAATTGGGTTAAGAAGTTCCCTTGCAAAAATTTGACAGCCTAACGGCGTCACTACAAAATTCAGAAAATGAGTTGATGAGAGATAAAAAGGGTATCTCATCACTTGGACGTAAAATTTAAATCACTAAGGATATATAAGAACATATCCAAACATAATGTTATGTGAATTAAAAGACATAACAAAATAAGTCTTTTAAAAATAGGAGGGTAAAAGGTTCCCTTACCGACATGGGTATCTTTCGAAACATACACCCCATGAAAGAAGGACAATAAAACATTGATGTAAATACTCATAAATGAATTTATATTACACAATGAGTAAAATAATGGGCAGTACATACACCACTCAAAGGAAATTGTGTCAAATGTAGCATAAATCTCAAGAGAATAAAGGTGAGATGAAAAATCCCTTACGAAAACTCGGCAGCCTAACGACGCCACATAAAACTTCCAAAATGGATTGATGAGATCAAATAGGGTCTCTCATAATATTAAATTAAAATTTACAGAAAGAGGAATATAAAATAACATCCACCATCATAACAAAGAGGAGCTAAAAAGAATTGACATAAAGGAGAGTACTTAAAAAGAAAGATAGAGGTTAGATCTCTTACGAAAACTCGGCAGCCTAACGACGCCACTCAAAACTTCCAAAATGGATTGATGATAGAGAATAGGGTCTCTAATCATATGAACATAAAAATTACAGTACTATTAATATAAAAGAATATCCCAATAAAAACAAAGATGAGCTTTTAAAAGGAATGACATAAAAGAGTGTACTTTAAAAGAAAGAGAGGAGTCGGATCCCTTACCTCAAGTCCAACTTGTCTTGTTAGTTTCTTTATATTCCTGAATAATAAACTTTGGTCAATTTATAATTTCTTAAGTACCTCCTATTAAGTTCATATCACATATTATAATGTTATAATAATTGTTTAATAATGTTACTTTATATCAGACGTCTTTGCTGTTGTTTGGTACATGAGTCAAAAATGAACTTGTTTGAAAAATGATTGCCCATGTAGTTATAAGTAAATAATTTCCTGAATAGTATTAATGAATAAAATATCATATATATTCATTAAATCTTAATTTTATACTATTCCATATCATTTGAAGATAAAAAACGAAAAGCACCGTTCATGGAGACGGTAGGCCGTACGTACGCATGAACGCTACTTTCATTTTTTTGTCATATTAATTGAATTAAAAATAAATGATATATATATATATATATATTATAATTACAGTATAATATATATGTTATATAGGTAAAATATTTTCATTAATTTCATTCTTTATACATTCCATGTATTGCATGTACGAGTCACATCACTTGAGGGGGCGGTAGTCCACACTTCCTCATATGAAATTATTGCATTTAGACAACATGAAAAGAATAAAGGTATGGTTTGAATATAAAATACATAAGCATATAGTAAAAATAAATACCATATATATCATATATAAAATACAGTTACATCATAATGGCCACCTTTAAAGGTGTTAAAGAATTATTGAACAATCATCGTTTCGTGAGGCAGAAAATCACCAACCACAGAAACAGAATGTTCTTTAACCATTAGACGAAGGTGTGTGTAAGTGTATCTAGAATCCTTCTTATAAAAACATACTAGTATATTGAATATACTGTAGTTGTTACAAAAGAAATTAATAAAAAGAGTTTAGGGGGTTGGAGAAGCAAAATAAAACAAAAGGACTCAAGTGAAGATATTACCTTAAAATCGGGTAACTGCCATTGGTTTGAGCTCAAAGGCTTCCTTGGGAAGACTTCTTCCCAAAGTGAGGCTTCAAGGAGTTAGAGAGGGATGTGTAGAGACATAATGGGCAGGGTTTGGCCGAGCCAATGGCTTTGGGAGTGTGGGTAAGGAGGTAGAGGTGGGGACCTTTTATAAGAGGAGAGGAGGGGCACTCTTGGAAAGTAAGGAAATGTTACTTTATTTTAGAATACGTTTCGGATTTTAATGGTCCCAAATTGATGTGTTTCGAGTATAAGGTAATAAGGGTTCTAAATCCACCCATCCAATAGGTTTGGGGACATGTTTATGTCTTAGATTTTACATTATCTTTCCATTTTATTTAAATCGTTAAATAATGCGGTCATCGATGCCTCATCATGATGTCATAAATAATTTAATTTATTTAATCTCTAAAAATTATAAAAAAAATACTATGATGTAGGAAATCTTTCTATATTTCTAATGAATATTTATTGTAAAAAATATGACTTTTATAACCCCATGAAAAAATTTCTTTAGTAAAACATCTCATGTTTGTGTCATTTTTACTTTAACATTAAATAAAAAGATATTTATGTCATTTTCCAACCAATGTGGCTCCATGGGGTCCCCTAGTTGACCCATTGATTTTCTTGGTCGGACATGACACATCCAATGAGGGTAGGACATGTTTCCAGGTCATTTCATTTTATTAAAACATTATTTTTACCTTAAACTACACTAATTACCTCTAATCGCGAGTAAAAACATAAAAGTTACTATTCACCAAAAAATTATTTTAATCTCATTGAACCACATTTTAATTCTTAATGACAACCATTTATGTCATATTTTTGAAATTCAAAATACAAAGATGACAAATTTTCATTTAAACGGAAAATCAGTTTTTATAAGTACCACTTAGTGGTTTCACTATTCATCAAAAATTGATGTTTTTCAGAAAATTACCAAAAGTTCACCCTAAGCTATATTTTATATTAAGAATTCAAAAATGATGTCTATTTTACAAAATTAAAAACATATAAGTTGCATTAATTAATTTAATAATTAATTCCCGCTGTCAAAACAAATAGCGTGTTTTTATGAAACAAAATGTATCAAAAGATTGACACTAGTTTAAGTCCGATTTCAAAGTGAAATTAATTTCAATGACCAATATTGGATTAAATTGTAAAAATATATTCTAATTTCACTTTAAAACCAATTAAAAAGATAATATATTCATATAAATAAATTATATTAAATGTGGGTTTGAATTAAAATACAACATTTTTCACTATTCATTAAAAATTGAACTTTTTCGGAAAAATACCAAAAATTTACACAAAGTAAATTTTGATGTCCCAATTCTAAAGAAGAATTTTATTTTGTCAAATATAACACATAAAATTGTCAAAAAGTGGATTTAAAATAGGTTCACCATCAAAAGGCGGTTAATCGACCTTTTAAAGAATATTAGAGTGTTTACGCTTAAAATTGGATTCATTTGCATTTTTAATCCTCTAACATTTATTCTAAAAAGTAAGAATATTTGACAAACATATATAATCATTTTGTAGTTAGTTCTGTTCATTCCCGCCATTACAACGGCTAGGCGTTAACTACTATTTAAAATAATATTATTTTATTATTAGAGTGCAACGTAAGATTCCCAAAAACTCGTTGTTGCGTGTTGGGTATGCCATCGAGCATAGAATCCCATTTAAAGTAATATTAATATTTTATTCACAAATATGGATAAATATAAAAATGTCATATTCTTTATTTACCTGGGGTGTTACATCCTTCCCCCCTTTTGGGAATTGCGTCCTCGTAATTTTTAAAATTGGTCTTGGAAACTTTATTAAAAATCCCACATCGGAACAAGAGTCAGTAAAACAATCACTTTAAAAATAAAGAAAGATAAGTACAAAGGTCACCCGAGTTAACCCATACTAGGATTCCATGTATTAAAATATGGACATGGAGGAAAAAACAAAGGGTCATGTTCTGATGGAGAGTGATAGTAAACATGTTTAGGAGATAGTTAACCACAAGAAAGTCACAAACTTGTGATGGGTTAAACGGTATTTGATTCCCCAGTAGGAAGAGTTAATAGAAAACATTTTTGTTTTAAGTTACTTTTTATTTAGGAATTTATTCCTAAGGAAACATAATCACTTATCATGTTGACTTTCAACTTTTATTAGATTCCTTACACAAACTCATATTTTCTCCAAAAGATGAGTATTTAGGAAGACTTGTTCACATTAAGAGTACTATAATCAACTTCTAGAGAATCACCTAATCCACAAAAGAGAACTATATACTTCCCATGTCTTTAGACTTTAACCAAAACCAAAACCAAAAAGGTTAGTACAAGATCAGATAATCCAGAAAAGGATAACCCTTTATAAGAAGAAAATCTATTCTTAATCTCCAAAATTTGTCCAACAAAACCCAAAGTTCAACGAGGACCATTCGATAAACAATTTGTCCATAAAATTCTTCAAAGTAAACCAAACTAGGATTGAAACCCAAATATTTGAAGGATTTAGTCACATATTCTTCCAAGTTAAATCGTAACATTTATCTCCAAAAAACATCAGTTTCTCTTAATGTCTCGTATTAAAAAGTAATTAACCTAATCACATATCCTCCATGATAGGTTAATAAATTTCCATAGATATCCCAAAATCAACTTACTATTAATTCATAAAATCATATAACTAAAAAGAATGAGTCAAACTAACCAGGGACTTCACGTAGTCCAGTGGTAGGCGATAAATACCAGTCGCACCTTGGTTGTGGGTTCGATTCCCGCAGCTTTGTCCGACGTGACGGGTTGTCACATGGTCCGCGTGTTGTCCTTTTTATAAAACTCCAAAATAACCCTAATATGTTTTAACCTCAATGGTTTCCTTATACCTCTCATTTTCATTCAAATTCATTATGATATCAACATCTTAATTCTTGATGTCTTATTTCACCACCATAAGATAAAATAAAACGATTCCCAAAATGAATAACATCATACCTTGATCATGGCGTCCACTCAGTTTCATCATCATCTTGATAATGTAGGTAGAAGTCCCATGCATTACAACAATGATTTTGAGATCTTTCAAAATCATTTTCTTCCTCCATCCAAATAAACCTTGTATAACATGGGTCATATGGGTGTTCACAGAAAAATAGTTTTGGAAAATAATCATGTATGACATATAATTCCAAAAAATCTGATAAAACATGATTTCTATAAAATAGTCGGACAGAATTTGAGTTGAAACTTTCTATTATTGGTCCTTTTAAAATACCATAAGTATGTGCTGAGAGACTATATTTTAAAATCAAATATAAATAGGTTGAGCAAGGGTCTCCTTCCTTAGCACCATTTTTAAAATCATAATATGCATCAAATTATTGTGATAAGGTAAAATATTTGAAAATACCTTGATAATATTTACCTTTCTTGATAATATGAGAATATTGTGAAAATAATATTTGTCTAAAAACATCCCATGATCCACGATGATAACGAGGTATAGTGGAGGAGTTTGATATCTCAAACAACTGCTTTCAAGTGAGTTGTATGCTAGAAAAAGTTTCACAATCATATGAAGATGACTTTGCAATAATTATTGCAAGCATGTCATCAGGAAGATATAGGAATGTCATTTGAGATCTTTCCCCTTCCATTCATAACCGACTATACTTGACCTGAAAAAAGTTATAAAACAAGGATTCAACTGAAATAGTAGATATAGGGACTAATCATGTGTCTAACAAAAACTCATAATCCCTAAAGTTGTCTAAACTAACCTCTGATACCAACTATAAGGCCCCGGCCTTAAACCTTACTTAATCTTGAGTTATTACAAGATTACACATTGAGGATCTTTTCAGGTTTAGAGTTTTAGATAATTAGATCATAAAACTTGAATTACATTATACATTTAAACAAAGTGGATACATAAAAGATAGTATCCATTTTTCCCATCAACGGAAACATATTTAAAAATAAAACATGGATTCTTTCTTGACACTTCCTTGACACTATCATCATATCATGTACCTTTCCCTTGACCTGTGAAAAACTTTTCAAAAAACTTGGGATGAGCATAAAAATCTCAGTAAGGGTTATAAAAAATATGGAAAGGAAACATGAGTACATGTATACATAAGAATGAAATAATTCTTTACCGATAAAACATAAGCACTTTAACATACCTCATAAAATCATGAATAAATCATAGAAATCATAAGACATAAAGGTAACGTGAGGCATTCACAACATTCTTACGTAGGTAGTAACCCTCTTGGTCATGTTTGGAATAACCACCATAGTATATTCCCTAAATCTCTTTGGATAAACCTTAAAATTTCACTCCGTTGCGTTACCCAATGCATTGGAGAGCTATATCGGGCTCACCCACCCTTAGTTAATCATGGAACCACCCATCTTCAAAACAATTCCCAAGAACCATATCATAATCTTATCATATAAAACATACATAAAGGAAACATAACATTTCCACCTTTCAATAACAAGATATCAATACAACACATTGATATAAAAACATTATGAAAACCATTTTGAATACCAAAATAAAATAAAAGTAAAACATGGTATTTATTTTTCTTTATTAAAAAAAGGTATGGCTTGTAGAGGAATCCGAAACTCAAATAATGGTCACGGCGACGGAGAATTCGTTGTCGCCGCATATGTACGACAAAAACATTCCCTTTTGTTGTTTATTAAAACACTTTGTATAAAAAAGATTCCTTTCGGATAAACGTAAAAATAAAAGGGGTTTATACACCATATAAAAGATGGTTGTGTATAAAACGAAATATTCCACAATGAAAGGAGATTGAGACGAAGTCCCATACAAAGACGATATCCTTGGATTAAGGATAAATCAATTACATAATTATGTGTGACAAACTAATACACCAAATATCAGTGGATATTTAGTGTAAAAAAATCAGAGGTTATTCACACATATTCATAGAACTACATATTCAAGGAGTACAAGCTTATCCCAAAGAATCAAAATTGGGTTAAGAAGTTCCCTTGCAAAAATTTGACAGCCTAACGGCATCACTACAAAATTCAGAAAATGAGTTGATGAGAGATAAAAAGGGTATCTCATCACATGGACATAAAATTTAAATCACTAAGGATATACAAGAACATATCCCAACATAATGTTATGTGAATTAAAAGACATAACAAAATAAGTCTTTTAAAAAGAGGAGGGTGAAAGGTTCCCTTACAGACATGGGTATCTTTCGAAACATACACCCCGTGAAAGAAGGACAATACAACATTGATTTAAATACTCATAAATGAATATATATTACACAATGAGTAAAATAATGGTCATTACATACACCACTCAAAGGAAATTGTGGCAAATGTTTCATAAATCTCACGGGAATAAAAGTGAGATGAAAAATCCCATACGAAAACTTGGCAGCCTAACGACGCCACTTAAAACTTCCAAAATGGATTGATGAGATCAAATAGGATCTCTCATTATATTACAAAAAAATTTACAGCAAGAGGAATATAAAATAACATCCCCCATCATAACAAAGAGGAGCTTAAAAGAAGTGACATAAAGTAGAGTACTTAAAAAGAAAGAGAGAGGTTAGATCTCTTACGAAAACTCGGTAGCCTAACGGCGCCACTCAAAACTTCAAAAATTGATTGATGAGAGAGAATAGGGTCTCTCATCATATGAACATAAAAATTACAGTAAGATTAATATAAAAGAATATCCCAATATTAAGAAATACGAGCTTTTAAAAGGAATGACATAATAGAGTGTACTTTAAAAGAAAGAGAGGAGTCGGATCCCTTACCTCAAGTCCAACTTGTCTTGTTCATTTCTTTATATTCCTTAATAATAAAATTTGGTAAATTTATAATTTCTTAAGGGCCTCCTATTCAGCTCATATAACATTTTATAATGTTATAATAATTGTTTAATAATGTTAGTTCATATCAGACGTTTTTGCTGATGTTTGCTACATGAGTCAAAAATGACCTTGTTTGAAAAATGATTTCCCATGTAGTAATAAGTAAATAATTTCCAGAATAGTATTAATGATTAAAATATCATATATATTCAGTAAATATTCATTTTATACTATTCCATATCATTTGGAGATAAAAAACGAAAAGCACCGTTCATAGAGACGGTAGGCCGTACGTACGCATGAACGCTACTTTCATTTTTTTTGTCATAGTAATGGAATTAAAAATAAATGATATATATATATATATATATTATAATTACAGTATAATATATAAGTTATATAGGTCACATATTTTCATTAATTGCATTCTTTATACATTCCATGTATTTCATGTACGAGTCACATCACTTGAGGGGGCGGTAGTCCACACTTCCTCATATGAAATTATCGCATTTACACAACATGAAAAGAATAAAGGTATGGTTTAAATATAAAATACCAAAGAATTTAGTAAAAATAAATACCATATATATCATATATAAAATACAGTGACATCATAATGGCCACCTTTAAAGGTGTAAAAAGATTATTGAACAATCATCGTTTCGTGAGGTAGAAAATCACCAACCACAGAAACAGTATGTTCTTTAACCATTAGATGAAGGTGTGTGTAAGTGTAGCTTTAATAATTCATATAAAAACATACTAGTATATTTAAGATACTGAAGTTGTTACAAAAGAAATTAATAAAAAGAGTTTAGGGGGTTGGAGAAGCAAAAAAAAAACAAAAGGACTCAAGTGAAGACATTACCTTAAAATCGGGTAACTCCCTTTGGATTGAGCTCAAAGGATTCCTTGGGAAGACTTCTGCCCAAAGTGAGTCTTCAATGAGTTTGAGAGGGATGTGGAGAGACATAATGGTCAGGTTTTGGCTGAGACAAAGGCTTTGGGAGTGTGGGTAAGGAGGTAGAGTTGGGGACCTTTTATAAGAGGAGAGGAGGGGAACTCTTGGAATGTAAGGAAATGTTACTTTATTTTAGAATGAGTTTCGGATTTGAACGGTCCCACATTGATGTGTATCGAGTATAAGGTGATAAGGGTTCGAAATACACCCATCCAATAGGTTTTGTACATGTGTAGGTCTTAGATTTTATATTATCATTCCATTTTATTTAAATCGTTAAATAATGAGGTCATCGCTGCATCATCATGATGTCATAAATAATTTAATTTATTTAATGTCTAAAAATTATAAAATAAATACTATGATGTAGGAAATATTTCTATCTTTCTAATTAATATTTATAGTCAAAAATATGACTTGTATAACCCCATGTAAAATTTTTTTTAGTAAAACATCTCATGTTTGTGTCATTTTTTACTTTAACATTAAATAAAAAGATATTTATGTCATTTTCCTACCAAAGTGGCTCCATGGGGTCCCCAAGTTGACCCATGGATTTTCTTTGTCGTCCATGACACATAAAAGTAGGGTAGGACATATGTATAGGTCATTTAATTTTATTAAAACATTATTTTTACCTTAAACTACACTAATTACCTCTAATCGCAATTAAAAACATAAAAGTTACTATTCACAAAAATATTATTTTAATCTCATTGAACCACATTTTAATTCATAATGAAAACCATGTATGTAGGATTTTTTAAATTCAAAACACAAAGATAGAAAAATTTCATTTAAACGGAAAATCAGTTTTGATAAGTACTACTTAGTGGTTTCACTATTCATCAAAAATTGATGTTTTTCAGAAAATTACCAAAAGTTCACCCTAAGATATTTTTGATATTCCGAATTAAAAAATGATGTCTATTTTACAAAATTCAAAACATATAATTTTCATTAATTAATTTAATAATTAATTCCCACTGTCAAAACAAATTGTGTGTTTTTGTGAAACAAAATGTATCAAAAGATTGACACTAGTTTAAGTCCGATTTCAAAGTGAAATTAATTCCAACGACCACTATTGGATTAAATGGTAAAAATATATTATAATTTCACTTTAAAACCAATTCAAAAGATAATATAATCATATAAATAAATTATATTAAAAGAGGTTTTGAATTTAAATACAACATTTTTCACTATTCATTAAAAATTGAACTTTTTCGGAAAAATACCAAAAATTTACACAAAGTAAATTTTGATGTCCCGATTCTAAAGAAGAATTTTATTTTGTCAAATATAACACATAAAAGTTTCAAAAATTGTATTTAAAATAGGTTATCCATAAAAAGGTGGTTAATCGACCTTTTAAAGAATATTAGAATGTTTACGCTTAAAATTGGATTCATTTGCATTTTTAATCCTCTAATATTTATTGTAAAAAGTAAAAATATTTGACAAACATATATAATCATTTTTTTGTTAGTTCTATTCATTCCCGCCATTAAAACGGCTAGGCGTTAACTACTATTTAAACTAATATTATTTTATTATTAGAGTGCAACGTAAGATTCCCAAGAAACTCATTGTTGTGTGTCGGGTACGCCATCGAGCATAGCATCCCCATTAAAGTAATATTAATATTTTATTCACAAATATGGATAAATATAAAAATGTCATATTCTTTATTTACCTGGGGTGTTACACTTTGTTTAAAGATTGGGTAAAGGGGGAGTAAATGTTTAATGTTATAACATAATAACATGATCAAATTGGGAAATTCATACATGAAATCTAGTGGAATTAACATAATATCATAATATAATTTCTATAAATATTTTTATTATTAAAAATATAGATTATTATCATAATGTTGTCCAGAAAATTGGAAGACTCATTTATAATGAATATTCTCATGTAGAAGGCATTGACATTTAAGAAATGATTGATATGGTATAAATGATTGTTCATATTAGAAAATTCTTATTTTTTGTTCTTCAAATAAAATTAAAATTTTTTATATATATTTATGTATATATTTCTTAATGTATTCTTGATTTAAGTGATATATATTAAAAATATTATTATATTTTCTCATCAAAATGGTAATTCTAAGGTGTTATGGTAGAGAAAATAAATAAATTTCCTAAAAAGGAATATTTTTCCTATTATGTAAGGTGGGAGACTATTTGAAGAAAAATAGTGTTCAAGATAAAGGGGGACGAACACAACCTCTTTGTAAAAGTTTCATAGAAGAAAAGGTTATGAAATTTTTATATGATGAAAATATTATATTTAGTAGAATGAAGAAGTTTTAATTTGAAATATTTGATAAACTGATGAGTATTGTTTTTTAAATATACATTAATGGTTATTTGGAATATATCATATTACTACAGGTTCATCATGGTAAAGGAATATTATTCATTTCAGAGATTATGTTTGAAAAAAATGTCTTAACATACATTATAATAGATGACTTCAGCCTATTTCAACTGTAATTGTAATTGGAAATAAATTGGGAAAAAAATAATTAAAATGAGGTGGTAGACATAAAACTATAAAGAAGAATAATTTGTATTTAAATCTATATTACCGTAACTAGACCTGATATTTTTAATATACATGCTTGGTAGAACAGTTTCAATTTTATTATATAAAGGAACATCAAATGTTGGTGAGAAAAATAATAATGTTTGTTTTATAATCCTTGCACTAATTATTGATGTTTATATCTAAAAGTAACATGGTTTTATTAACACACTCATCAAATGATTGGGCTAGTTACATTACAATTAGAAAATCTATATATTTCAGATCATTAAGTATTGGAAATAATAGAATTATTTGGTTAAGAATGAAATGATATAATGAATCAATAAGCATAGTATAGGGAAAAAATTCATTTACTAAATCTTATAAAAAATATATATGATGTAAAAAAAAGATATTAATTTTGTAAAAAAGAAAAATGTGATTCAATGTGAAAAAAAGATATAATGAGTTGTCTAAAATTATATTTTAACACTATATTATTAATTACATCATTCACTGGTATGATTTGATAAAGGGGGATTTTGAAAACAACATAGAAAATATTTAGTTTTTTGGAAAACATAATCAAGTGGTTGTTATATTAAAAAAACAATGTTGACTCATGTATTTCAATGAAATAGGTTGAACTTTAATGTTCAACAATTTTTCTTTAACAAAGATGATTTGGAGGAACCCCTCTCCACAGTAAATTGAATGATATATTTGGAATTTATATCTTGTATTAGATTAATTTGTTAGAATGGGTTTTGCAAACTTTGATAATTTTATCAAGGAGTATTTTTTCCCAAGAGAATGGATCGTTTAAATTTTTATCGACAACATTTTTGTATTTTATACTTTAACTAATTTCCCATAGTGATAATTATATCACATAAGGTTAGAGAAAATATAAAAAACCATTTTTTAGTTTCATTGAAATAGTTTTTTTGGTGAAAAGTTTATTTTATTAATAAAGGTTGAGTGACAAAAATTTCACATTTTTAAACTAATTTAAATACCAAAAAATAATAATATGGAGAATATTGCAAAAAACATATAAATATGTTGATTTTTTTCAAATTTTATTAGTGGATTTTTTGTTGTTGAAGGTCCTCTATATTTATTTGGTGTATCAATAATTTTTTGAAAAATTAAAAAATTCTAGAGAAAAAATTTGGTTTCTACTTTGCTAACCATATCTCACAATATAGAAGGGTAACATGTTTTTGAATCATCACCTTGGAAATATGGTTAGGTTTTAGGTGAAATATTGGTGTATTTTTATAGATCTATGATATTTTGAGATCTCTATGTCATAGTCATATATAATTCCATAATGTGAATGTTAAGCATTACTCTATGTTTTATAATTTGATTACATTGAAGTGGTTTTAGCTTCAATAATTGAAAATAAAAATAATTATTGATTTTATTTTCAGTGTCTACAGGTTTCCATGTTTTAGAGTCATTTTATTCTATGGAGAAACCCATGAGACGATATCTTTTCACCTCAAAATATATCCACTAAAAATCGGGTTGGGAAATCATGTTCTACTCTTAATGGAAAATCATGGGGCTTCATTTCCCATGTTATAAGATATATATAAAAATGTTTTATAATGTTTTAATTTTACGTATAAAATCCTTCAATACAATCTTAAATAAAATTTTACATATTAAAGACATGAAAAATGGATAGTTTGAATAGAATTACAATCATGGATTTCTCTAGTGAGTTTGGTAGTTTTCCTAAAATATCTTCACTACAAATTTTAATTAAACAAGATGATATTAAACAAATGATAATCTAAGTATTCATATTAGTTTATTACAATTTGGGTAGTTTTTGTTGTTTTAATAATAAATAGAATCAATTTTCATTTAGAAACATAAACATAGTATCTCATTTGATATAATGAAAGGGGAGACAATTCACCACCACAACCCCCCACAATCCAATTTATTATGGGAATGGGGTACATAAAGCAACAATGTATAGAAATATTGATGTCCACTATCAAAAATCTCATCATAAATTCTTGATGGGAAATATTTAATGATCCCATATTCTTACTCTCATTCATGAAGATCACCTATATACGTTGAGTGTGACAAGAGAGTAATCTATGGGTCTCACAATCATGAGTACCAATGTTTAAATTTTAGAAATAAAACAATAGTAAATGATCCAACTCATGTCACCCAATTATAAATGTATACTAATTATACATATGGTAATGATGAAATAAATATACCATAGTCCAATTATTTAAATAATATATGTCTTAAATGGTCACATGACCCATAGAATGCCTGGTTTAGTGTTTTAATGATTATCATTATAAACATATTATTCTATAACACAAGAAATTAGTTCTATATAATCATTCACTTATAGGTGCCTTTTTCTAGACATCTTACATGACCTAATAATCTTCATAACACAGTGATTGGTAATATAAGAATGGGGTAATCACAGATGCTTAATTAGTGAGAAAAATATCACAACATGAATTATAACATGAGTGAAGCATATATATCATAATAAATTATAATAATAAATTATATTATTTTTCAAAAACATGTTAAAAAATAATAAGATCCAAAAATGATCATTAAGGAAACATAAATTATATCACATGGCTCAAGACACATCTAAAGAGTAATATAACAAGTGATCATGAAACAATGTGTAATATAATTTAAGAAAAATAATATTCTAAAAAACATTGAATGTCATTAGAATTAAATTAAAAATGAAATTTTTTCATTAATTTATCATTAAATAGGATATGTGGTACATCTATAACTATTCGAATACATGTGTGTGAAAAATAACTATATTATTTCCTATGTGAACACAATCATTATGTCCAAACCAGGATATGTTAGAAAACACATCATATCCATTCCATTGTGGAAAACTAATTATATTCATGCCTGAATATCTCATGAGATATAAATATAAACCAATTAATTATATTTCATTTTTTATCACATCTATTCATCATCCATTCGTATGTGTTCGATAGAAAAAAAATCATTAAATTATTTTATTCATCCTAATAAAAAATATTGGTTTTGTATCTTTTTTCAATGGAAACCACAAAATATAATCATTGAATGTTATACGATATCAAAATCATTTTTAAGAAAAATCATATTATATTAAAATAAATTGGGTGATTAAAATTTTTCTTTATGAGAGATAAAATTTTTAGCGTAAATAGATATGAAAATACAAATGTTTTCAAAAAGGATAATTAAATCTATAAATTTCACCCAATAAATTGATGGGAAATTGAATACTTATTAAATTATTTTCATAAATTGTTATAAATAAAATCATTTTGAAATGATGTAAATTTTAACTAAATATATTTTTTAGTGGATCAGTTGATTTTATATTTTGGAATGATGGGAAAAAATAATGATCATTTTGAAATAAAATTATGTAAAACCAACATCATCAAACAGATAAAGTTGTAATTTTAAATGAATAAATGAGATTGTAGGGATATTTGAAGGTAAAAAACCCAGATATTCAAAATGGAAAAGGGTAAAATTGATGGGAAGCCAAAAAAATGAATGTTGATGAAAAAAATGTAACAAATTGTAATAACCCTAGTACTTATAAAATAATTCATTTTTATTATTGATATATATGGTGAAATTAATTATAAATGTGTAATGAAATAAGATGTATTTAAATAAATTAGTGAATTTATAAAAACTAGAATAGTAACCTCACCTATGATTGTATTAATTAATTTTATGTATCAGATATGTGAAAATATGATATATTTATACCATGTAATCCGTAAATAAATGTTTTGAAAATGATAATAAAAGTGTTGGTATTTATATTACACATAATATGTTATTTACAATTTAAAAATTTATATATTTATATAAAAGAAAATATATCTTCATAAAATAGAATCATAAAATAATTTTATGTCTTATGATTATAAGATAATTTTATGAGACCATGATTAATTTTTCAAAGTGTTATAGAATGAGTAATAATTTTACAATTGGTATTTTTCAAATAAATGATAATTTTCATTAAATATTAAATTTATCTTATTCTAAAAATAATTTTCAAAATACAGAGTCAATTTATTAATTATACATGTAGAAAAGTGGTTGGGAGGAATTTTTTGGATTTATATGAAATAATTTAATTTTTGTGAATTGTGAAATTATGAAATTTATAATATTTAAAAAATAAATAAATTACTAATTCATATATGTTGTATGGATTATTTAAGCTCAAAATTTCATTAAATACTTATAACTTTCCATTATTTAGTCATGTGACTCAAACAATTTCACAGTCCTGACAAAAAAAATAATCTAATGAATAATATTATCAAAAAACACCCCACCCCACCACTATAAAAACCACTACTCACCACTTAATCTTCCCACAACTCAAATCCTTGTATCCTATTAAATTTATTCCGAATTAGCTTATCAATCTCCATTACCATTTGCATGACCTACATATCTCACCAAAAGGCCAAAAACAAGTACGTTAGGGATGTTCTCATGAAGAATAATTCAAGTGGTAAAATCATCTTTCACTTTCATTTATTTTATTTCCAATTTCATTTCTATTCTTATTATCTCCTCACCTACCCTCATCCAAGTGACATGATAACACAATTATATTACATATAAAAGAATTATATTTTTTCATTGTAATATAAATCATAAATCCTCTCCTATTCTCATCTTATTATGAATAATGAAAACATCATCAGTGATGTGTCGATTTACCATCATCATGGATGATGTGTTTTAATTTTCCATTACCACTTTCATGTCTATTCATAAAATAGTTATTATAGTTATAAAAATATAATTATACATATAATAATTTTTATAATGTTCTGTAACCATTATATATACATGATATTAAATAAATTGATATAAGTTTTTGATGGTCTTTCAAACCGCCATAATAAACTAAATCATTTTCAATAATATTTTATGTAGTGATTCCTCCTCATATCCGAAAATGTGATATATATAATCCTTTAAATTCTTTGAAGCATATTAATACCATTTCATTCCACTTCTATATATTTTCTTCCATTCAAAAAATCAATCCATAATCTACCAACTATGGATACAATGAAAAAACACACCAAAAACGATGGAAATTACGAACTATTATTATTAAATGGGTGTAAATGTTTTATAATATGGTCATATAATGTTTTAAAAAAATTATTATTGTTATGTAATAAATTAAAAACAATCTTTAAACCATTATTCTCAAGGTTTTAATTGGATTTATGTAAGATGAACCTAAGGTAAGGGAATTTTTTTAAAAGCTTTCTTTTAACCAATCTTTTCTTAGTAATTTCATAAGAAATGATTTTTAAGATGAAAGAAATCATGTTCTATGATTATATTATAGTCATTGGGATGTTTTTATGAAAAGGGGTGGTACTAATATCTCCCTCCAATCCAATGTGTTGGTTTTTATTATAGTTCAACTGTAATGGTTACTCCAAGTGTAACTATGATTGTTACCCTATAAGAAATACATGAGGGTTTCATCATAAGGTAGCTATGAGGGGAACTTTTTATGGCTTCATTGATAGTTATAAATACTATAGTATCCATGTGGGTTTCAATATTTAGTTTGTAATTTTTAATATGCTTAAATTTATTTTTTATGTCTTCTATTTTTTTTGATATCTCATATTTTCCTAATATATATATATATTAAATATTATGTAGGATAATAATGTATTTGTGAAAATGATGTCATATTATTAAAAGTATTCATGGATTTTTTGTTCCTTTCTCTTCCTAAGTACTTTACAGATATTTTTTGTCCTCATCCCATATTTTAAAACGTTTTTCATAAGTTTTTAATGATGGTTGAGAAAAAGGGGGAAGATAAGCTAAATTTTATTAATATATTTCATGAAATATTTCATGTTTTATTAAAAAAATTGTATCAATGAAATAAATAAATTATCAATTGTACCCACTTTGTATACATGATGGTAGATATGTATTAATTATGTCATAATCCTCTAAATTTCTATATTTAAAAGATCATTGGGAATATATGAAATTGAATTTTAGAGGAATTTAATATATTATATAATTTTTTTGGTCAAGTCCTTGTAGTTGGTATTAGAACATGGTTTATAAAACCTTATTGGTTACGATGATGTTAATATTATTCAATAATTTAATTTTACTCTATCTTCAAGTTGAAAAAATGTAGGATTTTGATGATTATGATGTTGCTTTATCAATGATATGTCTTTTCAAAATGGTTTTCTATAGAAGAAACATGGAATATGAAGTTGGAAGACATAAAGAGGATCATATATTTCTAAATCGAAAAACTAGAATGGTGGTAATTATAATAGAGTATTATTTTAATTTAATGAATCAGTTGATGTATACTATAAATAGTGGTATCATCCTTGCATGTTAACCACTAGAGCAGTAAGAATGGAACATGATGATAGTGGAACATTTTATGAGGCAACACCATCCAGATTTTAGTATTTCTTCTAAACCATTACAGGATAAAGGGTGAATTAAGTCAATTGAAATGATATCTTACGCCATTGATTGTCTATGTAATCACATCTATAGTAATTAAATTTACTATATTGATGGTTAAGATTTCCATTGGTGTTAAATGGTCAAAAATATTAGGGATATATTTGTGATTGATTCAATGTAATGGGATGAATTTTAGAATAATTTTTTTGAAAAATATTTTTCTAAGGTGGTTCGAAATTAGATGGAAAATAAATTCCTTGAATTAATATAATAGTAGGAAGATTAATTCTCCATGTATATAGAAATCATAACCACATTGGGAAGGTTTTCTCAAAATATTATTAGGGATCTTGAAAATAATATAAATAATTTTTTATTCTAGATTGAATCCATGATACCAAAGTTCTTTGGCCTCCTCTGAATTCAATAGTTATAAGAAAATTATTGAATTTTCTAGGTGGTTAGGAATGGATTTTTAGATGATCATTTGTATATTTACAATAAGAAAAATTATAGGTCCATATGGAATGAAATTGTAAATCAATGAAATATGAAGGTAAAAATATTCAGTTTCCGATTTATAGAAAGTGTGGTAAAAAGCATCATGAGGAATGTCTTAAAAATATTGGATGTGTTTATAATGTGGTATGTTTGGTTATATGTCACATGTCTATAATAAAAAAGATCATAATAATGTTACATTTAATTTATATCAGAAAACATTAATGTGTTTTAAATTGGGTGAGATGAGTCATTATGAAAAATACAAGGCCAAAGAAAGATCTAAATGATGGGAAGCCACCAGATTATAAGAAGAATGTTCAAATTAAATAATTTTGAACTAAATTATTATAAATTGTTCCATCCAATGAATTTCTATGAGGTAATGTGTTTACGTATAATTTTATAAAGTTCTTTCTATATTTGGTCTACACATTCATTTATTTATGATAATTGTTTTGTAAATAGTAAATTTCACCTCAATAAATGACATAATTACTTATGCTAAAAACACAAAAGCTAATAATTAATTCAAGAAGGAATTAAATAATATTCTTGTTTTTGTTTGTATAAAAAATTACATTAATACATTGATTTATCCCTTATTATATTATGATGTTATTATGGGTATGGAATGGATTTATTTCTCTATGCTAAGATGAATTATAGTGCTAATGATGTTTTTTTCAGAAAGAGTTTTAATTTTTTTTAAATGAACTCAGTGCATTGACTACATATTAGGAATATGTGACACTATATAAATAAGTAACTTGATGTTGTATTTCCCATATTTTTGAAATAAATTGAATTGTTTAGATTAATGATGTTCTAGTGGAATATGAATATGTGGATTTTTTTGTAATGAGTTTCCTAGTGTTATACATGATTAAGAAGTTTAATGTTCAATTGACATAGTTCCTTATTCTATTCCAATTTCTAAAAACCCATTTCAAATGGATCAACTAAAAATTCATTAATTGAAAAAGTAGATGAAAAATCTTCTTCATAAAGGATTCATTCATCATAGCACATCACCATGGGGTGATCTTATTTTGATTATTAAAAATAAGGATTCTACAATGAGGCTTTTCATTGATTATAGAGATTTATATTACAATATTATTAGGAATAAGTATCAATTGCCTCATATTGATGACTTTTTTAATCATCTACAGGGAAATCACTATTTTTTTATGATTGACATGAGATCTAGGTACCATTAATAGAAGGTGAAGGAATATAAAATTATGAGAATAATTTTCTGAACTAGATATAGGCATTTTGAGTTTTTTATACCCTTTAGTTTAATTCATTCTCTTATTGAATTTAGGTATCTTATTATTATAATATTATGGGAATATTTGGATATGTTTTTGTTTCTTTTATTGATATTTTTTTTTGTTTTTAAAAATTTATGAAGACAGTGAAATATATTTAATGATTTTCAGGGAAAAACAAAAATGAAGATATGTTATGATGGAAATATAGAATATTTTATTTTCGGATGCAATATATTTTATTTCTTGGGAGAATTATAAATAATGATGATATAAGAGTTGATCAAAAAAAAAAGTTTTTGATAAATGTACAAGACCTTAAAATGATAATCAGATTCATAGATTTCTGTTATTAGAAAGATATTATTGATAATTTGTTGGAATCAATGAATATATATATATCCCACTAAATATGTTAAAATGAATAGGGGATACGATTATTTTTATAGGAGACTGTGAATTTTGTTTTTAGGAACTGAAACGAAGATTGGCTAATGCTCTAGTTATGCCCTGCCTTCCAGAAATTTTTATTCTATCATCCAAAGTGATTCATCATGGATGTGACTTGGCTTTGTCCTAATATAGAATAATTGGGTAATTTTATATTCATAAAGAATACTGAAACATCCATGTTAAATATTCCCACACATTATTTTCAATTAGCACCCATGGATTTGGAATGGAAAATTTAATGGCATAAATTATATGGAGCTAAATTTGGAAAATGTATAGACCATAAAAATTGGATGATATATTAACTCAAAAGGAATTGAACATGAGGTAGAGAATATGGATATAAATGATAAATCATTATGATTGATAGATCAATAACCTTTCTGGAAAAGTAATCATGTGGTGGATTATTTGATTCTATAACATCATGATAGATTAACCATGTTACATTTGAACCATGATTCCCTGGTTAATGATTTGATGAATTTTGTCTTGGAAGTTGTTAGTGTCATAAATTCCTCCATTTTTATTCAGGTGTTTGTGAAATCATATCTATAATATAGAATTAAGTAGGAATAAAGGGAAGAACATAAGTAATTTATGAAGGTAGAATTTCTAAAAAGGGGTAGTTTTTATGAATTTAACATTTCTAATTATTTTATATTGATATTTTGGAAGAGATATCGCGTTATTTGTGATTCACAAGTAAAAAATAGTTATTATGTGCCACTTATATTTCATGTTTTTATTTCATCTTGGAAGCACCAATATGTAGTGATACCTTCAGGGGTATTATTAGTGGGATAAAATGAAAATAGATATTTCTTATTTTACCATGAAATTTTTGAATTGTCATCAGGTTAATGTAGAGAAAAAACTATAGAAGAGGATGATTACTCATTTTCTAGTGCTAGAGTGGAAATGGGAAAATATATACACATAATTCATGTTGGGACTACCATAGACATAATATGGTAATAATTTGATTTGATTAATTGTTGATCGACTAGAAAATATGAACATTATACTTCTATTTGAGATAATCGATCTTTACATCATCTTTATCATTTGAACCGAAAAAATATTTTCATGTTATATGGTGTACCTCTCCCCATTTTATTGGATCTTTTCCCATATTCACTTATAACTTTTGTTAATGTCTTCAGAAGTCATTTTTAAATAAATTAAATCATATCCAATGTTTTTATCATCAATATGATGGATAGTTAGAGAAAAAAATTCAGTCATTGGAGGAAATGATTCATGTTTATTAATTGATTACCATGTATTTTGGGATCATAATATTTCTAAAGTTGAGTTTTATAATAATAATTGATTTAATTCTAGTATACAGATGTCACCTTTAGAATAATTATATTAAAAGCGACACCAAAATCTATCATTTTTTTATGAAGTTAGGGAATGGAAGATTATGTGACCAGGTTTCATAGAGGAAGTATATGCAAATATGAAGATGATATTTCAACAAATAAAGACATAATATAGTAGGAAAGATATTTATGAAGATAATAGGATGATAGATTACTATTTTGATGTTTGTGATCATGTATTTATCAAAGTCTCTCCAAGGAAAATTGTGTTGCATTTTGGAATGAAAGGAAAGCTATGTCCACAGTTTATTAGACCTTATGAAATCCTAATGAATGTTTTACTAGTTTCATATCGATTACCAAAGCCTCTGAGTATATCCTACATACAATTTTTTTTTTCATGTTTTGATGTTATGAAATTATGGGATATATTTATCTCTTATTTTTAGATAATGTATAGTTTAATAGGAAAAAAACCTTTCCTAAGAATAAAACCCTTTTTAGACTTTTGATTACAGGGAGAAAGTAATTTGGGATTAGTTAATTCATGAGGATAAGGTTTTATTGAGAAAACACATGACTAAAGACACAATATGGGAATATGAAAATTCTAAGAGAGAATCATAACCTAACTTGTTTAATAAGTGAATAAAAATTGTGAGGATGAAATTTCCAGAATATGGGGTTGTTGTTACAACCCATGTATTATAAAATATTTTTTTTCATTTTGGAATTAAATTAATAAATTATTTATAAATGCATAATTAAAGAAGTTTTATTTAGAAGAGTTATCAAATTTATTAAAACTTAATAATAACCGCTCCTATAAAATTATAAATAAAATCTATGAATATAATTAGATAAAAAGTGATAGATTTTTATCCGGGAATAAGTAAATATTTTTTTTGGAAATGAAAAATTAAGTGATTATATTTGTATGATAGATTAATTATTATTCAAAATTTTATAATTAATATAGTGTTTTGAAAGAAAATATATTATCATAAAATATAATAAAAAATTTATACTTTTTGGCATATTATTTTGATGATAAATTTTGAAGACCTCAATTATTTTTTCAAAGTTTTATACAACCAATAATAATTTTAAAATCGGTATTTTTAGAATATAAGAAGATTTTAATGAAAAATTAAATTTTTCATATTTAGAAAGATAATCTCATAAAATAGAGTCTATTTTTTCCTTCTACGAATCAATAAAATGTTCGAGTCAATTTTTGCGATTTTCCTAGAATAGTTTATTTTTTTAGTAACAGTGTAATACAATAATTTATGGTATTTTAAAAATGAAAGAATTATTGAGTCATAGTTTATGTATGGATAACCTAAGACCCCAATCTCTAGAAAGTATTCTCCATTTATAGTATTTAGTCATTTGTTTCAAGACTATTCATATTCTTGAGAAAAAATTATAATATAATTACTAAAATAATCAAAAAAATATCTATCCTCCAGTATAAGTACCATCCTCACCACTTATTATCCAAACAACTGAAAGCATTTTGGATATTTTAATTTCTACAGAATTTAGTTCGAAGAATTTTAACCATATCCAATATCTTCTGGTCTCACCATAATACCAATTTATAGTTCCATAATGTGGTTCTCTTGGAGAATAATACATGAGAAAAAATCCACATTCACTTTCATTTAATTACCTTTCAATTTAATTTTTTTTCTTATTCTCTCCTCACGTCACCTCATACAATGGACATTATAACTCCATTATATTACATATAATGTAATTATATCATGATTAGGAAATTTCCATCATCAATCCACTCATTTTCTACTCCTATTCTAAAAAATGAAAACATCATCTTTGATGTGTCGATTTATCGTTATCATGGACGATGTATTTTAATTTTCCATTACAAACTTCATGGATGGTCAAAAAAAATTATTATGGTAAAATATTATTTTAGTATACATATTATACGTTTCATAATTTTAGGTAACCATTATATAAAAATGATATTAAATAAATTTATATAAGTTAATGTTTGTCGTAAAAACTGAAAAAAATAAACAATATCATTTTAATTAATGTTTTATCTAATGAGTAATCCCTATATTAGAAAAAAATTGATATATGGTATCATTTAAAATTCAAGAGACATATTAAAATCATTAATTCCCATAATTATAGTTTTTAATCCATTAAAAAATCCTCCATAATGAACCAACCAAGAAAACCCTGAAAACCAAGAAATGAATTCAACAAAAATAATGCAAATAACATTCTATAATTATTAAATATGTGGAATTTTTTTAAAATTTTGATAGTTAAGGTATTAAAAACATGTCTCTAGTTTGATAAAAAATTAATAATTCTATTTAAACTATTACACAATAGGTTTTAACAAAATTTAGGTAAGACAATTTTGAGGTAAGGGACTTTTCTTTAAAAATCCTCATTTAATTTTATTTTTTAAAAAATTCACAAGGAATGATATTTATGATCTACCTATTCTTGTTTATAATTATATTCTGGTCCCCAGAAATGTTATATGATGATGTGTGGTATATATATCTCCTTTAATTAATTTTGTATGTTTATATAAGAGGTTTTCTATAGTGGTTACTCAAAGTGTAATTATGATGCATACACCATAAGGTAGCTATGAGGGATTCATCATTAGGATGATGTGAGGCTTACATGGCATTGTTTCCATGATGGTTATAAATCAATTATTTCTTGATATGATTACCATATTAACTATGTAATTCACTAAGATACCTAAAATGGTTTATTGATTTTTTTTATTTTTACGGAAATTAGTTCTTTTAAAAAGTAAGTATATGATACTTTATAGGAGATAAATATGCCTCTATAAAGCATAATTCACATGTATATATGTATTCATAGAATAATGGTAAATTTAATTTTCTATGTCCATTATAATGATTTTTAGTTCTAATACCCTGTTTTAAAAGGCTTTTAATTTTTTTTAAAGATGGGTATGGGAAATGAATAATCAAAGTTCGATGTTGCGATTAGATTTCATGAAAAGATTTCATTTTTTATTTAAAATGTTTTTATTATAGTAGGAATGAATATTTTTTATTATTCCCTGCATTTGTTTATTGTGAGTTTGTATTAATGACCTTTTCCCAAATTCTATAAAATTATAAACTGAAGATATATATTGGATTGTATGAAAGTTAATTCTATTTCAATTAAAGAGATTATTTATTGTGTATGGTATGGTACTTATAAATATGTGAATTATTTTTTAAATTAATTAATTTTAATGAAGTAATAGAATAATCAAGGAATAATACATTAATTTGAATCATGATTTCCTAAAAAAAATATTTTTTTATATAAAATAAAAATCATCATCAATTAGAAGACCAATAATGAATGTTAATATTCCAATTATAGTTATTATTACAGAAGAAAAATATTTGAGTCATGAAAACCCCTTACAGAGTTTATCACATTTTAATAAAAAAATTATGAGTTTTATATATCCAGATATGAAATCTATGATCGTAAAATATAAGAGAAAAATTAAAAAAACCGTATGGATGTATTTACATGACTGAAAAAGAAAATATGGAGTATAGATTAATCATGTCACAAGGGATTCAAATTTGATAAAATAAAATACTTACCAACTATCCCTTCCCATTCTCATACATTATATGAACAATTATAAAAAATAGAAATATATTTTTAACTAGTTTCAAATCCCTATTAATAATGAACACTATTTATAATTTCTATTTAAAATAATTATATAAACATATATTTAATAGTTTTTTCCTATTTTCTCATATAATGTGTTTATAATTTAGAATTTTTGTTTCAATTTTATAGCTGTAGTGTTAGTATTCACTCCTCTATCTAAGTTATCAATAATAAATCATTGAATTTTATGAAATTATTAGATTATAATGGTTTATAATGTTTAATTATCATTCAATGAGTACTTTAATCATTATTCATGAATTTTAAATCAACGACTAGAATTTTTTTAGTGACTTTTATTCAATGATTCTTTTTATGATAATATATGAGTTAAATAATAATAAATCATTAAAATAAAAAAAGAAATATTATTTAAATATTTATACAATATTACACAAGTAAGATTATATTTATAATCATCTATCATATTATTTCATATCATCGTACATGTAGGTTGTCAAATCGAACAAAAAAAAACAAACCAGGATTATCGATGATTAAGAGGTAATTTCGATTTAACATAAATAATAAAATATAATAATTATATAATATTGTTTATATTAGTGTGATATATGAGAATTATAAATAATTTAGAATAATATTTAATGTATATGAGAAAATTGAATAATATAAATTAAATATTTCCCTCTTAGTATGGATGTTGTGAATGATTGAATTTATGATAGTCATTTATCATTCATATCATTAATATGTTATATAATTTAACAAAAAATAAACTTAATGATATAAAAATCATAATATTTTTAATTTAAAACCATTCCCATGGACATACATGTAAGGAGGTGATGAAATGAATAAGTGAAATCAATCATCTTATGGTGGCGATAGTCCTAATTACGAGTGATGAACAATTTTGATTTCTATAAAACAGGGAGAACGAGCAATATAGTTTACAATTTAAATATATAAAATATATCATTAATATAATTATATTAGTTATACACATATTATAAAAATATTTGTGAGGAAGTTACGGCTAATAAGAATGACTTTGTCTAGGAGGGGGTATCCTGTACATCACATAATTCATGTTTTTTCATAATGGATAAGGGGAGTGTGGTAAATTCTTATACCGTCATTATAATAATAAACAAGATTAATAATGAAAATTTTTACATCATTTTAAGATTGTGAAACTAACTTTGAATTATAATAAAATAAATATATTAAAAATAAAAATAAAAGATAGTTTTATGAAGATATACCTCACCTCTTGGATTATCTCCTTCGGAAAAGTGACTAATCTACTTAGGGGATGAATTTTTATTATTTTGAAAACATCAATATTATTTATAATATTTTCAATAAAATTATTTGGATGATATTTCACCCAATATTAGTGGTTATTTAAGAGATATGAGGAGAGAAAGGCCCCAATTATAAGTGTAAAATACTGGCATTTCTATAAATTCGCAATTTCAGAAATGGAAATTCAATCTATATGAATGTGCCTAAAAATAGTTAAATAATGTATTTTAGTGATTATAATTTCTATAAATACCTCTAACATTAATATAAAATCATGTTCTAAACATGTTATTCAATATAACTCTATGGTTACTAACTTCTTAAAATTTAGTTCCTATAATGATAACTTGTTTTTACCAAGGTAATTTCTCCTTTTAACCACCAAAGTAAAGTGGTACATATTATATAATTTTTACATAATGATTAAAAATTTTAATTTATTTTATTCTATTTAATTTTTAAAAATGATTATTATTAAATTAATAACTACATGTATAATGTATTGAAATTGTTTTAAAAAAACATTAACTTAAATTCTCTCATGTCAAATGTGGGTTTATAATTTTAAAAAATAATTATTAATTTATATTATAAAATAAATACATGGTCTTAGAAAAAGGGTTCAAAATTTCTATATCATACTTATATACTAATAATTTCATAAGTCAATTTTATTTGTACAAAACCATATTTTCAGTATTCATCGTATAAATAATTTTATTATAAAAATCTAGAAAATAACCATAATATATTATAGAAATTTTAAATCCCGAAAGGATTTTTTATTTTTCAATTTAATATTCTAGAATTTTAAATTTTAATGTATGAATATGATCGAAAAATATAGATTAATACTAATCTGATAGGAAAATATTTTCTTATAATTATTGTTATTAAATATTTTTATTTCGTAGATTTTTATAATTATTTTATTAGTATTATATTATTCATGTGATAAAAATATATGATTATTATTTAGTTAGAATATATATTGTTTCTTGAAATAAAACCCTAATTTATGAAATTTGGATTATTAAACATAAAACAATTTTGTATGTTTTTTTAAATATACAAAATGAATTTAACATT
Organism: Viscum album; assembly: GCA_963277665.1. Taxonomy (NCBI): domain Eukaryota; kingdom Viridiplantae; phylum Streptophyta; class Magnoliopsida; order Santalales; family Viscaceae; genus Viscum; species Viscum album. The sequence goes on from OY728121.1 coordinate 820,731,183, forward strand.
TATTAAAAGTGGGAACTAATTTCATTATAACTGTATTTAAAAATTATTTTAATCCTATTTATATCTTTAATTAATCATATTTATTAACATTTATATTTCATATTTATATTTTTATCCAAATGTATCATGTCTTAATTAATTTTCATTATTTATTGAAGATAAATTTTTTTAAACTATTATTTATTTAAATAACATATATTGTGAAATAAAGTGTCTTTATATTAACAACACTCCCCTATTAAATAAACCAAATCCCCCAAATTTTAATTATTTCTTACAAATTAATCTTGCAAAGGGTATATTTAAATACAACATAAGGTTTCATTTCACTAGATCAATTAACCATACAATCTAAAAAATATATATTTCATATAAGAATTCACTGAACCTTAATATTCAGTTTTTCTCTAATGAGTTCATAGATTATTCATTTGTTGTTTATTATCAATATCCAGATTGTATAATTTTTTCTTAAAGGCAGCTAATTTGATAATTTCATTTAAATAATAGCAATTTTTTGTATGAAATTTTTTTCCCTTACAATAGATATATAATTATTTATTTATTTGGAGGTAAACAATCCATCACTAAAATAATTATAAATATAAAAAATTTAATTATAATAATAATTATCCATTCCATATTCCCATATACATCATCATGGAATAAAATAATCATTCCATAAGAATATTTCTTTAATAATTATATCATCGGGTTTGTGATTTAATAATAAAAGAAAACATATTGGATATATTAGAGATAATATTATCAAATTAAAATGAAATATATAATTCATATTTATAGGGTGGGTTTTTATTAAATATCATGATTCAAATTGGTAATAGTTTTCTCATAGGTATTAAATTTTCCTCTGGGTATTAAAAGTTTTTGATATTCACTATCATAGTTTTTCCTTTTATAATGGCCTTAACATGGACTATTCCAAATTTCCTCAAACATAAGTTATTAAATTATTAAGGATAAATTATGATGAATAATATTTCATTCATTCACGTGATCAAAATATTTAATTTTCCTAATAAATGTGGATCGCTAATTACCCAATTTTCCAAAATAATTTACATGTAATCTTGATTGAATTCCATTAAATTTTCATCAAATATTATTGATATAATTTTATTTAAACATTATTTAGTTTATCAAATTAATAAATTTACATTTCATGTAATTTTATCTTCATCTTAATTTTGGGGAATGAGACAAAAACTATGTTTACATTATTAATAATAATTCCTGAAATTTGGTTTTCAATCATTGTAATGTTTATCATTCAAGATCTTATTATTATATGTTTTTTATTGAGCTATTCTCTAACTTTCTCCTCAAAACTGTGGTTTTTTCTAGTTACATCTATTAAAAAACTAAAACACTTGGAATAAGTGAAAAAAACATTAATAATTTTGGAAAATTATAATATTCATAAATGATTTAAACATTAATTTTGTTAAATAAATTATCTCATTATACCATAGTTACATTATATTAACATATATCAATTCTTGTTTGACATAGGTCACATTAATTTTCTTTACCTAACAATTCTATTCATAAAACCCAAATATAATTATGAAATAAATCATTTATTTTTGTTTATAATGGGTATATTGTCAATGCAATCATATCCCTTACGTGTATCAAACCATGTGTGATATTGTGACTCTTTTTTGTGCCCCATATGGTTCAAAAATTGCTACGCAACATGCAATTTTTAGGCCTACAACCCATATATACATATTTTCTAATTCTTGAAACCATTTTAGCATCTATATAAGAATTTTTAGATAATTAAAACCATCTTATCAATTCAATAATAATATTTTTCTATACAATCATACACATAGAATCATCTCTTGAGACACATTTAATTTTATATAAAATAAATCCCAAAATAGATAAACAAATCACTAAAATAACTAAGCCCTAATTTGATATAAAATATAGTGACCCAATATAAATATGAAATAAAATAATACATTAATCTCCTAAATTAAATAAAAAATATCCCAAATTATCACATAACCTATATATAGATATTTTTATTGTCATTGATATTATCTATAACATATGCAGTAATTTTTCTATAATAAATCTCTACTTGACCCATTTTATATAAATCTCAAATGATATAATCATCTTCATATCTTATATAATAGAAACATAAGGGGTGATATCATATGATCAGTAAGAAAAAAAATGTATAATATGTCAATGTATAATATGATAACGACATATATATCAAAATAATAGATCAACAGACCATATATGATAATTATAAAACATGTTATAGAATAATATGATCATAAAAATATCATTATGGATAAAATACATGATGTGACATGGATCAAAACATACACTAATATACATATAAAATGTGATCATCACATAGATGTTTAGAATAAAATAAATAATCCATAAAATAGGAAACATGTAATTTATTGAAATATAATTAATCATGAAAATTTATCATAACATGATGAAATAATATCATACTTTTAAAAACCAAATTCATTGGAAAATAATAATAGAAAACTCATTATTCCCACACTTCTATGAGATAATTCATTATGTTCAAACATGAAAATGAGAACAAATGCTTGATACTAAAGAATATGTGAACAGCCCCTTTATGTACAACCTTTACAATCCCTTGAGTTATGAGAATAAAAAAATGAATTATTGTTCCATATAGGACCTCACCAATCATATCTAAAAAAATGTGTGACACATAAAACCTGTCATAAACATATATTATTAGGCTTAAAAAATTAATCGAATTTACAATATTTTGAAGAATAATCACCATACATCAAAAATATCAATCTATATAAAAAAATTCAATTTTACAATATATATTATAAGGACCCAGCCGTAAACCTTACTTAAAATTGAATTAAATGAATAATTCACATTGAGGATCTATTCAGGTTTAGAGTTTTAGAGAATTAGGACATAACTATTACATCTCAACAGATTACAAAGTAGTCTCTTCTACTAAATTTCCATAAAAATTCATAAAAAGAAACATGTCTAGTTTCATGTTTTAGGTAGCATGACTTTCCCTTGATCCCATCCTTGACCCTATTCCATGCTAAGTCCTGTGAAAAACATTTCAAAAACTTGGGATGAGCATAAAAACTCAGTAAGGGATACACAAAGAATAAAAACTGTTAGTTTATCAAAACAAAAAGTAAACCATGTATACTTTATCAAGGTAATAATTTTCACCTTTATGAAGTAGTAAAAACTATTCATGAATTATATATCATTACTTACCTTTTTGTAACCAAAGTATTACCATAAAACCTATATAAAGAACACATAGCATATATAAAGGTAACTTGGGACATAAACATACTTAAGTGGAATAACCATACGGTCGACTCCCACACATATCACTTAATGGAATAGCCATACGGCCAATTTCCATACATACTTAATGGAATAGCCATACGGCCGACTTCCATACCCAATGCATTGGAGGTTATAACGTAACCACCCGTCCTGGAATTCACGGCACCACCCGTCATATGGTTTATAACGTAACCACCCGTTAAAATGTCCAAGTACCAATATAAAATCATAAAACATAAAACCAATATAAAGGAATGATAACATTCCCACATTTCAATCACAATATATCATAAATATATTGACATAATAGAATCCTTTATCAAAACCATTTTCAATACCAAAATACATAAAAGAGTATATGGTATTTATTTTATTCTAAAAACATTACGGCTTGTTGAGGAAGCCAAAGACCAAATAATACTCGCGGTGGCGGAAAAGGTCGTTGTCGCCGCGTACGTTTAAAGAAACATTCCTTTTTGTTTTTTTGTAAAACTCTTCGTAGAAAAAGATTCCTTTTGTATAAAAGTAAAAGTAAAAGGGGTTTATGAAATATGCCTCAATGAAAGGAGATTGAGACGAAGTCCATTACCTCGGGTCCGACTTGACTCGATCATTCTTTAACGTCCTGAATAATAAACTTGAGTTAATTTCTACTTGATTAAGAACCTTTTTAGAGTTCATTATTCCTTTTATATCACTTATTTCCATGTTATAAACATTATGTAACCAGTTAAGTTAATAATGTTTGTTTTGTCGATATTTGGTTCTTAAGTCTAAAGTGGACTTCTTACAATTACATGTTGTTCGTGTGGTCAAAGGTTATTTATATCCAGAATGACATTCCTGATTTGGATATCATATATATCATATATATCCAGCATATACATGTATTTATAATATTACATAATCATTTAGAGGTAAGAAATGAAATGCACCGTTCATGGAGACGGTAAGCCGTACGTACGCATGAACGCTACTTTCATTTCTTTATCATATTAATGGAATTAAAATTAAATGAGAGGTATGTATATTTTAATTCCAGAATTATATTCATCATTTAGATGTATCATTCATTATATATATCCATTATATACATATACTTTTAATAGTACATTACATTTGGGGATAAGAAATGAAATGCACCGTTCATGGAGACGGTAAACCGTACGTACGCATGAACGCTACTTTCATTTCTATCTCATACTTTAATGGAAATAAATAATAATGATATAGAGGTATATTATAATTCCAGTATAACATCATATATAATAACTTTAAATCCATCCTTTATACGTCCCACGTATGGCATTAACGAATCACATCACTTTGAGGGGGCGGTAGTCCGCACTTCCTAAAACGAAGATATCGCGTATACCCATAATGGAAGCCATAAAGGTAAGACACAAATGAAAAATAAAGAAGAATAAGTAAAACATAAACATATTATATATCATATATAAAAATAGTGACATCATAATGGCCACCTTTGAAGGTGTTAAATGAGTATTGAACAATCATCGTTTCGGGAGGCACAATTTCGCCATCCACGGAAACCGTATGTTCTTTAACCATTTGATGTAGTTGTGTGAGAGTGTAGATCGAATAAATCTTATAACAACATCCTAGTATATTTAAGATACTGGTGTTGTTACAAAAGAAATAAATAAAAAGAGTTTAGGGGGTTGGAGAAGCAAACTAAAACAAATGAACATGAGAGAATGAATTACCTTTAAAAGTGTAACTCCTTTTGATTTGAGCCTAAAGGCTTCCTTTGAAAGGATTATTCCCAAAGGGAATCCACTAGGATGAGGAGAGGGATGTGGAGAGAGTAAATGGGTAGGGTTTGGCCAAGCCAAAGGCTTGAGGAGTGTGTGAAATGAGGTAGAGGTGGGGGCCTTTTATAAGAGGAGAGGAGGGGCACTTTTGGAAAGTAAAGAAATATTACTTTATTTGAAAATGTGTTTCGGTTTTAAAAGGTCCCGCATTTATAGAATTAGTGGATAAGGTGATAAGGGTTCGAAATCCACTCATCCAATTGGTTTTGGACATGTGTAGTTCATAGATTTTACATTATCTTTCCATTTTATTTAAATCGTCAAATAATGATGCCATCGCTGCATCATTATTATGTCATAAATAATTTAATTTATTTAATGTCTAAAAATTATAAAAAAACTACTATGATGTAGGAAATCCTTTTATCTTTCCAATTACTATTTATAATAAAAAATATGATCTTTATAACCCCATATAAAAATTGTTTTCGTAAAACATATTATGTTTGTGTCATTTTTACTTTTACATTAAGTTATTTATGTAATTTCCCAACCAAAGTGTCTCCATGGGGTCCCCAAGTTGACCCATAGCTTGTCTTGGTCGGCCATGACACAACCAATAAGGTTGGGACATGTGTCTAGGTCATTTTATATTATTAAAACATTATTTATACCTTAAACTACCATAATTACCACTAATCGCGATTAAGAACTTAATAAGTTACTATTCACCAAAAAATTATTTTTATCCCATTGAACCACATTTTACTTTTTAATGACAAACATGTATGTCGGATTTTTGAAATTCAAAACACAATGATGGCAAAATTTCATTTAAACGGAAAATCAGTCTTTATAAGTACCACTTAGTGGTTTCACTATTCATCAAAAATTGAAGTTTTTCAGAAAATTACCAAAAATTCACCCTAAGATATATTTGATATTCCGAATTCAAAAATAAAGTCTATTTTACAAAATTCAAAACATATAAGTCACATTAATTAATTTAATAATTAATTCCCGCAGTCAGAGCAAATAGCGTGTTTTTATGAAACAATAAGTATCAAAAGATTGATACTAGTTTAAGTCCGATTTCAAAGTGAAATTAATTCCAACGACCACTATTGGATTTAATGGTAAAAATATATTCTAATTTCACATTAAAACCAATTCAAAAGATAATCTAATCATATAAATAAATTATATTAAAAAGAGGTTTTGAATTAAAATACAACATTTTACACTATTCATTAAAAAATGAACTTTATCAGAAAAATACCAAAAAATTTACACAAAGTAAAATTTAATGTCCCGATTATAAAGAAGAGTTTTATTTGGTCCAAAAGAATGTATAAGAGTGATCAAAACTATATTTAATGACAGTACGCCATCAAAAGGCAATAAGTGAACCTTTAGTGAAAACTAGGGAATATACACCTAAAATTGAATTCTTTCGGTATTTTAAGCCTTTATCTTTTATTGGATAAATGTAAAAACATTTAAAAACATATATAATCATATTTTAGTTATTTATATCCATTCTCGCCAATACAACGGCTACATGTTAACTAACATTGAAAATAATATTATTTTATTATTAGAGTGCAACGTAAGATTCCCAAGAAACTCGTTGTTGCGTGTTGGGTACGCCATCGAGCATAGCATCCCCTTTAAAGTAATATTAATATTTGATTCACAAATATGGATAGATATAAAGATGACATGTTCTTTATTTACCTGGGGTGTTACATCCTTCCCCCCTTTTGGGAATTGCGTCCTCGCAATTTTAAAATTGGGCTTGGAAACATCCTTGAAAGTCCCACATCAGAACAAGGATCGGTAAAACAATCACTTTAAAATAAAGAAAGATAAGTACAAAGGTCACCCGAGTATACCCATACTAGGATTCCAAGTATGAAAACATGGACATGGAGGAGAAAACATAGGGTCATGTTCTGATGGAGAGTGATAAAAAACATGTTTAGGAGGAAGTTAACCATGAGGGAATCACAAACTTGTGATGGGTTAAACGGTATTCGATTCCCCAGTAGGAAAAGTTAATAGACAACATTTTTGTTTTAAGTTACTTTTTATTGAGGAATTTATTCATAAGGAAACATAATCACTTATCATGTTGACTCTCAACTTTTATTAGATTCCTTACACAAAATCATATTTTCTCCAAAAGGCGAGTATTTAAGAAGACTTGTTCAAATTAAGAGTACTATAATCAACTTCTAGAGAATCACCTAATCCACAAAAGATAACTATATACTTCCCATATCTTTAGACCTTAACCATAACCAAAACCAAAAAGGTTAGTACAAGGTCAGATAATCCAGAAAAGGATAACCCTTTATAAAAAGAAAATCTATTCTTAATCTCCAAAATTTGTCCAACAAAATCCATAGTTCAACGAGGACCATCCGATAAACAAATTTGTCCATAAAAATTCCTCAAAGTAAACCAATCTAAGATTGAAACCCATACATTTTAAGGATTTAGTCACATAGTCTTCCAAGTTAAATCGTAACATTTATCTCCAAACAACATCAGTTGCTCCTAAAGTCCCGTATTGAAAAGTAATTAACCTAATCACATATCCTCCGTGATAGGTTAATCATTTTCATAAATAACCCAAAATCAACTTACTCTTAATTCATAAAATCGTATAACTAGAATTAATCAGTCAAAGTAACCAGGGACTTCACGTAGTCCAGTGGTAGGCGATAAATACCAGTCGCACATTGGTTGTGGGTTCGATTCCCGCAGCTTTGTCCGACGCGACGGGATGTCACACGGTCTACGTGTTGTCCTTTTTCCAAAACTATATAATTCTTAAAACATTCCCCAAAATGAGATAAAATCTTCAAGAATAATAATAACATATTTTAACCTCAAGTTTATCTCATTCATTTCATTTTCCATCATATCATAGAGTAACCCATAATTACCTAAAAATTAAGTATCATATAAACCCTAATGGTTACCTTAATAATTATTACCTGAATTTCCACATCGGGTTGGCCATCTCGTACATGATGCATTAGAGAACTCACCAAGGTTGAAGTGGTTGATCATGACTCCTTGATATTTGGTTTAGAACAACCATGAGTTTCCTCATTGAATCCTCCATTTTATCTAGTATCTTAATCAAAGAACCACCACAGTTTCCTTCAAACCTGTTGTCTCTTTGGTGCCTGCTAGATCCATCCATTCACTAAAAATAGAAATGTCAGTGTGAGTATATCAACAAAACCATCATATACTAATGAGGAAGGTAAACACTAAGATACACTTACTCATTCACTTTATCTAAAACTAGGACTCTTTCTGAAATCCTAACCATTATGGTAATGTCACTTATGCTTAAAGAATACCCTAACCTCTTAAGTTATCTAAACTGACCATTGATACCAACTATAAGGCCCCAGCCTTAAACCTTATTAAAATTGAATTAAATGAATAATTCACATTGAGGATCATTTCAGGTTTAGAGTTTTAGAGAATTAGGACATAACTATTACATCTCAACAGATTACAACGTAGTCTCTTCTACTAAATTTCCATAAAAATTCTTAAAAAGAAACATGTCTAGTTTCATGTTTTAGGTAGCATGACTTTCCCTTGATCCCATCCTTGACCCTATTCCATGCTAAGTCCTGTGAAAAACATTTCAAAAACTTGGGATGAGCATAAAAACTCAGTAAGGGATACACAAAGAATAAAAACTGTTAGTTTATCAAAACAAAAAGTAAACCATGTATACTTTATCAAGGTAATACTTTTCACCTTTATGAAGTAGTAAAAACTATTCATGAATTATATATCATTACTTACCTTTTTGTAACCAAAGTATTACCATAAAACCTATATAAAGAACACATAACATATATAAAGGTAACTTGGGACATAAACATACTTAAGTGGAATAACCATACGGTCGACTCCCACACATATCACTTAATGGAATAGCCATACTGCCAATTTCCATACATACATAATGTAATAGCCATGCGGCCGACTTCCATACCCAATGCATTGGAGGTTATAACGTAACCACCCGTCCTGGTATTCACGGCACCACCCGTCATATGGTTTATAACGTAACCACCCGTTAAAATGTCCAAGTACCAATATAAAATCATAAAACATAAAACCAATATAAAGGAATGATAACATTCCCACATTTCAATCACAATATATCATAAATATATTGATATAATAGAATCCTTTATCAAAACCATTTTCAATACCAAAATACATAAAAGAGTATATGGTATTTATTTTATTCTAAAAATATTACGGCTTGTTGAGGAAGCCAAAGACCAAATAATACTCGCGGTGGCGGAAAAGGTCGTTGTCGCCGCGTACGTTTAAAGAAACATTCCTTTTTGTTTTTTTGTAAAACGCTTTGTAGAAAAAGATTCCTTTTGTATAAAAGTAAAATTTAAAGGGTTTTATACACCGTATAAAAGAAAATTGTGTATAAAACGAAATATGCCTCAATGAAAGGAGATTGAGACGAAGTCCCTTACCTCGGGTCCGACTTGACTCGATCGTTCTTTAACGTCCTGAATAATAAACTTGAGTTAATTTCTACTTGATTAAGAACCTTTTTAGAGTTCATTATTCCTTTTATATCACTTATTTCCATGTTATAAACATTATGTAACCAGTTAAGTTAATAATGTTTGTTTTGTCGATATTTGGTTCTTAAGTCGAAAGTGGACTTCTTACAATTACATGTTGTTCGTGTGGTCAAAGGTTCTTTATATCCAGAATGAAATTCCTAATTTGGATATCATATATATCATATATATCCAGAATATACATGTATTTATATTATTACATAATCATTTAGAGGTAAGAAATGAAATGCACCGTTCATGGAGACGGTAAGCCGTACGTACGCATGAACGCTACTTTCATTTCTTTCTCATATTAATGGAATTAAAATTAAATGAGAGGTATTTATATTTTAATTCAAGAATTATATTCATCATTTAGATGTATCATTCATTATATATATCCATTATATACATATAATTTTAATAGTACATTACATTTGGGGATAAGAAATGAAATGCACCGTTCATGGAGACGGTAAACCGTACGTACGCATGAACGCTACTTTCATTTCTATCAAATAGTTTAATGGAAAGAAATAATAATGATATAGAGGTATATTATAATTCCAGTATAACATCATATATAATATCTTTAAATCCATCCTTTATACGTCCCACGTATGGCATTAACGAATCACATCACTTTGAGGGGGCGGTAGTTCGCACTTCCTAAAACGAAGATATCGCGTATACCCATAATGGAAGCCATAAAGGTAAGAAACAAATGAAAAATAAAGAAGCATAAGTAAAACATAAACATATTATATATCATATATAAAAATATTTACATCATAATGGACACCTTTGAAGGTGTTAAATAAGTATTGAACAATCATCGTTTCGGGAGGCACAATTTCGCCATCCACGGAAACCGTATGTTCTTTAACCATTTGATGTAGTTGTGTGAGAGTGTAGTTCGAATAAATCTTATAACAACATCCTAGTATATTGAAGATACTGGTGTTGTTACAAAAGAAATAAATAAAAAGAGTTTAGGGGGTTGGAGAAGCAAAATAAAACAAATGAACATGAGAGAATGAATTACCTTTAAAAGTGTAACTCCTTTTGATTTGAGCCTAAAGGCTTCCTTTGAGAGGATTATGCCCAAAGGGAATCCTCTAGGATTAGTAGAGGGATGTGGAGAGAGTAAATGGTCAGGGGTTGGCCGAGCCAAAGGCTTGAGGAGTGTGTGAAATGAGGTAGAGGTGGGGGCCTTTTATAAGAGGAGAGGAGGGGCACTTTTGGAAAGTAAAGAAATATTACATTATTTGAAAATGTGTTTCGGTTTTAAAAGGTCCCACATTGATAGAATTCGTGGATAAGGTGATAAGGGTTCGAAATCCACTCATCCAATTGGTTTTGGACATGTGTAGTTCATAGATTTTACATTATCATTCCATTTTATTTAAATCATCAAATAATGATGTCATCGCTGCATCATTATTATGTCATAAATAATTTAATTTATTTAATGTCTAAAAATTATAAAAAAACTACTATGATGTAGGAAATCTTTTTAGATTCCCAATTACTATTTATAATCAAAAATCTGATCTTTATAACCCCATATAAAAATTGTTTTTGTAAAACATATTATGTTTGGGTCATTTTTACTTTTACATTAAGTTATTTATGTCATTTCCCAACCAAAGTGTCTCCATGGGGTCCCCAAGTTGACCCATGGATTTTATTGGTCGGCCATGACACAACCAATAAGGTTGGGACATGTTTCTAGGTCATTTTATATTATTAAAGCATTATTTATACCTTAAACTACCCTAATTACCACTAATCGCGATTAAGAACTTAATAAGTTACTATTCACCAAAAATTATTTTTATCCCATTGAACCACATTTTACTTTTTAATGAAAACCATGTATGTCGGATTTTTTAAATTCAAAACACAATGATGGCAAAATTTCATTTAAATGGAAAATCAGTCTTTATAAGTACCACTTAGTGGTTTCACAATTCATCAAAAATTGAAGTTTTTCAGAAAATTACCAAAAATTCACCCTAAGCTATATTTGATATTCCAAATTCAAAAATGAAGTCTATTTTACAAAATTCAAAACATATAAGTCACATTAATTAATTTAATAATTAATTCCTGCTGTCAGAGCAAATAGCGTGTTTTTATGAAACAATAAGTATCAAAAGATTGATACTAGTTTAAGTCCGATTTCAAAGTGAAATTAATTCCAACGACCACTATTGGATTTAATGGTAAAAATATATTCTAATTTAACATTAAAACCAATTAAAAAGATAATCTATTCATATATATAAATTATATTAAAAAGTGGTTTTGAATTAAAATACAACATTTTACACTATTCATTAAAAAATGAACTTTATCAGAAAAATACCAAAAATTTACACAAAGTAAAATTTAATGTCCCGATTCTAAAGAAGAGTTTTATTTGGTCCAAAAAAATGTATAAGAGTGATCAAAACTATATTTAATGACAGTACGCCATCAAAAGGCGATAAGTGAACCTTTAGTGAAAACTAGGGCATATACACCTAAAATTGAATTCTTTATGTATTTTAAGCCTTTATCTTTTATTGGATAAATGTAAAAACATTTAAAAACATATATATTCATATTTTAGTTATTTTTATCCATTCCCACCAATAAAACGGATATATGTTAACTACCATTTAAAATAATAATATTTTATTATTAGAGTGCAACGTAAGATTCCCAAGAAACTCGTTGTTGCGTGTTGGGTACACCATTGAGCATAGCATCCCATTTAAAGTAATATTAATATTTGATTCACAAATATGGATAAATATAAAGATGACATATTCTTTATTTACCTGGGGTGTTACATATATGATGTCATATTATCATATTACGTTGATCTAAATCTCACTTCATGAATGATAAGTATTGGATGGAAATTGATCGGGAAATAAAAATGTCCTTAACACATATTAAATCGTTAGAAAAAAAATTGAATTAAATAAATATATTTTTTGAAAATAGATGAATTTTGAAAATATTAATGTAATTTTTCCTAAATAAAATATCATTGAACAATTTTTTTTATCAAATGAATTTAGAGATTATATAATAAATTATTTTATTTTGAATGAATTGAAATACCTAATAATGATTTTGAAATAACCTTATTGGAAACCAATATCAATAATTTGATAAAGAAATTTTTTATTTTAAATAAATGATGTGGAATATAATGTTTGTTATAGATAAAAAAATTTGACATCCGACTAGGTATTGAATAACATTTCTAGGATTGAAAATAAAGGATATGTAAAAAATATCATGTAAATGAAATAAAATTTATACTTCACAGAAATGAATTTCATCCAAAAAACATATTGGTAGAATACATTGGTTTAAGAAATTCAATCACTATTGATGATGTTTTAATTACAATATAACAATAGTATAGTTTGTAATTTATCATAAATGAAGGAAAATATTCAAAGAAGAGTGATTATTACCCAATAAAAATATTATTTCCATGAAAATACATGATAGAATTTATAATTTTTTGAATCAAAAAAATTAAGAGGTACAAAGTTTGATATAAATTTTAATGTCATTAAATATAATGTTTCCATGTTAGGAAATTAAAATCGATATGTATTTAAAAATTTTAAGTGAAACATCATGTATTTGTTAAACAAGTCTTAAGGGTTTTCAATATGTCATAATGTATCCCTTAACATATATCCCTACCGTGTTGGATACACAAAATTTTCATGTATAAAAATAATAAAAATAATAAATAAAATTTAAATAAATTTATTAATACATCATAATATGTATAATTTCCATTTAATATAATTATTTATATGTATAATAGATCATTTTTTTCAATTTTCCCTCATTTAGTTTTTATATTTTTGATCATTTTTAATATTTTTATAGGTGAAATGTTAGTATTCATTAATCATTGAAATATCATCATCAAAATATCTATAAATTTAATATAATTTATTTAATATATTGGTTTAAAATAGATACATTTTTTATAATGAGTACATATGTCATTATCCTTGAAGATTAATTCCACAAGAGACATTATTATGTGATTTCCAAAGTATAAAGGGATCATTCTTAATTAATGTGGTAAATATCGTTTTATGTTTTCCAAAAAAAACATACAAATTTATATTTTATTATACATTTGATTATGTTTACATAATTATTTCGGGTTTAATTTCAAAAAACTTTTCAAATATCTGGTCAAATAGACCCAAACATTAACACACCATGATTATCGATTATTAAGAGGTGATTTAGATTTTCTATAATTACAGAAAGAGAATAATGTTGAAATTTAATATATATTACTATTATATATATGACTTATAAGGGTTTATTGAAATATTTAATGTATATTAAAAGAATAAAAAAATTAATGTAATGATTTTTCTCTTAGCACTATTATTTAAAATGATTGAATTTATCATATTTTTTTTGATCATATCATTAATAGGTTTTATATTCATTTATACCATAACCATAATAATATTATAAAAATAATATTTATCCTTTGAATACATTATCAATATCATCCACTTGAGGTTATGATGAAATAATGAAGGGAAGTTAATTGTCCAATGAAGGCTCTAGTCTATACATATGCATGGTAGATGATTTCAATTTCTATAGTGAGGGGAAAAGATTAATATGGTTTATCATTTAAGAATAAAAAATGTTTCATAAATTTATTAAATTATATATTTAATTATTTATTCGAACCATATTTTTTAAATTGTGAAGGATAATTAAAAAATAACCTCATGGAGGCCATAGTTTGCACAAAACATGATTTATGTTTTATTTTTTTAATGGAAAAATGTAGGGTGGTTATTGAATGAGTAATAATTATAATTATATTAATAATTTAATAATATTAATATGGTTAAATGAGATAATTTTTATAATAAAATCAATTAAAATTGAAAATAAAATGATAGGTTTAGAAATGTATGCATCACATCTTAAATTTTCTCTATATGAAATGGCGACTAAGATATTGAGGGATGAACTTTTGAGATAAAAATAACCTCATTAATATGGATAGGATTTTGGATAATAGGTTTGGGAACATTTTGGGTAAAAACAAAATGTTTTTTCGTGAGTGGTTTGAGGAGAGGAGTTCCCCATTAATAAGTGAAATGTAGTGTCTTTTTTTTCAATACCCACAACTATTCAATAATGGTATGTGATTATAATGGAATTTAATTAAAAAATGATACATATTTTATTTGTTAAATTATATTTTAAATAAACACCTCTTAAATTCAAATAATAAATTTTTTACATATGATAGGTCATTAACCTCAAAGGTCACTCACTTTTACTATTTTAGTTTTTAGCATAAGGACTAGTTTTTTCCTCGTTAATATACCATTTAAACCAAAAAATAAAATCCTACTTATTATATAATTTGGAACTAAATGATAAAAAATATATAATCCATTTTGTTTGAAACAAAATTTAAATGTGGTAAAATTTAATTTTTTCAAACTAAATGAATTATCTATTGAAACTATTTTGTCAAAAAAAATGCTTAAATTCAAAAATTGGAATTATGGATTTATAACTAAATAATATATTTTTTAATTTTTAAATTAAATTAGAAAATAAATTTTTTATAATTTTTTTATTAATTTCTAATTTATATTTATATAAAAATAATGTCATAATGTGAGGTTTAATTGAAATTTTTTTTTCACATTTCACCAAAAAAAATAATTATTATTAGAAAAATATAAAAAAGTAATCATAAGATAATATTTTTATGATAAATCAAAAAATTATGTTAATATTTGAAATTATATTTATTGAATTTTATAATTCAATTTTAAATAAAATCTCAATGTTTGGAGAAAACTGTATGTATTGGGAAAATGATATTTAAAATGATAAATATTGTTTACTCTCATTTTCTATAATTTAATAATTCATTTTTTGGTAATATATAACTCATATCATAAATATATTTTATTATTATTTAATAATGATATAGTAAGTTTCTTAAAATAATAATCCCATTTTAGAAAAATATACTTTTGATCATAAAATAATTTTCTACATTTCTTTAAATTTATGAATTAAATTTAGTTATTATTAAAAGGATACATTATATTCTCTATACTCATATTTAATAATGTGTTTATTCCTATTTAGGTAATATTATTTTCCTGCTATGTTTTTTATTATTATATTTAATTTATATATTTTTATCTAATTATATTATGGTTTTGTTTATGGTCAATATTGTTGTGTATAAAGCTATCAAACATGCTATGTATTAAAGGATCATATATTGAAAAATATATAGACCTTACATCTCATAGGTATTAACATCATTGTAAAAATTTATCCCATGAGATGGATTTCATATATTCCCATATACATGACAAACATTTTTCTATATCTATGACATGTTTAAATAGTAGTCCTATCGTTTACCAACACTTCATAAATACTATAAGGTATTTAATTAAATTGATGTCCTTCTAGTGATACCATTTTATAAATATGTAGTGTTTTCCCAACGATTATAATACAAAAATTCACTCAAATTGGAAATATTATTGTCAAAAACAAATTTTTTCCATATGAAACCTATGTTTGATTTTCTATAAGTACCACCATGATAGTTCGGTATGGAGGACCACCCCTAACCTAATCATAAAATACCTATAACCACATATGCCTTCACCATGGTATCCAATATGATGACCCTAGTGGTATTCCCTGTGGTATATGTTGTACATGTACTTCTTGTGATAAAGAATATAAGTAATGTTAATATTCTCCCCTGATGGAAAAGTGGGTATCAAACATAGTGGTCCTCCCCATGGTTTTCATTAAAATAGAAATCCCCATAATGAATCACATTATCAAAATAAATGTCCTCTATATAAGAAAACCAATATGATATTTATATCATTAAAAATGGAAGTTAATAGTTTAAATACATCTATTCAAAACACCACATTTTTTATTAGACATATCATATCCCATCTAGAATATAGATTGAGATGATAGTTTTCATCTACACCACCATCATATCCCTAACCCTTTCGTGTAACTAAGGAAATCATGACTGATAATATGCCTCATAACAAGGTAAAGGAGAACATTACTTCATGATCATGTAATTTTGAGGATCCCCTAAATACAGTGGAAGAAAATGTAGTGGTCTTGTTGGAAGAGTTGTTTAATGATAAAACCCCAGTATTGGTCTAGGACAATACTACTCTCTATCCTAACATCCTAGATGAATGGAAAATAGAATAAATATATATATTTTTTTAAATTATATGTTAATGTATATTATCTAAATCTACTATTCATGGGTTATCAAGAGTATTTAAATAACCCCCAAAAATTGATCATATTTCAATTGATGTAAATTTAATCACCTTCACAATTTCTTGAAACTCTACGGTGCAAACACTACTAGAAAACCGCTGTTTAGCGGCGGTTTTTTCGCGGTGGATTTAAAAACCGCCGCGAAATGCGTTTCGGGCCGGCATTTCGCGGCGGTTTTTAAAACCGCCACGAAAAAACCGCCGCTAAACAGCAAAAAAAAATTATTTATTTATTTATTTATTTTTTATTTTTTTAATTTATTTGATGATTAGCGGCGGTTTTTTTAAAAACCGCCGCGAAATAGCGGCGGTTTCGGTAAAACCGCCGCGAAATGAAACGAAAAAATAAGAAAACACGAGAAACCCCGAAATCACTAAAACGACCATAACTTTTGATCCGGGCGTCCGTTGAAGCACCACAACCTGTCAAATCGAAGATCATGAAGAGATCTAGAGGCACATATAATCAAAACCATGAGAAGGTCTAAGGTGCGGAAGATATTAGAGTTATAAGAAAGTTGAAAAAAGTTCTTCAACTTCAAACGGCCATAACTTTCACTCAGGGTGTCCGTTTGGGCTCTACCACATATCAAATCGAAGTCAGCGAAGAGAGCTACACAACAAATCGACAGAAGCAAGCTTTTGTCATGTTTTTTGACCCCAAACACCCCTCCAAAGTCCTCCAGAACCCTGTTTCTGTCACCGATATCCCGTCGAACTTGTCTTCAAACGGACCTAACTTTCGATCCGCATGTCAGTTCGGCCTCCTCCACCTGCCAGATCATAGCTCGTTCCATGAGCTTCAGTTTGACTGGTCACGACGCCCACATGCACTTCTAGATCATATGTTATGGCTTTTTAGTGGGTATCGGGTTTGTTATGTTTTTCAATGCCTCGTTTCTAGCGCTCGTTCCCCGTCAGCTTTTTTTTAAATGGTCGTAACTTCCGATCCGCCTGTCCATTCGGACTCTTTCACCTTTCAGGTTGAAGATCATTTCAGGATCTTTGATTTGACAAGTTTCGGATCTAAAATGGACTCTCGGATCATAAGTTATCTCCGTTAATGTGAGTCCAATGTTTTTGTCTCTTTATGACCGTTTTGACGGGTTTTAACGGTAGCTCCATTAATTACTGTTGATTTGGGTTTCCATGACTTGTTATCTTTATCAATGGTTTTTTGTGGGTTATTATGATGATTATGTTGAATTATTAAGGAGTTTTCCAGAGTTGTCACGAGTTTTCATGCGTTCTCATTCTTTCTAATGCTTCATTCTTCATATGCTTCTCCATCCCTTTTCATGCATTTTCATTATTTTTCATCCCTTATCACGTGTTTTCATACTTTTTTATGTGTTTCCTTTATTATTTATTATTTATAATATACTTTAATTTATTTATTATATATTATTTGAAACTGGTTATTTATTATATATTATTTATTATTTATTATTTATTCTTTATTCTTTATATTTATTAATTATTTATGTTTATTTATTATTTATTATTTATATTTATTAATTATTTATGTTTATTTATTATTTATTATTTATTATTTATTATTTATTATTTATTATTTATTATTTATTATTTATATTTATTTATTAGTTAATTTTTAATTTTTATTTTTTATTATTTATTTTTTATTATTTATATTTATATTTATTTATTGTTTATTATTTATTATTTATTATTTATTATTTATTAATTATATTTATTTATTCTTTATATTTATTTATTATTTATTATTTACATTTATTTATTATTTGTTATTTATATTTATTTCTTATTTAATATTTATTATTTGTTATTTATTATTTATTATTTATTATTTATTATTTATTATTCATTATTTATTATTTATTATTTATAATTTATAATTTATTATTTATATTTATATTTATTTATTATTTATATTTATTTATTATTTAGTATTTATTATTTATTATTTATTATTTATTATTCATATTTATTTATTATTTATTATTAATATTTATTTATTATTTATTATTAATATTTCTTTATTATTTATTATTTATTATTTATTATTTATTATTTATTATTTATTATTTATATTTATTTATTATTTATTATTTATATTTATTTATTATTTATTATTTATATTTATTCATTATTTATTATTTATTATTTATTATTTATTATTTATCATTTATTATTTATTATTTATTATTTATCATTATTTATTATTTATTATTTATATTTATTTATTATCTATTATTTATTATTTATTATTCATTATTCATTATTCTTTATTTATTATTTATTATTTATTACTTATTATTTATAATTTATTATTTATTATTTATTACATATTATTTATATTTATTTATTATTTATTATTTATATTTATTTATTATTTATTATTTATATTTATTATTTATTATTTATTATTTATATTTATTTACTATTTATTATTTATCATTTATTATTTATTATTTATTATTTATCTTTATTTATTATTTATTATTTATATTTATTTAATATTTATTAGTTATATTTATTTATTATTTATATTTATTTATTATTTATTATTTATATTTATTTATTATTTATTATTTATTATTTATTATTTATTATTCATTATTCATTATTTATTATTTATTATTTATTATTTATTATTTATTATTTATTATTTATTACTTATTATTTATTATTTATTATTTATTATTTATTATTTATCTTTATTTATTATTTATTATTTATTATTTATTATTTATTATTTATTATTTATTATTTATTATTTATTATTTATTATTTATTATTTATTATTTATTATATATTATATATTATATATTATTTATCTTTATTTATTATTTATTATTTATTATTTATTATTTATTAATTATTATTTATATTTATTTATTATTTATTATTTATATTTATTTATTATTTATTATTTATATTTATTATTTATTATTTATTATTTATTATTTATTTTTTATTATTTACTATTTACTATTTATTATTTATTATTTATTATTTATTATTTATTATTTATTATTTATTATTTATATTTATTTATTATTTATTATTTATATTTATTATTTATTTATTATTTATTTATTATTTATTATTTATATTTATTTATTATTTATATTTATTTATTATTTATTATTTATATTTATTTATTATTTATTATTTATATTTATTTATTATTTATTATTTATTATTTATATTTATTTATTATTTATTATTTATATTTATTTGTTATTTATATTTATTTATTATTTATTATTTATATTTATTATTTATTTGTTATTTATTATTTATATTTATTTATTATTTATTATTTATATTTATTTTCTATTTATTATTTATATTTATTTATTATTTATTATTTATATTTATTTATTATTTATTATTTATTATTTATTATTTATTATTTATCATTTATTATTTATTATTTATTATTTATTATTTATTATTTATTATTTATCTTTATTTATTATTTATTATTTATTATTCCTTATTCCTTATTTATTATTTATTATTTATTATTTATTATTTACTATTTATTATTTATTATTTATTATTTATTATTTATTATTTATCTTTATTTAATATTTAATATTTAATATTTAATATTTAATATTTATTATTTATATTTATTATTTATTTATTATTTATATTTATTATTTATTTATTATTTATATTTATTTATTATTTATTATTTATTATTTATTATTTATTATTTACTATTTATTATTTATTATTTATTATTTATTATTTATATTTATTTATTATTTATTATTTATTATTTATATTTATTATTTATTATTTATTATTTATTATTTATTATTTATTATTTATTATTTATTGTTTATATTTATATTTATTTATTATTTATATTTATTTATTATTTATTATTTATTATTTATTATTTATTATTTATTATTTATTATTTATATTTATTTATTATTTATTATTTATATTTATTTATTATTTATTATTTATATTTATTTATTATTTATTATTTATATGTATTTATTATTTATTATTTATTATTTATTATTTATTATTTATTATTTATTATTTATTATTTATCATTTATCATTTATGATTTATCTTTATTTATTATTTATTATTTATTTTTATTTATTTTTTATTTTTTATATTTATTTATTTTTTATTTTTTATATTTATTTATTATTTATTATTTATTATTTATTATTTATTATTCATTATTCATTATTTATTATTTATTATTTATTATTTATTATTTATTATTTATTATTTATTACTTATTATTTATTATTTATTATTTATTATTTATTATTTATCTTTATTTATTATTTATTATTTATTAATTATTAATTATTAATTATTAATTATTAATTATTATTTATTAATTATTATTTGTTATATACTATTTATTATTTATTATTTATTATTTATTATTTATTATTTATATTTATTTATTATTTATTATTTATATTTATTTATTATTAATTATTAATTATTAATTAATTATTAATTATTATTTATTATTTACTATTTATTATTTATTATTTATTATTTATTATTTATATTTATTTATTACTTATATTTATTTATTATTTATTATTTATATTTATAATTTATTTATTATTTACTATTTACTATTTATTTATTATTTATATTTATTTACCATTTATTATGTATATTTATATATTATATATTATTTATATTTATTTATTATTTATTATTTATTATTTATTATTTATTTTTATTTATTATTTATTATTTATTATTTATTATTTATATTTATTTATTATTTATTATTTATATTTATAATTTATTTATTATTTATTATTTATATTTATTTATTATTTATTATTTATATTTATTTATTATTTATTATTTATTATTTATTATTTATTATTTATTATTTATCATTTATGATTTATTATTTATTATCTGTTATTTATTATTTATTATTTATTAATTATTAATTATTAATTATTATTTATTATTTATTATTTATCTTTATTTATTATTTATTATTCCTTGTTTATTATTTATTATTTATTATTTATTATTTATTATTTACTATTTATTATTTATAATTTATTATTTCTTATTTATTATTTATCTTTATTTATTATTTATTATTTATTTTTATTTATTATTTATTATTTATATTTATTTATTATTTATATTTATATTTATTTATTATTTATTATTTATATTTATTTATTATTTATATTTATTTATTATTTATTATTTATTATTTATTATTTATTATTTATTATTTGTTATTTATTATTTATTATTTATTATTTATTAATTATTAATTATTATTTATATTTATTTATTATTTATATTTATTTATTATTTATTATATATATTTATTATTTATTTATTATTTATTTATTATTTATTATTTATATTTATTTATTATTTATATGTATTTATTATTGATTATATATATTTATTTATTATTTATTATTTATATTTATTTATTATTTATTATTTATTATTTATTATTTATCTTTATTTATTATTTATTATTTATTTTTTATTTTTTATATTTATTTATTATTTATATTTATTTATTATTTATTATTTATATTTATTAATTATTTCTTATTTCTTATTTATACTTATTTAATATTTATTATTTATATTTATTTATTATTTTTTATTTATCAATTATTATTTATTATTTATTATTTATTATTTATTATTTATTATTTATCTTTATTTATTATTTATTATTTATTATTCCTTATTTATTATTTATTATTTATTATTATCGAGTTTATATCTATTATTTATGTATTATTTGTTTTTTCCATTAATATATATAAGTATATTAATTTCTGTTTATTAACCAGATGACGAGCTTGCTAGTGTGGTAAAATCATTGAAAAATATGCAAGAGGTTAGGGGTTCAAATCTCTCCAAACGCAGAATTTCTTTATATTGCATGGGCATGCATGTGCATGTGCATGGGATGGGCATGCATGTGCATGTGCATGAGATGTGCATGCATGGATAAATAAAGTAAAAAAAATAATATGAAATAAATATATAAATAAATAAAATAAATAAAATAAAAAAATAAAATAAATACGAAATAAAATAAATAAGAAATAAAATAAATAAATAAAATAAAATAAATAAATAAAATAAATAAATGAATAAAATAAATACGAAATAAAACAAATAAGAAATAAAATAAATAAAATAAATAAATAAAATAAATAAATAATTAAATAAATATATATATATATATATATAAAATTAAAAAAATAAAAAAAATGAAAAAAATAACAAACATAAAAAAAAATAAAAAAATAAAAAAACCACCGTGAAACGTTCTGTGGCGGTTTTGAAAACCGCCACGAATAGTTTCCCAACTCACGATTTAGCGGCGGTTTTTGAAAACCACTGCCAATCTATTTAGCGGCGGTTTAAACGGCCGCGAAACGAAAAAAAAACCGCCGCTAAATGGCTTTTTTGCCGTAGTGAAAGGTAGCTTGATGGTATCCAACATTCATGTTTTATCAGGGTGAGGTAACTTTTTCTAGATTTTCACCAACACCCTTCCTGATGTACATATGTTTGAGTGAGGTTCATATGGATATTTGAATTTCTAGGTTCTTACTCGACAACAAGGTTCATCCTAGAAATTATCATGCAATGTCATTTCTTAAAGACATGTTTCATATCCAAGACTTCCTAAAGACATGTTTCATATCCAAGACATTTATATGCTATTTGGTGTATTCAATGAAATATTTTCCGCTCCATATCGCATAAGGGGAACACATATAACTAGAAATATATTGATTGTAAAATAAATTGTGATGCAAATATAGTTATGTAGGCCTCCCATCTATGGAACAAAAAGACTACAACCTTCGAGTGAAACTTGGTGGGAATCATCTTTCACCATGAAATGGAAACAAAACTAATTATTTATAGAATAAAGGCCTACAATTATAATATGTACATGATTCTAATTTTTACAATGGTAGAAACGGAATAACACTTGATCATAGAGATATATGCATTTTTATCACAACCACCACCATTATGATCTTAAAAAATAGTGAATTTTGGACATGATGATTGAGGATTAATGTAAAAACTATCTCCAATGATAGGGATGAAATAACCGGACATTTTAAAGTACAGTATCATTAAAAATATTGTGGTTCATTACATTCTCCACACACAAGACCAATCTCAAACTAAGTATATATTATATTATGGTAAAATATATATATTAAATAACATTAGTAAAACCTATTTGTTGTATTACAAGGTATTAATTGGAGTAACCAAAACATGAAAAATTAATAAAATTGAAATAAATAATACTTTTAATACTAATTGTCAGAATGGCCCAAAGGCCTTAATTTTAATTGATTTTTGATAACCCCCTTTCAAGGTATGAGGGGGAACCCTTACAAGGCCCGAAGGCTCAGAAATTACATGGACCGTAGGCTTAGGAGATTACATGAACCGAAGGTCTTAGGGAATTCAACCAGACTATGTACAAGGAACTGCCCCTCCCCAGCATCTGCATCCTGATATAATAATAAATGATATTTTTAATATGAGTATAATATTTCAAATAAATTGATGAGTAATTGATAAAAAATAATAGTGAATTATTGTTAAAAAGTTTAAATTTATTTCACTATATAAACAACATTCCACTATATTTTAAGATATAACTTTAAACATTAATATATTATTTCAAAAAACTAACAAGATGAAAATGATTTTTGGATTTAGATTACTAATAGAGGATTACTATTAATTTTTTATGTATTTTTATAAAATAATGTGGTAGTTGAGTATTGACAAAATTCATTCCTAAAATTTAATGTTTTTTATAGCATCCTAGACATAAATGTATAGCCTGAAAAAAATGAATCCATTGTATTGAAGAAATATATTTTTTATAAGTAATAAATAAAATTTCAAAATATTATTGTTTAATGAAGGGAATTTATTTGATATTTTAAAAATTAATTGATATTTTCTGTACAATTTATTTTGACGCATTATAAATTTATTTTTTGTAGTATTAATTTTGATAATATCAATAAATTAAATTGAGTACAATAAATGTAAAACATTGAATTAGAGTTCCAATATGATATATAATTGAACATTTCATTTTTAATCCTTGATATTAATTTACATAGATAAAAGATAATTGTTGTGGGGAACAATTAAATGGTAAAATTTAAAAATTGAAGAGTAAAAACATTAATCAAGTTTAATGAATTTGTGGTAATATTTTTTTGATGAATTAATAAAATTATCACCCCAAATATCAATTATGTATCAGGTTTTGAACCACTTTACATTAGTATGACTTCCCATTATTGATTTTTGTTTTGATATTTGAAAACATTTTACACATTTTCACATAAAAATGAAGAACTCATCTTCTCACAGACCCTCATACAAAAAAATCTATTTTTACAAATGTATTCTTGTCCATAACCTTAACAATACTAGAAACCTAAAAAATATTTTGGTCTAAAAAATGGTCCTTTCTCAATGGCATAATCCCCTTTGTGTATGATATAATATGAAAAGTGATGTACAAATATTTTACCGACCCTTTCTCATTTCAATTACATTATTTGAAACTATTCTTCAAAAAATTAAACTATACATATTAAAATGGTAGAATATATATTATTTTTATAATTTTATGTAATTATAATGATTCTAAATTCAATAAACACTTTTTCCATTTCCAATATAAAATTAAACTCTCAGTTGTGTGTGGTTTAAACTACAGCCTCCACTATAAAACATGATTCATTTTCTGTCACGAACATACACGGATTTTCACGATATGGAATATAATTTATATATATATATATATGTGTATTATATTTTATAAATTTTAAATATTATTATATGATTATTTATATAACTCATTTACACTATTCTATGTATAATGAAATCAATATCCATGCATATATATGGATTACTGCCTCCATATAACAATCAAATTACATTTTTTTATTACCCACCTTACATAAATAGTCTTGATAATGAGATTAATACTTAAATATTAATTAAATAATATAATTTATTTTTCAGAAAGATGAATTTGATAAAAAAATTAAAAATATTACTAAAAACTCATGGTAAATTCATGCATCAAAAAGAATATTGAAATATCATAAAATAATTTTTTCATACAATGAAATAAATTATCTCAATATATATTATTCATCTAATTAATTCCTATTCGATGTAAAATAAATATAACTACAAATTTTGATTACTATTCTTATTGTATAATCATATAACTCAATTACATCATAATCATCAATTAATTTATGGTATATTTTTTTCTAGTTTACTTTGACCACCCACTTAAATAATGTTATAAAATAATTTCACATATTAAATTGAAAACAAAATTATTGATAATATATGATATAAATATTTTATAATGTTGTTTTTTTATGTTTTAAATTAACATTAAACTCGTTAATTAAGATACAATCACTATGACAAAAAATATATCATTATTACACTTAAATTGATATTTTATTAAATGAAAATATAGATTATACAAACCTAGAAGATAGTGATTCCTAGTTCATTTGGTTAATTGTGTACATATATAATTTATATGAATCATGGGTATATAATCATTATTTGAATACTCCAAAACATTCTATTATATTCCTTAGATATTATAAAACTACATCTGATAACTTATGGGCGTATATATGAAATGGTTGATCTATAATAACAAGTAATGGAAGAAAAAAGAATAACATGAGGTAGATTTGTACATATTTTTTAAGAGACATATCAATTAAACATTGTAGGAGAGATAATATTATTATTATTGACCAATTATCTATGAAATGACATGATAGCAAAAAGGAGTTATATGAACATGGAAATAATATAAAACATGACATCATAAACATAATTTAAGGCTTGATTTGAAGAAAAAATAACATAGTGTGATTGGAAAATCTTATAATCCACCCCACATATCATATCATGATATTAAAAAATTTCCAGTAAAATTGGAGTAATATATAAATTTTTTATAGTCTAGTGATTCTAGCTCCCCCATAATCTCTACTTGTTATGGATTATAGCTATGATCCTACTGGTCAAGGCGACTGCACCTTATATCTATGTATATTAAAAATTATAACAACCCATAACATATTAACCTTAATTATCCCAATAAAAAATATTTATAATAAATTTTTATGATTCTTAACTTCATTTCAATCCAAAATGCTATAACTTTTCAAAAATAGTAAGTGTAGTGCATGTATTGTTTTATAAGTACATCACATAATAATTCATTTATTCATTAAAAAGGAATAATTATTTTTAAATTTACATTAAATAAAATTACCCCCTTACAAATATATATCCATAAATAATTTCATTTCATACCCTAAATATGATGATGACACTTCAATTTCATCACCTCTTCTAGTTCCTTATTCTCTTACTTAATCTATTGGTTCTACCAGAGCATATTGACCCTGTGAGTAGTCTTGTTTCATAGAAAGTTGTCTATAATATAAAGAACTCTCCTGATACACCACTTATGATTTTTTACTATCCAATGGATGCACCTCCTAGTTAAGTTCATGTATGGGGTCTGGTTTTAAGTCATCAAATAATAAATGGATCAAATAAATTTTCTGAGAAAGGATTTGTGGGGGTTTAAGTCAATATGAAACTTTTCAAATGAAAAAAATGATCTTAATGGGGAAATTATATATTATATTGTGATTTCCAATCTTACCAAACCTATGGACATTCATCTATAGTGATATATGAGGGAAAACCTATATCTATCCTCAAACATCATATATCTTTGATGTTTTCACTACATAATTACTATTAACATTGTGTGGATTTATATGAAACTAAATGGTTAGAAACTACCATGTCATGTCCTAGATATGATCATGTACCATTATTTTCGTCCCTTCAAATTTATCTTAGCATTTTTGAGTTTGAAAACTCTTCCCATAAAGAGCCTCATAATTTTTTCCTCGAATACTATAATGATAAGTGTTTTGATATGAGGACTATATTAGGGGAAGATGTTGATCCCAAAATCCATAGAAATACATTGAATGTGATCTCATAATATAATCTATATTTTTTTATGATTCTTACCACGTGACTATCTGTATGATATTGATATTATGGGTTGATTCTCGGTTTCATATCCAATTATAATTGAAGGATGCTCCAAAACATTGACGAAAACATCAGATCAGAATCACATATAAAAAATAATGTTACTAAATGTTTCCTTACAACATACCTTATGTATATCATTAGTGATTGGTAAAAAGAGAGATATTCCTTGAGAAAAATGAAATTATGTTACTTGGTATGGTGACCAGCTACCACTTGGATGTTTTTGTTGAGGTTATTGATCCAAGGGAGTCCTATGATGAAATCAGTGCTTATTTTTTCCAATTTAAATGTTTTTGGGGTCATTTTATTTATCATAACCATATATATTTTTTATTTATCCATTAATTAATAGAAAAAAAGTATAGTGATACAAATTATAAAATTTCTATCTTCAAATTAAGGAACATATGTTTTTGTTTTTAATCATTATACATTATATTTCATCCTAGATGAGAAGAGAAAGACGAGCTATGAGAGTCCCATAGACGTTCCATCATCATTTCTGGTTCTTACAACACACATATATGGGTTTCAAACCTTATAAATCCATGTTCAGAAAAGTTTAACACAAGATTATTCACTACCATATTCTACAACCACTAATCACCTTTCTGGGCCTCCTTGATCCTCTCATTAATAGATTTATTTTAATATATTTTATCAAGGTAAGATTATTATCATTTTATTATTCCATATTCAATCCTTTTCATTCTGATAATATTGGATCCCTTTCTATTCTAATCATTGATAAGTATGTTGGATCCTTTCCACTTAGATAATCTACTAATTTCATTTCTTCCCTAGGATGGTAATGGACTAATCCATCAATATATGTTATTACCTTTAACCACCTCCATTAGTGCTTATTAGGATCCATTTTTAATAATATATTCTTATGGAATTCATGATTCGTATATAAGTCACACTTCTCACCTAAGGGATAATTTCCATGAATCTTCAATGTAATGATAACTATGGATACATATAAATCATTCTTTTTTATGTAATTATCAGGGATCATTAATTGGTGGGTGGAATAAGTTATCACAATGTTATCTTAGAATAGTACAAAACCTATAACCTTTTTAGTTTCATCACTATAAATCCCAAATCCTTCCTCACTAGTGGGTAATATGTGTGTGCTTTCAGTGATTGGCCTCTTCATCAGCTCTTTAATTATATCTTCACATTTTTCAATCTTAAAAAATAAGGGTTCCTTTTGAGTAATCTTGTTTAATGGGCTTCATAGTCATGATAATTTTCTCACTAATATATGAAAGTACTCAGATAATCAAATGAAAATATATATTTATATCAAAAATGTTTTTATATTACATTAGTTGATTACCTCTATATTTTATGGATCCACATATATCCATTTGTTCATGTTAAAATTCCTTAAGAGTGTTACCTTCTATAATGAAAACAAAAATATATTATACTTCCAATATAACATTTCCTACCATAAGGTCTTCAGTACAATATTAAAATGATCACCATGTTTCACATTTATTTTTGAGTAGATATTAATATCATCTATATATAATTACAAATATTTATCCAGGTAATCCCTAATGACTATTTTCATGTAAATTATGATATTCATAGCATTAGTGAGTCTTAATTGAAACATTATAAAAACATTTTTTCCGAACCATGTATAGAAAGTAGTATTGTATATATAACCTATAATCACCTTTATATGGTAATATCCTTTCCGAAGATCCACCTTGAAGATTTATTGGGTTCCAAGTTGATGATCAAACCAGTCATCATTTAGTTGTAGAGGATACATGTTCAGTAGTGTGATTTTTTTCTCTTATGAAATATAATGTGGAATAAGGACCCATTCATCTCCTTGATGAAGATGACTAGTGATCCCCTTTATGAAGAACATGTTCATATAAAACCTTTATCCAATATATTCTATAGTTTATTCTTTGACTACACATGTACAATAATACCCCAACTATTTGGAGTCTTGGATATTATAAAATATCATGGTATGATATCAATTAATAACTCAACCTCCCTATTTGGATGAAGGCCATGAAATTCATTGGGAAAACATCAAGAAATTTCTCAATCAATTGGAATGTCTTCAAGGAGGATGGTATCCTTAGTCTCAATCATTTACCAATTATATTCTTACATAAAGGGAAATAACACTCATTCATGATAAGATGATACAAAAAGGTAATATTCCTCCTTCTTGAAGTCATATATAATTGGAGGTCAACTTTGTGATATAGAGAACGATTTCAATCTCTGATAATTCTTTTCATCTATATATTTTGAAAGCCAATCCATTCAAAAAATTTAGTCAAATTCTACTAATGGGTGTATTCGATGGTTTTTTTGGGAAGTTATGGAAAAACTATTTTATTGGGGTTGAGTTATATACTTCAGATTCAATAATTCCTCCATTTCAATTTCCACATAAAGCTCTAATTCAATATTTTTACTTGGTTTTTGTATTTTTCTAATAAAAATGTGTGATAAGAAAGAAGGCATATAACAATATTCCCAAATGATATTTTATGTTCATGAGTGGTTGATAAAACATCCATTTAATATTAAATTTTTCATTTACTCACTAACTTCATAAAAAAAACACTTAATGTTGAAATATTAGAACAATTAAAAACATAATAAAAAATCATGAACCTTTAATGTATCGACAATAAATGAAATAACTTTCACAACACATGGATTCATTGGTTTTAATATAGGTAATCCATTATCTATTTTAGAATATAAAATCTTATTGGAAATTATGTTCTCTTAAAAATATTTCATAGTATGCTTATGAATTTTTCAAATAATATCCCCTAATTGTGTCAAACTAGGTTTGTATAAATGAATATTGTCAATTACTCTTTGATTATCTAGTCCATATTAATGCCCCATTTTGGGTTATTAAGCCTAGGTAGAACTCTTCTGGATCCACTTCCTCTTGTAGTATCCAAACATGGATTTATTTTAATGAAAACCACCTACTCTAACTTTTAGAAAAATTTATATATTTAGTAATATGTTTAGTCTTATACTTAAGGAATGGACTATAATTTCAAATTTCTAATCCCAAATATAACTATACTTTTCTCTGATACAAATTATGATAACACATATCTTTATTCCACAAAATTTATCAATTAATTAATTAATGAAACCCTTAATAAAACCACAAAAAATCATGAGGCCTAGTGTCTATGTGAAATATGGAAAATATATATTTAAATTGAAACATTGGTAAAGAAATAATTTTTAAATTATGAACAATGTTTCCTTATACTGCTTTGAGGTTCTAAAAATGTATGGAATAACCTAGTTACATACATTACAAAATGGATAGCTATAAATCATATAATATTAAAAAAAACAATATCATAAGGTAATGTTGTAATTTTAATCCAAGAGTAATATCTAGGTGACATTATAGGGGTTATAATCATAAATTTTACCAATGAAACCTCATATGACATGATAACACAATGACATCCTAGGAATGTGGATGTAAAATAAAACATAACATAATATACATTAGTAAAGGATAAAAATAATGAAAACATAACATAGTGTTTTTAGGATTTTAAGATGTTCACAATGGACAGAATCTCATGTGATAAAAATAGTACCCAATTAAATGGATTGATATATAATTCTAGGACCAACTATCAAATTCACATCATGTACATGCAGAGGTAATCCATTTAGATCATACATCATAAGGATTTAATTCATTAATTGTAACCCCAAGATTAATTGGTTTGAGTTTTATTACATTAAATAACTAATTAATAAAGGATATGTACAATTTGGTTAAAAATTTTGAGTATAAATGGAGACGTATATTAAATTAAAAAATGGTTATCATTGAAAATCACATGATAATTTTGACATGATAATTATACTTTATAACAGTTAATAAAATGGATGAATGAGAGAAGAAGGGGTCTCTAATTTCTTTGGAATCATGATATGTGTATGATGGGTTTTTATAGTCATATCCCAAATCGAACCCTTAAAAATTAAAAGGAATTACCTAAAAAATGATCTTGGATAAACATGAGAAGAAGAAGATCCCTTACATTTATAAATATTTTCTAAAAGATTGTGAAAAGATTCTTAAGAGCATGAAGCACCTTGGGAGTAATATAGAGTGGGAAAGTAAGTTTTTATTCACACTCAATTGGCTTTTTGTGAATAATAATGGGATATCAGGAGGGTTTATATTGAAAAATTGGGGAGATTTTTTTATTAATCTAAAATCATTGTTTTTGGTCTCTTATAATAAATTAATCAAAATCACAAACCGTCCCATGGGTTTTTACAATGTTTTATTCCAAAAAGAGTGGTATTAATTAATTTTAATACTTTATTAATATATATTTTGTTTAGAAAATTATTAAATTCTATAAGGATGACTTGATTAAAACTATATATTAAAAAAATCCACATTGTTTTTTATTATTTAAAAATCTATTTTTTTACAAATCTCATTATCTAATAATTTAAAAGATAAAAAATAGAATGATTATATTGTTGAATGAAACAAAAAATTTCATTCTATTAGGGTATAGATATATATATTTTCATTAGAAAAGTGAATTATTTTGGGGTATTGAGTGTGACGGTAATATTTTCTTGTGATGGTTTTTGAAAACAAGGTTTTGTTTTTGTTCTTGATGAGCTTGAAGTTTTCTTGTAAACTATCTCACTCGTTATATAGTTAACGAGTCTCATCATGGTATTTGTAATGGGAAGAGATCAGGTTTTCTATCTTACTTGATTTCTTGATAGATGTGACACATAGAGTGTGATCCTATATGTCAGGGACTTATTTCTATTCAGTCATGTAAATCATACCTCATCATTACCATATATATTAAAACTTAATTAAACTATACAATGACTATATTTTCAACTATTATTATTATTTATGGTCATTTTAATTCTGTAGATTATATGTGTCAAAAAAATCCAATGTAGTGAACATGATTTCTATAACTGGCTGTATTAATAATGTATTTAATTACTGAAAATTGGAAGTCCATTTGAAAAACAGTAGGTGGTTATAATGGATAATTATTAGAAATCACATAATAATTTATTTTTTCGATTTCACATTCAAGGAGCATAATAAAAGAACTATGAAATTAAAATATCACATAATAAGTAAAATTAAATCATATATTTAAATAATTATAATGGTATAATAGTGTTAAACTTTTTTATAATAATAAATACCAACCATACTAATAATAATCTAGTTCAACATACATGATTTCTGACATATGATGTTAAAAATGGATAACAAATAACTAAAATAAATGTAAATAATAATTTAACATGTGGTTTATTAATGTATATATAAATGTATATTGTTATTAAACATGTTATTATGCTATTTATTTAATGAAGGATACTAGAGCTAATTCATTGATGTTATGATATAATGAAAGGGTTATTTTCTTTGGTTTGTCTCTTTGTGAAAGGTTTTGTATCACACAACTAATATCATTTATTTTTTATATATACTTATAACATGAGATATCATATTTTGATTTAAATTTAATGTATTATAAATTATGTTCAATTGATTTCCCTCTCTTTTATAAGGATTTTATTTACATGAATATAATATTTTAAGGTTTTCTGTTAACTCATATCTCATTTGTTGTGATATGACAGTTATCAATGATCAAGTTTTATAAATGCTGGGAAAATTTTAAAGTTTGTAATTTTTCATTGGATTATTCTCTTGAATTATTATGAAAATTAATTTTATAACAATATCCCCTCATCGAATGTTTTTTACTTCAAATTCATTGTTTCCTCTAAATTATTTTTGGAAACACAATATTCTTTATTTCAGTTGTAAGGTTACTTATTGATCAATATTCTTTTATGGTCAATATATTCTCCCACTTCAAAATTAATATGATGATATCTCTTTAATATCATTGGGGAAATTGAGTTTTAATACATATCTCTTTCCATGAATTAAATCCATTTTAAAAAAATTATTATATGTTTTAAATTATTCTCATCCTTATAAATTAATGACTTATCTTTTGTTTAAATGGTAAAACTTCCTAAATTTTTTCTTATATATCACTTTTAAGAACAGTTTTATTTTTTAAAAAAATTTACCAACATAATTACTTTTACAAATTTTTATGATAAATTATAATTATAAAATTTAATATGTGGGTTTCCAACAATGTTAATTTCAAAATATCAAAAGAACATTATCTTCTATGATCATATTTTTTTCTTCCATACCAAATTTTATTAGATACATTTTTATCTTATTAAAAGATATAATATTGTAGAACCTTTATAATGAATAAATTTTCAAAATTATTCACTTATACATTTTTTAAAATGTCTTATTAAAATAACCCTATACATTATCTCATTGTTAAAGGTTAAAAAAACGTTTTATAAAAGACTCTATCTTTTTCAATTATCCTTTTTCTATGATAATGATAATTTTCCAATGGGGTTATATTTGAATAAATAATTTTCTCAATTTTATTTATGCCTTAAAACCTTCTTTTTTTAGTAAATTATATATAAAATTTTTATTTTCAATAATACACTCCATATAAATAAATTAAAGGATCCATTTAAGGATAAAATATGATTTAAAGACCTTATATATGCGTAAAAACAATTTCTATAGGTTTAAAAATTTTGTAAACCATTTTACATGTTATGTATAATGGTAAGATAACCAATACAATATATTTATGTGTTTTATACACTGTGTATGGGTAATATATGTTTCATAAGTGTAACGACACAAAATTTTATCAATAGAGTTTCTCATTTCAATATATAATTGATTCATATCTACTGTTTGAATATTATATAATGCACGATGACAACAAGATTAAACCAAAAAAATTTATTACAAAAATATTAACATATCATTTCAAATATGAAACTCACTATAAAAATTGATATTAATACAATAGGTAAAAATTTGAAATTATATTTCCAATATTAGGAATGATTTGACCTTCTCAATACCCTAGAATAATCACACTCACAAAAACACTCTATAAATGGAGAATATTAGAATTGATATATGAATATTGAAAATGAAAATATGTATAAGATTTATGGGAAATATAATTGAATGAAGAATGAATGGAATTTGATGTATTTATTTCACGTAGGATCCCATAAGACCATTGAAAATCAAACCGATTGAATAGTAATATGATTATTGTAATAGTAACATGCTAATTGGAATAGTAATTTGAACATTAATAATATTAATTTGACTATTAAGAAAACCTACCACAATTATGTCAATGTAAAACTATTCTTAGGTATATTATAAAATTATAATATGACATATTTATATCATGATAAATGTAAATAATTGTTACAAAAATAATAAAATAAGTTGTTTTATTTTTGTAAAACATATATGTTTTATTTTAATTATAATAAATAAAATTATTAATATTAAATATTATTTCTATATAATGATTTTTTAAATTAATTTTTTTCCATTACTAGGATAATATAATATTATGATAGATTAATTAATTTTACAGAGGGTCTAAAAATTGAACTTAATTTTGAAATTCATATTTTTCATATAAAAATGATATTATATAAAAATTGAATTTATCACATAAAGAAAATTATTTTCATAGAACAGTTTTTTTAATCTAATGATTGAAAAAAATATAGGGTGACTTTTTTATATTCTAATGAAATAACTGATTTATGGTGAATAATGAAAAATGAAAATATATGACATTTAACATTAAAAGATATATATATATATATATATTATTTCATGGATTATATAATAATCCATTAGTTCAATGTAATAATCAAAATTTACGGAGTATAGTTGCTGGAATTAATAATAAATAGTGTCTTGAAAAAAATAATAAACCAATTAATATAATATTCAAAAACACCCCTCTCTAACCCTTATAAATACCTTCCCTCCCAACCCCTTCCCCAAAAAATTATATTCCTCAGAGATAGAAAATATTCATCCCAAATCCCATAAAATTCATCTACATGTTATTTGGTGCTTCATGTCTCACCAAAATACAAATACGAGGTTCCTTATGTGGTATCCTAAAAGGAGATATCGAAAGGATAAGGTAATTCCCTCAACATATACAATTAATTTTTCATCCCCCTCATACCCCAAAAAAATTACATCAAACATGGAATAATAATACCCAAATCATATTTATAATGAAATTTATTTATGTTGGTAGAATATATTACATCCTTTCTCTTCAAATTCCCTCAATTATTTATAAAATGAAAACATTTATTAAAATATGGTTGGTTCATTTCCTCGATGAACGACATAATGTTGTTTTCTCCAGTGCATTCAACATGGGTAATAGAAATGATATTATGGATAAATATGATTATAATTAATAAATTATGTCACATTTCAATCTTTTTTTATTAATCATGTATTTAAATAAAATCGATCTATTTTGTGGTAGTGAGTAAAACTTCGTAAATGAACTGACCAAATAATGATATTGTGTTTACATAGTGAATCATCATTATGTTAAAACACAAAAGGATATTTTTAGAAATTTAAAATTTTTGGAAGGAAATTATTTTCATTTAATTTCAAATATTTAATTTTATTGATGTTTTATAGGAACACCAATAATTATCCACATGTGATCTGAACATGGAACCATAAAATAAACACCCATTCAATAATTAAATTTAACTATATATCTAAATGAAATGGATTTAAATAAACATAATAAAATTATAATAAATTTAATATATATATATATATAAGTTTCTGATTTTTTTAGTATAATTTAACTTGGTTATTCAAGATATTATTTTTATATGTAGAACTACTATAGTACATAAGGTAAGGGATCTCTCAGAATCACCCTTTTAATTAGTCTATGGAATTTCTATCTCAAAATCACATACAGTATCACTCATTAATTTTATATAACTCTTATAAATAAGGAATATACATCTCTTACAAAAATAACTAGATTTTTTAGACATCATTTTATTTTTTAACACATTACTAAAGTTCATTTCTCAAATCCCATATTAAAAAATGATCAACGTGATATTTTTAGTCTCTTAAAATTTTATATAACGATCATTTTGAATATTTAATCCAATTAATTATTTAATTAAATAATGGTATATATTTTTCATAAACATATTTTAACTAATGGGTTTCAAAAAAAATTCCATACAAACTCTTTCCCTAATAGCCTATATCTGGTTCTCAAAACACTCTTTTTAATGATCATTTCAATACCAAAATTTATATACTCTATCAAAGTTATGTTTCCCAATTAAAACTATATTTTGAAGCCTACTATTATATACTCAGATATGAACATCCCAAAAACATAAAACCTTCTCCTCTTTTGAATCAATTAGAAATGTCATTTGATTTTGATATGTTAAAATATAATACATCCCATTAATTTCCTTGTGCAATTAATATGTTTTTACCTTATTATTTATTTCCATCTATAGTGCATATAATCATGTATATGTTGTGATGGTTTATCCTAGATAGTTCTCTAGTGTATTGGGTAATGTTTTTTCTAATAATACTGAATGAAATAGATTATGGAGTAAATATAATCCACATTAGGAATATCTCCACTAGGTTATGTTTTTTATTTTAGTTAGTCATGACTTTGGACAATCTAATTTAGTTTTTTTCAAATGCATTCCAATGCCACTAATATCTTAAGTTACAATATTCTTAATTTCATGCTCCCATTTGATTATTCATCTCCGTTATATTCTATGATATCAAGGTATGTCATTTAATATAAATGTTATGTCTCATTATGATGTTTATTTCCTTACTCGTCTTGGTAGTATGCCCATTTCCTCTTAGTATTATCTATGTTATCATATGATGTTATAGGAGATAAACTGGATTTTGTATCTCAATATGGATAATAAAATAAAGAGGTTTTGTTTTTTTACGCATTATTATTTTAGAAACATATTATTCCAATGATATAAGGTTTCACCACCATTGTTTTTTATTAATTATTTATTTTGGTAAAAAATTATTTAACAATATGTTTAAATGTTTTGGGTTACTATTTTTGGTATTGGACAATGTTCGAGTTATTTATAGGTATTATGAATAGAATACATTAGTGATAACCCCATGGATATTTTTATTCATATTTTAATATCCTAAAGTATTTATGAAGTATATAAATAGTGGTATCCATGAAATGAAATCCTTGGCTCGATACAAAAAGATTATGTGACAAAATAATTATTGTATATATGGGTAAAAATCTCAATATCATCACCTTGGGTATGGAAATTATTATCACATGGTTCATGATGAAGAGGACCTGTTTTCCACCTAGTTTTATACTCAAGGGGGATATTCATTATAAATTCACACTTCTTATAAACCATTATTATGGCCTTGAATAGATTATTAGGTTATAAACCATAATAGAAAAATATTAAATGACAACCAAGATTGAAACATAAAGAATAATTTTTTTTGATAAATGATTCATTCCAAAGTATTCTGTCTATGTTCATAGTTATCCATTTTTTTGAGTATTATCATGCATGTTTTAATTAATTAAGGGAAATATGAGGAAATGTTCCAACAACCAATGTGATAGGAAATGTGATCACTTCCATAATGATGTGTCTAATTGTATGGGAGTGGGATCTTGGAATTTCATTGATGGAATAGCACACATGACTCATGAAATGTATAATAACATAAATCATCTTCCATAACCTCATTCACCTAAGAAAATTAATGTTTTATTCAAGACATTTCTATTATAAGGATTCCATATCAATGGTGTATATTATATTCCACTCATCATTGAATAATGGTCTAACTCCATTGGGAAGTCATTGACTATTATCTAAGGATTTGAACAAGATTTTTTTTATTAATTCCTATCATCTTGAAGGGGATGCTAATGAATTTTCATAATTGATCAAGAAAATTAAGATGAAATTTATTCATAGGAATGGGAAGGATTCATGAAATTTTTTTTCATTAAATATTTTCCATGCAAACATTATCATAAAATTTAACATGTATTCTCTTGAACTAAAGAAACTAAAATATTAGTATTACATGTTTCATGAGGAAAACTTCACATAGGATGAATGTTATGCCTATGGTTTCATAATTAAAACCAAAAGTAAGGTGGAATTTTTTACTTTGTTTGATAAAGATATGTCTTTGAAAATAATTAGTGATTCGAGTCATTGGACACTATGATGATATTATTTGTTTTCCCTCAAAGACTATTATGGTGATTGGTGAATCTATATAGAATACTCAGGATAGTGATAAAAATCCTAAAATTGATTATAAATATTGAAGATCAATCATTAAATCTCATAGTAAAAAAGAAAATTGAACATTTCATAGAGATAAAGAGTTCTAAAATGCAGCATTTGTACTATCCAAATGGAATCCAAAGATGTTTTAATTGTCTAAAAGAGTGACATTAGGATAATCAATATCAAAGGGATATTAATAATCCCACTAATTAAATGGATAAAAATAATTTTCATACCAATACTCATTCTTTGGTAAATTCTTCCTACAACAAGGAATGTGGGAATTATGTAGACCAATTACCTAAGATAATGAATTTTAGAGACACAAAAAAAAACATTCATGGTCTATAGAGTAGAGAAGTGAATATACTAATACCATAATTAAGTGGGGTCCAGAAAATGATGTTGTGATATTTATGAATGTTATATATTCATGAATAGAGAATGCATAATTTTATTTTTTTAAAGTATTTCTTCATATCATAATATGTTCATTGAACTATTCAAGAATGACCTAAAATGTGGGGATTGATCTATATATTGGAATATAAATTGATGAAATTATTATATTACGTTAATATAAGTTATCCTCGATCAATGTTTTTGAAATGAACCTCTTAAAAATATTTCCCATTTTACTTTATTAAATTGTGATGATATAATTTTCATGGAATAAATACCCTTATATAAATCTAACATCAACTATATAGATAGGGAGATCAATAATCATATCTAATGTCATGATTTTTTTTTACAAATGTTTAGAGAATGACTATCTCCCTTGTATATTTATCTCAATTGTTGAAATTATTTCCTTATGAGAAATAATATGTTTCAAAAAAAGACTAAATTAATGGTGAAATCATTCCCTAGGATATCCCCCCTATGAATGATTATACTATTGTATTCCAAAGATATTTTTATTGCCTTCCTCAAACCCTGTATGTTGAGTTCTCAATTGAAATTATATATGGATCTCACCCTATATCCATTACTCCCTATAGGATTTCCACCATCGAGTTGGGGGAAAAGTTGATGATGTAATAAAAGAATCTTGAAATAGATGTTTCATGATTAATTGCATCACCATGGGATGTGTCAGTACCCTTCATCAATAAAAAATATGGGTTAATGAACCACTTCATTATTTATAATGAGCTCAACTAAATCATGAAAAATAACATGTATAACCTACCACAAATTGATGACTAGTTCAATATATAATGTGGGGATTGTTATTTATATATTATGTTCATTTGGTTGGGATATAATAAATTAATGGTGAAGTATGAATATATCACAAAAACTATCTTTTGTAACAGGAATAAAAACCATGAGTGAATTTTTATTCCCTTCGTACTAAAAAACCGTCCAAAAATATTTATTAACATAATGTATTTTGTCTTTGTATATTACCTTGAAAAATTATTTGTATTATTTATAAATTATAGGATGATATAATAAATTTTTTTGGATCATTAGAAGCCTTTTTATGTTGTGCTAAATAATTTTTGAAGTAGAAGCTATATGTAAAGTATAGTAGTTATGAGTTCTAGGTGAGAGAAATATAATTCCATGGGAAATGTTATCACCAAAAAAGGGATATTTGGGGAATCTTCTTAGGAAAGGTATTTATGGAGTGGACCACATCACAATCTATAAAAAATATCCATATTTTCCATATATTACTTGATTATTTACATCTATTTTTTAAAAACATGTCACAATTATCAAAACTACTAACCATGCTGACACGAAACTAAGTAATGATTCTCTATACTATTTAATGTTAATTGAGCATCATTTAATTTATAAATATTATTATAATTTTACTTGTTATCACACTACAAATAAGTGGGGAACATTTTGTTTTATAAAGTGAAACATCAACAAATTCCATGAGATGTTTACAAATATATAAGGGCGAAGTGATTTCCTATAATTAAATTAGTTGACTATTCATGATTAGAACTATACAATGAAGGATCTATAGTTAGTTTATGTGATCATAGAGTTGAAAATAAATGGGATTAATTGATATGTATGGTAGTGTAAAATATATAAAAATAATAATAGCCTAAATATAAATTCAAATAGAATGAAATTAATATATTCTAGTGAGTATGATTAGAGATTATTAGGGACTATGTCTACTCAATCCAATACATTCATGGGAA
The DNA here is from genome assembly GCA_963277665.1 of Viscum album. Classification (NCBI taxonomy): domain Eukaryota; kingdom Viridiplantae; phylum Streptophyta; class Magnoliopsida; order Santalales; family Viscaceae; genus Viscum; species Viscum album. Next base: position 820,773,041 of record OY728121.1, read on the forward strand.
TTAAAAAATGGTAATATGTTCTATCTAAAATGTAGATGATAACTATTTAAATGATGTAAAATGAAAAGGATCCAATACTATTAGAATTAAAAAGTATATAAATGGGGTTTTTAAATAATGAATTTCACTCCATTTTCATATAATTAAGAAGAAATCCCTTATAGATAGGGTTAAAGATACCAAACATGATTATGTGTCAATAAAAGTTATAGTAAATGATATAAGATAATAAAATACCACTACCTTAAAAATTGATGAAGAATAAGTTCTAATAGATGGTTTTTTACTATATGTATAATCAAATCCAATGATAAAGAAATTATTGTTTCTGAATGTCCATAGCTTATGCTTATACATGCACATGGGTAGAATTAATATATATAGATATCTCCATGAGTACTATTGGTGGTAAACCAACAAAAAAATTATGGTATATAAATCAATGTTTCATTTATCTTGTAATATGAAGGATGATAGGATAAAATCTTATGTAATGAGGAATCCAATTCCCATTAATATATGGAAATGGAAATAATAATCATAGACATTTTCAATAGTCATATAACGATACCCTCATGGAATAATTATGTAAGGGATAAGTTGTAAAATATCATAAAGATATATCACTTCATTGAAATTTAATTTGAATTCTCACTTGGTCTGCATAAATGTATTTACATCATTGATGTGCTGGGATAAATGTAACACCATTATCAATTTAATCTCATTATGAACACAGATCGACCTCCATGTTATAGAAGTGTATCTAATGTTATCCAAATCCTATGTTGAACTTTATTACAACATAAAACCCACAAATTTATTGGAAATTTGAGTAGACTATAAATAGAATTGGGGAAATGTTGAAAGATTGATATATGGTCTTCAATGGGGGGGGGGTGTGATTACTATCCTCCAATGGTTGAGTTTTCATTCAATAATATTTTTCAATCACGATTCCAAATTGATAAATATGAGGCCCTTTCTTTGGTGATATGTCGAACATAGGTATTTTGGGATGAAGTTGAAGAAGTAAATATATTTGGAACTAAAATTGTTATGAAAATTATGGAATAAAGGAATGAGAATTCAATATCTCATTTTCTTTGCTCAAACTTGCTATAAGAGAAATGATAATATATATCAAAGAGTCACTGACATTCCAGATGAAGATAAGGTATTCCAATATATATCCTAATATAAGATATTAATGGGATTTGGGAAGAATGGTAATAAATTCCCTATATCTATGGCCCCATTTGAGATAATTAATGAATCCAGACCACAGATTATCGACAAGAACTCTAACCAACCCTCTCTCAATAACATATTGCGATCCACATTTTACAAATTTGTGTGTACGTACATGATCCCTCACATGTATTGAATTCAAGGGTCATGTAGCTGGAAAATATTATATTTTATGAGGAGTATCCAAACAATATCATGGGACATTATAAGGCCCTGACCTTAAACATTACTTAATATTGAATTAAATGAATAATTCACATTGAGGATCTTTTCAGGTTTAGAGTTTTAGAGAATTAGGACATAACTGTTACATCTCAAAAGATTACAAAGTAGACACTTCTACTGAGTTTCCATAGAATAAAAAAACTCTTAAAAAGAAACATGTCTTGTTCCATGTTTTATATAGAATGACTTTCCCTTGATCCCATCCTTGACCCTATTCCACATTAAGTCCTGTGAAAAACATTTCAAAAAAACTTGGGGTGAGCATAAAAAGGTCAGTAAGGGATACACACAGAATGAAAACTGTTAGTTTTTCAAACATCAAGTAAACCATGTATACTTTATCAAAGTAATACCTTCACCTTCATGAAGTAGTAAAAACTCTTCACTGAATAAAATATCATTAATTACCCTTTTGTAACCAAAGGATTACCATAAAACCCATATAAAGAACACATAACATATAGAGGTAACTTGGGACATTAACATTCTTAAGTGGAATAACCATATGGTCAACTTCCACACATATCACTTAATGGAATAGCCATACGGCCAACTTCCATACATACTTAATGGAATATCCATTCGGCCAACTTCCATACCCAATGCATTGGAGGTTATAAGGTAACCACCCGTCTTGGTATTCACGGCACCACCCGTCATATGGTTTATCACGTAACCACCAGTCAAATGTCCAAGTACCATTATAAAAATCATAAAACATAAAACAAATATAATGGAAAGAAAACATTTCCACACTTTGATCAAAATATATCACTTAAATATATTAACATAACAAATCCATTATAAAAACCATTTTCAATACCAAAATACATGAAGGAGTATATGGTATTTATTTCATTTTAAAAAAAACATTACGGCTTGTTCAGGAAGCCAAAGACCAAATAATACTCGCGGCGGCGGAAAAGGTCGTTGTCACCGCGTACGTTAAAATAAACATTCCTTTTTTTTCTTTTTGTAAAATGATTTGTAGAAAAAGATTCCTTTTGAATAAATGTAAAAGTAAAAGGGGTTTATAAATCGTATAAAATAAAGTAGTGTATAAAACGAAATATGCCTCAATGAAAGTAGATTGAGACGAAGTCCCTTACCTCGGGTCTGAGTTGACTCGATAGTTCTTTAACATCCTGAATAATAAACTTGAGTTAATTTCTATTTTCTTAAGAAAATTTTTCAAGTTCATTATTACTTTTATATCACTTATTTCCATGTTATAAACATTATGTAATAATTTAAGTTAATAATGTATGTTTTGTCGATATTTGGTTCTTTAGTCGAAAGTGGACTTCTTACAATTACATATTGTTCATGTGGTCAAAGGTTCATTATATCCAGAATGACATTCTGGAATTGGATATCATATATATCATATATATCCAGAATATACATGTATTTATAATATTACATAATCATTTAGAGGTAATAAATGAAATGCACCGTTCATGGAGACGGTAAGTCGTACGTACGCATGAACACTACTTTCATTTCTTTGTCATATTAATGGAATTGAAACTAAATGAGAGGTATGTATATTTTATTTCCAGAATTATATTCATCATTTATATGAATCATTAATAATATATATCCATTATATACATGTACTTATAATAGTACATTACATTTGGGGATAAGAAATGAAATGCACCGTTCATGGAGACGGTAAGCCGTACGTACGCATGAACGCTAATTTCATTTATATCTCATACTTTAATGGAAATAAATAATAATGATATAGAGGTATATTATAATTCCATTATAAAATCATATATAATAACTTTAAATCCATCCTTTATACGTCCCGCATATGGCATTAATGAATCAAATCACTTTGAGTGGGCAGTAGTCCACACTTCATAAAATGAAATTATCGTGTTTACCCACAAATGGAAAACATAAAGGTATACCACAAATGAAAAATAAAGAAGAATAAGGAAAACATAAACATAATATATATCATATATAAATAGAGTGACATCTTAATGGCCACCATTAAAGGTGTTTAAAAGAAGATTGAACAATGATCTTTTCGTGAGGCAGAAATTCGCCAACCACAGAAATAGTATGTTCTTTAACCATTAGATGTAGATATATGTAAGTGTAGCTCGAAAAATTCTTATAACAACATCCTAGTATATTGAAGATACTGGATTTGTTACAAAAGAAATGAATAAAAATAGTTTAGGGGGTTGTAGAAGAAAAATAAAACAAAAGAACACAAGTAAATGCATCACATTAAAATCGGGTAACTCTCTTAGATTTGAGCTCAATGGTTTCCTTGGGTATAATTATGCCCAAAGTGAGGCATCAAGGAGTAAGAGAGAGATGTGGAGAGACAAAATGGGCAGGAGTTGGCCGAGCCAAAGGCTTTCAAAGTGTGGGTAAGGTGGTAGAGGTGGGGGCCTTTTATAAGAGGAGAGGAGGGGCACTCTTGGAAAGTAAAGGAATGTTACTTTATTTTAAAATGATTTTCGGATTCAAAAGGTCCCACATTGATATAATTCGAGGGTAAGGTGATAAGGGTTAGAAATATACCCATCCAATAGGTTTTGGACATGTTTAGGTCATCGATTTTACATTATCTTTTCATTTTATTTAAATCCTTTATTAATGAGGTAATCGTTGCATCATCATGATTTCATAAATAATTTAATATATTTAATGTCTAAAAATTATAAAAAATATATCATGATGTAATAAATTGGTTTAGATTTCTAATGAATATTTATAGTAAAAAATCTGACTTTTATAACCCCATGTAAAAATTGTTTTAGTAAAACATCTCAAGTTTCTGTCATTTTTACTTTAACATTAAATAAAAAGTTAATTATGTAATTTCCCAACCAAAGTGGCTCTATGGGGTCCCCAAGTTGACCCATGTATTGTCTTGGTCGGCAATGACACATCCAATGAGGGTAGGACATGTTTCATGCTCATCTCATATTATTAAACCATTATTTTTACCTTAAACTACACTAATTACCTCTAATCGCGATTAAAAACTTAATAAGTTACTATTCACAAAAAACTTATTTTAATCCCATTGAACCGAATTTTACTTCTTAATGAAAACCAGGTATGTCGGATTTTTGAAATTCAAAAAACAGAAGTGGTAAAATTTCATTTAAACGAAAAAATCAGTTTTTATAAGTACAACTTAGTGGTTTCACTATTCATCAAAAATTGAAGTTTTTCAGAAAAATACCAAAACTTCACCCTAAGATATATTTGATATTCCAAATTCAAAAATGAAGTCCATTTTACAAAATTACAAACATATAAGTTTCATTAATTAATTTAATAATTAATTCCCGCTATCAGAGCAAATAGCGTGTTTTTATGGAACAATAAGTATCAAAAGATTGACACTAGTTTTAGTCTGATTTCAAAGTGAAATTAATTCCAACGACCACTATTGGATTAAATGGTAAAAATATATTATAATTTCACTTTAAAACCAATTAAAAATATAATCTAATAATATAAATAAATTAGATTAAAAAGAGGTTTTGAATCAAAATACGACATTTTACACTATTCATTAAAAAATGAACTTTATCGAAAAAATACCAAAAATTTACACAAATCAAATTTTGATGTCCCGATTATAAAAAAAAGTTTTATTTGGTCCAATTGAATGTATAAGAGTGAACAAAACTATATTTAATGATGGTTCACCATCAAAAGGCGATAAGTGAACCTTTAGTGAAAACTAGGGCATATACGCCTAAAATTGAATTCTTTCCATATTTTAAGCCTTTATATTTTATTAGATAAAAGTAAAAACATTTAAAAAAATATATAATCATATTTTAGGTATTTCTATCCATTCCCTCCAACACAACGACTATGTGTTAACTACCATTTAAAATAATATTATTTTATTACTAGTGTGCAACGAAAGATTTCAATGAAACTCTTTGTTGTGTATCTGGTACGCTATCGAACATAGCAACCCTTTTAAAGTAAAATTAATATTTAATTCGTAAATATTAATAAATATGAAAATGTTTTATTCATTATTTACCTGGGATGTTACATCCTTCCCCCCTTTTGGGAATTGCGTCCTCGCAATTTTATTCATTTATCAAAATAAGTGGGGGTATTTATCCCTCATAGCAATTTCAGATTCCCACATTGCCTCTTCAACAATTTGGTTTTTCCACAAAACCTTTACCTGGTGAATTAACTTATTTCGCAACACTTGCTCTCTTCGTTCAAGAATTTGGACTGTTTGTTCTTCATAATATAGGTTCTCCTCCAGCTGAACTACCTCTGGACTCATAACATGAGATGGAGCAGGCATATACTTCCTCAACATCGAAACATGAAAAACATTGGGTAACTGAGATAAACTCAGAGGTAAAGCCACTATATAAGAAACTGATCCAACTTTCTCCAGAATTTCATATGGTCCAATAAACCTTGGAATCAGCTTTCCTTTCTTACCAAATCTCATCACACTTTTCCATGGAGAAACCTTGAGAAAAACATGATCACCTACCTCGAAAGATAGATCCTTCCTCCGGTTATCCGCATAACTCTTCTACCTTCTCTGAGCTATTCTCATGTGTTTCTGAATCAACTGAACTTTTTCTACCATATCTTCTACCAATTCTGGTCCCATCAGCTTCCTTTTACCCACTTCATCCCAAAATGCTGGAGTTCGACACTGCTTCCCATATAATGCCTCAAATGGTGCCATCTATATACTGGAATGAAATCTGTTATTATAAGAAAACTCAACCAAAGAACGATGTTGGTCCCAAATTCCCTGATAATCCCTCGAACAAGCTCGTAGCATATCCTCCAAGGTCTGAATTATTCGTTCGGACTGCCCATCTGATTGTGGATGAAAAGTTGTACTAAAATTTAATTCAGTACCCAACGACTTCTGAAGGCCATTCCAAAAGTTAGAAGTAAACTTTGGATCACGATCGGACACAATGGAGAGAGGAACCCCATATAACCTGAATATCTCTTTAAGATACAAAGGAAAATGTTGATCTAGGGAAAAAGTATCTCGTATAGCAAGGAAATGAGCCGATTTAGTCAAGCGATCAACAATAACCCAGATTGCATTATTACCTCTAGATGTCTTCGGTAATCCCACGACAAAATCCATGGATATATTTTCCCATTTCCACTCTGTCACTGGTAAAGGCTGAAGCATCCCATTCGGTAACTGCCGCTCTGCTTTAACCTTCTGACAAGTCAAACACTTCAAGTAAAATCAACAATATCTCTTTTCATTCCATCCCACCAGTAATACTCCCGCAGATCCATGTACATCTTAGCACTACCAGGATGAACTGAAAATGGGGAACTATGAGCCTCACATAACAACTCATTATTCAACTGTTAATCACCAGGGACACATAATCTCTTCCCCAACCTCAAAACACAATCATTATCAATGTTGAATTCAGGAAACTTACCCTTCTGAACCAGCTCTACCTTTTTCTGCAACTCACTATCTTGTTTCTGTGCTTGCTTGATTCTGTTTGATAGGGATGATCTCACTGATACCTGAAACAAAATAGAAGAACTTCCTGCACCAACAACATCTATGCCAAAGTTCATCAAATCAAAAACCAAAGGATCTCGTTCTAAACGTAGCATGGTTAATGAAGCATTACTTTTTTGACTCAAAGCATCATCCAATTTATTTGCTTTTCCTGGATGGTAATGAATTGTACAATCATAATCCTTGATTAATACAAGCCATCTCCTCTATCTCATGTTCAATTCTTTCTGAGTGAATATATACTTTAAACTTTTGTGATCAGTATATATTTCACACTTTACTCCATTCAAATGATACCTCCAAATTTTTAAAGCAAAAACAACAGCAGCTAATTCCAAATCATGTGTAGGGTAATTTACCTCTTGAGTTTTCAACTGACGTGAAGCATAAGCAATTACCTGATCATTCTACATAAGGACACATCCAAGTCCCTTCGACGAAGAATCACTATATATAACAAACTCACCATTCCTGGAAGGAAGTGCCAAAACTAGAGCATTCACCAATCTTCTTTTCAACTCCTGAAAACAATAATCACATTCTTTTGTCCAGATGAACTTAACACCCTTACGAGTTAGCTTAGTCATTGGACTAGATAACCGTGAAAAAATTTCAACAAACCTTCGGTAGTAACCCGCCAAACCAAGAAAACTACGTATCTCGGTTACCTTTGTGGGTCATGGCCATTCTTCAACAACTTTTGTTTTAGCAGGATCAATAGTTATGCCATCTTTTGAAACAATGTGACCCAGGAAAGAAATTTGTTGTAACCAAAACTCAAAGTTTACGAATTTTCTATATAGTTTCTTTTCTTTTAAGGGTTGCAAGATAACCCTTGAATGACTTTCATGATCCTCTTTTCATTTAGATAACACCAAAATATCATCGATGAAAAAAACCACAAACTTATCCAAGAACTCATGGAAAATTTTATTCATAAGGTCCATGAATACAGCAGGTGCATTGGTTAACCCAAAAGGAATAACTACAAATTCATAATGGCCATATCTAGTATGGAACGCAGTCTTCAGAACGTCTGCTTCTTTTAGTTTCAACTGATGGTACCCCGACCACAAGTCAATCTTTGAAAAATACTGATCTCCCTAGAGCTGATCAAACAAATCATCGATATGAAGAAAATGATACTTGCTCTTAACTGTAATATTATTCAAGGACCTATAATTAATGCAAAGTCTCATTGATCCATCTTTCTTTTTAACAAACAAGACAGGATCACCCCATGGTGATGTGCTAGGTCGAATGAAACCTTTATCTAATAACTACTACAACTGTTTCTTTAACTCTAAAAGTTCAACTTGAGCTATTAGATAAAGGGGGTTTTGAAATTGGATTAGAATCAGGAACTAAGTCAACAGTAAATTAAACTTCCCGATCATGAATAATACCAGGAAACTCATCTGGAAAAACATCAAGATACTCATTTACCATTGGCACATCATTAATCTGAACAGTTCCTTTATTTTCAACAATATGTGCAAGGTAACATTCATTTCCATCTTTTACTAGTTTCTCAACTTCCTGGTATGTTATCAAAATCAAGGGTTCATTCTTTTACACAAACTAAAAATCCTTCTGAAAAGAAACCATTTTAGCTCTGCAGTCAATCATAGCATGATAAACAGAAAGCCAATCCATGCCCAGAATAACATCAAACTCTACTAGAGGCAAAACAATATGGTTTGCGTGTAGATTCATTCCACACACAAGGATTGTAAGTTTCTTATAATTCCTTTTTGTCTCAACGTCCCCTCCGGGTGTTTTTACCACAAGTTCAGGGTTCATATCTTGAGATGGAATTTCCAATTTACTAGAAAAATTCGCAGAAATGAAAGAATGTGTAGACCCTGAATCAAACAACACATTGGCATAATCTGAACAAACAAACAGTGTACCTGATACTACTTCATTCGATGGCCCAACATCTGCTGAAGTTATTTCAAAGGATTTCACCACCCCTTTCTACTTGTAGTCTGGCTGCATTCCCCCAGTTTAGTTCTTCATTGGACACTCATTTGCATAATGACCCATTTCATTACACTTAAAACATCTTATCGTTGGCTTTTCATTTCCTACTTGATCATCTTCCTTACAGTTACGAGCAATATGACCAGGCTTACCACACTTAATGTACTTACCAGACTTGGATAAAAAATCTCCAGGATGCATTTTACTACACTTCTCATAGGATGGATATTTGGTTTTCTTACCTCCTTGCTTCTTTGATGAATTCTTCCCCTTTGCTTGCCAACTAGACCTCTTATTTTGTTGTTTGTCATAGAACACCTGATCATTAGCAAACTTCATTTCCACCTTCTCCGCACATCAAAAAAGTTTTTAATAACTTTTGAACTCACGAGAAGCTAAATCCCTTCGATACTTTGGCTTTAACCCTAAGTAAAAACGGTTTATTTTACTATCCATATCTCGTATGAATTTTGGAGCATACCTTGCCAATCGAGTGAACTTTTCTTCATAAGCAGCCACTAAATCATCCTCCTGCCTCAATTCTAGGAACTGTTTTCCATCCTAAGACGAACCACCTTAGGAAAATATTTCTCAAGAAACATACCTTTGAATTCATCCCAGTGAAGATCCTCAATCTCATCAATATACCGGATATTTTTCACCATCGACCACCACTGATCAGCTTCACCTACAAAACGGTAAACAACAAGACTAACCTTTTGATGTTCTGAACAACCCATGACATCAAAAATATTCTCCAGTGCTTTAATCCACCCTTTAGCTTACACGGGGTCAGATGATCCTATGAATGATGGGGGATGTTGCCTCATGAAATGTTCCACCACTGACATGTTCCTCTGCGGTTGATCTGGCTGATCTCATGCATGGATACCACCACCATTTATAGCTAGAGTCAACTGTGCCATCAGTACAATAAACTGTTCAGTTCCGATTCCGACCATCTCAGGTTGCTGATTTGGAAGGTTGTCTTCCTCCTGATGTCGTCCCAACATAGCTACTTTTTTTCCTCTGCAGAAAACAATTCTGAACATAGAAATATCTTAGGTGAAGCAACATGGTAATCTTTAAATGCTATATCATTCCAGTCTTACCATAAATTAACTTTTAATTTAACAATTTTCTAACTCCTAAAGTTGTCTAAACCGACCTCTGATACCAACTATAAAGCCCCGACCATAAACAATACATAATATTGAATTAAATGAATAATTCAAATTGAGGATCTTTTTAGGTTTATAGTTTTAGAGAATTAGGACATAACTGTTACATCTCAAAAGATTACAAAGTAGACACTTCTTCTGAGTTTCCATAGAATAAAAAAACTCTTAAAAAGAAACATGTCTAGTTCCATGTTTTATATAGCTTGACTCCCAATTGATCCCATCCTTGACCCTATTCCACATCAAGTCATGTGAAAAACATTTCAAAAAAACATGGGGTGAGCAAAAAAAGCTCAGTAAGGGATACACAAAGAATGAAAACTGTTAGTTTTTCAATCATCAAGTAAACCATGTATACTTTATCAAAGTAATACCTTCACCTTCATGAAGTAGTAAAAACTCTTCACTGAATAAAATATCATTACTTACCCTTTTGTAACCAAAGGATTACCATAAAAATCATATAAAGAACACATAACAAATAAAGGTAACTTGGGACATAAACATACTTAAGTGTAATAACCATACGGTCGACTTTCACACATATCACTTAATGGAATATCCATACGGCCAACTTCCATACATACTTAATCGAATAGCCATACGGCCGACTTCTATACCCAATGCATTGGAGGTTATAACGTAACCACCCATCCTGGTACTCCCGGCACCACCCGTCATATGGTTTATCACGTAACCACCCTTCAAATGTCCAAGTACCATTATAAAAATCATAAGACATAAAACAAATATATTGGAAAGAAAAAATTTCTACACTTTGATCACAACATATCACTTAAATATATTGACATAAAAAATCCATTATAAAAAACCATTTTCAATACCAAAATACATGAATTAGTATATGGTATTTATTTCATTTAAAAAAACATTACGGCTTGTTTAGGAAGCCAAAGACCAAATAATACTCGCGGCGGCAGAAAAGGTCGTTGTCACCGCGTACGTTAAAAGAAACATTCCTTTTTGTCATTTTTTAAAATGCTTCATAGAAAAAGATTCCATTTGTATAAAAGTAAAAGTCAAAGGGGTTTATACACCGTATAAAAGAATGTTGTGTATAAAACGAAATATGCCTCAATGAAAGGTGATTGAGACGAAGTCCCTTACCTCAGGTCCGACTTGACTTGATCGTTCTTTAACGTCCTAAATTATAAACTTGAGTTAATTTATATTTTCTTAAGAACCTTTTTCAAGTTAATTATTCCTTTTATATCAATTATTTCCATGTTATAAACATTATATAATCATTTAAGTTAATAATGCTTGTTTTGTCGATATTTGGTTCTTTAGTCGAAAGTGGACTGCTTACAATTACATGTTGTTCGTGTGGTCAAAGGTTCTTTATATCCAGAATGACATTCCTAATTTTTATATCATATATATCATATATATCCAGCATATAAATGTATTTATAATATTACATAATCATTTAGAGGTAAGAAATGAAATGCACCGTTCATGGAGACGGTAAGCCGTACGTACGCATGAACGCTACTTTCATTTCTTTGTCATATTAATGGAATTAAAACTAAATGAGAGATATGTATATTTTAATTCCAGAATTATATTCATCATTTATATGTATCATTCATTATATATATCCATTATATACATGTACTTATAATAGTACATTACATTTGGGGATAAGAAATGAAATGCACCGTTCATGGAGACGGTAAGCCGTACGTACGCATGAATGCTACTTTCATTTATATCTCATACTTTAATGGAAATAAATAATGATGATATAGAGGTATATTAAAATTCCAGTATAAAATCATATATAATAACTTTAAATCCATCCTTTATACTTCCCGCATATGGCATTAACGAATCACATCACTTTGAGGGGGCGGTAGTCTGCACTTCCTAAAATCAAATTATCGTGTTTACCCACAATGGAAAACATAAAGGGATAACACAAATGAAAAATAAAGAAGAATAAGGAAAACATAAACATAATATATATCATATATAAATATAGTTACATCTTAATGTACACCATTAAAGGTGTTTAAAAGAAGATTGAACAATCATCGTTTCGTGAGGCAGAAATTTGCCAACCATAGAAACGGTATGTTCTTTAACCATTAGATGTAGATGTGTGTAAGTTTATCTCGAAATATTCTTATAAAAACATCCTAGTATATTGAATATACTTGAGTTGTTACAGAATAAATGAATAAAAATAGTTTAGTGGGTTGGAGAAGCAAAATAAAACAAAAGAACACAAGTGAAGACATCACCTTAAAATCGGGTAACTCTCGTAGATTTGAGCTCAAAGGCTTCCTTGGGAAGACTTCTTCCCAAAGTGAGGCTTAAAGGAGTAATATAGGGATGGTTAGAGACAAAATGGGTAGGGGTTGGACGAGACAAAGGCTTTGGATGTGTGGGTAAGGTGGTAGAGGTGGGGGTCTTTTATAAGAGGAGAGGAGGGGAACTCTTGGAAAGTAAAGGAATGGTACTTTATTTTAAAATGATTTTCAGATTAAAAATGTCCCACATTGAAATAATTCGAGGTTAAGGTGATAAGGGTTCGAAATATACCAATAAAATATGTTTTTGACATGTGTAGGTCATATATTTTACATTATCTTTTCATTTTATTTAAATCCTTTATTAATGAGGTAATCACTGCATCATCATGATGTCATAAATAATTTAATATATTTAATGTCTAGAAATTATAAAAAAATATCATGATGTGGGAAATCTTTTTATATTTCTAATGAATATTTTTAGTCAAAAATCTTACTTGTATAACCCCATGTAAAAATTGTTTTAGTAAAACATCTCATGTTTGTGTCATTTTTACTTTAACATTAAATAAAAAGTTATTTTTGTCATTTCCCAACCAAAGTGGCTCCATGGGGTCCCCAAGTTGACTTATGGATTTTTTTTGTCGGCCATGACACATCCAATGAGGGTAGGACATGTTTCAAGCTCATCTCATATTATTAAAACATTATTTTTACCTTAAACTACACTAATTACCTCTAATCGCGATTAAAAACATAATAAGTTACTATTCACCGAAAAAATTATTTTAATCCCATTGAACCACAATTTCCTTCTTTATGACAACCATGTATGTCGGATTTTTGAAATTCAAAACACAGAAGTGGTAAAATTTCATTTAAAAGAAATGATCAGTTTTTATAAGTACAACTTAGTGGTTTCACTATTCATCAAAAATTGAAGTTTTTCAGAAAAATACCAAAACATCACTCTAAGCTATATTTGATATTCCGAATTCAAAAATGAAGTCCATTATACAAAATTACAAACATATAAGTTGCATTAATTAATTTAATATTTAATTCCCGCTGTCAGAGCAAATAGCGTGTTTTTATGGAACAATAAGAATCAAAAGATTGACACTAGTTTAAGTTCGATTTAAAAGTGAAATTAATTCCAATGACCACTATAGGATTTAATGGTAAAAATATATTCTAATTTAACTTTAAACCCAATTCAAAAGATAATCTAATCATATAAATAAATTAGATTAAAAAGAGGTTTTGAATTAAAATACAACAGTTTACACTATTCATTAAAAAATGATCTTTATCGGAAAAATACCACAAATTTACACAAAGTAAATTTTGATGTCCCGATACTAAAGAAGAGTTTTATTTGGTCCAATAGAATGTATAAGAGTGAACAAAACTATATTTAATGATGGTTCTCCATCAAAAGGTGATAAGTGAACCTTTAGTGAAAACTAGGGCATATATGCCTAAAATTGAATTCTTTCCGTATTTTAAGCCTTTACCTTTTATTAGATAAAAGTAAAAACATTTAAAAAACATATATAATCATATTTTAGTTATTTCTATCCATTCCCGCCAATACAATGGCTATGTGTTAACTACCATTTAAAATAATATTATTTCATCACTTGTGTGCAACGAAAGATTTCAATGAAACTCTTTGTTGCGTATATGGTATGCTATCGAACATAGAAACCCTTTTAAAGTAAAATTAATATTTAATTCTTAAATATTAATAAATATGAACAGGTTTTATTCATTATTTACCTGGGATGTTACAGACATAATGTTAATTTTCTATAGAATATCGATGGTCCTCTAGTAAATGTTCTTTGTAAAAACCATATTTAAGGAAATTTTAAATAACCAATGGTGGAATCCATGAAGCAGTAGTACCCTCTTGAATTTTAATCATATAATATAAAATTATGTTTCAAGGGAAATTTTTTTAATGGGGGAGTAGGTAAAGGAAGCTAATTTTATCAATGGAATTTCAATTATGAATATATTATTAGAAGATATTTAGTAATGCAATATTTTATAATTAATAACAAAACAAGATAAAATAAAAAAAATATTTTTATAATAATTGATCATTTTATTTGAATAATTAGAATACAAGTAATGGTTAATAGTATTTTAATCATACAAAAATTGAATTAAAAATAAATGGGATAATTTATATCTACTTGGTCTCTCAGAATAATTCCACTCATGAACAATACAAAGACATGAATTAAAATATTATTAATGCAATATACATTTTGAAATTTAAAATACATGTATCCTGTATAGAAAATATAATTAAATGAATAATGTAATAAATACCACGTCTCTATATAATATGGGTTCTCATATGATCCTTAAAAATATAACCATAGGAATAGTAACATTTACATTAGAATGGTAACCTAACCATTTTAATAGTAATCAGACCATTAGAAATATTAATCTAACTATTGGGAATAGTAACCTCACCTATGGAAATGTAAAGTAATATTTATGTGTCTTATAAAGTGATAATATAAAATATCAACACCATGATAAATGTAAATTAATGTTTTAAAAATTATAAAATAAATATACAAATTTTTGAAAATCATATAACATTTATTAACATTATAATTATAAATATTAATATTTAAACGGATTTTTATTTCCAAAAAAGAAATTATAAATTAATATTATGGTCTATTTTGATTATATTGTAATTTAATGAGACCTTAAATTATAGTGACCCTGACCCCAGCGGCTGAGATCATGTTCTACCTATGATTAAATTGGAATAATATGCATGAGATCAAATCCTGGATAATTGAATACTTTAGTAGTCTTATTAGACTAAATACATAATTGAGTCTCACATTACAATTCAAATAAAAAAATTACAACATTTTTTTCTTGGGAAAATAACTTTATTTCATTTAGATTATCCCCATTTATCATATAATGTAATCTTCAGGAAATCCAATGGAAATAAATAAAATTTAGCCCGAGCTTAAGTTCTCTCTCATGGATAGGTACAATGGAATCTATCTAGAAATAATAACCCAAATCAACATGGAAAAGAAAATAATTGTACACACATTACATGTTCTAATACTGTGAGTTTTAAGTAGTAATTATTTTTTTAATATTTAATAAAAATATTGATTTTGAAACATTATTTCACTACTAGAAATATTAATATTAATGAAAATAAATAATAATAATATTTTAACAATTACTAAAATATATAATTAAATAATGAAAATATAATGACACATTTTTTAAATGAAAATTTGTTAAATAATAATAATATTAGTTAGTTTTATCATATATATTTCTATGTATTAGTTAACATGTTATTTTATTAAAAATATTTTGTTTATTAAATAGTATTATAATGAATATAAATGTTATTTTAACAAAAATAGGTAAATTATAAGAATTATAATTTAGAACATTAAATTAAATAAAATGGATTATTAATTTTATCAAATATGAAAATAAATTTATATAAAATTTATAACAATATTTTTTTGATTATGTAAAATATAATGATAATGACAATATAAATATAATATACATATATTTTTAATGAGTGCATAAATTTAAAATCAAAAATATTATTTTTATAATTTATAATAAATTTCACATATTTTTTAAATATACATTTTTATAATTATGGAAATTTATATCTTATTTATATTTATAAACACTGGAAAAATTATAATTTTGATAAAAACAAAATAAATAAAAAATATATATCAAAAGGATATTTAATGTGTTTATTAGGTAAAAAGGGAAATTGAGGGACTTCAGATGGAGGTCGATCAAAAGGTTTTTACTAAGCATAATATATCAATATTTTCTAGATAGCTGATCAAGGGATTCAAATCATTCTGGTAAGCCGAGAGAGTAGGAACCATTCTCATAATGTGGTTCATATGTGACAATCAGTTTGGAAGGGCTTGGATTCGTAGGGGTGCAAAACACTTGTGAGCATCGAATTCAAGATCTAAACATCAAATGAGTTTTAATCATAAATTATTTTTCAATATCTGATGGAGTAAGTAGGCTAGGAAATTTTTTCATTTTCATCATTAACTATATTTTGATTTGAATGAAATATGAATGTATTATTTTAGGTATCCAAATAATGGATCATTTTTAGTATATTAAACACCATTTTCAACATTTTTCTTGACAATTGTTCTAAATAGTTTCTATGTTTATTGGAGTATTAAAATTGAAAGTGTTTCTTTAAATATTTTCTGTTAGTAGTCATTGTTATAAGTCTATTTTTCTTTTTCATGAAATAATTAACATTATTTCTATTGAAGTTGTAACTCAATTGGTTTTTATTGATTCAATAATTTTATTTTCTATTGGTATGAATATTGGAGCCCTAATTAAAACAATTTCACACTTATTAATTGTATCCTTAGATTATTATTTTTCACCTATTTTTCGTTGGTTTAAACAGGTCGAGTCACCGATATTAAAATAATGTAATTGATCATCCACTCACATACATAATTCCATCTTATTTAGTGGACTCAACAAATTATATATGTTATCAAAAATATTAATTTATTTTGGTAAAGTGTGTATATATATATATATTAGAGGGGGTTGAGGGGATGAGTTTTTGAGGAATTGGTGGAGGGTTCGTATCATTTATTTACTTTATTTTTGAGTTATTATAATAAGAAGAATTTATCAATAGTTTTAGAAGATAGATCATCCTGAAATATTTCTAAATATATGGGATTTATATTTATATTTATTATTTTTAATGGAATATTTTAAAAATTATACAAAGTTGAAATCCATATTAATATTTTTTTAAAAAATTGATCTTGGGATTAATATTTACTAAAGTTTTTGTCTTATTTTGAAAGGGTGTTATATATATTTTGAAAATTTATATTTTGAGGAATTAATTTTCTAACAACAATAGGATTTTCAATTTTAAAATGTACCTTTTCACTTTTATATTTTTATAAAAACCCCATTATTTATAAGGGATTTTTATTTAAAAAATTTATTTATTATTTTTTATTACTTTTCTCTTAAACATATATATTCATAAAATCTTGTTTTTCAAAATTTAAAATTTTATAAAAGAAAAATTTGTCATAAAATTAAATGATGATATTTTTCCAATATAAATATTATTATTATTATTATTAAGATATATCATCTTTTATTTTTTGTTTCAAGTGAATCTTGTGTATTTCATGTTAGGAAAGTATATTTAAGAGTTTTTTCAAAATCATAATTATATGTGAATTGAAAACATTGGATTTTGAACTAGAATATAAATGACATGCACAATTCATATCATTAAAATTTTGTGATTTTGAATAAAATCGTTGTTTTAAATTTGTAGTATTAATGTATTCTTTAATTCTATCACTGACATTATTAAATTCATGTATTTCTCCAAACTCAAAATTATTTTTAGAAAAAAATTGTCTTTGATAAAGTATAAAGGATGTAAAATTATTCGAATTGTTTTATATAACACATGTAATGTTTTATATGGTTATTAATAGTTTTTAATGGGTAATGAATTGGGAAATGATATTTTTAAAAAAATATATTAATATTCAACACCTTCATATAAAATGGGATGATGAGGAATGTGGAGTGATCTCAAGACCACAGTGGGACATTATCTATAAGTGATATTGCTATGTGGATACATGGTCTTCATAAGGTCTAACAAGTATAATTCTAATTTATAAAAAAAAATATTATAGTCCATTATTTTTCAAGAAAAATACTGTGTATATTTCAGATGAGTTTTTTTAATCGATTTAACAACAATATGTATATTTATAAGGGTTTGAAAATAATTTTTTATACCAAGTTTAAATAGTTGATATGAATGTTTTAGGAGTTATTAAATAAGCATGTATAAAGTAATTTTTCTTTGGTCATAAAATACCATAACAAAAAATTATATTCTTATTCCACATTCTAAAATGATTTCACTAGTTTTTAGATGCTTTAATACTGATGGATTCACATAAGAACATATGGAAGGTGAAGGGAATAATATATTTTTAATTATTTTTAAAAACTCTGATAATTTTTAAGGATATTAATAATTTTCCAGATTATATATTGGAAAGGTCCTTATATGTATAAATAATTGTGCTTTTTCCAGTTATCATTTTAATAAAACATTACATAACATGTTTTTCTGTACTGAATATGTTAGTACAGGTTCAAGATGTTATATTGGATTTAGAGAAAAACTTTAGACAATTTTAATGATTATGTGTTTCTATTTTTGGGAAAATATTAAGTTTTATAATTTTAATTTAAACGTCAATATAAATAAGTAGTCTTTAAAATATATAATTTCTTGTTTTCAAAATTCTAAATATGGGGAATCATATTTTTTAAGCTTGATGATCAAATTGCACGTCAATAATTAAATTATGGGGGGGGAGAATGTAATATACATAATTTTAAATAAGAATTTTGTATTTTATATTTACATAAAAATATTGATTTAAAAAATTCATTCAATTTTAGAAATATAATATTTTTAAAAATGGAAATTTCTATTAATTTCTCAATTAATAATTAATAAAAATAACTCAAAAAATGTATAATTACACATTTTTAGTAATGAAAATTAATGAATAATATTTTAACTAGTTAGTTTTATCCACTAATTATATATATAAAAATAAATTTTATATATAAAAAAATATGTTGGTACACTAAAAACATATAATATTTTTTAAAAATTATAAATAATTTTTTAAACTATAATGATTATTATTGTTAACCTTTTTTATTGGTTAAAAAAATATGATATAAAGGAAAAATTTTATGAAATAAATTTTTTATTGAAAATAATACTCATTTTAGTACAAATAAAAAAACTATAATATTTATAATTTATCACTTTAAATATTAAATGTTTCATTAATTTATAGAAGAAAGAGAATATGTTTATATGAAATTTATAACAAATTTTTTTATTAGGAGACATACAATGAAAAGTAATATATATAACATACATATATTTTTCCCATGAGTATCTAATTTAAAAAATTAAAATTTAATTTCATTAAAATATTTAGCAATATATTTATTTAAATTTTTTAGTATAATTACACATATATATGTCTTATTTATATTTATAAACCCACAAAAAATTATTACAATATTTAAAAAATTAAAATTGAATGGATATGGATGGTGTCAATCAACTCAATGGAGAAATAGAGTGTCTTCCTTTGGAGAAAGAACAAAAGGGATTCACTGAGCAGAAAAAAGCTTCATTTTCAGGATATTAATCCCTGGAATTTGACTCATTCTGAAAGGTTGACTGAGGAGGGATCATGATCAGAATAGGGTTTGACCTTGTTGATTGGTTTTGAAGGGATTCAATTTTTTGGGGTATCAAATTTCATTTACCATCAAAGGCCATATATTAATTACAGTGGGTTTCAATCACAGAGTGGTTTTATAACATGGATGGAGTGAATTAAGCATAATCAATTTTAATCATCTTTTATTTCCTTTATTTTGATTTTTACAAAATATTAATGTATTTTAATTTATTATGTTTCTGAATCAAGGGTCATTTTTTCAATATTAAATAACTCATTATTTATTTATTTTGGAATTTTTTCTTACCATTTTCAATTTTTAATGTTGGAATTAAAATGAAATAATTTTTTTGATCTTTTCGATTGGTAGTCATTGTTATTAATCATTTTATCTTCTTCCTTTGAGAAAAATAATCATTTTTTGATGTTTGAACTAAACTTGTGTCTATTCATTATATAATATTAAATTTCATTTAAATGTGGACTAGGTAACGAATTAAAAAAAATTATTATTTATTCGGGGTATCAGTTTTATAGTAATGATCACTGATTTTTTTCTATAGTAGTTTAGTCTTTGGATTTGAAATCAAGTAGTTGAACAAGGATTCAGTTTCATAATTCCATCTTCTTAAGTAGCCTCAATTAATTATATATTTCCACATATATATATATTTATTTTTTTAATTTGTATATATATATAGATGTTTTACAGACACACTTGAAGAGTAGTTTTGGGGAGGAAGTGGTTGAGAGTTTGTAGATTTGTTTTCTCTCTTTATATTTTCTGATAATAAGAACAATTCCTGTACTATTTTAAAAGGGGATTCTTCCTACAAAAAATTATAAAGGTATGGTATTTTTATTATTATTATTATTTCTCAACAATAATTTTATAGATTATTTATGGATGAAATAAATTTAAAAAACCATCAAATCAAATATTGATTTTGGTATAAATATGAACTATAATTTAATTCTAAATTAGTAAGGGGGTTATATATGTTTTATATATTTATACCTTTAAGAAACTAATTTTAATAATCCAATGTGTTTTCATTTTCAAAATTAAGGTTTTCATGTGTATATTTTTTTTCCATAACCTCCCAATTTTAATGTGATTTGAATTAATAAATTTTATTTATCGATTTTGATTCGTTTTTTATAAAGCCCCTATATTCATAAAATCATAGGTTTTAAAATTTATTATTTTAAAGAACTAGTCATTTTTTAACGGTTAATATTTTTATTGCAATAGGAATATAAATATTCATATTATTAAGAAATATTATCATCTCATTTTAGTTTCAAAGGAGTCTATATATTTCATGATACCAATGAACATTTATGAATATTTTTAAACTTTTCATAATATGTGAATGGAAATCTATGTATGACGTACATGCATAAAAATGAACATGAATTATACATATCATTAACATTCCATGAATTTGAAAAAAAAAATTTAATTTATTTATTAAAGATTGTTCTAATTTTTTCATTGATTCTTTTACATTCATGGATATCTCTAAAATTAAAATTCTTTATGAATTAATTATTTTTTGACAATGTATAGATGATACAAGACAATTTTCACGATTGGAAATAATTCAAGAAATGTTGTGAATGGGTTGGTATGGTTTCTAAGGGGTTATTAATGAGAATATCAACTCTAATAAAACTGTTGTCTTAAAATAAGGATCATGTATATCAAATGAGATGATAGTGAATGGGGAGTGAACCCATTACGCTTGTGGGACGTTTTCCAACTAATGATATTGAAATGTAGTCTAATGATTTTCATAATATCTAATATATCATTTTAATCTATAAATTAATTATTATTTTTAAATATTTTTAAGAATAAAACCCATGTATTTTGAGAAATAATATTTTAGAAGTGATTTTAAAATTATAAATTTTTTTAATATGCGTTGGAATGTATTTTATATATCAAATGTATATGTATAATAAAAAATGATTAATGAATTTTTAAATAATTAGGTTTAAAATTATTTTTCCTTGTTTTAAAAACAATTAATGGGAACTTCTATGCTCATCCCATGTTTTAAATTATTATTTTTAGGTATATTACAAGTTCATTGAGGGATGGATTCACATAAATAGTTAGAGAATATGAAGAAAATTAGTTATTTATAAATATTTTTTAGTAAAATATGATAATTTATAATGGTATTCCTAGTTTTCTAGAACCAAGACTGCAAAATATTCTCACATATAAAAATTAATGTGCATTATTTAGTCATCTTTTAATAAATAAATATTACATATCATATTTTTAGTAAAGAATCTTGAAGGGTAGGTTCAGGTTGTTATAATAGTATCAAAGGAATTTTCTTGTCAACATTAGAGAATAGGTGCATCAATTTTAGAAAAATATAAATAATGGATTTTTATTTTAAATATAAATGTAAATTGATACGCTAAAAAATATAGTCGTTCTAGTTTTATTTATTATTATTATGAAAATTCCAAAATTTTCTTATCCTGATGAAGGAATTATGAGGGTGAAATTCAATAAAGGAGGGCTAGAATGTAACATATTGAAATTTAAATCAGAATGATTTATATTATATTTCGATTAAAATATTCATTTAAAACATTAATTAAATACTAGATATATATTTTTAATAAAAAATTTAATGAGTATTCTTTTATCATTTACAAAATTAAATAATTAAATAAAAAAAATTCAATGAATGTTTTTTAATTGAAAAATTATAAATAGGATTTTTTATCATAGTTATATCAATTAATTATATATATATATATATATTTGTTATATATATATATAAATTTATGTCATATTAAAAACAAAAGATATTTTTTTAATATAATAAATCATTTTTAAAAAAATATAGCAATCATTAAAAATGTAAAGTATTGGTTAACATATAAAATTATAGAAAATAATTTGATCATGAAATAATATTTTTGAACAATATTAAATTCATTTTAGTGAAAATTAGTAACTTGTAAGAATTATAATTTATCACATTACATATGTAATGACTAATTAATTTTAATAAGTATGGAAAAAAGTATACAAAATTTATAACTTCTTTTTTGTAATTATATAACATATAAGGATAAATTAATGTATGTAAAATATATATACATTTCAGTATGTATACCAAAATTGAAAATTGAAAAATATTCTTTTTATAAAATATTTAAAATTATATTTATTTAAATTATTGATTTTTAAAATTATGGAAATATATGTCATTTTTTTATTTTTCAAACCTGAAAAAATGATATAATTTAAATAAAAAATTATTTTAATATTAAAAATTTAATAGATATGGATGGTGTTGATCAGGAAAAAATATAAATCAAGGGAATTCCACAGTCGACCGAATAGAAGGCTTTCACCAATCATAATAGGGCCTCCTTTTTTGGATAGTCGATCAAGGGATTCACCTTATTCTGGGAGGCCAATCAAGGAGGAACCAAAATAAGAAAGGGGTTCACCTATGAGGATTAGTTTATAAGGGATTCTATTTGTAGCGGTATTAGAAAATGGCAAGAATCTAATTCCATATCTAAAAAATGACAGTTTTTCAATTTTGGAGATGTTTTCAAATAGGGATGGAGTAAATAAATCATTAGTAGTTTTCATCGCCTTCCATCTCCTGGATTTAGATTTTTATAAAATAGATATTTTTTTTAAGTATATGAATCAATGATTTTTTTCAATATAATAAATACCACATTCATATTTGTTATTGATATTTCTTCTAAACATTTCTTATCTTTATTGATAAAAATAAATTTAAATAATTTTTGTTAATATTTTCGGTTGGTAGTCATTGTCATCAATCTATTTTTCATCTTCCTTAGAGAATAATAAAAATTTCAATAGAAGTAATGAATAAATAAATTATTATTCATTATATAATCATAACATCCATTTGGATATGATATCAAGCTTCAGTGGATACAAATTTTCATTTTTTCTCTGTATCAATGTCCTATTCACAGTCATCAATTTTTATTTTTAGTACGTTGGTTTAGACTTCAGTATTAAAATCAAGCATTTTCATAATGATCAACACTCATAATTTCTTATACATTTGAGGCCTAAATAAATTATATATATATATATCCACAAATATACATATTTATTTTTGTAGAGTATATATATATATATTGTTCTGAGTGTCTGGAAAGGCATTTTTTTTGCGGGGAAGTTGTGGAGGAATCACATATTTGTTTTTTTTTCATTAATAGTTTTATCAATAAGAAGCTATAAATTATAGTTTTAGAAGATTTTTATGTCTAAAATAATTAAAAAGGTATGGATTTTATGTTTTTTGTTATTATTAAACCTATATTTTTTTATTAATAAAGGATAAAATTAATATAAAAAATAAATTGTATAAAACATTGGTTTTGCTTTAAATATGTACCAAATAATCTATCTAAATATATAATGATGTAATATTTATTTTCGATATTTATATTTTTCAGGCACTAATTTTCAAAATGAAATATGATTTTATGTTCTACAATTTGTATTTTAACATTTATATTTCCATTAAAACCAACTTCTTTATAAGGGGTTTGTGTTTTGAACTTTTATTTAAGGATTTTGGCTATTTTTTATGCTCCTTTTTCATAAAATATTACGTTTTCACATTTTTTAATGTAGGAAAGGAAATTATGTTCTAAAATAACATGTTAATATATTATGAAAAAATAATATCAATAGTATTATTATTTGTATATTTTAATTATAGTTTGAATAGAATCTATTTATTTTATATAAGCAAGGTATATATAGATATATTTCTAAATGTATCCTTATTTATTAATTGAAAACTATGTATGTTGTAAATTCAAATAATTCCCACGAATTAGTCATATAATTTACATACAATGAATTTGGAAAAAATATTTTTTTCAGATATAATTATATTTTTATGTTAAAATTATGTCATTGAATTTAGTAAATTTAATGATTAATTCAAAATGTAAACTGTTTTGTGAGAAAATTATTTTTTTAAGAAATAATAAAGGATATTAAATTATTTCCATCAATTAAAGTAATTAATGTAATGTTACGAATGGTTATATTGGGTTTTAATGTGGGTTTAATAAAAAATATGATCTCTTAAAAACGTTTCCTTAAAAATTCGTATTTTCCAGTGAAATTTGATGATGAGGAATTTGGAGTAAACCTTGAAAATATTAATGATGTTTTCCTACTAGTGAGATTGTTATGTGTACATATTGTTTTCAAAAGATTTTGCATGTATCATTCTAATATTAAAAGAAATATTATTATCAATTGTTTTAAGGGGAAATAATAATAATTTTTTAATTGAATATTTTTTAATAGATTTCAAAATTATATGTTTTTTAAAATAGTTTGGAAATTTATTATTTATAAAAATTATATATATTTTATATAAAGTTTTTTAGTAGTTTTTAATTAAGTATGTGTAAAATTAGTTTTTTTCTCTTTTGTAATCCCCTTTTGAGGAAATTTTATTCTCAGCTGACATTTTAATATAATTTTCACATTTCATTTAGAATTTATAATAAGGATTTATTCACTTGAGTAGTTATCATATGTGGATCAATTTAGTAATTTTTAAATATTTTTAAACTCTAATAAATTGTAATTATATTCTTAATTTCCCCAAAACTAGAATGGATGAGGTCCTTGAATGTATAAAGCACTTTATTTTTTTCAAGTATCATTTTTATAAAAAAATACACAACATGTTTTTAAAAACTAACATTCAAAGTCAATATATTGGTTGTAATAGTGGTATCACTAGAATGGTATAGACAACATTTGATATTTTCCTTTTCCATTTTATGACATATTTATGCGATATAATATTTTTGACCGTCAAGGTAAATAAGTACACATAAAAAATTATAAGTTCTAGTTTTTATAATTCTGAAGATGCAAATTCATAATATTATTATGTCTCACAAATGAATTGTGGGGGTAAGATTTAATTGGGGGGAAATGTAACATCATAAAATTTAAATAAGAATTATTTATTTTACTTTTCCATCAATTTTCATATTTATAAAAATAATTCAATATTAACAATAAAATATAAATAAAAATGGTAATTAATATTAATGTATCAATTAATAAGGTAAATGGAAACAAGATGGAGTCATAATGACACATTTTTAATTAATATGTATTAAATAATATTTTATTAGTTTTTTTTTTCATTTAATTATATATATATATATATATTTGTGAGTGTGTGTGTTATATATATGAAACTACATTTATATTGCAAAAATATGATATCATTTAATAAAATAATTTTTTTTATAAATTTAAATGATTTTCGATAATAATGTTATGTATTTGTTAACAATAAATTAATAAAAAATTATTTTATTCATTAAAGAATATTTTTAAATAATATCAAGCATATTTTAATACAAATAAATAAATTTTAAAATTTATAATTTAGAATGTTAAATTTAAAAATCTAATTATTAATTTTATCATGAAATAAAATATGTTTCTTCAAAATTAGAAGTAAAATTTTGTGATTAAATGACATATAATGATGATGTTATATATTTAGAATATTAATATATTTTTTGTACGTAATTTTACAATGTAAAAATAAATTTTTATAAAATATTTTAAAATATTTTTAAAGAATCAGTATAACTATAATTATAGAAATATAGATATTATTTCAATTTATAAAACACAAAAAATTAAAATAATTTTACTAAAAACAAAATTGATATATAAATGAAAATTTAATGGGTATGAAGTGTGCTAGTCGAGTAAAAGGGGGAATTGGGTGGTGTTCCTCAAGATTCCGAACAAAAGGGCAACACCAAGTAAAATAGAGACACAATATCATAGAGTCAACTATGGTCCTCGACTCGTTTTGAGAGGTCATGCAAGAAGGAACCATGCTCGAAAAAGTGTTCAACCATAAAGATCAGTTACAAAGGGATTTGATTTGTAAGGATAACGAATGTTGACGAGCATGAGAGGAAGTATCATACTGAAAAAAAGATTCAATCATAGAGTGGTTTTTGAACTCTGATGAAGTAAATCAAGCATGATATGTTTCAATCTTCTTGTGTCTCCTATATTATGATTTGTAGAAAATATTTAAGTATTTTATTTTATTTTGGTATCTAAATCTTTGATAATTTTTAGTATATGAAATATCTCATGCCTCATTTTTATTGATATTTATTCTTCCCAAAATCAATGTTTAATGATGGAATTAAATTGAAATCAATTGTTTCAATATTTTTGGTTGGAAGTCATTTTGGTCAATCTATTTTTCTTCTTCCTTTGAGCATAATCGAAAAAAATTAGACATATTAACAGAATCTACAGATATTTATTTTATAACCTGAATTTCTATTTGGATTTGGTCTAGATTCATAATGAAAATGTATTTTTCAATTATTCATTGTATCTATGACTTATTCACTATAACCAATTTTCTATTTGCTTACTCTGGTTTAATCATCAATATTGAAATCAAGTAGTTGATCATCGAATAACATTGATAATTCAATTTTGGTTTTCTAGCCTAAATATGTTATAAATGTCAAAAAATTTAATAATTTATTTTTTAAAATGTATATATATATTTTTTTGGAGAGGCTATATAGGTAGTCCTGGTGAGGATTTAGTGGAGGATCATAGATTTTTTTATTCTATGATCAAATAATAAGTAGATGTATTCCCCAGCTTTTTAATAGAGTTCTTCCTACATTAATTATATGGGTAATTTATTTATGTCCATTATTATTATTTTTAGACATCTATTACAAATATTATTAACGGATTAAATAAATTTTTAAATCCACTGACCCATTTTTTAATTTTTTTTAAATATCTAATAAATTTTATTCCTAAATTGGTAAGGGTGTTATATATATTTCGTGAAATTTGTTTTCAATGAAATAATTATCATAATATAAATTTATTTCCAATTTTAATTCTTTTTTCATGGTTATAATTTTTCAAATTCCCATACTTTTTAATGTATAATTATTTATAAATTGCATTTATTTATTTTTATTCATTTTCTTTTAAGCTCTAAAATTCTTATATACTTCTATTATTAAATTAATTATTTTATAATGGGAAATTAGGTTTTCAAATTTGATGTTAATATTATATACGCGTGGAAAGTCATTATTATTTATATTTAAAAATATTTACTTCTAATATTAGTTTGATAGGAATATATAAATTTCTTATTAGAAAATTATCTTTATGAAATTTTTTAAAATTATCATTATATGTGAATTGAGAACTATAAATGTTGAAAATTCATATAATGTCCATCTATTATGAAAAGAATTATCATTCCATGAATTTGAATTAGAAAACTTATTTTAAATATAATTATTATGTTTTGTTTTAATTTTATCATTGAACTTATTTAATTGCTTGATTTCTCCAAAAATTATTATGTTTTATTAGAAAATATGTTTCTAATAAAAATTAGTGGATATAATATTATTTTATGCATAAAAAATAATTTTTTTTAATGTTATTAATGTTTTTAAATGGTTTTTAAGGGGTTATGAATCAGAAAAGTAGATATTCTAGTTATATTTTCTTTAAATTGATCAAATACTTGTAAAAATAGATGATGTGGAATGGGGAGTGAACACACAAAATCAATGGGATGTTTTATAACTATTTTTATTTCTTTATGGTCACATGGTTTTGATAAGATCTTTAATGTATCATTCTATTTGATTAAAAAATATCATTTTCAATAAATTTTAAGGATAAATCCCAAGTATTTTTCAATGGATTATTTTTTAATGGGACTTTCAATTATAAGTATTTTAAAAAGGTCTTGATAATTATTTAATATATAAAATGTATATATTTTATATAAAATAATTTAAATTATTTTAAATAAATATGTAAAAAACTTCCCCTTGTTTTAAAACCCATTGTTGGAAAATTTTATTCTCATCCCTTATTTAAATTATTTTTAATAAGTCTCTTATGAGTTCTAAGATTCATGGATTCTCTTAAAGAGTTTGAGAATGCAAATAAGATTTGTTATTTATTAATATTTATTTATACTCTTATAATTTTTAAGGCTATTTCAAAATTTAGAGAAACTATATCGGAAAAGGTCATTGGATGTATAACATACTATTTATTTCTTATGTTTTTAATAAAAATTACATTGTATGTGTTTAGTACCAATTATGTCAGTACATGTTTGGGTTGTTACACATATAATCAATAAACAGAGAAACAAGTCCATCGAGAGATTATATCCATAGTAAAAAATCATAGATAATATTGAAGATGGATATATAAATAACTAAAAACATGTTATATTTAATAATTTACATGACAATCATAACAAGATAAATAATAATGAAAATGGAATGTTAAAAAACTCAAAAAACATTATATTAAATAAATAATAATAAAATGAAATGTGTTCAAATAAAAAATCACTGTGAATATCTCGTGGATTGTAATGATTAAATTATGAATAAAGTAAATTATTAGTTATTAGATATAATTTATATCCCACATGATACCAATTCCACCATGAAAATTCAAAAGATGGTTTAGAGTACAAGAACAATCTCGCATAATAGAAGCTTAAATTATTTGTCTCATGATATATAATGATGCATCGAGTAGAGATTACATTCTGATCCTCTTCCATTAATGTTAGTCTAAATAATTCTTCATATATCAAATAATCCATTTAATTCCTAAAAAAATTTCATTATCAAATAGTTATATTGAGTTAATAAGATTGGTTTATCAATATTTCCCTAGACAAACAGTAAAATTTCAATTTAAAACCCTTATGTAAAAAATAATTTATTTTTTTGAATATAATTTAATAATCATAAATAATATGCATATTTAGAGGGAAATTTAATATACAATTTCAATTGGAATGTGAATATTTCAAGGGGATGTTAATAACTACAAAAGGTATTCGAGGAAGTGAATTTCATTACCTTCTATGTTCAAGGTTATCATAAACCATCCATATAAAGAATAGGGATAATATCAATGAAAAAATAACCATTTGATTTAGAATAAAGTGTTTTTTCATTGGTGAATATAAATTCCATTAATAGATATTTAAAACCCTTCTTGTTAAAAATATCACTCTTATTTTGATTTTAAAAAAAATATTATTCTCTGAAAATAAATTTTACAAAAATAATTTAAAAAATCCAAGTAAATATCCAAAGGATGATTTAATGAAATGATGAGTCATAGATCTATACATGATAGAAAAAATATTACCTTTTAACTTTATTATGGTAATATGGATCCTTGTTTGTAAAATTATGAGAAGATTCGATTCAAATATCCATTAAAATATAAACAAGAATTATTTTTAGAAGCACATATATTTTCTTTCAATATTTTTTTTAAAATTAATTTAATAAATAATTTTTAATAGTTTTCGAAAATTTGTGATTTTTTTTGAAAACATGGTTTTTCTAGAAAATAAATTACCATTCTAAGAGGAAAATAATGTGAGATTTTTCCAAGAAAAATTCTAAAAAATTTATAGTACTAAGGAGTGGAAAATTGTATTATTATAATAAAAATATTACGAATAAACAAATGTAATAAAACAATTTTTTTTTAGTAAAATATAATAAAATAATGTATTTTAATGTAAATTAAATTTTAAATAATATTTATTAAAATGAGATTGGGATGTACACCCTTAAAAAGGTCAGAAAGTTGATGTGAGAAATAACCAAACAATTAAATATGTATCGATTGTAAATACAAAAAAAAAAGTTTAAATACAATATAAGATCATAAAAATTCATTATAAACATAAACATATAATATTAATGAAAATGGGGATATAATATATGCTAATGAAAAATAAATTGAGTGGTGAAATTATTTACCCCTTGGTAAATCATAATTGAAATCCCCTTGTATATCATAAATATTATTAAAAATCAATATACATTGAATTAATATCTAATATTGATATTACATGTCAATGGGGTAGTATATACACCATATAAAAGAAACTTTTTGTGAATATGGACAATGTCTCCTATAAAACAAATGTGGGATAAAAATATCTTACCTAAGAAATCATTTTTGATGTACAAGATATAATCCCCAGTATAGTGGTTTTGAACAGTTTTAAACTTATACCAAAATGATAATATTGTTAAAAATATCATATATGATCGTCTTATAATATAAATTCCCCTCTTCATCTATAATGATTATTTTTTTCATAATTTCAGTTCTTAGTTTCTTTGTTTTCCCAAACATGTTTTGAGATGAATGTACTAATTCTCGCACATATTATTTAGTTACAGAAACTAATTTTTAATATTCCTGAAATAATAATCATAATTATACTTAAATTATACATTTGAAACATACAATTAATTATGGTTATTAAAAATTAAGTATTTTCCGACCATGGAGACACTAGGTCGTTCGTATACATGACTAACATTTATAATTTGAATAATAATTATTGAAAATGATGTGTGATATATAACTTTAAATAATGATAAAAATATTAAATTTTCAATACTATATGATTATATATGTCTTTAATTTTGTGTTCAGATGGAAATAGAGTCTTATCACTTTGTGAAGGTGGTAGTTCCCATCTACACAAACGATGTTATCATATTTATGTGATGGAAAAGGAATGGGTGACAGTGATATATATATATATATTATCATTATATAATTATAAATATCTCACTAATATCATAATTTCTTATTTATATAACATAGAATCATTAAAATTATCTTTATCACCATCCAATTGAAGTGTTGGTGAACGATTAATACATCGCTTTGTGAGTCGACAGTTTTCCATACACACAAGTGATGTTGTCATGGCACATACAGAACGAAAGGTGAAAATAAATGTATAATATAGTAACTATAGAAGTTTATTTATGATATAAATATCATATATATATATATATATAATTTTTATCCATCATCATTCTCAACCTTGAGAGGGGGGTAATGGGAAAACAAATGACACTTGTTTGTGAGTCGATTGTCCTTCATACACACAATCATTGAATTCATAAATATTTTTATGGAAGTGTGTATATTTATAAGAAATAACCAGACTATAAAAACAAATATATTTATTCAATTTTATAATGATATTATATCATCATGATTTTTATATTATTGAAAATGTGTGGAAGGAAACCAAATAAAGAATCCTATTGAAGAACATTATCTCGCTTCCCTATAACCTATGTAGGCCCGAATTAAAGCCTTAAATGTTTTTTTTCAACCAAAACTAAAGATTATAAGAAGATTAAATGGAATTTGGGAATCCATTTATAATGTTTTTTGATGAAAAAAATTATTGATATGTGTGAGGAAGTTGAGGGAGATTGATATCCCTATTGTAGATGACAAAGAGTGTGATTCTTGAAAATCATCAAAAGTATTCACCATTGGGATGTCACTATTAACTATTAGGGATCAAATATAGATATTTAATTTTCATAAGGGATTATATGTTCTTTTGTCACCTCCAAAACACAATAAAACTTATTTTTTCAATCTCTAATTCCCTAAAATTGTTGTTTCCAAATTTTGGAAATTTTGTGTTTTCACTAAGGATACTAATTTTATAACATAGGTAATTTTTACATTATGAAAAAAATAAATTGGGAACTATTAGTTAATTTAAAACTATAGATTCTAAAAATGAAATACAATTTATGGACTAAAATTCAACCACGTCTTGATAATTTATTTTAACAACAACACTATACCATCAAAAACAGTGTTTTAACCATAACTTTTCTATCAATTTTTTCCATTTTAAAAGTCATTATGGACGAATAATAGGTCCATCAATGGAATATATTTCATATTTACAAATTTTAATTAATAAATTTTTATAATATTGGATAATTTGTAACTTCAATTCATTTAATAATTTATAATTTATTTTAAAATAAAATTAATGCTAATATTGACATTATTTATTTTAATTGAATTTAAAAATATCATGAAAATGAATAAATTCGAATATATAATGTTAAATCCTATGTAAATGGATATATTAATATCAAAAAATAATGGTACAAAGTCATGCATTTAGTTTACTTTTGATTTTTAATTTTTATTATGAGTTTTTCATTTTAGTTTATTAACAAAATAATCAATATATTGGCATTTAATAATCATTTTAGGTAAAAAATTAATATGTAACAATTCAAAATTAATTATTATGATAATAAATACTAATATATAATTAAAAAATTTATTTATAAATGAACAAGTTTTCTCTTTTCCCTATCTCAAATAATTATTTATAATAAAAGGAAGAAATGATTCCTTTTTCTCTTCTTCAATACATAAATTATTATTTGGGTCATATTCAAAATAAAGTTCCATGTAATTTAAATTTTTATATAATTTGATCGAATAATTCAAAATAAAGTCATTCTATAAAATTAATATAATATTTTAGGCTATTTTCACTTTTTATCATTCCAGTTTAACCACATAATAAATCTATTTTACCTTAAATATGGTAATTAAATTTTACTCCATCTACTATTCATTTTCGTAATAAATTAAGTTGAACATATTATAATGTTTAAATAATCCTAATTCAAAATATGAAATAATTTTAAAAAAAATTTATTTCTAATATTTTGAAAATATTAATTTCAAATTAATCGCACAGGTGCGATGTGAGACCTGGCCAGTATATTTTATAATGTTCAAATGTTTGAAATTTTTGTATAAACAAATTAAGTATGAAGTTTGTACCAATTAAATAAATATTATTAATTGATATAATATTATAATTATGTTACATTAGAACTAATTCAAAATTTAATTTCACATTATAAGTTATTTAAAGAAAAGGGGTGTTTTAAATTCAAATTCATTACTTTTCTCTAATCAATAGAAAAAATAAAAAATTTCAGAAATATCAAAAAAATAAAACCCAATTTTATTTTGATAT
Organism: Viscum album; assembly: GCA_963277665.1. NCBI lineage: Eukaryota > Viridiplantae > Streptophyta > Magnoliopsida > Santalales > Viscaceae > Viscum > Viscum album. The sequence goes on from OY728121.1 coordinate 820,806,869, forward strand.
TTAAATATCAAAAAATTATTTTATTTTGAATAAATAATTTCTATGAGTATAAAAACTTATTCAATATTTTTATCTAAAAAGCATGGTTAATCCATCTTTTAGAATAATATTATTTAAAAAAACAATTTCTTTTTCTTTTAAATGAGACTTTTTTATTAGTAATTAATAGTTAATAAATAAACTAGTGTTAAATATATATTTTCATAACTTAGTTAATCCTTTTCATTCATTCTAGTACAATATCTATGTGCCAATAGTCATGTTAAATAATATTGTTAGGAGTATTTTTTGTTTGGAAAAACTCTAACATTCATGTAACATGAGTTATTGAAAAAACTCATTATTTATTTAATCTGAGATAAACTAATTTTTGTTTCCATTAAATGATATATAATTTGTTTAATTTACTTAAAAGAGTAAATATATCAAAATTTCTTGGGATATTATATTCACTTATACTCTTTTATTTTTTTGTCACATAAGATATCAAATATGATGTTCAAATTTTATTTTCGGGGTGTTATGTTCTCAACATCTAAAATAATTTTGATCGTTATAATTTAATCATGATCTTGATAAATAATATGTTTATAATTTAAAGTAACTTTGTGAAAATACCACATAATTATAATGGTTGGTAAAACATCCGTATAATAAGAGAGAATGTGGAGTACCAAGGTCATGTGGAATAACATAAAACTTTGTTTTTATATAGAGTACATTTGTGGGAAGTGAATATGTGGAAATGGAAAAAAAATAATTATACATAATGATAGTTGTTATTAACCACATGAATGTGATTTATCAATGTATAGTTAATGGAATAAACCCTTTAAATTTTTGATTATTTAAAAGACTAGAAAATTCAGAATATTTGAATGTAATTTAATAAAATTCCTTTTTTAATAATCATTTCTTAATGTTGTGTAATTATTTTATTTTTCAGTAATATAAGGAAATATTTTAACTTTATAAGTCTCAAATTTATATGCTCAATTTCATCCTATCATTTGTATTCGATCAATTTCAAATTAATTCCTTATTCAAAGAAATGAATATATATAAAAAGATTTTTTTATTTATGATGCACTAAAATTAACATTTAACACATTGCAAGACCCATAAAAAAGAAAATTCCATCTGTCTATATTTAAATATCTTTTAAAAACATTATAGTTAGCACAACATAACCTATAAATTAGTTTCTAAACCTTCGAAGAATCACTATTAGATAATAATTAATATTTATTTATATCATTTATCTTAAAATAATTTTAAATTTACTTGGGTATCACGTATGCTGGTCATAGGTGATAAACCTTTATCATCCTTCGGTCATGGGTTCATTCCTCAACCATTCTAGATGAGTTGGGTTTTCATCAAGAATATTGGTTGTCATTTTTCTAAAAAATATTTATATAATTTCTATTAAATTTCCCAAAACTGTATTGTGGTCATCCTTGAAATAACTTTTTAAATTAAATAACCATTTTACGATAGTGTTTAATATATCCCTCTATTTCCCAAATTCCAAAAATCCTATTTGACTATTATTACAATGTCACTAATGATCATATTAACCTTATATGTAATCAATAAATTGAAAAAAGTACTATGAAATTTAAAGGCATTATTACTCCAATATATTTGTCACTAAAAGATACAAATTCCATAAATATATCCAAAATACATTCAATCACGGTAGACTCCCATCACATAAAACCTAAAACAAGGTGTTTATGTTGTTGAACATATTATAAATCATAAACTCATTAAATCATGATGGTATCAATAAATATCAAGTTAATGAAGTCATATATGATTCTAAAATTTGATAAAATCATCAAATATTGCATGATTCATATATCAAAAATACCATTGGTTAAATTATAATGAAATTTAATTCATAGATTTGAATACATAAATGCTTTACCTATTTTATTTCTACATATGTCCATAAGTGGTCTATATTTTGACCAAGGTCTTTCAATTTCATTATACATTAAAATCCATCATAATGGTTTTAATGAAAATATAAAATTATCCTAAGAACATTCACTGGGATGGTCAAACTAGTTACATTGTAAGGCATGATTTCATGTACCAGGAAACGATCGGTTCAGGCCCAATACACCCTTTTGGAGTAATTACCCTTATATATATCTGTTATAGAACCATGAACACTTGTTGTATCGAGAAAAGAAATTAGTTTAGGTAATGAAGACATAATCTCAACCTTTTAGAATAATTATGGTGTTCATCTATATATATCCTTGAATTCCCTCATAGGGTTATGATCCAATATATATGTCATCAAAATTTATTTTTCAATGTTTCTACCATACATACCTTAATACCAAATGTAAAGAAAATTCCCTCAATAGGTTGAAACCAATTCCTAATACTATATATTGGCATAAGATAAAAGGAATTATATCCTAAAGGTCTAAATAGTTTAATTTTCCTTGTATTTTAGATACAAGCATGATTCTCATATTACATTTTAATACAAAAATTTCACTAGAATTTTTTTCTTTGAACAATATGTTTATTATATAAATTAAATAATTTCATATCTATCATGCAATTTTTTTTGAAATCTTTAGGAAGGGAAAAAATTATGTTTTCAAATTCTAAGTAATGGTTATGTAAAACAGATGATATCATGAATATATTGTCCTAATCAACAGGAAAGGGTAAATAATTATACACAGAAGGCATGTCATAAATTGGCTGACAAGAAAGTTCATCTATAGATAATATCAATAACAGACTCTTGAAAAATAATCCATGTCAAAAGATAAATATATTAAAACACTATCCATTTTATCAATTACATGACTATCATAAAAATATAAATAATAATAATAAATTCATCAAAAATTACTAAAAAAACATTTCATTTAATTATTAAACTAAAAATGATATGCATCTAGAGATAATATCATCATGAAAAATCTCATTGATAATAACAAATAAATTCAAAATGAATGAAATTTTTAGTTACTGTGTGTCACGTATATATCTCATGATACCACTAATGTCCTGACATTTCACATGATGGTGTAAAACATTGGTAAGAACCCGTTTACTACAAGATTAAATGATTTTTCTTATGATAACTATAGATTTATTAAGGGGATAATAATTTTTAGTCCCCACCCATCACAATAGGTCCAAACCATTCCCTAAATATAGAATAATTAATCTATCTCATAAATAATTATCCTTATCAAATATTTGTATTGAGTAAATAATACAGTACAATCAATATATCCCCGGATAAATCAACAATTTCCATCAAAAAAATCATATTTAAAAAATGATTTATTCTTTAAGAAATTATTATATCTATGAATAATAATATGGATTGTTCGGGGAAATTTTATGTCAAATGATTATAGAGAAGTTAATATTATAAGGGATGTTATTAATTACAAAATTTAATCACAGATGTGAATATTAATAACTTACTTGGTCATATTGATCATAAACCATTCATAGAAATAATAATTATAGTGAAAATGAAACAAATACCCATTTTATTAACAATAAATGGTTGTTTTCAATGGGTAATTTAAATAATATAAAAAACTTTAAAATCATTTTTGATGAAAATATAATTTTTTGTATAAAAATTATTTTTGATTATCAATTTCATTAAAAATGTTTACAAAAAACATATTTATTAAAAATATCCTTCTAAACATTCCAAAGATACTTTTACGAGATATAAGTGCGTAAATCCATAAATTTCATAATATATTAAAATAATATTACTTTTGTGCTATAAAATGTATAAAAAGTTCCTTATTTGAAAAATGATAATAAGATTGCATTCACATTCCCTATTAAAGCCTAACAAGAATTTTTTTGAAAATTAAATAATGATTAAATAAATTATTTTTCCCAAAAATATCATTATTAAATAAACATTATGACCTTAAAATAAATGAAATTTTTTTAAACATGGTTTTATTAGAAAACATATTTCTGACCAAAGAGGGAAATGTAGTCAAATTTTCATTAAAATATTTCTAAACTTTTTCAGTTTACAAGGACTAAAAAAGGTACTATTACTTGAAATGGATCATTAAAAACTATATTATGACAAAATTAAATTTTTTATAAAAAAATAATTAAATGATTTCCTTCAATGGATATTCAAGAGTAAATAATCACGATTGGAATTAGTTTGTGAAGTAAATCCATTCAAATATCATATGGTTAATGTAAAAATAAAAAATTCATTATATTATGTTTAGAAAATTTAAACATATATGATACTTTTTGAATAAATCATAGTATACTAAAAATTCATTATACAAATAATCATAGAATATTAGTGACAATGAGAAGTAAATATAACCCAATTAGATGAACTTGAGTTATGAAATTCCTTTCCACTCGATAACTTATATGTAAAATCCCCATGGGCGTAATAATAATAATTTACACTCAATACACCATGAATAATAATATATCAATTATATTTAATTTCAAAATGGTTAATATATACATAATATAATATTAACACCTGGTGAATATGGAAGGTGTCTCATTGAAAAGAAAGGTGAGATTGAAATCTCTTACCTCTTGCTTCCTTTTGAAAAAACATGACTTAACCATATTTATGGTGATTTTAAATATGTTAATAACATATTGCACTTCCATATTAATATTTTTTATAGCATATATAGTTATCCTTTAATATACTATAACTCTTTCATTAATAATCATTCATATTTTTTATTTTTTCAACTGTTAATTTCCTTTTTTATCCTCTATATTTTATCATGAATGTCATAGTTCTTGCACATATTATAGAGTTACATAATCTATAGAATAAAATAAATTTCATAATTATAATATTTATAATTCCTTTATAATTTTATAATGAATCCTGAATTATGGTTATGAAAAATGAAAGACATTATGATCACAGAGATAGTAGTCATTCACATTCAAGATTAATGGTTCGATTTTGAAATAAAAAATTTGGAAATAAGAAAAGTGTAATTCCCCAACCCCAGTTACCAAGAGTCGGTGCATTATTGCGTAACATTGGAATCATCACAAAGATCAAGTCTCGAAAGACCGATTAGTTTAGTAGCCTTGGAAACACTAGATTCATTCATAAAAGTTACATTATTTCATAAAGTGAAAAACTACAATAACATGGTCTCCATAGTCCAAACTTCTATCCCCATCAGACTATCCCTGTAGGTCAGTCATAAAACATTTCTTCACATCCTGGGAAAAATAAAACATTGAAAGGGGTGAGCTCAGATGCTCAGTAAGGATAACAATATAGTAGAATCTTTGATAAATAAACATAAACATTTAAGGAAATGTATAACTAAACAAAAGAATTTTAAACATGAACTTCAACATAATATGGAAAAATAAAATGAAATAATTCCATTTACTTATTCACATGGATATTCGGTTGGTCGAATAATGACATGAAATATCAATAACCACTTTTATAATGATGGAATGCATAATGCCAGACTATCATAACCACGTAGCCAAGGCCTCGTGCCAAGACTACAAATAAGATTTAGTCAAGGCCTCGTACCAAGACACTAGTTTGTCTCATGATACCTACCGATGCATCGAGGAGCTATACTCTGCTCCACCAGTCACTTATTAAGTCCAATGCATTCCTTATATGAACAGGTTTAAACATATCCTAAACCATAACATAATCGTATCACATAAAACATGAAAAAAGGAAACCTAACATTTCCATATTTCAATCACAATATATCAATACAACACATTGATATAATAAAAACACTTTCGAAACCATTTTCAATACCAAAATAAAATAAAATTAAAACTTTGTATTTATTTTTCATTTAAAAAAAGTTGTGGCTTGTAGAGGAAGCCGAAACTGAAATAATGGTCACGGCGGAGGAGAAGTCGTTATCGCCTCATACGTACAAAAAAAACATTCCTTTTGTCATTTAGTAAAAAATCTTCATATAAAAATATTTCTTTTGAATAAAAGTAAAAGTCAAAGGGGTTTATACACCATATAAATGAAAGTTGTGTATAAAACCAAATATGACTCAATGAAAGGAGATTGAGACGAAGACCCTTAAAAAGATCATTTTTTTAAATAAAGTAGATCTATTATGTGTATTCACTATAAGTACACATAAATAAAGTACAAATACAAGATATGAAATAATAATATCATGACATAATTTGAAAGTAGGAAATTAACCTAAAGTATGTAAATTGGGTTAAGATGTTCCCTTACCTCATGTCCGACTTCACTCAACCATTCTTTAATCTCCTGAATAATAAAATAGAGTTAATTTATAATTGATTAAGAACCTTTTTCATGTTCATTATTCCTTTTATATCACTTATTACCATGTTATGAACATTGTGTAATTATTTAAGTTAATAACAGTCGTTTTTTCGATCTTTGGTACTTGAGTCAAAAATAAACTTATTATAATTACAAGTTGTTTATGTGGTAGAATATCCATTATCTACAGAATTATATTCATGATTTATATATCATATATATCATATATATCTATTATATACATTCATTCATAATATTACGTAACATTTAGAGGTAAGAAATGAAATGCACCGTTCATGGAGACGATAAGCCATACGTACACATGAACGCTACTTTCATTTCTATTTCATATTTAATGGAAAGAAATAATAATGATATAAAGGTATATTATAATTCCAGTATAATATCATATATAATATCATTTACTCCATCCTATATACATCCCACATATGGCATTAACGATTAAAATCACTTTGAGGGGGCAGTAGTCCGCACTTCCTAAAATGAAATTATCGCGTTTACCCATAATGGAAATCATAAAGGTATTCCATAAATGAAAAATAAAGAATAATAAGGAAAACAAAAACATAGTATATATAATATATAAAAATAGTGTCATCATAATTTACACCATTAGAGGTGTTAAAAGAATATTTGAACAATCATCATTTCATGAGACAGTATTTCGCCTCCCACAGAAATAGTATATTCTTTAACCATTAGACGGAGGTGTGTGTAAGTGTAAATAAAATACTTCTCATAACAACATCCTAGTATATTGAATATACTGGTGTTGTTACAAATTAAAGGAATAAAAATATTTTAAGGGGTTGGAGAAGCAAAATAAAACAAAACAACATAAGAGAAGACAATACCTTTAAATCGGGTAACTCCCCTCGGGTTGAACCAAAATGTTTTCTTCAATAGATTTATTCCTAATGTAAGGCTTCTAGGATTAAGGGAGGAATGTTTAGAGAGTAGTTGGGAAGAGTTTGGAAGAGCCAAATGGCTTTGAAGGTGTGAATAAGGTGGTATTGGTGAGGGCCTTTTATAAGAGGAGAGGAGGGGCACTCTTGGAAAGTCATAAAACATTACATTATTATGAAATGATTTTAGGATTTTAGAGGACCAAAAATTATATATTTCGAGTATAAGGTGATAAGGGTTCTAAATATAATCATACATTAGGTTTTTGACAAGTGTAAGTCTTAGATTTTACATTATCTTTTCATTTCATTTAAATCGTTAATTAATGAGGTAATCGTTGTATCATAATTGTGTCATAAAGAATTTAATTTATTTAATGTCTAAAAATTATAAAATATATATCATGATGTAGTAAATATTTTTATCTTTCCAATGAATATTTATAGTCGAAAATTTAACTTATATAACTCCATGTAATAATTGTTTTAGTAAAATAACACATTTTTGTGACAATTTTATTTTTACATTAAATAAAAAGTTATTAATGTCATTTTCTTACCCAAGTGGATCCATGGGGTCCCCAAGTTGACCCATGGATTTTCATGGTCATCCATGACTCATCAAATAAGGGTAGGACAAGTGTCAAGATATTTTCATATTTTTATAATATCATTTTTACCTTAAATTTCACTAATTACCTTTAATCGCGATTAATAAAACTTAAAAGTTACTTTTCACCAAAAAATTATTTTAATCCCATTAAACCACATTTTACATCCTAATTAAAACCATGTATGTCGGATTTTTGAAATTAAATTCATAGAAGTGGTAAAGTTTAATTTAACCAAAAAATCAGTTTTTTAACTACCACTTAGTGGTTTCACTATTCATCAAAAATTGAAGTTTTTCAGAACAATGCCAAAATTTCACCCTTAGCTATAATTGATATTAAGAATTCAAAAATTATGTATATTTTAAAAAATTCCAAACATATAAGTTTCATTAATAAATTTTATAATTAATTCCCATTGTCACAACAGATAGCGTGTTTTAAAGAAACAATATATATCAAAAGATTGACAATTGTTTATGTCCAATTTCAAAGTGAAATTAATTCGAATGACCACCCTTGGATAAAATGGTAAAAATATATTCTAATTATACTTTAAAACCACTAAATAGTATAATTAATCACTATAAATTATTTTTATTAAAAAATTTGTTTTTAAGTATTTTTCACTATTCATAAAAAACTGGAAGTTCTCAGAAAATTACAAAAAAATCAGCTTAGGATAATTTCGATATTCTGAATACAAAAATGAAGTCCTTTTTGAAATATAAAATTTATATAATTTCAAAAAGTGGGTTTTACTATTCATAACTTCAACTTTTATTGGTCGCAGTGTGTTAGAACTTGAACTTGCGAACAATGCAAGCTATTGCATTACTGAAAGATAGGCGTATCATGGAAGATTGGGGTGTTACATTCTCCCCTCCATCAATAAATTGCGTCCTCGCAATTTTAATTTTTTCTTTGAAAATAAAAGGTTGAAAATAGAAAATACCTTTGTGGAAAACCCACACTGGAAATAAGGTTAATAAAAATATAACTTTAAAAGAAAGAAAGTGAAGTGAAAAGGTCACTCGAAATAGCCCATACTAGGATTCTATGAAAATATGGATATGGAGGAAAAACAAACCATCAAGGTCTGATGGAGAGTTGTATAAATCAGGATTAGGAGAAAGTTAAATACAAGAAAATCACAAACTTGTGATTGGTTAAATGGTCATTGATTCCCCAATTGGAAAATTTAACCAATAAATTTTTTTGATTTAAGTTACCTTTCATAAAGTTAAGGAATTTATTTAGGAGATTTACTAAGAAAGTAAGGAAATATACTTACTTGGCATGTAGACTTTAATTCTTTAATAATTTTTTACCACAAACCCATCATTCACTTAAAAAGGTAATAGAACTCAAAATAATCTATTTTTCATAATTTTATAAGGTTCTAAATATTAACATGTACCATTTAGATTAGGAAAATGATTTTTTAGTAACCAGGTACTTCTTGTAGGCTAGTGGTAGGTAATAAAGGCCTGTCGCACTATGGTTATGGGCTCGATTCCTACATCTTTGTCCGACGAGACGGGTTATCTGTCGACCTGCAGGTTGCACTTTTCCTAAAACTATATTATTATAATATATCCAAAAATAATCCTCATAAATTTTTTAACCTTAAACAATACTATCCATTGTTCAACTTAATCCATTCCAACCTTTATAGTTATCCAAAATACCTCTGTCCAGACTTTCTCTAAAAGGTATCTAAATTCCAAAATCAATTGTATCATCAGATTCCTCAAACAAAGTAAAGTTTCTCTTATTGTCACATATAAAAATATGGTTACCTTCATCATATTAAAACCATAATGAATACAACATGTACTACAGTACAATCCTTATATATATCACATTATTCTTATAACCAGAATATAATTTTTGAGTCCAAAAGCACCAATACATTAATTATTCCACTTCAACTGTAGTAACGACATAAGATTTTCCTTGATCCCTTGGCATTTTCTGAGGTTAGTTTCCCTGACGATTAGGACATTCATTTTCATAATGACCCATTTACCTACAATTGTAGCATTCAACATTGATAGCCTCTTTCTTTCCCTTGCAATCACGAGCCTGGTGACCTTTTTTATCCACATTTATAACAAACTCCCATTCCTTTCAGGCAAGTACCAGGGTGATTCTTCCCACAATTATCGCATAATGTAAAAGCCTTATTCCCCTTTTTCCCTTTATCTTTCTCTTGTTCCACCATTCTCTTCTTCTCTTGATTTACTTTGTTGTCATAAGACTTAGAGAATTCCTTTTCTGTCTTGATAGCACATGAGACTATTTCTTCATATGTTGAAAATGAATGTAATACTAATGCTCGGCAGAGAAATGGTTTTAACCCATCAAAGAAATGATCAATATTACTTCTTGGGTTACGTATATAATCTGTAGCATGTCTTGCTAACCTTGTAAAGTTAGCCTCATACTTTGCCACATTTTCCTCCTCCTTATGCCTCAGACTCAGAAACTTCCTTTCTATATCTGCTCGATGGTCATGTGGAAAGTATATTTCTAAGAAAAATTCCTTAAACTCCCTCCATTCCGTACTTGATACTTCTTCATCTTCCTTTGTGTTTTGAATCAGCGACTACCATTGATCGGCATCTCCAGTGAGGCGGTAAACCGCCATGACAACTTTCTCCCTTTCACTACTCCCCAAGGCATGGAATATTTTCTCTAAGGAATTTATCCATTGCTCAGATACTAAGGGATTTTTACCCCCATTAAATGTTTGTGGTTGTTTCCTCTTGAAGTGATCTAACATTGATCCTCCACATTGAGGATCAGGGTTCTCCATACGAGTAAGGTTATTATTCATAACTAGAGTGATTTGTCCCAGTATGGTAATAAGTTGATCAGCATCAGTTGTATCTCCAGCTCCACAATAATTATCTTGAGTAGGAGGGAAATCCCTACATGGAGTGCGTGCGTTGATACGGTTTCCATTCCTCCCACTAGGCGCCATTTCTAAAAAATGGCATAAACTAGATTAGTTTATGAATCAAAATACATAATTACATACTTGTAAAACACATAACATAAATTGCACTATTTATGAATATAATCCATAATCAAAAAAATGTTTTCTTTGAGGAAGTATATAATCATAAACCCTTCATAATGGTTTGTAAAGAAAATGATAATTATCATAAGCATATCCCCCAGGAGTGACATAACCAAGAGTGCAGCAAGGCCCGTTGTCGTGCACTAGTTCTTGTTCGAGTCTATCTCAAAGCGTTGTTTTTGGGTTCTACCCCTAGGTACATCTGTGTCAGATCCGCCTCTACCTGCTCATATCCAGACAGGGATGTATTGCTCGGAAAACTCACAAAATATCTATAATACCAAAATTCTAGGAAGTTCTTCTACACTAATCCTCGAATTTTATCTTAGGTCTATGTCATCTAATCAGAGTTTATCTAAATCTAGCTTCCAAGGATAGTACTAAACTGCCTCTGATACCAACTATAACGCCCCGACCCCAGTTACCAAGAGTCGGTTCATTATTGTGGAACATTGGCACGATCACAAACATCAAGTCTCGAAAGACCGATTAGTTTAGTAGCATTGGAAACACTAGATTCATTCATAAAAGTTACATTACATCATAAAGTGAAAAACTACAATAACATGGCCTCCATATTCCACACTTCTATCCCCTTCAGACTATCCCTGTAGGCCAGTCAAAAAATATTTCTTCATATCTTTGGAAAAATAAAACATTGAAAGGGGTGAGCTCAGATGCTCAATAAGGATATCAATATAGCGGAAGCATTCATAAATAAACATAAACATTTAAGGAAATGTATGACTAAACAAAAGCCTTTTAAACATGAAATTCAGCATAATATCGCAAAATAAAATGAAATAATGCAATTTACTTATTTACATGGATATTCTGCTGGTTGAATAATCACATGCAATATCAATAACCACTTTCATAATGATGGAATGCATAATGATAGACTATCATAACCATGTAGCCAAGGCCTCGTGCCAAGACTACAAATAATATTTTTTTCAAGGCCTCATGCCAAGACACTAGTTTTTCTCACGAGACCTACCGATGCATCGAGGAGCTATAGCAGGCTCCACCTGTCACTTATTAAGTCCAATGCATTCCTCATATGAATAGGTTAAAAAATACCATAAACCATAACATAATCATATCACATAAAACATGCATAAAGGAAACATAAAATTTCCACATTTCAATCACAAGATATCAATACAACACATTGATATAATAAAAACACTTTCAAAACCATTTTCAATAACAAAATAAAAGAAAATTAAAACATTGTATTTATTTTTCATTTAAAAAAAGTTGTGGCTTGTAGAGGAAGCTGAAACTAAAATAATGGTCACGGCGGCGGAGAAGTCATTGTTTCCACATACATAAAAAAAAACATTCCTTTGGCGTTTAGTAAAACCGCTTCGTATAAAAATATTCCTTTTGAATAAAAGTAAATGTCAAAGGGGTTTATACACCATATAAAGGAATGTTGTGTATAAAACCAAATATGCCTTAATGAAAGGAGATTGAGACAAAGACCCTTACAAAGACAATTTTTTTAAATAAAGTAGATCTATTATGTGTATTAACTATAAGTACACATAAATAAAGTACAAATACAATATAGGACATAATAATATCATGGCATAATTTTAAAGTAGGAGATTAACCCAAAGAATGGAAATTGGGTTAAGAAGTTCCCTTACCTCATGTCCGACTTCAATCGTCCATTTTTAATCTCCTGAATAATAAACTAGAGTTAATTTATAATTGATTAAGAACCTTTTTAAAGTTCATTATTCCTTTTATATCACTTATTACCATGTTATGAACATTATGTAATTATTTAAGTTAATAACGGTCATTTTGTCGATCTTTGGTACTTGAGTCAAAAATAAACTTATTATAATTACAAGTTGTTTATGTGGTAGAATATACATTATCTCCAGAATTATATTCATGATTTAGATATCATATATATCATATATATCCAGTATATAAATTCATTAATAATATTACGTAACATTTATAGGTAAGAAATGAAATGCACCGTTCATGGAGATGATAAGTCGTACGTATGCATGAATGCTACCTTCATTTGTATTTCATATTTATTGGAATGAAATCATAATTATATAAAGATATATTATAATTCCATTATAATTTCATATATAATATCATTTACTCCATCCTTTATACATCCCACATATGGAAGTAACGATTCAAATCACTTTGAGGGGGCGGTATTCCGCACTTCCTAAAATGAAATTATCGCGTTTACCCATAATGGAAATCATAAAGGTATGCCATAAATGAAAAATACAGAATCCTAAGAAAAAAAAACATAATATATATCATATATAAAAATATTGTCATAATAATTTCCACCATTAGAGGTGTTAAATGAATATTTGAACAATCATCATTTCGTGAGGCAGTATTTCGCCACCCACAGAAATAGTATGTTCTTTAACCATTACACAGAGGTGTGTGTAAGTTTAAATCAAATTCTTCTCATAAAAACATCATAGTATATTTAAGATACTGGTTTTGTTACAAAGGAAAGGAATAAAAATAGTTTAAGGGGTTGGAGAATCAAAATAAAACAAAACAGCGTAAGAGAAGACATTACCTTTAAATCGGGTAACTCCCCTTGGTTTGAACCAAAATGTTTTCTTGAAGATATTTCTGCCTAAGGTAAGGCTTCTAGGATGAAGGGAGGAATGTTGAGAGATTATTTGGGCAGAGTTTGTCTGATAAAAATGGCTTGGAAGGTGTGAATAAGGTGGTAGTTGTGGGGGCCTTTTATAAGAGGAGAGGAGGGGCACTCTTGGAAAGTCATGAAATATTACATTATTATGAAATTCTTTTGGGATTTTAGAGGTCCCACAATTATATATTTCGAGGATAAGGTGATAAGGGTTCTAAATATACTCATCCAAAAGGTTTTTGACAAGAGTAAGTCTAAGATTTTACATTATCTTTTCATTTTATTTAAATCGTTAATTAATGAGGTAATCGTTCTATCATCATTGTGTCATAAAAAATTTAATTTATTTAATGTATTAAAATTATAAAAAAAACTATCATGATGTAGGAAATATTTTTATCTTTCCAATTAATATTTATAGTCGAAAAGTTAACTTATATAACTCCATGTAATAATTGTTTTAGTAAAACAACACATGTTTGTGAAAATTTTATTTTTTCTTTAAATAAAAAGTTATTAATGTCATTTTCTTACCCAAGTTGCTCCATGGGGTCCCCAAGTTGACCCATGGATTATCTTGGTCAGCCATGACTCATACAATAATGGTAGGGCAAGTTTCAATATATTTTCTTATTTTTATAATATCAGTTTTTACCTTAAATTTCACGAATTACCTTTAATCGCGATTAATAAAACTTAAAAGTTACTGTTGACCAAAAAATTATTTTAATCCCATTGAACCACATTTTACAACCTAATGAAAACCATTTATGTCGGATTTTTGAAATTCAATTCATAGAAGCGGTAAAGTTTAATTTAAACAAAAAATCAATTTTTTAACTACCACTTAGTGGTTTTACTATTCATCAAAAATTGATGTTTTTCAGAAAAATGCCAAAATTTCACCCGAAGATATAATTGATATTCCAAATTCAAAAATGATGTCTATTTTACAAAATTCAAAAATATAAGTTTCATTAATTAATTTTATAATTAATTCCATCTGTCATAATAAATAGCGTGTTTTTAAGAAACAATATATATCAAAAGATTAACAATTGTTTATGTCCAATTTCAAAGTGAAATTAATTCTAATGACCACCCATGGACAAAATGGTAAAAATATATTCTAATTATAATTTAAAAGCACTCAATAGTATAATTTATCACTATAAATTATTTTTATTAAAAAAGTTGTTTTTAAGTATTTTCACTATTCATAAAAAAATAGAAGTTCTCAGAAAATTACAAAAAATTCAGCTTAGGATAATTTCGATATTCCGAATACAAAAATGAAGTCCGTTTTGAAATATAAAATTTATATAATTTCAAAAAGTGGGTATTACTATTCATAACTGCTACTTTTATTGGTCGTAGTGTGTTAGAACTCGAACTTGCGTACAATGCAAGCTATTGTATTATTGAAGAAGAGGCGTATCGTGGAAGCTCGGGGTGTCACATTCTCCCCTCCTTCAATAAATTGCATCCTCGCAATTTTAAATTTTTCTTTGAAAATAAAAGGTTGAAAATAGAAAATACCTTTGTGGAAAACCCACACCGGAAATACGGTTAATAGAAATATAACTTTAAAAGAAGTAAAGAGAAGTGAAAAGGTCACTCGAAATAGACCATACTAAGATTCTATGAAAATATGGATATGGAGGAAAAACAAACCATCAAGGTATGATGGAGAGTTGTATAAAACAGAATTAGGAGAAAGTTAACTACAAGAAAATCACAAACTTGTTATTGGTTAAACAGTGATTGATTCCCCAATTGGAAAATTTAACCGACAATTTTTTTTAAGTTACTTTTCATAAAGTTAAGGAATTTATTTAGGAGATTTACTAAGAACGTAAGGAAATATACACACTTTTCATGTAGACTTTCAATATTTAATAAATTTTTACCATAAACCCATCATTCACTCTAAAAGGTAATAGAACTCAAAATATTCTATTTTTAATAATTTTATAAGGTTATAAATATTAACACGTACCATTTATATTAGGAAAATGATTTTGTAATAACCAGGTACTTCCTGTAGGCTAGTGGTAGGTAATAAAGGCCTGTCGCACTATGGTTGTGGGTTCGATTCCTACAGCTTTGTCCGACGAGACGGGTTATACCCCATCCTGCAGTTTGTCCTTTTCCTAAAACAATAGTATTATAATATTCCAAAAATAATATTCATAAATGTTTTAACCTTAAACAATACTATCCAAAGTTCAACTTAATCCATTCCAACCTTTATAGTTATCCAAAATACCTCTGTCTAGACTTTCTCTAAAAGGACTCTAAATTCAAAATCAATTGTATCATCAGATTCCTAAAAAAATGTAAAGTTTCTCTTATTATCACATATAAAAATTTGAATACCTTCACCATATTAAACCCTTAATGAAAACAAAAAGTACTGTAGTAAAATCCTTATATATATCACATTATTCTTATAAGCAGAATATAATCCGTGAGTCCAAAAGCACCAATACATTAATTATTCCACTTCAACTGTAGTAACAACATAAGATTTTCATAGATCCATTGGCCTTTTTTGAGGTATGATTCCCTGATTATTAGGACATTCATTTTTATAATGCCCCATTTCCCTACAGTTGTAGCATTCAACATTAATAGCCTCTTTTTTACCTTGCAATCACGAGCCTGGTGACCTTTTTATCCACATTTATAACAAACTCCCATTCGTTTTAGGCATGTTCCGGGGTGATTGTTCCCACAATTATCGTATAATGGAAAATCCTAATTTCCCTTTTTCCCTTTATCTATCTCTTGTTCCACCATTCTGTTCTTCTCTTGCTTTACTTTGTTGTCAAATGACTTAGAGAATTCATTTTCTATCTTGATAGAACATGAGACTATTTCTTCGTATGTTGAGAATGATTGTGATACTAATGCTCGGCAGAGAAATGGTTTTAACCCATCAAAGAAACGACCAATATTACTTCTTGGGTTACGTATATAATCTGCAGCATGTCTTGCTAACCTTGTAAAGTTGGCATTATACTTTGCGACATTTTCCTCCTCCTTCTACCTCAGACTCAGAAATTGCCTTTCTATATCTGCTCGATGGTTACGTGGAAAGTATTTTTCTAAGAAAATTTCCTTAAACTCTCTCCATTCCATACTTGATACTTCTTCATCTTCCTTTGTGATTTGAATCTGCAACCACCATTGATTGGCATCTCCAGTAAGGTGGTAAAACGCCATGACAACTTTCTCCCTTTCGCTACTCCCCAAGGCATAGAATATTTTCTATAAGAAATTTATACATTGTTCAGCTACAAAGGGATTTATACCCCCATTAAATTTTTGTGGTTGTTGCCTCCTGAAGCGATCTAACATTGATCCTCCATGTTGCGGATCAGGGTTCTCCATATGAGTAAGGTTATTATTCATAACTATAGTGAGTTGTCTCAGAATGGTAATAAGTTGATCAACACCAGTTGTATCTCCAGCTCCACAATAATTATCTTGAGCAGGAGGGAAATCCCTACAAGGAGTGTGTGCATTGATACGGTTTCCATTCCTCCCACTAGGCGCCATTTCTATACAATGTAATAAAATAGATTAGTTTATGAATCAAAATACATAATTACATACTTGTAAAACACTTAACATAAATTGTACTATTTATGGATATAATCCATAATCATAAAAATGTTTTCTTTGATGAAGTATATAATCATAATCCCTTCATAATGGTTTGTAAAGAAAATGATAATTATCCTAAGCATATCCCCCAGGAGTGTCATAACCAAGAGTGCAGCAAGGCCCGTTGTCATGCACTAGTTCCCATTCGAGTCTAGCTCAAAGCATTGTTTTCGGGTTATACCCCTAGGTACATCTGTGCCAGAGCCACCTCTACCTGCTCATATCCAGACAGGGATGTATTGCTCGGAAAACTCACAAAATCTCTATAAGACCAAAATTCTAGGAAGTTCTTCTATACTAATCCTCGGATTTTTTCTTAGGTCTATGTGCTCTAATCAGAGTTTATCGAAATCTAGCTTCCAAGGTTAGTACTAAACTGCCTCTGATACCAACTATAATGCCCCAACCCCAGTTACCAAGAGTCAGTGCATTATTGTGTAACATTGGCATGATCACAAAGATCAAGTCTCGAATGAACGATTAGTTTAGTAGCATTGGAAACACTATATTCATTCATAAAAGTAACATTACATCATAAAGTGAAAAACTACAATAACATGGCCTCCATATTCCACACTTCTATCCCCTTCAGACTATCCTTGTAGGCCAGTCAAAAAATATTTCTTCACATCTTGGGAAAAATAAAACATTGAAAGGGGTGAGCTCAGATTCTCAGTAAGGATAACAATATAGCAGAAACTTTCATAAATAAACATAAATATTTAAGGTAATTTATGACTAAACAAAATCCTTTTAAACATGAAATTCAGCATAATATGGAAAAATAAAATGAAATAATGCCATTTACTTATTCACATGGATATTCTGCTGGTCGAATAATCACATGCAATATCAATAACCACATTCATAATGATGGAATTCACAATGATAGACTATCATAACCACGTAGCCAAGGCCTCATGCCAAGTCTACAAATAAGATTTTTTTCAAGGCGTCGTGCCAAGACACTAGTTTGTCTCATGAGACCTACCGATGCATCGTGGAGCTATAACGGGCTCCACCCGTCACTTATTAAGTGCAATTCATTCCTCATATGAACAGGTTTAAACATATCATAAACCATAGAATAATCATATCACATAAAACATGCATAAAAGAAACATAAAATTTCTACATTTCAATCATAAGATATGAATACAACACATTGATATAATAAAAACACTTTCAAAACCATTTTCAATACCAAAATAAAAGAAATTTAAAACTTTGTATTTATTTTTCATTTAAAAAAAAGTTGTGGCTTGTAGAGGAAGCCGAAACTCAAATAATGGTCACAGCGGCATAGAAGTCGTTGTCACTGAATACGTACAAAAAACATTCCTTTTTTCATTTAGTAAAAATGCTTCATATAAAAATATTACTTTTGAATAAAAGTAAAAGTCAAAGGGGTTTATACACCGTATAAATGAAATTTGTGTATAAAACCAAATATTCCTCAATGAAAGGAGATTGAGACGAAGACCCTTACAAAGATCATTTTTTTAAATAAAGTAGATCTGTTATGTGTATTCACTATAAGTACAAATAAATAAAGTTCAAATACAAGATAGTACATAATAATATCATGGAATAATTTGAAAGTAGGAGATTAACCCAAAGAATAGAAATTGGGTTAAGAAGTTCCCTTACCTCGTGTCCGACTTCACTCGACCATTTTCAATACCCTGAATAATAAACTATAGTTAATCTATAATTGATTAATAACCTTTTTCAAGTTCATTATTCCTTTTATATCACTTATTACCATGTTATGAACATTATGTAATTATTTAAGTTAATAACGGTCGTTTTGTCGATCTTTGGTACTTGAGTCAAAAATAAACTTATTATAATTACAAGTTGTTTATGTGGTATAATATCCATTATCTCTAGAATTATATTCATGATTTAGATATCATATATATCATATATATCCAGTATAAACATTCATTCATAATATTACATAACATTTAGATGTAAGAAATGAAATGCACCGTTCATGGAGACGGTAAGCCGTACGTACGCATGAACGCTACCTTCATTTATATTTCGTATTTAATGGAATTAAATCATAATTATATAAAGTTATATCATAATTCCAGTATAATATCATATATAATATCATTAAATCTATCCTTTATACATCACACATATGTCATTAATGATTCAAATCCCTTTGAGGGGGTGGTAGTCCGTACTTCCTAAAATATAATTATCGTGTTTACCCATAATGGAAATCATAAAGGTATTCCATAAATGAAAAATACAAAATAATAAGGAAAACAAAAACATAATATATATCATATATAAAAATATTGTCATCATAATTGCCACCATTAGAGATGTTAAATGAATATTTGAACAATCATCATTTCGTGAGGCAGTATTTCACCACCCACAGAAACTGTATATTCTTTAACCATTACATGGAGGTTTGTGTAAGTATAAATCAAATAATTCTCATAAAAACATCCTAGTATATTTAAGATACTGGTTTTGTTACAAAGTAATGTAATAAAAAGAGTTTAAGGGGTTGGAGAAGCAAAATAAAACAAAACAACGTAAGAGAATACATTACCTTTAAATCGGGTAACTCCCCTCAGTTTGAACCAAAATGTTTTCTTGAAGAGATTTCTACCTAAGGTAAGGTTTCTAGGATGAAGGGAGGAATGTTGAGAGAGTATTTGGGCAGAGTTTGTCTGATACAAATGGCTTGGAAGGTGTGAATAAGGTGGTAGTGGTGGGGGCCTTTTATAAGAGGAGAGGTTGGACACTCTTGGAAAGTCATGAAATATTACATTATTATGAAATGATTTTCGGATTTTAGAGGTCCCAAAATTATATATTTCTAGTATAAGGTGATAAGGGTTCTAAATATACTCATCCAATAGGTTTTTGACAATTTTATGTCTTATAATTTACATTATCATTTCATTTTATTTAAATCGTTAATTAATGAGGTAATCGTTGTATCATCATTATGTCATAAATAATTTATTTTATTTAATGTCAAAAAATTATAAAAAAAACTATCATGATGTAGGAAATCTTTTTATATTTCCAATGAATATTTATAGTCGAAAATTTAACTTATATAACCCCATGTAATAATTGTATTAGTAAAACAACGCATGTTTCTGACAATTTTATGTTTTCTTTAAATAAAAAGTTATTAATGTCATTTTCTTACCCAAGTTGCTCCATGGGGTCCCCAAGTTTACCCATGTATTTTCTTGGTTGGACTTGACTCATCAAATAAATGTAGGACAAGTTTCAAGATATTTTCATATTTTTATAATATCATTTTTACCTTAAATTTCACAAATTACCTTTAATCGCGATTAATAAAACTTAAAATTTACTATTCTCCAAAAAATTATTTTAATCCCATTGAACCACATTTTAAATCCTATTGAAAACCATTTAAGTTGGATTTTTTAAATTCAATTTATAGAAGCGGTAAAGTTTAATTTAAACAAAACATCAGTTTTTTAACTACCACTTAGTGGTTTCACTATTCATCAAAAATTGAAGTTTTTCAGAACAATGCCGAAATTTCACCCTAAGATATAATTGATATTCCGAATTAAAAAATGATTTATATTTAAAAAAATTCCAAAAATATAAGTTTCATTAATTAATTTTATAATTAATTCCATCTGTCACAACAAATAGCGTGTTTTTAAGAAACAATATATATCAAAAGATAGAAAATTGTTTATATCCAATTTCAGAGTGAAATTAATTCTAATGACCCCCATTGGATAAAATAGAAAAAATATATTCTAATTATATTTTAAAACCAATAAATATTATAATTTATCACTATATATTATTTTTATTAAAAAAGTTGTTTTTAATTATTTTTCACTATTCATAAAAAATTGGAAGTTCTCAGAAAATTACAAAAAATTCAGCTTAAGATAATTTCGATATCCTGAATACAAAAATGAAGTCCATTTTGAAATATAAAATTTATATAGTTTCAAAAAGTGAGTATTACTATTCATAACTGCTACTTTTATTGGTCGTAGTGGGCTAGAACTCAAACTTGCATACAAGGGAAGCTATTGCATTATTGAAAGAGAGGCGTATCATGGAAGCTCAGGGTGTTATAGGAAGTTATATATAATATTTCCCTATTAACATAATATAATTTTTACCATATTATACAATTATATATATCATCCATGTGGTGTGTATTTGAAAATAGAGTCTCATTCCTTCATAAAGGTTGTAGTCAACACGTACAAGAACTATGTTACAATCTTTACATGAGTGAAAATTAAAAAATGGGAATGATATATATTATCCATATATATGGATAATTATGTCATTAATATCATAATGTTTTCACTTATAACACATATAATCATAAACTTTATCATTATCACCTTCCAAATGAATCATTATGAAACACAAATCATGTATCAGGCACATGTTACCACTACTCTGAAGACCCTTCACTAGACAATTTAAAATACAAATGGAAACCCATTTAGTATTTATTAACTAATGCTTTCATAAGACCTAGATATGGATTGAAGGGAGATATAATACAAATACCCACCCATTACTATAGGTCGAAATCATTCCTCAAATATCGAACCACTATTTCAATAAAGAAACATTGTTCATTACTAAATATCACCATTAAGTAAACAATAAGGGTCTATCAATATTTCCACAGATAAATAAAATTCATTCCATACAAACACAAAAAGTAAAAATGAAATATTATTTATTAATTTAATATATCCATGATAAAAAATATGAATCTTTATGGGAAATTTCATTTACATTGATCATAGGAAAGAAAGTATTGTAAGGGGAAGTTAATAACAAAAAAAAATGAATCAAGATAATGAAGGTCAAAACATTCCTTGGTAAAAATTATGATATAACATAAATAGATAGTATGACCACAATATAAATTCCATATATAATCATATTTTAAAATAATATATATTTTTTTATTTATTAATAAAAATACCATTAAAACAACTTTAAAATCGGTCTAAAAAAATAAAATTTTCATTTTGAAAACCATTTTTAAAATATTTTTTTAAAAAATTAAAATTAAAATAAATATCATTAAAAATATACTTGTAATCATTCAATGGAAAATTAAAATAACTTTAGTATCTTAAATCCATACATTTTTCACAAGGAAAAAATTTCATTTCTTTTCACTATAAAAAGGATGGAATACGGATTTCTCAAAAAGGGACAAGAAGATTCCTTTGACAATATTGGTAAAAGACAAACATGAATTGTTTTAAAAATGAGATATATATTCCATTAAAATATTTTTTTAAAAAATTATTTATTAAATCATTTTTAATAGGATAAATATTTTATTGAAGTCATTTTTTTAAATCATGGTTTTGGTAGAAAAAATATTTCTTACCAAAGAGTGAAATGAGGATCGATTTTATTAAAAATATTTTCAAAAATATTTTTTGTCCCAAATAGTGTAAAATGGTACTATCAATTAGAAAATATAATAAATAACCATATAATAATATAATTAATGGTTTTATTAAATAAATATCAAATAATTTCTTTTAATTAAAATTCAAGTGTAAACAATACCATTTTGAATGATATTATGATGTAAATCCCTGAAATGATCATAATGTTGAAGTGAAAATCAACCAATGAATAGATTATTCATATCAACTATAAATACACATAATAAAATTGGAAATAAAACCTAATTAAAGTAAAATAAATTATACAAATTATTTATAATATTAATGACAACTAAGAAGAAATTTGACCCAATAGAAAGAAATCATTTTATAAAATTTATTATTACTTGTTAACCCTTATGAGAAATTATCTTGGATGTAATATTTAAAATTAAGAATAAATATATTTTATTTCTTAATGAATAAATATATTAACTTTTAAAGTTTCAGTATATAAATCATAAAAAATAGAAACATAGTGAATATGACGTGTGTTTCATAAAGAATAAATGTGAGATAAAAATCACTTACCTCATGCTTCCTTTTGGTTAAACATGATTTGAAAAACTATATAGTGGTTTGAAAAATTAATTTAAATTATTAATGAAAAATATTAATATTTATAATATCCTAAATGATCCTCATATAAATTATTATGACTCCTTTGTTAATAATAATGCATTATTATCATTCTTTTGGGTGTTAATTTACTTGTTTTCTCAAGAAAATTTATTCATGAAAGATCCATTTCATGAACATATTATAAAGTAGCATAATATACCTGAAAAAATTAATCACATAATTATCATGTTTATAATTTAAGTATATAGTTAAAAATCATCATGAATGACAGTTGGAATGCAGTTATGATCTTGGGGATGATAGACCGTACAAACACATGGGTATTGTTTCCATTTTCTAATTACTATTTTGGAAATAAGGAATGTGACATGTAATATGTAAATAATGATTGTAATGTTATAATTATTCTATTATGTACTTATATATATATCATATATGGGGTGTGGCGATAAAAATATGGTCACATCATATCAATTAGGTGAAACACAAAGCACACATGAACTATGTTATCATTTTTATGTTATTGAAAAGGGAAGAAAGAAAATGATATTTATATAATCTATCCAAAATGATTAATATTTCACTAATATAATAATTATTAAATTTATATAACATCTAATCATTGAAATTATATTTATCTCCATGCATTCAAAGAATTAGTGAATAATGAATCTTATCGCTTCATGAGGTGGTAGTCCTCCATGCATACAAAGGAAGTTATCATATCTCCAATAGAAATGAAGTTGAAAGTAAATATAAGATGTAATGTCTAAAAAGGTATTAATATGTTATTAATATGATATATATAATATATATATTATTTTATACCCATAATCTATAGGTGGTAATGGAAAAAATGAATGACACATATCTGCAGGGCGGTAGTCCTCAATACCCACGAATGACGATTCCACAACACATTTGTTTGAAGTGTGTGTCGTTATAGGTCCTAAAAATAAAATTAAACAAATATCATTATATTTAATATGTTAATTCTATTATTTTATCATGTTTTTAAATTAAATTATAGAGGTGGAGACAAAAATAAAATGAAGATACATATTGAAGAACATTACCTTCAGTTTAGGTATCCTATTTAGGTTTGCACAGAAGACATCCAAGGTCCTAGTTCTTACCAATATATGGATTGTAGGATTTGGGGTCATTAGGGGGATGATATTTTTAATGGTTTTGTGTTATCCCTATGGCTTTATATGATTGAATATGTTAGGGGGCATTGAGTTCACTTTTATAGTTGATGAGAAGTAACATTCTTTTGAATACACTATTTTATTCACTATTGGGGGGGGGAGGGCAATAATACAAAATGTAACTCCAACATTTATAATTAATTGTTTTAAGGGATAATATAATCGATCCACACATCCCCAAAATAATAAAACACAATTTTTTATAAATTTTAAATCAAATTATATGTTTCCATATTTTTTCCATATTTTTTTCACTAAGATGACGAGTTTTCTAAGAAAGGTAATTAATCTCTTAAGACAAATTTAATGTAATAATTATTAGATAAAATATACCCATATAATATAATATATTATATCCCATTTTTCTGAAAATGATGTAATATTTTTACAATAATTACTTTCTACACTATATCATGATCTTGAAAAACACAATTTTATCTTTAACTACGGTTATTGTAATTTTACAATTTAGGGGACATTACAGTTATTATAAAAAAAATATGGACATTACAATAAAATATATTATATTAATTCACTTTAAAAAAAAATTTATAATATATTGTTTTTAGTAATTTTAAATCATTTAATAAATTATAATTCATTATTCAAGGACACTAATCCCAATATTGACTTTATTCAATTAAATTGAATATAGAAATATAAATACAATGATGGTATTCAAATATAATATGTTACCACTAGGTAAAAATGATATATTTTCCAAAAAAATAATAATATTTAAATATTATTCTTTCAATATATGTTACATTTATTTTTTTAGTTTTAGTTATTTAATTTTTTTACTAACTAAATAATTATTTTGTCCAAATTTCTTTAGAATTTTATTTAACTAATTAATTTATAAAAATTAATGAAAAATTATTATGATAAAAAGATAATTTATATTTAAAAATAATATGTATAAACAAATAAATGTTGTTTTTTTCTTAATCCAAAATCATTATTAATATTAAAATGATGAAATGTATATGTCTATCTTCTTTTGTTACGTAACTTATTATATGATTAATAATCAAAGGAAACTGGAAATAAATTGAAATTTTTTAGTGAATTTGACTAAACATATCTAATCAAACCCATTAAATAATATTAATATACTATATTTTTTCATTTTATCTATATCATTGTAGATAAAACCCACAGTAAATCCATTATTACATTAATCTCATTAAATATATTTTACATTTTACACTATTAATTATTATAGAAAATATAACTTTACCTTTTTAAAAATTATAAATAATGAATACTTAAAATATGGTATCCATTTTTTCTAACACAGTTCACATAAGTGGAAAATTATTAACTAAAGACTAATCGTGCAGATCTGATGAGAATGCATGATTTTTTTTACAGTGAAAATGTTCAAAAGTTAATAATGATTGTATATCGAAATTAAATATGAAATTTAACCAAATGAAATAAATTGTATTAATGAATTTATAATGGAACTATTTTTACACTAAAACATTTTAAATATATAATTTAACATTATGAATTATTTAAAAGATAATTCATTTTTGAAATAGAATTCTGTACTTTCACTAGTGACAAAAAAATTGAAACTTTTCATAAAATTCCCAAAAAATATCTTCAAAGAAATTTATATTGAAATTTCAAAAAATAGAGTTTTCTTTCAATAAATTTTCAAAAAGTTTTTATAATTAATTTTAAATTATATTCGTAAAGCCTGGTTAATCAATTTTTATGAACAATAATGTTTTTTAAAAGAAAACAATTTCTTTTAAATGATACATATTTTATAACAAATAAATTTGTTACTAACATACATGTGAAAAATAAATATTTTATTTATTTATTAGTCATATTCATTCCCACAATTTCAAATTTTAGGAGACAAGTTTCATATAAAATAATAATATAAATTTTATAATATTGTTCTGTAAAACATAGTTTTGCAGGTAACACAATCTATAGAATAAGCTCATAGTTATGTGTAACACAAGTTTAATTATCTATTTCAGGAATTTAAAGATATATATTATATTTAATTTATTTAATTTATTTATAATATGATATTTTTTAAAATTTCTCTACACTTCATATTCTATTCTACTCATGGAGAAACATGTCATACACACTATAAAATATGATGGTCAAATTTAAAAATCCTTATATGTTAAATAAGTAATTTTTCAAATAGTATAAAAAATTTCAATAATATTGACAAATTTATTTTATAAAAAAATGATAATTTATTAAATTTTTTTTCTCATATTAATAAAATTATCTTCCAAAAATGGATTTCAATTATTAAATCTGAACATTGGATATGATCAAGAGGAATTTTTTTTCTAAAAAATTTATTTTTTTGTGAATAATGAAATAAATAAAAATACATTATTTAACACTATGATCAAAATACAAAAATTTCTGAGTCTTGGATTATGTATGAAAAATTAGGTCAAAAAATCATGTACTATTTAATATATACATTCCTAATAATCATCATTGTTGTTCATCTTACGACCAAAGAGAACAACTAATATAATATTTAAGAACACGCATCTCATCCCCATATAAATACCACTCCTCACACCCCATCTCTTCACAACAATATAAACATTGAAAAAAAACATAAATCTAACCACATCCTTTCCCAATCCTCTATCTAACATTCTAGAGATAATAATATCACTAAAATACTAATCCAACGTGTCGTATATGGAAGTCCAAGCAGAGAGATCCAAAGGAGTAGGTAATTCCCTCAAACAGTTCATTTAATTTTTCTTCCCCATCATCCTATAAAATAAATTCCATCCATCATGGTCTAATATATATATATATATATATTAATTTTAATGTGTTAATGTCACATTAATAATCCTTACACTTCATTTTCCCTTGATTGATTTAGAAAAGAAAAAATTGTGTATAATTTCATTGGGTCACCACATCCATCAGAAATGTATCTTTATTCAATCCAATACATTAAATTTTTTTTATATAAACCATATCATTTTCAATATCATTATAATTATTATATTAAAACTTAATTCATATTCATTAATGTTTTAATATAAAATTTATTAAATAAGAATAATTTTTTTCATGGTGGTCAATAAAATGGCCTAAATAAAAGTACCATGTAACTATAATGTTTATAAATAGTCAATCCAAACTATTTCATAAAGATAAACTATATTTGAGAAAATTATAATATATTTTTGGAAACAAATATATTTTCATTAAACTTCAAGAGTTGTAATATCATTTTAAAAGAATTTCAATATTTATCCACAAGTGATTTAACTGTGGAATAGTGAAAAGAATTTCTTTAATATAATGAAATTAGATATTATATATCAATGAAATTTTAATATATGAAAATAATATAATTAAAATAAATTTAATATAGATTATGATATTCATGATTATGTATGTAATGAATTTAATTTTACTATTTAGTACATTAAGTTCATTTGAATAAAGATTCTAGAACAGAGCGCAATAGATATATATGAACCAACCATTTATTTGGGTTGTGATCAATCACTCAATAAAAAAACATTATCCCAATATCTAATGTTATTGAATTATTAAAAATTCTATATAAATTTCTCATACAAATTTAATTTTCATATTCTCCATTCATTTACTGGTTTCAAACATTAATTAAGATCATTTGGAAATGACTTATTTAAAACAAAATTGATTAAGGGGTACCATACATTCACATAATATTTTTTTTGAAATATCATTTGAAATATTTTATTTCATTAAAGATTTAATTAACTAATGAAATAAATTATTTATAAGAAATAAGGTTTTACCACATTATTTCTAATAAAATTTTATAGTTACTCTTTTTCAAAAATTAATTAATTATTTCCTAAAGAACCATTTTGAAAGATAATTTTTATACTCAATACTCTACAATTTATCAGTAAGTTTGATTAAAAAATGAACACCATATTTTGAGACCAATTCTGATGAAAAAAATACGAAATTCACAAATATTAAATTCCTTATTATTTTTATAATAATAATAAAATGTCCTTTGAATATCATTTGAGGTAAGAAAATGAAATCGATTTACTTCTAGGGGTAATTATTTTGTTTATTCCTTATGGTTGACTTAATTTTTTGGTGAACATAAGAATGTATATGTTCTGATGATTTAAAAAATATATCACTATAATTTATGACGTAATGATATTGTCTGATGAGACGATATATATGAATGTAGTGAGTAAAACTAATATACGAGGGGACATTATCCATCACATGATGCTATCTTAGTGGTTATCCTTTAAATATTAAAATGTAATAATATATATTGCTTCCACTAGCCAATTTAATAAGGATATTATGATATAATGTGTTTTTTATTATACACCAATGAGACTATTCATGAGCCTTATATTTTATGATATCCTATTGTGACATTTGACTCACATAGTTTTCATAATTATCATGTTTTTCACTTAATAGGCATAGTACTTCGCCCCATTCATTTATTTTTGTTTTCCAAGGTTATACTATGTTGTTTTATAAGATTATAAAAAAATTATTAGCATGTTAGGGTGAATAAATAAACTAGTTTTTATTCTCTTCTTGGTGTATTATGAACATAGTATTCTAAATATAATAGTTCTAATGATCCTTTTCTTGTATATTAGATATTTATATTAGAAATCATATCCCAATATGCCTAAAAGGCCCTAATATTTATACTATGGGTAATTTGAGAATTTCAAAAGGGTTTTGGATATGAAAGAAAACATTTCCAATAGTCCACCTGGAACTATGTATTTGTATCAAATCGCATAAGGGTACCTACGTATAGAAGGCCAGGCACAATGTAATGGTAATTGACTATGTAAGAATAATTTTAGTGGTTTTGTCAAACATTTATGGGTATTGAATAGTTGTAAATAGAGACCTTATAAGGGTAACAATCATGGTTGTATAAGGGTAAGGGGTTTAGAAAGGGGTAATAAATATCATTACGCATGGGTAATTAGGGATACATATCAGTAGAGGGAAGCTATATAAGGATACAAGCTATTTCATAATGGTAAACCATGCCACTATTACATGGGAAATATCCCATATATAAGGCCATCTATTTACCCTTTTATATTTTACTTATTATTCTGCATAGAAATCATTTGTAACACTTTTTTTTCTTAAAACTCAAAAAAACCCAAGATTGTAATTATTTTTATTTTAATCATCTTAAACCAATAAATATTGTTGGGATTAGAACCCTATTCATTCAATAAATGTTTAAAAGAATTTTTTTTTGTTTTAATATTGTTGAACCTATACAAGTTTCTATTTTCTTAAATAAGACAACCTCACCTCCTTTCAATTTTGGTTTGTACTTTGTGTCCAATCATCCCAATGTTTCTATTTTTCAAGTATAATGAGTAAATCATTGACTAAACTGAGTTCTTCATTCATATTCTTGGCAAGGAAGAAACTATCTTTCACTCTCAAATACTCTGGGGGTTTCATTTTCAAAGGTAATAAATCCATGAAACCTATGTCAAAACCTACTTATGAAATTATTCTCTCTGAGATTCATGATAAATAAGGATAACTACTACCTACTTGATAATAATATTAATTTTTTCAAACTTTATAAAATATTTATTATGTTCAAATTTTTGATATAATAAATCAATTATTTCCATATAATGTCATATATAAATAATAATGTATTAATATAATATTATTATTCAATAAAGATATATTATTATCACAAGTGGTTTTATTAATGATCATTTAGATGAATTTTCTATCATTGAAGGTAATTTTTTAATAATTAAAAAATTATCCCAGTGAGAGAAATTATTATCGGGTGAGATATGTTATATATTATTGAAATAAAGATTGTGTAATGTGTTCTTTGATCCTAGAGAAACCATTGAAAATTTTGTATTGAAAAAAATAATAGTAAGGACTTGAAGATTGTGTTCTTGTCTGTAGAGGTTTCAACTCCACCTTTCAAATGACATTGTGTTTTTTCATGATTTTGATTTCAAGGACATTGACTTTGTAATTTCCACACAATTTACCCTTCATCTTAATTGTTTCTATGTATGTATTTTTTGTTGGTATAATTGATATTCATTCATTTTTGTACATGCATGTCTATTTTGGTGTAGCTAATGAGACCAGTTGTCATATTTAAATCTACAAGATTTGATAGAGTAACTTGTTTGTATATTTTATTTTGATCCCATGTGGTTGTGTTTTTATAAATTTTTATCATAATTATATACTAATAGTTCATCATATTACCTACCCATTAATTGTGATACCAATCCATGGAGGCTCTTGTCAGTAAATGTGACATGTGTACCATAGTGTTTTATTTTTCCCTTAGAGGGGGAGCATGCAGATCTTATGATAATGGAATCGATATATTTGAGTGAAAGGTAGGGTAATAATGTTTTATTTTCCTACCAAAATATTTTGTGTTAGGGGAATGGTGGATGGGGTCTATAATAGAGGTATAAATGTGGTACAATGGTCTTGAGGCATGACCTATAATAATGTTTGGATTCAACGGTCTGCGGGACAGATCTAGAATAATTACAAGAGACCACTAGGAAATGTTTTTCAAGGCTATGGTTATTTTCTAATTACATTAAAATTGATGATTATAATTCCATACTAGAGCTGAAGATAGTACATATGGGTGTGTATGGGTTCTTGTTAAGCATACAACCACTCAGTTTTTGATTTTTTTTTCTTAATTCTAGACATTAATTTATTTCCATGACATACAAGTGTTTTTCATTAGAATATTTG
The DNA here is from genome assembly GCA_963277665.1 of Viscum album. Taxonomy (NCBI): domain Eukaryota; kingdom Viridiplantae; phylum Streptophyta; class Magnoliopsida; order Santalales; family Viscaceae; genus Viscum; species Viscum album. The sequence goes on from OY728121.1 coordinate 820,838,227, forward strand.
TTAATGATGAACTGGTGGTGTCATGCAGAGCCTTGTACTCACACCATACTTATAATTTTAGTGTTTTTATGTAATTAATTACTAGAGAACCGGTGAGGTGAAAGGTTCCAATGACGGATATCTGAGCAGAGGATCATGCTTATATTTGTGGATCAGGATATTCTCATGAGGACCCTATTATTTATTTAACTTTTACTGAACCATTTTATTATTGATTCAAATCCTACATTGGGATCCTTTTATACCCATTAAACATATATTATTTTTTGATTATTTATCTTCCTCGTGATACTCTAATTAATATTTCATTTATTTTTATGTTATTTTTTATTATAACATGATATTTTTAATATAGTATCCCTATTGAAGAAATTATACCCTCAAATCTAGTTAGAACCCTATTGCATACAAGGAGGCATTCCTGAGGAAATGATACCATTCAACACATACATGGTGGTTAGAGTCCCCCGATATAAATATGGTATTAGATAATAGTTTCCTATTTTTTATTTTATAAAAAAATTTGATATTATAAGAAGGATATATTTTAGGGAAATTGATTTGGGTAGTTGGCATGTTCCAAACTATTACATATATAAAAAACATCCATGTTACCATATATGAGGTTGAAGTTACAATTTTATGAAATTTAGTGTATGTTAATGCATTATTACTATCCATGTAGGTTAACATTCATTATATATACCAATTTTCTATTTTAAAAATGTTCCATAATTTAATGACCTTAATTGTTCTATCTATTCTTGAAATTTTCATTAATTTCCTATTTTTTTCATTTTGTAATGATACCCATGTTTATAATTAATTAGTTTAACTGAGTGTTTTGTTATGTTAGAATATGTATGATGGTTGTTAATAATATGAAATTATATAGACTGTGGTTTGTCATAGGAGGGACACACGTTGTGTTTAGGGTAAACTCTTAATAAATCCTTGTTTAATCCACAATATTATTTATGATTTATTTATACTCGTAATTATTCTTCTATAATATATTTCTCATTGATAATGTTTGGTGGGACCTCTAGTTGTGAAAGAGGGTTCTCTAAGGAACAATCTCTCACCTATTCTAGTTTCTTACCCACTATAATTAGGGGGCCTTTACATTGAAATCTATGGTTAAACATGCCTCAGATTTTCATCTCCAACCAACTCTAGATTTGTAGGGAACAACTATACCTTAGGTTAATGAGGACTTGGTCAATATTATAAATGCAATCCTCAACTTATTTGATACATTGGATGATTATATATAGAAGTTTTACTTTTCCTTTGATAAAAACATACTATGAATTGTTGGGGAGCCATGGTATTGGCTATAAGACATAATGGTCTCACCTACAAGGCTTTATGGATAGGATCATTAGGGAATTCATCCCTGATACACCAATGTTTTACTAGGTGTAAGAGTTCATGGATCTATATTTGGGATTAATGATTATATATATACCCATAATATTCCAACATAAATATCATATCATATTTTATTAATATTAAATACATAAAAATACTATCCATTTTAGAATCATATATTTCTAGTGTCATCATAAACTATAATACACAAAACCACATTTCTATAAGAGATCTAAAAAACATATCACTAACTTCTTCATCACTACAACTATTCTTATAAATTTAATTCTTAAAACCATTCCTCATAACCTGGGGAATGGAATCATAAGAAATGGTATGGAAGGATATCTATTAATGGTAAATAATGTAGATATAAATGTTTACATAAAAACAACATGTCCATAAGGGTATGATAACATGAGAATAATAGTTTAAAACCGTACCCTATGTATCATAGCTCATAATACTGATTCATGTCAAATATAATAGAGTTTTATAACCCATGAATCATAATGGAATCAATGGCATGAAAAATGAGGGTTAAACATCAGTTTATGATATATTTTTATGGAATATACATAATCATGAAAAATTATTTCCATAGTTATGTAATAGTTGAAAAAATATCATAATGGATTGGGTTTCCTCCCCATTCCATCATATTCTTATTCACGATTTACTCAAAATACTATAATAGTGGATACTTTACCTTGATAAATGGGGTTTACTTCCCATACTAGTGTTTATTATATCCTAAGATATCCATATTTTCACAATCCATTGGAAGGATGTATAATTTCATGCCCACCTTATAAAAAATAATATATATATATATATATCAAAATATCATAAAAATCTAATCATTTAACAAACTATGTAAATGATATGAGTTTCATAGACCTTTTAAAGATAGAATCATAGTGTAACATGTGGAATAGAAATGATTTTAAAAATGATTCCCCATAACATCTATACTCTTTGATGGAGAAATGAGATTTATAGAATCATTGTTAAATATTCATAATATACATAATTAAGAAATTATTTGTATGGAATCATTGGTTCTTATCCCAAGTAAATAATTATAAATATAAAAAATATTATCAAAGATAAAAAATTCGATTAAAATTTTATTTGAAGATTTCATGGGGAAATAAACCATTTCACATAGAAATGACTTAATATTACAATCTTGAAATTTAATATAATAAGGAAAAATGTTTCATTAAAACCTTACTAAATATTAATGGATACTTTTATTAGGTGAGTTCTCTTGATAGTGGGAAATTTATTTCATTTCATTTACGTTAAAAATAGATTCGTTTTACATTTATAGAGAAAATTAAAATGTACCATGGGTCGAAAATGGAAAAAATGATACATTTTAATATATTTTGTAAAAAATAAATTGGGTGAAAAAATTTATATTAAAATTAATTATAAAAAATTAAAAAAAATTCCTGATAAATTTTTTTATCACAATCATGTACAAGGTTATTTATTTTTGACTAAAGAGATAAATAATTAAGGGAATCCTTAAAAATATATTTTTAGTATATTTAGTTCTTATGAAGATGAAAATGAATGCACAAGATGTATTTTATAGAAAAAAGTATAGGAGAAGAAAAGTAATTAGATCCCTAAGAGGTATATAATGCAATTCTATCATATAAAGCATAATGACAAACAATCTCAATAAACAATGAGATTGTAACATAAAACCCTTACTTAGATTTAATATTTTTTTGAATAATAATTTGGATATTGAAAAATAAATTTTAATTTATTATAGTTATGTAGTATAACTATTTAACATAAATATACTATCATATATTATACACATATAACATTTCAACAACTATTTAATAATAATTCATTATTAAAATCCTCATTTATTGTTGTTAACTGTTTCATTTTTTATGAGACATGGTTTGGTAGTTCGAAACCTTATAAAAATATCATGGTTACATAATATAAAATATTTTCATAATTATATAATTATCATATATATTCATTATATATATATGTGTGTCTATTTATATTAATCCATAAAGAAAATAGATAAAAAATGAGTAACACTATTCATGAAAAAGGTAAGTCATAGATATGAATGCACACAGTTTTCAATATTTGATGGATGGAATGAATGAAAGGTAAATTTTAATAAACTTGTATAGAATCATAATTATATCATATATATCATGTATATAATCATTAATATATCCTTATTTCATTTCATATAAATCATAAATGAAAGAAACATCACATCACTATGTGGTGGTGGTAGATCACAACTACACACAAGTGACGTTTTCATTTTCCAAATGATTTGATGGTAAGAATTAGATATGAAATTATAATTATATAAGAATAATTTTATCTTGTATATCATTTATAATAATTAAACCCATCATAATAACCATCCAAAAAATATGGTGTTTTAAGATGAATCTTATTTCTTGGTTGAAGTTGTAATACACGTATACACATGAGAAATAAATTAACATCCCATATGATAGAATAGATGGTGGATCATAATGATTCAATAATGATAATTTAATGCCCCAAAACTCTAATGTAGGAACAATTTATTTGATATCGTGTATGACAAGAAACACTAAGCATATAAAGGAATATAATGTCTCTAGATGTTATAATATATTTTATTTTCTTTAAATAAAATCAATATGTTATATAGGTTTAAATTCATGTGACACTATGTTAGGATATTGTCACATAAAAACAACTTCCTTGGATGACTTGTTATATATTTATGACTAAGTTTTACTGAACAACAATATATTATTAAAATATTATTTTTCATATAATAATAAAAAACCTAGATGTTAAATTAGTTATTATGAATAGTAATAACTAACATATGACAATATATATTGCATTCAATCAATTTTTTTTCATTTATCCAAATAGATTTGATATGTATAATAATGTATGAAACCCAAATTTTATGTACAAAAATATATAATTTTCTAACTGTAATTTTAACACAATTTAATTGAGATCATGTTTTAAATGATTTCATTGAAAAATAATATATATTATATAACAAAATCATTTCATTTATGAAAATGAAACAAAAATATTAAATGCAAGTGAATTTTTGGTATTTTTCCCCATCATTTAATTTTTTGATTAATAATGAAAATTACTAAATTTTAATTCAAAAATTATTTTTATACCAATTTATTTATAATATAAAAATATATTTTAATGATTAGTAAAATTTAATTGTACAAATTTTGGGACAATTAATCAAATTTATGACATTTGGATCAATTTCACTTAAAAATTGGTTAAAAACATAGCAAAATTTTGAACATCTTTCGTATATAATCCATCATTATCATCTTGTGTGGATGATTAAATTTAAATTAATTTATTCCACTTATATGAATGGAATTTGGAAAATTTAATTAAATATTTGAAATAATAATAATTTATAGTTTCTAATCATTTCATCTTTGTTTTTACAAATAATATTAATTAAGGTGGTTAAAATTAATTATAGCGATTAAGAGCAAGATTCTCTTAATAAGGGACTATCCCTTATGGGTAAGGACATAAATGACCTAAAAACTTCTCAATAATAATTTATATGGACTTATTTAGACTCTTTCCAAAATTAGATATAATTTTGTTCATTATTTGAGCCAGTTTTCAAATTGAATTGTTTTTTCAGATCCCCATTTCAAAATTTTACTAGAATCAATATCCTCCTACACTATAAAAAGAAACTCAACCCTCCCACTTCCTACAACATATTATGCCACTTATGATCGATCAATGTCATCCCAATTATCTCATAAAAATACCTCCCCTAAACCTAGAATCCTCACCTTAGACATAAAACCATCAATGGAAGCCTTTTGGTGAAAACTAAATGGAGTTACCCAAATAAGAGGTAACAACATTCCTATATCACTATTATTTAAAATTAATTCTTCACAACCACGAATCATTTTATAAAAATATTATATAAGAAAAAATATATCCTAAAGATAGCTAATTTTTCTATTATTAGGTTTATACATACTCTTACACACACATTCATATATTGGGTATTGAACATACCGTTCATGTATGGGGAACAACTTCCTTCCAAAACAATGATTGTTCATATTTCGATTACCACATTTTATACTAGATAATTATGATGGAAATACTATCTATATATGATATAATTTTTTTTATTATTTATTTATACTTAATTAATTTATATATCACACATTCTATTATAATTTATATATTTTGGTGTTTGATTAGGTCATTTGGGGATGTGTGGATTACCGCCTCGATAAAGTGAAATGATTCGTCCATGAAATACAAGAAATGTACAAAGGATGGTTTTAATAAAAATATGAAACATATATTAGGTACATAGTATAATATATTTATATGATTTATATATATAATTTACTTTAAAAATTGTAGAATGTTAAAAAATGAAATTAGCATTCAATCATACATATGACCAACCGTATCCATTAATAGTGTATTTTATTTTATATATCCAAATAGTATGGATTATTATTAATAAATTTATACTAAATTTATATTATATTTTCATCATGATTCAAAATATTTAGATGATTTAACCAGGATACTGTTATTACGAACTACATGTAACAAGTAAAAATGTACCTGAAAGATAGGGCAATTAACACCCAAAATAGTGAAAATAATGAATGGTTGTTAATAAATGGTTGATATGATATTATAAGAAGATAATATATGATTTGTATCGTTTTAGTATTAGTTAGTCACACATTTAAGACCATTATACATGAGGTTAGTTGATTTTCTCTAAAAAAAGTAAATTCAAGGTAAGGGATTTCACCTCTATTAACATTCCATTGAGACTTATTTGTTGTTTTGCAATTAGTTTATTTTAAATACTTTATATAATACCCATGGAAATGATATATCATGATTACACATATTATAACAATATTCTAGGTTTCATATAAATTTTTACATTATAGGGATTATGATTTAAATGTTTCAAAGTGGTATAGAACACTTTGGAATGTTTAGTAGTTATTTTCATCAAGAATTTTTATTGTAATCGGCAATTGGATTTTCTATTATTTGATGAACTATTTATTATTGTTCACCTAGTCACTTATATTCTGTAAAAATACATATACATTTACTATTAATATAATTATTTATTCATTCTTCAAGGTATTTTTAGTTTTAATTTGAATTTTTTCTAGTAGGGTTGTTTGAATTTTAATTTACCAAGTAGAAATGAATTTCATAACACAATTTTTTTTATTGGGTTATATTACTTGTTATTTTCAATTAATATTCTATGATTATGTGTATACAGTATTTGACCATCTACTAATGTATTTCGATATATTTATGTGGATTTATAGTTGTTAAAACTATTATAATAATTTATTGATTCCCACCTCAATATTATAATATTTTCATGTTTTTTCATTTCAATATCTTTTTTTCCAGGAATGTTTACACATGAATATCTTCCTAAGGATATTATTTTATCATTGTCTAATAAAACCTTTCATTTTATTTACACCTATTTATTAGTGGCATTTATCTGGAAATAGTACCATTTTATAAATCTTTGGTACATAAAATGTTATAGAAATTTTTTCTAAAAAACCTTACTCTATTTCTCAGTTATGTGGGAGATCTATTTTCTCTAAAAAAATAATGTTTTATAAAATTGTTTTCAAAACTTCTTAAACTTGTAAAGATTATTTATCAAATTAATTTGAACCCATTAAAATTATTTTTATCTTTTTTAAATTTCATTTTCAATATAATTGATTTTTAAAATTATTTTCAACATAAAATGCATATTTTACTTAAATGTCATTAAATATCATTTTATACTTATCCTATTCCTCAATGGAAACAACATTATATTTTTACTCTACATGGTACATGTTGTATTGATAACATAACTCTTCCGGCTCTATATTTTTTTATGATTGATTGGTCTAAGAATATAATTGAAATTCACTTCTTGATTCCATTGTTGGTCCCCATGAAATATTTAAATGATCATTGAACATTGAATTTCCCCAGATTATCCATATCATTTATCATGGAAGTGTTAGTTTCATAAATTGTATATAATTTTCATATATGGTGTTTACATTGTTATTTTTTTTATCTTTGGATATATGGAAAATTAAAAATTCTTTATTACATATGGATATTGGAAGAGTCATTATTTATTCATTCAAATTATAATTCGATAAGAGGAATGAATAGGATTAGAAATGATGAGTGGGGATTGGATTTTATATATCCCCTTGATAAATATAGAGGCTCTAATTGGAAAAATTATTTAATAAAATTAATAAGGTTTCTATTTATAATATTAAATCTTCTTGTGAATGTCTTTGAGGTTATATGTGTTATAGTTCCTCAAACATGATGTCCAGTAATTAAGAAATTACTTCATTTTCATTTAGTATTTTTTTATCCATGTTATATTACATTGTCGTATTATGGATGCATTTCATTCTTAGTTTATTGATTAAAGTGTACATTGTATTCAATTATTTATCATATCATATTTTTATGAGAATCTTTCATAGATAATTGTTTATATTGAATATGTATTCAGTTATTACTTTATAATATTTAATATTCTCAATGATTCATTATTGTTTCTATTTTACATTACCCACAAAATGAATTTGATCTCATCCTTGTTACTTTTCATTCTCTCATGATTAACCAAATAGTGCTAAGAATGTCATGAAAGTATACAAAAAAATTAATAATTTTGTCATCCTCATGAAATTTATGTTATAATTAGTGTATTCATTTATAATAGAAGATACATTTTATATTTTGTTTAACAAGACAAATAAACTATTTGGTGCTTTGGGACAATGTAACATCATGAGATTTTATGACAAAATTTGTTTTGAATTAGTTTATATTATTTATATTTTTTATTTCATGATAAACAAAAAATAGTTATTATACATATAAATTAAAAATATTATGTCAAAAATTCCTTTCACACAGAACTGGCATGGCTTTGAAAACATTAAATACTAACTTTTATCGCACTACAGGAAATAGAAACAATGATTCTATCACCCGTCATACAGAATCTGATATTGTTACTCGCAACACCGACATGGCATACAATACGTGCAATACTGATATTTCCTATGAAAAACCATTTTATTGTTAAAATTATTTAATTTGGATAATTATAACATAGCCATTAAAAATATTATTATTAATAGTAACAACAATATAAATTTTTTTTATATTTGTTTTATATAAAACTTCTTCATAAAAAAAGGTGTATTTTTTTGTAAAATCTTTATATTATTAAAAAAACTATTTCCTAGAATGAACCACAATTCATGTTTGTGTATTAAAAACATTTTATTTATAATATGAATATTATGGAAATTTAATTTTTTAATATAAACATCATTTTTTGAATTTAAAGTGTTGAAGTTATCTTAGGGTGAATCTTTTGTATTTTTCTAAGAAAATTCATTTTTTTTGAGGAATTGTGGATAACAAATATTTTTTAGTTAAAAATGAATTTTCATTTAAATAATAATTATAGTTAAATTATATATCAAATTTTTTTAGGGTTGCATTAGATCGATTATACATCTATTTGTAAAATATAGGTCATTATTAAATATTTCACTTTGAATTTTAATATAAAAACATAACAATATTTTGAATACTTTGCTTTAGAAATCTACATTCTCACCATGTCTTCGGGATTATAATTAATCATAATTTCCACCTTTTTTGAATTGAATTCCAAATTATTGACACAAACCATTTTAATCAGTATAATATTTACATTATAATAAGATCAACAATTTTTACCCAAAATATTAGTAAAAGTGATTAATATTAATCATAGCGATTAAGTTCAAATTAACCTTAATTAGGAATTAAACCCTTCTATTATGGGCTCGAATAACCTTTCCACTTGTCCAAAACCTATTATATGGACATTTTTAATCCATAAAACTTCCATTCACATTTGTTTGGGGACTTTTTATGACTTTTTTAGGTATGTTGATGTGTACAACTAACATGTTTTCAAAAATTTCAATTGATTCCTTCTCCTTCCCTATAAAAGGCCACAACAATAACCTCATCCTCACACATATAAAAAAACATGGATCACACATAATCTTCTAAAATAAGTTCCCAAATTCCCTCCCTTCTTCATCAAAACCTCATGTAATGTTCTGGACACTTCTGGTCCATTATGTTTCAAAATTATAAGGGTTGGGGTGTCCAGGACACCGTCAGTGAGTCTAGAGGTCTTAAGTGTTGGTGGAATGGTTTCAAAATAGTTTCACCTATCCATGAAACCAATCAGTGTCTCACTGATTGGTGCTTCACCCTAATGTTTCCACTGAGGGTTGTCGGGGTTTCCTTCCCACATTTTCCTGTAACGCCTCTTTTAATTTGTATTTCCTATTTTATAGTGGTTTAAGAAGGATTTAAGGCATGTAAAAGTTTTTCTAAACCCCAATGATTTGGGAGAACCTTGAGATTCCAAAATTTGTGCCATGTCACATGCCTTGCTGTGTTTTTTTCTTCATTTTTTATCAGTTTCACCCATGTTATGTTTTTCCCCTTTTAAATGAAATATATAAACTCACAACCATTATCTCCCCTATATATGAGGATAATTATTAACTCCCAATAAATTCTATCATGTGATACCTCCCAGTCCTAGGGTTAAACAATGATCCTCTTTTTTTTATTAAAATCGATATTGGATATCCCTTAATTCTATGATTATGACTTTTAATACATCAAGATCTTCTTCTTCCTTGGTCTGTTTAATTTCCTTTGTGCGCTTGGATTTCCTATTTTGGAGACGAATCAAGTGCCCTTGCTGGAGCACTTCCCTCTCAGCCTTGGAGTCTTCTTTTCATGCAAGTTTCACCATCCCTAGTTTTGGGCGTGAGGAGGAAAATTCAATCTTTTATGATCCAAGTAGGGGTTCTTCTTTTGCCTCCCATTAACGTGGATCATGCTGGGTGGGTATGATGTTTATCTTTCTAAAGGTAGATGAAACCGACATTTAGAAATATAATAAATACACTGGTAAATTATAAAGGTTTTGGAACATTGATGATCTTATTGGGTTATACTTTTTTTCATGTTTTGAATGGTACGAGCTTATGTCTACTAAAAATCGTGTTCGTTGGTGTTCTTTGCTTTCACAAAAATGAAGCTCTATTTTCATGGATAATCTTGTGATTGAATGATTGTATCATGGAACCTGGTCAATCATTTAAACATGGTAGATTAATTTGATTCCTGATGAATAAGAACCCATGTTTGATCACCAAAGGATTTAAAATGGAAATAAGTAACTTAAGGAATGGTGTTGGATGAATATAAAAACTTCTTACTCCGTACATGTTATATCTATGGTTGATCTGTTTTATGCCTTGGAGGGTGGTGTATAGAGGAACAGAATATCTGGTACAGAGGTTATTGGTCGGTTAATATGAGGCTATTTAGAGTTGGTATATTGGGGCATGGTTTGGTTCTAGTCCTTTGAGGGATCTCATGGATCCCTTTTAATGTTGATACCATACAAGATAACTAGGTGTGAATTCTTAAAAGCATTCTTTGAAATTTTCAATTGGTCATTATTTTGTCTTGTGGTTATACATGTTAGTTGCCCGATATTAATGGAATGTTTTAAATGGAATCACTTGAACAAGATAATGAGAATGGGTACAATGGTGGAATTGTTTCCTGAAATGGGTTGTGCTCTAGTTGTAGTTGTTGTGTACTTTTACATGTAATGGTAGCATAACAAGTGTTCACATATGTGTTGGTTTTTGTTTTTATAACCCTTATTTTGGGTTGAGTGATTGATTTCCTATATTTATAATCTTTAGATATTATTATTATTATACACACCCCTCCCATGTTGAGAACTTCTTGTCGAACACCCCCATTTTCATGGGGGAGGTTGTATTACCAACAGTCTTATTTGTGGCTAGTTATTATATCTTTTCTACTCCCTCTCCCCGGTAACCCAATTATTTTATAGCAAAAAATGATGGCCCAAGTTTCATTATTTACATAAACTCTTAGGGTAGGGCGTTTGGTGGGGGTTCACCAAGGTTTGTGTGAGTAGGTTTGATTCCCAAGTGTCTTTGGGTTGAGACCCCAGTGTCTTCGGGAAAGGCAGTGGTTTTTCTAGACCAGATTTATTTAGGCATGGTAGTGGTTATTTTGGCTCAGGAGTCTTGGGGAATGGTAGTGGTTCTTGTGGCCATGGTGTCTGAAGGCATGGTTATGTGTGTTTGTGGTGCCCCTAGTGTCTGCGAGCATGATGTGTGGTTGTAGTGGCTCATATGGTTGTTGTTGGGGTGGCAGTGGGACTAAAATGGAACTTATGGTGGAGGTCTAATAAAAAGGATGTCCTAAATAACCAGTGGGAAAGGTGTGCGAGGTACCCAAATAACAATGTGTTATTATTAAAAAATTTCTTGACTTTCTTTATTTGGGGAGTGTTCCTGGGTGAGGCTAGGTGGGTAGTTTCATTGCTATATGTTATGGTTTTCTATTTCTCACAGGGTGTTAGAATGCCACCCCACTTTTACATGAGTGATTATTGTTTTCCCTACTAAGTATACCTGTACAATCACCCTATGTATGTAAAACTAATTTCAGGTTTCCAGAAGGACTTTGAGGACCATGTTGGACCTTACTAGCTTGATGTCGGTACAATTTTTTTTCATGTTTTTCTATAATTTTCTACTTTCCTTCAGAGTTTTCTTATACCTTGTATCAACTTATTTTGTACATGCATATGGGAATGGATTTTGGGATTTACATTTAATTTCAGTATTTGGTGTTTTTTGGGATTTACCATCTTATCTCTTGATCTTCTTCTATAAATGGTGTAAGCCTTCCATATTACATGGGATTTTATACCTCTGGTTCTAGTCGCCACTCCGGGGTATATTGAAGGCGTGACTTGAGGGGTCATTATCTCTCCTACAACTTGAATAAGGAGGTGTCTGGCAGTTTTTTATCCCTTCCCTCATATTGTTGAATCCTGTCATGACACCTCCCATTGGGAAGAATGTCCTCCATGGATGCCTTTTGGTTCAAACCAAAATGTGTTTCCAGATTAAGAGGTAACATCTTCTCTCAAGATATATAGTTTCACTTCCATTATCCACCCCATAAAATATTTTATTTTCTGTAATTATATAATAATATAATTATCCTAAATATGAATGGTTTCTTATGAAAATATTTAGACCTACACATACAGAAACCTCCATCTAAAGGGTAATAAATGTACTATTTCTCTATATGGTGAATAACTGCCTCACAAAACAATGATTGTTCATTTTTCTTATTCCACCTATCATGGTTGATATTATGATGGAAAAAATATTTATATATATCTTATATTAATTTTATTATTTCATTAATCTTCAATATTCATTTTAAAAAAACATATATGTTTTCTCTCTATTTTGTATAAATGTGATAATTTCATTTGAGGAAGTGTGGACTACCGCCCCCTCAATGCATTATGATTGATTTACACACTACATAGAATATATTATGGTTGGGATGAGTGAAATTATATTACATATAAATAATTATAATCAAATTTATTTATATTATATACATATAAAAGTATTTTTAGTTTTCTTTTTTTAATATTATAATTAAAATGGAAAAAGATTTGATGCGTACGTACGACATACCGTCTCCATGAACGATGTATTAAATTTCATACATATTTATGTTATATATTATTATAATATTAAAATAATGGTCATAGATTACAATTATATCAGAATTTTTATTTCTTAAATCATGATATAAGTATATAGACAAGAGATATAATAAATTAAGATGCATGTAATGAAAAAAGAAAATATTACCCAAAGTGAAATCATAACATAATATCGTTACAAATTTGATAATATAAGGTCATGAGACAACCATATATGCTATTATATATAAGAATATAATTTTTTTAATATATGAATAATAAACATATAATTATTATATAGGAATCTTGATTGAGTACGATGAGAGTCGTGACACAAGGCAAGGGGATTTCATGCCACTTTTTATTTCTCTAAGATATATGCTATGTTCGCCACTCATTCTGTTTGTGTAGTGTATTTACATAACATAGTAGTATTCCATGTTTCTTATACTTATCATTATGGGTATTCACATTTTCATTTTATGAACCTTCTTTCCTGGGGTTTACAATAAAAAAATTATCAAATTGGTAAAACAGTTTTATCTTAATTTTCCATCTTTGAGACCCATGTTTTCAATGTGACTAATGCTAGTTTGAGATACATATACATCCAATTTACATTCTATAAGAAGTATCTAAATATTTAAGTTATTTTTAATCTTCATGTTATTTTATTTTCTTACTTGGATATTTTGATCCCATGTTATAAATTAGTAAGAGTTTTTTGAGAAAATATCATTATTTATCGAGATTGTTAATGATTATGCTTCATTGGATATAATTATGAATCCAAATATCAAAAAAAATCATGAGTTTCTGTATAATATATTATTTCATTATGTAGTCAGGTATGGGTACCATTTTTTACTCATTGTTACAAAAGATAGTTAAGAATGTCTTTTTACGAAATCTCGAACATACTTCTATTCACATGGAAATATTGGTTTTCTTAAAAGGGTTTCCAAGTATATTATAAAATTCTCCTATAATATTGAAAATAAACTTTTAACCTTTTTCTATTTTACCATACTCTTTAAAATAATATTATTTTTTCCTTTTTTACATGTAATTTTTTAATCTTTTTACTATACAAAAGGGATGTGGTTTTTACCTCGTACAACAAGTATAGATTTACATTCAATCATTTCTTCGAATATTCGTTTTAATTTTAAAATGGAAAATCCTTAAAAAAATTAATATATATGAAATTTTTAAGGAATATTATTTTTAAAATGTTTTGAATCCTTATTTACAATTTTTCAATGTATTCTAAAGTAAATTGTTTCTAAAACATTTTCTAGATTTTTTCATATGATTTCTTGTAGAAATGTTTTCTATAAATTTTGAGGATTTATTTCTAGGTTTTCAATATTAATTTTAATGATTGGTTTTACAAATAATTTTATGGATTTCATTATCAGTTTTCAATGTTATGGTTTTCGAATAATTTTCGATCATTCTTCATATGTTTTCAACAAAAATTCTAAGAAATAGGTTTCTAAAATTTTTTAATCATTTTTTTATGTTTTTGAGTAAAAATGTTATAATAATGATTTCAACTCTTCTTTCCAAATTTTCAATTTATTTTTCAAGAAAATGATTTTTAAATGATATTATGTATTAAAAATTATTTTTCAAAGGTGAGAATATTTTTCCTCATGAAATGACTTTATTATATATTTCAAAATTATTTTACATCTATGATGACATCTGTTGATGTTACTCATTCACTTATATAAAATGATATAGTGGATCTATTCATTAAATTTCTATTAATGTGTTATACTTAATGTCATAGTCTGTATGAAAACTATTTCTCTTACAAATATTATATTTTAATGAAATACATTTCACATCTATGTGTTATTTGTTTGTGAAATTTTTTTTTCTTGGGGTTATATTGCTTCTAAATGTCTTTCTTTTCACCGGTTATGATTTTATGAAATGATTATGAAACCTATATCTTTTATATATGTTATGATGTGAAAAAAATTAAATGATACACATTATATTTCATGAGATATGATTTGATGTTTAAATAATCCCACCCATTTCATGGGACATGATATGATGAATTTTTCTGGCACATGAATATATGTATTCATTATTATATATGTGGGACCCATATCTCCCTCCAATGCATTGGGCAATGATAAATGTTTTATGATCTCAAAGGGTACACAAGAGGATATCCCAAGCCCGAATCAGGAGGGCACATGAGAGAAAATCCAAAGCTCAAGAAAAGAGGGTATACAGTAGGAAATCCCAATCCCAAAACCAGAGGGTACATAGGATGAAATCCCAAACCTGAAACAAGAGGGTAAATGGGGTGGAATCCAAAGTCGGAAATAAGATGGTGAACATGAGGATATCTCAATCTCTAAAAAAGAGGGTTCACATGAGGGTACCCCAATATCTAAGTAGGTACCTGGGTTGTTATTCCAAGACAATCATTTTACAAAGGCCTTTGTAGGGATCCTTGATATAGTATTTTTATATGATTTTGTGTTTTCCATAATTCAATGTTTTATTCCTATGTTATTATTTCAAGTATTGTGTTTTTTATTTCTTTATGCTTCATGTATTATAAATTTACTATCTTCAATAATATCTATAATATGCAGGGTATGATCTCCAAAGGTAATTCTAATGTTACATAACTATTTGTTCATGTTATGCTTACGCATTTTGACTATTTTCCCTTAATGAGTATCTGAGCTCACACCAAAATTATGTATCCTTTCATGAGGTTATGAAGAATAATTTAGGTAGGATTGATAATGGTGTTGATATTTATGGGATAGGTTGAATATTTTTCACCAGGATAGAAGATTTTTAATCCATTTTTCCAATGACAGGAAACTATTTTGTTCCTAGGGATATAATTTTTGAAATGTACTAAATATTCATCTAAAATGATGTAATAACCATGTATGTTAATCCTGGGTCACTAAAGCTAGTATCAAAAATAAAATTTTAGTAATCCTTTTAAATTATGATGACAAAACATTATTTATATCCCTATTTTTATTTCTATGTATATGTATAGGGATGTTTATAAGGATAAATATAAGGACAAGTTAATGTTTAGAAAAATGTCCTGGATTTTGGTAAATTAAATAATTGGTGTTCTCCTAGAAATAATTCCCTGTATAAATATTACAAGTAGATCTATCCCTCACATAGATTTTACTAGGTGTAACAACTTTGACAAGATTATCTAGGCCTTACTCGAGGTAATCTTGTATAAGACATTGGGCCTTACTACACACTTGGTTTGACAGACCTGAGGGATATGGTTTGGGAATTCATAAAAAAATCATGAACCATCCTAAAATATTTAATTATATGTTTGATATGAATAAAAAAGTATAAAACTAAGGTGTCATATATTAAAGATTGTTTCATACTTTAGACCTCATATTTGTGAATTTTCCGGAATTTGTGGTTCCTCATTATGATTACTATTTATTACTCTATGAATTTGGTTTTAGTCAATGGATGGACCCGAAAGAACCATGTTAAAGGAGATTGAGATAGAAAATGTAATGAATGTCTTGCTGAAGATCAAAATTCTATGGGGGATAGAATAAAACACCTAATTTCAATACTCTCATATCATTTTCAACCTATGAATCATTATGAGTTTCAAAATGAGAAAAGGACGTAACAATTTTATATTTTGTCCATCATGAAAAATGTTCCACCTTCATTAAATGGGTCATTTGATCCTCTTTTTGTTGAACACTTGTTCAATACCACTGAAAAGATATTCTACATTCATAAGTATCTAGGTCATTAGAAATTAATTTCGTCTGATTATTGGTAAGAAATGGAAGTATACATGTGATGGACTCTAATCAAGATTACAAGGAAGTATTTTTATATTGAATCCATTGATTTATATCAGTTTGGAACATATTATTGAATAGGCATATTCCTCATGTTATTCATTTGAAGATGGAAAAGGATATCCTTTAGTTGAAGTAAAAGGATGATGAATTTTTCGGTACCTATGAGGCTAATTTCACAAGAATTGTGAGGTACTATTCTGGTATTATCATCCTACTCAAAAGTAAAGTTGATAGATAGTTTAGTGGATTAAATCTAACTCTCTGAAGGGTTTTTACATAATAAAAATTAGTAGCTTCTAATAGTTAGTTCGTTGTGCAATCAATGCTGAAATTGGGGTTAGAGTTACATAAAAATAGCATGGGTTTGACTAGAAAATGATTCTGGAGTTAATAGGAAAATATAACAACCATTGAGAAAACAATTAGCCTTATATTATGCACATATTGTTGGAAGAATCATTAAGGTAATTTTTTTAAGTCTGACACTAAATGTTATATGTGCGAAAGGGAAGGTCCTCGAGAAGCTGAATGTTATATTGATGGGGGTATGTTATATAATGATGAAAATAATGACAAATCACCATAGAATTCACCCTCCACTATTTAGCAATTCAATTTCATGGAGTTTTCCCATTATGATAACATATGTACTAATCCATGAACAAATGTGAATGATAATACACAAAAACCATTGAATACAAATGACGATGGGAAATCCTATGTGATCATAATCGATGAGGTGAACCAGCATCATTTAGAAGTTGGTATCCTTCCCTCCTTAGTTAGTAATGTTATAAATTATTTGGTATTAATAATCTCTATGAAAATATTATTCTTCATCCTTTTTTGAGATTTTATCTAATTATCCTTCCATACATCGATTATGAAATAATAAAATCATATCTGAAATTTTATTATTACGGGGATGGTCCCACATTTCTAATATAAATATTTTTGGTTTGAGATAAGATCCTATTGAGTGAATAAAGTGTGACTTAAATTTTGTATGGGTTATAAGGTTAATAACTTATGGAATGTTTTAGTTAAACATAAGATGAAGTCTGTAAGATTAATTTTTTATCCACCCATATGAGTTTTTATGAATATTGGATAGCTTATTCAAAAAAATATTGGTGATGATAACTGATGGGATCACATATCTTTGATATAATGATCTATTAGTACTTTAGGAGTTAAAAATGACATCTTAATTTTTATAGTATGGAGGTAATTTGGAGAAATGAACTAAAAAGGGAGAAGATGTTCTGAAATCATGAAATCGTATTTATTGATGAAGATTATTCAAATTTATGAAATAGAATATTAAAGACATTAATATTGTCGTAATACATTCCTTACATCTGATTAAGAAGGTCACATAGATCATTGTAGATTTATGGCATTGAGATTGTTTACTTTTTGAAACATAGTTCTCTATCAATTTCCATCATAACTTGATATTATGATTTCACTTCCATATCCATGTTTTAACATCCCACCTATTTTATTCTATTTGGGAACCTCGTTATGAGTTACATTGGGTAACTGTTATAGTTCACACACCTCATTTTATGGGAAGTTTTAGTATTAATTTTTAGGATATGGGTTTCTATTAATTAAACATTCATGATTTAATCCATTCATAACCACAATTAATATTGAGGGAGAAATTCATTTTAAGTGGGGTAAAATGTAACACCTTGAGATTTTATGAATTTTTTGAAAATTAGTTTATATTTTTGATATCTTTCATTTCACATCACACTAGAAATATTTCACAAAAAACACACACACACACACACATATATATATTAAAAATAATAATTCAAACATTCCATTTACATGGAACTGACATGGATTGTGATATACACAACATCAACTTGGTTTGAACTTCATACAATAGAGACTTAAATTATGTTACATGAAATAGTGACCTTTGTTGCACTACCAGCAAAACTGACTTGGAGTAAGTTACATACAACACGGATGTTTCCTAAGAATCCCCATTTTATTACTAAAATAATTTATCGAAGATCAATATAACCAATCTTTTAAACATAGTTATATGAATTATAATAACAACATATAAAATATTTTTCATAATGGTTTTATATAAAACATATTGTAAGTTTGAAATATAGATGTAGATACTCAATTACAAGAGGGGTGAATTTAATGTTTAGAAACATTCATTTTTATCCTTATGAAAATATATGTTTTACAATGTTAAACAAGATGGATTCAAAAACCCTCTTTTGTTGTTAACTATGAAACAAAATTTCATAGGAACAAAACTTATAGATCTGGTAAGGAAACATAAAACATGTTTAATTAGATAATGATTATACCATTAAGCATTTATAATCTAATTTACATCAGAGTATACAATTATAAGAAAGTATAAGCATGTTATACTTTCTTTATTTAATAAAAAGTAGAGAATAAAATCATATTACAACAAAAAGTAAATAGGTTTAAGAAATATTTCAACCCAAATAGAAGGGTATCCAACATCCTTTGATAAATGACCCTTGATTTATACTTTTGAGAAAGTCTGTCTTACACACACCGTGGTAAGTCCTTGATAATTATATAGGAATACATCATTTCCCCCCGAAGTCCTCGAACATTAAGGTATTAGTAACCTCTTCCTTCTTATCCATATAATTCTTCAAACATTAATGTATCTAAAACCATTTCCTTCCTATCTCTAGTAGTCCTCGATTGATCAACAAATCAGAATCGCTGTAGGCAGGCTAAACATGTTGTTCGCATCGAGAATAAGTATTTTACAACATTATCACCAAACATTATAGTATATCTCTCTATAAATCACTTCACAACATGCATTCTATAGGCGATTCAACCCATGTCAACATATGTGGAACACTTTATATGTCTATCTAATTATAGGTGAAAATGACAAATGTCAGCTACCCTCCAATGGTAATAATTTTCATCTAATTTTCAAGGTAAATGTACATTTTTCACTCAGACAATGGTTAGTTAACAACATATTGTATGACATATCTCCATCTATGGAAACATGGGAAACATTATCATGTGAAAGAAAAAAATGTACGGAAAACATTTTTAATCATTAAGAAACATTAACATCTTTAGGATCTGATAAAATTAAATGCCAATTTAAGAAAATGTGGTGACTATATGAAAATATGTTAATTAGTTTTTTAACGAATTAATAATCAAAGTAAAAATATATAAACAATCAAATTATAAAATAATAGATATTTAGTGTCTAAATTCTAAGGAATATATAATCTTATTTATGATGATTTTAGAGTCTGAAAAAATGAGAGTTTGAATTTTGATTTCTAGAGAATTCAGAATATGATTTTTGATGAAATCAGAGTTTAATTTTTGAAAAAAAGAGAGTATGATTTTAGAAGAAATCAGAAAATGATTTTAAGAAATATTGGAGTCTTATTTCAAGAGATATTATAGTTTGATTTTAATAGAAATCAAAGTATGATATCTGATGAAATTGGAGTCTAATTTCACATGATGGTAAATTTAGATTTCAGAAGAAATCAGAGTACAATTTTTGAATAAATAGAAGTTTAATTTTGATGAAATAAGAGATATAATGTAGAATAAATCAGTATCTTATTTCAAGAGAAATTAGATTATATTTTCGAGAGAAATTAATGTCTGATTCCTAAAAAATCGGAGCTCAATTTATGAGTAAATCAGAGTCTTATTTCTGAAGAAATTAGAATAATATTTTCGAATAAATCAAATACATATTTCAAGAGAAATTGGACAATTATTTCAAAAGAAATCATGATCTGATTTTAGATGAAATTGGAGTCATATTTCTGATTAAATAGGAGTCTAATTTTAGAAGAAATAAGAGTCTGATTTCATGAGAATTCAGATTCACAGTTCTGAAAAAATCGGATTCTAAGGAATTGTAAGGTGATATGTTAGTTAAGGATTTTTTTTTCATAAGAACACAATGGTTAGATTTAGTTTTAGAAAAAATTAAATAAGACATTGAAAACTAAGGGTAAGGATAAATTTTTTTGTAGAGAATGAATATTTTCTTTTAAAAAATAATTCTTAGAGAAAGAAAAATCTCTTTAATAAATGCATTTGTGATTTTAAAAACATAAAGTAATGAAAAATTTATAAGGATACTTGTTGAATAAAAAATATCCCCCATTTTGGAAATATGAAACAAGTTTTAAAAAAAAATAATACATGGAATATGGTTTTTACTTTTTTAACATTAAAATAAATACTTATCTCCCTTTACTTTTCACCATGATGAATATGAATTACTCCATCTTAGCTTTTTAAATCCCTACGGATCATATTCTACTATTTCATAGAGAATTTACTTCTTCTTTCTTAATAATATCTTCTATATTTAATCTCCTCCATAAATAATCTCCCTCATTCAGTGGAAATTATCTTCTTTTAACTTAATATTATTTTGATCATTATTTTCTCCCACATTGTGAATTCTAAAATGAATGGAGGTAAAAAAAATTCCTGGAATGTTAGGAAAATAAAAAAGAAAAACAGTGGAAAGAGAAAAAAATTCATTAAGATGGGGAAATTTTGTTACAAGGAAAATACAAAAAAAAGATCGAATTTTAATAAATAATCCATCCATATTTTCCTTTGGTATCACCATTATCAAGGATGAATTAAGCTTATTTAACTCTTTGTGATCATCCTAAACCTTCTTAATCAACTGATCCTAATCTTGATTTTTGATTTCATAAAATTTTATTCTTTCTTATTTAGACATAAGATTCTCAGCATGAAATTTTACCACCACTTCTTTCTATTTTAATATTTCTTTTATCTCTACCATGAGTTCCCTTTCCCACCCAAGATTTAAATTAGTGTAATTCATCTTTCAATTATGTTTTTTGTCCTCTTGGATTCATGAAACATGCTCTCTACTCTGATTATCTAAAAGAATTTTTGAAATGTTCTTGATCATGACACCTGACATATCAAAGGAATCCATTATTGAATTATAGAAATAAAAAATAATTTATAGATATTAAATAATTTACATAGAGTACATGGTAATATTATTTCATGTTATCTTGTGATTATCATAAACAATGCTAAATATCTTGAACATAGCTTCTAGTTTGATAATATTTTCCAGGATAATGCTTGTTGAATATGAAATTTGATTGAATTTTTATATAAGAAGTTGGAATCTGGAGTCAATACATTGAAATAAGGTAATGGTATTCAATAGATTCTTCAAAAAATGTACCAAAAAATCTTTTCCCATGGTAGATTAATATTCTGAAATAGAATCATTTTCTGTCTAAGGATGTTTATCTTCCCCTTTTTCATTCCTATAATATGTTCCAAGAACATCTATCTTCTAATTTTCAACCACATATTTCCTTGGAGAATAAAAAATGACTTTATTTCCATTCATATATTTAAAGATTTTCTTCTCAGCATTCAGAGTCTCATGCTAAATATTACAATATTGAAAAATTTTACCATCATCATCTAAAAAATTTTCACAAACATTATCAACAACATCTTTAACATCATAAAGATGAATAAAATCATGACTTCAACATTCGTCATTTGAACGTTTATCAAAATCATCTAAAGAATCATCATTTTTCCCTTCTGAGATTATCTTACTGATTTAACATGGGATGTTCTAATAGAAAAATTTTCATAAGGACTTTCATTCTGCAGATATTCTTCCAAAATTTTGATTACATCTTTACATTACTCTTATTCTTCATATTAATATTTTTCTTCTTTATATTTTACTTTTTATTCAATTATGGGTTCGAAAATTGAAACATTATTCGCTAGAAATTTTCATAGAACTGAATCTTTAATGAAATATTCTGGCACCAAAACTGGTTTATATGCCTTCTCTCTATCTTTAAGCATGGAATGTACAATATTAGCTTCTAACATTTTTTTATTTATCTTTTTTCCCTTTGGATTTCATCTCATGGTCTGGAGCTGCATGAATTTTTAAGGTCATAGCCTCATCAAGGTTGAAACCAAAAACAATATCTCCCACTTTTTCTTCTTCTTATTCTCCCTCCATTTTTCTATCAATTTATTAGAAAAATTTATTCTATTTTTTTGGCTTTGGTGGACCAGATACTCATTCCCATAGTGGAATTTTATCTTTCGATTCTGGTTCTTTCTCTTTCCATTTAATTGGGGTTTTCTTGGAAGATTCTCCTACTTATCCTTTCATAATAGAAGCTTGAACATCACTATCAGGAAGATCAAATAATTCTCTAGTCTTAATACCGAAACTGATCATCATTATTTTTATAGTTTCATTACTCAACTACATAATTTTAAAAACTTTTGGTTTTGAGATGAAGGGAATTTTGAATTATTCATGACAAAGAACAATAATCATCGAAAATATTGGTTGATACAGTACGATTTGAGACATGAGGGTTCCATTCTTTACAATTCTGATGGTCAAGAGAATGTGCATGATGAGGTTTATCTTCTATAGATTTACCAGGAAATTTATCCTGATGATATAACACTTCTTAAGGGAATCCATATCACCCTTATTCAGAATGAGAAAACCATGCATCCAGAAAGATATCAGTCAAATGTTCGTTAAAGGATGATTTATCTTGGGTGACTTGACTCTTTTAATTCCATGTCACTCAATATCCTTTACATTCTCAAAAGTACATTCCTTGTCTGCCAATTTGTGTGAACAAATGAAAACCTTTCATTCTTAAGGAATATCGAAAATACTAGAAACCATGTTGAAAGTTAAATAATAATTATTTCAAAAACTTTGGAAATAAAACATCTCTCTTCCTCCTTGATCATGAAATCTAATTGTATTGTATAATTATATAAAGAGATCAAAATAAAATGCACCCTAATTCTTTGGTTTGAAAATTTAATGACATTCCCATCTATTCTTGTTAATGATCATCGAAATTAGTGAATCATAAATAACAATGAAATTTGGGTCCACCAAACTTTCCAGGTAAATTAACATATCCATGAGTTTGTTGTGGGAGGACATTGGATTTTCAGAAGGAGCATCAAGATAAATTTAATGCATAAGAAAACAAGGAAAACTAAGCGACTAATTTGTAGGGAGGAAGATCTTCGGTGCAATAACACTAGTATAACTGATATGAGATGTGAATAGGGGTCCTTTATATAGGCTTCACTGTAATGATTTGTATTCTAGAAAGAGACAAATGGTTGAGATTAATGATGAAGATGGATTTTGAAGGTTCCATGCTTTTAGGGTTTTAATGAAAAATTAGATTTAAGGGAAGTGAATCTGATAGAGTTTTCAAAAAACAAGATACAAATACAAAAAATAAAAAATAAAATTATGAAGGTTTAAGTGAGGAATCATAAATTGTAGATTGAATATAATGAATTTTCAATATTGATAAGGTTATTATTGAAGAACTTAGGATCCAAAATTTTTTATTAAGTAATTTAAAAATTCGAGTTCTAAAATAAAATAAGAAATAAATTTAGGTTCTGAAAAAATTATTAAGGAATGAAAATTTTACTTACAGAAGAAAAGTAAGAAAAAATTTTAGGTTCCAAAAATTCTATTCATTAAATATACACAAAAATAAACATTTGTAATCCCACTATGGAAAGTAGTAACTTAATTTTAAGAGATGGTTTGAACAAAAAGTTAATTTAGAAAATTACCTTATAGTTATCATTCATAAATTTTTTAATGTATTCAAATATATTGAAGCATAATGATTTTGTAAATATGTCAGTATTTAGGTCTGGTGTTCTGATAAATTGAAGAACAATATCTCTATTAATAGTGTGATTCCTAAGATAGTTATGCCTAATATCTATGTTATTTTCCTGAGAGTGTTCTAAATTATTTTTTTCATATGGAAATGGACCTAGTGTTATGACACATTATATGAGTTTTGCTAAAACTCATTCCATAGTCTGTGAGTGTGTGTTTCATCCACAATACATGACCACAACAATGTTCACCGGCTACATATTTCGCTTCAGAAGAGAAATTTTCTAAAAAGTGTTGCTTTATTCATGATCAAGAAACTAATGAATATCCAAATAAATAACATGTTATATGTGTAATTTTCCTATCCATTACTCATCCTCAAAAATCAGAATCTGAACTAATTTTTAAAACAAAATAATTTCCAGAAGAATAGGAATGTCCATAATCCATAGTTCCCTTTAAATAGTGAAAAAATATCTTCACTTATTTTAAATGAGAATATATTGGATTAGATGGACATATAAAACATAATAATACTGAAAAACTTATGTGTGGAAAACTAGTTGTTAAGTATAATAAACTTCATATCATATCTATAAATGATCTTTGATTTACTAGTTTCCTAGATTCATCAAGATAAATAGTATTTTAGGTACCGATTATAATGATTATAATTTATGTTTTTTCATATCCATTTTTTTAGAATATATTTAAATTACTTATTTTGAGATATATATGTTTCTTATGGTTTTTGAGAAATTTGAAAACAATGGAAAAATGTTAACTCACACATCATACTCATTTCAAACACAAATTTCATGATATTGTCCAATGAATAAGATAAAGATTGCCGATTTGATCTTAATATAATGTCCTCAACATATGTTTTAACAATATAAACATTTTTCTATCCTTTATTTTTAAAAATATATGGATCAGTAATTCCCTTAACATAATATTTTTGTAACAAAAACCATGTATGTGTATTATAATAGGATCTAGGGGCTTGTATAAGTCTATATAAAGATTTTGTACGTTTCAAAAAATGTTAAGGATGTTTTGAGTGTTAAAAACCATGAATTTGTTCAACATAATCATCCTCATGAACATATATATTATGGAAATAACAATTTACGTCCATTTGAAATAGTTTAAAATTAAATAATTCTACAAAGGATAAGAGAATTTTAATAGATTCAAGTCCAACTACTAGAGCATAAGATTCTTTATAGACTATTCCATATTATTGATTATATCCTTTAGAAACTAATCTTGCGTTGATTCTTATAATATTTCCATTTTCATCACATTTATTTATGAAGACCCACATTATTCTAATTATAGATGTCTCTTTATGTCTTTCAACCAAGGTCCAGACTATGATCATTTCGAATTAATCTAGCTCATCATGTATAGTTTTAATCAAATCATCATTACCTAAATCTTCATTAGTGACTTTTGGTTCTAATTGGGAAAGAAATTATAGATATTATAAATCATTTCTTAGAGAGCTTCATGTCCATACAGATTTATATACATCTCCAAGGTTACTATAACTAGAATGAATCTTAATAAAAAACTGATTTCAGTTATTTAAAACCTATTCATCAAAATAAGTTATAAAATCATCTACGGTAAATACTTTAGAAACATTTTCTTAATTATTTTCCTTATTAGATGAAAAAATTTTCAATGGTTGATAATTAGTTTTTGAAAACACAAATGAAGATGTAGGTTGGGGTTGTTTAATAACAAAAGGATTTGTTTTCTCAAATTTATCAGGAACTATTTATTCAAGAGTTGAAGATTTTTTTTAAAAACTTCATAGGAATTAAACTAGTGGAATAGGATACGAAAATTCACTCATCGTAATAGGGGGAGAATTTATATAATTTGTCTTTATTATTCAAGATTAAAACATTGCATCCATATAATTTGTAGTAAGAAGCCTTAGATTTTCTACCATTCCACAATTCGGAAAGTGTTTTATTTTGAAAGTGTGTGATTATAATTCGATTTATAGTATAACAAGTAGTAAATACACCTTCATCCCATAAATGTTTTTTAATAGAATATTCACTCAACATGGTTCTAGTTATCTTTTGAAGAATTTTTTTTCTTCTTTCAACAATATCATATTTATGTGGAGTTCTTCGAGAATAAAATTTATGGTTAATCCATATCTTACAACAAAAAGATGAAAAATATATGATTTTGAATTCTCCCCTATGATTATAGTGAATAGTTTTCAATGGAAGGTTTTTTAATTATTTACATTGGTTTAAAATGATTTAAAATAGAAAAAGACATCAGATTTCATTATTGGAATATAGACCCATGTAAATATAGTGTAATCATCAACTAAAACAGATACATTGTATTTGATTTCGATACTTCCAGTTTTTGTTGAACTGAAAAGATCCATATTCCCTTGATGTAATTCATCAGAAGTTGAGACTTTACTGATTTATTTAATGCATGATTTATATGGCCTTCCATATTGACAAGGATCATAAAAAATTATGAATCAAAACTAAGCTTCATTAGATTCTTAACAAGTCTTTTCATTGTTGATTTTACATAATTTCTTCTGGTTACAATGTCCTAGTAATATATTCTATAACCAAGATTGATCTTTTATTTTACTAAGTCATGGTGGGTCCTCGCTCCTAAGGTCTTCTATGTTCATTTTATACACAATCTCATGCCTATGGGAAGAAAGAATAAACTCTTCCTAGGAACTGCATAAAAGAAATTTATCATTCCTAAAATTTATAAGGTAACCTTCATTGCATAATTTTCTAATGATAATAATTTTTTCTTAATACATTTAGTAAATAAAATTATTTAAATTAAACCTTTTCCCAAAAGAACAATGTAACAAATACCAAAAATTTATTCGTCAGCATTATCAATAAAAGTTATTTTTCCTCCTTTTATCTTGGTAATCTTTGAAAAGGTGTTTTTGTTACTAGTCATGTGGTAGGATCATCCAATATCCTTGTTCCATGTATTTTTTGGCACATTCATTATTTTCTAGAAAATAAAATAGTATGACTTTCTCTATCCAAACATTCTTGGACCGAGAAATTTTTAAAAGTAAAATCTTATGTATCCACATTTTCATAAAAATTTAAGAATTATGAAAACCATAGGATTTTTTTTATTTAAGGATTAATTTATCGCACAATGTCCAATACATTGAAACATAGTGAAAAAAGGATCACTTTGGGGAAAAAATAATTGTGAGAAAAAACGGGTTGTGAGTGTGTATAACCAAATCCAAAACTATTCCTAATAGTACGAATTTGTGAATACATTTTATCAAACACTTTTCTACCATATGTAATATTTGTTAAAAGTTTCTTTAAGGAAAATATTTCATTTTTTAGTCTCAGGAGTAAATTCTTATCCTCACAGTCATTAGTATTATAGTTTGAGTTATCCTCTAAAACATTTTTCATAAAAATAACATTTTAAAGATGGTTAGAAATTTTATCCTTCTCAGAATTAACATCCTTAAGATTTTTTTAACATTTAAAAAATCAAGTGTTTTCTGATCAAGATTATAAGAAATATATGAAACCACTTTTTTGAAAATAGAAAATATAGAATTAGCTTTCTCTAACTTCATTTTTATCCTAAAATTCTCAGTCTCATCTAATTTTGAAAATCAAGAGACTTATTCAAATGAGGGTTTGTAAATGTCTATTGATGAATCACATTATTCATCATAAGATTAAAAATATACTTTATTAGCAAAATTATCATTTAAAGAATTATTGGATAATGATTTATCATTTTGTATCTTATCCATAACACAATGATTTTTAATTGGTAATCTGCCTATAAGACTAATATTCTTTTAACTAGAAGATTCACATTCTGAAGATTCATATGAAGATTCACCACTACTAGCACTCGAGATGTCATTATCCTTTAGGACTTTCTTATCCTTATATTTTTAGTACTTCATTCCATTCCTTTCAGAATTTTTATCATTATGTCTTCTCTTTTGAGCATAGGAAAATACAGTTATATATTTCTTAACATTTTTCATTCATAACTATTTCCTTCATAATAATTTTATCATGTATATCTTTCTTCTTATATCTATATTGAAAATATTTCTTTCCCATAATATTGATCATCCTTCGTGAAAGATTGACTAGTTCATTCGCAAACTAATAACTATAACTAGTTGGAACCTCTGTCTTCCAATCCTCTGAAGCCCTTGATTGATCAGAGAAATAGAATCACTCTAGGTAGGTTGAATAAGTTTTAACATCTTGAACATGTTGTTTAGAATATTCACACAAATCAAGAGAGTTACCCTATCTAGATATCACTTCACAAAATGTAATCTCAAGTTGGGTCAATGTGTTTCAACATATGTTGAGCTCTTAAACTAGCTGGGTATTTATTGGAATGAAACCCCAACTTCCGGCTCCTTCTCTACTATTAATAATTTTCGTTAAATGTTGGAGGGACATGTACACATGTCACTCGGCCAATGGTTACATAACAATAGATTGTACGACTTCATTTCATTTCAGAACACATTGGAAAAATTATCATGTGTATGTAAAATATATGTAACGAAAACATTTTTAACCCTTATGAAACATTAATATGTTTAGTATCTGATAAAATGATATGTTACAATAAGAAAATGAGGTAACTTTTAGAAAATCATTTAACTGTACTCTTAAATAATTTATAATCAGAGTCTAAAAATATGAAAAATTTGATTCTAAAATAATATATTTTCAGAGTCTAAATTTTGAAGAATCTAAAATCTGATTTATGATGATTTTAGAACATAGAAAAATGAGAGTTTGGAGCCTGATTTCCAGATAATTCGGAATCTAATTTCAGAAAAAAAAATTTAGAGTCTTCGTTCTAATGAAATTGGATTCTGATTTTTGAACAAATCAGTGTCAAATTTAAAGAGATATTAGAGTCCAATTTTTGAATAAATCAATGTTTGATTTCATGAAAAATTAGTGTCTCATTTCTAGAGAAATCAAAGTCATATTTTTGATGAAATTGGAGTATGATTTCAGAAGAAATTGAAGTCCGATTTCAAGAGAATTCATAATCTAATTTCTGAATAAGTAAGAGACTGGTTTCCAAAGAAATTAAAGATTGATTTATAGATAAATCAAAGCCTTAATTTAGTAGAAATCATATTATGATTTTAAAAGAAATTATAGTATGATTTATAAAGAAATTGGATTCCAATTTTAGAAGAAATCAGAGTTAGATTTCTGGAAAAATCAGAGCCTAATTTCAATAGAAATCAAAGAAATGATTTTGGATATAATTAGAGTCTACCATCATAGGAAATAGATGACTTATATATGAACAAATACAAGTAATATTACTGAAGAAATCAGAGTCCGATTTCAAACAAAATCAGAGTTTTATTTTAGGAGAAAATTGAGTTTGATTTTCGGAGATATCATAATCATATTTTTGAAGAAATCAGAGTCCGATTTCAAGAGAAATTGGATTCACAATTCTGGGGAAATCAGATTCTATGGAACTATAATGTTATATGATAGGTAATGATATTAATTTTTAGCTTACGAATTATATGGATATACTAGGTTTAAGAAAATATTAAATAAGACATTTACAACCAATTGTAATGAAAATTTTTTTCCTGGAGAATGAAAATTTTCCTTAAGAAAAAAATTTATAGAGAAAGATAATATTATATCAAAAATGTTTTGTTGATTTTAAAAACCTAATGAAATGGAAAATTCTTAAGGATACATATTTACATAACATATATTTATAACTAAGGATTTAATTTTTATAAAAATCCTTATATGTTTAATAATAATATTTTCTCAAATTAACTACAATAAATGTCTTTATTTTAAAAAAACTTATAACAATATATTAAAAAATACTGAAATTTTACTTGATAAAATAAACATCATTTTTAATTTTAGTGTTCCAAAATTTTATTCGAGTGAATTTTTGGGTTTTTCTAAGAAACATCATTATTGTCTTAAATAATGAAAATTTCATCTTTTATGTTATAAACAATCTTTTCATTTAAATAATTATTAATGTTAAATTATACATTAATTTTTTATGGTCACATTAGATCAGTTAAAAATATATTAATATGATGTAGGTAATTATAATTTATTTAAATTTGAAATTAAATATAAAAACTAAATAAACTATTGAATGTTTTACTTTAAAACCCCACATTATCACCATGTCAATGGGATTAGAATTAATCATAATTTTCTAGTATTTGTGAATTGAATTTTGAAAAACTGACATACACCATAACTTAAATTTCAACTAAAAAATAGTAAAAGTGACTAAAATCAATCACAATGATTAAGGTCAAATAAATTTTAATTATGGATTGAACCATAATGTTTGGAGACCAAATGATGAATCAACTTGTCCAAGAAATTGCACATATTTAATCTATACATATTACATTAATATGTTTTGTGTTATTGTTATGACTTTTTGTAGGCAATAACTTGTGTACATCAGACTTATTTTAAAAAATTAAATTTATGCCCTTTTATTTCCCAATTAATGGACACCACAACTCCCTATTTCTCACACATCTAAATTTCATTATCTAGACCAAACTATTATAAAATAATCTTCTAAATTCCTTCCCATACTACTTGAATCATTCCTTTGGGAAAATGTATACTAAGGATTACTTTTGGCACAACTCAAAACGAGTTAGCTGATTATGAGGTAATGCCTTCTCTCAAGATCTCTAGTTTCATTTCCATTCTAAACCACATAAAATATATTATTTTCCATTATTATATAACAAATACATGATACTAAATATATTAGGATGTTTTTTTGTAAATATTGTGTCCTTCATTTACACACACTCCATCAAATGGGTAGAAAACATACTATTAATGTGTATTACGAACAATCACCTGACAAAACAGTGACTGTTGGTATTCCCTTACCACAAATAATGGAGGAAATTATGATGGAAAATATATTTATATATGTATTATATTAAATTTTTTATTTATTTAATATTCTTTATTACTTTTGAAACTCATATCTCTTTTCTCTCCATTTAGTGTTAATGTGATAATTTCGTTTGGGGATGTGTGGTCTACCTTCCCCTCCAAGCGATTTGATTCATTCAGACGATAAATGTTAGGTACTAAGGATGGGTTTAGTGAACGTATATTATATATATAACTTTATAATTTTATTTCACTAATTTTATATTATATACATTCATATTTCTTTTTTCTCAATACTACCATTATAACGGAAACAACGTTCATGAATACGAATGACTTACCGTCTCCATAAACTGTGTATTCAATTTAATACTTATTTATGATATTTATTATTATAATATACACATACTTGTTATATATTATATTTACATCATGATGTACATTCTGAAAATCATGATATCAATATAAGGACCTATGATATAACAAATTAAGACGCATGCGAAGAACAAAGTGAATATTACCCGAAGTGAAACCTTATCATGGGATCGTTAACACGTGGTTAATATAAGGCCTTAATTAAAAAAATATTTTGTATTATATTTAAGAATATTATTCTATTAAATATTTATAATAAACATATATTTATTATATAGTAATCTTGAATGAGTTATACAGGAGTCCATACACAAGGTATGTGGATTTCATCTCACTTTTTATTTTCATGAGATACATGCCATGTTCAATACTTATTTAATTTGTGTAGTGTATATAATTCCGAACATGTTATTCCAAGTATATTATACATAAATAAATGGGTATTAACATGTACAATTTTTTATCCTTTTTTCAATGGGTTTATATTTAAAAGTTACCAAATTGTTAATATCGTTTTGTCTCAATTTTCCTTCTTCAAGAACCATGCTTAGTAATGTTATTAAAGTCATTTTAATGGTAATATCCATATTATTTACATGAAAATTAATGAATCTAAATATTTTTATGATATTTTAAGATTCATTTAATTTTAATTTCTTACATTAATTTTGTGATCAAAAGTAACCAATTAGTATGAGTTTATTTAATCAATGTCATCATATTTTTGATATTTTTAATGATTATTATTCCATTAATGAAATATTTTATCCATCTTTAAATATTTCTCATGAGATTCCTTATACTCTATTATTTCAGGATATATTCATTTATGGGTACCATTTTCAACTATTTGGTATGTGAGATAGTTTAAAAAGTATTTTTATGAAATCCAGACTTTACCCACTCTTCAAACAGAAATTAATGTTTTATATAAAGGGGTTCCAAAAATATTATACCATTATCCTATAATATCTAAAAGAAATTTTTACCTTTTTATCTTTTACCAATATATTCATATGAATCTTCTTGTATCTTTTCAAAAAATGAATTTTTTTCAAACCTTTTTACTATACAAAATGAATGTTTTTTTACATCATATGGCTTGTACGGATTTACCCACCTTTATTTCAATATAGGATTGTTTTCATTTTTAAAAGGATAATATATAATAAAATCTCATTTTTAATGTAATTTTCAAGGAAAATTAATTCAAAATGTTTTCAAGAGTATTTCACAATGTTTCTGGAAATGTTTTTAAAAAATGTTTTCAAGCCTTATTTACAGATATTTTTTATATTCTCAAGGAATGGTTTTTAAAACATCTTATATCCTCTTTTATATTTTTTCAAGTAAAAAATGTTTTTAATTAATTTTCAATATTTTGATATATATTTTAAAAGTTAATTTCAAATTAATGGGTTTCAATGCATTTTCATGGCTTCTTTATATGTTTTCAAATTTACAGTTTTCATAACATTTTCAATCAGTCGTAATAAGTTTTAAAAAATAATTCGAAGAATTTTTTTTAAAATGTATTGAATATTAATTTATATGTTTTCAAGGAAAAATTTTATCAAAATTATTTCAAGTATTCTTTTTTTGGTTTTCAATATATTTTCAAGAAAACGATTTTAAAATGTTTTTTTGTATTAAATTTTTTTTTCAAGGAATAAACATTATTTCCCTTAAGAAATGTTTTTTCTAGATTTTTCAAAATTATTTTAATCTGTGATGAAATTTTTTGATGTTACTCATGCCCCTCTAGGAAATGATCTAATTTTTCCATTCATAACCATTATTCAAATGAGTTATGATTAATATAATGGTATTTATGAACCTGTTTATCTTCCCCAGGTTATATGTTACTGAAATATGCTCATCTTGCATGGGTTATATGTTTTTGAAATCTATTCATTTTCCATGGGTTATATTATTTTGAAACCTAGTTTTTCAGTGTTTCTGATTTGATGAAATGACTGTCAAATGTTGAAATTTTCCATAGGTAATGATTTGATAAAGTGATAATGATACCCATTTTATATTTCGGGTTATGATTTGATATTTATAAGACCCATATCATTGAATGGGTTATGATATAATGATTTTTGTGGCACATATATGTATATTTTCATTATGCGATGAGTGGGAGCTATATATCCCTCTAATTCATTAGGTAGTGATAAATATTTTATGAGTTCAAAAGGAACATGGGAGGAAATCCCAAGCCTGAAACAAGATGATACACATTAAAAAATCCCAAACTAACACAAAACAAGAGGTTATACGGGAGGAAATACAATTCCTGAAACAAGTGGGTAAACAGGAGGACATCCCAAGCATAAATACAGAGGCTAAATATAAAGGCATCCCAAGCCTAAAGCAAGACGGTAATTATGAGGAAATCCCATGCCTGAAATATGGGGGCACACTTGTGGGATTCTTAATCCCGAATTAGGTACATGAGTGGTTAGACTATGCCTAACAAGCTTCAATTGACTTGGTAGGATTCTTTGCCAAAGGGTTTTTATATTCTTATATGTTTTCCATAATTCAATAATTGTATCACACATTATTAATTCAAGTATAATGTCATTTATATCCTTATGGTTTAGGTGTTATAAACTGTAATTATTTATTATGATCTCTAATATTCATTGTATGATCTTCAGATGTAATTCTCATATTCCACAACCTTCTGACTATGTTATGCTAACACATTTTCTTTATTAACCCATACTAACCATCTGATCTCACCCATTACTTATGTTTCCTTTCTATAGGATATGAATAATTGTTTTAGATAGAAGTACTAATATTTTATATCTCTATTGAAGATGTTGATGATATTTCAACCTTATATAATATTTGGTTTTAAATTTCCAAAGACACTAAACTATTACGGTCCTCCAGAATTTATTTTTGAAATGTATATAATATTAAAATAAAATAATTTAATATCAATATATGTTAGTCATGGGTCGCTATCGACATGATTTTCTTTTATCTTATGTAAATGTAATGTTGTAATTAAAAAATCTCCAAGAATTCTTGCGTCGAGTCTCTATAGTTGGTATTAGAAAATATTTAGTAGAAACCATGGAAACTAGATTTTGGAAATCATAGATTCAGAAACATAACCATTATGTAATATTTGAGGATAAGATTAAAATAACATCCTATAATTTTTAAAAGGTAGAAATTATGTGCATATTCCAAATAAATATATTGAAGTATAGATACTATAGGCAGATTTAGTTCCATGAAGGATGTACCTATATGTATGAAATATGATAAGGTGTGTCTGCCCTAACTCTATGTAACCTGGTATTTGAAAATGGGCCTTACTACAACACTTTTTTGACACTCTTGGGAGATACACTTAAGATAATTCACATTTTTATTAAAATTAATTATTTTGGACGTGGATATATGATGAAAAATTATAACCTATGTTAAACCTTATAGAATGGAATGAACTATTTTTAACTAGAACATATAAATTATTTATGTATTGAGGTTGTATTGAAAATAGATGTTAAAATTCTATTTTGTGATTGACCTTATTTCAAGGATATCCATAATATTTATTTTCAAAAATATTTTAATATGATTTTAGAAAATCACAACATGTATGTCGAGTGACAACCCATCAAGTCCATGAAGATCATGGGACATGAATCAATTACAGAAGGATGATATGAGTTTTTCACCTACCACTGACCTTTGTGTTGTCCTTTGTTAAATTACAATTGTTTTTAGATAAAAAATCGACAAATAAATCTTAATAACCAAAAAATAGTGTAACATTTAGTTTTAGATATTAATATCTTAACTATATTGGTTTTGGAAAATAGTTAGAGAGAAATATTATGACTTATCACTATTTTATGGGCCTTAATAACAATTAATAATGTATTTTTTTGCTTTAGTCAACAAAATTTATTGTGGATATCCACATCATATATTAACTGATGAATAAGTATTTGACCAAAGAATAAGAAAAAGATATAATTGTGTATATCTAATTTAAATGTGTCAAGTAATTATATTTCATTATATTCATGGTTAATAAAAGAATTACCCAACAATAGTAAAATGATAAAAAAATTCTAATACCATAATTTTTGTGAAACCGTTGGACTTTTAAATCATCAAGGATTTTTGAATTTGAGGCCCTCTTCATTCAACTGATAATTCACTTGTTTTTTATTGATGGAAACAATCACTAACTATAAACATTTATGATTTTATTCTATGTATGTATCTATACATTTCATCAATATTATCTTCCATAGATACATGGTTATATGTTTGTCCACATGCCTTTTTCAATATATATTCTGTCTTTTCAAGAAGATGTTTGATGATCCCTTCTCATGATTTGAGATTTAATCATAAGAAATATCAAACAATATATTAGCAAGTTCAATATTAAATATCATGGATGAAATTTATTTATGGTGGGGAGAATTTAATGCCTCAAAACTCTAATGTTTGAAAATTATATTTAAATGTGTGTATGACACGCAACACCATGCCTGTAATGGAATAAGATATCACGATACATTAAAATATGTTTAGTGTTTTAAATAAAATCAATATATGATATGACAATAATATCGTGTGATACTGGGTTAGTGATCACCACATGCTACAATTACATTCTTCAATGACTTGAATTACATTAAAGAATGTGTTTTAATGATCAACAAACTATTATTAAAATATTATTATTTAATATTATAAGATATAACATAGAAGATAAATTATTGATTATGAATAGTATTAACTATCTTAGGAGAATATATATTATATATTTGACTAAATGTTTGTGACATTAATTAAACCAATTTTATATTCATAAGATATGTACAAAGCCTACTTTTATACATTAAACCTATATATTTCAAATGGAAATTTTACAACATTCTAATTACAATATTATTTTAAATATATTTTTTGGGATTTTTTTTATATTTTATATGTTATAGTAAATTTAATTATTTGAATATAAATATCCAAATTCATATAAGATAATTTTTTTTTATTTTTTTGAAATATTTAATTTTTTGATGAATACTTAAAAATACTACAATTTAATTCAAATATTATTTTTCATAAAAAATAATTAGAATTATTAATTATATTTTGGATTAGATATAATGTTTAATTACTCCATTTTTATATCATGAAATCCAATTTAGTTCATTCTAATCAATTTCACATAGAAATTGGATATAAATACTTCCTAATCTTTTGAACATTCCACATTTTCATACCTTATATAGGATTAATTTAAAATTGATTTATGCTAATTATGTGAATGGAATTTAGATAAATGGATTCCATATTTTAAATCATTAAATTTTATAATGTCTAAAATAGTCATCTTTGTTTTTGAGAAACAAATATTACTGAATGTGATTAAAATTAATTGCAGCGATTAAGAGGATGATTAGCTTAATACGGGACAAATACGTTAACATAATTGACAAAAAAACCAAGAAAAAATTCCAAATATATATTTTATGTCCTTGTTTGTACCATATCATGAATTATCACTAATTTTAACTACTATTAGTTCCAATTTCCTATGAAATACATGGGTATAATTTCATTTAAAAAATTTACAAGAATGCCCTTCTTCCTCTAATATAAAAAGGAACTCAACCCTCCCACTTCATCACATGTATCAATCCAATTTAGTTGTACCATTATCTATATAAATATATACTGAAAATACCTCACATAATCCTAAAATCCTCAAATTAGGAAATAAACATTTAATGGAATCCCTTTGGTGAAATCAAAATAAGAGTTACCTAGAAAAGAGAAACATCCTTCTTAAACCTCATTTATTTTATTTTCATTATTCACCCCATAAACAATTACCATTCCATTATAAAATAATTTAAAAATATCTTCAATATTCTGAGGTATTTTAGTTTTTTGGTTTATACATAAAATTTAAAAAGAATCAATCAAAATGGGTAGGTGAATGTACAGTTCATTTACAACGAACTACTACCTCACCAAAGGAGGATTTTTCTTTTTTTCATTACAACCTTTAACGGTTAGGAATTAGGATGGATACACATTTGGATATGATATATATAATATTTATAATTTATATATTTTTATTTAATTTCTATTTAAAAAATAATTTTATAATTTCAGTTTGATGGAAATGTGATAACATCATTTGTGAATGTGTGGACTACCGTATCCTCAATGCGATTTGATTCGTTCATGCTATACACGAATTATATAAAGGGATATTTTCATAAAAATAAGTAACATATATTAAATATAAATGACAGTATATTTATAATATATATATATATAATTTACCTTTAAATCATTTAACATGAAAAATAAATGAATGCAGCATTCATGCGTGCATGTGACATAACTTCTCCATTAACGGTGTATTTCATTTCTTATCTGAAAACAATATGGATGATTATAAAAACATATATAATTAATATATATGATATTTAAATAATTTTTTGAAATTTTATATAGGATTAAACCATGAAATAATTAAGAGAAACAACAATTAACAGATAAAAAATTACATGAAATACCAGGCAATTAACGTCTGAAATACTGAAAATAAATAAATCTTGTTAACTAACGGGTATTAAGATATTATAAGAATAATAATAATTATGTCAGTGGTTCTGTTATTAGGTATTTACATGTTTAAACCCATTATATGGGAGATTAAAAATCATTCGATGTAAAAAAGAAATTAAAGGTAAGGGATTTCGTATCAATTTACATTCCAGTGAGACGAATTTGTTGTCAAGCGATTTGTTTTCTTTTATGGTATATATATTAAAATTTGACATGATATATCCTAAATCTACCAATTATAATGATATTAAATGTTTCATTTAATTTTATTAATACATTTTTATTATGATTATAATGTTTCAAATTTGTATGGGACATTTTAGAATATTTAAATATTATTTTACAAAAGAAAGATTTAATAATCTTTCAATGGTATTTCCATTCTATGATGAATACATAATATTTGTGCACCATATTTAATATATATATATAATTTATACACTTATACTATGACATGTAATATCATGATTCGTTCATTCTTTGTGTTATTTTTAGTTTCAATATGAATTATTTCCCAAAATGTGATTTTATTAAAAATTTATGATGTTTGAAAGAATTTGATAACATAATTTTTTTTATATTACATACTTATTGTTATTAATATTATAGAGTTATGTTTATAATTAAAATTAATATTAAATTTTTTATATGAACTTATTTATTTATATTTAAAGATTATAATCACAATCTACACATTAATTTATTATCACGTCAATGTTTTAATCATTTTAGTGGTTTATATTACAATATTTATTTCCAGGATTTCATAAACATGAATTTCCAAAAAAGTTAATTATATGATATATTTCAAATAAATCCATTAATTTTATTCCCCTTAGGTTATTCATGACCATTATCATGTAATGGTAACATTTTACCACTCAGTTGTATATATAATACTTTAGAAAATGTTATCAAGAAAACATGACTACATTTCTTAAATAAGTCTAAGAACTATTTTCTTTCAAAATAGTGTTTAAAAAAAATTTATAATTTTTCGGAACATGTTAAAATCTTTTTTCTATGTAATTATCACCCTTTACAAAAAAAAGAATGTTTTCATAAGTAATTTTCAATAAAAATAGCTATAAATATGGTTTTTAATATAAAAAGTTTATTTTAAACATAAATGTTTTAAAATGATATTTTTATAGATCATATGTTCATCAAAGACTAAGAACCATTATTTTTACACCTCTTTGGATATTATTTATTGATATCATCCTTATTATTTTTTTGGATGGTTTATGAATGATTTGGAAAAGGGTTGTATTGAAAATCACATCTAGGATTCCATTGTTAGTCCCCATTAAATATTCAAATGATCATTGAACATTAAATTTCAACAAATTGTCCATATTTTTATCATGGGTATGATCATTTATTAAACATTGTATCATTTTTACATAAGGTGTTTAATTTTAAAGTAATTTTATTATATATGGAAAAAATGATAAATCCCTATTCTTTATTTGATATTGACATTTGATGAGGAATTTTTTTTATTAGTAAAATTGATTTTTATACATTAGGAATGATTTGGAATGACAATGACGAGTGGGGACTAGACATTATATATCCCATGGATGCATCAATAGGTTTTAATGATTCAAATTAGTTTTATAAATTAAAGAGGTTTATACCTTTAATTTTAATTAGTATTATGCAACAGTCTTAAAATTATAGTTAATTATGTTCCTCAAACAAGACATAAAATAATTAAATATTACCTTCATTTTTATTATGTATTTATTTATACCATATATTTTGTGCTAACATATATATGGATTCATTTCATTCTCATTATTTTGAATAAATGGAATTTGTTTTCTGTTATTTAACTTTCCATATTTCTTAAGAAAATACTTCCTAGAATATTGATTACATGGCATGTGACTTTAGTTATTACCTTTACATATTAAAAACTATAATTTAATTGTAATTTGTTTTATGGTACTTTATCCTTGCAGAGAATTTGATCTCACTATTTTTATTTTTCCTTACCATGAGATTCCCTAAATTGTAATAAGAATGTCATTTAATGATAAAATATTTGAAATAATGTTATTATCCTAAATTATAAAAACATAATGTTGTAATTAGTGAAATTATTTTTTATTCAAGACTCATGTATGTATCCGGTTTACTATGACTACTAAACTGTTTGGTCTTTTATGACGTGATTTACTTCTATTTTATACCAATGTATTGGTATCATGAAACTGACTCAAGGAATTTTGGGATCGGTTCACTGCAGATAATAACAATTATATATATTAAAGATAGTGAACTTATTATTTTATGATTAATACAACTTATTTATAGGAGATAGATGAATAATAAAATTGAAAAAGGTTGGGTATGAAATTTAAATCTCCATTGGTTGTCCTCTATTAGATGATTTTATAATGATGCTTGGAATGAAATTATAAAAATTCCAATACATATAAATAATGTATAGTAAAGTTTATAGGATATTTGGGTGGTTATTAATTTATTTAAACGGATCATACTGTTCTAAACTAATGAAAGGAGTGGTTCCCTTTTTTAAGAGGGGGAGATGAAACACATTGTATTTGTTCGAAATTAAAATATAATAAATTCATTGTAACTCCAAATTTAAACAAATGGATAGACACTGGAAGGATTGATTTTATGAGCTTGGAATATGTATATAAAATAGTTTTTTTATATGTTAATTGGAAAAAATAACCATGTCATTTTGTGTAACCCCCTAATAAACCCATTTTAACCATTATAGAGGTGAAATTTTATATTGTTTATAATATTTGTTATATCTATAATTGATTGTATCCTCATTAAAAATTTATGATATTCAAATTCCAAATATGGAATAAATGTCAACAACTTCTATATCAATTTTTTAAATTAAATTTAAAATATATTAAGAAAACATGGAGGAGGGGATTGTTAGGGAAATGTGTCTTTTTTATTAAAAGTATTTTTTATTCCAGAATCCACACAAAAATAATTCTATTCAAAAAAATTGGATTAAAAATAATTTAACTATACTAATTTTAAATTTGTTACAATTTTTAATCAAAATTAACCTTTTTAAATTCTTCCAGTGAACAGAGATATTTCCTTAAAAATATGTACATTTCATTACTCATCATTAAATTATTATTTTAGATATTCATCAAAAGATCACTCTAAGAGAATTTTAAATGTTTATTTTAAAAAATTAATTTCATTTTTTGAAATATATTTTATAAAATAAAAACATTTATAGTGTATTATATTTTTGTAAAAAAAATTAAAAAACTATTTTTAGGAAATTTTATTTTTTAAAGAATATAATTAAATTACAAAAAAAATTGTTTTTATCTGAAACCATTATAATTTTTTTTCAATTTTTTTATATTAATACTAAATATTAAATAACTAAAATATAATGGTATACTATATTAAAGATCATTTACACTTAGGGTTGTTTGTATAAATTTTTTTTGATGAAATTAAATTTACATGAAATATATTTTTCATAAAACATGATTCATTTTATAGTACAACCCACAATAAAAGTATTCATAAACTCAAAAGTACATCATTTTGAGGAAACAATTTAGTGATCCTCTATTTCAAAAAATTATTGTGTTCCTTTGTTGTATCATTGAATTTATGATTCCCATAGAAAAATTTAACTAGGTGTGTAGTATTCTTTATTAGAAATTTATCTTTACGATCAATGAATTCAACTAGTTAATCATCAGAGGAAATATCATGATTTAGTGATACAACATACTATTTCAGTACATATGAAATATTATATATGTAATTACTGAAGTAAGATACATGTAACACATCGCAAACGTGATAGCGGTTCGATGGAAGCACTATGAGATAATATACCATCCCAAATCGATCAAAAATATAAAACGAGATATTATACCAAGGGATCAACATGGGGTTTTTCTATGATTTTCATAACCCTCTTCAATGGACAAATTAGTACGCATAAATTGTCACTAGCACCAACTTCCATATTTCACTGACAATTTTCATCATAACATTTTATTTGGCCCTCATATGCCATGATGTGTTGCGGAATAGATTTTACTTTCTCTATCATTTACTTATAAATATCACGTCCCAATAGCCATATTTCTCCAAATTCATCCCAACTCATTGTAGATCTATATTTATATCAATATATTTATTAATAAATATTCATCTAAATGCAATAATAAATGTTAGTGTTTACTGAAATCAGAATTAGATAATGAGATGATATAATCAACAATTGAAATCCACTCAAATGGACATAAATATGTCATCAATTGACTGAATAGTTCTCTCATACTAACCTTATATCTAAAGATAATTTTAAGTACAAAAAATAAACACTAAATCAAGATCTTTATGAATAATTCACTAGAACACCAAGGTAAACCTGGATTTCCAATTATATGTGATATAATATTTTACTCCATTTAACTATAAAACTTGCTTAATTTATATTATAAAACTTTGATCAAGAGGGATATTTTATATTATAGATGTGAAGTTGGATGAATTTTTAAATAGATTGAATAAAACCAAAATAGCCTTTTGGGTTTTTGACTTTTTCAACATTACAATAAAAAAATATTGGGGTCTGTTTTCTAATTTCTATAATGATATAGAAATGGGTTTT
The DNA here is from genome assembly GCA_963277665.1 of Viscum album. Classification (NCBI taxonomy): domain Eukaryota; kingdom Viridiplantae; phylum Streptophyta; class Magnoliopsida; order Santalales; family Viscaceae; genus Viscum; species Viscum album. The sequence goes on from OY728121.1 coordinate 820,881,638, forward strand.
ATCATCCCATTAATATCAGTTCTATCAAAAGTAACATGGTGATATATTTAGAACCAAGATTCTTAAACTAAAATGTATCTCATTATGTTTTCCCTCAATAAATACGCTTTCATATCACTGTATATATTCATAAATTTATGTTTAATAGATAATAATGAACTATGAAATTCATCCATTAGCACCTTTTTTAAGTCAGGTATTTACTAGAAACAATCATTGTTCTGTAGAATTATCATTCCATCATATTAAATGTAGAACATAGGAACATTTCTTAGCTTCTTTTTCTGCTCTATATAATCTTGTTATGACTACATAACCTCTGCCAAGATATATGGTTGAACACCAATTGGAAAAATATTCAATCTTTCCCATTCATTCATGATTTAATGATCCATCTTTCGTAAATCATTAAATATTTGATCTTCTCATATAATCATCATATATACAGTAGAATGATCATTTAAACACAATGCAGTAACTACCTCTTTCAATTTCCCAAGGGTTTAATGTTTTGAGAATTCATAATCATTGATCAACTCCAGCATATTATTTGGCTCATATTCATTATTTACTATGTGGATATATAAACAAAAACATTTTTGTTCATTATATATACCAAACATTTATCCATAATTATAATTATTCAATATCATTAATGAAAACATTATATCAAGTATATACAAATAATGAGTTTGGTAATTTTTCTTATGAACCTTCAATTATCATGATGAATAATCTATCAACATATCATTAAACCTAAGGTTTCATCCAATTCCATTATTCAATGAACCACTGTAGATCAAAAACTCATCTCCATTATATGGTACAACAAAAAATGGTGCACTCAATAAACATTTATTTTGTAACTTGAAATTTCCCTCACATTCTTCTATCCAATAGAACATGGATACCTTATAAGTCATCTTGGTGAGTGGAATAGACAAACATGAGAAATGTTTATGAATGCATTGATAATATCATGCCAAATCAGTATAAATATGAATATCAATCACTATTTTTGGCCTTGGCCAATATTAATTAATATTTTACCATGAATGATCCATAGATAAACACTCACTTGAGAATATATTCCCCTAAAAATGAAACAAATTATATCCTCAAGTCAAACTTCGTAATTTTCTCATACAACATATCCTTCCTTAGGTTTTTCATTATAATACACTATTAATATACATAATTTTTATGTAAACTATTAACATATAATAATATGGTATATGAATACTACTGAAAAATAATTTTCTTAATATCAAAAAGAAATATTCATTAAATCCATGAACATAGTGTGGTATTTGTGAATGAATTTGGGATAAAAATTAATTATTATTTTCCGTAACATGTAAATAATATTTTATTGGTTATATCCTCATTAATGACCACAAATTTATTGTATCTCTAAAAATATTTAATATTGAATTGAAATTTACATCAAATAGTTTATTAAAAAATTAATCTATATGGGGAAGAGGATAATTTTTATTGATTTTATTAATGTTTAGTTCTTGGTAATCATTATAGAGTCACAATGATCAAGCATTCATATAAAAAAACAAACAAGTGTACCCCAAGATGATAAACATGGTTCAATGAATATATTTTCAAAAAAAAATTAGTTCCTGAAATAGTTCATAAAAGAAAAATAAGGTAATTTTATATGGTGTATTTAAAATATTTGTTTCCCCATGTTTGAGTTATATTTATAATATAACATCAAATTTTAGTATAAGACTAGTATCCACATCCATAAAGACATCAAAAAATTCCCCCAAAATTGGAATTTCATTGATGTTGTTTTTCTCCACAACCCTATTACATTGAAAAACATTTTGAATATTAATCATGAACCATATATCATAGGTAAAATCCATTTTAACTTTGTATTTATCATCACTCATGTATACAATCATATGTTTTATTGTAATTTCAAGCGGGAAATACATTCCTTGTAAATAATATTTGAATTATATGTATAAATGAAATCCATGACCAGAAAATATTAACTCCCACTTCATGGAGAATAATTATATTTTTAATAATAACATTCCCTAAACATCATTTGAAGAAGAATCATAGACATGAGATTCAATCATAATAACAGTATTGGTTTTTATTTATAATTAAATATATAATCATTGAGGTGGTAATATAATAACATTAGTATGTTCTTCTGATAAAATAGAGTGAGTAAATTTAGAATAATATATAATATTATCTCTGTTGGAGTGTATAGTACGTTAAAATTTCAAAATTTTGTTATCATACACATCCTTTGAAATAGTTTCCTTTTAATATTTTCTATAGTCATTGGGATTCAATGGATGTTGACATCAATCATCATCATTACCATTATATTTTAGCCTCGATTATCATAATGAATGTACTGCTTGTATTTGAATAATTACTATGTGGGTGGTTCATTTTATAGTTATTTTAATCTCTTTGCAACATTAGATATATGTTTTCTATCACATTGTCATTTTATTTCCCAATGACCATCCTTTACAAAAATAAAATAGATAGTACTTCTTCTAATATAATTATTTTGTGTTTCTATACCCACATAGAGCATAACAGAAATATCAAATTCATATCTCAATATTTTTTAGGATTTTCTTTTAATTTTTTCATTCATTTCATGTCGAAACAATGAGATATATGGAAAACTCTAATCTCTATTTTCTAATTAATGAAATATTAATCAATTTTTAAATAGCTACTGAATACCATAATTTATAATTCCCATAATTGAATTGGTTTTAAGATACAGGAGAATTTATCAACCATACATTTATGTTGGATGATATTACCATCAACTTACCGCATAAGTTTTATAAAATTTTCCTCATTTTGACTAACACATTCATCATAATTCAATTTTATCCCTTTAAATTACTTTTCCTGATTAATATAATGATTAATGGTAATATATATTTCGAAAATTATTCTTGTAAACTCATCCCAATATATGTAATAAATTTTGTTCCCTTCCCCCATGTTCTGGATAGTAGCACACTGTGGATCAGATTCACTATCAAAAGGATAAATAGCTAAAATAAAAATTTCAAGTTCCAAACACTAGAAAAATAAAAATATTTTTTAGTGGTGCTGATATAATGTTAAAAACAAGTGGATAGGTAAACCCAATAAAACTATGGATGATTCATCATTCAAGACTAAAAATACTATTGTTCTATCAATTTATCATTTGGAAGATATTTATGATTCATGGCTTGAGAATATTTTTTATTCCTATAAATAATGTAATTTATTCTAGTTCCCATAACATTTTAGTTCTTAATAGGAACATATATTTGTTTTACATAGATTAATTAATAATATGATTCCTTTGGGTTCATTCCATTTAATATTACCAAAAATCATAGTGGGAGAAACAATAATCATCATGGGACAAAAAATAATCATGAAACTACTTTTTAGGATGTATAAATCATGTAATATTCCTTTCAATCTATGAACCCAAAGGATTATCCTATGTCACCCATGGTCATTACATATTTAAACCATTCATAATTTTTCATTATGAAAATGTGAATTTTAAATGAATATCCTCCAGGATTGTCAAAATATGTTCACATTAATTTCATACTCAACAAACACCAAAATAATGAAATAAATGTAATCAAAAAACCATTTAATGGGATTTTTCACCTTTATACACATTATCCATAACCATTTCCACATTTATTTCCATGATAGGGACTTTTTTCTTAGAAAACCATAGTCATTACATTAACATAATTGACTATATTATCTTATTCAAAGTATTTTACTAAAGGTTTAAGCTAATTTTCTATCATCGTTGTTTACAATGTAAATATTTACTTTTTATGATGCCAATAATATTGATACATTCATTTATGAAATAATTATCACATCATATTAGTTAAATATTAAATACCTAACATTTTGATCAATGCTATTATCATTTCGGTGTAGTGTCATTGGATACTTAGATACATAAACCAGTTTTTCAATTGGAATCTACAACATCCCCCACTAGGTTATTCCCAACTAGCACCCATCATACAAATATCATAATTAAAACAATTATTCCAAACCTATGATTTTGAAACATATGAATGGGTTATCTCTCAGCCTTAGTAAGTTTAAATATGGGATATATAAATGATCAATTAAACATAACATTAGAATAAGAATACATAACATGAGAATAGAATTTTGAAATTGTACCATGTATATAATAGATCATAATCATTGACAATGTAATAATGTTTAGTGACTCATAAGAAATCAATCATTAATGAATCAAATAACAAGCTCTATGAGATCATTACATTTATATAATATATATGTCTATGGAAAAAATATAACCAATGAAAAATCTTTTACATAGCGACGTACCATTATCGAGACTACCATAGTGTATTGGGTTCAATCTCACATTACATCATATCCTTATTCAAGGTTTAATCCAAATACTATATTTTTGAACAGATTCCCTTACTAAACTCAGTTCACTCCCAATTACTATCCTTATAGTCTCTTGTGATATCTATATTACACAATGCATTAGAGGGACATATAATTATAAAAAACCTATAACATGACAAAAAACATATATATGGTTTATAAAAAATCATTATATAACTCATGGAAATTAATTCCTTTCATATACATTTGATTATAAATTCATAGAATCACTTGTTGAAAAGAAAATAGTTTCATAAAGTAGTTATAAAAATTTAATTAAACAATGGGAAGGAAAAACGTTTCATAGACTCATCTATAAATCATCAAAATAATCCATAAAAAATGACTTTTCATGGTATCATTGGATCATATCCAAATTAAATCATAAGTTACATCAAAGGATGTTATCATAGATGGAAAATTATTTTATAGGATAATTAGAATATTTCATTAAGAAAATAAAATTTTCAAATTTAAAAAATTAATTAATATCTAAATATTCATTAGATATTAAGGATGAAATTGTCAAAAAAAATAACATTGGGAATATTTAATTCATGATTCAAATCATTCAGTGGTTATTATGGTGGGGAATTCTTTCATATTGGGCATGTTAATACAAGATTACATTCACATTTTTCGTAAATAGGAAAAAGTACCACATTTAGAGAATGAAAATAATATTCATGAAACACCTTATTAATTGATTAAATAATGGGTAACAATGATATTAAAATATAACAAGATATTATTTAAAAAAATTTCTTTTTTTTAAACATGGAAAAGGATGAAATAATATTTTCACGAGAAGAGATAAATAAACAACGTTCCCATTAATAATACAATTTTGGTATCTGTAGTACATAAATAGTGGAAAATGAAAGGAAAATATGTAGTTTATATAACATAATATATGGAAATAAAACTCATGAAAGTCATTTCATGAATGTTCATTATCAAAAACATAAAAACAATGTCCTAGAAAATAGTGAGATTGTATTATAAAACCCTTACATTGAGGTTGACCTAATTCAAAAGCAATTTATACTTCTGTATAATAAACTTAAATTTACTTCTATTTTATACCATAATAATTTATATATTTTTATATCCTAAATAATCCACTTATAAAATTTGAGTACCCATTTAATAATATTTCCTTTTTAAAATCATCTTTTATATGTGCTAACTGTTTCATTTTTGAGGGAAATTTTGTTTAATAGTTCTAATCATTATACATTAATAATGAATAAATCATAAATATAATGTTATTCATGATTTATGTATCATATATATTCATTATATAAATTTATATTAATTCAAAAATCATAAAGATAGTATAATTAATGACATCCTTCATTGATATGGTGAGTTGTAAATACACATGAAGATTTTTTTCTAATATTTTATAGATGAAATGAATGAAATATAAATACTAATAAAATTTTTCAATTCATTTTTATATCATATATATCATATATATTCATTAACAATATCATTGTTACCATCAATTTAATGTGGAAATTAAAAATGAATGGCATCACTTTTGGGGTGATGTAGTCCACACGTAAGCATGAGTGACATTATTGTTTTGAAATAAACTAGATTGTAAAAACAGATATGATATTATAATTAAATATTAATAATTATGTTATAAAAAATCAATATAAACAATAACCCATTTTTACCAGAATCCATTAATTATGGTTAGGGTAAATGAATTATATTGACATGTGGTTGTGATAATCCACATAGACACCTAATCGATACATTCACATCCCATTTGTGGATGTAGATGATCGATATTAGTCATTTTATAATAATAATAATTTAATTCTAGTATATGTATTATACTGAGGTTATTATATTATTTTGAATACCATAAATTAATGGATGTTTAAAAAATAAATTGAATGATGTTGGGTTAAATGATTTCATTGCCTCTATTTATCCTCATTTTTATCCTTTTATAATGACAAGTGGTATTGTATTTTATGATAATAAAACCACTAATTCATGGATAGTATATTTTATAATATATTTTAGTAGGTTTATTTGACCTAGATATGTCAAATGATGTAAACATAATAAAATAGTGTCTTCCTTCTGATTGTTATGGAGATTAAAAACATGGAATTTGATAAAATATAATAATAAAATAAATAACTTCTCGAGAGAAATTCTTATAATTTTCTAGTGAAAATAATTTTGTATATTATTATATCTAAATATGTCTATATTTGATGATTTATTATATTTTAGTTGGAAATCATAGCTTTATATTTAGATTAACCCATGCTAAACCCATTTTACCTTTACCATGGTGAATTTTTTTTAACTTTTTATAGTACTCATCATGACAAAAAATGATTGTTTCACCATTAAAAATATATAAAATGATTAATAAATATATAAAAACCCTTTTTATCATTAAATATCTATAAATTTACGAAATTAATTCTTTAATAAACTCTGAATAGAATGTGAAAAACATTTTTCTTGAATTAATTTAATCTTAATTATAAAATGGTGCAACACATAAACCCAAAAAAATGCAATTACAAAAAAAAAATCATTTTTCATAATATAAATGAAATTACATAATATTTATAACTAATTTTAAAAAAGTGTAACATATATAATACATTAAATGAAATTAATTTTTCAATAAAAAACAATATTTTTCATTATTCTTTGAAAAAAACTTTTTATAAAATCATCAATGTGTTACCATATGAAAATTTTGACATCTTTATTTTTTCAGTTAAAATTTTCAAAAGGGAAACCCCCAATGATATTAGTTTATAAAAAAAATAAACCAAACCATATTTTTGGAATGTTTTTCTGATTCATATAAAGACTTTAATTAATATGTATTTTCATAACTAAAACATATTTAAATAATTTTAAAATGTGGATATTTCTATTCATAAAACTAACTTAATACATATTTTACAATGGTATAATATATTTCAATTAATTTAGAATTGGGGTTATGTGTATCTCTAGCTATCGAGGAAATTAAATTTATTTAATATATATATATATATATATTAAGATATCAAGATTTTACAGATTGTGTACATTTACTCTGGTCATATTACTAATATTCTTTTATTTTTAACTATTATAGATATAAATTATTCATAGAAGGATATGATGTACATTATAAAATTTCATCCTAATATTTAGTAGTGGGCATGGAATTTCAAAACAACATTATACTAGATGATTTTATGGTATTCTTTAACATTAAAGAGGATCTTAGAGGAGGTCAGAGTACTTGGTATTTTTATAGCCATCAATGTTAAAATGGTTGGAACACCAATTACTTACATGGTTACATATTTTGATTTATGGAAATGGAAGGCTAGGATCATGAACCAAATAAGTGACATATAAGTTTAGAAGTGTTCAGTCTCTTCAGTTCACCCTTGTGGTGACCCAAATTTCATTATCTATTTTTAGATTAGACATTACCTTAAGGAATGATACATATATCAGAGTATGTTCCATTAGTGTTCCATGATATTACACATCCATAATTTTTTCACATAGATTTGGTATTTTAATTCAATAATTGTGGAAGGTTTACACGAACAGATAGTTGGGGATCTAGCTGGGGTGCATAATAATAAACTCATACAGGTCATGCATCTTAGTTATATGTTATCGGAGATGAGTACATTCTCTTATACATAGTGAATTAGACTCTAGTAGATAGTGGTGAGGGTCCATAAACTATTCAATATAAGATATCAATTGTATTAACTATATATACTAAAATTTCTAATATTGGTGCTTCATATTCCCTTATTTGTACATAATTTAATTCTCGACATGACCTACAAGTAAAATTACCCCTATTATACTCTCCTCTAATTAATCACTTGGAAAGAATGTAGGCAATTTACTTCAATTGCCAGAGTGTCTAGTAGTCATCATCAATGATCCAAATCTATAGGGATTTAGGATTCTAGATATGATGACCTTTTATTTGATTAATATCATGTATTTTCTAGCTATCAATTGAGACCACATTAGTTTTTATTAGAGATGTGTTTCACTAACTCTGTAAATAGGGAAGAAGGGAATGATGGTTGGGTTTTCAAAATTGGGAACAACCAAAGTTTTCCTAATCATGAAATAACATGGGATGATATTTGCGTAAATGGTGGGCATAACTCTTTTGTTTGGATCAATGTTTTCCCCTTAAAATTTACCTATAGTAGTGCATCATTATCATGATGACTTTCTTGATAAATTCACTAGACATTATCTATATATATTATTTGACATTGAAATATACCTTGTTCTATGTTTATAGCCCATTTTTGGTACACCCTTTATATATGGTACTAGTTGAGCTGAAGGAGATCATGGTGCTACTTGGAATCTTTGAAAATAAGGGCTTTGTTTGGCCAACTACATCGTGGTTAGGAACATCTATTTTGTACCCCCATAATTGAAGATGCATGTTTATGACTCTATATTAATTAAATAAAGAATAACCAAGTTAAAATGATGGATTGATATAATTATTCTAGGATTGATGAACATTTTGAATAGATATGTTGACCCTGGTGGTTCAACAATATTCATCATTGATCAGACAATCACTTGTTATTGGTTAGAGTTGAGGGAATCTTGATAATGAAAATTAGGAGTATCTGTAGACAATGATTATTTTTTTATTATTATTGTCATCAGTAAAGCTATGATAGTATTCATGGGATTCATGAATAAGATCATTCAACCTTACTGAGACTCATTATCATGATGTCCATTGATTAAATACTCATCTACTCACTAACACTATATCTACATGTAGTAAATAATGAGATAATATTGAGAACACACTAAGAACATAAAATTTATACCATTTATTCAAAGTGAGACTTGTAGATTTAGGAAAAAATTATTTTATCTAATGTGGTGTTTGAGACAGTTATATATATTAACCTAGCGGAAGTGGGGTAGTGATATTTTTTTCATATAGTCCAAGTTGGATATTACCAATTATTTAACTTGTACTGATTCGGATTATCAGCAACCATAAATAAATTTTCTATTAAGGTAGTAAATTTCTAATTGTTAGAATAGTGTGAAAAATAATTTCTTAAGATTAATTTTGTAACATCCCAGGTAGATAAGGAACATTAAATATTTCTTATTTATTAATATTTTTGAACTGAATATTAATTCTACTTTAATGGGGATGTTATGTTCAATGGTGTACCTGATACGCACCAATGGGTTTCTTTAAAATATTACATTGCACACTAATAATATAATATTATTATTTTAAATGGAATTTAACACCTTATCGTTGTAATGGCGGTAATGAACAAAACTAACTAAAAATAATTATATATGTTTGTTAAATGTTTTACCATTTATCCAATAAAATTTTGAGGCATAAAATGTGATTGAGTCTAATTTTTTACAAAATTTTCTTTAAAAGCTTGATTTACCACCTTTTAATGGTAAACCCTCTTTAAATATAGTTTTGTTCACATTTATATATTTCATTTGACAAAATAAAATTCTTATTTAGAATCGGGAAATCAAAATTTACTTTTGGTAAATTTTTGGTATTTTTATGATAAAATTCTTTTTTTTTGAATTGTTTAAATAATGTATTTTAAATAAAAAGTTCCTTTTAATATAATTTATTTATATGGTAAAATATCTTTTTAATTGTTTTTAATGTTCAATTAGATTTTATTTTTACCATTATATCCAATAATGGTTATTGGAATTAATTTCACTTTGAAATTGGGCATAAACAAGTTTGAATCTTTTGATAGATATTGTTTCTTAAAAACATGATATTTGTTTTGATAATGTTAATTGATTTTAAATTAATTAATAAAACTTATATGTTATGAATTTGGTAAAGTATACAACACTTTTTAATTCAGAACATCAAATACAGATTAGGATGAATTTTGGGTTGTTTTCTGAAAAACATCAATTTTTGATGAATAGTGAAACCACTAAGTAGTAGTTTAAAATAGAAATTTTCATTTAAATGAAATTTTACCACTTATGTGGTTGGAATTTATAAAATCTAACATTAATGGTTGTTATTAGTAAGTTAAATATGGTTCAATAATATGTAAATAAGTTTTGGTCAAGAGTAACATTTTACTTTTATTTAACGCGGTTAAAGTTAAATAGGGTAATTCAAGGTAAAAACAATATTATAATAATACAAAATTAACGTAAAACCTATAAAATCCTTATTGGATGAGTCATTGAAGACCATGGTCATTCTTGGGTCAATTTTGGGACCCCGTGGATCTACGTGGGAGTGATAATGACACTTTATTTTTATTAACTTAAAGTAAAGGAAAAATTGACACAAACAAATATCTTTTAGTAAACTAATTTTTACATGGGGTTATTTAAGTTATCATTTCGACTATAAATATTCATTAATAATTTTAAATGAATTCTGTACATCATGGTATTTTTTTAATATTTTTTAGACATCAAATATATAACATTATTTATGACACAAAAATGATACAGTATTTACCTCATTAATAAAAGAGTTAAATAAGTAAGATTATAAATATTAAAATAACATATAAAACCTGACAAATTTTTATTTTATGATTTTATTTTGACCATTATGCATCTTATATTCGACCATAATGAGTTTTTTACCTTTATAAACCGAAAATCATTATATAATAAAATAATATTTTCACACTATCCTAAAGAGCCCCTCCTCCCCCTTATAAAAATCCCTCACTTATAACTCCTTCCTCACTCATATAAAGCCACTTGGATATTCCAAACCCTACCCAAATATTCTCTCAAGATCCCTCTATTCCACCTATAAGACTTACCTTAGGCATAAGTCATTTTAAGAAGAACTTTTGGTTTAATCCAAAGGGAGTTACCCTAATTAAAGGTAATAGTTTCTCTTAACTTTTTTCTTTTATTTTAAATCTACAACCCCTAAACTCTTTCTATTCCTATATTTTATAACAAAAATAGTATCCTAAATATACTAGGATGTTTTTATGATAAGTATTCAAACTACACTTACACACACCTCTATCTAATGGGTAAGTAACATAATATTTTTTTGGATGGAAAACTAACGCATCATTAAATGATGATTGTTCAATTATATTTTACCACCTCATATGGTGGCCGTTATGATGACACTGTATTTACATATGATATATATTATGTTTATTTTTTCTTTATTATTATTTATTTGAAATTTATATCATAGATTTATGGTTTCCATTATGAGTAAACGCGACAATTTCATTTGAAAAAGTGCAGACTAGCGCCCCCTCAAAGTCATATAAATCATTCATACCGTAAGTGGGACAAATAAAGGATGGAGTTATTGCAATTATAGATGATATTTTATTTTAATTATAATATAACTATGTATCATTAATTTTTCATTCAATTAAAATAAAAATTAGAAATGAAAGTCGCGTTCATGCGTATGTACGTCTTACCGTCTCCATGAACAGTGCATTTCATTACTTAACTTCAAATGTTATGTACAATTATAAATACATTTATATAATGGATATATATGATATATATGATATATATGATATATAAATCATGAATATAATTCTGGATATAATGAACTTTTGACTACGTGAACAACCTGTAATTATAAGAAGTCCATTTTTGACTCAAGTACCAAATATCGAAAAAATGAACGTTATTAACTTAAATGATTGCATAATGTTTATAAAATTTTAAAAAGTGATATAAATTGACTAATAAAGTTGAAAAAGGTTATTAAGAATTTATAATTTAATTTTAGTTTATTATTCTGGGAGAACAAGGAACAAACGAGTCAAGTCGGACACGAGGTAAGGGATTTCTTATCTCACTTTTAATGTCGTGAGATTTCCATTGTTCACCACAAATTTATGGCATGTGGTGTATTTTGTACTGTCATTTTGTATATATTATCATGATTGTTTTTACATTCATGTTATTATGTGAATAATTTTGTGGTTATTATCTTTTGGTCATATGACTCGATTGATTACAACGTGGTAAGGGGTTTTCATCTCACTTCTTATTCCCGTTAGATTTCGGCTATATTTTTCATTATTTAAATTTGTGTAGTGGATTTAATGCATAATATTGTATTAATTTTGTAATATACTTAAATTTATGGTTATTTAAATCTTATCTATTTTATCCTTCTTTCAGGGGTTGTATGTTTCGTATGTTACCAAATCGATATGGTAACCTTTCACCCTATTATTTTTAGAAGACATCTTTTTTTTATGTCTTTTAATTTACATCTTATTTTCTTGGGATATTTTCTTATATATCCATATTTAGGTAAATTTTATATTCATGTGATGAGATAACCCTTTCTCTCTCATCAACTCATTTTCTAAATTTTAATGTGACACCGCTAGGCTGTCGAATTTCTGTAAGGGAACTTCTTCACCCAATTTCAATTCCTTGAGTTAAACTTCTACTTCTTGATCATGTCATGCTATGATTATGTGTGGAGTCATTGTTTATTTATTTATGTTGTAAAACCCATTCTATTTTGTGTGGATATACTTTTGATATAAATAATCACTCCATTGATAAATTCTCATGTCATCGATAAGAACGTGATAAGAGTAATTTTAACTCAATTTTCATTTATTGAGTTAGACATCAAAGTCATTGATTTTTTCATAAAAAGAACATGTGTGAATTCCCTATGATGTAATTAAACTTTATATTCAATAATATTGAGTTTATTTATATTTTTCACACATTATTATATAATTTATTTATCCATAATCTAAGGATATAATTTTTATAATGGATTTCGTCTCAATTTATATTCTATTGAGACTTCATTGTTGTTATGCACAAATTCACTACTATATGGGGTATATACTCTCTTTTGGAATATTATATCATGAATCCCTTTATTCTCATGAAATTATAAATTTCAGATTCAATTTTATTCTTCAATTATTTTTATTCATGATTCTCTTATTTTGTTAAAAACTCTTTAACTATAATATAGTTTTAAATGTTTTAAAGATTTATTCTTCTAAATCATTATCATTAATTTCCATGTTTTAATAATGGTTTTAAAGATTTTTCTATATGGAAAATAATGTATTAAAATGATAATTCATTTAAACGTTTCAAAGTGGTATGGGACACATTGATTCAAAAATCACTTTATTAAATGTTTTAAATAGTTTTGAAAATTGTTTTATAAAGCATTGATTATGTCTATGATATGTTGTGATTGAAATTTGGAAATGTTATTTTTTCCTTTATTATTTTTTAATTTGTTACAAATATGTTATGGTTATTGGGAATTGTTTACATATATGGGCGGTTCCATGATAAACCTAGGGTGTGTGAGCCCGAGATTGATCTCAAATGAATTGGGTAATGTGACAGAGGTAAAAGGTAATGTTTCTCCTAAGAGATTTAGGGAATATACTGTGATAGGTATTCCAAATATGACTTCAAATGTAGCTATGATAGCTAAAATGTAAGTATTTTTTTAATTCCAAAATCTACCTTTATGATTTATGATTTTTGTGTGTTATTCATATATCATATGATTTTTTAGGGTATGTAATGATTGATAAGTATGGTTTCATTGATTTGTATTTAATGAGGGGATAATGTCTCCCTTCCTTATTTTATAACCCTAACTAAAAATTTTATGCTCATCCCAAGTTTTTGAAATGTTTTCCACATGACTTAAATATGAATAAGGTCAAGGATGGGATCATTGAAAAGTCATGTTGTCTAAAACATGGAACTAGACATGATTCTTTTATGAGTTTTTATATCATGAAAATAAATGGATACTGAGTAGTAGTGTGTACATGTAATTTTCACGTTGATATGTAATAGTTATGGGCTGATTATCTAATACTATAAACCTGAAATGATCCTCAATGTGAATTATTCATTTAATTTAATATTATGTTATGTTTATGGTTGGGTCCTTATAGTTGGTATTAGATGTCAGTTTAGACAACATTAGGGATTATGAGTTTTCATTAGAATCATGGTTAGTCCCTATGTCTATTATTACCATTATATATTTATTTAATAACTTTTTTAGATCAAAGAAATTCAATTAAAAATGGAAGGAAGAGTATCTCAAATGACATTCCAATATATTCATGTTGACTTTCTGGCAATAATTATTGCAAATCCATGTTTGAATGATTGTGAAACTTTTTCTAGCATACAACTCACTTGCATAATGTTGTTTGAGATATCACACACATCCAATATACCTCATTATCATTGTGGATCATGGGTTGTATTTTAAAAAATCCTATTTTCACAATATTCTCATAATTTTAAGAAAGGTAAATATTATCAAGGCATTTTGAAATATTTTACCTTATCACAAGATTTTGAAGCATATAATGATTTTGAAATGGGTGCTGAAGAAGGAGACCCTTATGCTACTTATTTGTATTTTCTTGTACTATATAGTCTCTCAGTACATATCAATGGTTTTTTAAAAGGACCATTAATTAAAAGTTTCAAATCAAATTCAGTTTGGCTATTTTATTGAAATCAGGTTTTATTCGATGTTTTGAAATTATATGTAATACATGATTATTTTCCAAAACTATTTTTTTGTGAACACCCATATGACCCATGTTGTACAAGGTGTATTTGGATGAAGGAAGAAAATGATTTTGAAGGATATTTAAATCATTTTTTCAATGCATGGACATTCTACCTATGTGAAAAATATGACGATGAAACCAAATGGACACCATGATTCAGGTATGATGTTATTTATTTGAGGATCATTTAATTTTATCATATGGTGGTGAAATAAAAAATTACAATATATATAAGAATTCAAGAATTAAGATGTTGAGATCATAATGAATTTGTTTAAAAATAAGAGTTATAAGGAAACCATTGAGGTTAAAACATGTTAGGTTTATTTTTTAAATTTTATAAAAAGAACATCTCGTAGGATGGGTGACAACCCGTCGCATCCAGCAAGGTCACATGAATCGAACCCACAACCAAAGGGCGAGAAGGGCGCATCACCTACCACTAGCCTATATGAGGTCCCTACTTAGTATGACTTATTATTTTAGTAAAATGATTTTATAAAACAAGAATAATTTGATTTTGGGAACTTATGTTTTATCAAATGGATATACATAGTATAAGAAAATGATTTGGTGATTAAGTGATAAAGTTTGTTGTGGATGACATTTTCTCTTTGGAGGAAACTCTATATTCATAAGGATTATAGAATACTCTGTGATTTCAATTGTTAAATGATTGTTGAAATTTTATTTTGGAAGAATCTATGTTTTCATTGTGGACATATGACGATTTGAATTTTTATGAAAATGATTAACCTATCATGGAGGATATGTGATTAGGTTAATTACTTTTCAATATGGGAATTTATGAGTAACTGATGTTATTTGGAGATAAATGTTAAGATTTATCTTGGAAGACTATGTAATTAAATCCTTATGAGATTTGGGTTTCAATATTATTTTGGATTACATTGGAAGAATTTTATGGATAGTTGTTTATTTAATGGTCTTGGTTGATCTTTGGGTATTTTTTAAAAATTTCAGAGATTAAGAGTAGTTTTTTCTTTTTGTAAAAGATTATCTTTTTTTGGTATTATCAGATCTTGAACGTATGATTTTGGTTTTAGTTGATGTCTAAATACAAGGGAAATATATTGTTATAATTTTTTGGATTATGTGATTCTCTGAAAGATGATTCTTGTACTTTTGATGTGACCAAGACTTCTTAAATTCTCATTGTTTGGAGAAAGGATTTGTGTTTGGTAGAAGCTTATTAATGGATGAAACTCTACTTGATGGTAAGTATATTTACTTATGTTCTTATTCTATATAGTAAATGAATTAATCAAAATTATGAAAAGGAATGTAAAAAATGTAGTTGGTTTACTTTTCCTACTGAGTAATCAAAGACCGTTTAACACATCACATGTTTGTGATTTTCTGGTGGATAACTTTCTCTTAATAATGTTTTATATCACTCTCCATCAGAACTTGGCCATTTTTTCCCTCTTACATATCCATGTTTTCCAACATGGAATCCTTATATGGGTTATCTCGGGTGACCATTGTACTCTTGTTTATTTCTTTTAAAGTGATAGTTTTACTAACTCTTTTCCGATGTGGGACTTTTAATGAAGTTTCCAAGCACAGTTTTAAAATTGCGAGGATGAAATTCCTAAAAGGGGGGAAGGATGTAACATCCCAGGTAAACAAAGAACATGAAATTTTTCATATTTATTAATATTTGTGAACTAAATATTTATTCTACTTTAATGGGGACACAATGTTTGATGGCGTACCTATTACCCAACAATGGGTTTCTTTGAAATATTATGTTGCACACTAATAATATAATATTAATATTTTAAATGGTTGTTAACACCTAGAATTTGTAATGGTGGGAATGAATAGAACTAACTAAAAAATTATTATAAATGTTTGTTAAATGTTTTTACATTTATCCAATAAATGTTAGAGGCATAAAATGTGAATGAATCTAATGTTAGACATAATTTACTTTAAAAGGTTGATTTACCGCCTTTTAATGGAGAACCCTCATTAAATATTGTTTTGGAAACTTTTATATGTTTAATTTGACAATATAAAATTCTTCTTTAGAATCAGGACATCAAAATTTACATTGGGTAAATATTTGGTATTTTTCTAATAAAATTCATTTTTTATTAATAATGAAAAATCCTGTATTTTAATTCAAAAGTGACTTTTAATCTAATTTATTTATATTGTTATATTATATTTTTAATTGGTTTTAAAGTTCAATTAGATTATATTTTTACCATTTAATCCAATGTTGGTCATTGGAATTAATACAACTTTGAAATTGGGCATAAACAAGTGTGAAACTTTTGAAAGATATTGTTTCTTAAAAACATGCTATTTGTTTTAATAACGGGAATTAAATTTAAATTAATTAATGAATCCTTTATGTTTTAAATTTTGTAAAATAAACATCATTTTTTAATTTTTAATATAAAATATAGCTTAGGCTGAATTTTTGGTAGTTTTCTGAGAAACATCAATTTTTGATGAATAGTGAAACCTGTAAGTAGTAGTTAAAAATGGACATTTTCATTTAGATGAAATTATACAACTTTTGTGGATTGAATTTCGAAAATCTGACATACATGGTTGTTATTAGTAAGTAAAATTTGAATCAAGAAGATGAAAATAATTTTTTGTGAATAGTAATATCTGACATTTATTTAACGCGGTTAAAGGTAAAAAGAATAATTCAAGGTAAAATGAATATTATAATAATACAAAATTATCTTTACACCTATATAAACCATATTTTATGAGTCATTTCCAACCATGGGCATCCTTGGGTCTATTTTGGCACCCCACGGAGCCTCTTGGTAGAGATAATGACACTTTATTTTAACTAACTTAATGTAAAGGCAAAAATGACATAAAGAAATATCTTTTAGAAAATTAAATTTTTAAATTTGGTTATATAAGTTATAATTTTTACTATAATAATTAATTGGAATGATAAAATAATTCCCTAAATAATGTTATTTTTTTATATTTTTTAGACATCAAATATATAACACTATTTATGACACAATGATGATGCAATATTTACCTCATTAATAAATGATTTAAAAAAATTAGATTATAAATATTAAAATAATAGACAAAAACAGTCCAATTCTTATTGGATGATTTTATTTCGACCATGTTCATCTTATATTCGACCTTAATGAGTTTGGGACCTTTAGAAACTGAAAATCATTATATAATAAAATAATACTTTAACACTTTCCTAAAGAGCCCCTCCTCCCCCCTTTTAAAAATCTCTCACTTATAAATCATTCTTTACACCTCTAAAGCCTCATGGAATTTAGAACCCCTACCCAAATATTCTCTCAAGATCCCTATATTCCACCTAGAATCCTTATATTAGGCATAAGTCACTTCAATGAGTCCTTTTGGTTTAAACCCAATGGAGTTACCCTAATTAAAGGTAAAAGTTTCTCTTAACTTCATTTCTTTTATTTTACTTATAAAACCCCTAAAATAATTTTATTCATTTATTTTATAACAACAACAGTATATTAAATATACTAGGATGTTGTTATGAGAATTATTCAAAGTACACTTACACACACCTCCATCTAATGGGTAAAGACCATACTGTTTCTGTGGATCGAAAACTAACGCCTCACGAAACAATGATTGTTCAATTATCTCCTACCACCTCATATGGTGGCCATTATTATGACACTATATTTAAATATGATATATAATATGTTTATGTTTTCTTTATGCTTATGTATTTTTAATTTATAGCATACCATTATGGTTTCCATTATGAGTAATCCCGATAATTTCATTTGAGTAAATACGGACTACTGCCCCCCTCAATGTGATATGACTCGTTCATACCATACATGGGACATATAAACGATGGATTTATTGAAATTATATATGATATTATTCTATAATTATAATATAAATATGTATCATTAATTTATTCATTCAATTAAAATAAAAAATAGAAATGAAAGTAGCGTTCATGCATACGTACGGCTTACCCTCTCCATGAACGGTGCATTTCATTTCATACCTGTCAATTTTATGTACAACTATAAATACATGTATATACTGTATATATATGATATATATGATATCTAAATCATGAATAAAATTCAAGATATAAGAACATTTGACTCTGTTAAAAACATGAAATTATAATAGGTCCATTTTTTACTCAAGTACCAAATATGGGAAAAATGAACGTTATTAACATAAATTATTTAATAATGTTTATAACATGGTAATAAGTGATATAAAAGGAAAAATAAACTTGAAAAATATTCTTATGAAAATAGAAATTAACTTTATATTATTAATCCAGAAGAACAAGGAACAAATGAGTCAAGTCGGACAGAAAGTAAGGGATTTCTTATCTCACTTTTAATTCCTTGAGATTTCTATTGTTCACCACAAATTTATTTCATGTTGTGTATTATGTACTCTAATTTGGTATATATTATCATGATTCTCTTTATATTCATTTTGTTGTGAATAATTTGGTTTTTACTAACTTTTGGTCATATGACT
Organism: Viscum album; assembly: GCA_963277665.1. Classification (NCBI taxonomy): domain Eukaryota; kingdom Viridiplantae; phylum Streptophyta; class Magnoliopsida; order Santalales; family Viscaceae; genus Viscum; species Viscum album. Next base: position 820,901,263 of record OY728121.1, read on the forward strand.
CGATTGATTACAATGTGGTAAGGGGTTTTTATCTCACTTCTTATTCCTGTGAGATTCATGCTATATTTTTCATTATTTACTTTTGTGTAGTGGATGTACTTCCCAAGTTTGTATTCATTGTGTAATATACATAAATTTATGGTTATTTACATCTTCATTTTATGATCCTTTCATGGGTTGTATGTTTCGTAAGTTACCAAATCGGTAAGGGAGCCTTTCAACCTATTCTTTTTCAAAGACATATTTTTTGTTATGTCTCTTAATTTACATATTATTGTGTTGGGATATGTTATTATATATCCCATTGATGTAAATTTTATGTCCAAGTGATTATATAACCTTTTCTCTCTCATTAACTCATTTTCGTAATTTTAAAGTGATGCAGCTTGGCTGTCGAATTTCTTTAAGGGAACATCTTCTCCCAATTTCAATTCCTTGAGTTAAACATCTATTTATTGATTATGTCATTATATGATTATGTGTGGAATAATTTTTTATTTATTTATTTTTTAAATTACACTCCCATGTGAGTGGATATAATTTTTATTCACATAATCACTCCATTGATAAATCTCACGTCATCGATATGAACTTGATACGAGTAATTTTAACTCAATTTCAATTTATTTAGTTAAACATCCAAGTCATTGGTTTTGTCAAAAAATTAACTTGTGTGAAGGTATTATGATTTATTTAAAATTAATATTCAATCATATTGAGTGTGTTTTTATTTTTCACACTATATTATGTAATTTATTTATCCTTAATCAAAGGATACAGTTTTGTAAGTGATTTTGTTTCAATTTACATTCCATTGAGACTTCATTGTTGTTATGCACCAATTCACTCTTACATGGTGTTTATACTATCCTTTGGAATATTATTTCATGAATCCCTTTATTCTCATGATATTATAATGTTCTGATTTAATGTTATTCCCTAATTATTTGTATTTAAGATTCTCTCATTTTGTTAAAAACTCTTTAACTAAAATGTAGTTTAAAATGTTTTCATGATTTATTTTTCTAAATATTTATCATTAATGTCCATGTTTTAAAAATGGTTTAAAGGATTTATTTATATGTACATTAATGTTTCCAAATGATAATTAATTTAAAAGTTTCAAAGTGGTATGGGAAACATTGAATCAAAAATCTATTTATTACATGTTTTAAATGGTTTTGAAAATGGTTTGATAAGGCATTGATTAGGTCTTTGATATATTGTGATTGCAATGTAGAAATGTTATTTTTTCCATTATTATTGTTTAATGTTTTATAAATATGTTATGGTTTTTGGGAATTTTTTATATATACGGGTGGTTCCGTGATAAACCTATGCTGGGTGAGCCCGAGATAGCTCTCCAATGCATTGGGTCATGTGACAGAGGTAAACGTTAATGTTTCTCCTAAGAGATTTAGGGAATATACTGTGATGGGTATTTAAAATATGACTCCCTATATAGCTATGATAGATACAATGTTATTATGTTATGAATACCATATTTTACCTTTATGATTTATGATTTGAGTTTGTTATTCATAAATCTTATGATTTCAAAGGGTATGTTATGATTGAAAATTATGGCTTCATTGATTTGTATTTAATTATGGGATAATATTTCCCTTCCTTATTTTATAACCTTTACTATTCTTTTTATGCACATCCCATGTTTTTGAAATATTTTACACAGGACTTATAGATGAATAGGGTCAAGGATCGGAACATGGTAAAGTCATGCTGTCTAAAACATGGAACTAAAAATGTTTCATTTTAAGAGTTTTTATTTTATAAAAAAATGGATACTGAGTAGTTGTGTGTACATGTAATTTTTATTTTGATAGGTAATAGTTATGGACTGATTCTATAAAACTCTAAACATGAAATGATCCTCAAAGTGAATTATTCATTTAATTTTTTATTATGTAATGATTAAGGTCGGGTAAATATAAAATTAATATTTACTAATGCTCGTGTAATGACACTTACTATGACTTGGATTGGATATACAGTATAATATGATCCATCAAGAATTGGTTTTGGATTTGTACTAATGGAAAGAGAGAGTTATTTGTACCTTATGGGTCATCAGATATTCCACACTAGGAGAAAAAATAAATCACATATTATATGGATCCTGAATATGTAGTCTATTATATGAATTTTTAGAGATAATATATCTTATGTTAGTGGTTATTTACCAAAAAAGTTCCAAAAGTCCCATTATCATATTTTCTAACATTGGAGCCCAAACCTAGGGAAGAAATACAGGGTAGAGTATATATAGACATTTGACTTAGATATGATCGATAAACCTTGGAAAGGTAACATCACATAATATTCTCGTATCCACAAACATAGGTTGAGTATGACATTGTGGAGTGGTGTTCAATAGAGTAGTGGCACCTAATGTGCTTGTTTTATGATAATCAGTTGTATGCTTCAAGAATCCGGGTTTATAAATTTTTCTTCACTAGGGGTCACATATTATCTAATATAATTAGTAGAGGATATTTATTAGACTCACATAGAGTGTGATGTGATATTCTAAAATATTGAAGGAGTTTATAGAATAATCTAGTGGTCATTAAGAGAACATGATGTGTTTATTATACATGGGACAACAGTCATCCCATGGTTCTGTAAGATATGATATGTTGAGAAACAATAATACATTTAGATGGGTCCTTCATCATAGTGAAAAAATGATTTTCCCTGACATCAAAATATTGTTTTGGGGAAAATGGATAAAGAGACATGTTGGACAGTTTCAATATCGATTCCTTAAAAGATACATGGTAATGGCCAAGGATTCAGGATGCTTTCTTTTTTACTTTTGATCAGATAAAATATTTTTACCACTTCATAACAATCATGGAGAATCACTCTATCGATATGCTAAGAAATAAAGATATCCATGAGATCGTATAATTATATAGAGTTACCCAATGCATTGTATATAATAGAGACAGATGGATAACATCATGATTTTCATATTAATTATATAAAACCCTATGGAATCAGTTCTTAATGATCATAACATACCATCCCCTGATAGATGGTTAATCTAACTAAATATTACATAATGTGATGGATATTTTTAGGAAATTATTTCTCAAATATGCATGATCATGGGATGATCACCATGAATATTTTTAGTTTTGATAAAAAAATTACAAGGATTATATTCACATGGAACACTAAGATTCTAGTAATGAGAAGGCATATTTTTTCCTATATTTTTTGAATCAGTATGGATAGAAAGAAACTTTTGGGAATATTTTGGTTAAGGAGACCTTGGAGATAGCTAAACTGAATCACAATTGAAATATCACCACTTATATTTGGACGAGATAGTATTTCAGACATTGGTGGAGACTATAAGATTTCATTAATAGGAATCAATTTTTCATTAGAGTGAAACAACAGCAAGGGCACTGATGTATGATGAATCATGTAAAGTTATAATTAAATTTTATCATACCGTTTGAGATAATTGAGAATTATTTGATTTTTTTGTAACATAAGGAACATTTATTTCACTATTATAGTCTCCCATGATTAACATACATGGATATTACATCATTTTTATGAATATTTTCTACATTAAAAAAATACATTCCCTGGGACCGTACATTTTTAGGGTCATTGGAAACGTGGAATCCAAATCTTCTATCATAGTGAAAGATCTTCTACATTTCCCATAAATATCTCCACCACTATTACTTCAACCTAAAACCTTTATTTATAACCATGGAAAATTAAACATAATAAAGAGGTGAGCTCAAATTCTCATTAAGAGTAAATAAAGGAAATTTGTAAGAATAACATTAAAAAAAGGGTATGGATGTTGAGAATAATATTTTATGAGCATACCCTACATATTAGAGATCATAATAAAGATTTTAAGTTCATAATCCATATAACATAATATAATTATGAGAGAAAAATCATGAAATCATAACATCATAATAAGACATCGAATTTGTGGCAATCACATTGGTTTATAAGGTAGTTAATATGTATATGTAGAAATAAGTTCACTCATTAAGTTAATGACAGGAAATCAGACCCCCATATCATCTTATGGACATGAAAATAGGTCCATCCATAACATTGTGAAAGCGTGATAATGTTCGCACATAAACTTATTGACATGAAATCATTTCTATGAATCACATCGTGAATATGTAATCTAGTTCATGCATTATATTCAAAATTGGTAATCAGGTTTATGCATAAACTTTTGGACATGCAACCAGGTCCAGGCATAACATTGTTAACTTATAGAGAGGTAAATTCATAACATATTGAATATGTAATCATGTTCACACATAAACATATGGTAATGAAACCAGGTCCATTCATAATATTGTGAACAGATAATATGGTTCACCCATAACATTGTGAAAATATAATAAGGTCCAGACATAAACTTATGGGCATGCATCTAGGTCAATGCTTAACATTATGAACATGTAACCATGTTCACAGATAACATTTATGAGAATGATAAATCCATAATTACCCAATGAATTGGAGGGAGATATAGTTCACACCCACACTTTAAAGAAACCATTCATACATGTTCCTTAAGAAAATAAAACATCATCTTATCATGGTCCATAAAAAGAGACAGGCTTTATCAATATCAAATCATAACAATTAAATTAAATAATAATCATTAACATTTTTTCACATAATAATCTACAGAAAATATATATGTTTCATAATCATTTCTTAATAATATAACCCATGAAAATAAGTGAGATTCAAAATCATTTAACCCAAGTAATATAAATGAGTGTTTCCTAAGCATCGTTCTATCAAAATAGTAACCATTCAATTAATTATATTAATGGAACCATTGGATAATTTATTTATATGGGCATGAGTAACATAAAAGGATTTCCTCATAGATGAAAAACAACATGGATAGATATTTTGAACACATTTCATAATGAAATTATGCTTTCTGGTTTGAAAAAGGATCATTAAAACATAAAAACATTTTGAAATCCATTTTCTTTAAAATAATATCAAAAATAAGTCTTTGAAGATCATTTTGAAACCTTTTTCATTGAAAACATAAATAAATTGATTTAAAACACTTTGAAACCCATTTCATTGGGAATATATTGAATATTATAAATAATCAAAGAATATCTTTTGAAAACCACATCAATGATAATATTTTAAAAACTTATAATAAAATATTGAAAAATATTAAAATGAATTTTTAAATAGAAAACATTTTTGAAGACTTATTTCATTAAAAATATGTTTGAAAACATATAAAGTAATCATGTAAAACTAAAAAACATTTGTAAAATTATTTTTCCTATAAAATGATCATCAAATATCATTTGAAATCATTATTGAAAACATTTTTGAAAAAATGGTTTTTTAAATAAAATATATATCCAACATAAGATATAGATACTGTTAGAATTTTCATAATTTTTTTTGTTAATTATCCTAGGTACCAATGTCTATAAAAATGGTACTGATATTTTTATATTTCTTGATTAAATATATGTGAATAAAATCAGGAGTGTTCTTAAGAGATGGATCATAATATTTTATCCCTGGAATCATATTCATAAAAAAATCTCAACAAACTATGAGATTGTTTCAACATACATATGATAACATGGTAAATTTGAATCACACTCCACGTGTAAGAAAATTAAATTACAAGATGCTTTGAATATCATTAAATTAATGAGTATCATGATATAACATATCAAATAATGTATATAAACCTTAAATAAAACTATATGATCATAATATGGCATGTGTTTCAAAGAAGGGAAATTGAGTTGAAATTGCTTTACTGATTTGGTAAATTTTGAAATATAAATATCACGATGGAAAGATCAAATAATGGATGTGTAAATACTAATAAATTTAGTTATATGAATCATATAATACATCCATGTGTAGTATAGACACCAGAGAAAAGAAATGTGTGGCCGACAAATCATTTATCTCATTGAAATAAAAAGTGAGATGAAATCCCATTTCCTTATGTCTTGACTCTCGTCATACTCATTCTAACCACATTTATAATAAATATTAATTTATTATAAATATATTACATACATATATTCTTATTTCTGAGTCTATATATAATTTTATTATATCATTATTTTACTATCATGCTAACAATCCTATGTTAAGGTTTCACTTCGTGTAATATTCACTTTATTATTCGCATGTGTCTCTTTTTTGTTATGTTTTTAGTCCTTATAAATATATAATGATAACAGAATTTTATCCATGATATGAATATAATTTATATTCAGTATATTTTTATTATAATAATCTCTATAATATAGAATTATGAAGTGGGATACACGCTCAATGGAGACAGTAATCTATACATACACTTGAACGATGTTTCCATTCTTTATGGAATTGAAAGAAATAAAGAAATTGAAATATGTCAAAACATGTTTGTAATAAACTTCAAATATAAATATATTGTTATATATATCATAAAATATCTATAAACCAATACTTAATACATTATATGTAGTGTAATAACAACACAAATCTCCTTTAGGGGGTGGTATTCCATACATTCTCAAACGAAAGTATCATTTGTACACCAAATAGAAATTAAAAATATATGTATATTAAAAGGAAAAAAATTAAATTAAATACATAGTAAATATAATATATAATTTTTATAAATATATTTTCCATAATAACTCCCACCATGAGAGGAAGTAATGAAAATTGAACAATCATTGTTTTGTGTGACAAAAGTTCGTCATTCACATAAATAGTATGTTTGTAACCCATTAGATAGAGGTGTTCATTAGTACAGGTAGAAAACATAGTATAAAAAATTCTAAAATATTTATGAAACTGTTGTATTATATAATCTTGAAATAAATGTAGTGGAGGGGATGTTGAAGGAAAATAAAATAAGGGGTCTTGAGAGAATGTGTAACCTCATAATCAGGTAACATCTTCTGGTTTTTTCCAAAAGGATTCCATTTAAGACATTATTCCCTAAGGGATGATTCATGGAGTAATTAAAGGATCATGGAATATGTATTTTATTTATCATGGATGAAATTATGTGTTTTGACTGTGTGAAATGAAGGGAGAGGTGGTGGCATTTATAAGTTGGGAGGAGTGGAAGTCTTGTAAATATTTTAAGAGATAATTCCACCCATGGTTTTCATGTTTCAAGTGGATCAAATAATGATGAACTGTCGAACCAATATAATATTATGATGAAATATTTCTAAAAAATTGATTCTAGAAAGGCATCTAAGTTGTTTTGGCTCAAAAATTTAATGTTTAGTCCTCTATTGAACATAATTTTACCTTAATCGATATAATTAATTTTAGTCACTTTAACTAATCATTTTTGGTCAAAAATTAAGTTGATATTATTAGAATCTAAATATTATACTAATGATAGTGGTGTATGTCAGTTTTTTTAAATTCATTTAATTTAACCATAAAAATTAATATTATTTCTAATCCCACGGGCGGGATGAAATTATGGGCTTATAGGGAAGAAAAAATTTCAAAAGAATATTAATTTTCTATATTAATTTTTAATGATAAATTCATTTTAATGACCTTAACTATATTAATTGATTTATCTATTATCTATTATAACCTTAGAAAAATTAAAATATAATCTAAAATTAATAAATATTTAAACAAAATTTTGTTTTTAACTAATAAGAAACAATTTTCTCTATTCCTTAAAACTGTTGTTTCTTAAAAAAATCACAAAAAATCACCCTATGATAATTTAAGAATTATAAATTCAAAAATGAATTAAATTTTATCAAATTAATTTTATAGATGAGTATTAATTATACAAGGGCATGAAATGTTGTTTAATTGAAAAAAATAATATTTTTAAACATATAATGTCTTTATCAAAAATCAAAACATTTGTTATAAATATTTTTTTATTTTTATAAAACCATTATAATCCATATTAAAAAATTATTTTTTACTATTCACATTACATTTTAATGACTAGGAGATAAGTATCTCATTTGAATAATTATAACAGATAATGATGTGTTGTTGAAGGAATTGTATTGTGTGTAATGTACGCCAAGTCATGGTTGCATATAATGTACGCTTATTTGATGTAAAAAATAAATTATGATGAGTTTGTTCCATGTAATATATTATATGTTTATACTGTGTGAATTTATGGTATGAATTAAATAAAATCTATTTTCAGAGTTGTGTGAAATGAAAAATACAAAAATATTAATCAAATTATAAAAAAATAATTAACAAAATCTCAGGGTGTTACATTTAACCCCACATAAAAGGAATTTATCTCTAAAATTTATCTAGGTTATTAAATGTGGATTAATTGAATTTTTTTCATCGAAACATGTATCGTAAATATGAAAATTAAAACATCCATTAAAAAGGGAATGGTGGAACCATGATGTTTTTTTAAAGTAATATATAACTAGGATTCCACATAGGAAAACAAAGATGGGAAGTGAAAAAATTGGAATGGGAGAAAAAAATAATTATCATGTTTTGTGGGATATTGATAGGGATGAAGGTCAGGATGTAGTTAAAAATCAGAAATCCATAAATCTGCATTGAACTAAAGGGAAATCTGATTCAATAGAAATAGAGGTACAAGGATAACATTTTTATTTTCAAGATCATATTTATTAAAGATGAATAATTTTAACGAAAATATATTCCTACATGTTTTTTACAACATCGCCCTTTATAGTTCAATCATCCACCTCACATATTTCTCTATACAGGAAGGGGAATTTTTCATTGATGAAGTACACACATTTCATGACACCCATGATATTTCATCACATTATTCATTAGTTACCCTCAAAATAGGATATCCAATATGAATAAAACCTGATATAGAAGAGAATAATTTAATCTTTGGACTTCATATGATGTTTAACATAATAACTCTATAATTGGTTCGCCATATACCACATCCAAAATATATTTCACCCTTTCTTACTTAAATAATATCTTCTCTTAATTAGAAAACATTTTTAATAAAAGAATGATTTAATAATTATTCTCATATAATATCAAATGTGATTTAACTATTTCATAATCCATGTAAGGAAAGATAATAACATGAAATCTCAACAAATAATGATGAATTACACATTCATAGGGATTATTCATTTAAAATCAAACATAAATTTCCCAATTTAGGAGGAAATTATGTGTAATTATTAATTATCTTAGTTAATTTGATCCAATATGATTGCATAATATTTCCATTTTTTCCTTTGTATTTGGTGGTTTTAGTGGGGTATCATTCACATTATTCTATGGATTGGGGAAATGATTCACCAAATTCCCAAACTCCATGAACATGAAATACAGAAGTGTGGGTGGTTCATTCTGTTGATCTTACTCTCCCCTTATTTCATTGAGTTCCTCTTATCATCACTTATATATTTTTTTCCTTGGTGGCTATGTTCACATTAATGAAACAACATCTTTTTTCCAATCAGGAACTCTCTTATGTGTTATTTCTAATAGTATTGGAATGTAAGATCTTGAAAATGTTTCATCAATCTATGGATTTTAGATTCCCCATTGAACTTCATCCTCATTTTCTTTTTAAAACAATGTGATTAATAAGTTACTCCAACCTCTATTTCATCTTTTATTTGACAACAAAAAATCTCTTATTATAAACTTATGTTATTTTTTCCAACACATTTCTGAGACTTTTCTTTAATCCACTAAAGAACATATCAACTTTACATTCAACATGGATGATAATACCATAATTGTACATCACAAGTCTTGTGAAATTATCCTCATATGTACCGAAAGATTCATTATACTTTTGGTTCAACACAAGGAACTCCTTTTCTATCATAATAAAAAGAACAAGATAAAATTACTTATTGATGAATAAGTTTTTGAACTCATCTAAATCCATGTATCAAGTTTCATATTGTTTCCTCGTATTCTTTATTTTATTCCAAGGAAGGTCTGATTCAACTTTTTAGTGATAAACAACTAGAATACATTCTAATGATCCAAACACAAGAGACCATAGAATCTTTTTAGGGGTACTGATCTAGTGTTCTAAAACATGTTGAGCATATGACCCACTGGGTGAAGGTGGAATTTGACTCACAGAGGAATCAACATAACATTGTTCCATTTTTTGTCACTAGGAAACACAACATGCTTTATATCCTAAGAAAGTAATGAGAGTATATAAATGATTTTTTGATTCTATCCCCCATAGAATTCAGATCATCAGGAGGACATTAATTCCACTGTCCATTTCAATCACCATTAAAAAGGTACCACTGGGTTCCATCCATGGGAGAAAACCAAAATGATAGATTAAGAAACGTTTATCATAATAATGAACCAGATGATCATAAAATGTATATTATAGGATGTCTAAAGTATTCCACCTTCACTAATTTATGAGTCCTTAAGTTTATCCATGGTTATTCATATAAATATTCTATTTAAATCAATCTTGATGGTTTGTGAAGAGTTTTTGAATTCCCAACGCATGGCCACCTGGAGTGTCTAACCATTTGTGAAGCAATGCCTGTTTTCGTGTAACATATTTACCCAAGTCAGGCCATGAACATCATGTCAATGTTTTTACCACTAGGTATATAAGTTCCAGAGACATTTCATGTAGTAGTATCTGGATAGGGATTTATTTATATGAAACGACTCACTCAGTCCTTTATAAAAATTCCAGGACATTTTTCAAAATATTTACTCATCCTTTTAATTATCCATAAAGACATCCCTATGCATACCCTTCAAAACATACTAAGGTATATCACTAATTTTTTACCTAACTATTTTCCAAAGGATGACTAAAGCATTACGTTTATTCCAATAATAGGTACCCTAGATTATCATACATGTATATTACATATTATTTGTTTTGAATATTCAGTACATTACAAAAAAAACATTTTCAAGGACCATAATAGATTAGTGTACTTGGAAACATAGAAATAAAAACATCTATCCTAGTGAGAGTTCATCAAAATCTATAATAAAGATCGACACATTTAATACTTCTAACTAAAACCCTTCTTCATAACCTATTGAAAGGAATCAAATGAATGGGGTGATCTCAGATTCTCTGTAAGGGTATATAAAGGAAATTCATAATTATAACACGAATAAAATGGTATGCAACGTGACAATAAAATTTTTAGATCATACCCTACATATTATAGGTCATAAAAAATATTGTAGGTTCATAAGATTGTTATCATATGATTATTAAGAGCATAATTAATTAATTAATTACATTGTAATAAGACAAGGAATTTGGGGAATTCATAATGGTTTATAAATTTATGATCATGTATAAGTAGAAACAAGTTCCCTCATTTATTTATAGACACGAAATAATGCCACCACATCATCATAGGAACATGAAATAAGGTCCATGAATAATGTTGTTTACTTTAATAAGAATAAAAAATAAAGTTATTGACATGAAACCAGGTACATGATAACCATTTTGAATATGTAATCAGGTTCATGAATAACATTGTGAACATGTAATAATGTTCAAGCATAATCTCATGGACTTGAAACCATTACCATGCATAACATTTTGAACATGTAATAAGGTTCACTCACTAGATTGTGAACAGGTAATATCATTCATGCAAGATCTTATGGGAATGATACCATATCTATTCACAACATTGTGAACATGTAATCAGGTTCATTCATAACCTTGTGAACAAGTAATCAACTTCACACATAAACTTATAGACATTCATCCAAGTCCATGAATGACATTGTTAATATGTAATCATGTTAATGCATAGAATTAATACTCATGATTCATCCATCATTAAAAAATGAATTAGAGGTAGTAATAGGTCCCATAAATCTCAAAATAAAATTAATCATTCATGCGCCACAAGATAATAAAAATTAATCCTAACATGACTCAAAAAATGGATGGGTTTTATAAACATCAAATCATAGAACATGAAATGAAATGGGGATCATTAACCTTTCCTCACATCATAACCCATGAAAAAGCGATAGGTTTCATAATAATCTCATCAAATAATAACTATTTAGAAGAAGTGAGTTTCAAAAGTATATAACCCATGGAATAGAAATGGGTTTCAAAAGTGAAATTCCATCAAAACACACACCATTCAAGAAATGATATTAATGGAACCTTCGGATAATTTCCAAAAAGGGAATTACTATCATCAACAATGTCGTCATATATGGGTAATAACTTGGAGAGAATATTTGAAATCATTTTGTAACGAAATAATCCATTTATATTTGAAAAAATTTCTTTAAAACATAAAAACCTTTTCAAAGCCATTTTTGGGAAAATAAACTTGAATATAAATCTTTGAAGGCCATTTGGAAATTTTTTAATTTGAAAAGACAAAAAAATATCATGAAATGATTTTAAAAACCATTTCATTGAAAATATATTTTAAAGTTAGAAATAAGTATTCAAAATCATTGGAATATAATTTCATTGAAAATACCTTGTAAACATGTAAATAAATATTATTAAGAACTAAAATACCTTTGTAATGTTTTTTAAAAAAACTTATTAATTTAAAAATAGGGTTGAAAACATATACATGATGTTTTGAAAAAAATAAAAATTTATTCTCCTTTTTTCCTTGAAAATGATATTCAAATATAATTTGAAAAAAAATTGAAAACATTTTTGAAAACATGTTTTTTGAAATAAACAAATTTCTGACCAAAGTGATTGATATAGTTTGATTTTTCTGAATACCATTTTGTTAATTATCTAGTTTACCAAATAGTTGAAAATGTTATTAATAAATGGAGATATCATAAATAAATATATATACATTAAGATCATTAGATTTATTGAGATATGGATCATAATATTTCATCAATGGAATAATAATCATAAATAATGTTGATAAACGATGAGATTGTTTCAATAAACATCTTATCACATGGTAACATTAAATCACACTGATCCTAAAAAAAATTAAATCACATTATGCATTAAATATCATTAATGGAATTATAATCATGATATAGCTTGTAAAATATAGTATATAATCTTTATATGAAAATATATGTTCATAACATGGCTTGTGTCGAAAAGAAGGGAAATTGAGAAGAAATTACATTACAGATTTAGTGACTTTTGATACTTAGATATCATGAAATAAATATCATATAATTCATATATAATACCCATAAATTATTCTATGATAATCATATAATACATCCATGTTATGTATATAGACCACTCAAAAGGAATCAGTGGTGAATTATGCATGTATCTCATAAAAATAATAACTGAGATGAAATCCTCTAACCTTTTGTCTTAACTCTTGTTCTACTCATTCAGACCACATTTATAATAAATATGAATTTATTATAAATACTTTTAATAACAATACTATTATATTTAATACCATATATGAGTTTATAATGACACTATATTACCAGCAACTTAATAGTCCTATGATAAGGTTTCACTTTGGGTAATATTCACATTATTATTCAAATATGTCTTAATTTGATATATATGTGTTCATTATACACATATAATGATTAAAAAATTTAAAATTAACTAAATATAAGTTATATTAATTATTTCTGTTTTATAATAATCTATAGGACATAAAATTATGAAATGTAATTCATTGTTCATGGAGACGGTAAGCTGTATGTACGCATAAACATGTTTCAATTTATATTTCAATATAAAAATAATTAAATAACATAACTTATGTGTATATATGAAAATAATATCTTTATATTATACTTATATGTACATATAAAAGATTTATTTTTACCAATCCCATTTTTAATTCATTCCATGTATTGTGTGAATGAATGACATCACTTTGAGGAGGCGATAGTCCACACTTCCTCAAATGAAATAATTTTTATTTCCACCAAATGGAATGTAATAAAGATATGTTATGTAAAATTCATACAAAATCCTAATGAAAAAAAATATATAATATATAGTAATTATAAATATAGTTTCCATCATAATTTACACCATAAGAGGGGGTACCAAAAATTAAACAATAGTCATTTAGTGAGGCAGATGTTCAACAATATACACACAATACATTCATTGTAAATTAGATGGAGGTATGTGTAAGTGTAGGTAGAAACCTTAGTATATCAATGTACAATTACATTTTGGATATTTTATTGTCATAAAATCATTGAATAAAGGTAGTTGACTGGTGGAGAAGTAAAATAAAAGAATGGATCTTGAGAGATGGTGTTACATGTTAATCGAGTAACTCATCCTGGTTTCGGAGAAAAGGATTCCAAGGAAGACATTATTAACAAAGAGAGGATTATGGGTGGAAGGGAGTGATTGTCACGACCCATCCTAAGGACCCGTGCCGTGACTACCCCAAGCCCGCCTTCAATAGGCCAGGGGCTGGCGACTAGCACCAAAGGCGTAAATCCCGATATAAGGGAAGGCATTGCCTTTATGTAAGAAAACAAACACCACAGAGTATGCAGGCAGAAGTAAACACTAAGTAAACTGAGTACAATAGTAAGTGCTGGAAAGTAAATGGGCCAGTATACAAACCCAACTAAAAGTAAAGTACAACTGAAAAGAGAGTACAGTAGCAGAAAAGTAAAGCTACAACACCGAGCCGTCCTCTGGAAATCCCACCTGAAGGGTGCGTACAGATAGTCTCCTCTGCTCCTTGGCCCCAGTCGTCCGCTCTGTGTATGTCTCATCTAGTGATCCACCTCCAGGTACCATCCAGCTTCATGAGCTCCTACTTCGATCAGCCCTATCCATCGTCTGCATCCAACACAACGTAGTGTGGGCATAGCCCGTGCAGGGGTGAATATACGCTACTCATTAGGGACCACGAGACCCCCGAAGGTCTCCCATAATCCACGAAGTATAAACCAAAAAGGAATGATAAAATCATGAAGTAACAACCAACTCTACTTATTTATATGCCCATACATATACCAAAGTCATCAATTCTGGCTCGACTCCAGCACACGTTCCCAAATTAGATCTAGTCCACACAGGATAGTACAACCTAATCCACACAGGAAAGCACAACCCAATCCACACAGGAAAGCAAGTCAATCATATCGAAGATAATGATTGAAAGCCAAGACTTAGCTCACACAGGTATACACTTCGTAAGACGATAGAGATGATCAGATGTAGCCACTGATTCATTTAAGCTGTCGGACCCACATAGGATACAAGACCAGCTAAGCTGTCGGACCCACAAAGGATACAAGACCAACTACTCTGCCTGACCCACATAGGATATAAGTATATAGTCAAATACTGTCAGATGCACATAGGATACAAGAATAGTAGTCAAGTACTATCGAACCCACATAGGATACAAGAACAGTAGTAATCACCGTCAAACCCATGGAGGATTCAAGTACGGTCGTCAACGCTGCCGAACCCACGGAGGATCCAAGTACAGTCATCTTCGTCTTCATAGTCGCAGCCAGCTCTAGGGTTCCCGCACACAGCATGCTCGATTCTGAGATGGTCCGCTCCACAAGCCAAGGGAGTCGATACATCAACTAACATGAAGTCTGGAGTTGATGTATCCCAAAGTTCCATCTCGTCAATAGGAACTCAACGCAATAGACGACGCGTCAATCGGACGCCCGGTCTGAGAGTTATTGGCTTTTTCGTCCCAGGGGCCCGGTTGGTTTTTAAGCTAAAACCAACCCGACTGTACTCCATCTGCGTCCAAACCTCAAGCGAAGTAAGCCAAAAAAACTATCTCACTAAGAGGAATCCCACAAAGTCGATGTTGTTTCATTCGGACGTCTGGAGCTCATGTTATAAGCGTTTCCGCTCCGAGGGACTGGTTGGTTTCGTATTCGAACCAACCCGGCCGTACAAAAATGTTCTCTAAAACCTTGAGTGTAATATATCAAAAAGGACACCTTGATCCAAGGATCTATACGCAACTGATGATGCGTTGATCGGAAATCTGTATCCCATGTTATGGGTGTTTGAATGGATCTATTCGGAAATCAGGTGGTTCGGGCCCGGTCCGACCCGGCCCGATACCCCTGGGTCGGCCCGAACTGGTCGACCCCACCCGGGTCTAGGTTTGGCCCGTTAGGGCATGGCCCGACCCGGTTGGCGCAGCCCGGCCCCGCCGGTGCGGTGTGGCCCGGCGCGGGGGTTCAGCCTAGCGCGGGTGGCCCGGCCCAGCGCGGGCGGCCCGACCCGGCGCGGGCGGTCTGGCCCAGTGCGAGCTGTCCGGCCCGGCACTGGTAGTCCGGTCCTGTGCAGGTGTTCCGGCCTGGAACGGGCAGCCCGGCCCACGTGGCCGGTGGCTCGGCCTTCGGCAGAGCGGGATGCAGGGGGGCGCTGCCCCCCGTGATTGAGAAATGGAGGACCCCTGTGGGGTCCCCCCTTGCCACCTGCCGGGGGTTACGACCCCCGGTCTTCTGGAATACATCTGGGGGTTTTGGCCGGCTGGTGTGCCACCGCGGGACCCCTACGGGTCCCGCCTTCCAAAGTGTCGGTGGCCGACAGAGTCTGGCCGCCCTCCTCTGCACCGTCGCGGCTTTAGGGCGCGGCCCTTGTCCGACCGGTGCGGCGCGATGACACTGCGCCCCTCCGCCGCGGCCCGCCCCAGCCGCGGCACTCCATGGTGCTCCTACACGGTGCCGCGCCCCTCTGTCGTGGCCCTCCCTTGGGCGCGGCTTCCTTCGGATTCGCCGGCGTGGCGCGACGGCGCCGTGTTCCTTCATCGCGGCCCACTACGGCCACGGTTCTCTCGTTCCCGCGTGGTACGACGGCACCGCGTCGCCTCCATTCCAAAACACAACAAAGTTCAACAACAAAGGGGGAGGAGGGTCGGTTGTGTTCATGAGGTCTGACCTCCTCCCATTATATTGATAACAAGCATCCAAGAAATAACGAAGAACGTCGAAATAATAATCCTTGAACGATGAAACAACCCCTTCCTCAAAGAAGTTTGAGGAAGCTCGCGTCGCCGAATACAGCGTCATGGGTGAGGCTCCGTGTACGTCGATAGAGAACATCCAGGGAAGAAGAGACATCTCCCTTTCTTTGATGCGAAGAGAATATGAGAGGGGTGATGGCGTTCTTCATCGAGGTAGAGATGTTCTTCACCGGGAAGATGAAGTTCTTCAAATGTTGGAACTCACTTTCCCCCAAAATATCCACACAACGAAATAACCACCATAAAATATGGAAAAAGACTTATTTAATTTACTTATGCCAACCTTTTTCAAAATTCAAAAACCTTAACTCACTTAACTAATTAGTCTTTAATTGACAAAATAATTGGTGAGATAGGTTGGCATGCATTTATGAGGAAGAGAGGTTGCCACAACATTTAATATAAGGGAGGTTTAGAGGGGTTAGGGAATTTGAAGGGGTGAGGCTCATGTGGGCCCCACCTCACTAATATCCTATCAAGAGTGGACTGGGTCCCACCCCAACTCCCACACATGGGATATAATTACTTAGAAAGGAGAAATAAAATTTAGCACAATTTTATTTCACTTATACTTAAACAACTTTTTTAAACAACTCTTCCCGAGAAAATGCAACACTTGAAAAGGTATTATAAAGAAATTACTGGCGCTGCAGTTTTATCAGTGCCCTCGGATTTCGATTCCGAGCACCGGTTCCAAAGTTATGAAAACCCACTCCTTCGTTCACTGAACGTACTTGAGCTAAACTTCAGATATTGATTCTGGGAACACCGTGCCTCGGAATCAGGTGCCGTAAAAAACTGCATACTCGTAAAATCCCAAAAAATTTAAGAAACAATTTTCCTTGAAATTTACGTGTCTTTACATTACTCCCACATCAGGTATTTACGTCCCCGTAAAGATACATCACAAACTAGGGAAACAAATGAGGGTACTGAGCACGCATCTGAGCCTCCCGCTCCAAAGTGATGCCCTGGAGGTTCTCGTGCTGCGACCAGATGAGCACTAGAGGAATCGACTAACCACATAGGACCTGCTCCTTTAGATCCTCGATCTCCACCGGGACCTCTTCAAAAGTCGCCCCATCATCAAATTCCATCTCCCCATGGTCGATGATATGCGTCGGGTCATGCATGTATATCCTCAGCTAAGATACGTGGAAGACGTCGTGCACCCGGTGCAACTGAGGTGGTAGAGTCAGGGGATAAGACACCTTGCCTATCCTACTAGGAACTTGGAATGGTCCAATGAAGTGTGGAGATAACTTGCCACCTTGGATAAATATTCGTAATCCATGTCGAGGTGAGACCCGTAAGAAAAAGTGGTTTCCATCCTCGAACTCTAGTGGTCTCTGACTCCTATCATCATAAGACTTCTATCGGCTCTGAGCTGTCCTCATCTGCTCCTGGATGACCTGAACCTTCTCTGCCATGGCTTGGACCATCTGTAGTCCCACATGTGCTGACTTCCCAGGGTCTGTCCAGCACAGAGGTGATCTGCAAGGTCGGTCGTACAATGCCTCGTATGGTGCCATCCCGATGGTGGAGTGGTAGCTGTTGTTGTACGCAAACTCCACCAAGGGTAGGTGATCCTCCCAGCTATGACTAAAGTCGAGGACACATGCACGGAGCATGTCCTCAAGATTCTGAATGGTCCTCTCCGTCTGACCATCCGTCTGAAGGTGAAAAGTGGTGCTCAGGCGTAGCTGTGTCCCAAAAGCCTCCTGCAACCCCTTAGAAAGCCGGGAAGTAAAGTGAGAATCTTGATCGAAGACAACAGATGATGGCACACCATGAAACCCTATGATCTTTTGAATGTAGAGGCGTCCCAAGATCTCCACTGAACCCTGCTATCTGATTGGTAAGAAGTGGGCCGACTTGGTGAGTCGGTCGAAAATCACCCAAATGGAGTCGTGCCCTCTGGAAGTACGTGTAAGTCCAGTCATGAAATCCATAGATATCTCGTCCCACTTCCACTCTGGGACCTCCAAGGGCTGTACCAAGCCTGCTGGTACCTGGTGCTCCGCCTTCACCTACTGGAAGGTGAGGCATTGAGAAACGATTTCTGCCACATCCTTCTTCATACCCGTCCACCTGTGTTGTCATCTGAGATCCTGGTACATTTTCTCCACACCTAGATATACCATTAAATGGGATGTGTTAAACTCTCTGACAACTTCTTCTAGTAATGCAGCTGGTACCATGGTACGCCCTCTAAAAAGGACGACATGCTCTCCTCCTATAGAGAATCCATCAGGTGTCTATCTTGAGGAAATCTGTGCATGCTGCGTCTCACAGTCAACATCCCCACAATGAGCCTCTCTGACCTAATGAAGAAGTGGAGGAGTGACTGTGAGTGACTGAAGAAAGGATGCTCCATCTCTATCCATGAAGGATATCTACAAAGCGACTAGCTACTCTGTCACCTCTCCAAGTATCTGAATGTCCGTCCTCCTACGGAGAGCATCAGCTACTACATTTCCCTTCCCAGGAGTATAGACTATCTCAAAGTCATAGTCCTGGAGGAACTCAAGTCATCACCATTGTCTCATGTTCAATTTCTTCTGCGAGAAGATGTACCTAAGACTCTGGTGGTCAGAATAGACTCTAAACATCAGATAGTGTCGCCACATCTTCATAGTGAAGACCACTACTGCCAACTCCACGTATTGGGGAGCATAGTTCTGCTCATGCTGCCTCAACTGTCATGATCCATAGGCGATCACTACCTGCTCCTGCACCAGGACACACCCGATTCCGGTCCCTGATGCATCGCAGTAGACTACGTACCCTACTCCCTCCTCCGGTATCCTCAAGATCGGTGCACTGGTCAATCTCTGTATCAGATCTTGGAAGTTCTGCTGACATCTATCTGACCACACGAAGGGTGTCCCCTTCTTTGTCAAAGATGTAAGCGATGCTACAACTCTATAGAAGTCTGGCACAAATGTCCGATAGTACCTAGCCAGACCTAAGAAACTCTGCACCTCCATCACGCTCCTAAGTGGCTCCCAAGCTAGCACTGCCTCGATCTTTGTAGGATCCACGACAACTCCCACCTCAGAGATGAAGTGTCCTGAGAAGTGGAACTCACGTATCCAAAACTGACACTTCAAGAGATTACTGTAAAGCTAGTTCTCTCAGAGTGTTTCCAGTAAAAACCACAAGTGGTAGGCGTTCTCCTTCTCAGTGGTCGAGTAAATCAATATGTCATCAATGAAGACCACGACAAATCGATCGAGGTAAGGATGGAAGATCCTATTCATGAGACTCATGAACACTGCTGGAGCGTTGGTTACACCGAAAGGCATAACCAAGAACTCATAGTGGTAATACCGACACCTGAAAGCCGTCTTCTGCACATCCTCGTCCCGAACTCTAACTTGATAATAGCCTGACTTGAGGTCTATCTTCGAGAACCATCATGATCCCTTGATCTGATCGAAGAGGTCTTCAATCCTCGGAAGCAGATACTTGTTCATCATAGTCACCTGGTTTAGGCGATGGTAATCGACACACAGTCACAAGCTCCTGTCCGCCTTCTTAGCGAACAAAATCGGGGAAGCCAAGGGTGAAACACTGGGCCAAATGAATCCCTTGCCCTGCAAGTCCTCTAGCTATACTCGTAGCTCTCGAAGCTCAGCGCGATCCATCCGATATGCTGGAGTAGATATCGGGGCTGTCTCGGGGTACATGTTATTATAGAAGTCTACCTCTCTGCGAGGAGGTAGTCCTGGAACGTCGTTAGGAAAAACGTCCGCATACTGATCCCCCACTACAGGAAAACTCGGACTATGTACGTCCACTGATCCTATGATGCGGCTAACCAAATGATGAGTGATCGGCTTCCCTCTCCTCTATGTGAGTCCATCCTGCACTGCAAAGGCCCCCTTCTCACCGATGAAGGTGAACCTACTCCCATCGGTGCAGACACACCACATCTTGAACCTAATACAGTCTATCTGAGCATGAACTGTAGACAACCAATCCATGCCCAAGATGACGTCGTAAGGCCTCGACGCCGCTACAAGAAGATCATTGCTGAAGCTCTCACCTCCTAGAGTAATCTCACACTGCTGGCACCAGTACGTAATCGTCGAGTCTTCTCCCATAGGAGTCTCTAGCCGTAAGGATCGAGCCAATGGCTCCGTTGGAATCTCCGAGCTCTGAACAAGGGCAGCATAAATGAAAGAATGACTCGCACTTGTTCCTATAAGAACTACAGAAAGGGTGGAGTAGACACATATTGTACCTCGAATCATCTCTGGTGCACTGTGGTTGTAGTCCTCCATTGCCTGAAGTTGCGCCTGCCTTTATCTGCCAGCTCCATCTGGTCGGGGTGGTCCTCCTGGTGTTGGTGGTGGTAGAGCCTCAAAACATCATCCACCACCTGCCGCTCGGCCAACTCCTCTACCTCGTCTGCTTGCTCCCTGCGGACCACCATGATCGAACCTCTGCCTCTGCCTGAGTGGTCCCTCAACCGACTATTGGTCCTCTACATAGCGAGTCGGGCAGTCACGAGCCATGTGGCCCTGCCCGCCACATGCATAGCACTGTCTACTCCTTGGAAAGCTGGCTCTACGTCGTGTGCCCCGCAACTCTGAGCCAGTATCCTGAGGTCGTCCGCCTAATGGTCTGGTCTGCTTGGACCCCTATGACATCCATCGACTGCCAGCTGCAGAAGACTCCGCTATGTGCCACCCTGCAGCAGGTCTCACTGTTGGTGTAGGCTCAGCAAGAAAGCTCTCAACAAGAAGGGATCACTCCAACACTCTTTCCTGCATCAGAATGATATGGGAGATCATCTATGCCCTGATCTCATGCCTCAGTCCCTGCTCAAAGGTCCAGGACGAGAAGAATGGGTCCCATACCATGTCTGTGGAGTAGCACGAGAGATTGGTAAATCACAACGATTACTGGGCTACCATCATGCTGCCCTGCCACAACTGCAGTAACTCCTTGATGTGCACCGCACGAGGGGTGGCTGGAATGAACTCTGAGCAGAAGAGGATCCCGAAGTCCGACCAAAGTAGAGATGCCTATTCGTGCACCTGGAGCATCAGGCTCCACCATCTACCTCCTACCGCGTATAGGAGACTCACTGAAAGGATCACCATGAGGTCTGCTCATGTCCCTACTAACCTGAAAACTCATACAACAGCCTCCAGCCAATCCTCGGCTGCCTGAGGGTCCATCTCCCCACGGATCCTGGGAGGCCTCTGACACTGAAACTCGTGCACTGCACTAAGGCGACGTGCACTCTCAGCTGCTGAGGCTGGTGGCATCGGTGGCTCGGTGGGTAGAGGTACCGCTGGTGCCTTCGCTGTAATAGGGCCCACAACCGAGGCCTCGTCGCTCGGTGGGCTGTCGTCTCACACAAAGCTCGGAACCCAAGTTGGCTACCATCGTGGGGCCATCCTGAAAAGAAACAGGTGCTCCACGGTCAATATTGTATACCTGGTGAGATGACACAAAGTTATCACAAAGAAAACTTTTGAAACACACATGCAATCAATGTTTTCGTGTATTGAGTCGAAAATCAGAAGTCAGGGTCCTGGTGTATGGATATGTTGGCCGCCGCACCAACAATGGACTCCCTGGACTGATAACCACACTCAATACCCTTAACATTATTGCTTCACATAGAAGAAAGATCAGAGTCCTGAGTTCTGAGATAGAAACGAACTACTCTGATACCAATTTGTCATGACCCGTCCTCAGGACCCGTGTCGTGACTACCCCAAGCCCGCCTTCCATAGGCCAGGGGCTGGCGACTAGCACCAAAGGCATAAGTCCCAATATAAGGAAAGACATTGCCTTTATGTAAGAAAACAAGCACCACAGAGTATGCAGGCAGAAGTAAACATTATGTAAACTTAGTACAATAGTAAGTGCTGGAAAGTATATAAGCCAGTATACAAACCCAACTGAAAGTAAAGTACAACTAAAAATAGAGTACAACAGTAGAAAAGTAAATCTGCAACACTGAGCCATCCTCTGGAAATCCCACATGAAGGGTGGGTATAGATAGTCTCCTCCGCTCCTCGACCCCAGTCGTCCGCTCCGTGTATGTCTCATCCAGTGATCCACCTCTAGGTACCGTCCAGCTCCACGAGCTCCTACCTCGATCAGCGCTGCCTGTCATCTGCATCCAACACAATGTGGTGTGGGCATATCCCATGCAGGGGTGAGTATACGCTACTCAGAAGTGACCCCGAGACCCCTAAAGGACTCCCAGAATACATAATGGATAAACCACAAAGGAATGATAAAATCACGAAGTAACAGCCAACACTACTTAGGTATATGCCCATACATATACCTAAGTTATCAATTCCAGCTCGGCTCCAGCAGACGTGCCCAAATTCGATCTAGTCCACACAGGAAAGTAAAACCCAATCCACCCAGGAAAGCACAACTCAATCCACACAGGAGAGAAAGTCAATCATATCGAAGATAATGATTGAAAGTCAAGACTCAGCTCACACAGGTATAAACATTGTAAGATGATAGAGATGATCAGATGTAGCCACTGATTCATCTAAGATGTTGGACCCACATAGGATACAAGACCAGCTAAGCTGTCAGACCCACAAAGGATACAAGACCAGCTACTCTGTCAGACCCACATAGGATACAAGTACAGAGTCAAATACTGCCAGACCCACATAGGATACAAGAACAGTAGTCAAGTACTGCCGGACCCACATAGGATACAAGAAAAGTAGTAATCGTCGTCGAATCCACGGAGGATCCCAGTATGATCGTCATCGCTGCCGAACCCAGGGAGGATCTCAGTACAGTCATCATCGTTGTCGCAGTCGCAGCCATCACTAGGGTTCCCACACACAGTATGCTCGATTCTGAGATGGTCCACTCCACGAGCCAAGGGGTTCGATATATCAACAGACACGAAGTCCGGATTTGATGTATCCCAAATTTCCGTCTCGTCAATAGGAACTCAAAGTGACAGACGACGCGTCAATCGGACGCCCGGTCTGAGAGTTATTGGCTTTTTCATCCCAGGGGCCCGGTTGGTTTTTAAGCTAAAACCAACCGGACCATACTCCAGATGAAACCAAACCTCAATCTAAGTAATCCAAAAAAATCTTCTTACTAAGATGAATCCAAGAAAGTCGACGGCACGTCATTCGGACATCTGGAGCTCAATTTATAAGCGTTTCCGCTCCGAGGGCCCGGTTGGTTTCATGTTCGAACCAACCCAGCCATACCCAAATTTCTTCAAAACCATGATTGTAATATACCAAAATGACCATCTCGATCCAAGGATCACTACGCAACTGACGGTGCATTGATCGGAGTTCTTTAGCCCACGTTATGGGAGTTTGAACGGATCTGTCCGGAAATCAGGGGGTTCGGGCCCGGTCCGACCCGGCCTGATACCCCTGGGTCAGCCCGAACCAGATCTACCCGACCCGGGTCAGGGTCCATCCCGTTAGGGCGCGGCCCGGCCCAGCTGTCATGGCTCGGCACGGCCGACGCTGCCCGGCCCAGCACGGGGGTCCGGCCAAGCCCGGGCGGCCCGGCCCACATGGCCTGTGGCTCGGCCTTCGGCCGAGTGGGATGCGGGTGGGCGCTGCCCCCCCTTGATTGAGAAACGGGGGACCCCTGTGGGGTCCTCCCTTGACACCTACTGGGGGTTACGACCCCCGGTCTTCCGGAATACGGCCGACCATTTTGGTCGGTTGGTGTGCCACAGCGGGACCCCCACGGGTCCCGCCTTCCGTAGTGCCGATGGCTAGCTGAGTCCGGCCACCCTCCTCTACACCGCCGCAAGCTTAGGCTGCGGCCCTTGTTCTATCGGCACCGCGCCCCTCCACCGCCGCCTTCCCTCGTCCGCAGCTTCTTTCTGCTTCACCAGCGCGGCATGACGGCGCCGCGTTCCTTCATCGAGGCCCGCTCCGACCGTGGTTCTCTCGTTCTCGCGCGGTGCGATGGCACCGCGTCACCTTCGTTCCAAACCACAACGAAGTCCAACAACAAAGGGGGAGGAGGGTCGGCCGTGTTCGTGCGGTCCGACCTCATCTAATTATATTGATAACAAGCATCCAAGAAATAACAAAGAACGTCAAAATAATAATCCTTGAAAGATGAAACAACCCCTACCTCAAAGAAGTTCGAGGAAGCTCGCATCGTGGAATATAGCGTCGCGGGTGAGGCTCTTTGTACATCGATGGAGAATGTCCGTGGAAGAAGTGGAGTCTCCCTTTCTTTGACGCGGAGGGAAGATGAAAGGCGTGACGACGTTCTTCGTTGAGTTAGAGATGTTCTTCTCCGGGAATACGAAGTTCTTCAAATGTTGGAACTCACTTTCCCCCAAAATCTCCACACAACGAAACAACCACCATAAAATAAGGCTTTTGACTTATTTTATTTACTTATGTCAACCTTTTTCAAAATTCAAAAACCTTAACTCACTTAATTAATTAGTCTTGAATTGACAAAATTAATTGTGAGATAGGTTGGCATGCATTTATGAGGAAGAGAGGTAACCACAACATTTAATACAAGGGAGGTTTAGAGGGGTTAGGGAATTTAAAGGGGTGAGGCTCGTGTGGGCCCCACCTCACTAATATCCTAACAAGAGTCGAGTGGGTCCCACCCCAACTCCCACACATGGGATATAATTACATAGAAAGGAGAAATAAAATTTAGCACAATTTTATATCACTTACACTTAAACCACATTTTTAAACAACCCTTCCCAAGAAAACGCAACTCTAGAAAAGGTCTTCTTAGGAAATTACTGGCGATGCGGTTTCGTTGGTGCCGTTGGATTTCGATTCCAAGCAACAGTTCAAATGTTAGGAAAACCCGCTCGTTCATTCACTAAACGTACCTGAGCTAAACTTCAAAAATTGATTCCAGGCACACCGGGCCTCGGAATCAGGTGCCGTCAGAAACTGCATACTCGTAAAATCTCAAAGAATTTAAGAAAAAGCTTTCCATGAAATTTACAGGTTTTTACAGGGATGTTAAAAGTGTATTGGTTAGATAGTATCTGAACCTAAGTTGTTTGATATCTGTGATAAAGAGGGAGATATGGTTGTCTTTTATAAGGAAGGAGGAGTGGCACTCTTGAAAATATTTAAATAAATAATTCCACCCACATCTTTCATATTGAACATGGATCCAATAATGATATAATTTAATTAAAAGGGAGGTTAGAGTTAAAATATTTCTAAATAAATGATTTTTGGAAATGATTATAAGTTTTTTTGGATCATAAATTTAGCATTTAGTGTTTATTTATGGATAATTTTACCTTAATCGATGTAATTCATTTCAATCACTTATACTAATATTATTTGTAAAAAATTAAGATGATATTTTTAGAATCTAAATAATATAAATATTACTATTTTTGTATGGTAGTTTCTCTACATTTCATTAATATAAGAATAAAAATTATGACTATTTATAATACCACATACAGGGTGAAATTACATGTTTTTAACGATCAACAAAGTTCAAACATTTATTATGTCTTTTATATTCAATATTAATGTAATTTTTATTATAATAAAATTAATTTTCATAATATGTTTATAATTGATTTAATATTTCCTTAAAAATATAAAATATAATTCAACATTAATAATTACATGAACAAAAAGGCAATTTTTGTACAAAATTTGGTATTCTTCACTCTTCATAAAAATTGAAGTTTCTTAAGAAAATACCAAAAAATCCCAATAAGATAATTTTATAATTCTAAAGTTTTAAATTTAGTTTATTTTATAATATTAAATTTCTAGATTTTTATCTTTATTATTATTATTATTTTTCAATGAATTACATGAATTATTGTTTTTTGAGAAAATTATATTTACGAACTTATAAGGTATTTACCAAAAATTATATCGTTCATTATCAATATTATTTATTTATATAAGACCATTATAAAAAATATTTGAAATAAAGTTATTACAATTCTTGTTCTAATGTTTAATAAGTAGGTGATATGTATCTCATTTATATAATTACAATAATAAAATGATTTTTCATATAAACTTCATGGTTGCATGTAATATCAGCCATGTTTTGGTTAAGGTAAATGTATACCAACTCGATGTTCCATATATATTATGTAGAATTCATTCTGTGTAACATATGATAATTTGGTGTCGTGTGAATGTAATTTTTGAATTTGATAAAAAAATATTTTTTGATTTCCATGAAATGAAAAATATCAAAGGATTAAAACAATAAATAGAAATAATTCACAAAATATCGGGGTGTTTCAACTATTATGATGTATAATATTTTTTCACATGTTATTTATATGGATGAACATATTTTATTCTACAAAATCTATTGACGGTAAGTAAATAGAGTTAGATCTAGATGAATCTTATGTGAATTTTTCAGTTAAGATTATGGTCCTAAGTGAGTTAGGTCATTAAGGGTAGAGGGTACCACTTATTGGGATTTGGTGGACGAATAGATGAATATGTAAATTTTAAAAAACACATCCTTACTCACAAATTTGAAGCTTCAGGTAAATGTAAAATATGATTTCATATCCTCAAAAAATTATAATACCCTAAAGTGGAAAATAAGTTATTTTATAAAACTAATGAGGTGTACGGGTTGTATACCAATCCTAAAGAGGGTATATTGGTGGTTATCCTAATCCGACTAAGATATCGGAATTAGGTTATCTTGTATACTCCAGTATGTGATTTAATTTTCCTATATATTTTAATTTTTTTAGGATTTTAATAATTATATTCATAGTTCCATGAAAAAAATTTATTGTAATATTATTCAATGAAATTAATAAATGTTATTCCTATTTGTTGAACATACCATTGTATTATAATCTTATGTTATTATTATCACATTTTTCTCTTCTTATCTATGTAATATCACATTCATATGATGTAAAACTAATGATTAATTGAAATTATTTCCTTAATAATAATTATTTCTCTCCCAATTCTTTGGTTTTCTTTCCATAGGTTAATAATATGACTATATCCTAGGGAATTTCTAAAAGTTAATCTAGTTTGGTACAAATATAGAGAAATGATTACGTGTATCAAAAAATATTTGTTATGTAGATAATCCGAAAATACACTAGAACTTCCATTTTTTGAAATTTTTGACTATTGTGAAATGTTTATTCCAAAAAAAAAAGTTTAGCATGGAGATTTTCACATGGAATCAATCTTAGTATGTAAAGAATATTTTTAGTGATGAGATTTTGAGAGTGATTAAGAAATGTATTTTTTGGTTTTAGATAACTTTTTAGTTATTTTTTAGTTTTATTTTATAAATTTTAGGGTTTTAACATTATTGAAAATTAGTTAAAACCATTTTTATAAGTCCATGATTTTTTCTTATTATAGGATTACATCATGATATTTTGGAAAATATGTGATTATATGGTCATAATCATAGTACATCCAAATCTTTATACTCTCTAGTTGATGAATTTGTGGGATAGATGCACCTTGACAAAATTAACATGAAACTGGTTTGGTTATAATTGACTCAATCATTACTCTAATGCATGACAACTATGAAAAATACTACACATCATATTATGAAATTGTATGGGATAAGATCTTATTGATAATATTATATATTAAATGATCTATATAAGGTTTATTGATTTTTAATATTGATATATACAGATAATAATTATGATTCATTCCATATTATTGTATTCGGTTTGAATTAAAAATCATATAGCATAAAATATAAATGATATTCATTTAAAAATAATGATATATACTAAACTAAAATAAATATTGTATAAAAATATTGTATGAAATTTAAAGGTGATATATTTTGTGGTTTCTTACAAATATCCATTTATGATGTTGCTCTATTCTAATTGTAATAAAATTATTTTTTTCATAATGTAAATATCATAATAAAATCAATATAATAATGGAAAAGGTTAAAAATAAAGTGATGGTCCTACTGGATAACCCAATGGGGTAGAATATGGGTTTCAAAATCATTTGGTTATTCTCACCTAATTAATATTACTCAGGTTTAACAACAATAACCCTAATGAACAACGAAATTTTCTAATGCAGATAATGAGAGTTTTTCTTGTAAAATCTCATGTGATGGTGATTAATGAAAAATAAAGAAGATTAAACTTCCTATATGTCAAAAATACTAATAGAATCACCCAACATAACTCCTCAAAGGATTAAGAAAACATTTCAAGTGTAGATGGATTTACAATAAAGCTCAAAACTATAAACTCAGGGTGAAGAATCTGATCATTGTAATTGATGAGAATAATGTAAAATGTTTCATATAGAGTAGGGTTGTAGGAATTATCAAATCATATTTCCTAATACAAATGAAAAAAAATTTACCAGAACACTTCCTTATCCTCTTGGATGAAAAAATTATAATTCCAATGAAATGGATATTGTTGAGGATCTTGTTAATTAAATAACAATTATCATCCGCCCTATTTTTTATTGTACGCTATTCTATTATCCGCGATATATCAATGATGTTTTACAAGAGAACTAAATCACCAACCCTATTATTTTAGCATAAAATAAAACTTCTAGTTTTATAATTTTTTATCTTATGTTTATTTTTATGGGAATTTGGTTTTTTATTATCCATTAAGATGAAATTAATTATATTTTTATAATGGATTGGTTATTACCACATGTACTACATATTAATTTCCATAAAAGATAAATCATTTTTCATTTCTCAGATTGGCCTATGATCATATATCACTTCGTATGTGACACTGAAATCCCAATGGAAATGAATCATAAGGGGTCTCTATCTCAAATTGTTAGAAAAATTACAATATTAATATATTCATCTTAGGAATGAATTGATCTCTTTCGCAATATCACATAATTTTGTATTGTTAAAGACCCAATTGAAATTAAATATTGATCTATATCTATCTTATAGATTCCCTTAAATAACATCATCAACATGTGATATTTTAATTTTGGATTATTAAATTTATTTAGTAGGGGTGAATTAAGTGACCATAAATTCTACTATTGTATATTATCATTAAATAATTGTTATGGTATTTATCTTTCTCCTCAAACAATACCAAACTGAGATGAATATCATTTTTTATTTAGGAAATATATAAATATTGAGAGTGATTGTTAAAAAATTTAGTTTAATTTTATGGTGTAAACATGAGGAAATAAAATATGAAATATTTTTATAATCAAAATAATGAAAACTTTAAAAATGATGAACTATAATAAGATTAGCTAAAAAAATTAGAAAATAGTTTTTTAACAATGTTTATGTTTAAAATAATGTTTTAACAAAAAGGTTATGATTATGAATATCGTTTATGTTCAATATCTTTCATCAATATTTATATATTGCCTAAATCAATATTTATGAATATAATTTTATATTTTTTAACAATGTTTGAATTAATTGACATTAAATTATATTTTATATTTTAATTAAATAATTTTTATGTTATATATCTTTCTCCACATACAATACCAATCTTCGATGAATATTGTTTTATATTTAGGAAATATATAAATATTGAGAGTGATTTTTAAAAAATTTAATTTTAATATAATGGTGTAAATATGGGAAAATAAAATATGAAATATGTGTATAATGAAAATAAAAAAAACATTAAATATGATGAACTACAATAAGATTAGCTAAATAAATTAGAAAATAATTTCTTCTCTAAAATATATATTTTTTTAAAGTAAACTATAACTTAAATAAAATATATATTTTATTAATGTTAAATAATAAATTATATTGGTAATAAGAAAAATATATTATGAATAAATTCTTTACCAATTGTCCTTCAATATGAAAAAAAAATCAAAATAAAAAACATTATTTTCATATATGAAGAGTTTTCCATAATAGTTTGTGATTTTAATTAAAAATCTAATTATAAAATATTTTTATATTTATATTACAATATAAAAAACATATTCGGTTAGCCAATAATAATATAATCATGAAATGGTTTTCATTTTTCACTATTCTGACATAAATAATTTTAAGGTGAATAATGAAAAATACAGTTTCGGGAAACAGTAATACTTTTATGAAATCACTAGGATATATGTTCTAAAAAATAAATAAAATCATTTTTTGAAAATAATATTTGTTTTATAAGTAAAAATATTTATTTAAAAATATTATTTTTTAATAGAAATAAAATATTTTATAATTCAGTACATATGTAATATTTCCCAATGAATTTTTTAATGAAATTGTACATTTTTTCAAATCAATATATATAACCTATAGAAATAAAATAAAATTCAGATTTTTAATATGTGTGATGAATTATAAAAAAATAATTTTTTAATTTTTTATCATCAAGAATAATTTATATAGTAAAATTCTAGTTACAATAGTGAAAGATCAAATGGTAAGAGTAAAACATATATGAGTAAATACAATCCCAAATAATTAAAAATATGTTTGAATGAGTGTTTTATAATTTCATAAAACATATTAATTACCTTATTAATTAATTATTAATTATATTTTAATTTTCCATATGATATGATTCTCATTATTAAATTTTTTCTGTTATTTACAAAAATTCAATCTCATCCCACTTATGAAAGGGGAAATCATCTCCTAAAATTGAATGATTCCAAAACCAAGGTATATTTACACAAAAACTAACTATACCTATCGTAAAAATTAATATAAAACCTAAATATTATTAATTATTCTCAAAATCTTGTCCCTCAATTGATTTACACCCTTTTAAATTGAGATAATCCAGGTAGTGATGTGGAAATATCTGACTTCCCCTTTTTAACTTAATATTCTTTATATGCCCATTTTCTTACAATATTTTACTTAAAAAATCATAAAATTATAAAATCATTATCATAGATTTATTTTTATGTTTTTATAATTATGTTAAATTAATTAACAACCTTTCACTTTTCTATTATGAAAAATGAATCCCTCAGGAATACATTGGGGTTACTACCAACTCCACGACAAAATGTGTTTCATTTCAATAACCACCTTATAAGAATTTTAAAAATGTATTATTTAATATATATATAATTATAAAAATTATAAAAACTTTAATTTTATTTAGTAATAAAATATATTAATAATTATTCTAATTATATGGAAAATAAATTTATCATCCATTTGTTTGTGTCATCATACAATTGCATCTAACAATGAATTTTCATTTTCCCATTAATAATTACATTATATGGTTGGTGAAATAAATGGTTTTAAGTGATAAATATTAATTTTATTAAATTATTATTGTGGAATGATATATCATAAAAACAAATGAAAACCTTAGAAATAAACATTCATTGAATATTCAACCATATAAAAGATAATTCTAATTGTACAAAATGATTTCTTCATACTAGGATATTACATTCTATAGGTTATATTGTTCATATAATGCATTCAAATCTAGATAAAAATGTCTAATAATATCTAAAAAATATCACTATGCTTCTAACATAATTATTTTACAACTAAATCACTTCATTACCCATAATTAAATTGTGGTATGTTTTTTGGGGCGGTTTGTCCATCCACATTAAAAATGATGTGAAATATTATCACTGATGAAGAAGATAAATTTATAAATTATAATATATGAATTAGTTTTTTATAAAAAGTTTTGTTTTTTTAAATTTTATCATTCAAATTGTAGTCATTAATTATGTTTCCATAATTCAATTTTAAAAATAACAGTAATATGCTCGTCGATGATTTAACCTTTGAGGATCACAATTGAAAAGTCTCATATGAAGAAATTATATTATAGTTAACAAACATGAATAATAAATTATAGTACATTATGTTTTAATAAATTATGACATTGGGATAAGAATATACAATCGTACTATTATTATGAAACTTTTTTGGAATAATGAATCTTTATCACATGCAATGTCGAGAATTGATAACAACTAACTAATATACATGTATATAATAGTTATAACTGAACGTGATAAATATTAACAGACTTGTTGAATGTTCATAATATTTGATTAATATATTTTATTTTTATATATTCATGGTTATATTACGTTTGTTGAATTTTGGATTTATATTTAATGTTTTCTTCTCAAATTACACTCTTCGAGGAAAGTTTTTTTATATCTCACATAGGTATATTTATGTGCTATAAATACATACTATTATGGATTTTATATCATGGAGTTACATTTAATCATAGTAAATGTAGGTAAATTTAAATATCTCTAGTTGATTAGAATTTTATTTAAATGTACCGAATGTTGTAAGAGAATTTTTTAAATAAATTTTCATTAATTGGATAATGAATTTTTTTAAACATTTTATATATGTTGGGTAAGTAATATCCAATTATTTAATTATGAATTATTTTATATTGTTTTATTGGGATTCATATTTTTTTTTCAAATTAACCCCTCTTCAAAATTTTCTTAATTCTTGAAGAATCATTCCTAATATAGATTTTTGGTAACTCAATATTTTTTATTTTAGTAATATTTGTTCTTAATTAAAATTACTCTTATAATTTATCTATGTTAACTGATTTACCAAATAATATGATATTCCTAATTTTATTTCAATAGGATAATGAGTTTTATATACATATATTTCCCCCAATGAATTACAATTTTCCTAATACAATAATATGTGTCAAATTATTCTTATCCTCCTTAGGTGGAACTTTCTCTTCCATATACATGTTTATAAATTAAAAAAAATTGTTATCCTATAATATTTTAAAACTCTATTATATATTAAATAATGTTACTATCATATATACCTTATGATTTTTTCAGGATAAATTTTAATTCCTCTTTTTATAATGTAGGTTTTTAACAATGTTACATTCATAATATCAAAATTATTAATCATTCTATGATGAAATGTTTTATCTTCCATTAGAAATTTCCTTCGATAAAATTATCTATTTTTATTCACAAATTATTATACAATTTTTTTAATGTAAATTATTATAAATAAACTACATGAACATTATGAAAAATGACTTATTGAAAGGATTTAAAACTCTACCATCTTATGAATGGGTATCAAATAATTTATAAAATATTATTTTAATTATTTTATTATATTTTCCTCTTAAAATCTATTGATCCCTCATCAATGTGGTTTTTTATGATTAATCTTCCTCTAAATTCCATTATGAAATAATTATATTGGTTGAATGAGTTCTTTTTATTAACTAAACCAACTCTAAAATTCATTTTATGTGTTAATTTTTGGTATTATTCAAAAACCAATTTTCTTTTTATGAGTTATTTTTATATTATAAATGATTTATATATTATTTATTAAAAAAGTATTTATAATTAAGAGTGTTTTCTTATATCACACAACATGTAATTGGTTAATGATTAATATTTTATTATAACAATAATGGAAGTTGGTGATAGCCCATACTAATTTGGTATATGGTTTATAGCCAAATCCAAATTAGGTAACATGTTATAGTGCCAGACCAAAGTGGTAAATGGGTTATTTTAAAATCCTAATGATGTCCACAAGTTATATCCCTACCGTAGTGAGGAACATGGGATCGGTAACATCACCTAATTGATTCTCCCTTAAGTGACTGAGCAAGATAATTACATGACCTTAGGATCACATCCCTATATGTCAGACATTTATGACTACTTTCTAAGGTGTATGGATTATAGTGGAGAGATTATGACCTCTAGTAAATATTTTTTACAATATCAGAAATTTTTTTGTATATTATTTTAAATTTAGGAAATAATATGAACAATTGAATAACCATCAATAGATTAGAAGGGAGAAGTGTAAAGATAAAAAAATTATATAATAATTAAATTAAAAAATGAATTTTAATAAATAATATGAACATATTCATATATATATATATATAAGTCTAACCGTTCTCAATTAATATTTCTAAATAATAAGGCCCCAAACCCCATTTTGGTCTTCTCTCCATGTCCCAACCATTTTTTCTAGCTATAAATCAACAAAAAGTTATGTTTCCCTAATCAAAACATAAATCCATTAAATATATGTTGGTACCAAATGATGGAATATCTTGGTGTGAGTAAAAAAACTAGTTTGAAAACACTATGACAAAAAAATGCAGTTTGATAAATGTGGTCCAGTAATTAATGAAAGTCACAATGTATTAATTTAATTAATTCATATTTC
Organism: Viscum album; assembly: GCA_963277665.1. Taxonomy (NCBI): domain Eukaryota; kingdom Viridiplantae; phylum Streptophyta; class Magnoliopsida; order Santalales; family Viscaceae; genus Viscum; species Viscum album. The sequence goes on from OY728121.1 coordinate 820,936,431, forward strand.
ACCTAAAATATACCTGATATCCCTCAATATAATGGTTAAATCACAAGCATATATCAACCTACGTTAACACCCTACTGGGTATCTATGAGTAAGGGTGGATCCTCCAGAATCATGACAAACCACCCAACCAGTGTAAGATTCTCTCATTGAGGAAGAATTGATCAACCATAAAATTAACAAATGGATTCTTCCCACTAGATATCCATAATATCTAATTCATGAAATTATATATAAGTCTTATGGTCCCCTTACATTTTATGTAATCATATAATCTTCCCTCGTGTATCAAATACTACAATCCTTTCCATCAAGAGTTAAAAAATCATAAACCAATCCAGCATGTTTCATCCAAAATCATGATTCATGTCTATAAAAAAATTATAATCCAATAATAATCCCATAACCAATAATAAATATTATCGATTTCATATTATATCAACATCTATGAATGAAACTAACATGTATAAAATCAATAATTCATGATATATCACAAGAAGTAAGAAAAATCAATTCATAACATTTTAATTTTTATTTATAGTTATGTATCATCAATCCATGTTACCAATTACCCCCATATATATATATATTATATCTCATTAAGATATCATTTAACCATAAGTTCATTAACATATTTTTTAACCCAATTTATCCATATTGATTCAACCATAAGCACTAACAATATACAATGCTTTAAAATTAAAATGACTAAGACATCAATCAATCAATTTATATAATTTATCTCAGTTCTCTAATGTCATGATAACCGTGTATCTACAATATCCAAAGATAGCACACCAATTGGGTGTCTACTGGCCTTTTTTCCTAATCTTATGGACTCAATTCCATCAAATGGATTGTTTAATATGAATGATTATTAGCTAACATAGGCCATCCAATTAATTAGGTCACATGGGCAGCATGCTGGAAGTATTTCACATATCTCACATACATTGGGAAATTAAATCAGATTAAATTGTTACAATTTGGACTATAAATAATGAAAAATGAAAAGGAGATAAAAAAACCATGCATCGACGACGGTGATTGACTTTATCCATCCTTTTATTGAGAACTATATAGTACGTCAATAGTGGATCGATAATTGGGAGAAGAACTAGAAGGTATTCCATAAAAACCTAATTTCGGATATCCATTATCCAACATGGTATCATTTAAAGATCTAATATGGATACTACATGAAATCTATCGGTTGTTTAATGTGGAGAGAGAGGATGTTTTTAAAAAAACATGATTCTAGATGGATTTAAAAAGAGTTGGGAGTGAATTGTTTAGAATATAAATGGATTTCACATCAGGTCAGTATTAACCCCATTATTTTAACCAAATTATTTCCCACCAGAATTAAAAAATCTTAATTAATCATTTTTTATTGTGTATAATATTAATGGAATGAGTTACATTACAAGGAATGTTTATAAGGCTTAAAAATATATATATGGTGGTTAAAATTTACATGTTGTGGAACTTAATTAAAGGTGTCTAAATATTATATTTTGTAAATTGATTCATTATATGAATTAATATAATGGTGGTATTTCTAAAAACATTCATGATGTGAATATAAATCGTGGGGTCCCTAATGAAAAATTCACGTCATGAATTAGGTTCATGGCGTGAATTATTTCAGTAGCCATAACTCTCCTTTTATTTCTATTACAACCCTTCAAAAATTATCCTAGCCCAACCCATGGCATTACAAACAATTTTAGAACTTATGAAAACATGAGAAAATGATACTTATAAAAAAACTAACGATAGATATATTTTTAAAAAGTATCAGTCTTACAACCTCACCACCATATAATAGATTTTCCCAATGATTACCCATGAATCACTATGGAGTATTGGTTAAAATGTTTGGACAATAAGTTAAAAAATTAAAATACCTCTCCATATTAACCTCTTGAACATTCCCATGATAACAATACACTCATATTATATGCATGGCCTTCCCTATAATATTATTTTCACTTTAGTCCACAATAATGTTTTTTTCTAATCGAAGGAAACATCAATATATTGTTGATATCATCAAAATATATCCTTTGAGATAGTATATAATGATATCTATAATGTTTTGTCATGTGAAACAAATCATGAAGGGAATTTTAGTGATGAGGAAAGGTCAATCAGTATGCAAACTCAACCATTCCTCTGCACTACCATTAACTGACTGACAAAAATGGGTGCTAACTTCCCTCGATCACTTAGAAAATAATCCCCATATTATGAAACACCTAAAGGAAAACATGATGACCAACCTAAATCTACATAATTCATCTTAGATTTTTATTTTATTATATTGGTTGGCTCTACATGGTCAGCCAAAACTTTCTAGAGAACTGAACATGTTCAGTCATCTTCTACAAAATAATATCCCCAAGAAGCACTAAATCAGAATCCTCTATCCAAAAAATATATGAATGACATCGTATTCATTACATGGCCTCAAAAGGATCCATTTGGATTTATTCACAGAATCTATTTTTATAAGATAACTCCATGAGTGCGAATTTTTTTTCCAATTACTAGTAAAATCTATAACATGGGTTGAAACATATCCTCCTAAATCTGAAAAGTCACCTCAGATTGAACATCAGTCAATAGATGGAAAGATTTACTCAGAATAACTTATGATTCCATTTCGTTCTCAATGAATTACCCATAATTAGTGTACAAATGAGTATCATTATAAGAAACAATTTTCCTCAATACACTGTGAATCAAAACTATATCATGGGAAAATACTACCCAGATCATCCACATTGATGGTATCCAAGATAATATATAAATGGTATAATATCATTAGTAGATCCATAATCACCCATAAAAATTCAATCTTTCTAGATTAAATAAGTAATATAATCATAAAATCCATAGTTAAATCATCCCACTTCCACTCTAGAATAAAAAGAGAAAGAAATATTCTATCAGTCTTCTAATACACAAACTTCACCTACTGATATGTGAAAAATCATTCCTTGAAGAATGATATATAAATATTAATTAATGTTCACCAGTATATTATATGAATATCATGATATATATTTTTTCTTCTAAGATGTATCACCCTTCTAGATGAATAAAACTATCTCATCGTATCTTCATGAATACTCATATGAACCCATACTCGTCCCAGAAAGATAATAAAACCACAACCTCCCAATAATCATCATCCTAGTTGCTCCCCACCATATATGATGTCCCTCAGATCAATGACCTTTGAAAAAAACTAATACATCTTGATTCATTAACAAAGTACAGGTAAAATTGAGGAAAAATCTAGAGCAACTCATTCCCGGGACACCTAAACATCAGGATTCATATATAAATTTTCATTCAATGTCCATCACTCGTCGTAATATTCCTAAACTACCTATTTTTGGGTATTTTGGATAAATGGATTAGAAAGGAAGTTTCCCTTTCTTGGTTTTTTAGCCAACAATATGTCAAAAGAGTGTAGATATTTGACCCACATCCTTTGCAGATGGTTCAAGCCTCACCAACAAAAGATATATTTTAGGGTGTTATGGCCCCTGTACACCACAAACCTATCACCCAATACAAAGTGTTTCCAGCATATCTATGTATGTAATACTAAAAATATCTCTAGATCATGAGTTGGATAATTCTTCTAATATAGTCTTCGTTGGTTGGATCCAGTAGAGACCACTCATTCCTCCAGCATTAAAACTCCTCTGACTCTAACTCTAGATGCATCACATTACATAGTATACTCTTTATAAAGGTTGTGATCATATATGATTGGTGTCAAGGTTGGTTTTATCATCATTTATTGTAAATCACTCTTTTAGGAATGTAACCAAATAAACACCCACATTTCATAGACATCCCAAACAATGGTTCAAGTATATTTTAGAAGTCCAAGATGAAACACTAGTAAAAAATTCTAAGACCATGAATTAATTGATCATGAGGAAATTCATGGGTCTATACCAAGATAACAAAACATAAACCATATTTGGTTACATTGAAATAACATCCTCTAGAATAATATTTCCCATGAAATTCATTGTATGAATCCAGAAAATATATTTGGGTATTCTAGTTTAAAACCTACACTCTTTTAGTAAACTCAAGATGATGTCAACTTATTGGGACTGATAAAATACATACTAGGAATTTTCTAATATATCATTGATAAAAGATACCATAAACCATCCCCAATAATGAATAATGAGCCTATTAATCAGGGCTATGCATTCTGCTAGTTCATTCATTAAATCTAACAACATCACTATGAAATCTTATAATCCATACCTGCTCCAAAAATAAGATCATGGTTTTTTGGTTGGTCTCACCCTCAATTGCTAGTACCTGAACCTCATATTTACTATAGAGAAAACCATAGAAAATCTTAAAAATATAATAGATCATCAATTCATGAAATGGGATATTGGATAATGACCATCATCTGATTCAGTCTTTATTAATCCACACATAATCATAGTGTCACATCATCCTTCTTGGAGAATCAGAATAAAGAGAAACATTAATATTTAATAGTCCATATCATACCATTTCCATTTTGATATTCTAACTAGACTTTCCGCTCCAAATTCTCTTCTGGATCAATTATATAAGACATGATATAAACTATCTCTTCACCAAGAAGCAACTCAATCATGATCTCAATCTCTTGTATGAGTGGTAATCCAGAGACCTCTTTATGAAATACTGCACGAAATTGGTCCACCCCTAGAGGAAATTTATCATGATTTATTCCTCTATCAATCCAAAATAGTATTTCTATTTTATTAATAAGAAAATATAATCTTCTCTAAATTTTTCTTTAACAACAAATGTAAAAATGTATCTCCCACTAGTGATTGTATTTTCACCCATCTTGAGATATTAAGGTAACTCACATATGATAAAATTTGATATGATCATACTTTAGAACTATCAAACCAATAACAATAATCAAATTTCATCCTATCAATTCCAGAATAAAATTTCAAAAAAATAAATTATAGCCACATATTTTATGATAATAGTACCTATATCGCCTGATAACCTCATACTACACTCCAAATGATGTTTTAATGGTTATGACATAATCTATAATCTCCAAAGGGAAACCAAAATCATTTTGAAAAAGTTCAAATATTCATGATTTTTTTTGCTCATGTATCTAGAAACAAGAATCTAAGTTAGATGATAAAAATAATCATATTTCTAATAGAAGATGTTCATATAACCAATCTAGTCGGAGAATACAACATAACATGCAACTCGCTCTCCCCTCTATACTAGGATCCAGTTTTACTCTCCAATAATTTTCCCTCTAGGTTGTACTGCCACTACTTCACTATGGTACTACATCCCATTCATAATCATGCCTGGATAATGGAGCTACAACTACAAGTCTCATGAGGGGTATCTGTGAATTTTCTAGTCTCATATTCCCATCCCGATCCCATGAAACATCTCTATTATGGATGGTTTTGACAAAACATATAAATATGATCTATTCTATGATAAAAAAGGTCCTCTATATTAGGTGAGGACACTTTGGGTGCTTGTTACCCAACCTTACACATTGAATTTACAACATTGAACCATAATCTCAAGGTTGATTCCCACCATCATGACTTCTCTACCTTATAATTCCATGGGGAAAATTGTCATTTGGGTTCTTCTAGACACAAGAATAATACTTAAAATGTAGACCTAATAAAACTATTTATACCACACTAGGTTCCTCCCTCAGACCACTTTCTGTGATTATATATCTATTTTTCACATCCTCCAGAATTCTAATGTGAAATGAATTCACCGTTGACCTGATCTAATAGGAAATTCCATCTTGATACCATCTCACAGAGGTGATCTCATCAGCTACTAATAATCGAGTAAAAAACTAATGGCATGTGAAGACTCTAGAATAGCCTATCACTGACAAGATATCATGTATTTGGTGAATTAACTCATGATATTTCTCATCCCTAGATAACTCAAGATAGAAAATTCTCAAATAAAATTTCTCAAATTCCTTCCAGGATAACTCCTCTTATCAAACATTCTCCAAAATGTCCCCCTAATACTTGTAAATTCCACAAATAACGTTTTCCGAAAGATTCACCATCCAATATCTGGGATTATTACAGTTCATGAAATATTTTATACTATATATATCCAAACATTGCTTAATTGGGGCCTCCATCCCCAATTATCATTTGTGGATGTTGTAGCTAGAACTCTCTCGTCAACTCTGATGTTAAATAATCATTGTAAATTGTCTCCCTTTGCATGGATTGCATGAGCCACATGTTGAAATCATAAATATGATATTCCACCTGATCCTAAGAAACTATAAGAAGCTCTAGTTTAGTTATGTTAGGATAATTCTGATTTCTGCTTTCTTGACGCTCAATTCGATGATGAAAAGGAGGAATTTTCAATACAATACAAATAAATTCTTTAGAACACTACATAACAACAAGGTCACCCTAAAAATGTGGAAGCAATAGAGAAAACCAATCTCATTGCCTCTCTTTGCATGCCTTAACGGGGGAATTAGAATCACATATTTGTTAATTTATATTATGTTACATAAAATACAACAACTATCTAATTTCATATTTCATACAAGATAATATATTAGTTGTAATAAATATGTTCTTATCACGAACAATAATTATTAATATATATCCTTCTGTGCCTATAATTTTTCATTCATTCTAATCTCATTCCACACTATTCTATGAGTATAAATTTAAATAACTATAACATCAAAGAATATGGTGATCTTCTATGGTTAAATAACATAAAATTTTAGTAGGAGAACATCATGAACATAAATCCTATCCCAAGGAACATGAATTTTCCCCCATATATTGGTTATATACTCCCTTGAAAAATATCATAGATAGGTCTGTATACATCCTAGTATCCTTTATATCCTTCCAAAATTGAAAGAAATATAAAAAAACATCATTCCCTAATACCACATTGCAACATCCTCGACCTGGTGATCCCTCATGTGACTAAGGCAGTTGGCTATATGACATCAAGCACAACTCCCCATCATCTAATGTATTTAGACTAGTTTTTGAGGGTGTATGGAATATACATAGAGGAATATACAATTTATATATATATATGGAATGAATGAATAAATAATAATTTTATATTTTAGGAAATAGTGGAAACTATATGAATAAATAAACAGACAACCATAGATGTGAAGGGAAAAACAATCCAACCAAAATAATAATATTATAGTTTAAGAACATGAGTAATTAATGTAAATTAAATGATGAAATTAATACTTATAAAAGTCTACGAAGACTCAAATAATGAATTAATAGACCCCATCCTTGAACCCCCATTGTTTCCTATTCTCCAAGATCCAACCTATACATCAAACTAAAAATCAAAAATAGTGTCCAATGACCTTTTTTGGCCCCAAATGAAAGAAATAATTTTTGCTACCAAATAAAGACCCGTATATAGTGTGCATACTTCTCATTAGATCAACACCACCAAATCTAAAAAATCATATCGGAGAATATAATTTCTTGTGATAAATCAAATCCCATGTTATTAATTGTAATGATATACAATCATGTATCCCAGAGCCGGTTCCCTATATTATTAAATTGGTATGATTACATGGAAACAAATCCCAAATGGAAAATTTTTTACTTTCCTTAAAAACTATATTTATTAATGAAACTGTTTTTACATTGTTAGTAGAAAATAAAACATAATACATAAAAAAATAAACATTTCATCAACCTCGAAATTCATTTAAAGAATTCATCTTCATATCATGGTGAAATGAAGAAAGATAATAGTGATCTAAAATTCAATGCAAATAATATGAACAAAAAAATAAAAATTAATAAAAGATTATAATAAATATTGAAAGTTAAATAATTGAACATGCATTCCATGTAATCAATAAAATACGAATTAAAATGCATTCTTTGATTTTTTTCAAAGTGAAAATCCATGGGATAAAAAAATGAAAAAATGGAACTTCAAAATTTTTATGTCTAAACTATCAAAATATATCATCTATATAATAATTATAATGATCAATCCACTTTTTTTATGTTTTTTGGATTAAATTCATCTAATTCTTGTTGGAATCATACGTGAATAGATTTTTTCCAACTGATTTCATTGCACTTGATTACTGATGCATCAACGAGATTATCTATATATAGTTACCACATATTCATTCACTTGAAAAGAATTTAGGAGATATAATATAATATATATAATTTTATGACACAACGTTAATTATAAAAAAATATCCTTTTTTATTAAATGATACGAATTTAACCTTATTTTCCCAGTTAATCAAATAACACTCAAAGTTAATAGTACATATTAAATGTTATACGACCTCGAAAATAATCATACAATCGAAAAAAATTGATATTTAATAAATAATTAATTTCCATGGATAAATGTTGTCAATAAAGTGATTATTTCAAGATAATGTTGACAATAATAAAAGTTATATATTAAAATAACTTTTATCAAATATTGATTTTTAAGTCAAATAGTCTTGGATGAACTAATTCAAAGTGAAACATAAAATTCAATGAATTTTGAATAAATGATGATATTGAATTTCAGCAGTTTATTATATACATTTCATAGAATTGAATTAGTGTATAGTAACAAATATGTCTCAATGAAATGTAATTTGATAAGGAATCACTTACCATATTTTAATCAATTGAATCATTCTCCCCCTAAAAGAATAAAATTTAAGAAACAAATTGAATATTGTTACCTAATGAATTTAATGAAATTATATTAAAATGAAATTATATATATACCATGATTGAGAAATATTTTCTGAATAATTAATAGTTCTCACAGAATTAAAAGTGAGACGAGAAACCCTAACCTTACACTTCTATTAGTGGTTTCTACATATCATCTTGTATATTGGTTTAATGAAATATATTAAATCGTTTCAAAAATATATTCATATTATTAAAAACATATTTTATGATTACATAACTGTAGAGACCCGAAGCTTAACATAAATGGAAATTACATTACTTTTTCGGAATACTTATTACATTACAAAAACACACACACAAGGACCGTAATAGTTTAGTGTCTTTGGAAACTTGAAATATATTCTTCTAATCGTGGTGAAATATCTTCAACATCTCCCATAATGATCTTCCCTTTTTTCTTACCTAAAACCATTCTTTATATCTTGGGGAAAATAAAACAAAAAAGGGTGAGCTCAAATTCTCAGTAAGGGTAAACAAAAGAAACATCAATCACATCATATTCATAAGAACGTAACATTTTGGAAATCTTAACCTTCAAAAGAGATCATAATATCATAACATGGGATAAATCATAGTAGTGAAATGTAATCCCAATAATCATAACTTAAAACATGAGACTTTGTGGAATACACACATAATCATAGAGAATCATTTCTTATTAGTCAAGAATCATTTCCAAGACTATCTTAGTGGACAAAGTCCATTTCTGAACCGAGTTCACTCATCGTTTCAGTCTTGTTTCAATGAACCGGTTTAACCTGCCATTCCAGCCATGTCTATCTCATGAGATATAAAATCTTTACCCAATGCATTGGAGGGAGATATGGGTCCCACCCATCTCATAATGATACCATTCTTATGTGTGCCACAAAATCATAAATCATACATCATTTCATAACCCATGTAAAAAAATGGGAATCTTAAACATCCTGACATCATAAAACAATTCATATAAGATAAAGGAATTCATAAAAATATTTCCATCACAACATAATCATATCAATGTAATAATAGGGATATAAACAGAACCCTGTATTATCTTAGATGGAAAATAATTTTGATAAAACGCTTGAACTCCATTCTTGAGGAAAATATCCTTTCTACTACAAAAACACTTTTCCATTCTTAACAAGTCATGAAATTCTAAACTAAAAGGAGTTGATTAAAAATAAACTTGAAAAAATTTAAGGGATGCTTCTTGGAAATAATGTTTTAAAAATCCATTCATTTCTTATATGTTAAAAAAACATTCTTCTCGTACTTTTGTCGGAAAAGTCAAAAAGTACCTCGTATGAAAAACGACAAAAGATTCCTTTCATATCTTTTACTAAAAACTCAACGAAGGGTAAAATTGGATATAAACAATTTGATAAGGATATAAATATTACATATTGAGGAAACATGGAAGTGGATGATAAAATACACCCAAGTAAATACCAAAGTATAAACAATCTCGAATAAAAATTGAGATTGTGATATTTCCCTTACCTTAGGTCCGATTTGCTTCGTAAGTGTCTCAACCTACTGTATAATGATTTAAATAATGTCATTGACTTATTAAAGAATCATATTCATTGTTATTATATCATATATGGTTAACTTATGACTTTATATTACTCGTTCTTTTGTAAATTCATTTTAAAGTAGCATTTTGGGTAAAATCGTCTCATTTGCCGTTCGTGTTTTAACTTGTAATTATTCATATGATTACTTAGATCATTATTAATTAAATCCAGAATGTAAAAAATGATTTATATATAATATATATTCATAATATACATATATATAATGGATCGATAAATGGAAAGTAATACACTGTTCATGGAGACGGTAGGCCGTACGTACGCACGAGCGATGATATCGTTCTCATGATCGTTGAATTGTATTGCGGTGTATATATACTATTTCAGAATCAATATCACTTTACAATAGTCATATATAGCCATTATTTACACCATTATACCCATCCAAGTAAGGTGGTGGTGGAAAATAGATTACACCACGGCGTGGAGACTGTATTCCATACGTACGTACGCGCGGTGATTTTGTTTTCCGTAGGATGGATAGATGGTGAAATAGGGCTGTTTCATACATATAATAACATATCAGTATATTAGTGATACTGATTTTATTACTTCATAATGAAACAACCTAATAAGAATAAGTGGAAGAAGAAATAAAGTTGAATGAATCGGTAACGGACATTACCTCTTCTTTGAAGCGCCTCTTTGAGTCCTCCTCTTAGGGTACTAAAATTGGTCATTGAATAAGAACAAGACCTCTAGGATGTTTTTAGGGAAGTGGATAAGAGAATTTTTCAGGGGTCGGCCGAGCTTGAAGGCTCAATGTTGTGTGAGGAAGAGAGGGAGGAGGTTCCCTTTTATAAGGGATGAGAGGGGCTCTTTTGGAAAAACTAAAAATATTATTTTATTATAAAACCAAATTCGGTTTTAAATAGCTCCATATTGATTTATTTCAAATATAAGGTGGGGGTTGGTCTAAATACTGTCATATAATATAATTTTGACAAGTTTAGTTTACTATTTTAACCTTATCATTTAGTTTTAACTTTAAGTTAGATAATTTTACTTTTACCATGTCTTTTTGCGTTCTTACACTATAAGGTTAATAAACATACTATAACAATCCAAAAGAACCCCAAGTTGTTTATTATTAATATATATCCTTATCTAAGTCATTTGGCCGAACCTTAGATTTTTAGGAATAAAATAACAATTAATAATATAATATTTGTTTGAAAAACTATTTTATGTCAATTTTAACACTATTTAGTAATTGATTTCTGTGAAAATCATAACAGAATTATTAGTTCGAAGAAAGTTACTTAAATCACTACTAACATGTCATATTAACATAGAAAATTAGTGTAATTCATAAAAAGTCTCAAATTACATTTATTTGGGTATTTATAACATCAATTATGTCAATATTTCATTAATAAGATAATTTCTGCATCATCGTCGTGTCATAAATAAATTAAATTATTTAATGTCTTAAAATTACAAATAAAATACAATTATGTAGGAAATTTATTTATCTTACTAATGAATATCTATAGTCGAATTTATCTTATTTATAACCCTATATGAAAAATTATATACTTATTAAACTTTGATTTTAACTATTTTAACCCTTCATTAAATAAATTAATAATAAATGTCCTAATCTAATCCAAGTGGACCTAAATGGTCATATTTTATTCCTAAGGTTTCTTTTGGTCGAATCACACTTATCCAATAGAATTAGTACGTGTTTTAGTGTAATAATAATATCACTTTTACCCTCAATTACCCTATTTACTTTTAACCGAGGTAAAAAAAGTTAAAAGTTACTATTCACCAAAAATTATTTTCAGCTCATTGAACCACATTTTACTTACTGACATCAACCGTGCCTCTCGGATTTTTGAAATTCCACTCACAGAAGCGGTAAAATTAAGTTTTATGGAAAATTCATTTTTTTAACTACCACTTAGTGGTTTCACTATTCATCAAAAAAATGAAAGTTTCCAGAAAAATATCAAAAATTAGGCCTAAGATATATTTGATATTATGAAATCAAAAATGATGTCTCTTTTACCAAATTCAAAACATATCAATTTCATTAATTAATTTAAAAATTAATTCCCGTTGTCTAAACAAATAGCTTGTTCTTATGAAATAATAACTATCAAAAGATTGACACTTATTTATGTCTCGTTTAAATGTGAAATTACATCCAATGACCAAAATTGTACTAAATTGTAAGAATATATTCTAAATATACTTTAAAACCACTCAAATTAATAATTTATCACTATTAATTATTTCTATTAAAAAGGTTGTTTTTAATTAAAATTTAGTAATTTTCACTATTCATCAGAGAATGAAAGTTATCTTAAAAGTACCAAAATTTCACCCTAAGCTAATTTCGATATTCCGAATCCGAAAATAAAGTACATTTTGAATAATAAAATTTTAAAAATTTCAAAAAGTGGTTATTACTATTCATAACTGCTAGTTTTAATAATATTTTAATAAGATATTGTTATTTAGTGAAACTCGTTATTGCGTACTACACATGCTATCAAGGAAGGTCGCGATTGCGTGTAATTCAAGGCAAGTCAAGGATGCGTATTGTGCAAGCTCCTTTTGGTGTAGCGTACAACACAAGACATTAATGAAATTAAAAAGAATATTTTTCATAAAATCTCGGGGTGTTACAATAACATTTTATAATCCATTAATTAATAATATTTCATTATTTTAATTTTTTCAGGTGTGTTTGTTTCATTGTTTCATGATCTGTTCATTTGTGTAAGATTATGGGACTTCATATAAAATTTGATTACAACTACATAAATGGAATTAAAGAGAATTAATGCACTTTGATATATATATAAAAGGTCTCATATATGATTTTTATTTCATTTATGAAGATGATTCATTTTATAAAAAACATAATGATGAATGATTAGTTTATTTTTATGATTTTTCCAAACATAATGAAGTTGTCTCGTTTTATTTAATATTATAAAAATATATCACTTAAATATCATGAAATATGTCAAAATCTTCTTATTAAAATCAAATTTAACCAAAATTATAGTATTATTACCATCCATGACGTCATTAATTGAAAACGAACAAAATCATCATTCAATGAGGAGATAAAACAACATTATTTTTAATATATGTTGGTTTCCTTGAATAATATAAGGTGATAAATGGGATTGATATAAGTTATTCAATAAGGAATATAAAATTATATTATTTTAATTATTATTGATTTATTATTTTATTATAGTTGAAGCATGTGAAGAAAAAGTATAGTAAGAACAAAACATAAGAGACGAGTTTTGAGAAAATTACCTACTCAATATCACCTCCTTGAAGGATCTATTAAAGACATTGGAATTATACATTTATACCGGTAGAATCACTTTTATGTTTTGAGAGTAGGTATAAGACGGTTTTTAATATATTTTATGATATTCAAGTCTTTTATAGAAAAATTGGATAATGAGGGGTGGTATTTAGACTTGAGGAGGGGTGGTTAAAAGTAATTAAGTAATGATTACATTATAATTAAATCCAACCACATTTAGGTGGAATTAATTTCCCATATTTATTTAGATAATTAATTTTGTTAATTTTTATTATGGTTGAGAAAAATTTCATCCAAACATTTATTTTTTTTAGTTATTTTAATCCATTACACTTTTAATATTAACCTTTTACATTATTTATCATATTTATGGTATGTATTTTTTTACCATAATATCTTTTTTATGAAAAACTATGTAAATTAAATTAATAAATAGTTTACAAATTATAATTCCATATATATATATATATATTCCATTTTTAAAATTTTAATTCACATAATGGATAAATTTATATTTAAATATAATCTCAAAAACCTAATGAGAAATAGGGTTTTTAATTCAACAGCGTTAAGAAGTTTTAAATTATTTTATATTAAATATCAATGTAAAATTTATTATAATGTACTAAATTGGATTTATTGATTTATTATTTAAACAAATATAATTTATTAATAATTTAATTTATAATTTAACCATATAAATTAATTATACGACAAAGAAAAATTCCCTTAAAATTTAGTTTTTTTACAATTCATAAAAAAATGAAACATCAACAAAAAATATAAAATTGTAACCCTAAGATAGTTTTGGTATTAATATATAAAAAATGAATTTAAATTTATCAATTATTCATTGTAAAATCTTATATGTTTAAATTTAAAATATGTGCACCATTAAAATATTAGGAAATTGCCTTTTAGAAAAATAAATCATTTTCTTCTTAAAATTGGATTCATTGTTATATTAATTCTATAACACATATTAGAGGAATTTAAAAGAAATTGTTGAATATGTAAAAGATAAATTTCATTAATATATTTCACTGAGAGTGATTAACATAATTAATTATGATATAATTACATTATGGGAATAATATAGTTTTTTTAAAAATATATCCTTTTGTCAAAATTGATTGTATTTTAATCCATAATTATTTCATATGAAATGAATTCATTTAATAAAAAAGTGTAAACTATATTTTCATAATATATTAAATCTCATTAATTACCTTCATCCCAATGACTAGGTGATAAATATCACAATTAAATAATAATGTTTAATTTTTTTTTATGTTTGGTGTTCTATGTAATATAATATATCAAAAAGATTAAATATTAAAAGATAAATACTACAAAATCCTGATTTGGTACATTATCCCCTCATTAATAAAAGTATCACGTTCAATTTTTAAAATTCACATGGAAAATAAACGGTTCATATATGATAATTACATTTTGGAAAATCCACATAGTAAATAGGGTTAATAAAACATCTCCTTAATAAGAGGGAAAATGAAATGTGATTGGAAAAATAGCTTTTCAAATTTGATAACATTATTTCATTTGAAAACATGGAAATAAAATAGAAATATAACTAAAATTTATTGATGGAGAGTGATATAGAACAGGTTCATTAAAAATGTTCACCATCAAATAACTATAAATCTTATGATCAGTTTAAATCCCTTGATATATTAGTAAAAAATTAAACACATAACAATTTTGATCCAAAATAATTTTCCATGAGTTGAGGGATTATATTACGATCAAGATAAATCACCAATGAAAATTAATTTAGTTTATTTATTTTAATTTCATAAGAATAATCTCATCCATTGATTGTTCATCAATTTATCTCTACTTAATTTTATACATCTCGAGATGGACAAACAAGATTTTTATTTTTTCCTGATGCACTTTCATAAAAGTATCCATAAATCATTCTTTCAGTATTTATTTATTTACAAAAAAATGGCTATAACATGTCATACATTAAAAATAATAATTTTAAAACTTCAACATAATCCATTCCATACATAGTTCACTTTAAGACTCATCAGAAATATATCGCTCCAATTTGACAGTCCTAAAAGGTCACTAAATTACCAAAATCAAATATATGAATTCCTTAATTACCATAAAACCTTAATAAAATAACGTATTATCTAAAAACTAAAATATCATATTGTTGAATGTATTTCTTAAATAGAATCATATAGTAAACCATGATAATATAACATTAACCATAAAATAAAAAACTAATTTTATGGCTACCAATAATATCCAATAACTAACCCAATTTCATTAACATCTCAGCATCAATCACATATTTAGGGTTATCTTCCCCAAATCATGTGTTCTCTAGATAATCAATATGCTTCAGAATACCATCACTTCATTACTATTACTATCAATCACATGATTTAAAATTATTAGATAATAATAAGTAGAGTAAAATCCTTTTAAATATATTTATTATTAAAAGTATAAAACCATTGATACATTTATTGAAAAACTCTTGAATCCAAATACAGAGGAACATAATCATTCCACTTTATTCTTAGTCAATTTTCTATTCTCCACCATCTTTTTCCTCATTCATTTTTTTTCATTTGTAGCCACATAATCATCAGTAATATATCAATTTCTTGTATAATATTTCTAATAATCATTATCATGTTTCCCCCTAGGACATATATTTTAATAATTCCCATATTTTCAACATATAAAACATTTGACCATCAATAATACCCAAGGGAGACCATTATTCCAAAATATAATTTTTTATTAAATTTCATTCATTATATACCTCTATGATATATTCAAGGCATACTAAAATTTCCCTAATATATTCAATTGTGTGTTTCTACTTACATTTTCAACTTATAAGAAAATAAATCATCCTTACTCTATGGTTTCCACCACATAATCTCTCAGATAACTCCATCCTTCTATATTTTGGTGACTCTGTGACTTATATAAGGAACATCATGTCGATAATATATCATCCAAACTAGATAATAATTATCATAATATAATTTATTCTAGTCATTATTCCATTATGTAATTTGTGAACACATTTAGTATCCCATTTGGTTTCATTAAAATTCATTAATTAATTTATCTACTAATTTTTTAATATTGTATCAATTTTTTCACATTTATCACATAAATATTTTCAAAAGGGGGTTGTTATTTTTTAGAAATATTTTTATGGATCCTAGGTTTTGTGGTATCATTTATTCATTGAAATTCAGCACCACATGTTTGATATTTTGATGATATGTAAATAAATAACATATATTTTTAAATTTATTTAATCATTAACTTAATATTTTTAATTATTTTTAGGATTTATATTATCCTATTTATGTTAGAAAGATTAATTATATAATGGATGTATGGAATATATTTATTCAGGATCATTATCATTATTTTTTTAAAATCATAGGAAGAAAGCGACGAATAAAGTTGGACTGGCGGTTTTTTTCAATATTTTTATGGCCATTGACTAGATTTCATCTCATATCTGGTTTGGGAGGGTATAAGTTTGTAGTATTTGGTAGATAATTCTGATAAAATAAAAACATTTGGATGGTAGAATTGGGGGAGCTTGGTGGTTACACATCAAGCTAATAGTTGTATATTCAATACTCCATGATGACATGATGACATATGGTAATTATTTTTTATAATAATTTATATATCAGTAAATGTAAATTATTCATTTTATATAGATATACATAGTTGGATATCCACATATTATGTTGTTTCATGTTTATAAGATGATGTATAGTGACCTTGTCACTAGATATATTACTAGTGGTCTCGAACATCATATTGTGTTAAGTAACATTTTTCAATGTTTTAAAATTAATTAAAAATAATATTTTATCTATTTTAATTTCACATTTAAATTGAATTAGTTATAGTAGGTTGTGACTTCTTAAATATAGGATCATAGTTAGGATAATACTGAGCATCAAAAAATCGATGTGGCGTGATTTTTAATGCAGTATTGATGTAGGTGACATGGTATTCTTTTGATAAAGGTAGAGTGGGTGGTATCCATTAATGATTGATGCCTATAAGTTTATATGGTAATGCTTAAAGGTTGGAATCTATATTGAGGGTGATCATGGAGATTCAACATCATTAGTTTCATAATACGAGGAGTATATATGAGCTCATGGTGAGGTTATAGAGACTATGTGTAGGGAGCATGAGGTGATGCTTTTACAGCAGGAGAAGCAACATGAGAAGATTTGTTTATAGTAGGAGCAGTAGAATGAAAAATTGATGGGGTATATGAGATGGTTAGTTCCAGGTCTGGGGATAGAGTTACCTCCCCATACTCTTCCAGATAACCCACCCCTTCCCCTTTCCCTCCATATGAGCCTCACCTCATTTATACATTATGAAAATATTTTATATGATAATATTTGAATTAAAAATTTGGTGTAATATTTTTATTAGTTCATATTTTTACAATTTTATATATAATATTTTTTTGAACCATATTTATTTTATTAATATTTTAATATTTTTATATTGTTCAATTTTTTATATTTTTTATAATTATTTTTTATGGGTGAAAAAGCCCATCGTAAATATTCCCATTTTATAAAAAGTTATTTTTGATGGGAGATCTACTCATTGCAAAAGACTATTATTGGGATAACCCATCAAAAAACAATCTTTTTCAATGTTATTTTCAATTGATGACTATTTATAATGGGATAACATCATGTATACCACATTTTTTCAATTTTCAAATAGTCATTGTGGTCCCCAAGATGACCTTTTGATATTTTAATGTCAAAAAACCATAAGAAAAATGATTATGGTAGACCTCTTGGTTTTCATTAGGTCTATTTAGTAAAATAGGGAAAACCCCCCAATGATTGAGGTGGTGTTTGAAGATATTTTTGGTCAAATTGTGGTGCTAAAATCTAAGACATCCAAAAGAAAAGAATAATTCCATTGCTATAAAAATACATGGGGGACATGTGGTATTTCAAGGAAAAATTGTGAGACATAGATGACATCTCCCATGGTTCATTCAATTTCAAATGTAAAATTTACAACTATATTGTACCAAGATATGATTAAATCCATGAATGAGAGGTTTTTTCTTTTACTTTTTTTAGGACATGGATTCCTGGATGGATGAAGGGATATATAACTCAATCTATATAGTCATTTTTCATAAGAATCAAGTAAATTTTTAAGATCCAACATGATCGAATTGCTCAAAATAATGTTTGGGTGGCTGAGATGGATGAAATAAGTAATTTATTTTAATTCTAATTTGAATAATATTAACCAGATAATATGATAGTAAATTGTTCCTATGAAAATAAAGGGTTGTGTGTAAAAAATATATATCAAGAGGTAGAAAAAAATGTAAGAATATTATTTAATATGTTGTTTAGTATATGCAGAAGGGGATATGAAAATTAGCACATAGGGAAGAGATTATACCTAGGTATATACATGTTGAATAAGATGTGGAAGAGCATCAGTGAATCAATAAATAATGGTTATTTTATAAAGGATTCCTTCATTATAATATTGAGTTAGTTATCATTGAAAGAAGTATGGTAAGCACTATAACATATGGTGACATTTACCATGATAAAATGTTGAACCTCGACTCAATGTAACTACATGTTAAAACTATTTGGTCTTATGATTTTGGTAAAAATTTTCCATGCTAAGGACTATCCATCCAATTTTTATATTTGAACCTTGTAAATCATCTTTTACCATCATGGGTGTGTTATAAGGGGATTTGTATTCACTCTAACATGTGATGTAGTTTCTTCAACCAAATTATCTAGAAAAATTGGATCGCTCATGGATCCCCCTATCATTGATTATTTACTGATCCTATAGCTTGTTTTGTATAATTAGAAACGGTTATCCCAGTTATTACATAGACTCATAATGATGATGAAATTAATGTGAAATCCAAAAGACCTGTACACTTTCCCCAAACTCTCTCTACTCATTCATGGTAATTTTTATGGAAAAAATTATGGATTTGGATGATAATATAGGGTAATTTCAATATCTAAATATTAATCTATTGGATCATATATTAATTTCAACTTCTATTAATTTTTATGATTATTACTGAAAATGATCTCATCGATTGTCAAAAATACCATGTAACGATGTTCCCATCATAGCCTAGGAGTACAATACTACGAACCCACTGATAAATTCCAATCTAAAAGACCTCTATAAGAGTTTAACTAATCCTAGTAAACCTATAGATTAAATACAAGGGTGAATCATTTCCCATTCACAAATAATTGTTTAAAATTTCACATTCACCACCATCATGTTAGAACATTTCCCCCAAACTCATTCCTATGTATCAACTCACCCAGGCTTAAATTTGTATTTCCCATTCACTAATTCTTTATACATATGTTCTAGTTTTCTCGTGCCATGTACATGTATTCTATTTCAATATATTCCCTATAATTGTGTAATACTTATCTAGTTTCAATAAATATATGGATATACATTTTTACTATCCCATAAAATGTATGACTATTATCCATACCTCTTCAGTAACTTCCAATGATACATGAATTAATTATGATGATTAGTGTTCACCCCTTTAATTATGCATTCCATTACTAATAATAATACAATGGGATTTCTTACTAGATTGATGGGACCCTTAGGGGTATAAAAGTCATGTATATCCTTGAAAAAATAATCACTATAGAGTGGTGGTGGATAATAAATCCCTTTTACTCAAAATAATTCCTATGAATACCCAATTTTCATACTGGCCTTTATTTTCCCACTAAAATGATCATGTTTTTAATAAATAGGCATCCTAAAAGGTGTAAGCCCCAATTCTTCTTCATTGAGTCATATACCTCACATGTCATGCAAATCATCCATGTAATGTTATCAATTGATGTAAGGGGGAATATATTTGGGACTCATGTCTATTTAAACCCCATTCATATGATTTTTTATGGCCACTTTCAACCACTAAATGTGTAAGGGATACATATAAGGGACGTCATCTTATGTATAATACCCAAACATGTAACCATTAATGATATAATCCATATGTATTATCAATGGTCCAGATATACTTTAATGGGCCTAACATTTGATATTATTTCTTCAACATTTTTTTTATTCATCATCGTATATGTTAAACCACATATGGGAATCCCATTTATAAGCCTCATTCTTTCATTTGAGGGTCGTTTCCCCTGTGATTTTCTCTTATGAACAGATCCATATTCTATGTGATTCTAAAAATCCATCTGGGGTGATTTATTAGAAATCTATTTTTAAAAACATATATATTCTTCCACATTAGGTTTTATCATTTCTTATAACCTCATGGATTTTTTCATCCTCATGTCCCCCATCAAGTTTAATCTGAACACGGGCCTCTATGTTTGGTTTCAGGCCCAACCTCCTCCCTATTTGTCCACATTTCATGTGAGTCCAAAAATATCATCTATTTTCTAGTTAAAATTAGATTTTATGAAATAGAATTTTCCATAAAAGAATAATATTCAATAATCGTTATACAATCTCCCCAATCAAGTGATAGTAGTCATCATCGAATAATGTTTAAGTTGCATTGACTGGTCCTTCTCTTAAACCATAAACTCTAATACCCAAGATTAAATGATAGTAATTTATCATTATACAATAAAAAATTTAATATAATATACATTTAAATATTTCAAATAACTTAATTAAAATTTAATATTATGAATATCGATTTTTCTCATACATGGTTAAAATAAGTTGAGGTTGGTTTTTTAAAATATCCCAATATAAATGAAATTTTATTTATTCTTAAAATTTTAATATTTAACTATTCTTCATATTCATTTCAATGTATGTGGATGATTGGAATGTTAATAACCTGCCATATGGATTGAAGCTGCTTCCAGTTGTGTTTTCTATTTTCATCTCCGAGTAAGAGGAGCACTAATCCTTCATTCTGGGGGTCCACTTTACACTTCAAAATACATGAATATAGACTTCACCATCCATACAAAACTCCTGAACTGTAACTTGTCTTTTACCATGATACAATATCTTGGTCCTCCATCCCCATTCTCTTCAAATATGTTTTTTTGTTTTGTTTTCAATTCTCTATATACCATCATGGATATGCATGTTTTTTATTTTAAATGTATTTTTTTCTCCTTCAATTTTTAGGTATTGTTCTTCTTCCATTTTTTTTGTAAAATTATCTCAAATATCCATTTATTGAGATCTAATTTTCTAGGAATGATCCAGGTTATGAAAATCAATCCAACCTATATATCCATACATCATCACGATCACCATTTTTTTCTTCAACTATATAGATCTTGAATGCGTATTAGGGTGCACATGAGGACATTCTTATGCTGGATTGGTCTCTACATTCTCACCTCATATCTTATCCCCTTACTATCTCCATTCCTCAAACTAAACAATTGGGATGGGATGTGCAATCTGACTATCTCAATAGGCTCATTCTGATTTTTGACATCCTCACTAGAATGAGTCGGTTGAGGGATTTAGATTTCTATTTGGAGGAATGGTCAATCACTGAAGACTTTTGGTGTTCGATTATTTAATGTATTGTTGAGATTAGTGGCACATGAGCCTCAGCCCAATTGGACAGGACTCCTTAAGTACATCCACGAGTCTCCAGTTCAAAATAGGTGGAGGCATATTTTCAATGGGTGTTGTAGTAGTATTGTAGTAGGTACAGTTTGGTATGGTACAAGCCAGAACAATTTACCTTGGGCCACCAGTTTAGTATTAGAGTCCATAAGGCTTTAGGCCACCTAGGCCTTCATGTTTGTAATTCATTCGGGCCACCATTAAGAACTTAAATCCACCTCGAGGCCTTCGTGAAACATGATTCGTGCATTTTCCCTAGACATACTCTACAAAAAAGGACCATCCCTACAGAAGGATTCAAAGCATGTTCACTCACCAGAGCAGAACTAAATAGATTTAAACGACAGAGATGGTATGGATACGCCATCAGGAGCATATTGTGCTTACACAGGATGCCTAGCCAGACGACCATGTGAAGGTGGAGAGATACCATTGCAATACAGTTGCTAGGGAGGGGCAGTTCATTGTAGTTATAGTCTGGTTGAATTCTATAAGCCCTTCGGGCCATGTAATTTCTTAAGCCTGTGCGCCATGTATCTCTAAGACTATGGGATTTTTAAGGGTTCCCCCTCATCCCATGAAGGGGGGGTTATCAAAAATCAATACAAATAAAGGATTTCAGACCATTCAGGTATGGTTGAAATAGGTGTGTAATCCAAGTCATCAGCCATACATAAAGCAAGTTGAGAGTTATTGATTCATTTTTTAATTTGATCGATTATAGGGTGTATAGAGTGATTATAACTATATTTAACCTTGTTCTGGATGAATGTATATTTTATTTTGATGTCATTTTATATTTTTTTTTGGATTTACTTTCTATATGCATTTCTTCATTCACTATTTTTTCACTACTTCTTTATTTCCACCACTTCGATTTTCCATAAAATTTTTGAATCGTTTTTTCAAAATGTTAAAACACACAAAATGGTTTTTAGAAAACACACTTAATAATTCAACCCTAATTCCTTGAGAGTGACCCTGAGGTTAGTCACTATGATATATCTTGCGTACTATAAATATATACTTGACTATCCTGATGTTAAGGGTGACGTAAAATATTTTATTTGTATCATCTTTGTAACAACTCCAAATTTTACTATTGAACATTCTTCTTGATCAGGTTAAATGTATTATTATTTAAAATGGATATATAAAAGATATTCACTTCTTTGGATCTATGTTTTTTTATTTTTAAATACAGTTATGAATTATGATCATTTCTAATATTGTTATTGAATAATGATCGCATGATTAGTATTAACATAGGGCTTTAACAAATCTAATTTACTCAGACAAAGGATGCAATGGACTCGTATAATATAATTTCTCTATACAAATCCCTTTTTTCAGAGTTCAGAATGGTTGTGGAATCACTGGGTTTCACGCTTGAATGGAACCTCTTACGTGAAAAGTGGAAGTTGATAGAGATTACCACATGGGTGATGTTATCCAATCCACACCAAAGGGAAATCACCATCTCACACCTTACCTTTTGGTCATATGTAGGTGTTATAAGGGGTTATGTAACATGACAATAGCTCTATTATTATGTTAATTATTTTTTTATAGAATAAATAATATACATTCATTTTATTATTATTTCTTTGTAATTAGTTTTAAAAGCAGAAATAGTATTTAAAGTTAATATTCAATTAAGAAATATATTTTTGATGAATTAATGGATTTTAAAATAAAAAAATTATTTAATAAATTATTATTACAAAAATAATTTTTATTAAATATAAATGATCATATAATTTTTATGAATACAATTATAATTTTTATTAAGGATTCAAAGTTGTTCTGTCCAAAGCCATGAATTTTTTATAACTGTCAGTTATCATTTTGAATATAAAAATACACAAATTTTGAGAATTATAGAGTTAAAAAGAATATTATTATTTGAATCTAGACATCGAAATTATCAAATGGTGAATTCTTCATAATTTTCTGAGACGGTCGAATTTTTGGGTAAAAATTACATAACATTTAAATATATAATATGTTTTATGACATCATAATGACCCAATATTATTTTAATAAAATACTATAAATGGGATATTCGTCCAATATATGTTTTAACTTTGAAATAATTTAAATTTAGGTTTGTTTTAATTTCTTTTTATAGCCTTAGTGGACCCTCCGAAACTTATAAAACATTATTACATTTTAAAATAATTTCCTTGAGGGTGTGATTTACCTCCACTTAAGAAAGACTAATATTTTAATAATTTCTACCATTTTTATTATAAAATAATGTTTTCCACTCCACTTTTTCAAAAAACATGTGAAAACTTCAAGGGATGGTTTTTGGTTTTGATTAGTTTATTGTGTAGTGTCCAAAACCTAAATAATAATGAATTCCCTCTCCTTTCCAATATAATCCCACTCAATCTCCCACTACACTTCACTTAATAAATTTTGAGCTCCACAAAACCATTCCCTACTCTATATATAATCCTACCAAAGCACCCGAAACTCCCCAGAAGTCCCTCTCAATCCTCTTCCATGCCTTTGGGATCACACTTCCATGTAAGGGATTTCTTCATTTCTCATTTTTTTCCAACATTCTTTTTGTTTTTCTGCCCTTTTATTTTCAATAAAAAATAGTGGGGTATTATTTTTCACCACCCAAATACTTCCCTGCTTATTTTTTAATGATTAGAAACCCCTTTATCTCTCATTAATTCCTCCCATGTACACATGTTACCATGCCGATATTCTGTAAGGGATTTTTATCTCCCCATTTATATTCATGATATTCTTTTATATTATGCATCTAAATTCCATTACATATGTTGGGACATGTATCTATATGACACATATATTTTTCATTTCATGTACATGTGATGAGATACCCTTTTCCCACTCATAAACCGTTTTTATGAATTCTTATGTCATGCTGTTATGCTGCCAAATTTGCACCGTGATTTTCTAATCCAAATTCATTGTGTAGTGAATACCATACCCATTTTTCTATCAAGCGTATTCACCTTTATAAATGTTTAATTATCGATTATAAATTTTCATTTATGCATTCCCCATTCCATTATCTAGGAATAATTTATGGTGTTTAATGATTCCATGTTTTATGATCCATGTGGCATACTTCTGCATGAAATGAAATGATTAAGAAGGGTGTGCCCTGATAGCACTCCAATGCATTGGGTAATGATTAATATCATGATAAGTAAAGTGAAATTTGGTTTACATGGTCTAATTCAGGTACAATGAGGCTTTACTCATGATCCATGTGTATTGATCCTTGTCTCATGATAATATAATGTTTAATGTTGTTCCCACATTTTCATGTTATGATAATCATTCTATGTCATGCCTTTGTGTTCATGTATCTCTTCTGGTCCATTTATATGACTATTTCCTAACATGTACTATATTCTTATGTTATTCCTTGATTAATCCATTAAGAGGCATTATATCTAAACCTTTTTTAACCATTTTTTCAGGTTATCCCATCCAATGGTAAGTACGAAGGAATGTTGTGGTAATGTAAAATAAGTTTTCAAAAAAGATGTTGGGTTTCATGTTTTATGTTTTTATGTAATGTTCCTAAATTCCAAAGACACTACACCTATTGACCCTCATAGTTGTATTAAGTGAAATTTTATGTAATAAATCGTCCTTATGTGTGTAATAAAGAGTTGGGTTGTTATAGTTAGAATCAAATGATAGGTTTAGTTATTTTTTGGGATTCTGATAAGAAAACCCTAGTGAAAGCCATAGCGATGAGACTAAGTTTAATAAAAACATCACAAAATTTTGGTGAGTATTGAGTAAGTGGTTTATCATTAAAATAAATCCCTATAAAGATAATATTAGGTAGAGGTGGCTCTAAGACTAATATATATATGGGTAAACCCTGAAATTACCGCTTTGAGCTGTACTCGAACAGGAATGGGTGCACGATAATGGGCCATACTGCACTCTTTCATACGACACACCCAGGGGATATGCTTTGGTAAATTCAATATCTTATTATGATGCATTATTAATGGAATTAAAAAAAATTCCGCTAAGAATATATGTGGGTAATTAGATCATGGATTACATAGATAAGTTAAAAAAATGTAATTTATAAGTTATACCTTTTCATTGGATTCTCCTTTATGTGTTACCCCAAACTTTCTTTTTATTCCAGCCAATGGCTAGTAATAGGAGTACTCCGGCTAACAATCGATATGAAGATCAATGTGATGATTGTTCTAATGTGATTCCTAATATTATAGGATAATGAATCACAAGCTGTTTCACAATAATCTCTTAGTTAACACATGTTTTGAATAGAAACATGGGTAAAGATGAATGTTTACCCCCCCCCCCCCCAATGAAAAACTACCCATAATAAAAAGATTCATGAGAAAAAGGTCTCTTACTTTTAATGGATCTTCTAATCCCACAATCACTGAACAATGGATCAAATCCATTGAAAAGTCATTCTACATCAATCAATTTTCTGAACAAGAGAATGTATTACTGACTGCTTATCATATGGAGGGTGAATCTGATCAATGATGGATATTGAACAAAAATATGAAACCTGAGGAGGAGATCAAGGCATTAGAATAGAAGTTTTTTTGGAAAATGTTTTTCGATAAATATTTTCCTCACACCCTATGACTTATAATGGAAGGGGAATTTGTTTCCCTCATGATAGAAGATGATGAATCCATCGGAGTGTAAAAGGAAAACATCACATGGCTTGCATGATATTCCTCTGTCATTGTTGTTACCCTCGAATTCAAGGTCTACCACTTCTTTGGTGGGATGAAACCTAGCCTTAGGAAAGCCCTAGCGATATGTTACTTTGAGAGATATGAGGAAAGTTCCCAATGTTCCCACAATCTTGAAATAGAGATATGAAAATATTAGGGTTATCATGGTGATACGAAGATTAAGTTCAAATTTAATTCTGGTGGTTTTATGGATTAATCAAATAGTTCTTATAAATTCTATCCCCCACTTGCCAAATGGGAGGAAATGAGAACCCCATAAATTTCCTGAATGGGACAAGAAAATACTTTAGGTGTGTAAGAGAATGGCACTTGAATATTAACTGCTGAAAATAAAAACAAGCTAGTACAAAAGAGGAGAGGAATGCTCTGTTTGAACTGCAATAGATTGTTCATTCCATCAACTGCAAAAAATCCTATCTCTTTTCAAACTAATACCATAAGACATTGGTTTTTGGAGGCAACCAACTTCCTCTAATGTAGCGAGGGAGATCTTTTGCCATCACTACTATCGAAGTGAACCCCGACAACAAAGTGGTGACAAGTACACTAATTATTCATTTCAGAATAGGGAACATACTTTTTGATTCTTGTTATACGCATTCTTTTTTATCCTAAATATTTAGTATAATAATACCAACACCATAAAAAATCATGGATCTAAAGATGTCAGTGAGAATGGTAAATGGGGTAATCATTGCATCCCATGAATATAACTCATACCATGTTACAATTTGTTGTTTGAACATCTCCGAGAACCTCTTCATACTGACTCTGGTGGAATTTGTTTCAATTATTGTCATGGATTGGCTTTCCCTATATATAGAAAACAATAATTTCCATGAGAGGGAAATCACTCTCCATACAGTGAATGGACCCCTAATTATGTACAACTTCAAAGAGGGGAATGAATCTTACTTAGCACCATCATCTCAAGAATGGAAATCACTGACCTATGAGAATGCATATCTTCTTCAAATGATTGGGTCTTCGGAATAATCCATCCTTCATGACATTCATATTGTGAGGGAATTTGATGATGGATTTCCCTAGGAATTGTCTAGCCTTTCACATAGAAGAGATGTTTAATTCTCAATTGATCATATACCTGGGTCATTTCCAATATCAAAAATCCATATAGAATGGATGTCGTGGAGCTTGAGTAGTTGAATAAACAACTTCAGGAGAATCTTGATAAAGGTTTTATATGCCCAAGTGCATCACCATGGGGTTCACAAGTCATCTTCATCAAGAAGAAATATGGTTCAATGAACTGTTGCATTGATTATCGTGATCTCGATAAAATCACGATAAAAACTTGAATCCTCTACCTCGAATTCATGACATGTTCGATCAGATACTTAGAGCACAAAAATTCTCCATAGTGGATTTGCGTTGGTGAATTACCAAGTAAGGGTGATGAAGGAGGATATCCCTAAACAACTTCTTGTACACGGTATGAGAAATATGAATTCATATTAATGCCTTTAAGACTCACTAATGGACCATAAATATTAATGTACCTCATGAATATAGACATTAGAGATTACCTCAACAAATATGAGGTGGTCATTATATACTAGATTCTAATATATTCCAAAACCTAGGAGAAGCATGAGGAGCATCTAAGCACTGTACTAGAGACCTTGAGAAAGGATTACCCCTTTACAAAGTATAACAAGTATGAGTTCTGGTAAAATAAACTCCCATTCATGGGTCATATGTAACGCCCAGACCCTAGTTACCAAGAGTCGGTGCATTTTTTCGTATCATTGACATGATCACAAAAGATCAAGTCTCGAAATACCGATTAGTTTAGTAGCCTTGGAATCACTAGATACATTCATAAAGTTTACATTACATCATAAAGTAAAAAACCCACAACAACATCTTGTCTTCATATCCCCTCATACTATCCCTACAGGTCATTCATAAATTACTTCTTCATATCCAAGGAAAAATAAAACATTGAAATGGGTGAGCTCATATGCTCAGTAAGAATAACAATATAGCATAAAATTTCATAGATAAGCATAAACATTTAAGGCAATGTATAACTAAAACAAAAGACTTTTAAACATGATCTTCATCATAATATGGAAAAGTTAAAATGAAATAATTCCATTTACTTATTCACATGGATATTCTACTAGTAGAATAACCAAATGCAATATCAATAACCACTTTCATGATGATGGAATGCATAATGCCAGACTATCATAACCACATAGTCAAGGCCTCGTGCCAAGACTACAAATATGATTTTCTCAAGGCCTTGTTCCAAAACACTAGTTTGTCTCATGAGACCTACCGATGCATTGAGAAGCTATAGTTGGCTCCACCCATCACTTACTAATTCTAATGCATTCCTCATATGAAAATTTTGAAACATAACATAAAAATTCATATTAAAACAAGCATAGGAAATGTCAATACTTTATCCACAACCCATGAATGGTATAAAAATAGCACATCCATAGTCAAACATAACTTATTAAATACAATATGAAATATTGTATTGTAACATATTAACCTTAACCAAGAATAATGAAGGATATTGACATAGATGAAAATAATCATCAAAACTATTTGAGAGGAATATCTCCCTTTTTCTTAAAAACATTTAAAAGTCACACTATTTTTCAAGAAGTCATTTAAAAATAGATTTTTGAATCAAAGTGTCCGATACCACTGTGAAACTTTTAAAAATAGTTTTAATTATAAAACATTAATGTCCATATAAATTAATATTTAAAACTATTTTTAAAACATGGACATTAATGAGAAATATTTAGAATAATACATCTTTAAAACATTTATAATGATATTTCTGTTAGAGTTCCTAACCAAAAGAGAGACACATTAATACAAATACTTAAGGTAATAAAAACTCTGTAATATCATTATAATAAATGGATTCATGATATACTATGTCCAAGTACATTATATACACCATATAAAAGTGATTTGGTGTATAACAACAAAGGAGTCTCAATGGAATGTAATTTGAGATGAAATCTCTTATAAAGACCATATCCTTAGGTTAAGGATAATAAATGACATAATTATGTGTGAGAAATATAAATACACTCAATATGATTGGATATTCAGTGTAAATCAATCAGAGGACATTCAGACATATTCTTGTAAAGACAACACCAATGAATTGGATATTTAACTCAACAAATGGAGATTTAGTTAAAATTACTCCTATCAAGTTTATATAGATGACTTGAGAAATTATAAATGGAGTTATTATGTTTATCAAAAGTATATCCATAGAAAGGGGAGTGGAAATTATGGCAGAAGCAAATAAATAGTGATTCCACATATAAACTTGGAGTAAAATAATCAATGCAGTATGCGTAAAGCTGAATGAGTGGAAATTGAAATTTCAAATTCCATTATTGATTTGGTAACATACTAAAAATACACCCATGAAAGAAGGATCCTAAAATGATGATGTAAATATCCATAAATTAATTTATATTACACAATTAATACAATCATGGTAAGTACAGACACCACATGCAATAAATAAGTGGTGAACAATGGACATCTCACGGAATTAAAAGTGAGATAAGAAACCCCTTATTTTATACTTTTTCCTTGTTAGAGGGTAGTTTATCCTCTTTTATAATGGTGAAATAATTGTTATTGAATTATACATGGATCATATACATTAATATGATATCATATATGATCTTTTAACATTTCTTTGTTAATAATATCATAGTATTATCATCGTTTCGGGTTTTAACTTACTAGTTTTCTTTTATATGTTTTGTTACATAAGTCATGTTTGTTATGGGTAGGTTGTATATTATTCATATAAAGAATGATATAAAGTCATTAAAAATTATTCTTAATCATCAAATGAGATTTAGGCTTGAATGGATACGATGGGGAATGAATCTCATCGCGTTCGTGGAGACGGTAGTCCGTACGTACGCACGAACGACAATATGATTCTTTTGATATTAAAATAAAATATAATTGGATGGTATATCATATATACAGAATCATTATCATGTTATATTTGTTATTTACATGAATTACACATCATTATTATACCCATCCAAATAATAATGTATTGAATAACAATTACACCACGACGTGGAGACGATAGGTCGTACGTACGCACGTATGGTGACATGTCATTCAATGGATTTATAGAATACTGAATATGGTAGTACCATATTCATAATAACATCGAAGTATATAGAAGATACTAGAGTTATTATTTTATATTGTAACAACAAAGAAAGAATAAGTTGAAGAAGAAAGGAACTTGAAAAAGGGTTGTGAAAACATTACCTCTTCTTCGGGTTCTTCTTTTTGATTTGATTAAAAGGGATCCTTAGGTTGGATTTATGACTAAAGTAAGGCCTTTGGTATTAAGGTAGGATAGTTGAGAGGGTATTTGGAAGATTTTGGCAGAACCAAAAGGCTTTGAAGGTATGAAGAATTTGTTATAAGTGGTTTCCTTTTATAAGGGGGAGGAGGGGCTCTTTAGAAAAAACTTAAAGTATTAATTTATAATAAATTCATATTCGATTTCTAATGGCTCCAAAATGGATTATTCAAAGTCTAAGGTAGGTATGGGTTTATATCCTTTCATCCAATAGATTTTAGACAAGTTTGGGTCACAATATTAACCTTATCATTTATATTTAACTCTTAGTAAAATAGTTTGACATTTACCATGTCACTTTCTATTTTTATATTATATGCTTAATAAACATACTATATACTTCCAAGAAACCTCCAAGTGGTCAATTAATGATACACCAATCATTATATAAATTTTTTGGTCGATTCTTATATTTTTAGGAATATAATATCAATTAATAATAAAATATTTGTTTTAAAAACTCATTTATGTCAATTTTGACAATATTTAATAATTATTATTTTTAAAATCATAAAAACTTTATTAATTCGAAAAATATTCATTTAATAAATCATAACATGTCATATTAACTAATAAAATTCTTCGATGGCATTAAAACTTTCAAATTATATTTATTTTAACATTTATAATACTAATTATTTTATTCTTTCAATAATAAGTAAAATATTGCATCCTTATTGTGTCGTAAATAAATTTAATTATTCAATTTCTAAAAATTATAAATAAAATACCATTATGTAAGAAATATTTTTATATTTATAATGAATATTTTTATTCAAAAATATAACATATATAACCTTATATAAAATTTATTTTCTAAAAGATATATGCTTATGTCATTTTTGTATTTACTTTAACTTAATTAATATAAAGTGTCATTATCACTTACAAGTGGATTCATGGGGTCCCAAAATCGACCCAAAGATTCCAATGTTCGGAAATATATCAACCAATACGGTTTGGACACATTTTAGGTTAATTTATTATTATTATAATATTATTTTGTACCCTTATTTACCGGATTTACCCTTTAACCACGGTAAATAAAATATTTACCGAAATAATTATTCAAAATGCCTAAAAATAAAAGTTACTTATTTACACAATTTGGACCACTTGATTCTAAATATTGAATACATTTTTCTAAATTCAAAACACAGAAGTGGAAGAAATTAATTTCAAATTAATTTCTATTGTCAAAACAAAAAGCGTGTTTTTAAGAAATAATAGCTATCAAAATATTGACACTTGTTTATGTCCGGTTTATATGTGAAATTACATCCAATGACCAAAATTGTATTAAATGGTAAAAATATATTTTAAATGTACTTTAAAACCACTAAAATTTATAATTTATTACTAATAATTATTTCTATTTAAAATTTTTTTTTAATTAAAATTTAGTGATTTTCACTATTCATGAAAAATTTAAAGTTTTCAGAAAAATACCAAAAATTCACCCTAAGCTAATTTTGATATTCCGAATCCAAAAATCAATTCTATTTTGAAGTATAAAAGGTCTAAATTTCAAAAATTGGGTATTACTATTCATAACGGCTAGTTTGATTGGTTATGGTGTGTGTTAGAACTCGAAGTTGCGTACAACACACACTACTGTATTATTAAAAGAGAAGCATACTGTGGAAGCTTGGGGTGTTACATTCTCCCCTCCTTCAATAATTGTTTCCTCGAAATTTTTAAAATTGGGCTTAGGAATATAATGGAATGTCCCACATTGGAAAAAGATTCAATACAACTATCACCTTAAAAGAAAGAAAGAGAAGTACAAAGGTCACCCAAGATAACTCATACTAGGATTACATGTAGAAAAAATTGTATATAGATTATAAAATAAGTGTCAAGTTCTTATGGAAAGGGATAGAAAACATGATCAGGAGAAAGTTAACAACAAAAAAGCCACAAACTTGTGATGGGACAAATAGTCATTAGTTTCCCAGTAGCAAAAGTATACGGAAAACATTTTTTTAAGTTACTTTACATAAAGATGAGGAATTAATTTATGATATTGACTAAGAATGTAAAGAGATATACTTAATTTTTAATTAGAGTTTCATTCATTAATAAATTTCTACCACTAACTCGATATTTGTTTTAAACGATGAGTATTCAAGAAGACATGGTCACACTGGAAGAGCTAGAATAAATGTTTATAGAATCACATGATCCATGAAGGATAAACTATATATTTACCTTGTCTTTAGAGATTAATCAAAACCAAAATGGTTAGTACCAGATCTTATGATCCCCCAAAAGGATATTCCTTTAGAGAAAGAATCACTATTCTTAATTTCTAAAATTAAACCAACAATACCCCAAAGTTAAATAAATACAATTCAATAAAAAATTATCCTTAAAATCCTTCAATATAATCTAAAATAATATTGAAACCCAAAACATAGAAGAATTTGGTTATGTAGTCTTCCATGTAAAATTTTATCTACAAATGACATCAGCTACTCTTAAAGTCACATACTTAAAATTAATTAACCAAATCACGTATTCCTTATTATAGGGTAATCATTTGCATAAATAACCCAAATCACTATAAATCCACAATAAAAATGTAGATAAAAATCCACCATTACTCCTCAAATGAAACCCCATAGTATTCTATTTTTCTATGGGCATATAGTGTTCCAACAAAGCGAATATCTTCCAAAATAACATTTATCACTTAATCACCAAATCATTTCCCTATACTAAGGGTATTCATTTTACAATACATAAGAACCCAAATCAACTTATTATTGATCAATAAAATCATTTCACTAAAAATAATTAGTCACACTAACCAGGGACCTCACGTAGTCCAGTGGTGGGCGATAAATCTCAATCGCACTTTGGTTGTGGGTTCGATTCCCACAGCTTTGTCCAATGTGACGGGTTGTCACAGGGTCTACGTGCAGTCCTTTTTCAAAAACTATATTTTATAACATTACCAAAATGAGATAAATTCCTCAAATTAACCATAACATTATTTTAACTAGAAATGTTATCTCATACATTTCATTTTCATCCCAAAATATAATAACTTGTAATTGCCACAAACCCAATGATCATATAAAACAAAATGGTTATTTATAACTATATCCACAATGGAAAAGATAAGACTTCCTCAAATATCATTCTCACATGGAAAACTATGGGGTTACAAATACAAGGGAAAATTATTCCAAAGTAATCCCATCAACAAGGATCACTAACACTTTTAAACATTTCTCCAACCATTTATTTCCACAGAGCTTCTTCTTTAACCAAGAAAATATCCTATAGAATAGGGAATTCACTCGGATAATGGCCAGGTCCCCTAAATTTATGGAAAATTACTACAAATGGATTCTTGGGACCATTTTTATTTTCTTCCATATTACTCTTCATTTTTCATCGGCAATTCTGCACTGTATGTCCTTCTTTCCCGCACGTAAAGCATTTCATTGTTCCGTTGAGACACTTTCCTAGGTCTCTCCTTCCACATTTCCTGCATGATGGAATTTAGGATTCTTTTCTACATGGTCTCCACTACTGGAGATCCTTTCATTCATCACCTTTATCTTCTTTGTTGAGTCCGAGAGTTGGTTAATATATATGTTGTTGATCATATTTTTGGAAAACTGATTTTCCATAAACACGATATCTTTTATTCCTATAAAAATTCCATTTTGTTGCTCATTTCCACCACCGTTCCCACCTTGTAAATAATTCTCAAAGTTACTATGAATTCCTTGGACTCCATCCATTGACTAAAACCAGACAACATTGTGTCAGTAACAGTAGTCATAAAATCATATGGAGAATATCATGACACCATATTCTCAATTTGAAACACCTTAGGATTAACCAAGGTCATTTATTATCATATTATATTAAAATACTTCAAATTGGTTTGTAAATAAAATTTAAATTATCCTAATAATATCCCACGGTAGTGTCATAACCAAGAGTGTAGCGATGCCCGTTGTCGTTCACCAGTTCCCGTTCGAGTCTAGCTCAAAGCGGTGTTTCGGGTTTTACCCCTAGGTACATCTGTGCCAGAGCCACCTCTACCTGCTCGTATCTAGACAGGGTTGTATTTTTTGGAAAACTCACAAAATCTATACAATACCAAAATTCTCGGAAGTTATTCTATACTAATCCTCAAAGTATATCTTAGGGTTATGTGCTCTAATCGGAGTTTATCAAAATCTAGTTTCCAAGGTTTGTACTAAACTTCCTCTGATACCAACTATAATGCCCCAACCTCAGTTACCCAGAGTCCATGCATTTTTTTCGTATCATTGGCATGATCACAAAAGATCAAGTCTCGAAATACCGATTAGTTTAGTAGCCTTGGAATCACTAGATACATTCATAAAGTTAACATTACATCATAAAGTAAAAAACTACAACAAAATATTGTCTTCATATCCCCTCATACTATCCCTATAGGTCATTCATAAATTACTTCTTCACATCCTAGGAAAAATAAAACATTGAAAGGGGTGAGCTCAGATGCTCAGTAAGTATAACAATATACCGAAAACTTTCATAGATAAGAATAAACATTTAAGGCAATGTATAACTAAAACAAAAGCCTTTTAAACTTGAACTTCATAATAATATGGAAAAGATAAAATGAAATAATTCTATTTACTTATTCACATGGATATTCTACTATTCTAATAACCACATGTAATATCAATAACATCTTTAATAATGATGGAATTCATAATGCCACACTATCATAACCACATAGTCATGGCCTCATGCCTTGACTACAAATAATATTATGTCAAGGCCTTGTGCCAAGACAATAGATTGTTTCATGGGACCTACCGATGCATCGATGAGCTATAGAGGGCACCACCCGTCACTTACTAAGTCTAATTCATTCCTCATATGAGAAGTTTGAAACATAACATAAACATTTGTATTAAAACTAGCATACGAAATGTCAATACTGTATCCACAAACAATGAATGGTTTAAAAATAGAACATCCACATTCAAACATAACTCATTCAATACAATATGAAAGATTGTATTGTAGCATATTAACCTCAATCGAGAATAACGAAGGATATTGACATAGATGATAATAATCATCAAAACTATTTGAGAGAAATATCCCCCTTTTTCTTAAAAACATTTAAAAGTCACACTATTTGCCAAGAAGCCATTTAAAAATAGATTTTTTAATCAAAGTGTCCCATACCACTTTGAAACTTTTAAAAGGAGTTTTAATTTTAAAACATTAATTTCCATATAAATAAATCTTTAAAACTATTTTTAAAACATGGACATTAATGAGAAGTATTTAGAATAATACATCTTTGAAACATTTAAAATGATATTTTAGTTAGAGTTCCTAACCAAAAGAGAGACACTTGAATACAAATAATTGAGGTAATAAATACATTGTAATATCATGAGAATAAAGGGATTCATGATATACTATGTCCAAGTACATTATATACACCATATAAAAGTGATTTGGTGTATAACAACAAAGGAGTCTCAATGGAATGTAATTTGAGATGAAATCTCTTATAAAGACCGTATCCTTAGGTTAAGGATAAATCAACGACATAATTATGTGTGAAAAATATAAATACACTCAATATTATTGTATATTCAGTGTAAATCAATCAGAGGACATTCAAACATATTCTTGTAAAGACAACACTAATGAATTGGATATTTAACTCAACGAAAGGGGATTGAGTTAAAATTACTCTTATCAAGTTCATATAGATGACTTGAGAAATTATAAATGGAGTGATTATGTGTATCAAAATTATATCCACAGAAAGGGGAGTGGAAATTATTACATACACAAATAAATAGTGATACCACACATAATCTTGGAGTAAAATAATCAATGAATTATGCGTAAAGCCGAATGAGTGGAAATTGAAATTTCAAATTCCCTTATTGATTTGGTAACTTACGGAACATAAACCAATGAAATAAGGATGATACAATGATGATTTAAATATCCAAAAATTAAAGTATATTACACAATGAATACAATCATGGGTAGTACACACACCACATGCAATAAATAAGTGGTTAATAATGGAAATCTCACGGAATTAAATGTGAGATAAGAAACCCCTTACTTTGTACTTTTTCCTTCGCCGAGGGTAGGTTAGCCTCATGTATAATGGTGAAATAATTGTTATTGAATTATAAAATTATTATATACATTAATATGATATCATATATGATCTTTTAACATTTCTTTGTTAATAATATCTTAGTATTATCATCGTTTCGGGTGTTAACTTACTCGTTTTCTTTTATATGTTTTGTTACATAAGTCGTGTTTGTTATGGGTAGGTTGTTTATTATTCATATTCAGAATGATATCAAGTCCTTAAAAATTATTTTTAATCATGAGATGAGAATTAGACTTGAATGGATACGATGGGGAATGAATCTCATCACGTTCGTGGAGACGATAGTCCATACGTACGCATGAGTGACAATATCAGTCTTTTGATATTAAAATAATATATAATTGGAAGATATATCATATATACAGAATAATTATCATGTTATATTTATTATTTAAATTAATTACACATCATTATTATACCCATCCAAATAAAAAATGTCTTGAATAAAAATTACACCACGACGTGGAGACGGTAGGTCGTATGTACGCACGTATGGTGACATGTTATTCAAAGTATGGATAGAATACTGAATAATATTGTACCATATTTATAATAATATCACAGTATATAGAAGATACTGGAGTTATTATTTTATAATGGAATGAAAAATAAAGAAGAAGTTGTAGAAGAAAGTAACTTGAAAAAGGGTGGTGAAAACATTACCTCTTCTTAGGGTTCTTCCTTTTGATTTGATCAAAAGGGATCCTTAAGTTGGATTTATGACTAAAGGAAGGACTCTGGGATTAAGGTTGGATAGTTGATAGGGTATTTGGGAAGATTTTTTCAGAACCATAAGGCTTTTAAGGTATAAATATTTGGTTAGAAGTGGTGTCCTTTAATAAGGGGGAGGAGGGGATTTTTAGAAAAAACATAAAGTATTAATTTATAATAAATTGATATTCGGTTTCTAATGGCTAAAAAGTGGATTATTTTAAGTATATGGTGGGGATGAGTCAAAATATTTTATTCCAATAGATTTTAGACAGGTTTGGGTCACTATATTAACCTTATCATTTATATTAAACTCTTAGTTAAATAGTTTTACATTTACCATGTCACTTTGTATTTTTATATTATATCGTTAATAAACTTACTATATACTTATAAGGGGCCCCCAAGTGGTCAATTAATGATACTCCTATCATTATATAAATCCTTTGGCCGATCCTTAGATTTTTAAAATTTTAATATCAATTAATAATATAATATTTTGTTTAGAAACTCATTTATGTCAATTTTAACAATATTTAATAATTAATTTTTTTAAAGTCTTAAAAACTTTATCAATTCGAAAAAAATTCATTTAAGCAATAATGGCATGTCATATTAACTAATAAAATTCGTTTTTGGAATCAAAAGTTTCAAATTATATTTATTTTAACATTTATAATACTAATTTTTTTATTTGTTTCATTAATAAGGAAAATACTGCATCATTATTGTGTCAGAAATAAATTTAATTATTCAATGTATAAAAATTATAAATAAAATACCATTTTGTAGGAAATATTTTTATATTTCTAAGGAATATTTATAGTTGAAAATATAACATATATAACCCTATGTAAAAATTATTTTACTAAAAGATATATGCTTATGTCATTTTTGTATTTACTTTAACTTAATTAATATAAAGTGTCATTATCATTTACAAGTAGATCCATTAAGTCCCAAAATCGACCCAAAGATTCTCACGGTCGGACATGTATCAACTAATTGGTTTAGGACACGTTTTAGAGTAATTTAGTATTATTATAATATTATTTTTTACCCTTATTTACCGGATTTACCCTTTAACCACATTAAATAAAATATTTAACGAAATAATTATTCAAACTGCCTAAAAATAAAAGTTACCTATTTACACAATTTGGACCTCCTGATTATAAATATGGAATCCATTTTTATAAATTCAAAACACATAAGTGGCTGAAATAAATTTAAAATTAATTCCCACTGTCAAAACAAAAAGCGTGTTTTTAAGAAATAATAACTATCAAAAGATTGACCCTTGTTTATGTCCAGTTTAAATGTGAAATTACATCCAATGGCCAAAATTGAATTAAATGGTAAAAATATGTTATAAATATACTTTAAAATCACTAAAATTATTAATTTATCCCTAACAATTATTTCTATTAAAAATGTTGTTTTTAATTAAAATTTATTGATTTTCACTATTCATCAAAAATTGAATGTTTTCAGAAAAATACCAAAAATTAACCCTAAGATAATTTCAATATTACGAATCCAAAAATGATGTCCATTTTGAAAGATAAAATGTATAAAATTTAAAAAGGTGGGTATTACTATTCATAACAGCTAGTTTGATTGGTTGTGGTGTGTGTTAGAACTCGAAGTTGCGTACAACACACACAGCTGGATTATTCAAAGAGAAGCGTATTGTGGAAGCTTGGGGTTTTACATCATATTTTCACAAGAAATGGGATATCAATGCATCCCTCCAAGACAGCTCTAGTAAAGTGATAGGTAAGGAAAACATTGGTTATGAATATCTGTAGCTTCCCAATGTTAGCTAGATATTATCAACGATTTGTGGGAAATTTCTCATTATTTTAGAAACATCATACCAAGATAACTCGGATGGGAGTCAGGTTTCCTAATATTTATGAATTAAAAGAGAGAATTAAGGAGTTGAAAAGGAGTCTTATCACTACAGTCGTGCTCACACTACCCAGAAGTGGAGACATTTTTGTGGTATGTAGTGATTCTTCGAAGAAGGTATTGGAATGTGGGTGGATGAAAAATGACAAAGTCATTTCCTATGATTCAAATAAATTGAATGTTCAAGAGAAAAACTATCCAACATATGATCTGGAGTGGGCTGCTGTAATTTTCGCTTTGAAAATATGGATAAATTACATCTTTATAGAGATGTGTGAAATAACAAGGATAAAAAAATCCGGAATTATATATTTACACAGAAAGAGTTGAACATGAGCCAACGAAGATGGTTATACTGATAAAATACTATGACTGCGAAATCCATTACCACCCTAGGAAAGGGAACATGGGGGGGATTCTCTATATAGAAAGGACCCAATGATTCCATCCTTGAATATAATTGAAAAGGATCCAATATTCTTAAATTTGATGAAGTTGGACATGGGAATCATAAATAAGGGAACGTCAACAATCCTTTAACAAATGATTGTTCAAAAATATCTTTTGGAAAGGTCAATGGCTTCTAAAAAGGATGATATGGGAATTTCTTGGAAAGTGAAAGCTATTAGAATAGGGAAATCCTCGATGTTCAATGTTAATAAAGAATGAATTATGAGATTTGGGACACGACTATGTGTTCCATCAAATCCATAGTTAAGGAAAAGACTTTTGGATGATGCACATAGATCAAATTTCTCTATTCACCCAGGAAACCCAAAGACGTATCAAGATATCCAAGAGAATTACCAGTGGGATAACATGAATAACCAGATAGTTGTGTATACATCAATGTGGTTGTTATGTCTGCAGGTGATGCAAGAGAGGAAAAAGTCTAAGGGGATGATGCAACCATTACACATACGAACCTGGAAATGGGAGAACATCACCGTGGGCTTTGTCACCAGATATCCAAAAGAAACAATGATATCTGGATTGTTGTGGATCATCTTACAAAGTCTGCACACTTCATTACAATTCCAGAGGATTTCTCATTCGATCAACTATAATTGATATATATCTGAGAAGTTGTAATGATGCATGGAGTACCACAATCTACTATATCTGATCGAGATCCAAGATTCACCTCTATGTTCAAGAAGATTCTTCAACATGATCTAAATAGAGAGATGAACTTCTGTATGACTTATCATCGTCAAACTGATGGCCAATCTGACTATACTATCCATAGACTAGGGGATATGTTGAGATCATGCTTAATAAAATTCAAAGGATATTGAGATCAACATATCCATCTAGTTGAGTTCTCTTATAATAAATATTTCCACTCAAGAATACAAATGGCTCCTTATGAAGACCATTATGGGAAGAGGTGCAGAACACCAGAATTTTGGGATGAAGTTGGGGAGTGAAGATTCTTAGGACCCGAAATGTTTGAAGAAATGGGGGACAAGGTTAACACCATCCAGAAGAACATTAGTATTGCTCAGACTATAAAAAGGGTTATACTAATAATCATCTATGAGACCTAGGGTTTGATGTTGGAGACATGGTATTCCTATACACATCATCACGGAATAGAATTATGAGCTCCTGGAAGAATGGAAAGATTATTCATTGGAACATCGGAGCATTCGAGATCTTTGATCGCATTGGATCTGTGGCCAATCAATGAGAACTCACACCAAACCTATCTCAAGTATATGATTTATTCCTTGTATCACTCTAGATAAAGTAAATACCTGACCCATCATATGTAATCAATCCAAAGGTGGTACCATTGGATAATAACATCTCCTATGAAGAGAAGTCAGTGAATATCTTATATGGAAGAGAATATGATATACGAAATAAGACAATGCCCTGCATCAAGGTGTTGTAGAGAAATAAAATATTTTAAGAAGAAATTAGAGGAAGGGATGAATAATAGTAAACCTCATCTGTTTTAGTTTGGGAAAATGAAATTTTGAGGGTGAAATTTCTTAAGGGGGAAAGATTGTAACAACCGAAACATTTAATAATGAAAATTACTCTTGATCTGATTAAATGTGTTATTATTTACAATGGTTATATAAACCTTATATACCTATTTGGTTTTATTTTTTGTATTTTAAAATAATTTAATGAATGGTTACCGTTACTAATATATCCATTTAATAGTGATAACAAGATTAGTATAAATATGGGGCATTATGAAATCCAATTTACTCAGACAAAGGAAGTGATGGCCTCATACAGTAGAATTGCTTCATACGAAGCCCATTTTTTGAAGCACAAAAAGGAGGTGACGTCACTAGGATTCACTCTTGACAAAGCCCAAGATGATCTTCAACACATTAATCTTGAACGGAACCACATATGAGAGTTTTGAAAGTTGATAGAGATTATCACACGAGCAATGTTATCCGTGCCACCCTAAGAGTATGTCACCTTCACACACCTTACCCTTAGGTCTTATGAGGGTGCTATAAGGGTTCATGTTACAAGACCCTAGAAAAATGATTTTGTGCATTATTTTTTTCTAGAATAATGTATATATATATATATTCATTTTATTATTGTTAATTTGAAAATATTTTTTAAATCACAAATAGTATTTGTAGTAAATATTTAATTAAGAAATAATTTTTTATTAATTAATGGATTATTAAATTAAATATTATTTTAATAAAATATTATTACTAAATTAAATTATATGACATATAAATGATCATATAATTTTTATGAATAAAGTTTTAATTTTTATTACAATTTGAAAGCTGTTTGTCAAAACCCATGAATTTTCAATAAATGTCTGTTTTTATTTTTAATGTAAAAATTCATATATTTAGAAAATTATTTTGATAAAATGAATATTATTTTTTGAATAAGTATTTAAAAATTATCTAAAAGTGAATTTTTCATAATTTCTTGAGACAGATGAATTTTTGGTTAAAAATTAAATATCGTTTAAATATATAATGTGTTTTATGACATCAGAACGACCCAATAGTGATCTAATAAAATACTATAAATTTTATTATTGGAAAATATATCTTTTATATTTAAAAAAATGTGATTTAAGTTTTTTTACAAAAAATCATTAGTGGATCCTCGACGACATATAAAACATTTTAACATTTTAAAATGATTTCTGTGAGAGTGTGACTCACCTCCACATAAGAAAGTATTATATTATAATATGTTCTATAATTGGATAGATAAAATAATTTTTTCTACTCTACATTGGAAAAAACCATGGGTGAAACCCATGGGAGGGTTTGTGGTTTTCATTAGTTTAATGTGTTGTGTCCAAAAATAATATAATAATGAATTCCCACTCCTTTCCTATATTAACCCACTCAATATCCCACTACTCTTCACTCAAACTATTTGTATCTCGACCAAAACCTGACCTACTATATAGATAATCCTCCCAAGGCACTCTAAGATCTATATAATCCCCTCTCAAGCCTCTCCCAAGCCTTTGGAATTACACATCCTAGTATGGGATTTCTAACATACTCATTTTTCCAAAAAAAAAAATCTGTTTTTATGCCATTTTATTTTTAATTTCAAATGTTGGGGTAGGATTTACCACTACCCGTATACTTATCTCCTTATTTTTTAATGATGATAGACCCATTTATCTCCCATTAATGCCCCTCATGTACACCTGTTACCATGCCAAAAT
The DNA here is from genome assembly GCA_963277665.1 of Viscum album. NCBI lineage: Eukaryota > Viridiplantae > Streptophyta > Magnoliopsida > Santalales > Viscaceae > Viscum > Viscum album. Next base: position 820,980,469 of record OY728121.1, read on the forward strand.
TCCATAAGGAATTTCCCTCTACTAATTTACATTCAAGAAATTATTTTATATTATGCCTCTAGATTCCATTACATATGATGGGACATATATCTATATGAAGTTGTTACACTCAATGTCTGGTAAATATTATTAGACTCACCTTTATCTCTCATCAACCATTTTTATGAATTTTTATGTCACATTGTTATGCTGCCCAATTTGCACCGTGATTTTCCAACCAAAGTCATTGTGTAGTGAATACAATGCCTATTTCTCTATCAAGGATAGTCACAATTAAGAAAATTTAATTATTTATTATATAGTTTCATGTATTTATTTTTCATTCCTTTAAGTTCAAATAAATAATTATGTTGAATGATTCCCTGTTGTATGATCCATGTGGCACACTTACTCATGAAATGAAATGATTAAAAAGGATGTGCCCTAATATTACTCCAATGATTTGGGTAAGTATTAGAATCATGATATATAAAGTGAAATGTGATTTTAGTCATGCTAATTCAACTAAAATATGTGTTTACTCATTCTCAATGTGAAAATAGCCTCGAATTTGGTAATATCATGTTAAATTTTGTTTCCACATTTCCATGTTATTATTACCATTCTATATCATGCCTTTATGTTATTGTCTCTCTTGTGTTCCATTGATATGATTATTTCCTAACATGTACTATATTTTTTATTTTATTCCTTTTTACACTCATACTGTGCTTTATTGCTCACCTTTTTCTTATGCATGTCCACAGGTTATCCTAATAAATTCTAAGTATGAAGGAATGTTGTTGTCATGTAAATGAATATTCCAATAATGATGTTTTGTTTTATTTTCTAATTAGTTATGTAATGTTTCTAATTTCCCAAGAGACTATACGTCATGATCTTGAGAGTATTCTTATGTTAATCTTTATGTAATAATTCATGATTAATTTTTTAATAAAGATTGGGGTTGTTATAATCTGGGTCACTATAATCCAAAAGACCATAGTTTATTACAAAATTTCAACAATTCACAAATGATCTCAAAGGATACAGAATATTATTATTCTTTGAAGAGTTTATAAATAAATAATATAAATCTGAAAAATATATCATACAACATTAACATATTAGGAGAACATAATAATCCCTTCCATCATATCCCTAAAAATTACACATTTATCTCCTATAGGGTTTTTAGGAAAAGGAAATTAAATAATGGTGATATCAAATGAATAAAAAAGAGTATCATACATAAAAAAGTCAATTAATAGTAATATGGAATAAGTGACATGGTAAGAATAAAATAAATTCTAGTTGAAATATTCCACTTTAAATGAGTACATGATATATATAAGACAATAAAATAAAATATTAATAATAATAATCAATGATCTCATACCAATGGACTGCATAATGTTGGTCATAAAAACAAGTTATCAATTACTTATTCCCAAAATATTTACTTTTCATCAAATCCAATGTCAACATATTATCTTTTTATGGTAAGAAGAATATGGTAAAACTCATCCTTTTTTACTCTCATGAGACCTATAGATGCGTGGAGGGACTATATAAGTTTAAGCCTCACATACAACTTGTTTATGTATAAGGAATTAACAATAAGAGTCATCCAGAAAATTCATTGCATTACCTTAGAAACCTATTACTAAAAAACCAGTCTGTCAGTATAATGAGATACAGAAATCTAAAATACATCACCATTCAAAATAATATTAAATTTCATGTTTAAGAGAAAATCCATTAATAAACAAAAAATTCATGGGGTTTCATCAATGTAATATGAAATACCATTTACAATGTTTCATAGTGTGTAGGGTATATAAATTATTTTAGGATAAAAATTGAAGATAGTAATTAGATTCAGTATAATACATTACTAAGAGACCAAGGAAATGGAAGGGAAAATCCTTAATAATGGATCATTAACTACTTGTGACTATTCCAAATCATTTTCCCTTGAGTGTATCACCAGATGTACAATATTAGTCCCAAACATTGTGAATTTGGGTGATGATTAAGTCAAAGAACAAAAAATCCTTTTTATATTGATCACCCCTAGTGAATCCATTCTATATACATATCCACTATCTTGTATAAAATGAAGGATTCATTTTCGTCAAAATTAAAAAAAAATTACTATACAAAAACAAATAATAATTTTTACACCATGGAAAATATTGCTCATAGATCAATGGAATATGATAAGGGGTAGAAATACAAACTTGGTACATAAAATTTTATGTGTAACATGGAAAAATTTTCTTTTAGGGTTATGTATGGATCAAACAAAATAAAATAGGTTTTTATTATAACATGAGTCCTGAAGAATAAAAATTGTGATGGAAAACCCCCACTTATGGATTCAATATCAATTCAATCATATCCTCCTAAAATATAGGGATTAAAAGTTTTTCTCAAATACAAAAAATAATTTAATTCTATGATATAAAATCTAAAATTGGTAATATATACTCTATATAAAGTTAATTAGGTTGATAATATATATTACAACTTGTTGAGAGGAATGATAGATGGAAAATGCTTATTATGTATCATGAATTCATAGAAAATACAACAACCTCCAATTTCATAAATATATATATCTTAATCCCTTTACTAATAATCTTAATGAAATATATATTAATCTATAATCCTCATAAATAGTCACTCCCTATATGAATTCTTGTTTTTTTACACATTGTTTTTTATTGTTTGGATCATCTATAAGCCTTTCATATTGGAGTTGTTTGTGTTTATTAATCATACAAATTTTATTTTTATTAAGTAATAAATGATACAATTATAGATGATTTATAACAATATTGGTTTTTTTAAATCATTTTCATGATTTTTTGTGACTATATAATTGAAATTAAATTCGATAATAAGATTGTTTTGGTGATTTTGGATTAATGTAGGGTGATTCCATAAATGGTGAATTAGATTTTAATATAATATCTCCAAAATAAAAATAATATATACATATTTATATAAAAATATAATTTCCATTATGTTCCCATATTAATTAATTATATAAATTCATAGTATTGTTCTATAAGGTTCTTAAACCGACTCAAACAAAAATGTACCTCACTTTAATGAATGATTAAGAGGTGGTATTGTTGTAACATATTTTACAAAAAAAACTAAATATATGATTTATTTTTTATTCCTTAGATATATAAAAAAATATTTAATTAAGAAAATAAATAATGGATAATAAAATATTTCACAATATTAATAATGTATTATAATTTTAATGTGCCTATTTTATATAATTAAATTAGTTATGATCTTTCTTTAATCATATCATTAATGGGTTTATAAATTATTCAGACCATAACATTAATAATATTATTAAAATAAAATCCAACTTCTTGCAATACTAGTTCATTATTGTTTTATTATGGATGATTTATAATAATTTAGGTTTTTATGAATTTTATTCATCTGTTTTTTGGACCATGCTATTGAAGATAAATTTGATAATAATAATTTCTTGGTGATTTTGGATGAACGAAGGGTGATTCCTTAAATGGTGAAATAGTTATTAATATAATATCCCCAAAACCTAGAAAAATATATATACACATTTATATAAAAATAAACTTTTAGTTGTGTTCCCATATTAATTGATTATATAAATTAATTGTATTGTTCCACTAGGTTCATTAATCGACTAAAACATAAACATACCCTAATATAATGAATGGTTAAGATGTGTTATTTCTGTAATATATTTTACAAAAAGAATAAGGATATTATAGAGTTTATATTAGTTATATTTATAAAAAATTTATGTAATTATGAAAATAAATAATGAATAATAAAATATTACACAATTTGACTAAAATATTATCATTTAAGTGTGCCTATTTTATATAATAAAATTAGTTATGACCGTTTTTTTATTATATCATTAATTTTTTAATGAACTTTTAAGTACATAACATTTATAATATCATTAAAATCACAATTTTCCTTTAATATAATACTTATATCCTTCCTTTTATTATAGTGAAGGAAAACATGACATGTTACGACATGGAATCCATAGCCTACAAGACACCCAAACAATGATTTTGTTTTTCTAAATGCATGGGATATAAGAATTAAAAATTATAATAACCTTACTATAGTTATATTAATTTATATAAATAATTATAATATCATTACATAATTAAGGATATAATAAATTTGAAACATTATAATTTGGAATAAATCTATGTTTAAATAATAGTACCCTCAAGGACATGATTTTTCATTGGAAGTGTCCTATAATTTGAAGTTATTATACTAAAAATGAGTGAAAAGGTGATTATGATCTTGGGTTATGGTTTTATGTAGAGATAAGTGGAATATTTTAAAGTATAAATTATAATGATAACAATGTCTTTAAGATGCAATGATATTTAACATTAATAAGTGACTCGAAGGGTGGTTCATATTACACCATTTCATTTATCAATAATTTCATGGTACTATTATAGGATAAATGGATAAAAATGTGAAAAATTATAGTTAACAAATTTATTGGTCGAGTTAAAGCTACCTCATTCAAATCTAGGATTTTTTTTCATTTTTTGGACATTTACACTAGGTTAAACCCTATTTACCCTTTTTTACTTTTACCTTGGTAATTAATTTCTAATATTAGTAGATAGTTTTAGTGAAAACTATTAAAAATATATATTTTACCTAATTTTAAAAATTTATTTTTCATTTTGTAAAATAATTTAGAAATTTTAATTTATAATTTTAGGAAATGAAAATTTTAAAATAAATATGCATAATCGTGTAAAAAAAATTTTAGATAAATAATTTTTTATGATTTAAAATTATATATAATGTAAAATTTTTTGATTTCTAATTTTAAGGGCCTAAATTAATTTACAATATAATAAATAAATTTTTTTGGTGATTTTATGAAAATAAAAATCTTAATCTCCTGTAAAAATACCTGATATAATGAAAAGGAAAAAAATGGTTTTTAAATTAGAGTAACATTTTAAAAAGTTCTAAAATGTATTCCATAAAGTTTGTAAGATCAAATAATATTTTAAAATATATAATTTTACTTCATATGTACATATATTTATAAATAAAAGTGTTTATAGAACTTTTATTTCATTCCTATATAATGTTAAATTGATGAAAATTCCATGTTTCATGAAAATTGTAACTTTCGATGAAATACAATCCTTTTTAGAGATACATAAAAAATTATGAAATTACCTAATTTTAATCTTATGATTTCAAAAATGGATTTATATTAGTCATTTTAAAATTCATCAATTTTTCTTTTAATTAAGGTCTTGAGTAAAGGATGTTTAAAGGGTGCATTTGTGAAGTAGTACATCATGTGGTTTTTACCTTCAATAGTAGAGTCTCAAGTGTCATATTCTATACCCATTAAATGATTTATCCTCAAAATTGGGTTATATATAATATATAGATAATCATTTCATATATATATTCTTCAATATCCAAGGTTTCTTCTTCTAGTTCATGATTTCTACAATGGAATTTCACCAAAAAAAATATCTAACTCTGAAATAGTTGTTCTATAATGGCAGGAATCTAGAAAAATCCTCATTTTAAGACAAGTCATTGTCCAACTATATTCCCTCTTATATGAGAACATTTTTTTATTTGGTAAGTATTTCGTATGTCATGATACATGGAAAATGTTGTGCACTATAGAATGGTTGGCCTTCATTGAAAATCAGTAAGTTGCATCCCCAATTTATATGAATATTTCAAAAGTTCTAATATACTTTAGGATTGACTTCTCATTTTTATCAAATCGATACAGTCCCTTCCATGATGAAACCTTCAAGAATACATTATTAATAACTTGAAATTATAGTTATTTCCTTTTATTATCAATATAGATCTCTTTTCTTCTTTATCCTATATTAACGTAATCATATATTGTCTATAATTTAATAGTTTTCTCATAAACAAGATCTGATTTGACTAACATTATTTCTCCAACTTCTTCTGAATAGTTTGAAGTATTACTCTAATTCCAATATAATACTTCATATGGTTCAATGTATATTCCCTAATTAATGTTATTATAGAATGAAAATAACAAAAAATGAAGATATTGGACACACATACCTTGGAATATAAGTGAAAATTATATCATCTTGTCTTCAAATTTCATGGAAGTGAATTTGATTTACCATAAATTTAGGGATGACTATGCTGATTAAATATATCCTTGTGTTGACAGGACATTGAATAATATTACGAATTTTTTATCTGAATCGATGGTCACATGAATATACAATTGATAGTGTTTCCCCATGATGTGTTATAATTTAATTGATATATAATCAGACAGGATTCTCAATCTGTGGGTATTTTCTTATCAATATGAAATTAAAATCCATAGTAATTTGATCAATGATGATCTATAAAACATCATTGTTCCTTAGATACAATTATATTCTAGTAATAAATTTCACTACAACATTTTTCACAAATACATTGAGGTATATGAAGAAGTTAATTGAATCCCACAAAATGTTTTAATTGAGCCTTTACCTGCAGCAATACTAGGCTTCTGGACAGATTATCCAAATTTCTCAATTTATACCTTCCCAATAGAAATTTACTCTAATATTCATATTCATATTTCAACTACTAGGGGTTTTTTTGTTTCTATTCAACAAACAACTCTTTTCTTAACATGTTTATTTTCTTATTCATTATACTCATCATAACAAAAATCATAAACCAAATTATTTAGTATTTCAACTTATAACTAAATAATCTATTTGGGTGAGTCGTAATTTTGGGATGTTAAGTGATTTATGGATTTTTATCATTCAACATTAATTAAATTAATAATGTGTTATCCAAAAAATATGTTATCAATTAATAATTTTTTTTTCCTAACATCTGGAATCCAAAGATTATTATAAAAAAACTACACATCAGTTCATGAAATAAAGAACATTATAAAACTGAGAATTGATAATTTTGAGAAAAATAGTTAAGGCATGGTTTAAATACAAAAAAAATTGAAATTTTGATTAAAATAATATTCTGAATTGGATGTTAATCTAATGTAATGTTTTGAAAGTAATATCATATAAAATGTTTAAATCCTCGAAAATGAACTCACACTGATATTTATTAAATTATTATATATAAATTAATCCTTATCCCATTTAATTATTATCTAAAAAAATCCTATAATTCAAAAAAACATTCAAAAAAATTCCTCGATAATATAGTACCACCGTCAAGGATTCACATGAGCTCGACTATATTCATTATAAAATTTCCCTACAGCTTTACACCATTGATACGAGATAGTCATCCATTCATGAAATGGAAATGTTTTCGAGGATGGTTCAATAACTAGTAAGTTCATTATTATTTTCATAAAAAATTAAACAATCAAATGAAATTTAATTCAAATACCAAAAAAATTAAGAATGGAAAAATAAAAACAACCATTATTCCCCATTAATATTAAATTTGTTAGAATTCCATGTATCCTGCCCAATTTCCAAACCCATCAATTCGATATGAAAAATTAAAAATACCATAAGTTGGATTAGGATGACCAAAATGGTTAATCAAACTAAAATCAATCTTTTACAATCCCATTCTCCAAATCATAAAATAGCAATTCAAAGGGAATTTCATTAAAAGAACTTGTTTCCCAAGATATTAATTAAAAACATATTGGTTTTTTATGATAAATCTTCAAGTATGATTTTGAAGTTAAATTAGGAATGATTTATATTTTTCATCATTTCTATGGTCGAGCCAGTATGGAAACACATCATCACCAAAAATAGTTTTAAGTGGTGTTCTATACTGTGAATCCTCAATGTATTATAAATAAAAAATAAAGCTTTGTGAAATCCATTTATCCCTAGATGACTACACAAAATCATGTATTTATTTCCCTCTCTTAGTTGTATAACCCCATGGAATGAATTGAAGTTTATCTTCTTTCAAAACAATCATTCAAAGTATAGAACTACTTCATTCTGAATGGAAATTAGTTGTATTCATCAAGTCCTCAATGAATACCTAGCTTAGTTCTATGATTGTTTCAAAAATATTTTGGAAACATGGATACACTAACAAATCCCTTACCAATACACAATCCAATTATTATATTATGGTTTATTTTGTATAGTGAAAACACTCACCGATGTTTCAGGTTGTGGTTATCTAATCATAAATACTCTTGGAGATTCATTATATATAATAATAAACGTGGATGAAAAGGAGATTAATTACATAATTGAGAACATGAAAAAGTCTTCAACACCATGATAATCAATAAATACATCCAAACATGATGACTGACTAGTTGAGTGAAATTACAGGATTTGCATGACAACTATTTGTGGCATTCAAATCTGCAACCTCATATTCTCCACAATCTCAATTCCCTGATCCAATAAAAATATGGAATATGAAACTCATCACCTCATCTAGATAAAACATGTAAACAATTATAGGATGATGAATCATATTCATTTATACCAATGGGGATCATTGCAATATTTTTTCATAGGAACACCAACCCACATCAACCATGTCATTACATTAGAATATCCTACCAACCATAGTATGATCACCTGTCTCCAACTTATGACCTGGGTATGAATGACCAATGAGGCTTGAGGAATGTAAATACTATCTCCTACCATCCTCAATTCCTACCAAAAACTAGAAATCTATCCCATTGTTGTCAATGTGGGAGTAAAAACCAATGAACTTATCCTTTTGTTACCAAACATCAAATGATCAATCATCATCATCATAGTGTGTACTATCCTGGTGAGCATTCGCAATTTGTAGACCAATACTATTGATTTACCAAAAACCCAAATAACATAAATTCTACTATAATACATGTCACATATTCTACAGAACACTTGAAATGTGTTATGTAAGATCATTACACATTCACCCCATCAAGCATTAAAACCACTGAAAACTAAAGTGGTCAGCCTGCATCCAACCTAAGTCAGCATCAATAATCCATTTCTTCCCAACTCATAGTTTATCCATTTTCCAACATCATGGTATATATAAGTGAAATTGAACATTGTTCTCCCAAGAATATTGTTATAGCTCATCATTAATCCATTATATCTCATTTAAATGTTGATCTAGAAAAGGAAAAAACATAATTATAGAAAATTAACTTAAATCCACTCTATATCCACATTACAATGCTCAATATAACCTAATTTATTTTCTTCAAGCCATATATAAGCCAATTAAATCCCATCATCCTAAATATGAAATACTAAAAAACTTTAGACATGTTGAAGTCAACATTTTCATCATGGATTATATCAAAAAATATGAATGTAGAAAATGTTTATTAAGGAATTTTGAAAAAGAGAGAAATATTTGGGCAAATGAAAATCATTCAACCCAAAAAATCATTAACATGAATTGAACATATCCATATAACTCTATAGTTCCCCTCAAAATATAGATTTCATACATTAATGATGCACATATAGACCCCTGATCCTGGATACAAATGATTCCCAAATCCATATTCTTCTAACTTTTTATAGGTCCCTACTCCCTACATGCTTTTTCATCTAGATATCTAATCGAGGCGCTTCTAGTCTTGGGAGAATAATTGAAGATGTACTACTTTGGGCCATTGATCTTATCTTCCATGTTGATTTCTATGTAACAGGCATAGTTGGTGGGAAATTTTATCCTTGATCATCACTGATTCTTGGAAGGAAATTCAATGTGTCCAGTAGAACCAAAATTTATGTCCATGATTTCATTTTTTCCATGGAATTTTGTGACAAACTAGTCATGTTCAATATTTTTCAAATCATTTGATACCCATCAATGTATCACTCTGCATTCTCTATCCATGGTTTTGAGGAAACATGTGAAAGTATATTTTACCTTATTATGTCATGTTAGTCATGTTATAATGAGATAAGACATATTCAAAATTAAACTACTATTAACTAGGTCATAAATGGCTTACATGATTTTGACCTCTCATTTATAAACACCATAATCTAAAAGATCTTGAAAACTCTCATGAATCTCATATCACCTCTGATCTCTCCTACTCTACATTAGATATAATTTAAGAAAAATGAATCAAACTCATATAAAAATAGTTCATTTATAATGAATATACCTATCCTAAAAATTAAGGATCAAATTTTTCTAAGACCACGTCTTGGACACCTGAATTATACATTCTTTTTCTATGATCACTAATACGCAATCATTATCCATAACTCACTTACTGAAACATAGATTTTGTAACTTTTTTTGATTTTGGGGGAAACATTCCATAGGTTTGACCCTGTATGATATACCAAGCACCAAACCTTCCCTTTTCAAGTATCGCATTCACCTTGTTGAATCATCATTACCAATCATATGCCCTTAAAAAGGCACAATCCAATTAAATAAGGGGTAGTTAAAGAATATATTTAAAATAATCTTGAAGTTGGTATTATCATACACATATCTAAAAATGAATGAATTAGTTTGATATAGGTTCTGCTAAATAGGGGTGGGATTTTTTGGTCAAAAATGAATACAGAGAAGTGGGAATATCTTTATTTAAAAAATAGATTGTGTGTATCTATTATCAGAAAATGAATTATTAAACACCAAAAGATACCTTCCAACTTTAATTCCTTGATAAAATTCTAGATATATTATCTAGAAATTCATATTATTGAATTCTATATGTATATAATATATTGTTCTAAATCCCCATCAGAAATTAAGTCTATGAAAAGAATTTGTTCACATTCCCCTTTAGAACATACATATATTATAGAATTAATATTGGAATGTTCAATCATCCAAAAACATTCAAGAGGTGTATGATTATTATAATTTCAAAATTCATTGATAATTATATAAAGGACTTCATGGATGGCTTTACCATTTATGGTATGTAATTTGAATCCAACATTAATTAAATTTATTTGGACCTAAAGAAGTTTTTTAAATGTAAACTTGTGTTGAGTTTTGTGAAATTTCAATTTAATGAAACTAAAAGTATTTTCTAGGACATGTAATTTCTCAAAATGGTATTCAATATTGATTTGGATATGATCATAAGGATCGAATCTCTTTCAAATCCCACATCAGTTATATAAATATGATCATTCCTTGATCATAATGGTTTCTATTAGAAATTCATGAATAAAATCTATCATGTTTCCTCCCCACTCACTCACTTACTCCAAATGGTTGTTACATTTTATTTTTAGGATTATGAAAGAGATTCAAAATTGAATTGAAATATTTTATTAAAACTAAAATTATTAATCAAATAAAAAATTAGTACATAACATTTTAATTGATGTATGATGTTTCTGATAGGGCCATCGGGGTTTTTCTTGCTCTATGAAATGAAAAAATTACTAATGTAAACTTTAATGACACATAAAATCTAGATTTAAATGAATATAAATAAAGTATCATCAAATAAAAAATTTATATCTCAACCCGAACCACTGAGATCATAACCTAACTGTAACACCCCAAGATTCCACGGTACGCTTCTCTTTGAATAATAAAGTATCGTCTGTTGTATGCAACTTCGAGTTCTAACACGCAACACAACCAATCAAACTAGCAGTTATGAATAGTAATAACCACTTTTTGAAATTTTATAAATTTTATCTCTCAAAATGGACTTCATTTTTGGATTCGGAATATCGAAATTATCCCAGGGTAAAATTTTGGAACTTTTCGGATAACTTTTATATTTTGATGAATAGTGAAAATTACTAAATTTTAATTAAAAACAACTTTTTTAACAAAAATAATTAATAGTGATAAATTATGAATTTAAGTGGTTTTAAAGTATATTTAGTAGATATTTTTACCATTTATTAAAACTTTGGTAATTGGACATAATTTTACATTTAAACCAGACATAAACAACTGTCAATCTTTGGATAGTTATTATCTCTTAAAAACACGTTTTTTGTTTTAACAATGGAAATTAATTTTAAATTAATTTCTGCCACTTATGTGTTTTGAATTTAGAAATATATATTCCATATTTGGAATCATGAGGTCCAAATTGTGTAAATAGGTAACTTTTATTTTTAGACATTTTGAATAATTACTTCGGTAAAATTTTATTTACCATGGTTAAAGGGTATATCTGGTAAATACGGGTAAACAAATAATATTATAATAATATTAATTTACCCGAAAATGTGTAGTAACCCTATTGGTTGATACATGTATGACCATGGGCGTCTTTGAGTCCATTTTGGGACCCCATGGATCCACTTGTAAGTGATAATGACACTTTATATTAATTAAGTTAAAGTAAATACAACAATGTCATAAGCATATATCTTTTAGAAAAACAATTTGTCTATAGGGTTATATATATTATATTTTGACTATAAATATTCATTAAAAGATAAAATATTTTCCTAAATAATATTATTTTATTTATAATTTTTAGGCATTTAATAATTAAATTTATTTATGACACAATAATGATGCATTATTTTCCTTATTAATTAATGAATCAAATAATTGGTATTATAAATATTAATATAAATATAATTTAAAAGTTTTGATTCCATCCACGAATTTTATTGATTAATATGACATGTTATTATTTCCTAAATGATTTTTTTCGAATTAATATTGTTTTTATGACATTAACAAAAATCAATTATTACATAGTGTCAAAATTGTCATAAAAGAGTTTTTAAAACAAATATTATATTATTAATTGATATTAAATTCTTAAAAATATAAGGTTCGGGAAAAGGACTTATATCATGATAGGTGTATTATTAATGGACCAGTTGGGGGTCTCTTGGATGTATATAGTAATTTTATTAACTATATAATATAAAAATACAAAGTGACATGGTAAATGTCAAACAAATTAACTAAGAGTTAAAAATAAAAGATAAGGTTAATAAAGTGACCCAAACCTATCTAAAACCTATTTATTGAGTGGTTTTAGACCTATCCCCACCTTAACCATTAAATTATACACTTTGGAGCCATTAGAAACTGAATATGGATTTATTATTAAATAATATTTCTAGCTTTTCCAAAGGTGCCCCTCACCCCTCTTATAAAAGGGAACACCCCCTTCTCTAAATTTCAGACCTTCAAAGCCTTTGGTATTGGCCAAACACTTCCCCAATACCCACTAAAATATCCTACCTTCATCCTAGAGGTCTTCCTTTATTCATAAATCCATCCTAAGGAGCCCTTTTGATCAAATCAAAAGGAAGAACCCGAAGAAGAGGTAATGTTTCCACCACCCTCTTTCAAGTTCCTTTCTTCTTAAACTTCTTATTTCTCTGTTATTTCCATTATAAAATAATAACTCTAGTATCTTATATATTCTGTGATTTTATTATAAATATGATACAACCATATTTATTATTTTATCCATCCTTTGAATGACATGTCACCATACGTGCATACGTACGGCTTACCGTCTCCACGTCGTGGTGTAATTGTTATTCAATATATTATTATTTGGATGGGTATAATAATGATGTGTAATTCCTGTAAATAATAAATAAAAATGATAATGATTATTTATATATGATATATCATCCAATTATATATTATTTTAATATCAAAAGAATGATATTGTCGCTCATACATACGTACGGACTACCGTCTCCACGAACGCGATGAGATTCATTCCCCATCATATCCATTCAAGACTAATTATAATTTGTTGATTAAAAATTATTTTTAAGGACATGATATCATTCTGGATATGAATAAGAAGCAACCTATCCATAACAAACATGACTTATGTGTAATTCATGTAATTAACTCCATTAGATTTCCATTATTCACCACTTATTCATTGCATGCAGTGTAATGTGTATTGCCATTTGATATATATTATCATGATTATATTTATATTCATGGAATTCTGTGATTCATCTGATGGTTATTAACTTTTTATCAAGCGACTCAGTTGATAAAAATTAAGTAAGGGGTTTTCATCTCACTCCTTATTCCCGTGAGATTCATGCCATATTGCCACTATTACCTTTTGTGTGGTGTATGTGCTACCCATAATTGTAATATTTGTGTAATACACTTTAATTTATTTTTATTTATATATTAATTGTATGATAACTCTTTCATGGGGTTTATGTTTAGTATGTTACCAATTTGGTAAAGGTTTATTTCAAAATCTCTTCATTATCTGCGGTTGTTTATACGTAATTATCTACTTGGACCTCTTTATCATCCACATCCATGTTTCTTAAAAATATATTTCAAAGCATTCTTAATATTTTAAAGTCTATGGGATAAATTCATTTATACACTTTTTGACTTTTTATAAGATGTTTATAAAGGAATATTTCTGTCGTTTTCCAAACAAGGTCCTTTTTAACCTTTTCGACAGAATTAAGGTAAGAATGTTTTTTAACTTATATGGCGGGTGTAGCTATTTTCCACCGTTATAAAATCATCAAAGCTTACCTTACAAACTTATAAGAATATTTTAAAATTAAATGTTTTATTTTATAATTAAGTGACTTTTAAATGATTTCAAACAAGAGATATTTCTCTCAAATAGTTATGATTTCATCTATGTCAACATCCTTTGATGCATTTTAAGCTTATTTGAAGTTGATTTTTTATGATACAAAACTTCCATATTGTATTTAAGGTTTTGTGATATGTTTTACTGTGGATGTGTTATTTTTATACAATTCATGGTTTATGGAGAAAGTATTGACATTGCATATACTAGTTTTAATATGAATGTTTATGTTATGTTTATACCTGTTCATATGAGGAATGCATTGGAATTAATATGTGACAGGTGGATCCCGCTATAGCTCCTCGATGCATCGATAGGTCTCATGATACAAACAAGGGTCATGGAACAAGGCCTTGACAAAATCTTATTTGTAGTCTTGGCATGAGGCCTTCGAAATGTGGTTATGATAGTCTGACATTATGCATTTTATCATTATGAAAGTGGTTATTGATATTGCATGTGATTATTCGACTAGTAGAATATCCATGTGAATACTTAAATGGTATTATTTAATTTTATCTTTGCAATATTATACTGAAGTTCAAGTTTAAAAGGCTTTTATTTTAGTTCAACATTACCTTAAATGTTTATGCTTATTTATGAATGCTTCCACTATATTGTTATCCTTACTGAGCATCTGATCTCACCCCTTTCAATGTTTTATTTTTCCCAGGATGTGAAGAATTAATTTATGAATGACCTACAGGGATAGTTTGAGGGGATATGATGAAAATATGTTGTTATAGTAGTTTTCACTTTATGATGTAATGTAAACTTTATGAATGTATATAGTTATTCCAAGGCTACTAAAATAATTGGTCTTTTGAGACTTGATCTTTTGTGATCATGCCAATATTATGTAATAATGCACCGACTTTGGGTAACTGGGGAGGGGCATTACAGTTGATATTAGAGGAAGTTTAGTACAAACCTTGGAAGCTAGATTTAGATAAACTCTGATTAGAACACATAGCCCTAAGATAGGCTTTGAGGATTAGTATAGAAGAACTTCCTAGAATTTTGGTATTGTAGAGATTTTATGATTTTTCCGAGCAATACGTCTCTATCTGGATATGAGTAGGTAGAGGCAGCTTTGGCACAGATGTACCTAGGGGTAAAACCTGAAAACACCGCTTTGAGCTAGACTCGAACAGGAACTAGTGCATGACAACGGACCTTTCTTCACTCTTGGTTATGACAATCCTGGGGGATATGCTTAGTATAATTCTCATTTTCATTATAAACCATTATGAAGGGTTTCTAAGTATATACTTCCTCAAAGAAAGAATTTTTATGATTATGGATTATATCCATAAATAGTTCAATTTATTTTAAGTGTTTTACAAGTATGGAATTATGTATTTTGATTCATAAACTGGTCTAGTTTATGCCATTGTTTAGAAATGGCACCTAGTGGAAGAAATGGAAACCATATCAATGCACACACTCCATGTAGGGATTTCCCTCCTGCTCAAGATAATTATAGTGGAGCTGGTGATGCAACTAGTGTTGATCAGCTAATCACTATACTGGGACAACTCACTCAGGTTATGAATAATAACCTTACCAGTATGGATCACCCTGATCCGCAATGTGGATGATCAATGTTAGATCGCTTCATGCGGAAACAACCAACAACATTCAATGGGAGTAAAAATCCCTTAGTATCTGAGCAATGGATAAATTCCCTAGAGAAAATATTTCAGGCTTTGGAAAGTAGTGAAAGGGAAAAGGTTATCAGGGAACTTTACCGCCTCACTAGAGATGATGATCAATGGTGGTCCTTGATTCAAAACAAAAAGGATGTCGAGGAAGTATCAAATATGGAATGTAGGGATTTCAAAGAACTTTTCGTAGAAAAATACTTTCCTCATGACCATTGAGAAAATATGGAAAGGCAATTTCTGAGTCTGAGACAAAAGGAGGATAAGAATGTCACAAAGTATGAGGCTAACCTTCACTACTAGAAATTTAGGCTATAGCCACAGTTCTAAAACGTGGTTATAGGCCCAAAAACTGTGGCTATCAGTTATAGCCACGGTTTCATGAACCGTGGAGGGTATTGGTGTGGCTATAGGTCAGATCCTATAGCCATGGTTTGAAACCGTGGCTATAGCCCTATAGCCACGGTTCGAACAGTGGATACATACCTAAAGCCACGGATCCAACCGTCGCTATATCCCTAAATCCACAGTTTTCAAACCATGGGTATAGGTTCAGCCTTATAGATGCCAATAAAAGTTAGGGTTACCATGGATAAATCCAAATAGCCACGGTTTAAAACCATGGCTATAGACCTTTGCACTGTATAAAAAAAATCAAACACGGTTCACCGTGCAGGCTGTTGGGAGGACTGCACCAGCACCCCCACCCCTGCTCCTTCACACCTCCTCTACCCCACCCCCTCTACACCTTGAACCCCACCCCCAGCCCCCTCCTCACTGCACACCCCCTCCCCCTAGACCACCCCCACCCTTCACTAGCACCCCCCATACAAGGTAATCCAAATCCCATGGAACCACCACCTTCTTCGGAAATAGCAGAACCAACATAATTGATTTTGATTCTACTTCATCAATATCCTCATTGAAAATATTACACAATATAAGGCATGCATTCATCACACTCACCTCTGCCCCAATGGAGGTACCCATTCAGTAAAAGGAATTGAAACACAGAATCACCAAGACCCTTTTGTTCTGAACCAACCCGCCTCCCCTCGTCTCCCCCACAATACACAATCCATCCGCAATCAATTTTAATGTGAAGCCCCTATTGTTATGAACCAACCCACCTCCCCTTATCTCCCCTGCAATACATGATCCATCCACATTCAATTATAATCCCATAGAAGGAGGCTCCCATTGATGCTTCCTTTCCTTGACTACCATGGAATGAATAACTATTCATAAAAATCCATGGATGAAATCTTATCAGGGTAGTAGAAAAAATTCCTCCCTTGATAATCACTCCCAACTCTGCCCCAATAATTTTCACTTGAACCTGAAAATATATTGAGGAATTCCTCTTGACTTCTATTACATTATTCCTACCATACCAAATAGTCCCACACACATCCAAGAAAAAACATAAATGAATCATAACCTCCACCCCTGGCTCTCTCCTTGGAACAAGGCCTCAATAATCTCCTACATGGAGTTCCCACTACTGTTGATATTCAGAAATGGTCCCATAAACTCTCAGATCCCTCTCACCCAGTCACTCTGAAAAAATAAGTTCTAAGAAGATTCATAGTGTGGCCTTTGTACAATAGTGACATCCAGATGCCAGAGCCACCCCCTAATTCTAAATATTTCCTCCTTTGGAAGCACTTGATGTCTCATTCATAAAACAAGAAAATCATCTTGTTTGGGATATCCTTGTACCAGAGTTTCAAATCCCATTCGTTCATCCTGCAACTTACATGAACCAAATTTCTGAACTCCCTGCTCCTACACACCTCCCCTACCCCACCCCTACCCCCTCCTCACTGCACCCCCTCCCCCAAGACCCCCCCACCCTACACCAGCACCCCCCAATGGAGGTGAATATAAAGTAAAAAAACACAAGACCTGTAAAATAAATAAAATAATAACAATCTGTATACATGTGTGGTAAATGAGCATAAAATTAAGTTGTTCACTAAAAATAATTTCTTTAATATATCCCATAATATGTCGGGTTAGGGAATATGAAGTAAAATAAATAATATAATAACAATCTAAATAAAGATAACAAGGTTGGTCCACCAAGTGCTAAAAATTTCACAATGATACACAAATAAGCTCCAATAAATTGGCTGTTTGAAACATTCCTGATAGCATCAGTAAAAACAAGAAAAGATTAAAGAATTTGCACTAAGGTTGCTCAGAATTCATACAGACTAATGCAGTGAAATCTGATTAATTGCATGGTAACAAAAACTATGTAAACTAGAAAGATGTCAATTTAAGTAAGTGTTGTTTAA
Organism: Viscum album; assembly: GCA_963277665.1. Classification (NCBI taxonomy): domain Eukaryota; kingdom Viridiplantae; phylum Streptophyta; class Magnoliopsida; order Santalales; family Viscaceae; genus Viscum; species Viscum album. Next base: position 820,998,999 of record OY728121.1, read on the forward strand.
ACATACCATCAAATTACAAATCATAAAGGGGAACACCAGCAAGGGAATCAATTAGACCAGTGAATTGATTGATCTGTAAATACCTGAATAAAGCCATAAATACATTAAAAAATGATAATAATCTTAACTAAAGTCTCTGTTGCTTACAGTTTACCATGGCTTGAAACTGACCCAAAACTATGAGGTATGTTCCCCGTCATTGAGTTGTATGAGAGATCCTTGTATGTGAAACAAATCATTATAAAATAATATTCAATTGAACAAGAACCTTCTAACATAACAGATTAATAAAAGAAAAAAGTGGACTCAATAAATGAAAATAAAAATATGAAAGAACTCTAAAAGTATAATTTACAGAATCCCCCCCCCCCTTCTGGACCCCCTGGATAGCCCCCTACTAGAGAACAGCCCCCCCCCCTTGGAAAGAAGCCCCCCCCGGACTAACACCCCCTGCTAGAGCCCCCTTGACAGCCCCCCCCCCCTGCTGGATAGTAGCACCCCCCCCCCCCTTATGGACCCCCCAAGACAGCCCCCCTGGTAGACAGCAACCCCCCCCCCCCCCCCCCCCCCGCCCTACTGGGGCCCCCTGGACAGCCCCCCTACTGGAAAGAAGCCCCCCCGATCGATTCAGGGGGTCAAATTTTAAACCAATCCTTTGATTAATCATTCATGGAAAATTAGAATACGGATAATTAGATTACATGAGAGGATACACCTAGGTTGAAAAAGGTATTTTAGACTTTAATGAAGTTAGATATGTGTTCATGAGGATTCTCACTCTTTTGTTTTCTAAGATGAGCTATTTTATAGTTTATACGAGATGAGACCATTTTTTTATTTCAAATGAATCAGCCTGGAGAGGAGGGAACACAATACTGGGTTTGAGAATGTTGATTCATGGATAGAAATAATCTATAATGGTTCACTCCAGTTTCATATTAGGATGATCACCATGATGTATTGTTGGAACATATCGAATGTTGTTTCGGTTGAGACTGGCTAGTTTGTTGTGGTATTCCGTACATAAATGGAAGAAATTGGAAAGGTACCATGCAATTTAAGGCATGAAGGTAAGCATTTAATGGGTTTCATGACCATTTGAATATGTTAGAGGGTCATGACACATGAACTAGTCTTTAAAAATAATGACATAGTGGATTCCAAAATAAAAAGAAATGATTGAAAATAGAATATGGGGAGGGTGAGGTTATCCTAGGATTGTGCTAAAGGTCCCTATGCATAAAGATATTAAACATATTTCCTATAATCATCATCAAAATTTGATGATCCCATATTTATTATTTACTTTACATGGACTACAGTCAAATTATAATTCTTTTTTCCCAGACTACACATTCTATAATTTTTTAGTATATTGATAGCGTGGGGTTGAACCCATGGAGAATGTTATGTAGAATAGAAAATTAGACTGTAAACATTTTTAGGAGTCCTAAAATTTTTTATTTGTTTTGGGATATGATTAATGCTGTTGAGTTTTTTTTAACATTTAGTAAGAAATAGGGATCACGATCTATTTCGGGATTGAGGTAAAAAGGATAAAATTGGTCCTAACATGGAATAATCCTAGGTATTAGGCTTTGAAGTTGATTTTAAAACACTATTTTGTCATGGAAAACCCAAAATAGATCTATATAAGAGTTAAATATTCCTTATTTTTGATATAGATAATAAGGAAGATTCTTTAATCCTAGTTGTAATGGCAGAAAGTGGAAAATGTTAATATTCATAGACAACTCAACTTTAATCGGGCCAAGTTAAATAATATAAATATAATATGGTAAAGGATTCATAAAATAATTTAATACATAGAATTTATTTTACATTATTACTATAATTTGGGTTAGATGGTTCTGATTTAGAAATTCAATAAGATCATAAGACTCATACACTCAACCCTTCCCCATAGTTCTTTAGCCACTCTGGACTGTGATAATTAAGATCAAAGAAACAAATTCATACACGGATATGATATACATATATAATAGATGAACTATGGTATTTTTCAATTCAGTTCTCAAGAATAAAGTGGGTTTCAATCAGATTAATCAATAAATCAATAAAACATTACCAGAAAATAATAATCACACAAGAACATTGGTGATGCCCATGTTAGAACGAAATGAAAATGTTAGATGAATTTTGAAATAGTAAATGTAAATTAAAAAGATATAGAATGTTTGTAGAACACTCAAAATATCTTGGAATCAATCACAATAGTAATAATAGTTGTTTAGATTTGATTTGGTAGAAAAAAAATATAGGAGAAAATGAGAGTTTCTCTCTGCCCTCTGCCCCCCCCCCCCCACTTGCACACCCCCCTGCCCCTCTCCCTGCCCCCTGCCCCCCACCTGCACACCCCCTGCCCCCTCCCCTACCCCCACCTACACACCCCCCTCCCCCTTCCCCCCCACCTACCCCCCCCCCCCACCACCACCTGCACACACCCCTCCCCCTACCCCAGTACACCCCCTATCCCCCCACCTACACACCCCCTCTCCCTGCCCCCATTCCCCCTGCCCCCCCCCCCCTTCTACACACACCCCTCCCCCTGCACATCCCCTGCCCCCTGCCACCCCCCCCCCCCCCCCCCACTAGCACACCCCTCCCCCAAGAAACCCCCCTGCCCCTACCCCCACTTGATCCCCCAAAATCTTCAATAGGTGAAGTATAAACCTAGAAATACATCCCTCATGAGGAGGAAATAGGACACATGCAGTCAGCTTCTCCCATTAGATCCAATGCAAAACAGGAAAGTGAGTTCCAGACCTACACTTTCTTCAAAACATACCTCAACAGGGAGAAATCATTCTGGATTCCATCAGAAATTCAACACAGTAAACCCTCAGTGATTTTTTCAATACCTAAAGTCAATAATGAGACTAATGCATGTAGTGTAGAGTCCAGGAAGAGAGAGAAAGAAAAGACAACATTCAGTCTGTAAAGAACCAAACCAGACCATCAGAGAACCAAATCACAATACCAGAAACTTTCAGAAAAACAATCTAACTATGTAGAAAAGTAGACATCCTGAAAAGGAATTTGACCCAGATAAAATTTGACAAAATAGAACTCATGAAGAAAAAGTGAGGCCACATAAAGAAGACAACCATGATCCATGCAAGGATAATGGTGATAAATCAAAATTCAGGCATCTGGAGAAGTTAAAGTTAAACTGAACTTCCTTTTAAATATACCTTGTTTAACCTTAAGGTAGGTCTCCATAGATATTTCCCCACATTGTAATTTATGGTAATCAATTCTCCTTTTTCTTTCATTATGAGCATCAAATTCCTGAAGCACTGGTTCCATGAAGTGTTGGGTTTCCTTCTCCTTAGGGACATCAGAAATAGGATTTTGAATAGTTTCAGTGTTTTCCTTAGGCGTATTGATCGAGCATGTGACAATGGTTCGGTGTGATGAAGTCATAGACATAACCCTAGGTTTTTTCCCTTTCCTAGCCAATGATTTCATATATGTTTCCTCAATATGTACTCTATATATTGAACCAAATGTATCATTTCCTTGAAAAAAGGGCTTTATAATACTTTTGATCCATAATGTCAGAATTAATGTGCTAGGGTAGAAGTGGTTCATATGAAAAGAAGAGGAGGAATGGAAAAAGGATAAGTGGTTATGTGGTATCTTAGGAAATCCTTCTCGACCATCTTCTTTTGAGGCTTCAGATGTAGGATCAATCATATGCCATCAGTTTGGAAGGTTTGAGAATTTGCGATGAGAATTTCCAACCCCACCTAAACCTTTCCATCATTGTGAAGTAATGGGTAATTTTTAGTCATTATATAATGTCGGAGACTCATAACAGAGTGGTTTGGGTTCCACAACCTCTAGGGGAATTATTACCCAGTCAGAACCATCAAGGGAATAAGCTTATCGATTGAGAAGTCATGGCAATAGGGATATATCTAATACTAGACACAGTTAGCTTAAGGTAGATCTATAGGTTAGTGTTCATTCTCATTCCCAATAAGATATGGTAAATATTAATGATAGTGATCAAAAAAGTAGTGTAATTAGATGCATGGAATGTGATAGTTTGATGTACTACTCTTAAGGTATAATATATTGTTGTAGGATTGTTTGATACTAGTGAATCTAACTCCATTATTTCTTACTTTCTTCTGAATTTTTTGAAATTTATGATTGATATCATCCCTTATGAGATGTAGTTACTAAACTTGCTCAATAAGGGGAAGGATCAGGGTTTCAGGTGTCCGTCCTACACTCTCACTCTTTTAAGAGTCAATATGTAATGGGATTTCCTAGTTCTAGAAATAAACCTTTTTGATGTAATCCTCAATATGGAGTGGAGGATATGTTCTAAGAAGGAAGACCTTGAAATAAAATAGAGGAATGGTCATGTTTTCAAGACATTATAATATCTAAATAAAAAATTCACCATGCCCACTTGGTTGAAAATTTGACAAGGTAATCCTGGGAAAAAATGAATTCTCTTCATGATGGGCATGAAATTTTCATTCCTCATTCTATATCAACTATTCATAAATAGAAAAGGATAAAAAAATACCAAGTCATATATTATATAACTGGGAGGCCTCAGAAAAATCCAAATTCATATCCTTATCACATGAAACTGTAGCAGATACATTAGTATAGAATATCTTGTCAATGAGAATTCATTAGTGTTTCTCAAGAAAAATATATTGAGATTTAATCATTCAAATACAAAAATTCATTTTTAATTTCTATTATGAAATGGATTGTTATCATTAATGATCTATGAAACATTAGATCAAATAATTATAATGTACATCATAAATAAAATAAATCTGGACAAAGATATGAAATGATTAGAACATTAATTTATTGATAATGTTCATAAAAAGGATTAATTAAATCAATCTAGAGACTCTATGAGGATTACATAGAATACATTTGAGATTAGACTATAGAGAGTGTTAATCTGCTTAAATTCTCATATCGGTGAGAGACAAACATGAATCCCATTCAAGAACAAGACCATGAAATAATCTTCATTGATAGATTATGTAGTCACCACTCGGATAATCAATCTTCCATCACCGACATGCTAACTTGTATTCTCAAGCATGAATCCCTTACCAGGAAAAGAAACCCATTCAAGAACATGGCCATGAAACAGACCATCTTATGTCTTATGGAACTCGTCAAACATTACCAATAAAAAAATACAATTTACATAAAAAGTGAGTCTCAATATCAGTATCATCAGAATCATGATAACCCTTATCCACACCTCCTACGGAAACACCATCACCACCTCTCACACCACCAACATCATCATCAGCATCTGCATCCAAACTGACACCAGCATCGGGTCCAGCACTAGTTCTGGATCAGGCTCCGACGGAAGAATCTACATTAGCAGAACGCATCGACATCAAAAAGACATCAACCGTTGTAGCTGATTCTGGTGGAAGTGTAGAAGAAAGGGCAGACATAAATTTCATCATATTTGCAGTTATCGCCTGTTCTGATTTTTGACTTTCTTTTTTGATTTTGGCATTCATTTGATCCACTATGACAAAACTAGAATTGGTACCTGAAGAAATGATAGTAGACCAGTATTGAGATGGTATAATATTCTTCCCAGGTCGACAACGCACTCTACCCTGATGCTCATCTCCTAATACCTGATGTAGATGATCGTTTGGACCCAAATTGTCTGGTTCTTTTTCTGGCAATGACTCTAAATCATTCTATTGATTGATATATAACATAAATTAAAAAGATAAATTAATATAAGCAATTAAATTCAGTAAAAATTGAAGAAATTGAAATATACTTACAATCGCCTTCCCTGTGCCTGTATTTGGCACAGTACCATCTTTATTTTTCTGGTTTGTACAAAACAAAGTTGAGCGAGGAACGTGACCCTCAATATTCGATGCCTTTTATGGAAAAAAACAAAGAAATAAATCAAAATTGGAAGTTAAAAAAATTACACTAAACAAAGCTAAATATTTTAAATGTTAAATTACCTGCGTCTGGTCATGATCTGGTAATGAAGTGTGTCCGCGATTATAAATGTGTTTCATTGCACTCTTTTTTGTTTTATTTCTGTTTGATTTCTCCTATAAACAAATAATTATATAAATTCATTAACATAAATAAAACAAGTAATTTAAAATCATATTAAAATAAATAAATGAATATATATATAAATTTAACAAGCACCTTAAACGCCAGACTCTTCCAATAGCTGATCATCTCTTTATATTGTGATATTGGGAAATCTTGAATCACCGGTACTTCTTCAAGCTATGTACCAACTCTCTTTTTCCATCCAAGATATAAATCATACTTGTAGGCTCGCCACATTTCACCTAAATCCATTATCCTTGCAGCCTTTTCATTTTTTCCATCAGGAAAATTATATCGAAGCTGCAATGGACATAATATTTGTTAAGAAAATATTATAAATTTATATATATATAAAAAAAAGGTGATTAACATTACTTACCCAAATCTCTACCCAGGCTTTGTCCTTTATTTGTTTTCCAACTGCCTTCTAACCTATCAGTTGAACCGGAATGATATTGTTGTGTCTAGAAAGTGTTCCCATAAAACATTTACATTCCATGCCATTTTTATTAATTATAGCATTATCCTCCTTGTAATCAACTATGATTTGCATGTGTTGATTCCAAACCTCGTGCATTTTTGTGCGGACTCATCGTCTGGTAGAGGCTGGAGGTAATCATGAAACCAAAAATAAAAGAAAATAATATATATGAATTTATCATTAATCAGTAATAGTAATGTTTAAACAAATACCAGTAGATGGGGGATCTACTGACCCCTGAATTGTTGCGTCTGGAGGGGGGGAAACCTCCATGGTAGGTGAGATATCTACAATAGTATTATGTATAGTAGATGCAAAGTGTACTGATGGAGGAAGAAAACCCGATGGATAACCCTGTATAGATGAGGGTGGATATGGATATGGATATGGCGGTGGGATATATGGGGGCACAGTACCCTGTACAGTGGATGGTGGGAATAGAAAATGGGGGATGGGAGTCTGAGAACTACCATCCAATGTGGGTGCGAGCAAAAAGGGATACGGAAAAGGTGGGTATGGATAATATGGAGGTGGCATAATGGGAGAATGGCCTCCTGGTGTCTCAAGCGGCGTAGTAGTAGGCTGGACTGTAGAATCAGTACCCCCGCCACAATATCATCATCAGCGGAATAATACAAGCGTCTCCTCGATGATGAAGCCTAAAATAACATAGATGATAAAATAAAATGAATGATAACAAGATAAATAATATGAAAGGACATAATATTCAAACATAATTTGTATATACATTATTTCCAGGAGGATACCTACGTTGTTCGATTCTTGGTATTCTTCTACTCCTTCTAGTATCATCATAATTAGACATTTTGACCTGGAAATTTAAAATAATATTCTCAAATAAATAGAACTAATGAAAAATGTAAAATAATACAATTTTACCATAAAACAATGAGATACATTTTCATGTGTGATATTTATATTGATAAAATATCAAGACTTTTCTCTGTTCAAGATTTACTAGAGAAGTGGTTAAACATAAATTGGTCAGGCTATTAATAGTTTTATATTCGATAATGGTATAAAATATACTAGTTATTTTTATATCATGTATGGAAGTTAAAAAAAACATAAAATATTGCGATAATATAAGGTAAATACTTACAAATGTGTCAATGCTATGTGGGGTTTGTGACAATTTATGGTTCACAATCTATTCTAACAATTGCATCATCTGTATCATCAAATGCAACATTTGAATAAATTCCGACAGGTTCATACACAACATCATTTTCATCCATTCCTTCATCAAAAATATGTCTAGGAATAACATCAACAATAACACCAAATTGTGGTTGTAACGGGTCACTTATATAAAACACGTGTTTAGCTTGTGACGCAAGAATATAAGGTTTATCGGTACAAAGTTGGCGGTTCATATAAATCACTCTAAATCCACAGTTATCAATATGCATCCTTATCATGTATTTGAATCAAACCACTTGCATTTCATCATTGTGAAACGACCATGTGCATAGTAATCTAATAAAATGATTCTTTCAACAACACCGTAATATGATATATTTTCTTATCGAGGATTCATGTCCGATGCACTCGCATAACAATCTGTTGTGGCGCTTATCGTGACACTGTCATGATGTGTTTCCATTTTTTTGCAAAACTATTTATAAAAAAATTAAATCTATTGACAACCATTGACTTACAATCACGTACCACATCGTTTGGACCAAAGGGAAATGATTTTATTTCATCTGATACTTCAATCATTGGTAGAGTTAAAACCTAAAAGATACCAATATAGAATATTAAACAGAGACATGTGATTATGTTATGAGAAGAAGAAAAATAAATCTATTAACTTTGACTTTAACCAAGTAGCAAATTCTTTATTGTGCAACAGTTCCTTCCTCTTAATAGATAGAGAGTGATGTCTCTTTTTTATAATTTCTAAATGTTCTCTACAGATATGGAAGCATTAAAATGTCAGAAGATATAAAGAAATCACACAATGAAAAAAATACATATTTATTAGTTTACTTACTTGATATAACCATCAATCACACCACAGTTGAATAATACTGTGCGATTTTCCATTTCCGAATCTTCACTGCTTAAAGTACACACCACGTATGATCCATATATCCCCCCTATTTGGGGTAGTGAAGGAAATGAAAGCTCAATGGGATCATATTGCCCATCTTTAGTTCTAATTAGTCGATTAGACCTCGTAGTGACGTTATCTAATTACGATGAACAAAAATCCACGCATTATTTTTCTAAATAGCATTTCACAATAGAGCCTTCAAGATTATATTTAGTTCTCTTATAATATTTCAATGTAAACATCATTCTTTCGATAGGATACATCCACCAACTCAAAACAGGACCACCAAAGAGAACTTTTGTGGGAAGATGCACAGTCAAATGTAACATACATGTGAAAAAATATGGTTGGAAAATTTTCTCCAAGTCACAAAGAATAATCGGTGCATCTCTCTACAATTTTTGAACAACACTTCTGCTCAATCTTTTGGCACAAAGATCTCAATAAAATTTTCATAACTTAATCACCGCAACTCTAACATTATGTGAATGTAAATGGAGAATGGCAATGGGAATCAACTCATGTTAAAATACATGGTAATCATGGGTTTTAAGAGATTTGAGTTTCACATCTTGTGTATTCACCCTTTTCGAAATATTACATGAATAACCATCCAGAACCTTCAAACTTTCCAAGACATGATGAAATTGTTTTTTCTCCACATTTTTCATCAAATAACAGGCAACAGGGACTTTCCACTTATTTTGACCAATTAACTCAGGATGAAGTTTTTCTCTTATACCCCAATCCATCAAATCATGATGACACCGCAAATCGTCTTTTTTTTTGCCTTTTACATTTAAAATAATAGAAAGTATCATCTCACAAATGTTTTTCTCGATATGCATTACATCCAAACAATTATGTAATAAATTTGATGACCAATACGACAACTCAAACAATACGCTTTTCTTACTCCAATTGCTATTGGAATTAGAATTATCATGCTTTTGCTTTTTGATATTTGATTGTATTTTTCCAAGAACATAATTCAAATCATCATGTTCTTTAACAATATCAGTCCCTGGCATTCGTTGAGGTGTCTCATCTATCTTGATGGAATTATCGATCTGTATCTGATTTTTCCTGTATGGATGATCCATTGGTAGAAAACATCGATGCCCAATGAACATGAAAGTTCGTCGAAACATTAATCTTCGGAAACGTGTATTTTTCATACAAATAGGACAAGATAATTTCCCTTTAGTACTCCAACCAGACATCATTCCGTAGGCAGGGAAATCATTTATCTTCCATAATAAAGCTGCACGAAAAATAAAGTACTCCTTTCTGAATGCATCATACGCTTGTGCACCAACAATACAAAGCTCATTTAACTCCTCTATTAATGGCTGCAAGTATATATGAATATCATTTCCAGGATCATTGGGTCCAGATATGAATATACTCAGGATAGTGAATGACTTCTTCATACACATCTATGAAGGAAAGTTATAAATGTGAATTAAAATAGGCCAAGTACTGTGTGCAGTATGCATTTGGAGAAATGGGTTAAAACCATCACCGGATAATCCCAATCTAACATTTTGTGGGTCAGCTGCAAAATCAGGATGTAACCTATCAAATTTCATCTAAGCCAACCGATCTGAAGGATGCACTATTTCATCGTTATCCTTATTTCTTTCATCTGTATACCATCTCATATTCTTTTCCATTTGTTCTGACATAAATTTTTTTTAAGAATATGAATTAAAGGTAAGTGCCACATCACTTTATGTGGTATGCAAGATTGAGATCTATCTTTATTAGTCTTCCACCTTTATGTTCCACACTGTTTGAACTGACTCATGTCTACATTCTCCTTCCAGAACAAACAACAGTCTTTGAGACAAGAATGAATATTACTAGATGAAAATTCAAATGTGTCAACCAACATTGATGCCATGTAATCATTTTCTAGAATACATGCATCATTAGGCAGTATATCCTTAATAAATATAAGTATATAGTCAGCCGTAGTATTACTAAATACATACATTATTTTCCCATGATATAATCGCATTAAAAACTCATGTCTGCTCATTTTTACACATGCTTGATATACTAGGGTATTTTCATCTTCCATCATCTTTCTAAAACTCTCAACATCATCATCCTGATTAATAGATGAGAACTGTGTTCCAGTATTCAATTCCACTTACACTGGTCTACATGAGGAGCTATCTTCAGAAACAAAAGGAAACCGATCAGAAATCAGATTTTTCATACCAATCTTTTCCACTGAATCGATGTCATTCCACACTTGAGCTTTTTCTCAATTGTGATACCACACATGGTAATTTTTTTGGAATCCACTTTTAGTGATATGGTAACTAACTTCCTCATGAGTTATCCAAGGTCTTCCAACATAATCAAAACATGGGCATTGAATCAATCCGCCATCTGAATCATTAGTGAATGAAAAGTCCAAAAAATATTGTAAATCCTTCTGAAATTCATCAGTGATCTGATCAATGTTGTACATCCAGTATCTATCCATTCTGAGGCATATAAAAATACATTAAATAAATAATCTAGAAAATTACATTACATTATATGTATTGTTTCATAAGATATTAAGTAATCATCTATAACAAGTTAATAAAAGATTCATAACAAATATATTAAAATTATGGTTTAGGGAATTCATAAATGTTTTAAATTATAAAAATTGTCAAATAGTCAACATAAGTTCCAAGAATGAGGATTAATTATAGTAAAAAGAGTTTATATGAAATCTAAGAGATAATAATAATCAATTACTAGAAGTTTTTGGGTTAATTCATAATGAGTCATGATGTTTTGTATTAAATCTACAAAGATTTATTGAAATTTAGAGACATTTTGAAAATATAAACCATATCATATACCAAGCATTAATATTAAATAATTGGCTAAGAATTAAAATGGTAAAAAGATGAGAATAATAACTAGTTTCTGAATCTATACTTTAAGGATGGTGGTCACCTTAGAAAAGGAATATCCCATCAACTTGGTTGTTCCCACCCATGCTCGTATCTATCAACTGTTGGGTCAAATACAGGAATTAAGATCCCCACATCAACTCATTGGTCCATTTCAATTTTTGTATGGATGGGTGTTGAAGTGCTATCAATGTTATGAGTACCAGTATATTGCAATAGTCCCCCACTCTAACTTTCATCCTACCCTACTCTACATTGTTTTCATTCTACTAAACTCCTTGGGAATTTCTAGTGTGGTTGAGTTATTTAGTGATTTTTCTCAGTTTTCTTTTATGCCTTACCCCGCACCCCATTGAGTAGTGGTAGATGACAGAAGGGGTTCTTTAAAAGAAAGATCCTATATCATTATGATGCGAGATAAGATATTAACCACTCAGGTGGATAGGGTAACCATTTGTGAACCCTACACTCCTTAAATATTTGAAAAAAGGTTCGGATGATTACAACAAGTTGCATTTTTACCAATTACCCAGATCAAAATAAAATCTCACTCAGCCATTCTTCATCAATTTTGATTTTTGATGCTCTGTGAGGATTCTAGAATGAAAATATTTTTCCCTCACATGAGAGCATTAATTAAATTTTCATGGGAGTATGCATATATTTTGGTGGATTACTACCCTAAAGAAGTACTGGAAAGGTCAGTCAGATAGGTATTCAAGCTGCTGGCCTCCACTACTCCTATGTCTGATGCACCCTCTTTATTGATTTCCATGGGAGAATGAATCACATACAAATAATCTAAACCTCTCAGGGGAACTTCAACCTATAACCACCTCCTTATAGGATATGGTGCATATTTGACATTCTTATCTTATTCCTCCAATATCCCTACCAATTTTGGTCCCTATGAATCAGCAATGGGAACCCCATCAATTGATGTGGGTCCTATTATCCAGATCCCAAAGCTGGGAAGGAAGCAGAAATAGAATATTTTTCAACTCTTGAGTCCTTATTTAATAAAAATATGTCTATTTTTCTTGCACTAATAGATTATATACCAGTGGTAGTGAACAATAAAAATCTGAATCCCCACATTCAAACCGAACACCAGGTTGTGCGGAGGTGGGCCTAGAACCAAATTTTCACCATCGTCATAGATACTCCCCTAGTAGAGATGACCGATAAGTTGGACCGTAAATTAAAATCCTCACTTAATCGATCCAACCACTACATTGCCACTAAATCACTCAACTCTTACTATGACACCTAGGATCCCGTGACTATAATAAATGTTGGAGGTGAGTAAAAAATGTATATATTACATCTAAATCATAAGATCCATCATCTATTCTAAGCCCCCCTCCCGAAACAATCCATGTGAATTCCCCCTAAATGGATAGTATGTATAGAGGTGCCTACTTTTTCAAGAAACCCCCTAAGGCACTAAATGGGACTCATTATTTTAAAATAAAAAATATCAATTTGGAAAACTAATTTAAATATCCTTAGAAAATAGACCAAGTCATTAAACCATTTTAAAAATATAGGCCAGAAGGCCAAAACATTCTTAAAATTTATAATTTGTTTAAATAAAACCATTTGGAAGATAACCCAAGTATTTAGTGTATTTAACTTGTCAAAACACACTTAAAATATTTTTCACTAGGTAAAATCAATATCCACAACTTAAAAAACATGAAAAACATAGAGGAGGCTAATTTCATGCATCATAATCATTATCCATGATTTATTTACCATGAAACATCATGAAGAACACCCAATAAAGAACCCAAGTAAACCGTGAACACCAAATCATAAACCCAATAAAGAACCCAAGTAAACCCTGGCTATAGGTCATTTTTCTAATAGTGGAATATAGTAAAAAGAGTCTATATGAAATCTAAGAGATAATAATAATCAATTACCAAAAGTGTTTGGATAGATTCACAATGAGTTTTGATGTTTTGTATTAATTCTACAAAGATTTATTGAAATTTAGAGACATTTTGAAAATATAAACCATATCATATACCATAGTGTAAGGACGCAGTGTCATTCCATTGTTGACTTTTAATCATGGAGTATAACACGACATCATGATGAAGGTTATTGAAAACTCTTTATAATCGTCTTTTATCATACCCAACGACCAAAACAAACCAACATACCTTTTTCACACTTGAAGGCACAACCCAAACAGCTACATTTTTTAGGGATAAAGTAGAACCTATGAACTAATTTTTTCCTAGGTTATCATAACCAATACACTACCATTTGATTGAGGCACAACCATATATGAGTTGAGTGATTACAACTCAATAAAACTTTACACCACAAAGTAAATTCATTATAATGAATATAGAATAATTAAACCAATAAAAGTTGTTGAGAATTATTACTATAATAGAATAATTGGATTTGGACCTTCACACGGTAGATATAGAACAATTTTTCTTTTTCATTCTTTCAAGAGAAATGATTAGATAAGAAGCATTAAAACCCACTGTTAAAATGCATTTAACATTGATTATCTAAATAACTGTCATTAATTTTTTTTTGTCAATTATAAAATAACTATCATCTAAATGCCAATATGAAATCCTATTTTTGTATTTGTGTTGGTACTCAAAAGAATGCTCCTCCAAATATCCAATCTCTAAGAGGGTATAGCTTTCAATCAACCCAAGACTATTCAATTCCCAAAACATCCATTGTTAAAAAGGCACTTGAAGTATAAGACATAAATATTCATGCCCAGTATGGTGTTAATGTAGGGTATAAGAATTTATATACTCAATAGGGAACAAATGACATACCTCAAATCACACATGAATAACCAAGTGTAAGTGTGAACATGTTTACTAATTAGCATGTTTAAATAAAAAACATTTTTTGGAAAATAACCAAAATAATACTAAAATAATTGTAAATAGGTAGTTTAAAGACAAATACATGTTATATCAAGTAACTCTCTATACTAGGAAAATGCATATTTGAACTTACCTAAGTTTATATTCTTTAATAGGGATCATTATCGATGTCAATATAGAGATATAGAAATATTGTAAGACGTCTTGTCTAGATTATGTGTAGGGAAATATTATAGGCCATCCCACCCAGGTGCACTTCTGGAGCCAGGTCCTAAGCCCATCCCATGGAATGGGGAAGGATTATACAAAGTGGAGGCCTCATCCCATCCTATATAATAATTAAAGGGGTATACTCATTTACAACTCAAAATCATATCCCATGTAATTTACATGTACATAAATGGATAGAAAACATGATTAACAATATATAATAAAAAGAAAAAATATAAACATACCCTTTATAGCATGATCATAATCATATACAAGGGTGTTCTATGAATATGGATGATATAAAAAGGTAAAAATTGGATAAGTAAGGTTCTTTAAAAAGTGAAAATCCTAAATTTTGGAATTTATGACTAAAATATCCAACTCTTGAATTCTGTAAATTTCAGAAATACAAAGTCTATTACACAAAACACTTAGAAAAATATTAATAATTACATAATATTAAATAGAAACATGATAATTCTAGAATAGTAAATTGATGACAGAATAGTAAACAGATTAAACCATGAATACCAGAATTCTAGATTAATAATGAGAATTAGAATGAAATATAAACCATGAAATACCGGTGAATAACAGTCAACAGAATACCAGTCAACACACAAGAGCCACAAAACAGTTGGAAATAAACACAAACCCCTCCTTGAACTCTTCATGCAAACTAAAAACTTCCTAAACCTAATAAATAATGAAAAAAATATTCAAAGAACCCACAAAATAGGAGCCACATAATTGAAAACTCACCAAAACACAAATAGAATTAATACTACAAACTAGGAGCCACAAAACACAAACTCATCCTGCAAATGCAAACAATATTCATCCTCTTGGGAGGCATAAAACAGGTTAACAAAAATGTATACAGTAGCCACATAACATAATTAAGTAAATTAACAAAGATAACACATAGTAGAGAAGAGAAAGGCTCGAATAAGGGTGTGGAGGAGGGGAGGAACCCTTTGACCGATGCACCGAATGGATGAGGAACACCCAAATAAGGGTATGGAGGAGGGTAGTACCGCACGAGGGATGGAGCAACCCCGAATGGAGAAGCTGAGCCGTTATTGGAGAATTCACACTGTGGATGAAGGAATCGTGATGAGGGAGGGAGGAACCGAAGATGGCGAGGACAATGGGAGAGGACAATAGCTAGTGCAAGAGATGACAATTGCGAGGTAAGAGAGGAGGGTGTGGTGAGGGAGGTCGTCGGGAGGAGGAGAGGTCGTCAAGAGGAGGAGAGGTTGTCAGGGGAGAAGGGTGTCGTGATGAGGGTTTCATATCGGGGAAGGAGGATCCAGACAGGAATCGGAAAAAAAAGAAACACAAATGTGTAGCCATGGATGAAAATTGAACTATGGGTATAACCATGCTATAGCCACGGACTTATAAAACCATGGCTATAGGTCCGTGGCAATAGCTTAAATTTCCAGTAGTGTTTACAAGGTTAGCAAGGTATGTTGGAGATTATATACATAACCCAAGAAGTAATATTGATCGTTTCTTTGATGGGTTAAAACTGTTTCTCCATCGAGCATTAGTCTCACAAACCTTCTTGTTGTATAAAGATATTGTCTCATGTGCTATCAAGAAATAAAAGGAATTCTCTATGTTTTATGACTTTAAAGCAATGCATGAGAAGAAGAGATCCTTTGATCACTATGGGAATGGAAATAAGGGGAAGAAGGGAAAAGTTTAATATCCATCCAGTAGTAAATGTGGGAAGAAACACCTCGGTACTTCCTTAAAAGGAATGGGAGTCTGTTACAAGTGTGGTGAAAAAGGCCACAAAGCTAGTGATTGCAAGGGGAATAAGGAATCATCCGATGTCCAATGCTACAATTGTAGGGAGATGGAACATTATGAAAATTAATATCCCACGAGTCATGGAAAATTACCTCAGAAAAGGCCAAGGGATCAAGGCCAAGCTTATTTTATCACTACTGTTAAGGTAGAAGCTCTGAAAGACGTGGTGGCAGGTAATTTAATGGTTTCTTAATGTTTAGGAAATGCATTATTTGATTCTAGATCATCACATTGTTTCATATCTTCCCAATTTTCTATGAAAATTAGATATTTCTAATTTGATTTAACAAGGGATTTTTTAGTTAAAACTCCTCAGGGAAGTATCATTGCAACAATGTTTTGTGAATCAGTCCCCATTATAGCACATAAATTTTCTTTATCTGTGGATCTCATCATCATACCTACGATTGAATTTGATATAATCCTCGTTATAGATTGGATTTCGGACCATGATGAAATAATTTATTGTAAGAAGAAGGAGGTTACTATTTTTGATGATTATAATAAGGAACACCTTATCTTTAGAGCGGAATTATCACCACCTAATTCTTACATAGATCATCCCCCAGTAGCTCAACTAAATTCAATTATTGGGGAGGAAGAGAATGAAATGACTGTGGGTGAGGAAATGAATTTTCAAATATAAGATGTACCTATTGTGAACGAATATGTAGATGTGTTTTCAGAAGATTTACCTGGACATCCTCTAGAATGAGAAGTTGAGTTTTTTATTGATTTAATTCATGGATCAAAGCCTATATCGAAGGCCTCTTATAGAATGGCCACTGTGGAATTAGTTGAACTAAAGAAACAACTAGAGGAATTGAGTAATAAGGGATTTATTCGCCCTAGTGTTTCTCTATGGGGAGCCCCTATTCTTTTTGTTAAAAAGAAAGATGGATATATGAGGTTATGTATCGACTACAGGGATATGAATGCTATAACAATAATGAACAAGTATCCCCTACCTCGCATTGATGATTTTTTTGACCAACTTCATGGAGCTCAATACTTTTCAAAGATTGACCTTCGATATGGATATCATCAATTGTGTGTGAAGAAGGAAGACATTCCTAAGACAGTATTTCGAACCAGGTACGGGCATTACGTGTTTACCGTAATGCCTTTTGGGCTGACTAATGCACCCTCTGTATACATGGATCTAATAAATAGAGTTTTCAAGGAATATCTAGATAATTTTGTGGTGTTATTTATTGATGATATCTTGGTATACTACAAAATCTCCAAAGATCATAAAAATCACTTGCGCATTATCCTGAAGACTCTGAGAAGACATGAATTATATGGGAAGTTTAGCAAGTGTGAATTCTGGCTTCAGGAGATTTCTTTTCGTGGACATATTTTCTCTAAAGATGGAATCTCTATAGATCCTTCTAAGACCATGGAAATCCAAGAATGGCCTGTACCAACGAGTATAACTGAGGTACTCTGTTTTATTCATTTTTCAGGTTATTATCGATGTTTCATCCAGAATTTTACCCAATTGGCTAACCCATTAACGAAGCTCACACGTAAAGGCGTTAAATTTGTTTGGATAAAAGAGTGTGAAAAATGTTTTGAAGAAATGAAGAGAATATTAGTCAATGCTCTTATATTTACTCTAACATTGGGGGATGATGGGTTCATTATTTATAGTGATGTATCGAAGAAAGTTCTTGGTTGTGTCCTTATGCAGAATGATAGGGTTATAGCCTATGCATCACGACAGTTGAAAATTCATGAGAAAAACTATCCTACTCATGATCTCGAGTTAGCAGCTGTGATATTTTCTTTGATGATATGGAGACACTACCTCTATGGTGAAAATGTGAGATTTATACTGATCACAAGTGTTTGAAATATATTTTCTCACAAAAAGAAATCAACATGAGGAAAAGGAGATGGATTGAATTACTCATGGATTCTGATTGCACGATACACTACCACCTGGGGAAGAAAAATAAGGTGGCAGATGCTTTAAGCAGAAAAGATCATGGAGTTTTGAACAATATGATAATTGAAAGGGATCCAATTTTCATGGATCTAGTGAAGATGGATATGGGAATAACCATTGAAGTTGAAACATAAATTCTTTTTCAAATAGTTG
Source organism: Viscum album (assembly GCA_963277665.1). Taxonomy (NCBI): domain Eukaryota; kingdom Viridiplantae; phylum Streptophyta; class Magnoliopsida; order Santalales; family Viscaceae; genus Viscum; species Viscum album. Next base: position 821,017,621 of record OY728121.1, read on the forward strand.
CCAAACCATCTTTACTAGAAAGGATTAAGAGTTCTCAGACCGATGATGAAGAATACCAAAAAAAAGATTAAAGCTGTGAATGATGGGAGATTGAGAGACTTTGTGTATGAATAAGGAATTTTAAAATTTGGGAAGAGACTTTGTGTTCCCAATAGACCTAATCTGAAAAGAGAATTGTTAGATGATTCTCATAGCTCTAATTTCTCTACACACTCTGGGAGCAGCAAAATGTATAGAAATTTGATGGAACACTTTTGGTGGGACAACATGAAGAGGGAGATTGCTGATTTTTTGTCAAGATTTATGGTTTTTCAATAAGAGAAAGCTAGAAGGAAATATCCTAGAGGAGTCATGCAACCTCTTCCCATATCGGAGTGGAAGTGGGACAATATTACGATGCACTTTGTCATGGGGATACCAAAGACTCCTAGAAGGAACGATGAAATATGGGTTATTGTTGATCATATTACCATGTTAGAACATTTTCTTACTATAAGAGAAGATCTACCACTGGGACGTCTAGCAAGACTATATATTATTGAAGTTGTGAGACTTCATGGAGTACCCCTATCAATTATTTCTGATCGTGATCCCCGTTTTACTTCAAGATTCTAGAAGAGTCTTCAGAAGGCCTTGGATACTGAACTTCGTTTGAGCACTACCTACCACCCTCAAATAGATGGACAATCAGAATGAACTATTAAAACCTTATAAGACATTTTGATATCTCACTCACTTGACTTTCAGGGTATGTGGGATCAATATTTACCTCTGGTAGAATTTTCCTATAACAATTGCTTCCATTCAAGTATTCAGATGGCACCATATGAAGCTTTATATAGAAAGAGATGTCGCACACCAACCTATTGGGATGACGTTGGTGAAAGAAAACTTGTAGGCCCGGAACTGGTGGAGGAAACAATGGAAAAGGTAAAGGTAAACCAAAACCACATCAAAGCAGCTCAAAGTAGGTAGACGAGCTATGCCGATAATCGAAAGAAGGATTTGGAATTTCATGTAGGAGATCATGTTTTCTTGAAGGTGTCTCTATGGAAGGGAGTTATATGTTTTGGTAAGAAGGGTAAATTGAGTCCCAGGTACATCAGACCTTTTGAAATTCTAGAACAAATTGGGGTTGTAGCTTACCGTTTGGCAATGCCTCCAAGTCTCTTAAAAGATCACGATGTGTTCCACATATCACTATTGAAGAAATACATGCCTGACCCAACACATGTACTCACCTATGAGGAATTAGAACTGGAACCAGATCTGTCTTATTGTGAAGAGCCTGTCATGATTCTTGATACGAGAGAACAAGTACTAAGAAACCGGACGACTTGTCTGGTAAAAGTTTTGTGGAGAAACCATAAGATGGAAGAAGCAACGCGGGAACCCGACAAATATATGATGAAGAACCACCCGAGTCTTATCATGCAGCAGTATTATAGAAATTTCGATGACTAAATTATTTGAAGGAGGGGAGAATGTAACACCCCAAGCTTCCACAATACACTTCTCTTTGAATAATACAGTAGCGTGTGTTGTACGCAACTTCGAGTTCTAACATGCACCACAACCAATCAAACTAGCCGTTATGAATAGTAATACTTACTTTTTAAAATTGTATAAATTTTATCTCTCAAAATGGACTTCATTTTTGGATTTAGAATATCGAAATTATCCTAGGGTAAAATTTTGGAACTTTGCAGATAACTTTCATATTTTGATGAATAGTAAAAATTACTAAATTTTAATTGAAAACAACTTTTTTAATAAAAATAATTAATAGTGATAAATTATGAATTTAACTGGTTTTAAAGTATGTTTAGAATATATTTTTACCATTTAATACAATGTTGTTCATTGGACATAATTTCACATCTAAACTGGACAAAAACAACTATCAATCTTTTGAAAGTTATTATCTCTTGAAAACACACTTTTAGTTTTAACGGGAATTAGTTTTAAATTAATTTTTTCCACTTCTGTGTTTTAAATTTAGAAATATGGATTCCATATTTAGAATCAGGAGGTCCAAAATGTGTAAATAGGTGACTTTTATTTTTAGGCATTTTGAATAATTACTTCGGTAAATATTTTATTTACCATGGTTAATGTGTAAATACGGTAAATAAGGGTACACAAATAATATTATAATAATATTAATTTTCCCTAAAACGTGTCCTAACACTATTCATTGATACATTTATGACCATGGTCATCTTTGGGTCGATTTTGGGACCCCATGGATCCACGTGAAGGTGATAATGAAACTTTATATTAATTAAGTTAAAGTAAATACAAAAATGACATAAGCATATATCTTTTAGAACAACAATTTTTACATAGGGTTATATATATTATATTTTAGACTATAAATATTAATTACAAAGACAAAAAATTTTACTACATAATTGTATTTTATTTATAATTTTTAGACATTTAATAATTAAATTTATTTATGACACAATAATGATGCGGTATTTTCCTTATTAATGAAGGAATCAAATAATTGGTATTATAAAAATTTAAATAAATATAATTTAAAACTTTTTATGCCATACACGAATTTTATTGATTAATATGACATTTTGGGATTTCTTAAATGAATTTTTTTCGAATTAATAATGTTTTTAAGACTTTAACAAAAATCATTTATTAAATAGTTTCAAAATTGACATAAAAGAGTTTTTAAAACAAATATTATATTATTAATTGATATTCTATTCTTAAAAATCAAAGGTTTGTCCAAAAGACTTATATCACGATATTTGTATCATTAATGGACCACATGGGGGTCTCTTGGATGTATATAGTATGTTTATTAAATATATAATATAAAAATACAAAGTGACATGGTAAATGTCAAACTAATTAACTAAGAGTTAAAACTAAAAGATAGGTTAATAAAGTGACCCAAACCTGTTTAACACCTGTTGGTTGATTTTTTTTCGACCTATCCCAAAATTAAAATTTAAATAATCCTCTTTGGATCCATTAGATACCGAATATGAATTTATTATAAAATAATATTTCTAGCTTTTCCAAAGGTGCCCCTCACCCCTCCTATAAAAGGGAACTCCCCCTTCTCTCAATTTCACACCATAAAATCCTTTGGGATCGGCCATCCTCTACCCAAATACCCTCAAATATATCCTCCCTTAATCCTATAGGCCTTAATTTAGTCAGAAAGACAACCTATGGAGCCCTTTTGATCAAATCAAAAGGAAGAACCCTAAGAAGAGGTAATGTGTTCACCACCCTCTTTCAAGTTCCTTTCTTCTTCAACTTCTGCTTTCTTTGTTATTTCCATTATAAAATAATAACTCCAGTATCTTCTATATACTGTGATGTTATTATAAATATGGTACAACCATATTCAGTATTCTATCCATCCTTTGAATGACATGTCACCATACGTGCGTACGTACGGCTTACCGTCTCCACGTCGTGGTGTAATTGTTATTCAATATATAATTATTTGGATGGGTATAATAATGATATTTAATTCATGTAAATAATAATTATAACATGTAAATGATTTTTTATATAAGATATAACATCCAATTACATATTATTTTAATATCAAAAGAATGATATTGTCGCTCGTGCGTACGTACGGACTACCGTCTCCACGAACGCGATGAGATTTATTCCTCATCGTATCCATTCAAGACTAATTCTAATTTGATGATTATAAATAATGTTTAAGGACTTTATATCATTCTGGATATGAATAAGATACAACCTATCAATAACAAGAACGGATTATGTAACAAAACATATAAAACAAATCGAGTAAGTTAACACCTGAAATGACGATAATTCAAAGATACTATTAACAAAACAATGTTAAAAGATCATATATGATATCATATTAATTTATATGATTCTTGTATAATTTAATAACAATTATTTCACCATTATACAGGAGGTTAACCTACCCTAAACCAATGAAAAGTGCAAGGTAAGGGATTTTCTTATCTCACTTTTAATTCCGTGAGATTTCCATTATTCGCCACTTATTCATTGCATGTGGTGTAATGTGTACTTCCATTTGATATATGTTATCATAATTACATTTATATTCATGGTATTGTGTGATTGATTTTATGGTTATTAAATTTTTATAAAGTGACTTAGTTGATAACAACGAAGTAAGGGGTTTTCATCTCACTCCTTATTCCCGTGAGATTCATGCCATATTGCCACTATTACCTTTTGTGTGGTGTATGTACTACCCATAATTTAATTCTTTATGTAATATACATTAATTTATGTGTATTTACACATTCATTGTATGATACCTCTTTCATGGGGTGTATGTTTTGTAAGTTACCAAATTGTTAAGGGTTTATTTCACAATCTCTTCATTATCCGAGGTTGTTTATATGTAATTATCTACTGGGACCTCTTTATAATAAACATCCATGTTTCTTAAAAATATATTCCAAATAATTCATAATATTTTAAAGACTATGGGATAAAGTTATTTATACCCTTGTTTAAAATTTATAAGAAGTTTATAAATTAATCTTTCTGTTATTTTCCAAACAAGGTCCTTTTTAACATTTTTGACAAAATTAAGGTAAGAATGTTTTTTAACTTATACGGTGGGTGCGGCTATTTTCCGCCGTTATAAAATCGTCGAAGATTCCCTTACAATCTTATAAGAATATTTTCAATTTAAATGTTTTATTTTATAATTATGTTACTTTTAAATGATTTCAAAAGAGAGATATTTCTCTCAAATAGTTTTGATCTCATCTATGTCAACATCCTTTGATGGATTTTAAGTTTATTTGAAGTTGGTTTATTGTGATACAAAAATTTCAATATTATATTGAAGTTTTTTTTATATGTTTTACTGTGGATGTGTTATTTTTATACCATTCATGTTTTATGGGGAAATTATTGACATTTCGTATGCTAGTTTTCATACAAATGTTTATGTTATGTTTAAACCTATTCATATGAGGAATGCATTGGACATAATATGTGACGGGTGGAGCCCACTATAGCTCCTCGATGCTTTGGTAGGTTTCATGAGACAAAATAGTGTCTTGGAACAAGGACTTGACAAAATATTATTTGTAGTCTTGGCACGAGGGCTTGGCTATGTGGTTGTGATAGTCTGGGATTATGCATTCCATCATTATGAAAGTGGTTATTGATATTGCATGTGATTATTCGACTAGTAAAATATCCATGTGAATAAGTAAATGGCATTATTTCATTTTATATTTTCCATATTATTCTGAATATCAACTTTAAAAGGATTTTGTTTTAGTTATACATTTCTATAAATATTTATGCTTATTTATGAATTTTTCCTCTATATTGTTATCCTTACTGAGCATCTGATCTCACCCCTTTCAATGTTTTATTTTTCTCAAGATGTAAAGAAGTAATTTATGAATAACCTGCAGGGATAGTATGAGGGAATATGAAGACAAGATTTTGTTGTAGTAGTTTTCACTTTATGATGTAATGTAAACTTTAATAATGTATCTAGTTATTCCAAGGCTACTAAACTAATCGGTCTTTCAAGACTTGATCTTTTATGATCATGCTAATATTATGTAATAATGCACAGACTCTAGGTAACTGGGGTCGAGGCATTACACTGACCACCCTAATTCCAACTCCAATATTCCATGGGCTTTCCACCCATGGTGAGTAGGCATATCCCACAAATGGGAGGTATTATACTCAAGTAATTGTCTACAAGAGCACATCTCCAAGCCCACATAATGCAAAATTGTCATACAACTGATAAAATTCATACATATATCTAAGATCCCACATCATAGTATGAATTTAAAATAACTAAAAACGAAAAAAGTGGAAAAATATAATCCCACCATAATTTGTCAAGAGTCCAACCTACTCCGAGGGTGAGGACTAAGTCAAATCCAATCTCTTAGTATATAACATTTGTCTGAGAAAATATAGCTATGACCCATCCTCTCTATATCCTCTTTTGACATTGTCTTAATGGCCATCGTCTACATAATACATGACATGTCTATAAAAATCCCATGTAGGGAAGAGTATAACAATACTCAGTAAGAAACGCAGACAAAAAATAAACACAAATCACCTAGTACAGTCAACTCTGTACAAGATATAACAATCAACATATAATAAAACACCATGATATACCCTATAATGGTAACACTCCACTGGGATGTCATAAAAACTACCATTCACTGGATATTTCTTGAAGTAACACTCATCCTAGGAGAATCCACTTCACTATCCGTGATTTAATTAGTGACCCTCGATGAAGAAGTATAGAAAAATGGGTCCTATACAATGAAGGTTCAATGGTCTATGGAGACACTGATATAATGACAGGGGTCACAGCTAAAACTACTAGGGGACACCATGAACCCAATGTAGATAAAAATTCTACGTATGGGATTGTATGCCAACGATAGCACGAATCCTACAGATACGACATACTAGATGGAGGATCAACACCATGCTCAAGGAGGTAATTCTATTTCCAAAAAATACACCTAGTTAACAAATATGATATAGGACCACACTATAGAAACATGGAGGGACACCACAACTCTATCTTAGGCTCTTACTCTAGAGAGGATCAAAATTTAGTGATATTGATGTAATGCCAACCTGAACCCTTGAGAAAAAGGAAAAAGGGAACCTAATGAACCTAAAATGCTCCGAAAAAAATAAAATGATGAGTTATAAGAACTCTGTATTGGGTACATAGTCTATATAAATAGGTATATGGACGGTCTAGATATCCCCATTCTTTCTTGTGTGGAAAATCCTTACACAATATACTATCTCCAAATACGTGTCTTTTTGAAGTAGTACACACCTTGCAGATACACATGGTATCCTACTCATGTCTCATGGTCGTGTTCGTGTTCTGAGACCATGCCTAGGTAATAGAATGTGTACACCAAGATGTGTGTGTGTCCAGGTACACAACATTTGGTCTGTCATTGTACAATTACCCATGTTCGTGTACTCATGGTTTAGAATTTTTCACACAGAAGGGTTCACACACCAAGTGAACCTAAAATCTGGATAAAACACTGGCACTACATCTAGGGGGCCTTCACAGCATGTAATCTATAGTATAAACTGTGTATCTTGGTATTTTCTCTATCCATGAAGATAATTTATGTGTGTCCTTGTTCCTCCACAAAGCATCCTCCCATGATGGAAATTTTATATTGAAAATCATCACTTCCATGAGAATAATGTTCTATGGAAACCAAACATGAATCCACTTTGAAAAATGTATTTACTTGTTATTTCATTTTTTCAAGATCAATAATATCAATGAACATGAAATTATGTATTCAAAATCATGTTTTTCTCTACTAATTCAATTGGTTCACCACATTCATGTCACGTCGATCCCAAATCTAAAATATTGGATCATTATTTTATGAAACATTTGTTCAATGATCAATTGATCATGATATGTTGAACCCTAAGACAATTAAAAAACTCTTGTGGTGAATGTTGATCCAAGGGAAAGAGGATAAGAAAAAATATAGGAATGTATCTTGATCATTTTCCATGTCAATATCGATTCCTTTCCATGATAATAACAAAGAAATCAATAATTAAAAAATAGTTCTAACAAAACATGAATAATTTCACCCATCCCGCAAGTCTATCGAACGACAGATCAATTTGATCACTTATTGATTCTCATTTTTCAATGAAATAAAAAGAATGGAACACTTCTAAATAATAAACATCCTATGTAGAGTTTGGATTAATCATTTATAAACCATTATTGTGTTTTCATAATTGACATGATCCTCTAACTTCGTCAGCATAGCGATACGTGATCTGACCTCAATCCATCATCGTTCACTATGAACTCTCTCCTCCAACAGATCCTTGGTATCTATGGTTTAGCAGCCAACCCTAAGAAAATATCAATAGTTATGTATATAAGGAGGATGTTGGTCAAATCATTTTAAAATATAAAATAAATTCTCAAGATAATTTATTTTATTAATTTCATGTCTGTGATGTCTTTTTCACAATGACGTATATAAAATAATATTTTGTTATGCCTAGGGTAAGACCTATATTCAAGACATAATTGTGGTCTTTGATTTTTGATATGAGCTCTCTTTTAGATGTTATTCAACTTTATCATGAAAATTTCATGCCTCTTCTATTAAATATATTTTATATAATTGAATCATTTATTCAAGTCACACCCATCCTTGTAATCTCAAGTTATATTTGGGCATAGTTTCAAAAATAATCCATATAATAATCAATAACAATAAATGGAAAATATGAAATGTTACATTATCACTACATTAGTGCTTTACATAAAAAAGAATCCAAATAAGGGCTTCAAATAATGATGTGGGTACTAAGAAAGAATCTTAAGCCACCACACCCATTAGCTCTCCTAATGATTCTCATGCCATCTCCAGGCATGTATAAGTGGAATCGATTTCCCCAGAAGGATAATATACTACAAATATTTGATCTCTACTAGGTGATCTATAATGGTAACTCTATACTCGATGTCCATATCTCCCCAGTCAATAACATTCGACATGTCATGCACAAACTCCTTCATTTGAGACATGCAGAAGATGTTATCTAGCTAGTTAAACTATGATTATGCAGCTCAACGGTATTCCACCTTGCCTACACTATGAAAAATCTAGAATATTTCATTGAATCTATGAGATAACATGTCACCTTCACAATATCTCATCAATCCCCATTGAGGTGAGACCCTCAAGAATACATGGTCTCCTTTCTCAAACTCTAGAGGTCTTCTATATCTATGCACATAAGTCTTCTTATAGATCTATATAGTCTTCATATACACCTGGAATATCTACACCATCTCAATAGTCACTCACACCATCTCCTGGACCATGTGTACCGAATCTCCAATCTCAGTCCAACAATGTGGTGACCTGTAGTGCCACCCATAAAAATCATCAAATGGTTCATTACCAGTTATGCAATAGAAGTTATTGTTATACCAAAACTCCACCCAGGGTAGGTGATCCTCCCATATATGAACAAAGTCAAACATGCAATCTTTTATCATGTCTCCCAAGACATAAAATGACCTCTCTGTATGAAAATCAGTCTAGGAGTGAAATGTTGTGAACTTGTAAAACTAATTCCCCAAAATCTCATGCAATAACTTTCATGACTATGATGTGATACAAGAATCATGGTCAGAACAAATCATTGATGGAACTCCATGGAGTCATACTATATCCTGAATGCAAATGTGTCCCAAAATCTACACAGTTCTATTCTCTCAAAAATCAATGAAGTGGGATGACATTGTTAGTCAATATAATATCACCCAGATTGTATCATCCCCCCTAGATAAACATGGTAATCGATTCAAAAATTTCATGGATTTCCCATCCTACTGAAACTTTATCCCCTCAAGGGGTTGTGATAAAATTGATGTAACATAGTGGTAATACATCACTTGCTAAAATGTAAGGCATTGAGAGACAAACTCTACAACTCACTTATTCATACATGGCCACCAAAACTGATGTCTAATAACTTGGTACATCTTTTCCCCAATTAGATGTACTCCCAAAGGGGATCAATGAATCTATGAAAATACATCCTTCCACAACATTGAAGTAACCATCATATATCCTATTAAAAGGATAATTTTCTACCAAATTTTATAACATCCATAAGATGCATTTCCAATAGAAACTTTAGTATTTAATGTATAATAGTCAGTATCTCCATAATGAGCATTCCTGAATTGATGAAAAAGTGGTGGGTTAATAATTAATGGCTGAAGAGATAATGCATTATCCTTGTCCAGAATGGAAAAATACTATGAGGCTAACTACACTGACCCCTCATCCAACAATATAGAAAATATCTTTTAGTGAGAACATCTACCACCATGTTCCCCTTCCCAGTAGAATACATGATCTCAAAATCATAGTCGGAGTGGAGATTATCCATCACCTATGTCTCAATGTTATATCTTTACAAGAGAATATATACATTAATCTCTTATGGTCATAGTAAATTATAAACCTATTTCCCATTTGGTAATGTTGCCTCATATTTTGAGTGATTACTACTATTTCTAGCTAACTATAATGTGTTCTGTAGTTTTGATCATCTGGTCTCTACTTGCATGAACCATAAGAAATAGCCTCGTTGCTATGAATGAAGGAAGAATAAAGTCTAGTCCATGATCAATAAAATAAAATTACATACTTGAAGTCCTCCTTAGGAAATCTCAATATGGGAGTTCCCTTCATCCTCAACCTCAGCTCCTAAAGTTACTTCTAGATCTTTTCTGTCCTCACTAATGGATTACCCTTATATTTCAAGACATTCTAGGGCACTTCCAATCTAAAGAAGTCATGTAAAAACCTCCCATAGTACCTTGAAAACCCATGTAAAATCTTTACCATGGTAATAAACTTTGAGGGATGAGTGGAAATCAGTGCCTCAACATATATTAGATCCACTACTACACAATTCTCTAAGATAACGTGTCCTAGAATCTGGACCTCTTGAATCCAAAACTAACACTTCAAGACCTTCCCATAATGACTGTTCTCTTAGAGTGTATGGAGGATAATTCTCAAGTGTCTTTCATTATCCTCCTCCAACAAAAAATACACTAGGATTTCATCAAGGAATACAAATAAGAACATGTTTATGAAAAGATAAAATATCTAGTTCATCAGTCCCATCAACACTTCTAGGTAATTCCTTACACTGAAAGGCATCACCATTTACTTATAGCGACCATAATTAAATAAAAAAATCCTTCTTCAGTATATCCTAATCTCGTACTAATATCTAGTGTTAACATGATCTGAGTCCAATCTTCAAGTACCGTCATTCCCCTCTAAACTGATCGAATATTTCATTGATCCTTGGTAGTGGATAATTATTCCTAATGGTCACATGATTCAAGAACTAGTAATCTACACATAACCTCAATCTCTAATCCACATTATTGTAAAAAAACTCTAAGGATTACCATGGGGAAACACTAGGTCTCAAAAATTCCTTCTTAGATAAGTCCTCAAACTACACCCTCAGCTCCTGAAACTCTATTGGATCCAACTGATATATTGCTATAGATATTGGTTTTATAACGACTAAAAAAATTATTAATAGAATTTAACCCTTCTTAAAATAATTTCATATAATATAAATCATATTAAATTAAATGTAGACAACAATACATTCTTTATAAATGATTAATTAATGAATTAATTGGTTTTTTAGATGTATAGGAACCTATACCGATGACATAGTAGCTGGAAATTTTGGAATAGTAACATGGCCCTTATAAAGAGTAATAAATGAAATATAATAGTAACCTCACCTATGAAAGAAAAAAAATAAAATTTAGATATTTTATGAATGAAAATATGATATATTTATTTCAAATAACAAGTAAATAAATGTTTTAAAAATGATAAATTAAGAGTTTGTATTTCTATAAGTCATAAATATCAATTTAAAATATCATAAATAATTTAAAATTCTGAATGAAAAAATATTTTCCTAAAATGAATTCATAAATTAATAATTAATTTTATTATTATTATCATATAATTTTATCAAATATTAATTATTTTTTCATGGTGTTAATGAATCAGTTTTAATTTTTAAATATGTATTTTTCAAGTATATGATGATTTTAATTAAAAATAAAAATCATCATATTTAGAAAATAATTTTAATAAAATTGTGTTCATTTTCATATTATATGATTTTAAAAATGGTAAAGGTGAATTTTTGTGATATTTGGGAAATACATGCATTTTTGGTTAATAGTGAAATTTGATAATTTGTGGAAAAAATAAAATACTTGAATTAATGAGATATGGATGATGTATGGATGATTAAAGCACAAAATAACCATACCTAAATAATTATTTTAATATTTTTTATGATCACTCTCACACTATTTATAATATGGAGAAAAAATAATAAACTAATGAATAAAATAATTAGAAAACACCCCTCTCCAGCACTATAAAAACCTCCCCTCGCCACATCTTTTCATCACATCTATAATGAATTGATCCTTTTACAAATTATAATCAAATATATACCAAATAAAATTTTCCATGTACATGGGACCATCATCTCTGTAAAATAACAAAACCTTTTTCTTATGGAGGCTCTCAAGGAAGATTAATTCAAGTGGTGAATTCTTATTTCTTTTCTTTTAATTTCATTTCAAGTTCATTTCTTTTTTTATTATCTCCTCAAATCCACTCACCCAAATATATTGACAACTCCACTAAAATAAATATATTTTATTATATCATGTTAATGTAATATCTATAATCAAACTCCTTTCTCTCTATTTTTTATTCTAAAAAATGAAATCCTCCCCCGTGGAGGGTCAATTTACCACCATCCAGAATGATGCATTTTAATTTTCCTTTAACACCTTAATTTATGTTCATAAAACAACTATAATGGTTGGAACATAATTTCTAATATATTTTAAAACCAATTTTATTTTTTGGAACTAAAATATTTATATAATACAAAATGATAAAACAAATCGAATTAGTTATGATCCAAAAATGCCAAAATTAACCCAAACAATTTTCATTAACTAATTATCTAATGTTGTATCTTCATTATATTTAACAATATGATATATATAACCATTCAAAACTTTTTATTTTCATTAAAAACATATATTTAAAATTGAAAATAATTTTATCAACATTAAATAAACTTTTGTACTCATATTCAAGTAAATATATCTAGAAAACCATGAAAAAAAACACTCCCAAACAATGAAAATAAACTACACAACTCATTGAAAATACCATTAATTAACGTAATAAAACTATAATGAAAACAATTCTTGTACAAAATGTTATTTATTTTTTAATAATTGAATTTTATTAGAATATCTCAGATATTAAATAGAATAGAACGTTCATACATATGTTAAGGGGAAGTTTTGAACACAACTCTCTTTCATTGAGTTTTCCCCCTTTAACACCATTTTCAATTTGGATATTCATTTAATGTTCCTTAAATATCATCTCAACGTCATTACATTATCTTTTCATGGATATAAATTTACTAATTATGTATGATTACAAATGAAAATAAATTTTAAAAAATAACTCTTCTTTATTAAAATACATATTTACTTCTCATGAGATTGTGTCTTCATCATAGAAAATTGGTGATTCATATACCATGTTTATTGTTCCCATTTTATTTTGGGAACCAAAATGTTTATCTATGAATGTATAAATTAAGAAACCCATATAAATTCTATGGGATATTTTATTTCCATGGTTTATTTACATTTTATGTGGTGTACATGATAATATAAATGTTATAATATTACTGTTAAACATGGAATTATATAGAGTAATGTAAATGTTTTGATGTGATGGGTGAACCCAAAATTATATTACTCTCCAATTAATTGGGTAAAGTCAATAATATTGTGATATAAAGTGAAAAAATCATGAACAAGATACTATATTTGTTCATAACTAGGTGTTGTAGTTGAACAGTAAGGAATAATGTTTCATTTTTATACATTGTTGTATTCCTTTCCTTCATCTAATGCTTCCTACCATTATGATGATTATGATGTTATCATGATGATCATTCTCACCCCATGTTATATTTATTGATTTTATTATCTATTCTCTTACTAGGCTTTTATATCACCTCTTTCATTGATGTATATCCCCAAGTGTTTATATAGACTATAGAGAACACAAGGGCCAATAAGAATATTGACAAGAAATAATTAAATATAATGTTATTTTTTCTTTTTTAAATGTTATGTATGGTCATAATTTTATGAAGACAATAAAAAATTTGATCTTGGTTGTCTAATTTGTTTATGTCATTTATCATTAAAATGTTCTAATAAAACATTTAAGATAATTTGTGTTTCTATTATCATTATCAAAGCATGGTTTAGTTATTTTGGGAATTATTATTATAGAATAATTATGAAAACTATTAGTATGAGTCTAATTATATGTAAGAACCCAGGAAAGCAAGTTTTAGAAAAGGTAAAACCCCATGTAACCCACATGAAATTCCATTAGACTTAATTTCAAAAAGGAATAAATTATTTATTCACGTATTTTTGTCTTATGTTTTTTTCTATTCATTTCTATTTTAGAAAATGGTTGGAACCTAGAGAAACCAGTTCAACAACCCATTGACAGACAATACAATGATTTCTTGAATAATGTCGCCAATTCCTTGGGAGGTGGAGTTAAAAATTTTATGGTGGCGATTACACATATATCTGATGTTACAAACAACAACCTAAATAGTGTGGAATGTCCAACTTAACATAAGAGGGAGAAACTGGATATTGAGGGTTTTATGTTGAAATTAAAACTTACATTTTGTAGATATTTTTATCCCCTATTTTTATAATAGTGGGTCAACACAATGGATAATATATTTTATGGGAATCACGATTCTAATATGTGGTAGGTGACTCTAGATGTTTACCATTTAGATGGGGAGTCCGGTCAATGAAGTTATTTGATTAAGAATACCAAGATGAATGATGGAATTGATGAGATGGATTAGGAATACTTTAAGATAATGTTTCATAACATGTGTATCCCATAAACTCGTCATACAAATATTGACAGATATTTCATATAGCAGGAAAAAAATGTTGGATAATCTATCACAACCTATGAGGAAAATCTCACAAGGCTTAAAAGGTACTCTTTGGGTTATGTAATAAAAAATTATTGAAAAAGTTATTGATTCTATAGAATATTAAATCCACACCTTCAGAATGATCTTGAAATTAGATACATTTGGTGTTATTATGTTTGTTTTCAATTCGATCTCAAAGTGGTGATGATTTTTGAAGAATGGATCCATGTATACGGTGATAATAAATGAAAGATAACATTTCATATAGGGGGATTTAATGAATAAAGTGGATTGAAATCCCAACCACCCCCATGTAAAAAAATCATAGAAGAAGAATAATGGAAACAACCTCAAATGGGTGGGGAAATAAAATAAGTGTGTGGGAGAAGGCCACCAAGCACATGAATGTTGATGATACATAATTAATCCAATCAATAAAATGGAGTAATGGAGAGAACGACCTAGGGTCTAATGCTACATCTATATGGAGAAAGGGCTCTATGCAACACAGTTCACTAAATCTCGAGTCCTCAAGGGTAATCGATGTCATAATCCCCCAAAGCCAAAGGAACAAGGGAAGTCTAATGTCATCAAGACTTATGAAGTGGATCATTAAAATTAAGTCATACAAGGTACACTTCCTATACACTCAATAATGAAAAATAATTATTTTATTCTCGTTCTACTCATTATTTATATGTAGAATTTTATCTTGAAATATTTAATAGAAGAAACAAAATATTGATGTAGAGATATATCAAAATATAGCTAGTCTTGGAAACATTGTAATCGTACAATTAGACACTTCTCCTATTTATGTATCTGGGAATATTATCCCAAAAAATCTCAGGGCACATCCCTTTGATAAATTCATATCTATACTCGATATGGATATTCTATAGTTATATAGAGGACACATTATATTTTTGGAAAATGATATATATTTTCTTATTAAAAATCAAAGCATTCATATTTTAAAAGGAAATGATGATCATGGGTAAATTTTTTAAAATCCATTAATTTTGTATTTGTAGATTCCCTATGAAGAACCATACCTCACTCAAATGGATATGCCAATGGAAGGTATCAACCTAGGTGAATGTTGAATTATGAGGGAATAAAGTAATGTATTTCCAGAATATATACAGAGACTTCCCCTATAGTGTGAGGATGAGTTATAAATAGATTGCATAACCATATAAACTCCTTTATAAAAAATCTCTTATAGGATGGCCCTAGTCAAACTGGAGGAGTCAAAGAATAAACTTCAAGAGAATATGGAAAAAGGGTTCAATGTCCTAGTGCATCTCCTTGGGGTGCACTGGTTCTTATTGTAATTAAAAAAGGATTGATCAATACAACTATGTATTGACTACTTGGATCTAAACAGTATCCCTATAAATAAAAAGTTTTCTTCTAAGAAGGAATGATTACATATTCGATCATCTACAAGGAGATCGGTACCTCTCAAAGGTAAATCTATGTTCTGTATATCATCAAATAAATGTGATGAAGAGAGATATTCAGAATACTTACTTCTATACAAGGTTTGTGCACTGTGAGTTTTTTGGTGATTCCCTTTAGACTTAATAATTACCATGATATAATCATGGATTATCTTAATAGAGTCATTAGTAATTACCTAAAAATTGTTTTATTTATCGATGATATTCTAATTTCTCCATGTATCAAGGAGGAATAATAAGAACATTTAAGTCTTATATTGGTAGTATTAAGGAAGTAGATGTTGTACCCCCAAGATCAGTAAGTGTTACTTTTGGATATAGCAAGTTGTATTCTTGGCACATGTGATCACGTGTGGATGAATTTTTTTGTACCCCTACAAAAGGAAACTTATTAATGGACTAGACCCTCTAGTGTCATGAAAATTAAATTTTTTGGTTGTCATAGAAGTTTACTATTTATTTTTTGAGACAAATGTCTCATGATTTTCAATATCACTAAATATGTTTACAAGGAAAGGAGTAAAGTGTTTCTGGATAGAAGAATGTGAGGAAAGGATTAGGGTTCTAAAGAAGCGTTTGATCACTATATACTTACTCACATTTCTAACATGTGGAGAATGATTTGTGATATACAGTGAATCATAAATGAAATTCTTGTTCGGTGTTGTCTTGAAAAATAACAAATTGATATCCTTCACCTCACGACAGTTGAGGATCTATGATCTAAACTACTTAATACATGATTTGGAGAAAGTATTTGTGATTTTCTCCTTAAAAATATGGTGGCACAAACTCAATGGTGAGAAGTGTAACATATATACAAATAAGAAGATCCTAGAGTATAAATGTACAAAAAAGGAGCTTAGTATGAATCAAAGGATATGGTTAGATCTAATAAAATAATATTATTTATCTATTCACTATTATCTTGGAAAGGAAAACATTGTAGCTGATTCTATTAGAAGAGAGAACATGGTACTCTATCGATATTGAAGATTGAGAAAGACTGAATCTTCATGGACATAAAATGGATGGATTTGGAAATTATAATGGCAAGGAATATATCCTAACCTGTCCAAGTGATTACCCAACCATCTATCCAAGAGAAGATCATGGAGGCACAAGGGGTTCATTTGGAGCTTCAAAAGAAGGTGAATGGAGTAATGGAAGGGAAGCTACAAGAGTTACATATCTATGATGATGGCTGTTTTGAAGAATACATTCTATTCCTTCATCACATGAGATAAATATGTATCTATTGGATAATGTATATTACTCAACATTTACTCTCCATTCTTGTAGCAACGTGATGTATTACGATCTCCAAGAAATATTCTCATGGGAGAACATGAAGAAATAGATTGAGGATTATATCTCAAGGTGTTTGTTATGTCAAAAAGTAAAAGGAGTGTTACCGATGTCCTGTGGGATGATGCAACCACTACATATACCCATGTTTAAATAGGATAATGTCACTAGGGACGTTTTCATTGGTCTCCCAAAGACCTCCAAAGTAATCAATAGGATATGGGTTATGGTTGACCGAATTACCAAGACTGTCCACATTATACTATAAGGGAAGATCTCTAGCTTAAACAAACATGCTAAGATTAACTGATGGAAGTGGTGATACTAAATGGTGTATGATTTTTAATCATACTTGATCATAATCCAAGGTTCACATCTAAATTCTAGACTAGTATCCAAATTTTCATGTGTAATGAATTAATTTTTAACAAGGCCTATCACCCCCGAACTAATGGCCAATTTGAAAGGACTATTCAGATTATCAAAGACATTCTAAGAGAATTCCTAATATAATTAACTGGTGGATGGGATCAACATCATCCATTGGTTGAGTTCTAATACAACAATAGCTTCAACACAAGTATTAAAATGGGTACGTATGAATATATATATGGAATGAAATATGGAGCTCCATCTTGTTGGGATTAATTTGGATAATGAAACTTACTTGGACCAAATCATTTGCTAGTGAAGAAAGAGAATTTTCAATATATATTGAAACATATCAAATATTATTAGATTCCGAAAAAGTTCTATGCTGAAAAAAATTCAAGGGACTTAGAGTTCGATGTTGGTGAAAATTTCTTCCTTCGAATATATCCATGGAAGTGTGTCATGTAGTTTGGAATGAAATGGAAGCTTATCCCAAGGTACATTGCCCCATTTGAGATCATTGATCACGTAGGATTAGTGTCATATCAGCTTCCACATCCACAATGTATGGATAAAATTCATTATATGTTCCATTTATCTCTAAAAAGGAAGTACATACCATCCCCTCGCATGTAACGAGCTCAGATGTGGTACTGCTGGAAGATGATCTCTCTTAAGAGGAGTAACCCGTAAAAAAATTGGACTGAATAGTTAAGGTTCTATGAAATAATGTAACCCACCTTTTCAATGCATTGGGGAGGAACTATATGTATGATGAGTTGAATTGGGAATAGGAAGATCTAATAAAGGATAAATACAATCACCTTTTTTTCAATCGAAATGTTGAGGTAGAATTTGACAAAGGGAATACATGTATTGACCCAAAAATTGATCAATGGAATTTCTCCCATCATATAAAAATTTAATAGTATAAATCACATAATATAACATAGATTAAATAATTCAAACTTTATAAGTAATTAATTAATGATATAATATGTATTTATTAAAGTAAATGAACCTATAACAATGACATAGTAACCAGACCTTTCAGAATAGAAACACGACCCCTAGGAATATTAATCCATCTAATAGAATAGTAACCTTAACTATTAATTCATAAATAAAACTTTGGTATTTTATAAATGAAAAATGATGTATTTATTTTCTAGCATAAGTAAATAAGTGTTTAAAAAACAATATATTAATTGTTGTTATTTCTGTAATTTGTAAATATTTTATTTCAATTTTATAATTAATTTAATTAATTAAAAGAAAAAAAATCCTAATATTATTCCAAAAAATAATAATTAGTTTTTTTTATTATAAGATAAATTTATGATCCCCTATGTAATTTTTCAAATTGTTAGAAAATATGATTTAATTTTAAAATCTATATTTTTTTAGAAAGGTATTATCTTAAGAAACAATTCATATTTATAAAATTATTTTCATAAAATGGATTTTATTTTTTAATTATACATGTATAAAAATGGTTATGCTTAGTTTTTGGGATTTTTTAGAAATACATGACTTTTGTGAATACTGAAATTGGATAATTTTCAATAAAAAAATACATACAAAATTTAATGACCCATGGTTGATATATAAAATATTTAATCCCAAAAACAAGTAACATATATCATTATTTTAATATATTTTGTGGTGATTATGAAACTATTCAAAAACATGAGACGAAAAAATAAACTAATGAGAACACACCCCTCTACTCCACTATAAATACCACCTATTTTCCTCACACCACTCATGATTTTTTACCATGTACAATTTCTACCAAAATATATTCCAAAGACCATCCAACATGTATAAGAGGCCTCGGTCCTATCAAAATACACAATGAATTTCCATATGGAGATTCTCAAGGAGGATGAATTCAAGAGGTAAATTACCCAATCTTTTCTTTTAATTTCATTTTATGTTATTTTTTTCTCGTCACCTACAATCTTATAAAAGTATTTATTACTCTCATACCATATAAAAAATATAATTATATATTATTAAGGGAACATTCATCATCAAACTTATTTATCAATCTCTTTTATTATTAAAATGAAATCATTGACTCTGATGTGTCAATTTTCCGACATCGTGGTGGATTTTTATTCATTTACACATTACACCTTCAATTATGTTCATAAAACAAAAATAATGTTTAGAAAAAACTACTAAATATATTTTATGACACATTATGTTATGAAACTAAAATATTTATATAATAAAAATTATACAACAAATCGAGTTTTTTGTGATAAAAAAAATCCTAAATTTACACTAATGGTTGTCATTAACTATTTATCTATTGATTCATCATCATGAAATTTAAAAACATTATATATATATATATATATATCCATTTTAAATTATTTATTTTATTTAATAAAATGTAATTTTAATTCTTTATAATTATACCCATTATATATAATCCTCTATACTCATATTCAAGTAAACTGGTCATGAAAACCAAGAAAATGAACACTTTCCAACGATGAATTTAAACAATTTAACACATCAAAAATCACATAAATGAACCTAGTAAAACAATAATGAATAAAATTAATTAATAAAAGATTTTATATTTTTTAACTAATAAATTTAATTTATTACCCAGTATATTAAAGAGAAGAGAGTGTTTAGACATATTGTAAGGGGAATTCTCGAACCCAGTTATCTTTTTTTTGAGTTCTCCCTCTTTCTCCCCATTTTTAGTTTGGATATTATTTTAATGTTACTAATATATAATTTCATCTTCAATATCGTTACTTTTTTTTGATATACATGTTACAAATTCAGTTTCATGAAAAATGAAAATATTTTCCAAAAGAACAATTCTTTCTATAAACTCATATTTTACTTATCTTAGGATTGTTCCTTCTTCACTCAACAGTGATTATTATTATACAAAATATCTTATTCTGTTTTTCTTTGAAACCCCAATTTAGAACCAAGAATGCATTCTTTATGAATCTCGTATTCCATCCAATGGTTGTTTTATGTCCAATATTGACATAGGTTCTATATGGATTGTATTCTAATATAAATATAATGATGTGATGGGTGAGACTAGATATATATATATCACTCTAATGCATTTGGTAATGTTAATAATATCATGATATAAAGTGAAATATGTTTGAACATGATGCCATCATTGTTTAAAACTATGTGTCATAGTTTACCAATAAGAAATGATGTTTCATTTTAATGAATTGCTACAATCCATGCCATTTTCTAATGCTTCCTATCATGATGATGATGTTGATGATGTTATGATGATGGTCATTTTCACCACATGTTATATTCATTCAAGTTCTTATCTATCATTTTACTAGTATTATAGTTTTCCCCTTTATTTGATGTACAACCTTAGGGGATTACTTATACTATGAAGAATGTGAGGTCCATTAATAAGATAGAGAAGAATGAATTAAATAATTGTTTAGGTTTTATTTCGTAAATATTAGGCATGGTACTATTTTCCCCAAAACATTAAACCTTGGGATTCTAGTGGTGAAATTAATTAATTATTATTGTATTAAAAATGGTGTAATAAGTAATGTAAGAAAATTAGGGTCTCTATAGGTTTCATCTTATGATGAAATTCCATGCAGTAGTCTACCTCTAAGCAGCGAGGTAAACATGGTATAAAAACCATAAAGTGGTCCTCAAACTCTGTCACCACTATAAGAAACTATTATCCCATGGCATCTAGTACTCCTAGAGTAATTCTATCCAATTGATGAGTAATCAGATAGATTCTCCTATATGTGGGATCATCTTTATCTTCCAATTAATCCTTTTCACCCACAAAGTGAAACCTCATTCCATCATAGTGGAAGCGCTGTATCCTCTGACTAAAATATCCAATATAGACATGAACATTGGATAACAAGACCATACCTATGATGACATCATAATGCCTAATTTCTCCAATGAGAAGAACCCATAAAAACTCTTTACTCCATGCATCAGATCTCATAGTTATCAAAAGTGTGCAATTGATGAGTCACTACATGTCAAAGTCCCCAAATGCATGGTTCAAAATAATGGATCAACTAGAATCTCTTTTCCATGAACCATATAAGTTCAAATGATGGAATGGATAGAAACAGTGTGTATCAATATGATACCTAAACTAGAAATGACACAAACTATACCTAATATCATCCCTTATGACTTGGGGTCATAGCACTTTATAGCCTATATCTATCCACATCCTGGCCCACCATATCCATGATCTTGGTGTAAACCACCTGAGGTTCTATTGGTAATAGGTTAAACCTTTAACTACATCTTGGTTACCTATTAACCCCTCTACCACATTTTCCATGATACATACTAACATTATCCTTTCGTTGTCTCTAACTCAGTGGTCCCTCAACCGTCTCTTGATTAGTTTTAGGAGACATTGTACATGATCGATCTATATCTCCCCGACGGTCAAAAGAGAAAAACTATCTCTCAATTATATTACTCTATCAACCCATTTGGCCCTTCACCAATATACCTGAGTCCTTGGATATCCTCTTGAATCCTTTTACATGAATGGGTCATTGTAAGTACCTTATCCTACCTAATTCTGAGGTCTCATCTATCAGATTCACACTACTAGATTCCTCTACTGGTGTCTGCTCTACTAGAAAACTCTCCAAAAAACAAGGATTTTCAAGAACCTTAGAAAAATAGGTAAGACAATGGGATAACATTTAAACCTCAATTTATCGATGAAATACCTACTCAAATGTTTGAGCTCTAAATAAATAGTCCAAAACCATATCCAATGAGTAACATGAGAGATCAATAAACCTCATCGAGGGATCTTACATTATTTTACTACCCTGCTACTAATGTAGAGGCTCATGTATTCATACTGATAACAATAAGGCTATATAAATCTCCAATATGAAATGATTATCAAACACTATCCAGTAGGGACCTTTCTCATCATGTGAATAATTCACCATGCTCTACCGTTTCCATGTAGATCCTAGAGAAAGGCACTCTTTTTGGAATTCCATCTAGTAGATATGAATCCTCACATGATGTAAAATGAGATAGAATTCCTCTATCCATTATTTAGCCAGCTAGGTCATTGGCTCACCCAGAAACATGGAATTTCTCTACCTCATAAACTCATGAAACTCCCTCATCCTGTGTATATTCGCTTTTTCTACATTCGGATAAATATGCTTCTTAATGGGTTGTGGTATTATTGGTAAACATTCCAAAGGAGTTATATCTGATACATGCCCCTATACTGATGCCTCTTCCCTAGCTAGATCATCAACATGATCATACAAAGGAATCCTAGATGGATGTCTGTCTGGAGGAATCTTGAAATAAAATAGGATGTACCATGATCAAAACAATAAATCTATGGAGTAGTCTCGTGAAGGGAATAGAAAACAGAACCATTTCTACATGATGCACATTCCAGAAAAATCCATACCACCAATTTTTACATGTACTCAGTTGAATGTATCATGGTGAGAGTCCTAGTGTACGGATATGTTGACCGCCACACCAAAACTATAGTCCCAATGATAAAAAATAAAAATGAAAACATTAAACATTATTTCCCAAAACTATACTCACTGAATCCATTCATAATATATATCCACTCTCTGATACAACTGAATCATAACCTGATCTTCTATGGATTGACCAATGACTGCCCTAATCCCGCTACCAATAGGCTAGGGGATAGTGACGAACACTGAGTAGGAATATCCCACAAAAGGGATGCATTATCCAAGAGTACCTATATAAAAGCAGAGCTATAATCATTTCCCTGACCAAACTATGATAACATGTGAAACAAAAGAAACCATTCATTAATACATCTTGGATACCATAATAGAATACAACTATAAATTTAATAAAAAGGTGAAAATGGGAAAATTGAAAAACCAACCAAAAATTATAAAGAGTGAAACCTTCTCCATGATCTTTTACTAAGTTGAATTTATGTCCCATGTAAAACTCATCTCTATGAAAATACCAAACTATGCTTCACTGTCCACATATCCTCCTAGGATACCATCGTAATGGTCATTATGTATATGGGACATGACACGTGCAGACTGAGACCATGCAGAGAAGAGTATAAAAATACTCAATATGTCTCCCCGAAAACACTAAACATGAATCCCCAAGTATAGTCATATAGATACAAAATATAACAATTAATGTGTAACTAAAACACCTAGATATACTTAGTAAATTTAAACCCCCCCCCCACACATAATCATAAAAAACATATAGTTACTTGATTGGGCTTGACACAATGATATTTCTAGGAGAATCCACTCCTTGATCCATGATATCATCATAGACACATAAAAAAGTGTTATAGCTCATTTATCTATGCCTAATGAAATCTCACTATCCTGATTTGTCTCTGATACACAAATATGTGTTCATGCCAAGGATCACTGGGGGACACCTCAATACAAATAGAGACCAAACCACTTCCTATGGGATCATAAGATAATGATTTCGAAAACCCTACCTATATGGCCAACAAGATGCAGGTTCAAGTCCATGATATGGGATGTAACGTTGATTCCATAAATCCTCCTAAGAAACAAAAATGATAGAGGATCACACTCTAGTATTCTCAAGGGACACCACTACTCTATATGAGACTCATCCTCTATAGGGGTTCACAATGTCATGATATGGATGTAAATCCACACAGCACCCCTGAGTAAAATTAACAAGGGAATGTAATAAAAAATACTTGTCAAAACTAAGAAAATTAGATCAATAAGTTCTCTTGAAGTGGGTACATAATGTGTATCCTGGGGTACATGGAATTCCCAATTATCCACATGCCTTATAGTCAGTAAGTGACTCACATGGAATGTAGTACGAAAATACACGATGTTTATATGGAGTACACGATGTGTAGAGACACATATTATCTTACCAAAATTGGTTGGACATGTCCATGTACCAAGGTTGTGTCTTTGTATTGGCCCATTTATATATATCTGGGTCTATGTACAAGTACATGGTGTTCAATTTGGTCATGTACTTTTACTCATGTCAGTGTACTCTTTGATGTTCATGTCGAGTCACACAGATGGGGCCACACACCTTGTAAGACGGGGTGACATGTCATTTGATACATAAATCTATTCAAAACCCAAGAATCATACCATGGGGCCCCACATGGAAGGTATTCTAATTTGGACGCCATGTAGGACGAGATTTTCAAAATCCGTCTAGATCCATTCTATGTCACCCTCCACATCATCAGAGCTGTCGGCCTCACTAGAACGTATTGATCATGGATCATCTTCTCCATTCATATTTTGATCCTCGAATACTAGTCTAAAATTTTCTCAAAAAACAGATTCTATTTATTTATCATTCCAAGATGAATACTACTGAAGAATGAAAAATCCGGTATCCATAACTATATAATTCACCACTACATCCATCGTCACCCCACCAGCATGTCATGTCGATCCTAGATCTATGATTTTTGATCATTCCACCATGAAATGGGTGCAGAACGATTGACTGACTAGAAATTTCAAACCTTGTTCCAAACAAAGAATGCTCATAGTGAACAAAGAACCGAGGGAGAAAATAACAATAACAAATACATAACCATTCCTCGATCCGTGTTCTTGTACATATAAATTATTTACAAGGAAAATAAAAATGAAGGAACCAATAATTAAAAATTAATTCTATAAATCCCGGATTAATTAATATCATCCCACAAGATGACCTCACCACATATAAATATTTTTGTTGATTGATTCACATTCACCGTAGAAATCAAGAATGTTGAACTAATCGAAATGAAAAATTTCCTAACTGTTTTTTGGATCAGTTATTGAAAATGAATGGTAGTATTTATTTTATGTATGAGATCCTAAAACTCGGTCCCTACAAATATCTATGATCTGACCCTTCTCTGTTATCATTTATAGAGAATCATCTACTCTAATGCATCCTAGGTGTCAATTTTTAATTGGAAAACCATAATTAAAAATATATATCAATATATTAAAAGAGTATGTAGGTCAATGTATTGGAAAAAATAGAATAAATTATTATGTTTATTTATTTTATTAATTTCTCACATGCAATAATTTTTTCACAATAGCCCATGCAGAAAATGATTATGTTTTTCCTTGGGTAAATCCTATATACTAGACTCAATAGTGCCATCATATTTCTGATCTGATCCATGTTTGGATGTTATTACACATTTTATGAAAAATTCACGGGTGTTCTATTTAATATATTGAACATGTTTCAAACACTTATTCCAAGCACATAAGGCCTCAAAATCATGTGAAATATCATCTTATGATTTTTAAAATAATTCAAATAATATTATAATTTAATAAACAAAAGAACAATGACATTAAATTTTGGATATGGGTCATTCATTTGATAAACTATGACCCTATCACTTAGGTGCCTAAATAATCATAATTAGTTATCATTATCCATTAAAGGTATTTCTCATCAAAATTTATTCCACGTTAAGTATAATGAGATGGATCATAATGCCCTAATATTTTTAACAAGAGATAATGGATAGACAATGTATGGAAAACCACGTGGTTGATCACCTATGTATAATCTCTAATTAGTTTAATTTTAAAATCATGGATCTCGAATTTCCCATTGAACAATAATAATCTCTCACTCTAATGTTACCATGGTATAACCCAATTATAAATTACTTAGATGCTGGTGTTTACTAAAAAATTCTAATGAATAACTAGTGATGTTAAAAGTTGATTCAAATTACTTTTTTATGATGATAATGAAATATTGAAAATTGGGGATAACATGTTTCGGAAATTTTTTAATGACGATGAACATTCCTTTATCTTGGGATTATACCACTCATTACCCAAATGTGGCCACTTTGGCCAAAATATAAACACTCAATTGTTTGTTAAATATAGTTTTTTTGGAATTCATACGTCAAGGTCCCATAAGAGTAATTTCAATGAAGTCCCACGTGCCTATGATTTTTTTCACAATTTTAAAAATATCATTGATTCACCAAAATATATTAATCTTCAATTAAATATTTTAGGTTTGGGGTGTAACGCCCCGAACCCAGTTACCCAGAGCCGATGCATTATTTTAAAACATTGGAACAATTAAAAGGGATCATGTCCCGAAGGACCAATCAGTTTAGCAGTCTTCGAAAATATATTATATACATGAATGTTACATTTCACTTTAAGAAATACAAAACGACATAAATAATATTTATTAGTTCCATTATTCCCTTGGCTTAACCCTGTATATCAATCACAATACACTTCTTGGAATCTTGGAAAAAATAAAACATAGAAAGGGGTGAGCTCAAACGCTCAGTAAGGCTAAGCAATATAGTGGAAACTTTCATAAATAAGTATAAACATTTAAGGCAATTTATAACTAAAAAAATCCTTTTAAACTTGAAATTCAGCATAATATGGAAAAAAATGAAATAATTCCCTTTACTTATTCACATGGATATTCTATTAATTGAATAATCACATTAAATATCAGTAACCACTTTCATAATGATGGAATGCATAATTCCAGACTATCATAACCACATAGTCAAGGCCTCGTGCCAAGAATACAAATAAAATTTTGTCAAGGCCTTGTTCCAAGACACTAGTTTCTCTCATGAGACCTACCTATGCATTGAGGAGCTATAGCGGGCTCCACCTATCACTTAATAAGTCCAATGCATTCCTCATATGAAAATTTCTAAACATAACATAAACATTCATATTAAAACTAGAATATGAAATGTCAATAATTTATCCATAAACCATGAATGGTATAAAAATAACACATCCACAGTAAAGCATATCGCAAAACCTTCAACACAATATTGAATATTTGTATCATGATAAATCAACTTTAAAACAAGTTTAAAATCCATTAAATTATTTTGACATAGATGAAAATGATTTGTAAAACTCTTTGATAGAAATACCCCTTTTTCATGAAAACATTTAAAAGTCACAAAATTTAGAAAAGAATTCATTTAAAGACATTTTTTAATCATACTGTCCCATACCACTTTGAAACATTTTTAGGGAATTAACATTTTAAAAACATTCACGTCCATATAAATAAATCCTTAAAAACCATTTTGAAGATTGGGAAATTAATGAGAAAGATTTAGAAGAATAAATATTTAAAATATTTGAAATTATGTTTCAGTAAAAAAATCCCCTTAAAATAATCCCTTTAAAAACTCATTCATCAAACATGTACTTGGATAATAAATATGTCCCAGTAGATACTTACATAAAAACAACCTCGGATAATAAAGAGATTATGAAATTAACCGTTACCAATTTGGTAACTTATGAAACATACAACCCATGAAAGGGGTATCATACAATGCATATGTAAATACACATAAATTAATTTGTATTACACAAAGAATAAAATTATGGGCAGTACATACACCACACAGAAGGTAATAGTGGCAATATGGCATGAATCTCATGGGAATAAGGAGTGAGATGAAAACCCTTTACCTCGTGTCCGACTTGACTCGTTCATTCTTTAACATCAAGAATAATAAACTAAAGTTAATTTTTACTTGCTAAAGAACCTTTTTAAAGTTTATTATTCTGTTTATATCACTTATTACCATGTTATAAACATTATGTAATCATTTAAGTTAATAATGTTCGTTTTGTCGATATTTGGCACTTGAGTCAAAAATTAACAGCTTATAGTTACAAGTTGTTCACATTGTCAAAATATCATTATATCCATAACTATATTCACGATGTAGATATAATATATATCATATATATACATGTATTTATAATAGTAATATCATTTTGGGGTAAGAATGAAATGTACCATTCATGGAGACGGTAAGTCATACGTACGCATGAACGCTGCATTCATTTCTATTTCTTATTTTAATGGACTTAAAACAAAATGATACAAAGGTATATTATAATTACAGTATAATATCATATATAATATCATTAACTTTATCCTTTATATGTCCCATATATGGTATTAACGATTCATATCACTTTGAGGGGGCGGTAGTCCGCACTTCCACAAATGAAATTATCACGTTTACTCATAATGGAAACCATTAAGGTATGCTATAAAAGAAAAATAAAGAAGCATGAAGAAAAAACAAAAATATATATATATGATATATAAATATAGTTTCATCATAATGGCCACCATGAGAGTTAGTAGGATTTAACTGAACAATCAGCGTTTCGTGAGGCGATAGTTTGCCATCGACAGAAACATTATGTTCTTAACCCATTAGATGGAGGTGTGAGTAAGGGTAATTCAAATACATCTCATAACAACATCATAGTATATTGAGTATACTGGTGTTTTTATAAAATAAATTAATAAAATGAGTTTAGGGGTTGCAGGAGTTAAATAAAAGAAAAGAAATTAAGAGAAATTGTTACCTTTAATTTGGGTAACTTCCTTTGGTTTGAACTAAAAGGACTCCTTGAAGTGCCTTCTGCCTAACATAAGGCTTCTAGGAGGAGTAGAAGGATTTATGGAGATTAATTGGGCAGAGTTTGGAGGATCATAATGGCTTGAGAGGTGTGAGGAATCAGTTAAAAGTGGTCTCCTTTTATAAGGGGGAGGAGGGGCTCTTTAGAAAAGTGTGAATCTATTATTTTATTATATAATTATATTCGGTTTCTAAAGGTCCAAATATAATTTGACTTGAATATAATATGACTCATGGTCGAAATAAAATCAGCCAATAATAATTCGACATGTTTTGGATATTATTTCAATATTTATAATCTAATTTATTTAAATCATTTATTAATGAGGTAAATACTACATCATTATATTGTCCTAAATAATTTAATTTATACGATGTCTAAAAATTATAAAACAAATATCATGATGTAGGAAATAGTTTTAGATTTTCAATGAATATTTATAGTCAAAACGATTACATATATAACACCATATAAAAATTAATTACTAAAAGGTTTTTGTTTTTGTCAATTTTGCCTTTACATTAAATTAATTAATCTAAAGTGTCATTATCATTCATTAGTGGCTCCATGGGGTCCCAAAATAGACCCAAAGATGCCCATGGTCGGAAATTACTCATCCAATAAGGTTAGTACATGTGTTAAGGTAATTTATAGTTTTTACAATAGTCTTTTTACCTTGAGTTACCCTATTTAACTTCAACCGCGGTAAATAAAAGTAAAAAGTTACTATTCACCAAAAAATAATTTTATCTTATTGAACCACATTTTACTCCTTGATATTAACTTTTCCTCTCGTATTTTCTAAATTAAACTCATAGAAGCGGTAAAATTAAGTTTTATGTGAATTTGCAAATTCTCCTAGGAGGTGGGTAAAAGACGGGGAAAAGTTCGATAAAATTTTTATATATCTAAAATTATTATAAACTGATTCCAATGAATTACAATAAACTTATATAATTATTATGTATCTATTTTGAAATAAATTAATTTAAATAAAATAAATATTTATTTAAATAAAAATTCGGTTTTAAACTATAACTCAGTGTTTTTCACTATTCATCAAAAATTGAATGTTTTTAGAAAAATACAGAAAATTCAACCTAATATAATTTTGATATTCCTAATTCAAAAATGAATTCAATTTTACCAAATTCAAAACATATAATTTTCATTTAATAATTTAAAATTAATTCTTGTTGTCAAAACCAAAAGGCGTATTTTTAATAAATAATAACTATCAAAAGATTGACACTTGTTTATCTCCAATTTCAAATTGAAATTACTTACAATGACCTGCATTGGATTAAATGGTAAAAATTTAATATATTTATACTTCCAAACCATTTAAATTTATAATTTAACACTATAAATTATTTCAATTAAAAAATCTGTTTTAAATTAAAATATAGTATTTTTCACTATTCACCCAAATATGAAAGTTATCAGGAAAACACCAAAAATTTATTGAAACAAAATTCTTATGTCCTGATTATAAATAAGATGTTTATTTTGTCAAATTGAATATATAAATGTTTCAAATATTGGATTTAAAAAGGGTCCACCATTAAAAGACGGTAAAAGTGCATTTTTTGAAAAATACTTTTGTATCTGAAAAATTGAATTAGTTATTACATTATGTCTAAGAAACTAATAATATGGATTCTAAAATTATAAGGATTATATAATGTTCAAAATTCAGTTAATGTTATTCATAACTTCTTTTTAACGGCTACTTTGGTAATCCTATGGTGCGCTTGAACTCGGTGTTGCGTGTACTGAAAGTTATTGAATTACTTTGAAAAAATAATGTACGATGAAATATTGGGATGCTACATTTTTCCCTCCTATAAAATGAGTCCTTGAAATTTGAAATTGTTCTTCGAAAATAAAAGGTTGAAAATAGAAAATACCTTTGTGGTAAACCCACATCGAAAATTGGGTTAATAATATTTAGTCTTAATAAGTGGAAAAGGGGAATGAAGAAGTCACCACCAAATTATTATCTCAATTAGGAGAACATTGGTGTCAATTAGAGACAAAAAATTGGAGGAAAAACGTAAATATTTATAGGGAGTTACTAAGGTCATCAATCAGAAAAAATTGTAGAATTGAGGGCCTCAAAGCCATCAATCTATTGTGATTTAAAATATCATCATTTCCACAAAACAAATGGTATTAGGATAACACATTTTTAGTTTTAATATCCCTTACCTAATGTTTAAGAATTAATTTCTTCATAGAATAATAGAAGGAAAAAATATATATATTTGACAAGTAGAGTTCCATACTTTAACTAATTCCTACCAAAAATTCATCTTTCACTTTAAAAGATAATAGAACTTAAAAATATATTCTATTTACCCTATTCGTATAGGGTTAAAAAATGAATTCATAATTCATCTACCAGACCCTTTAAAAAACTACATTATTCAATCTAGGACATCACGTGGGTCAGTGGTAGCTGATACACCCTTGTCGCCCTTCAGTTGCGGGTTCAAGTCTCGCGGGCTTGCCGGATGCGACGGGTTGCCGCTTGACCTCCGGGTTGTCCTTTTTATGGAAATCTAAAAATAATCTCAAACTAGACTTATCCAAAATACTTCTGTCCAAACTCACAGTACAAAATTTATAGGGATGTTAAACACAATGAATATCCTTTTTTCTACGTAATAACATGTGAACACCTTCATCATGTATTCTTTTAAAACACTGCAACATCTTGAATTACCATAAAACCTTATTGATTACATTCATGCTCCCTTATTCATTATAGAATACTGGATATACTACTTCTATCCAAAAATATTGTAAACTCAAATAATGATGGAATATATATATAACATTAATCAGTTTCAAGGCAGTGAATAATATCCAACATAATTTATCCAAATGAATCAAGTACTATTCCAAAAACACTACCTCGGTATCAAAATCAATTTATTGTTTATCTTTCTCTCAACCATATATTTTCCAAAATTTTAACCTGCTATTGTGTCACTTTTCTTGGTTCCACACAATCTCATGTCCTTAATGAAATAGTATTGCAGTATGATCCTTATATACACCATAATTATTATAACCAGTACATCATTGATGCAACACTCAAATGACATAATTCTTTAATAGCAACATGAGAACTCTAATCATTCCTCTTAATCTAAGGTAGTATTATAACTTGATTATTATCCAATAACATCATTTTCGGTATACTCTTATGAATGGGACGTTGATTCGTGTAGTGTCCTAACTCTTTGCAGATGAAGAATTGTACATTTGAAAAAAAATCATACCCTTGCAATCATGTACTTGGTTTCCTTTTTCTCCACACTTATATCAAACTCCCATTCCCTTCATGTATTTACCAAGGTTATTCATTCCACATTTATCACATATTGTAAAATACTTCTTTCCCTTATTCCTTTTATCCATCTTTCTTTCTACCATCCTTTTCTTCTCTTGCTTCTCTTCAAAGCCATTGGATTCAGGGAATTCTTTACTGATCTTATGATACTATTTATTCATATGACGATAATACATGGGACACAATTTCCTTTCTAAATTTTGGATTAATACCATGAATGATATGACCCTTCTTACTCTTTGGATCATACGTATTGTTGGAGTTCACATTCCTTCTTCTGGGTGCCATTTCTAAACAATGGCAGACACTAGGTTAGTTTATGAATCACAATTCATAATTCCAAACATGTAAAATACCTAACATAAGTTGAATAGTTTATGGATATAATCCATTATCACAAAAATGTTTTCTTTGAGGAGGTATATACTCATAAACCCTTCATAGTGGTTTGTAAAGAAAATTATAATTATCCTAAACATATCCCCCGGGAGTGTCGTAACCAAGAGTGCAGTAATGCCTGTTTTTGTGCACCAGTTCCCATTCGAGTCTATCTCAAAGCAGTGTTTTCGGGTTTTACCCCTAGGTACATATGTACCAGAGCTGCCTCTACCTTCTCGTATCCAGAAAGGGATGTATTTTCTTGTAAACTCACAAAATCCCTATATTACCAAAATTCTAGGAAGTTCTTCTATAATAATCCTCAAAGTTTATCTTAGGGTAATGTGATATAATCAGAGTTTATCTAAATCTAGTTTCCAAGGTTATTTCTAAACCTATCTCCAATACCAACAGTAACGCCCCGACCCCAGTTACCCAAATCCGGTGCATTATTTTAATACATTGGCACAATTAAAAGGGATCAAGTCCCGAAGGACTGATCAGTTTAGCAGTCTTGGAAAATAGATTACATACATTAATGTTACATTTCACTTTAATACATACAAAACAACATAAATAATATTTATGAATGCCATTATTCCCTTGGATTAACCCTGCATATCAATCACAATACATTTCTTAGAGTCCTAGGAAAAACAAAACATAGAAAGGGGTGACCTCAAATGCTCAGTAAGGGTAAGTAATACAGCAGAAACTTTCATAAATAAGTATAAACATTTTAGGAAATGTATAAATAAAAAAATACTTTGAAACTTGAACTTCAGCATAATATGGAAAAAATAAAATGAAATAATGAAATTTACTTATTCACATGGATATTCTACTAGTCGAATAATCACCTGCAATATCACTAACCACTTTCATAATGAAGGAATGCATTATGCCAGACTATCATAACCACATAGTCAAGGCCTCGTGCCAAGACTACAAATAAAATTTTCTCAAGGCCTTGTGCCAAGACACTAGTTTGTATTTTGAGACATACCGATGCATCGGGGAGCTATATCGAGCTCCACCCATCACTTACTAAGTCCAATTCATTCCTCATATGAAAAGGTCTAAACATAACATAAAAAATCGTATTAAAACTAGCATAAGAAATGTCAATACTTTACCCCTAAACCATGAATGGTATAAAAATAACGCATCCATAGTCAAACATATCACAAACCCCTCAACAAAATATGGAATATTTTTATCATGATAAATCAACTTCAAAACAAATTTAAAATCCATTAATGGATTTTAACATAGATAAAAATGATTTGTAAAACTCTGTGAGAGAAATACCCATTTTCATGAAAGCATTTAAAAGTCACAAAATTTAGAAAATAATTCATTTAAAGAAATTTTTTAATCAAAGTGTCCCATACCACTTTGAAAATTTTGAAAGGAATTAACATTTTAAAAACATTCATGTCCATATAAATAAATCCTTAAAACCCATTTTGAAGACATGGACATTAATGAGAAATATTTAGAAGAATAAATATTTGAAACATTTGGAGTGATGTGTTAGTAAGAAAATTACCTTAAAAGAATCCCTTTTAAAACTCTTTCATAAAACATGGACATGGATAATAAATATTTCCCAGTAGATACTTACGTAAAAACAACCTCGGATAATAAAGAGATTGTGAAATTAACCCTTACCAATTTGGTAACTTACGAAACATACAACCCATGAAAGAGGTATCATAAAATGAATATGTAAATACACATAAATTAAAGTGTATTACTCAAAGAATACAAATATGTTCAGTACATTCACCACGCAGAAGTTAATAGTGGCAATATGGCATGAATCTCACGGGAATAAGGAGTGAGATGGAAACCCCTTACCTCGTGTCTGATTTGACCTATTCGTTCTTTAACATCCTGAATAATAAACTAAAGTTAATTTCTACTTTCTTAAGAACCTTTTAAAGTTTATTATTCCTTTTATATCACTTATTATCATGTTATAAACATTATGTAATCATTTAAGTTAATAACGTTAGTTTTGTCGATATTTGGAACTTGAGTCCAAAATGAACATCTTATAGTTTCAAGTTGGTCACATGGTCAAAAGATCATTATGTCCAGAAATATATTCATGATTTAGATATCATATATATCATATATATACTTGTATTTATAATAGTACATATCATTTTGGCGTAAGAATGAAATGTACCGTTCTTGGAGACGGTAAGCCGTACGTACGATTGAACACTACATTCATTTATATTTATTATTTTAAAAGACTTAAAACTTAATTATACATAGTTATATTATAATTCCAGTATAATATCATATATAATATCATTAACTCTATCCTTTATACGTCCCACATATGGTATTAATGAGTCATATCACTTTGAGGGGGCGGTAGTCCACACTTCCTGAAATGAAATTATCGTGTTTACTCATAATGGAAACTATTAAGGTATGATATAAAAGAAAAATACAGAAGAATGAAGAAAAATAAAACATAATATATATCATATATAAATATAGTTCCATCATAATGTCCACCATGAGAGGCGGTAGGAGGTAATTGAACAATCATCATTTCGTGAGGCGTTAGTTTTCCATCCAAAAAAACATTATGTTCTTCACCCATTAGACTGAGATGTTTGTAAGTGTAATTAAAATAAATCTCATAACAAAATCCTAGTATATTGAGTATACTGGTGTTTTTATAAAATAAAGAAATAAAAATAGTTTAGGGGTTGGAGGATTAAAATAAAAGAAAAGAAATTAAGAGAAATCGTTACCTTGAATTTGCATAACTTCCTTTGGTTTGAACTAAAAGGACTCCTTGAAGTGACTTATGCCTAATATAAGGCTTCTAGGAGGCATAGAGGGATGTAGGGAGCTTAATTAGGCAATGTTTGGACGAGAATAAAGGATTGAGAGGTGTGAGTAATCGGTTAGAAGTGGTCTCCTTTTATAAGGGGGAGGAGGGGATCTTTAGGAAAGTGTGAAAATATTATTTTTTTTATATAATGATATTTGGTTTATAAAGGTCCATAAATCATTATATTTGATGATAATATGACTCATGGTAAAAATAAAATCATCTAATAATAATTGGATATGTTTTGGATATTATTTTAATATTTATATTCTAATTTATTTAAATCATTTATTATTGAGGTAAATACTGCATCAATATATTATCCTAAATAATTTAATTTATCGATGTCTAAAAATTATAAAAAAATAACATTATGTATTAAATCTTTATATATTTACAATTAATATTTATAGTAAAACATATTACTTATATAACACCATATAAAAATTTATTACTAAAAGGTTTTTGTTTATGTCAATTTTTCCTTTACATTAAATTAATTAATCTAAAGTGTCATTATCATTCATAAGTTTCTCCATGGTGTCCCAAAATATACCCACAGATGCCAATGGTCGGGAATTACTCATCCAATAAGGTTTTTACATTTTTTAAGGTAATTTTAAATTTTTACAATATTCTTTTTACCATGAGTTACCCTATTTACCTTCAACCGCGGTAAATAAAAGTAAAAAGTTTCTATTAAATGAAAATTATTTTTATCTTATTGAACAAAATTTTACTCCTTGATATTAACTGTGTCTCTAATATTTTTAAAATTCAACTCATAGAAGTGGTAAAATTATGTTTTATGTGAATTTGCAAATTCTCCTAGGAGGTGGGTAAAAGACGATGAAAAGTTCGATAAAATTTTTATATATCTAAAATTATTATAATATAACTCCAATGAATTACAATGAACTTGTATAAGTATTCTATATATATTTTTACATAAATTAATATAAATAAAATAAATAATTATTTAAATAAAAATTCAGTTTTAAACTATAACACAGTGTTTTTCACTATTCATCAAAAATTGAAAGTTTTCAGAAAAATACAGAAAATTCACCCTAAGTTAATGTTGATATTCCAAATTAAAAAATTAAGTCTATTTTACCAAATTCATAACATAGAATTTGTATTTAATAATTTAAAATTAATTCTCATTGTCCAAACCAAAAGGCGTATTTTTAAGAAATAATAACTATCAAAAGATTGACATTTGTTTATGTAAAATTTCAATGTGAAATTACTTACAATGACCAGCGTTGGATTAAATGGTAAAAATATAATCTATTTATACATAAAAACCATTTAAATGTATAATTTAACACTATAAACTAATCTGATTAAAAAAGTTGTTTTTAATTAAAATTTAGTATTTTTCACTATTCACCCAAATATGAAGGTTATCAGAAAAACACCAAAAATTTATTAAAACTAAATTCTTATTTCATGATTCTAAAGGAGAAGTTTATTTTTTCAAATTGAATATATAAATGTTTCAAATATTTTATTTAAAAAGGGTTCACCATTAAAAGACGGTAAAAGTTCATTTTTTGAAAAATACTTCTTTTATATGAAAAAAATGAATTAGTTCTTACATTACGTCTAAGAAACTCATTATATGGATTCTAAAATTATAACGATTATATAATGCTCAAAATTCAGTTAATACAATTCATAACCGCTTTTGAACAACTAGTTTGGTAATCTTGTGGTGGGCTTGAACTCAGTGTTGCATTTAGTGCAAGTTATTGAATTACTTTGAAAAAATAACGTACTATGAAATATTGCGGTGTTACATGGGGAATCTATTTCAAGGGACTCTTCCCTAATTCCAATGGATTATCAAACATTCATATTGCGGTAAAAAAATATCTCTATGTAGTTTGATTCCAATCCCACTAGAAATAAGGCTACACATACTATTAGAGGGTTCCACAAAACCCACATCTTCCCTCTATTTAGAAGCTCATGTGACTTGGAATATTACATAGGAACATAATTCAATAATAGAACCATTGAATATATTTTTTGAAATAATGGGTTGTATATAAAACATCAACAACATATTATCCCAAAAAAAAACACATAGTAGGACCATCTAACAAAAAAGTGAAAAGTGTCCGTGATAGAATTTTTAAGGCCACATGAAAATACTTCCCAAAAAGACATAATTAAGTGATTTGAACTTATCTAATGGATTATTAAACACCCATTGTTTTGTATCATTTTATACTAGTAATAAGAAAATAATCTCATTTACCTATTGAAATAAAAATAAGTTATTTTGGCCTATTAAAACTTTTAATTTTGATTTTGAAGACTCTAGTGAAGATATATTGTTTTTGTAAAATGAAATCAAGGATATTAAAAAATATTTTTAGGATAAATAAAATATATAAAAATAAATATCCATTGAACTCCAAGAAAAAAAACCTATGAGTATATGTACCCATCCTTAAAACATTACATAATATTGAATTAAATGAAAAATCCACATTCAGGATCTTTTTAGGTTTAGAGTTTTAGAGATTTAGGACATAACTATTACATATCAACTTGAATATTACAAAGTAGACACTTCTAATATAACTGGTTTATTTCAAATCCTCATATAAAACAAGAGTTATTTACTTGATTTAAATCTTATTGAATACTTCATTTCTCTTACCCTTCCTTACAACCTGTGAAAACCATTTCAAAAACATGGGATGAGCATAAAAAGCTCATTAAGGGATATAAAAATATTGAAAGAAACCATTAGTACATGTATACATAAGAATCAATGAAATCATACTTTACTCATAAAACATAAGCACTTTAACATACCTCATTAAAAAATATTATTTATGAATAACTCCTAGAAATCATAAGACATAAAGGTAACATGAGGAATTTATAACATTCTTACGTAGGCAGTAACCATCATGGTTATGTTTGGAATACCCATCACAGTATAATCAATAAATCTCTTTGAAGAAACCTTATCGTTTAACTCCTTTGCATTACCCAATGAATTGGAGAGCTATCTCAGGATCACCCGCCCTTAGTTTATCACAGAACCACCCGACTTCATGAACAATGCCCAAGTTCCATAACATAATCGTATCACATAAAACATGCATAAAGGAAACATAACATTTCCACATTTCAATCACAAGATATAAATACAACACATTGATATAATAAAAACATTATCAAAACCATTTTCAATACTAAAATAAATGAAAAGTAAAACACAGTATTTATTTTTCATTTAAAAAATGTTATGACTTGTAGAGGAAGACGAAACTCAAAGAATGGTCACAGCGGCGGAGAATTCGTTGTCGTCGTATATGTAAGACAAAAAAATCATTCCTTTTGTCATTTAGTAAAATTATTCATGTAAAAATATTCCCTTTTAATGAAATTAAAATGTCAAAAAGGGTTTATTATACAACCAATAAAATATGGTCGTATATAAATGGAAGTGTGCCTCAACGAAAAGAGATTGAGACGAAGTCCCTCACAAAGATGGTATCATTAGATTAAGGATAAATCAATTAAATAATTATGTGTGAAAAATATAAAAAAACCCAATATAAGTGGATATTATGTGAAAAACAATAAGAGTTCATCCACACATATTCATATTATGACATAATCTAGAAGTAGAGTTTTAACCCAAAGAATTGAAATTGGGTTATGAAGTTCCCTTACAGAAATTTGATAGCCTAACGACGTCACGTTAAAATTAAGAAAATTATTTGATGAGAGATAAAAAGGGTATCTCATCTCTTGTAAATAAAATATACAGAAACAAGGATATATAATAACTTATCCTAAAATAAGAAGATGTAAATTAAAATACCTAACAAAAAGAAGTCTTTTAAAAGGAAGAGGGTGAAAGGTTCCCTTACCGATTTGGGTAACTTTCGAAACGTACACCCCATGAAAGAAGGGTCATACAATGAAGATGTAAATACCCATAAAATAAATAATCTTACACAAATAATACAATCATTGTAAGTACATACACCACACAAAAGGAAATAGTGGAAAATGTAGCATGAATCTCACGGGGATAAAAAGTGAGATAAAAACCCCTTACCATGTTGTGATCAATAGACTCATATGACCAAAAGATACTAAAAACAAAATTAATCACATAATACCATGAATATGATAATATATATGAAATTTCATTACATTATACACCACATGCAAAAAATAAGTGGCGAACAATGGAAATCTAACAGAATTAAAAGTGAGATAAGAAATCCCCTAACCTCGTTGTAATCAATCGAGTCGTATGACCAAACGATAATAATCACAAAATTAATAACATAATACCATGAATATTATAATATATATGAAATTTCAGTACACAGTACACCACATGCAACAAATAAGTGGCGAACAATGGAAATCTCACAGAATTAAAAGTTAGATAAGAAATCCACTTACCTCAAGTCCGATTTGTCTTGTTTGTTTCTTTATATTACTGAATAATAAACCTTGGTCAATTTATAATTTCTTAAGTACTTACTTTAAATTTTATTATTCAATTCATATCACATATTATCAGGTTATAATAATTAGTTAATTATGTGAGTCATATCATACGTTTTGTCAATGTTCGGTATATGAGTCAAAAATGAACTTGTTTCAAAAGAATTGCCCATGTAATTATAATTACATCATCTTCAGAATGTTATTAATGATTTAGATATCATATATATCCATTATATATTCATTTTATACTATTCCATAACATTTGTAGATAAAAAATTAAATGCACCATTCAAGGAGACGGTAAGCCGTACATATGCATGAACGCTACTTTCATTGCATTGTCATATTAAAGGAATCAGAACTAAATGAGACATATATATATATATATATATTATAATTATAGTATAATATATATGTTATATAGGTAACATATGTTCATTAATTACATTCTTTATAAATTCCATGTTTGGCATTAATGAGTCACATCACTTGAGGCGGTGGTAGTCCACAATTCCTCAGATTAAATTATCGCAGTTCCACAAAATGGAAAGCATAATGATGTGATTTAAAAATAAAATTCAGAATAATATAGAAAACAATACCATATATATCATATATAAATACAGTGATATCATAATGGCCACCATGAAAGGTGTTAAATGAAAATTGAACTATCATCGTTTTGTGAGGCAGTAATTCGCCACCCATAGAAATAGTATGTTCTTTAACCATTAGACGGAGATGTGTGTAAGTGTAGGTAGAAAATTTTTCATAACAAAATCCTAGTATTTTGAGGATACTGGTGTTTTTATGGGATCAAATAATAAGGAGATATTGGTGAGTGAAGAAGGAAAATAAAAGAAAGAAACTCGAGAGAAGACATTACCTCTAAATCAGGTAACTCTTTTTGATTTGAGCCAAAGGCTTCCTTGGAAAGACTTATGCCCAAAGTGAGGATTCTAGGAGTGAGATAGGGATGTGGAGAGATAATATGAGTAGGGTTTGGACGATACAAGGGCTTGAGAGGTGTGGGTAAGAGGGTAGAGGTGGGGTCCATTTGTAAGAGGGAGGAGGGTCACTTTTGGAAAGTCTTGAAATGTTACTTTATTATAAAATGATTTTCATATTTTAAAGGTCACAGAATGATATATTTCGAGGATAAGGTGTTAAGGGTTGGAATACCCCAATCCAATAGGTTTTCGAAAAGTTTATGTTTTAGATTTTACCTTATCTTTTCATTTTATTTAAATCGTTCATTAATGAGGTAGTCACTGCATCATCATGGTGTCATAAATAAATTAATTTATTTAATGTCTAAAACTTATAAAAAATATCATGATGTAGGAAATATTTTTAGCTTTCAAATTAATATTTATAGTCTAAGGTATAATTTATGTAAACAAAATTAAATTCTTTTTACTTAGGATATACAAACCTTTGTTATATTTCCCTTTATTTGGAAAATAATGTCATAAATGCCACTATCACACCCATGTGACTACATGGGCCCTCAAGTTTGGAACAAATCTTCCCATGGTCGGAAATGAATCACAAAAGAGTATTTTGACACATGTTGGGGTCATTTTATATTATTATGGTATTATTTTATTACCCATAACTACCCGATTACTAATTAATCATGATAATTAAAGATAATTGCCATTGTTACTATTCATAATGTCCAAGAACGAAAGTCCTAATTACAGAATTTGGAATTTATGATTCAAAATATTGAATCCATTTTACAAAATTTCAAACACATAAATTTAATTAATTAATTTAAAAATAATTCATGTTGTCCAAGCCAAAGACAGGTTTTTAAGGAGTAAAATTTATCAAAAGATTGACTTGTTTTTATATCCAATTGAAAAGAGAAATTACTTCCAATGAAAAACATTGTATTAAGTGATAAAAAATAAATCAATTAAACTTTAAAAAAAAATGGAAAATCTAACTATTTAGTTAAATTAAATGAAAAAGCAGTTTTGAGGTAAAATGCAGTATTTTTCACTATTTATTAAAAATAAACATTTTCCAGAAAAATACCAAAAAATCATCCAAAGTAAATTTGATATTGCAAATAAAAAAATGATTTCCATTTTACCAAATTCAAAATATAGATGTTTCATTAATTAATTTTATAACTAATTTCCACTGTCAAAACAAATTGCGTGTTTTTAAGACACAATATCTATCAAAATATTGACACGTGTTTATGTCCAATTTCAAAGTAAAATTAATTCCAATGACAACTATTTAATTAAATAGTAAAAATATATTTTAATTATACTTTAAAACTAATTAAAAATATAAGCTAACCATATAAATAAATTAGATTAAAAGGCATTTTTGAATTAAAATACAACATTTTTCACTATTAATTAAAAATGAACATTATCATAAAAATAACAAAA
The DNA here is from genome assembly GCA_963277665.1 of Viscum album. Lineage (NCBI taxonomy): Eukaryota > Viridiplantae > Streptophyta > Magnoliopsida > Santalales > Viscaceae > Viscum > Viscum album. The sequence continues at coordinate 821,060,487 of OY728121.1, forward strand.
CTTTACACCAAGTACACTTTTAAGTCTTGATTTTAAAGAAGGATTTAATTTTGTGAAATAAAACATATAAAATTGACAAAATAGTAGTTTTAAAATGGGTTCGCAATCAAAAAGAGGTTAATAGACCTTTTAAAGCATATTAGAATATTTATTTTAAAAATTGTATTCATTTGTAATTTAAACCTCTATCATTTATTGGGTAATTGTAAAAATATTTAACAAAAATATATAATCATTTTGTAGATAGTTTTCATGACCCGACCCTACCCAGGCTCGAGCCGCAACTACCCCAAGCCCGCCTCTATAGGCCAGGGGCTGGCGACTAGCGCTGAAGGCAGAACAACTCGGGGAGGCCTTTGCCTATGTACCTGTACACACACACGCAGCACACTCAATGCAAAAGTGCAGAGTAATAGAAAAGAAAGACAAAGGGAAACTGCTATATAAATATACCAAAAAGTGCATCGACCTCAAAACATTACAAGTAAAGCTGAAGGTAAACTAAAAAGGAAAAGGGGCAAAACACGCACCCAACCAAAAAGTGCCACAACCCGGCAACAGGTAAACAAGAAGAAACTGCTGATGGGTCTCCCACCTGGAACCCGGCTACGACCACCACACGCGGTCCAATCTCCCGAACTCCTATGATCCACTGAGGTCACAACCAACCTGTCCATCGTCTGCAAGGGCTCACCAAGTGCGGGCAAAGCCCAAGCAGGGGTGAGTATAAAAATAATCAGTAGGATACCCCGAAGGCTTGAGGGAGAAACAAAGGAGGTACCAAAGGGTGAGAAGTAGAGCGAACAGGAAATGTAAAGGAGTCCAATCGAGGGTGCAGTAAAGAGTAACAGCACATCAGAGAGTCCATCTCAACCCAGTAAAAGGAAAGAGGGTAGACTCGACCAGACACAAGGAGCTAGAAACTGTGAGAAGATGAACTTCTCGTTGAGTCTTCTCTACCTATAGTAGGAGAGTAGACTCATCCAACCACGAGAAGCTAGACACGGAAAGCACGTGGCATACCCTGCGCGTCTTCGGCTCTCCTGGAAGGAGAGAAACCAAACCCAAGAAGTGGGTGCAGGAACATGGTATATACAAATCCATATGCTCTGTCGAGAGGCCCGAACCACGTCGTAAGGGGATCTCTATCCCATAGCTCAGCCCAACAAAATGAGTCACCAACAGTCCCAAAAGAAACACCATCATCGATGCCCTGTATCTTGCACGTCTGCCCTGAACCGCAAGCCAAGGGGCTCAATCACCGCACCTTGAAACTATCCTCTTTGGGAAGCACTAACTCGCCCGCACGGTTTTAGATCGCGTCGCAAGAACGCATCTCGGTGGGGAAAGTGCCCCTCATACTTGAGAGTTCTAGGGAAAGTCAAACCACACCTCGTCACTGACTTGTAGTCGAGAGGTCTCCTCAAAGTCAAGGTCGTCACAACACTGACCCGTAACCAGGGGTCCCGCTCCGGTAATCACGGAGGAAAACCACAGGCTAGCCTAGTAGAAAGGACTGAGCCTGGAATGCCAACAGGTGTCCCACTGACCAGCCCTACCAGAGGGTAATTATAATATGATATCGGGTGACCCACTGCCCAGCCCTGCTGGAGGGTAAACCATAATACTTCATCAGGTGACCCACTGCCCAGCACTGCTGGAGGGTAGGCCTTAATACTTCATCAGGCGACACACTGCCCAGCCCTACTGGAGGGTAGACCTTGAATAAGTCGACAGGTGACCCACTGCCCATCCTTGCTATAGGGTAGACCTGGAACGAGACGACGGGTGACCCACTTCCCAGCCCTACTGGAGGGTAGACCCTAAGAGCATCGTCGGGTGACCCACTGCCAAGTCTCTGCTGGAGGGTAGACCCTAAGAGTGTCGGGTGACCCACTGCCCAGTCTCTACTGGAGGGTACACCCTAGAAGTGTCTTCGGGTGACCCACTGCCCAGTCTGTGCTGGAGGGTAGACCCTAAGAGTGTCGGGTGACCCACTGCCCAGTCTCTGTTAGAGGGTAAACCCTAGAATCCGATCAGTAACCCACTGCCCAGCCCCGCTGGAGGGTAAAACTCAGAACTGCTCTGACCATATCCACTAGAGGGTACAACACTAGCCAACCGAACACGGATTGGGTATCACGCAACCACCGAACTCCAGAACAACTCACCCAAAAGAGGCTCAGCGCCTGCTCCATCACTGGGTGTAACTGGCACCGCTACCATCCGATCCATCGAGAACGAAACCAGGGGGAGACCACTCAAACCTGCTGGTCAAACAATCGAGCATAGAGGGACCCTCTACGTCGCAAGGGGTAAATGTGCGCAAAGCAGAACCCGGCACGCACGTGGGGCCCACACAACGTGTGGCCCCATCGCAACCCCAACCAAGCGCCCAAACATTCTCAGGTACGAACAACCACATGTACCTCCAAGAATTCCTGTATACTCCCAGAGTATACCACATTCTCAGCCCAAGGGCTATCGTGCACATGGAACCCAGCGTCAACGTGAAGACGTGACGTAACAACTCCACCTCAAAGTCCCAGGCACGGATAACCACATCTTCTTCACTCACACGGGAGTGCACACGATCACACGCAAAGGGTCCGCTACAAACAAGGTAGGGCGAACCACCACTGGAGCACCTTCCATGATTCCACATTTAACAATATCGCGCAAGGGGCTCCACACAACCAAATGAATCACACCGTTGTAATCCTTGTGGAAAAACACGCTATATCGACTACTTACTCGCCTCCAACGTATATCCGACGGAAAAGTCGCCAACACCGCCTCATGCCCAAACGGCGTCCCGTGATCCCGAGCCTCGGCCCCGAAAACAGTCGGTCGCATCGCACCAATGCAATCCCCTCGGGAAAAACACGTCAAAAGCACTACTCACTTGAGTGCAATGGATATCCGGAGAAAAATATGCATTCCGGCGCACTGCACACGAGCGGTGCTACATGGGACCCGCATCCCGGTCCCGAAACTCAATGAACAGATCGCACCGTTGCGATCCTCTCGAAAAAGCACACAAGATGCACTAATCACTTGTCCAAAACGGTTGCCTGGTGATAAGGCTGGAAATCACCATGAACTCTCGGAACGGCCCTCGCAGGGCCCGCACGATCATGCCGAATTAGGGCGGGCGGATTGCACCATTGCAATCACCTCGGAAAAACTCCCAACATCGACTGCTCGCATAACCCGAACGGACGTCCAGTGAAAAAGGTGTGAAACACTGCACGCAGCTCGAAAGACGGGCCGTGGGGCCGACGCCTCAAATCCAGCTTCAACTCCTGAAACCACCATGGAAAAATTCACCCTGTCGTCAGGATCCCAACGCCGCGGACGGCGCTCAAAACGGATGTCGAACGCGTCCACGCCGTCCAAAATGAGATTCCCAGAAAAAAGGAAAACCCCTCGACGTACGTGTCGCACCACCGAGACCCTCCTTTCGGGAAGTAAAATTTCCCGAAACCATCTCAAAGCGTTCCCCTCGACGCAAGGTCCGCGCTTCCACTGACGGCACGCAAAACAGACGCACGTAGCTTTCTCTATGGGTGACAGAACTTCCAAAAGGGGGGGGGGAAGCCCCCTTGGGCCGGACCGGCCCGGTCCGGCCGGTCCGCCAACAGCCGGCCCGCGGCCTAGCCACGGGTCCGGTTCACCCCGCCGCGGCCCGCTGGTCGCCGCCTGCCTCCACCGACCGGCCGTTGAGGCCGGTCTCCGCCTCTCCCGTAGTGACCCGCGTTACGCGGGTTGCGGTCACGCCGCGCGGGGTCGCGCTCCCCGCGGCTCCTCCCCCTCGTTGCGCTACGCCGGCGCCGCCCGAGACCCCGCTGACCGCTGCCGTCCACAACCGCCCGAGACCCCGCCGACCGCCGCCGTCCGCAGCTGCCCGAGACCCCGCCGAACGCCGCCGTCCGCAGCCGCCGGAGACCCCACCGACCGCCGTCGTCCGCAGCCGCCCGAGACCCCGCTGACCACCGCCATCCGCAACTGCCCCGGAACCACCGTCCGCCACCACTGGAAACCGCCGGACCACCGCGCCGGCCGGAGAATCCCAAAAACCCGCGAATCTTTGCCGGACCGCTGCGGGGCCCTCCGAGGTCGGATTTTGAATCCGAAATGAGCGTTGAAAAGCTCAGAGAATGTACTACGCAATCATGGGCGTCGATCGAAGATCAGATAAAAATTTGATACTATAAATGAAGGTCAAAGATTTCGGGAAAAATAAAACGAAACAAAACGACTCCTACCTCGAAGGGCGTAGCCCGAAGCTTCGTGTGCGGACCGTCGGAACCGCTGTGCCTCGCCGAAGTTCGCCTCGCCGGAGCTCGCCTCGCCGGAGGTAATGGAGTGGGGGGGGAGGGTTTAAGGAAGAAGAAGAAGAAGAAGAAGAAGAAGGGGGGGTGGGGGTGTTTAAGTACAAATCACTTAAACGCCCGCCCGACAGCCCCGAACCCGAACTCCCGATGGGGTCGGGATTTCGTCTCCCCTAGGCTAAGAACCACGCTCTGAGCGCAACGGCGGTCTCGGAATTTTATTCTGAGACGCCATTCAAAAGTTATTAAACATAGCGCCAAAGACCACCAAATTATGAAAACACCCCTGGGGCCATTTTTCACAGACGGGCCGCGCCCGCAAAACTGACACCCCTCCTAGGGTAAACGGCACACTCCGAACTCAACGGTGCCCTTGGTTTTCCAATTCGAGCCACCTTTTAAGAGATACCTGTGTTTCATCATTAAACGAATTAATTAATTTATTTAATCCGTTTAATGTTCCAGAAGCGGGTGAGAGGTCCAAACGTCCCGCGCCGACAAGTTTTATGTAGTTCCTATGGTAAACACCCCATTTCGGACCCATCCGTACACTCGGATCTCTGATCCGGAACTCCGTTTAGGAGTTATCTCATTTATTTGGCGTTTCTAGTGTGAACGCACTGAAAATTTAATTCCGGCCACTCCGGGGCTCGGAATCGCACGTCGTCTGAAGGCGCTGCTCTGAAATACCATCAAGAATATTCCAAAGTCTTTAGTAGCAAAACCGGGTTCTTACATTAGTTCTGTTCATTCCCTCCATTACAACGGCTAGGCGTTAACTACCATTTAAAATGATAATATTATATTATTAAGGTGCAACGTATGATTTCAATGAAACTCATTGTTGTGTATTGGGTATACCATCGAACATAGCATTCCCTTTAAAGTAATATTAACATTTTATTCACAAATATTAATATATATGAACATTTCATATTCATTATTTACCTAGGATGTTATATCCTTCCACCCTTTTGGGAATTGCGTCCTCGCAATTTTAAAATTGAGCTCAGAAACTTTATTGAAATCCCCACATCAAAAAAAGTGTAAATAAAATTACCACTATAAAATAATGAAAAAGAATTAAAATGGTCACCTGAAATAACCCATAAAAGGATTCCATGAAAACATGGATATGGAGGAGAAAACAAAGGGTCAAGTTCTGATGGAGAGTGATAGAAAATATTATTAAGAGAAAGTCAACCACAAAAAAATCACAAACTAATTATGTGTGTAAACGGTCGTTGATTACCCAATAGGAAACGTAAACCAACAACGTTTTTGTTTTACGTTCCTTTTCATAATTTTGAGGAATTAATTTACTACATAGAATAAAAACATAAGGAAATATAATTACCTTCAAGTAGAGTTTCATGCCTTAATAATTTTCTACCAAAACTATTCTTTTCTCAAAACGATGGGCATTCAAAAAGACTTGGTGACATCAAAAGCACAAGAATAATCTTCTAGAGAATCACATAATCCAAAAAAGGAGAACTATATATTTCCCTTGTATTTAGACATCAACTAAAACCAAAATGGTTAGTAAAAGATCAGATAATCCCCAAAAGGGATAATTTTTCACAAAAATAAAAACTACTCTTAATTTCCAAAATTTGTTCAAGAAAACCCAAAGTTCATCAAAGAACATTCAATAAACAGATATCCATAAAATTCTTCAATGTAAACCAAACTAATATTGAAACCCAAATCTCTGAAGGATTTAATCACATCATCTTCCATGGTAAATCTTAACATTTATCTCCAAATAACATCAGTTACTCTTAAAGTCTCATACAGAAAAGTAATTATCCTAATCAAATATCCTCCAGGATAGGTTAATAATTTTCATAGATAATCCAAAATCAAATTATTCTTGATTCATAAGATCATCTATCTAAAAATAATTATTTATACTAACCAGGGACTTCACGTAGTCCAGTGGTAGGCGATAAATACCAGTTGCACTTTGGTTGTGGGTTCGATTCCCACAGCTTCGTCCGACGCGATGGGTTGTCACACGGTCTGTGTGTCAACCCTTTTAAAAAACTATATAATTTTATAACATTCCCATGTAGAGATATATTAATCAAAAATAACCATAACATATTTTAACCACAAAGGTTATCTAATATCATTCGTTTTGCATACCAAAATGTATTAACCGATAATTACCTCAAATTCAAGGATCATATAAACCAAAATGGTTCTTTAAAACTATACCCAGAAAAGAAAATATAATTATTCCTTGAATAAAATTTTCATATATCAAACATCATGGTTACACATACTATAAAAATTATTCTAATCCAATCCCATCATCAAAAGAGCCTTACAACTTTTAAGCATTTCACCATCCTAAAATCTACCATAACTCTTGAATCCCTTTTATGTTGACTTCTTACTCATTCAACATTTTTCATGATACATTAACCATTACATTCTATTTCTTCTGAAATACTTCTTTCCTACAAACAAAATCATGAATCATATCCTAAGATTCAATAATTGGAAAACATATGTTAAGAAATAATCCATACCTTTCATTGGTCATTGTCAGTTTCTTCATCCTCAATTAGAATGGCATTATTTATTGGTAAATGAATATTTCACTATAGGAAAATGGCTGTTTAGAAGAGGTTTTTTCATTGTGGTTTTAAAAACTGCCGCTAAACGTGTTTCTGGCCGCCATTTCACGGCTGTTTTTAAACTGCCGTGAAAAAACCACCGCGAAATGCATTAAATTTTTTTTATTTTTTTTATTTTTTTTAAATTTTTTTGAGGATTAGCAGCGGTTTTTTAAAAAACCGTTGTGAAATAGAAGCGGTTTGGGTAAAATCGCCGCGAAATGAAAAAAAACACGAGAAACCCCGAAATCACTAAAACGACCATAAATTTTGATTCGGGCATCCGTTAGAGAACCACGACCAGTCAAATCGAAGCTCATGAAGAGATCTAGAGGAACGTATAATCAAAACCATGATACGGTCTAAGGCGCGGAAGATGTGAGTGTTATAAGAATGTTGAAAAAAGTTCTCCTACTTCAAACGACCATAACTTTCGCTCCGGGTGTCCGTTTGGGCTCTACCACATATCAAATCGAAGCCAGCGAAGAGAGCTACGTAGAAATTCTAAAGAAGTAAACTTCTATCCAGATTTTAGACCCCAAAAACCCATCTGAAGGCCTCTGAAACCCCATTTTCGTTATCAGTGTCCCATCAATCTTGTTATCAAACAGACCTAACTTTCGATCCGCGTGACAGTTCGGACTCCTCCACCTGCCAGATTGTAGCTCGTTCAATGAGCTTCAGTTTGACTAGTCATGGCGCCCACATGCACTCATGGATCATAAGTTATGGCCTTTTAGTGGGTATCTTGTTTGTTATGTTTTTCGATGCCTCGTTTCTAGCACTCGTTCCCCGTCAGCTTTTTTTTAAATGGTTGTAACTTCCGGTCCGCCTGTCCATTCGGACCCTTTCACCTATCAGGTCGAAGATCATTTCAGGATCTTTGATTTGATAGGTTGTAGATCTGAAATAGACTCTCGGATCATAAGTTATCTCTGTTAATGTGAGTCCAATGTTTTTGTCACTTTATGACCGTTTGACGGGTTTTAACGGTTGCTCCATTTATTACTGGTTATTTGGGTTTCCATGACTTTTAATCTTTATCAATGGTTTTTTGTGGGTTATTATGATGATTATATTGAATTCTTAAGGGGTTTTCCAGAGTTGTCATGAGTCTTCATGCCTTCACATTCTTTCAAATGCCTCATTCTTCAAGCTTCTTCATCTGTTTTCACGCGTTTTCATGATTTTTCATCCCTTATCACGTATTTTCATACTTTTCATGTGTTTCAATTATTATTTATTTTTTATTATTTTTAATATACATTAATTTATTTATTATATATTATTTCTTACTGGTTATTTATTATTTATTATATATTATTTATATTTATTTATTATATATTATTTATATTTATTTATTATTTATATTTATATTTATTTATTATTTATTATTTATATTTATTTATTATTTATTATTTATATTTATTTATTATTTATAATTTATTATATATTATTTATTATTTATTATTACTAATAATAAAATATTATTATTATTATTAATTTTTGTCACTGGTTATTTGCTATTTATTATTTATTATTTTTATTTATTTATTACTTATTATTTATTATTTATTATTTATTGTTTATTATTTATTATTTATTATATATTATATATTATTTATTATTTATTATTTATTATTTATTATTTATTATTTATTATTTATTATTTATTATTTTATATTTGTTATTTTTATTTATTTATTATTTATATTTATTTCTTATTTCTTATTTATTTTTTATTTTTTATTTATTATTATTTATATTTATTTGTAATTAATTATTTATTATTTATATTTATTTATTATTTATTATTTATTATTTATAATTATATTTATTTATTATTTATTATTTATTATTTATTATTTATTATTTATTATTTATTATTTATTATTTATTATTTATTATTTATTATTTATTATTTATTATTTATTATTTATGATTAATGATTAATGATTTATGATTTATGATTTATGATTTATTATCTATTATCTATTATCTATTATCTATTATTTATTATTTATTAATAATAATATTTTATTTGTTATGTGTTATTTATTATGAAATTTTTTTTATTTCATATTAATTATTTATTATTATTTATTATTATTTATTATTTATTATTTATTATTTATTATTCATTATTTATTATTTATTATTTATTATTTATTACTTATTGTTTATTGTTTATTGTTTATTGTTTATTATTTATTATTTATTATTTATTATTTATTATTTATTATTTATTATTTCTTATTTGTTATTTGTTTATTGTTATTTACTGTTTATTATTATTTACTGTTTATTATTATTTAATATTTATTATTATTTAATATAGATTTTTATTTATATTTATTTTTATTCTTTATTCTTTATTATTATTTAATATTTGTTGTGTTTTATTATTTATTATTTATTATTTATTATTATTTATTATTTATTATTTATTATTTAATATTTATTATTTATTATTTGTTATTTATTCTTTATTATTTGTTTATTATTATTTATTATTATTTATTGTTTTTTTTATCGTTTGTTGTTTACTTTTTATTGTTATTTATTTATTATTTATTATTTATTATTTATTATTTATTATTTATTATTTATTATTTATTAATAATAATATTTTATTTATTATGTGTTATTTATTATTAAATATTTTTTTATTTCGTATTTATTATTTATTATTTATTATTATTATTTCTTATTTGTTATTTATTATTTATTATTTATTATTTATTAGTTATTATTTATTACTTATTGTTTATTGTTTATTATTTATTATTTATTAATTATTAATTATTAATTATTAATTATTAATTATTATTTATTATTAATTATTTGTTTATTATTATTTATTGTTTATTATTATTTATTGTTTATTATTATTTAATATTTCTTATTATTTAATATTTTTTTATTTTTATTTATTTTTATTATTTATTATTAATTATTAATTATTATTTATTGTTTATTAATATTTATTGTTTATTATTTTTTATTTATTATTATTTATTATTTATTATTTATTATTTATTATTTAATATTTATTCTTTATTATTTGTTTATTATTATTTATTATTATTTATTACTATTTATTATTTATTGTTTATTGTTTATTGTTTACTTTTTAATGTTATTTATTTATTATTTTTTATTTATTATGATTATTTATTATATATTATATATTATATATTATATATTATATATTATATATTATTTATAATTTATTACTTATTGTTTATTGTTTATTATTTATTATTTATTATTTATTATTTATTATATTTTTATAATTATTTATTATTTATTATTATTTAATATATATTATTATTTATTAATTTTTAATTTTTATTATTAGTTATTATTTTTTATTATTTTTTATTTTTTATTTTTTATTTTTATTTATTGTTTATTATTTATTATTTATTATTATTTATTATTTAATATTTAATATTTATTCTTTATTATTTGTTTATTATTATTTATTATTATTTATTATTTTTTATTATCTATTGTTTATTGTTTACTTTTTATTGTTATTCATTTATTATTTATTCTTTATTCTTTATTCTTTATTCTTTATTATTTGTAATTTATTATTTATTATTATTTATTTATTATTATTTAGTTATTGTTATTTATTTATTATTATTTATTTATTATTATTTATTTATTATTATTTATTTATTATTATTTATTGTTTATTATCTATTATTTAATATTTAATATTTAATATCTATTATTTATTATTTAATATTTAATATTTAATATTTATTATTTATTATTTATTATTTATTGTTTATTATTTATTGATTATTATTTATTGATTAGTATTTATTGTTTATTATTTATAATTTATTATTTATTATTTATTATTTATTATTTATTATTTATTATTTATTATTTATTATTTATTATTTATTATTTAATTTTTAATATTTATTATTTATTATTTAATATTTAATACTTATTATTTATATTTATTTATTATTTATTATTTATTATTTATTATTTATATTTATTTATTATTTATTATTTATTTATTATTATTTATTATTTATTTATAATTATTAATTATGTGTTATTTGTTATTATTATTATATATTATATATTATGGAGTTTATATCTATTATTTATGTATTATATGTATTCTCAATTAAAATATATAAGTATATTAAATTTTGTTTATTAAACACATGACGAGCTTGCTGGAGTGGTAAAGTCTTTTGAAAATATGCAAGAGGTTAGGGGTTCATATCTCATCAAACGCAGTATTTCTTTATATTGCATGGGCATGTGCATGTTCATGGGATGTGCATGCATGGATAAAAAAAGTAATGCGAAATAAATAAAATAAATATATAAAATATATAAAATATATAAAATAAATAAATAAAATAAATAAATGAATAAAATAAATAAACAAATTAAAAACGAAATAAATAAAATAAATAGGAAATAAATAAAATAAATACGAAATAAATAAAATAAATAAAATAAATAAATAAAATAAATAAATAAATAGAATAAAATAAAATAAATAAATAAAATAAAAATGAAATAACTAAAATAAATAAGAAATAAAAAAATAAATAAAACCAATAAATCAATAAAATCAATAAAATCAATAAAATAAATAAAATAACAAAAAAATTTAAAAAATTAAAAATAAAAAATAAAACAACTGCCGCTAAAAAATCGACGCATAACGTTCTACGACGGTTTTGAAAACCGCCATGAATAGTATCCCGACGCACGATTTCGAGGCGGTTTTTCAAAACCGCCGACAATCTATTTAGCGGCGGTTTAAACCACCACGAAACGTAAAACCAAACCGCCATTAAATGCCTTTTTTGCTGTAGTGTTTGTACGATCCTGGTGATCACATTCCCGAAACCTCTTCATAGGGCATGTGTTTGCATAATGACCATGCACACCACATTTAAAACATTCAATTGATCCTTCAAAATGAACTTCTTTCCCTTTCCTAGAGTCAACTAGATGCTTCCTTTTTCCATGGTAGGTTCTTGATTTATGACCTTCATTTCCACATCTATAGCATCTTTATGTCCCTTTGAAACATTTTCCAATGTGTTTCTTTCTACATCTTTGACACATAGGTTTTTGAACATACTTACCTTTATGATTATTACCTGAACTTCCGTAGGGATTTGTTTCTCACATATATGATGCCCTATAAAAATAACTAAGGTTCAGGTGGTCAATCATGAATCTAGATTGTTGGTTGAGAATAACCACGAGAGTTCTCATTGCTGCTCCCATATCATTCAGTTGCTTGTTTAGAAAATCGTCACAATTTTATTTACATCCATTGTTACTTTGGTGCCTCCTGGATCCACCCATTTACTAAAACCAAAAAGGTCAGTGTGAGTATATCAGTAAAATCATCATATAATATCTTATGAGGAGGGTAAATACTAAGATGTACTTATTCATGTTATCTTAAACTCATTCACTTTATAAACATAACTATGACTCTTTCTAAAATCTTAACCATTATGGTAATGTCACATGTTCTTAAAGAATATTCTAACCTCTAAAGTTATCTAAACAGACCTCTCAAACCAACTATAAAGACCCAGCCATAAAACAATAAATAATATTGAATTAAATGAATAATACACATTGAGGATCTTTTCGGGTTTATAGTTTTAGATATTTAGGACATAACTATTACATATCAACTTTAATATTACAAAGTAGACGCTTCTACTATAACTGATTTTTATCAAATCCTAAAATAAAACAAGAGTTCTTTTCTTGATATAAATCTTCTTGAATACTTCCTTTCACTTACCCTTCCTTATAACCAGTGAAAAACATTTCAAAAAATTGGGATGAGAATAAAAAGCTCAATAAGGGATATAAAAATACAGAAGGAAAACATTAGTCCATGTATACATCAGAATCAATGAAATCATACTTTACACATAAAACATAAGCTCTTTAACATACCTCATGAAATCATAATATTTATGAATATCTCATAAAAATCATAAGTCAGAAAGGTAAATTGAGGCATTCATAACATTCATACGTAGAGAGTAACCCTCATGGTAACATTTGGAATACCCATCACAGTATATTCCCTAAATGTCTTCGGAGAAACCTTAGCGTTTAACTCCTTCGCATTTCCCAATGAATTAGAGAGCTATCTCGGGCTCACCCACAATTAGATTATCATGGAACCACCCGACTTCATAAACAATGCCCAAGATCCATAACATAATCGTATCACATAAAACATGCATAAAGGAAACATAACATTTCCACATTTCAATCACAAGAGATCACTACAACATATAGATATAATAAAAATATTATCAAAACCATTTTCAATACCAACATAAAATAAAAGTAAAACATGGTATTTATTTTTCATTTAGAAAAAAGTATGGCTTTTAGAGGAAGACGAAACTCAAATAATGGTCATGGCGGTGGAAAAGTCATTGTTGCCGCATACATAAGACAAAAAAACATTCCTTTTGTCATTTAGTAAAACTCTTCGTGTAAAAAGATTCATTTTTAATGAAATTAAAAGTCAAAAAGGGTTAATTATACAACTAATAGAAGATGGTCGTATATAAATTGCAGTATGCCTCAATGAAAGGAGATTGAGACGAAGTCCCGTACAAAGACGACATCCTTAGATTAAGGATAAATCAATTACATAATTATGTGTGAAAAATATAAAAATACCAAATATAAGTGGATATTAAGTGTAAAACAATCATAGGCCATCCACACATATTCATAGTACAACATAATCAAAAAGTAGGGGTTTAACCCATAGAATTTAAATTGGGTTAAGAAGTTTCCATACAGAAATTCGACAGCCTAACGGCGTCACTTTAAAATTCAGAAAATGAGTTGATGATTGATAAAAAGGTTATCTCATCTCTTGGACATAAAATTTACAGCAACAAGGATATATAATAACATATCCCAATATAATAAGATGTAAATTAAAAGACCTAACAAAAATAGGTCTTTTAAAAAAAAGAGGGTGAAAGGTTTTCTTATCGATTTGGGTAACTTCTGATACGCACACCCCATGAAGGAAGTGTCAAACAATGAAGATGTAAAGACCCATAAATTAAATTATATTACACAAATAATACAATCATGGGCAGTAAATACACCACACAAAAGGAAATAATGGAAAATGTATCATGAATCTCATGAGAATAAAAAAATTAGATAAAAACCCCTTACCTCGTTGTAATCAATCAATTCGTATTACCAAAAGATACTAAACACCAAATTAATCACCTAATACCATGAATATGATAATATATATGAAATGGAAATACAGACTACACCACATGGAACAAATAAGTGGCAAACAATGGAAATCTCATGGAATTAAAAGTGAGATAAGAAATCCCCCTACCTCGTTGTAATCAATCGAGTCGTATGACTAAAAGACACTAAACACCAAATGAATCCCATAATACCATGAATATGATAATATATATGAAATGGCAGTACGCAATACACCACATGCAACAAATAAGTGGATAAAAATGGAAATCTCACTGAAAAAAGTGAGATAAGAAATACCCTTACCTCAAGTCCGACTTGTCTGGTTCATTTCTTTATATTCCTGAATAATAAACCTTGGTCACTTTATAATTTCTTAAGGAATTACATTAAATTTTATTATTCAATTCATATCACATATTATCATGTTATAATAATTAGTTATTTATGTGAGTTCATATAATACTATTGTCGATGTTCGGTACATGAGTAAAAATGAACATGTTTGAAAAGAATTGCCCATGTAGTTATAAGTACATCATCTCCAAAATGGTATTAATTATTTAAATATCATATATATCCAGTATATATTCATTTTATACTATTCCATAACATTTTTAGATAAAAAAATGCACCGTTCATGGAGATGGTAGGTCGTACGTACGCATGAACGCTACTTTCATTTCTTTGTCATATTATTGGAATTAAAACTAAATGACACACACACACACACATATATATATATATATATATATTATATTTCCAGTATAATATATATTTTATATATGTAAAATAATTTCATTAATTACAGTCTTTATAAATTCCATGTTTGGCATGAACGAGTCACATCACTAGAGGAGGTGGTCGTCCACACTTCCTCAAATAAAATTATCACAGTTCCATAACATGAAAATCATAATGATGTAATTTAAAAACAAAATTCAGAAGCATATAAAAAGAACCATATATATCATATATAAATACAGTGATATCATAATGGCCCCCATCAAAGGTGTTAAAAGATGATTGAACAATCATCGTTTCGTGAGGCAGAAATTCACCACCCATAGATACAGTATGTTCTTTAACCATTAGACGGAGGTGTGTCTAAGTGTAGGTAGAATCTTTATCATAACAACATCCAAGTATATTTATTATACTTGTGTTATAATGGGATCAAATAATAAGAAGATAGTGGTGAGTGAATAAGGAATATAAAAGAAAGAAACTCGAGAGAAGACATTACCTCTAAATCGCGTAACTCTTTTTGATTTGAGCCAAAGGATTTCTTAGAAAGACTTTTTCCCGAAGTGAGCCTTCTAGGAGTTATATAGGGTTGTTGATAGATAATATGATCAGATGTTAGATGATCCAAGGTCTTGAGAGGTGTGGGTAAGGGGGTAGATATGAAGGCCTTTTATAAGAGGGAGGAGGGTCACGTTGGGAATGTCTTGAAATGTTACTTTATTATATAATGATTTTCTGATTTTAAAGGCCCCACAATGATATATTTCGTGGATAAGGTGATAAGGTTTATAAATAAACCCATAAAATAGGTTTTAGAAAAGTTTATGTTTTAGATTTTACCTTATCGTTTCATTTTATTTAAATCATTCATTAATGAGGTAATCACTGCATCATCATGGTGTCATAAATAAATTGATTTATTTAATGTCTAAAAATTATAAAAAAATATCATGATGTAGGAAATATTTTTATCATTCCAATTACAATTTATATTCTAAGATAACATTTATGCAAACAACATTAAAATTGTTTTACTTAGGATATACAAACATTTGTTATATTTCTCTTCTTTTTTGAAAATAATATCATAAATGTCACTATCACACCCATGTGACTCCATAGGCCCTCAAGTTTGGTATAAAGCTTCCCATTTTCGGAAATGACTCAAAAAATAGGATTTGGACACATGTTGGGGTCATTTTATATTATTATGACACTATTTTATAACACTTAACCACCCGATTACTAATTAATCATGATAATTGAAAATAATTGTCGGTGTTACTATTCATAATGTAAAAAAACAAAAGGGTATTTATTGCATAATTTGAACCTTATGATTCCAAATATGGAATCCATTTTAACAAATTTCAAACAAAAAAATCACATTAATTAATTTAAAAATAATTCCCATTTTAAAAACTAAAGACGGGTTTTTAAGAAGTAAAATTTATCAAAAGATTGACTTGTTTTAAATCTAATTGAATAGTGAAATTACTTCCAATGAACAAAATTGTATAAAGTGATAAAAAAATAATTCATTTAAACTTTAAAAACAAATAAATGGACAATCTAAATATATAATTAAATTAGATGAAAACGTAGTTTTGAAGTAAAATGCAGTATTTTTCACTATTCATTAAAAATAAACATTTGTCAGAAAAATACCAAAAATTCATCCAAAGTAAATTTTATATTACAAATACAAAAATGATTTCCATTTTACCAAATTCAAAACAAAGAAGTTTCGTTAATTAACTTGATAATTAATTCCTGTTATCTAAACAAATAGCGTGTTTTTGAGAAACAATGTCTATCAAAAGATTGACACTTGTTTATGTCCAATTTCAAAATGAATTTAATTCCAATGACCAACATTGAATTAAATGGTAAAATAATATTCTAATTATACTTTAAAACCAATTAGAAATATAAATTAACCATATCAATAAATTAGATTAAAAGAAGGTTTGGAATTAAAATATAGCATTTTCACTATTAATTAAAAATGAACTTTATTAGAAAAATAAAAAAAATTACACAAAGTACACATTGAAGTCCTGATTTTAAGGAAGTATTTTATTTTTTTCAATATAACATATAAATTGACAAAAAAGTATTATTAAAATGGGTTCTCCATCAAAATTCAGTTAATCGACCTTTTAAAGAATATTAGAATATTTATTCTTAAAATTGAATTCATTTTCATTTTAAACCTCTATCATTTATTGGGTAATTGTTAAAATATTTAACAAACATATATTATCATTTTTTAGTTAGTTCTGTTCATTCCCACCATTACAATGTTTAGGCATTAACAACCATTTAAAATAATATTATTATATTATTAGTGTGCAACGTGAGATTTCCAAAAAACTCATTATTGCGTATTGGGTATGCCATCAAACATATCATTCCCTTTAAAGTAATATTTACATTTTATTCACAAATATTAATATATATGAACATTTCATATTCATTATTTATCTGGGATGTTACATCCTTCCCCCCTTTTTGGAATTGCTTCCTCACAATTTTAAAATTGAACTCAGAAACTTTATTGAAATCCCCACATCGGAAAAAGAGTAAATAAAATTATCAATTTAAAAGAATGAAAAAGAATTAAAATTGTCACCAGAAATAACCCATACTAGGATTCCATGAAAACATGGATATAGAGGAGAAAACAAAGGGTCAAGTTCTGATGGAGAGTGATAGAAAACATGATTAGGATAAAGTTAACCACAAGAAAATCACAAACTAATGATGTGTGTATACGGTCGTTGATTATCCAGTAGGAAATGTAAACCAACAACGTTTTTGTTTTACGTTCCTTTTTATAATTTTGAGGAATTCATTTACTACATAGAGTAAAGACATAAGGAAATTTACTTACCTTAAAGTAGATTTTCATCCCTTAATATGTTTCTACCAAAACTAATCTTTTCACTAAACGATGAGCATTCAAAAAGACTTAGTCACATCAAAATCACAAGAATCATCTTCTAGAGAATCGCATAATCCACAAAAGGAGAACTATATATTTCCCTTGTATTTAGACATAAACTAAAACCAAAATGGTTAGTACAAGATCAGATAATCCCCAAAAAGGATAATCTTTCAAAAAAATAAAAACTTCTCTTAATCTCCAAAATTTGTCCAACATAACCCAAAGTTCATCAAAGACCATTTAATAAACAAATATCCATAAAATTCTTCAGGGTAAACCAAACTAAGATTGAAACCCAAATCTCTAAAGGATTTAATCACATCATCTTCCAAGGTAAACATTAACATTTATCTCCAAATAATATCAGTTACTCTTAAAGTATCATACTAAAAAGTAATTATCCTAACCAAATATCCTCCAGGATAGGTTAATCATTTCCATAGATAATCCAAAATCAAATTATTCGTGATTCATAAGATCATAAGTCTAAATAGAATTATTCATACTAACCAGGGACTTCACATAGTCTAGTGGTAGGCAATAAATACCAGTCGCACTTTTGTTGTGGGTTCGATTCCTGCAGCTTCGTCCGACGTGATGGGTTGTCACACGGTCTATGTTTCCTCCCTTTTAAAAAACTATATAATTTTTTAACATTCCCATGAAGAGATATATTAATAAAAAATAACCATAACAAATTTTAACCACAAAGGTTATCTAATATCATTCGATTTGCATACCAAAATTTATTAACCTGTAATTACCTCAAATTCAAGGATCATATAAACCAAAATGGTTCTTTATAACTATTTCGAAAAAAGAAAATATAACAAATCCTTGAATAAAATTTTCATATAATAAACATCAGGGTTACACATTCTATAAAAAGTATTCTAATGTAATCCCATCATCAAAAGAGCCTTAATAATTATAAGCATTTCACCATCCTAAAATCTACCATAACTCTTGAATCCCTTTTATGTTGACTTCTTACTCATTCAACATTTTTCATGATCCATTAACCATTCCATTCCATTTATTATGAAATAATTCTCTCCTACAAACAAAATCATGAATCATAAGATTCAATAATAGGAAAACATATGTTAATAAATAATCCATACTGTTCATTGGTCATTGTCATTTTATTCATCCTTAATCGGAATGGCATTAGGTATTGGTAAACGAATATTTCACTACAGGAAAACGGCCGTTTAGCGGCGGTTTTTCACGGTGGTTTTAAAAACCGCCGCGAAATGCCTTAATTTTTTTTATTAAATTATTTCGAGGATTATTGGTGGGTTTTTAAATAACCGCCGCGAAATAGAGGCAGTTTGGGTAAAACCACCGCGAAATGAAAAGAAAAAAATAAAAAAACATGAAAAAACCCGAAATCACTAAAGTGACCATAACTTTTGATCCGGGCATCCATTAGAGCACCACGACAAGTCAAATCGAAGCTCACGATGAGATCTAGAGGCATGTTTAATCAAAACTGTGAGACTGTCTAAGGTACGGAATATGTGAGAGTTATAAGAAAGTTGAAAAAAATTTCCAACTTCAAACCGCCATAACTTTCGCTCCGGGTGTCCGTTTGGGCACTACAACATATTAAATCGAAGCCAGTGAAGAGAGCTACACACTATATTGATATAAGCTAGCTACTCTTGTGTTTATAGACCACAAAAACCACTCCAAAGTCCTCTGAAACCCTGTTTCCATCACCAGTGTCCCATCGAACTTGTTTTCAAACGGACATAACATTCGATCCGCGTGTCAGTTCAGACTCCTCCACCTGCCAAATTGTATATCATTCCATGAGCTTCAGTTTGACTAATCGCAACACCCACATGGACTCTTGGATCATAAGTTATGGCCTTATTAGTGGGTATCGGGTTTGTTATGTTTTTCGATGCATCGTTTCTAGCACCCGTTCCTTGTCATATTTTTTTAAATGGTCGTAACTTCTAATCCTCTTGTCCATTTGGACTCTTTCACCTACCAGGTCAAAGATCGTTTCAGGATCTTTGATTTGACAGGTCGCAGATCTGAAATGGACTCTCGGATCATAAGTTATCTCTGTTAATGTGAGTCCAATGTTTTTGTCACTTTATGACCATTTTGACGGGTTTTAATGGTTGCTCCATTTAGTACAGTTTATTTGGGTTTCCATGACTTGTTATCATTATCAATGGTTTTTTGGGTTATTATGGTGATTATGTTGAATTCTTAAGGGGTTTTCCAGAGTTGTCATGAGTTTGCATGCATTCTCATTCTTTCTAATTCTTCATTCTTCATGCTTCTCCATCTGTTTTCATGCATTTTCATGATTTTTCATCCCTTATCGCATCTTTTCATACTTTTTCAGGTGTTTCATTTATTATTTATTATTTATTATTTATAATATACTTTAATTTATTTATTATCTATTATTTGTTACTCGTTATTTATTATATACTATTTATTATTAATATTTATTTATTATTAATTATTTATATTTATTTATTATATATTATATATAATATATTATATAGTATTTATTATTACTAATAATAAAATATTACTATTAATAATAATATTTGTTACTGGTTATTTATTATTTATTATTTATTAATAATAATATTTTATTTATTTTGTTTTATTTATTATGAAATATTTTTTTTATTTCGTATTTATTATTTATTATTATATATTATATATTATATATTATATATTATTTATTACTATTTTATTATTGTTTATTGTTTATTATTTATTAATTATTAATTATTAT